>CP053154.1:10063542-11423387 GCA_014607495.2 Carposina sasakii
AAAGTCAATGAATTGAAAGAGATGTAATTGTAGAAAATGAAGAAGAAAAGGCTTAATTTGATGATGTATGGAAAACAAACTAATATATTCAATAGCACTAATAAAAACAGTTTGAAACTCAAATCCTCACTCACAGTCTACTATGTTCAAAAGTTTTAGATGTTTAAAAACAGTGCTGCTATAATTATGTCACTAATTTCAGATCAAAGAACTTCCAGTAAACTGCTCTGTTCAACCTGATGATGAAGTGGGTGTAGTAAGTCAAAATGTAGACAAAATGAAAATTGCTTGGAGGTATGAAGGCCTGCAGCAAGTAGAGTCATCATTTGGTGCTAGCACAAACTTTGGACACCACTTTGATTTGAGCAAACATATTGATGCAGAAACTATAGAAAATAGCAATATCACATTATGGACTCCAAGTTCTGAGAAAATTAACTGCAATGGTATGTTTAAACAAGCTGTAGCTACAGTCTTGAAATTAAAATATACCTACATTGTTGTTGGACTTTGGGACTTATCACAATATTTACTATTAAACTTATTATAAAGGTGACAGTTTGTGGGTGTGTATGTTTGTTACTTCTTCACGTTTTAAATGGCTGGAGTGATTTTAATAAATTTGGTATGGAGTGAGCTGACACCCTGGGTTAACACATAGGCTACTTTTTATCCCAGGTTTTTTTTAGATAATTTTGACATTTTATTTTTTTCTGCAGCTGCAAACTTTTTTAATATACATATCATTCATTTTAGTGGCCCACACTATCACAAATTAAGGAAACATCATTACTTTTTTACAGGATTTAAAAACAGTATGTACTTTGACCTTTTGTCTTGTATAAAACGAGTCTTATCAAATCAAGAATATCAATTAAGTAGCAAGAAAAGGAATGTTTTAAGGATAAATATAAATAACCTCGGGTCACCAGTATGGCTGGCCATGGAGTGTGAAGACAATGCAGTAGACCACTTAGGGAAGGACCTGCTGAAATTCCTGTACTGCTTAAGGGTGCTACTAAGGGATACCACAGCTGTGGCATTTGTTACTTTACCTACACATTTATTAGAGGTAAGTTTTCACAGTATCTAAAGCAACTGATTTTTAACAAAATTGTATATACAGGGGATAAATCTATCCACAATACATATATTAATTGTAGCAATATTCATTTCTCTGTAAATTACTTAATTACAGGATGATATCATTGTGAAAAGGCTACTCTATTCCATAGACAATGCAGTACAAATAGAATCCTTTGCTGGCTCTAGCAAGGAAACAAATCCAGTGTACAAAGACTACCATGGCTTGTTCCACATCACTAAGTTGTCTGCCGTCAGCTCACTGGTGCCCTATGTGCCTCCTAGTCTTGACCTGGCCTTTAAACTGAAGAGGAAGAAGTTTGTCATTGAAAAACTACATCTACCACCAGGTATGTTATCTACACAGAGCTCAGAAGAATAACTATGTATCTGATGTGAGAGACAAAATAAACTATGAAAATATTTCAGTGCGGCTCACATAAGAATGAAAAATGTAAGGAATAAATAACAGCTACAAATAAACAAAATTTTATTCTAACAAAATAAACTACACCTTCAACCTCCATTATCTTGTTATTTTATCTACTATAAGTACTATTCTTTTTTTCATCTTGATTGATATTTTGTAATGTTTATCCTTTTTCAGAACTGCAAGAATCCAGTGAAAGAGAGCAGGACGACATTACCGCTGTACCTTCAGTTACTTGTGGAGGTTTTAGGAAAAAGGATATAGATTTTTAAATATACTAAATCATTGTTATATTTTTATTGGGATTTATTATTATTTACATCATTTGTTTATATAAGTAGTGATGATATTCAATCAAGGTGCAGCGATGATGCTGTAGGTAGACAGTAGACACTATCTTTTGCTATCGATGACATTTGCGATAGTGCGCTTCACAGTATAGTTCCTTTAGATGATGGCGCTAGTTACTATGTGTATGACGATATTTTCTGTGTAACTGCATACCAAAAATGTTAGTTCTGAAATCAGGAGTCACATACAAGTTATTCCAAGAAACGGACTCTAGTAAATGGTAGATTGGTAGGTATGTATGTAGAATTTGTTATACAAATTCCTCTACGCACTCTGATTCGAATCAAAAATAATTTGGACCAGTAAAACTAACCGTCATTCACATGTGCGATAGGAACTCGTGCATTAATTTTAAACAAAACTGCCTTAATTATTAGTCACCCCACCTGTTCAGCAGAGCGTGTCTCCCCAAACCGGCGAATCTATTCTATGTTTATTCACAAATACAATGCCGCTCGCAACCGTGCCTCGTGTCTTCCTTCCGTGAAACTCCTAATATCGAATAGTGTACGAGCATCGATTTAATTTATTTTCTAAATCGATGTGTACGACGATTAAACGACTACAGTATGAAGTGTAAAAGAAGTGCGAGCGCTAAAGCCCTATTCGGATTTTTTAATACAATTTTTCTGGTAAGTTTTAAGCTGTCAATTTTATAGTTTTGTTTACTTAAAATAACGTAACCCATAAATGCAACAAATGGTAACTACCTATGCATTTTTTTAGATTCTTATACCTACGTACTAGATAAGTCCCTTTTGACACGCTTAAATTATCACTTAACGCATTCCCTGCCGGCGAGTACCTATGTGCGTTTTCTTGGCTTTCTAGAGGTGCCAGTGACGCGTATTGGCGTCCATACAAATTTGACTTCGCTTTTAAAGGTGCCGCTACATACGTATTTGCGTCTTTTGTTAACTCTCCTATTTGTATTTTAGGGTCAGTCCCAAATTGCCTGTTTTCAATTTCTACATCTTCATACAAATATGAACAAAAGATTTACATACCTACATAGATATTATTATTAGAAGTAGTACATACATATTTGTATTGTACGTGATGCATTTCCAAATTAAGTGGTAGGTATTTAGGCTGCATCAATGGGAACAAAGAAACGTAGACAGATAAAACATACCTACCGGTAAATATTAAGGTTTTAGAAGGTACCTACCTATAAATTCTTGTTTGCTATGTTTGCTCATACTACATACCATGTTCTATGGCTAGTAAGTGAATATGAAGTTTAATAAGTACTTACACTCGTAACGATGACAAGATGATCGAGTACCTACCTACCTACCTATATACCTACTATGTATGTAGTGGTAGTTCAGAGATAAAAGAAAATATATTTATTTTATAATTATTTATTATTAAATTTCATTGATAAATCAACTTTTTGAGGAGCTCTGTCCATTATTAAATATAATTATCTTTAATAAACGGACAGAGCCCCTCGGTGGGCACGCCCGCGGCGCGGTGATTTTCTTCGCGCGCTCCACGGCCTCGCGCCACCTTTGGGTGGTGGCGGCCACTTCTTCCGCCGTCCTCTGCGGCGACGGCGGCTCCTCCGCCTCCGGCAGGCGCAGGCGCCGGTATAAGCGGCGCCGGTGCACCATGGCGGCGGCGGCGGGACCGCCCTCCGCCGCAGCGGCTGGCGGCGTCGGCGCCGTTGGCGTCGCCTCTTCAGTGCGCCGGCAACACCACCCAAACCACCACCACCACGGTGCAGGGCCCTCCTTGGTCAACAAAGGCGTGCTAAAATAAAAAAAAAACCAACTAACGCTGAAGCTAAAATAAAAAGGCCTTGCAAAATCATAATGTACTCCCAACGGTGCATAAGACTTTCACATGATACATACATGAACAAATGATGCAGACCCAGAGCAAAGAAAAAATATGTATTTAGCAAATTCATGTTAGATGTGAAAATGTTCTGTTAGGATTGTTAGGTAGGTATACATACCTATATCTATATTTTTAGGTGTTAAAACGGAGATATTCGTGCGTGGTAAGGTAAACCTAGGTATACATAGTACATGCACGATCGATAAAGCATACCACATGTAAATCCACAAACCATTTACAATAAGCAAAAACAGAAAATTAGTAAGTACATAATTTTGTAATACCTAAATGAATTCACAAACCAAACATACAAAGCATGTGCTGACAAAACAGTTGTACATATCACATACCATTAAATCCTTACTTTTCCTGTCTGGATACAAGCTAGAAGTATCCATTGAACTGCACATAAAAATTGAACTAAGTTTAGGTAGACCGAGTAATCCAACTGAAAACTGTTTCGTAAAACAAAGTAAGAAAGTAAAATAACAATTCGGTTAGGTACTTACGATTCCTCCATTTTTTTATTTCTGTAACAAAAAATATATCAAATATGTACTAATTTGGATAAAACACAGAAACTAATATGTAAATTGATTTCGATAAAATTATTTCTATAATTAAGTACCTTACTTACTTTCTATCAAAATACAGTTGATCTAATTTCTGTAACAAAAAATACCAAATATATATAATTTGGACAAAACACAAAGAAACTAATAAATTGATTAAGATAAAATTAATTCTTCTTCAGAAATAAATAATTACTTACAGAAATAAATTTTCGCATGAGCGCGGTGTGGCGGTGTGCTTTTTTTTTAGTTTATCCCGAAGGGAAGGCAAGGGGAACTAAGCCCATACAGCCATTGTCTTTAGTAAATGATTTCTGAATTTATGATGGATAATAATGAATGGAAACGTCGGGTAAATCTTCAAGAATGGGTGTAAAATTAGTAAAACCCAAAAATAATTGCAGAAACAACTTACATGAGCCCATGAAGACATCGTATTCCGACTAAAGTTTTACTCAGCTTACCTGTATATGAAACCATGCACACGCACTATATTTACATAACAAGTAAACAAAATATAACTTATCTACCAGAAAACAACACTTTACGGACACATGAAAGCTATTTACAAATAAATTTTGATTTACACAAGAAAATTACACCCGCTCCCTTCCAGCTTTTCCCGCCGAATCTCTGAAATGAATGAACTAATTCAAATTTAGTGTTGCAAGTTTAACTTTGCGCAATTTCCCCAATATCGATATCAATGTCGTACTAAAATCTCTCAAAAAACAAAGTTCTCAAAAATTGAACTATACATATAAAAACGTGTCATTCATTAGTTACGCCAAATCATAATACCTATAAATATTTACCACATGCGAAAGTATTCGGTTTGTCAGTAAATATAAGGAAACACATACTATTCTATTTTTATTTATGGTTTCTATTGTGATAATAATTCTACTCATGTCATCGAGAGTATTCAAAGCCTTTCACTCAAACAATTGAATATCCAATATATTTTACTTATTCTGACTATTGAAGAAATATTATTACAGCGGCTTATCGTTAGAGAAGATGCCGTCATTGTCTTCTTTTTTTCGAGTTATGTATTCAATATACTTAGCGGTCATTAATGACCTAGTCAACATCTTTAGTATTCTTAGCATTATGGAAATATTTCAAATAACCCTATGACATTTTTATTTATGACCTCTAATGTATAAGGCACGATAATTCTGTCAAAGTTACATAGATAAGAATAATACAAAAAGAAAATCTTTGTCTTTTGTCAGATTTACGCTATTGAATTCTTATTATTAAACAAAAGAGTGTAACAATACAATGGCTTATCATTAAAGAAGATGCCGCTATTGTCTTATTTTAGAAGACAAAAAAATCCTTGTTGCCTTTTCTTAGATTTAAGCTATTGAATTCTTATTATTGAACAATAGAGTAACACAGTACAACGGCTTATCAGCTGCTTACCTAAATCATAGACCTAGAACCAAGTCTCAGTCATGACATGGATGATCGTTGGCAGTAGTTTTGACCTACATTACGTTATCTACGTTTTGGAAATTCTATTTTTTTACTTTACTATACGAAGTACATATAATAGTCTGTGACTATATCTATGAAGATGCAAAGGGTAAAATGAGATGTTCACAGTGGAACTAGCCCGAAAAGAAAGTTATTGTCACTTTTCACAAAAACTAACAATAGGGCTCGGCCCGGCCGCCTATTGTTCGGCGATGACGCACAGGCGCGCCAAGCGGCACCGCTAGATAGTCCGAGGACGCGCATACGTATACAGCGGCATGGCTGAATGTTTGCTTGCACGCTTATTGGCGTCACGCGGCACTAGGCGTTGAACTCTTATGTCGTGGCATGCTAAGAAAAATAGCCGGCAGCGAATGTGTTAAGGCAAAGAGAGTAATATTCATATAGTTTTTGCCTAAGGATATACCCTGCGAAAGACGTAACCCAACCAAATGCGGGCACTTCAATCTTTGTTTAGAGGCTTATTAATTCAATGAGATGATACTTCTAGGCCAGCGGTTTCATGGAGGTGGTCTGTGGCTTCCTCCTGCTGAGCGATTCGCAGCGGATCCTAATGTCACGTCTACTGGCAAGTCCCGAGGGAGAGCTGATGGAGCCTCCGTTTTACTACGTCGCCCTCGCTTTACTAGCGGCCGGGCTGGTGGTATGCGCTGCCGCGGCCCTTGGATGCTGGGCAACATACATGCCTGGATATGTTATACTGACTTTCGTGAGTATTGGCGTTTCCGGGTCCGGATATCAAGTATTTCTATTATTTTACGTTATGACTCGTGCGTGATTCCATCTTACGTGTCTGTTAGGGTAGGATAAGTTGGAACTTAAAATTATGCTTATGAAATTAAAAGTTCTTCAGCTTCTGATTATTTTTCTATTTCAAAAAGTGAAGTAGCTGGTTACCTTCTATTAGTCTAGAGGTGATCAGACGATATATCATGATTAACGTAATCTACCTACCTAAATTATAAAATGTTAACCGCTCAACAAAAAGTTTGAGTGCAACACACTCATAAAATTATGCAAAACTCCAGAAAAACAGAACTCATCTTTAGGTCTTATACCTAGTAACAGTAAGTTTTAAAATACCTACTTTGCGGTTAGCTTTAGGTAGGTACCTAATGGTTACGGTTGGCAACAAAGAAGTAAGTAATAAGTTTAAGAAAAAATATGTTTTTGTAGTTCTTCTAAAAAACGCTTGAAGAGTGTCCGAGGCATACTCTTAGTTTATGATCCTGACATTGCCTTATAAATTGAGACCTACCTCTCTCTAGCGACTTATTTTCTTAACAAATAAACCTCGTCTTCGAAGCCGTTTTATGGCTGGCCATTATAGACTACTCGTATTTACTGATATTCGCTTCGAAAAGTATGGCTCAGTAAAGCAACAAGTATGCAGAGTTGTTTGTTATGATGATACATTCCAAATGTTTAACAAGCGAATCAGTCGCGCTCACCGCGTCGATAGATACATCAGCATAGGATAGTGTAATTCTGTGTCAACGGTCATAGTTGAGCGTCCGGTTATGTAATTATGAATCCATGCATATCTGCTGAGTACAATTGTTTTTACTGTGATGTACCTACGCAGGAAGAGATGCGGCCCCCTTATTACCTAACTAGCAAAAGCAAAGCGATAGCGAAAATTGTACAAAAATCGCCGATTGCTCGTCAAATTCGTATTACGTAAAATGAATTTCAAATGAACTTTGACATCTCAAGGCGAATATTGTACAAATTTCGCTATCGCTTTGCTAGTGCAAATTAGGTAATCAGGGAGCGGGCCAGGTGTAAGTAAATGATCAGTGACAAGTTGCTGGCTCATTGGCTGAGAGAAAGCCTCTGAGTTCCTTAGTTGATATGTAGGTACGGAAGGAGATGCAGCTGATGTACCTATATTCTAGTGAGGGGTATAGAAGCAAAAACGCCTCTGTCCATATGGACAGAGGCGTTTTTGCTTCTATACCCCTCAGTTAAGCCCCGCACCTGCATGACCAACGCCTGCTGACTGATCGGACAAACAATGCCCTGTCCAACTTGTATCTTAACGGAACTGTTTTAAGTATATTATGTTGGCTTTCTAATTTAATAAAAAAATAAACTGCCTATGCAATTATATTTTAAGCCTTAAGTTCGAACAAATTCCCCAAACTTTCCAGTACTTCCTGATAGTCCTTGCGCTGCTCTTGTGTGAGTGTGCGGCAGGTGTACTCGCTTCCATCTGGCCGAGATGTTACGGGCTGCAGACAGCCAAAGGGGGCGCGGTTGGAGCCCTACAGGCTTACTACGCTGTATCCGACTACGAACCTTTCTCTACGGCTTTGGATCTCGTACAGACTGAGGTTAGTTACATTAATCTGAAATCACTTTCAGAATTGCTTTCGGACAGAAACATCACACGTATTAGGATAGCAGAAGGTTGCAAGAGGTGTTAGTAGTAGCGTACAGCACGTAAGGTATCGATAGGAAAAAGGACGCAAGGTGCTCAAGGGGCGTGGCTATATTGGAAGGTATGTAACTGGTGGAAGTAGTGCGGTTTCAATCACGTGTCACTTCTCTCTCCCACATAGATTCTTAACCTTCATGCGCTTTATAACGGCAATGTCCTACCCTCTTTATTATTTAAATTAATTTTGTAACAAAGAGATCCGATTTAGACTGATTTTAACACACGTACTAGGGCGCCACTTGTTTATTACTTACTGACGACCCGCCCCGGCATCGCACGGATGCAGTGCTGTTACTATACATCCAAATCTTTCGTGAATCACTCTGTCTATTTAAAAAAATCGCATGAAAACCCGTTCCCTACTTTGAAAGAACTAAGCATACATAGGGACGGACAGACAGCGGCAAGCGACTTTGTTTTATAATATGTAGTGATATAATAATATTGCTTCTTTTATGACTTAAATAATAACAATGTTTCCAGCTCCAATGCTGCGGAATGACCGACTCCCGTAACTATGACATGTCAGTATGGCAGCTGCGGCGACTGGGCCCGCGAGGCATGGCCGTGCCGCTCAGCTGCTGCGTGCAGTACGAAGACAACGTGTCATACCTCAACCCGGCGCCTGTGAACCTGACTCGATGTCAGGAGGCGCCGCCTAATGGACAGTATCGATATATTCCGGTAAGTTCTTAAGGTTAGCTGGTAAAAAATACCATGCAAGGCGCTCGCCTTTGTACAGAATACAGTACAATAATGAATTTTATTAATTATTACCCCAAGTTAAGCAGATGAAAGTTCTATACTTATAACAATCGGGCGCAACATGCGCAACTATTCTAGCGAAAATTACGATGAATAGAAATATGAATAGAAACTGTAAACGTGTTTTTCGTCCCGAAGGATGTCTTATTACCTACGTCGTCGATTTTTTCACAATAAAATCTGTTTCAGGGCTGCCTGGGCCGGCTAGACGAGTGGTATCAACAACAGCATGTTATGTTTATTCTGGGCCTATTCATAATAGCCATCTTCAAACTGGGCATATTACTCAGCACGGTATTCTCGTGCATACGCATAAGAAAACGAAGACAAGACGAAGCTTTTATTATGAAATCAGTTGATAACAAGAAAAATGAGAATATATACCAGAGCAATTTGGGTCTGCGTGATGAACCGATCATGGCGAAGTACATACAACCGAATAACTTTTATAGTCCCCGCGTGCGGAACCCTAGAATGTTCCCCGCCAAACCTAATGAGATGGTATGAGAATTAGCAGCGGAGATAAATGCTTTAGAGAAAAAACTGGAGAAGTTTTCTGATTTCCTGTACAAGCATCAGGCCGACTCCATTATGTGGTGAAGTTAGTGAGTTTTGCAAAAAATGCTGTTTACAATAGTTACACTAGAAGGCTGGATATTTTGATTGTATTCATTAACTTAGTTTACTTTCGTTCATATGGAAACCATAGATAAATGTCATATTAACTTAAGATTTCAAATCCAAAGGCCGCCAAACCTCAACTTAAAATTAGTCCTTCCTGGCTCATCCATTTACTTTAGGGACAGACATGACTTATTTTAAGCTTATATTTTTGTGTGACAGATACTTGATAGAAGAACGGTGAATAATTTTTGTAAGTGAGAATAATTTTAACTGAACTAAAAAAAATATATGTATACAAAGATATTACAGCTTTTGGGACTTGTAAGCCCTAACCATTATCCTAAGTTACGTAACAGCGCATAGCATTTATTGTAATATTTATTTACAAATTACGTGCCATAAGTACGAGTATATTGTGCGTAATAATTTACTCTAAAGTATTTACTCCGTGTGCATGCGTTAATATAAAAGTATTAAAATGTACAAAATTAGTTTTAGGTTTCATATTAGTTTTATCGTATGTAAAAGAAAACACATTCATGTCTCAATATGCAATATTATTTTCAAAAGAACATTCAAAAATTGGTCCTAAATTTAAAACATTATTAACAATGGCTCTGGAATGTCACTATCAATTACATTAAATGGTATTATACAAAGAGAGAGCATATTCAATGAGTAAGTAAAAAATGCTATGTACGCGACGGTAGTAAAACTTGTATTAGAATCAAACACACCTACAATAAATACACACATTTAAAAATGTATAGTTACACATAAGGGCCTCGATAATTAAATCACAAAGTAATCAGTAATCCGAACAACGTTATAATAGCACACTTATTAAAACCGAATATGCTTTAAGATCCGAAATAACTATTTGAATACCCCTTCCACGCAGTAAAATCTGAATCAATTTCGTCAACGCAATACATAAACACAATATAGAATAGGTATTACAACGATCAGAAGAACCACTGATACTTTTAGTATAGTGGACGACGTAATAGGTATGGCTCATAATGTGGCTCCGTTTTTTTATTTCCTGGAAAAATCTCTTGTGTTCTTTGAACAAATATTTACATCAAGCCTATCCCTGACAACCGCAGTTTCCCAATAACTCGTTTATTACTATGCCAAAATTTTAAGTATTATTCGTGTTTCTATAATATTCGAGTTTCTATAATTTTCTCCGCGGCGTACTACGCACGCTCCGTCAATAAAATAGAACGTTTACAAATATATCGAGCCGCGTATTTAAGTCCGTCGAATACCCGCGGACAAGCAGGGACCGGCGCGGAGAAAAGTACGCGGTTGTCCTCGAAAAAATGAGATTTCAAAAATAGAACTTGTGTGACTAAGGGAGTCAACTCGGTTATTTTGTGTCACCTCACTTACGTCATTTCAAGCACCGTCTCTATTCCGGATTCCGAAACTTTGAAGTTTCCGTTACAAAGGTAACATGAAGGGTATGTTAAGTGAGAAGCTATTTAAATTAGCCCTGTTTAGAGAACCTATTTCGAGACTCGAAATCACATGTTTATTTGTCAAGATTGTATGAACATTCCTGAGTTGTTTAGGAATTGTCCATACTATCTGGAAAAATAGACATGTCATTTAAAGGTGATAACTTCAAAATTATGTATTGTAATAAATATATTACTTAAATAAATATAAAATTAACTACATATTAATTTCAATTAATTTTTATTTATCTCATCGCGTTTATTTAGTACAGCAAATTTGTAGATATGTATCTTTTTTCTATAATCATCATCAGCCTATTGCAGTCCACTGCTGGAAGTAGGCCTCCCCCAGGGCACGCCACAAGACTGCCATAGGGGGGTATTTGCCCATAGTCAACGCGGTCACCAACCCGCCTGCCCAGCGTCAGGCGGGTTGGTGACCGCAATTCTCCGCGGACCGCAATTTTCTATAATATAATAGTATAATATATCCATAATATAATATCATAGTTTCGGAACACAGAAAAGAGATGGAGCTTTAAATAACGTAAATGAGGTGACAGATAATAACCGAATTGGCTCTCTATTTCTCTATAGTTGTACTCATCTATAAAATGATCGCACACCGTGTGCGTTGAGTCCGCGATGGTCCGCGGTAAATCCTCCTCCACGGAGAAAAGTACGTCGTCTGCGGAGACTATAATTTGCTGATTGGATTATCAAGGCCCTGTTCTATAAAAAGCGCGTAAAGAGCATTCTTTAAGTTACATGTCATTTGGAAGATTAATTAAGGATAAATAGATACTTACTGTATTCAAAATAGTAAATGGAAGATAGAATTGAATTAAGTTTGCAACAATGGTTGAACAAATAATGATTACAAAAATAAAATCAACACCTGTAACTTCCAGATTCCCGCAAAACCCCGTCCTAAATGATACATGAGATCCTAACAATAACAATAATCTATATAATAATTGATACTATATTATCTATTGACCATTGAGACCAACATCACAGTATTAACCTACTACATATCTTAGGTACAGGAATGATCTTATTATATCCTAATTACATAAAATTTACATTTGCACTATGATAAAATATAATTTGGGCCATACCCAGGCGGATCGACCTTACTAACAACGTTACTACTGTTCATTGATACCGACATTGCTCATTGGTCTGAATAACCAATCACTTTATCTGCGCCGACTGATTTGTTATAAGTTGCAAAAAAAAAATATTACTTACAACAACGTTGTAGAAATACATAAGTAAAATTTAACAATATGCAATCATTATTCATAAGTTATTCTGTAAATGTTAAGTTAATTATCCGTATCTTTGTAATAAATAATAAAATAATTAGCGGGTAAATAAAAATGTCTTTTTTGTGCTTCCTTTAGTAGTGTCAATAAAAATTCGCAATAAATATATTTTAAAATACTCTGCAAATAAAATGTAGTCACAGTTTTCTCTAGGAGACGCCTCAGCTCGTCCCGCGGTCGACAGAAAGGCCGCTATACACATATCCACTTATCCCTAAACAAACATTGAAGTTATAGTAAAATATTTACAAGGAATTATTTAACAACGTTAAAACTATAAATACTATGAAATGGATATCTAACAATAAATATTCTATAAAATTATTGTACGAAGATAAAAAGATATCGGAAGATTCCTATTACATATTATGTATTATTAATCTAAGACGTTCTGCCGTATTAAATACCGATGTTAAATTCCTGTTTTGATAACTTTGGTCGTTTGATTACTTCGTATTGGTCAAGTGTCGCCGTCTACTTAAATAAATCTAGGCTAACTCGAGTTTTGTCCACAGAATGGGGGGGGGTTGATTTGAGGGGGATAAATTAGTTCCTAAGTTTAGAGTATATCGTTCAAAAAGGAATGGTCTAGAGAGTTAAGTAGCTCCTGTGCCGTGAGACTGCTGGCGTCGGCGGCAGGCAGGTTGTCCAAAAAGTCGAGGTTGAACTCTGACGCGGCGTTGGGGAAGGCCGGGAAGTTGTGCGAGGCGCCCCCGGCCTGCCCTAGCCCGCTCTGGGACATCATGGACCCCTGCATGGGGTTGCCCTGCGCATGCATGGGGTTGCCCTGGCCTTGCATGGGATTACCCTGGCCCTGCATGGGGTTACCCTGCCCTTGCATGGGGCTGCCCTGGTGCGCGCCCATTCCGCCCATGCCTTGCTGCATTGACATACTTTGCGATTGACTCATGTGGATATTTGGCATCTGTAAAGGAGATATGGGATTATTGAAAGCTCATGTTAGAGAAGAGTTAACATTGACCAATTTAGTTACTTTGTAATATTAAGCTTCTTATAGTCATGTTATAACTTACTTGTCCTTGAACACTCATCATTTGATTCTGTTGCATAATAAGATGCGACATGGAGGACTGCTGATTTGACGCTCTGAAAAAAAATTACCGTTACCAATTATTTATTGGCCAATTAATAAATAGCACATTAAGTGCAATCAAATTAGCTAACTACCTTTTAACACAAGGCTAGGTCGCCCCTAAGAAGTCTAAACGAAGTATTTTTTTAATCGGTCACCTAATAGCACACAGTAACATTAAACATGAACAAACCTTTGATGCTGCTGCTGCTGTTGTTGTTGCTGCATCAGATGCTGGTGTTGCAGGCGCTGCATCTGTAACTGTTGCTGCGACATGCCCATACCGCCCATGTTGAAACCTACGACAATCACATCACACATTGACAGAATTTATTAGCTGTTGCTGTTTCCTACAACAATTCGTTTTATTCTTGTATAGATTATATTATAACACTCGAAATGCTATTTGTTCAACACATTCACTGCTGCCGACTGAGGCCAGAGCAGTGCCCCGCCATGTCGAGTTTATTTTCTTATCTAGTGAAAAGGGGGTGTATAATTATCACGGTTTACAAATTTTTGGCCAAAAAATGTTTCCCAAAATATCACATCGCAAACTTTATAACGTACTTTATATAATTTTCATTTGGCAAAAAAAACGTTTGTCAAAACAACGTAATGCAGATTTTTGCCAAACAATAATTCGTTAAACAATAGTATGCCAAAAAAGACATTTGCTAAATAAAAATCTGCATTACGTTGTTTTGACAAACGTTTTTTTGCCAAATGAAAATTATATAAAGTAGGTACGTTATAAAGTTTGCGATGTGATAATTTGAGTAAACATTTTTTTGGAATATAATATTTTCCAAAATACAACATTTGCTATACATATTAACATTTGTCCTAACAAAACTTGACTAAGTAAAAGTTTTCCAAATAATAATTTTACCAAATGAATTGTTTGCGAAATTTACAGTTGCTAAAGGTTCATTTGCGAAATGAAACTTAGGCTACAAATTTTTTGCGAAGTGAAATTTGACGAAAAATAATTGGGCCAAACGGAAGGATACATTAGCACACTTATGCCCAACCTCTTTGGGGGATAATCGGCGTGACTATATTGTACTAAGTATTATACATAGATTATCCATCATGCACAAAGCCAAAGTCTGCAAAAAATTAGAACTCAGGACCATGTAAGGCTGGGTCCTACCTGCGGAAAACGTGGCGCGTCAAGCAGGGTCCCATCTGGGAAATCACTCATCGAGTAACCGTGGCACGAGTTCACTCACCTTGGTGGTGCTGGAAGGGCTGTCGCTGCGGCGGCAGCATGGAGTGTCGCCACTCGGGCGCGTAGGGCCGCGCGTGCGCCGCGAACGTGCGCGCCCCGCCCGTCGCCGCTCGCCGTCCGCCCGCCACCGCTGCGGGGAGGGGGAGGGGGTTAGTTACTGGTTCTCATTATGTCGTAAAGCTATGGTTTGCTAAAATAGCGGTGTCCACGGGTAATTATTTTGTTGGCGTCAGTGCTTCATATTACAAACCAAAGTCGCTTACCGGTGTCTGTCTGTCCCTATGTAGATTTAGATCTTTTAAAGTACGTTGATGAGGTTTATTTAATTAGATTTAGTGATTCAAGAGGAAGGTTTATATGTATGACTAGAACCCGCCTCGGCTTCGCACGGGCGCAATGCTCCCTCACGCGGACGAAGTCGTGGTCGCCATGTATTTTTTATTTGTGTTTCTTAAACAGTTATATTTACTCAATTAGGAAACTGTACACCAATTACACAACTGTACTACATTATTCTTCTATGCAGCTCTGGGAGTAAAAAAACCTATATTACAGCTGCTTCTCTTCCCGAGCATACTGTACAAGTCAGTAGAGGGACAAAAGGGTCTTGGTGTTTTGTAGGCGATGGACTGACCACCTGTCACTACTAACCGAACTTGTACATCTCAACTATACCCTCAAAATTGGTCAGAAATGGCTCCATGTGGTCCTATCGGCCCTTGGTGCTCTGCCTACCCCGTAAGGGATAAAGGCGTGATTATACAGCGTATTTTTTCGTTGCCACCCTTAACGAAGGGTACGTACTCTATACATCAAATAAAGTAAGTTTATGCCAATAAAATGCTGGGAAACGATGTAATTTTTTTAATATATTTTTTTAAATCACATGTTCGGGCGAAATGTAGTGTCCAATGTTTATGCTAGTTGTTTCATAGACAGATATTAATAATTTCTCGTGAAAAAATCTTGCTACACGCGTCAATGTGCATTTACGCAGAAAAACGCATTCTATTTACTCAACTTTGGACCCTGATATTTTGGAAACCAGACACTTCCCAGGTATGCTTCCATGGAGAAAAATAATCGTGATGATGATGAGATTCCGTAGTTTTCGGGAACGTTGACGACCAAAAATCACCTGTATGTATTATCTCTGTTACTGCATACAAAAAATGTTAGTTTCGAAATCAGACATAAGATTATTCTATGAAATGGGTTCAAGAGTTCGTGACATTAAAAATGTGGTCACCGTCACACACATAGTAACTAGCGCCAGCATCCAGCGGAACTAAACGTGAAACGCTCAATAGTATACATACGTTGCGGCATGGCGGGGGGCGGCTGCGCGGGAAAGCGCGCCTTGTACTCGGGCGGCGGCGGTCGCATCTGCTGCTGTTGCGCGCGCAGCATCTGTTGTTGCTGTTGCTGCAACATTTTGGCTTGGTGCTCGCGCGAAATGCCCGCCGCTGCCACGCCTGTAACCGAACGTTACAGGTAAACAAGGTGAATAATGAACATGGACTTCATATTCACTTGGTAATTTTCTTTTCTTAGAAATTACATATTATAATACTAGTGGACGCATGCGACTCCGTCCGTGTGGACTACAGAAAAAACAAAATGTCGAAATTATCCGGGATAAAAAGTAGCTTATATGTTAAATGGGACCTGTCACAATATATTCTGAAAACTGCATCGAAATCGGTTGAGCCCAAACGCACAGACAAACAGGCAAAAATTCCAAAAATCATTATTTTGGGTACTATTGCGTTGATAAAGGTCTCCTATAGTATTTTTTCTCATATATCTTCCACGTACAGACAGTGATCCATTTCATTTTTATTACGAGTATATGTATATTTGTTAGTGAAATAAATGAAATTGTATTAGGCGTTACAATTCGGAAGTTCAAACATTCACTATGGGTGCGCCCACCACCGGGCCCTACACCCTCCACTGACCCTCGGATCTGATAACTCATAATTGCGACAACAGGCACTTGCACTAACTACAATCGCCATGAGAAACCAGACCCGAGCACCCAGCATGCAAGACGATACATTGCACCATTCCGAAATCAAAAACTAGATAAATAATCTACATATGTTTCGCCAACAACCGTGGCATCCTCAGGATTATAGAAATTAGTAAATTAGTAAACCACTAATTACTATTAACCTCTAAAACCCAACACATTACTTACACAGAATTAACTACCCTCTACTAAGTATTAAAAAATATATAAATAATTACCCACCATTATTTATATTTCAAATAAATATATACTATTTGTGCACACAAACCAAATAGTATTGGGTGAATTAGTTAAATTTAAATGAAAAAATTCAAAAATTCACCAAAATATTGATAAATTAGTAAAGAAAACAAGGATGTATGGAACAACATATTCCATTGCCCACAAAAACAAAAATTGTTATTGACATTGACAAGCCACTACATTCTAAGGTTACTGTTTATTTATTTATTCTAGCCAATGAGTTCAATAGCGGAGACGAAAATTCAACCTGTTCATTTAAAAGGTTTACACCAGAATATTTGGCTTTCAAAATCTCCAACTGTTCCAAAATAGATAGACGAATGCCCTTTTCACACGTATGCAGACTAACAAAACTGTGGTCATCTGGAATTTTATGATTTGAAACTAACAAGTGTTTGGCAAAATGTGATTTTTCAGGGAAATTGTTCCTATAAGCTGCCAAATGTTCTTGGTATCTAATCTTGAAGTTACGACCCGTTTGACCTATATAAACAGAATTACAGTCAGGACAGTGCAAGCTATAAACTCCTGATTTTTTATCAATTGGTAATATTTGTTTTGTGTTAATTAATCTATTTAAAGAATTAAAAGTCTTAAAAGCCACCAAGATGTTTTGTTTTTTCAATGATTTTGCAATCATCTCTGAGATATAGCCAAAATATGGTAAACTACCAGTGTAAATATTTGTAATCTCCTCTATTTTTGGGTACAACATTTGTTTAACTAAAATGTTTTTCTTTTTATCAATTAGGTTATAAATTAGTTGTGAACTATATCCATTTGATCTGGCTATTTGTATAATAGTATTTATTTCTTTAACATAATTAAAGTTATTAAGCGGTAACGTTACTAACCTGTGTATCATTGATTTGTATGCCGCAAGCTTATGTTGCCATGGATGGAAAGAATCAATTGGAATAGTTACATCTGTATGTGTTGGTTTCCGGTAAACTGAAAAATCATGATAATCTCCCAATCTAGTAATAGTTACATCTAAAAAATTTATACTATTGTTTATTTCTTGTTCTATTTTAAATTTAATCTTAGGATGTTTTGTGTTAAGGACGTTAACAAAAAGATGAAACTGCCTAACTGTGCCTGTCCAACATAAGATGATATCATCAACATATCTAAAATAATATTTTATATGATTATTACTATTAACAATATATTCATTTTCAAACCAATCCATAAATATATCGGCTAAAAGAGGTGAAAGCAGAGAACCCATAGTAAGACCATCCTTTTGTATGTAATATGTATTATTATAGCAGAAATAATTCTGGCTCATACAAAGTCTAGTTAAGGTAATAAGATTATCTGCCTCCATTGGATTTAGTTTAACTTTTTCACACCAAGTTTTAATAATATTTAAACATTCCTTGTAAGGAACATTTGTAAACAAACTCTCAACATCTAAAGAAAATAATTTGGAATTTGTTGATAATTTAATATTTTTAATTTTATCTATTAAATTTAGACTATTATTGACACTATATTTGGGTGTAAATTGAATTTTTTCCTTTATAATGTCATTCAGAAATTTTGCTAATTTATAAGCTGGAGCTCCAATATATGAAACGACTGGCCTTAATGGTATATTATCTTTATGAATTTTTGGTAAACCATATAACAATGGTGTTACCGGGTTCATTGGAATATAACGTTCCTTTAAATAAGCAGAATTTTTTGGAAAAATATATTCAGCAGAAGTAATACATTGCTTTAATTGTGCATGGAATTTCTTAGTTGGATCAAATGGTAAAATTTGAAATTCATCTGTATTGAGGATCTCCATTATCTTACCATGATACACCTCATGCTTCATTATTACCAAAGTATTACCCTTGTCCGCTTTACTAATTAAAAGATTATTATGATTTATTTTTAGTTGTATAGATTTATATATTTTAGAAAAGTGTGTAGGATGATTATAATTACTAAAATTATTCAATGTATTATTTTGTAAAGACCTCATCTCGCCGGCCAAGACACTTTTGCCAATGGTATCCACTTTTTTTTTTTGGTAAACCATTGTTATATGGTTTACCAAAAATTCATAAAGATAATATACCATTAAGGCCAGTCGTTTCATATATTGGAGCTCCAGCTTATAAATTAGCAAAATTTCTGAATGACATTATAAAGGAAAAAATTCAATTTACACCCAAATATAGTGTCAATAATAGTCTAAATTTAATAGATAAAATTAAAAATATTAAATTATCAACAAATTCCAAATTATTTTCTTTAGATGTTGAGAGTTTGTTTACAAATGTTCCTTACAAGGAATGTTTAAATATTATTAAAACTTGGTGTGAAAAAGTTAAACTAAATCCAATGGAGGCAGATAATCTTATTACCTTAACTAGACTTTGTATGAGCCAGAATTATTTCTGCTATAATAATACATATTACATACAAAAGGATGGTCTTACTATGGGTTCTCCGCTTTCACCTCTTTTAGCCGATATATTTATGGATTGGTTTGAAAATGAATATATTGTTAATAGTAATAATCATATAAAATATTATTTTAGATATGTTGATGATATCATCTTATGTTGGACAGGCACAGTTAGGCAGTTTCATCTTTTTGTTAACGTCCTTAACACAAAACATCCTAAGATTAAATTTAAAATAGAACAAGAAATAAACAATAGTATAAATTTTTTAGATGTAACTATTACTAGATTGGGAGATTATCATGATTTTTCAGTTTACCGGAAACCAACACATACAGATGTAACTATTCCAATTGATTCTTTCCATCCATGGCAACATAAGCTTGCGGCATACAAATCAATGATACACAGGTTAGTAACGTTACCGCTTAATAACTTTAATTATGTTAAAGAAATAAATACTATTATACAAATAGCCAGATCAAATGGATATAGTTCACAACTAATTTATAACCTAATTGATAAAAAGAAAAACATTTTAGTTAAACAAATGTTGTACCCAAAAATAGAGGAGATTACAAATATTTACACTGGTAGTTTACCATATTTTGGCTATATCTCAGAGATGATTGCAAAATCATTGAAAAAACAAAACATCTTGGTGGCTTTTAAGACTTTTAATTCTTTAAATAGATTAATTAACACAAAACAAATATTACCAATTGATAAAAAATCAGGAGTTTATAGCTTGCACTGTCCTGACTGTAATTCTGTTTATATAGGTCAAACGGGTCGTAACTTCAAGATTAGATACCAAGAACATTTGGCAGCTTATAGGAACAATTTCCCTGAAAAATCACATTTTGCCAAACACTTGTTAGTTTCAAATCATAAAATTCCAGATGACCACAGTTTTGTTAGTCTGCATACGTGTGAAAAGGGCATTCGTCTATCTATTTTGGAACAGTTGGAGATTTTGAAAGCCAAATATTCTGGTGTAAACCTTTAAAATGAACAGGTTGAATTTTCGTCTCCGCTATTGAACTCATTGGCTAGAATAAATAAATAAACAGTAACCTTAGAATGTAGTGGCTTGTCAATGTCAATAACAATTTTTGTTTTTGTGGGCAATGGAATATGTTGTTCCATACATCCTTGTTTTCTTTACTAATTTATCAATATTTTGGTGAATTTTTGAATTTTTCATTTAAATTTAACTAATTCACCCAATACTATTTGGTTTGTGTGCACAAATAGTATATATTTATTTGAAATATAAATAATGGTGGGTAATTATTTATATATTTTTTAATACTTAGTAGAGGGTAGTTAATTCTGTGTAAGTAATGTGTTGGGTTTTAGAGGTTCATAGTAATTAGTGGTTTACTAATTTCTATAATCCTGAGGATGCCACGGTTGTTGGCGAAACATATGTAGATTATTTATCTAGTTTTTGATTTCGGAATGGTGCAATGTATCGTCTTGCATGCTGGGTGCTCGGGTCTGGTTTCTCATGGCGATTGTAGTTAGTGCAAGTGCCTGTTGTCGCAATTATGAGTTATCAGATCCGAGGGTCAGTGGAGGGTGTAGGGCCCGGTGGTGGGCGCACCCATAGTGAATATTTGTTAGTGATAAATTTAAAATTACGGAGTATTTTAAGACAAAGTTACGTTTGTTCTGATGTACGATTGTTTTCTATGTTTTGCTTTACTGTTGCTTACAATTTTATTGAAGCAATAAATTACTGGAATGGTCTATATTGCCATTTTTGACACATTGTTCAAGTGTTTACTAGTCAATAATGGTGTGTCCATAACTGCTCTTTAAAATTCAAGAAAATGGTATCATGTAAATGAGCCTTTACTCTTGAACATGTGTACTTAGTTCTGTGTCTAACCCGATGAAGATGAGAGATTTGAAAATATAAGTGCTGTAGAGTTTACTCCAGTCAGGATGAGTGTCATTTGGGTATTTCCATACATTTCGTTTTTGCTTTATTGGAAAACTCAGTTATAAACCTCTTGATAACCGTTATCATCATGCGGTCACTAAGCATATCAATTCATTCTTTATACGACCATAATCAGATCACATCTCTGATGGAGAACCATGGCTTGTACAAAACCAAGAGTTTGTATAAAATGTATACAGTAAGTCAATTTCTTTTATTTATTACAACGAAATGAAAAATGGCGTAGACACCAAAGTTCGACTCGATTGTTCCCAGCTCCAACTGGAAGCTATTGATAACAAATCTCTGGGGCATAAACCTTTTAGAACAAGCATGACTGTTGGTAGAGATTAATAGGACAGATATCAACTTTACGTGCCAGAAGCCACTTGCTTCATAATTTTATTACCATAAAAGTCTTTGATAATACCATACTTTCACCAAGAGCCGTCATATTTGGTGACAAACACAGGTATACAAATTTTTACTAAAAGTGATTATAATATCTAGTATTATCCTATAAGTAAGCCTTAAAATCCATAAATTTGTGTCACGCTCTATCATGTCTAGAGTCAAATCAAAGTCACCCAACAAAGGAGGCCATCTTAAAAATTAACTTTGATCTTGAACTTTGGTAATTTGGCGTAGCTGTGGCAAGTAAATCAAGTACCTAATTGTAACCTCTAAATTCAACCAAGGTTTATAAGCAGATTAGAGCAATCAAAACGAGACGTAGGTACCATCATTTATACTAAACGTCAACATTTAATGAATATACGGCCCCTACAGCCCCTATGCAGGCCGCTTCCGACCGGTCGGCATGGAGGTTGTTGGGAGAGGCCTATGTTCAGCAGTGGACTCCTCATGGCTGAGAATGATGATGATGACAGCCCCTAGTGATAATCATATCCTATGTGGTCCTTTACCAGATAATTGGTACATATGAAATAAAGTCTCGAGAGCACTCACCTAGCGGCGTTTGGCCTGGCCCCGGACCCGGTGGTGCTGTGGCCGACGTGGGACCAGTCGGCCGGGGTCGCATCTGCGTGAAGTTTATACTCTGCGACTGTGACACCGAGTATGAGTCGCATGGGTTGCCTGGAACAAGAAAGGTAATTGTATATATTATGTATTGGTTAGCTATGGTTCGTTAGACGGTAAATCGGCAGAGTTCAGATCCTTTACGG
This sequence comes from Carposina sasakii, assembly GCA_014607495.2. Lineage (NCBI taxonomy): Eukaryota > Metazoa > Arthropoda > Insecta > Lepidoptera > Carposinidae > Carposina > Carposina sasakii. Next base: position 10,086,110 of record CP053154.1, read on the forward strand.
AGATTCTTATTGTCAAATCAAACCAGCTTGCTTTCATAGATCAATATTGGTCATGTACCCGCATTCGGCACAGAGTTTTATGTTCGGATATAGGTATATGTACTATATTTATGTGGTACTATACAGAATGTTTTTTGGTCGTTAACGTTCCCGAAAACTACGGAATCTCCTCATCATCACGATCATTTTTCTCCATGGAAGCATACCTGGGAAGTGTCTGGTTCCCAAGATATTAGGGTCCAAAGTTGAGTAAATAGACTGCGTTTTTCTGCATAAATGCACATAGACGCACGTAGCAAGATTTTTTCAGGAGACATAATTAATATCTGTCTATGAAAAAACTAGCATAAACACTGGACACTACAAATTTCGCCTAATCAAGTTTTTTTTTGCATCTTTTCCCAGCATTTTTTTTTTGGCATAAACTTACTTTATTTGATCTACATCAAAGTAGGTATATCCGTGGAGTACGTACCCTTCGTTAAGGGTGGCAACGAAAAAACACCTGTATACTGCATCGTTATCTTTTCCATTATACTACATATATTCTTAATTTTTAATTTCATACAGATGATTCTCCTTTTCAGTTGCCCTTTTGTTTTGAAAATTATTAATCCGAGACGGTAAAATAATTATGAGTTTTTTAAATATTGAAATTGTAAATCAACTTCAAGATTGACAGACTATCTGAGCCTTCGAAATTGTATTTATAGCTATGACCTCATGATTGGTTGTAATCAATGTCGTTTCAAACAACTAGTTAGTGAGAATTCATTAGCCTTCATCTGCCTTTCTCTAATTTTTATTGTCTTTATCGAAAGAACCGTTCATGATGTTTGTGAAAACAAAACGTAAAGGTCGATTGCAGCACTATACTGGGTGTAAAAAGACAACGTTGTTCTTTTATTACCTCGTATTAATTGTAACATCACGATCATTTTTTTTCAATGGAAGCACCCCTGGGAAACCACGGGTTTCTAAGATATTGAGGTCCAAAGTTACATTAATATTAGCATTTTTTTCTACATAAATCCATCTGGAATCGGTTATTGAACATTTTTTTCAAAAATACCATGTCATAATGTTAAAATATTAGTTTTGTAGGTACATTTGTACTTTGTACATCAAACAAATACATTGCTTGCAATAAAATGAATTTTTTTCATAATTTTTTTGTCCTCTCCCAGCGTTGGTTCCATAGAAAAAAATAACCGTAACCTTACGAATAATACGAGGTATTAAAAAAACAACGTTGTCTTCTTATACCCTCTATACCTACCTCCTACTCGTGGGGCAATGATAGATGGCCCACACATCTCAAGAGCCGTTTGCTACATCACGTATCGACACTATCCAGTTAGATCCGAATAGTTCCAGAGTGTGAGATATGGATATTATGTAAATGTCTTTTGTAACAGTTTATTTATATTACTAACAAAACATTTAGGTTGATTTGTGTTTTTATGAATATTCAGTGATCAAAAGCCAAAGATATCTGAATTAAAAATTTCGCAATAAAATTTAAGTAAAACATTATAATTAGTTATCTACCTACTTTAAAAATGACGCGCAATATGTTTGATCGAAAATAATAATACTAATACCTAGTAAGTTTTATCGATTATATGAAATACCAAGGCAACTCTTTATACACGCCCGCCAGAAAAAATATGAAGCCACTTAAATTTTATTTATTTCGGTTCAAGTTCCCCAACTTTTGGGAGAAAAACGCAACTTCAAGTAACATTTGTGCGGGCTCCTACCCATTACGTGAACGTTAAAATAAACTCGGACATTCGTGTTATTGAAACAACTAGCGTTCGTTTTAAAAGCAAACCTCGCTGGCGAGAAAGATAATGCAAAAACATTCGATATAGCTTGTCGGGCAATAAAGACGTCAATCTATGTCATCCCTGAAGTGCACGGCTTGCGGCGCATTCTCGTAGAGCGTCAACCTCTACCCTCCCCTCGGTCGCCACTCGCCGCGCGAGCAGACGGTTACCGCTCAATACCTTCTCGCATATGTACCCTAACTACATTACTATTTTACATTATTATTTTACAAAATAACACGCTACACGCACACACGTCATCATATAAATAAATATTGATAAAATTGTCTTCCAATACAATGATATCGCGTTACCTCGCATTTCAATAATTAAATATATACACAAATATTAGAGCCGCTTATCTTTGGCGACAGGGAGTTGTGTAAGCAAATTCTCGGTCCGGAATTTGAATCATCGGTATAGCATTTCATCGCAATGACTACATCATTGTGGGCTAGTGTGAGCAATAAGCCTCTTTCACGTGCCCGAACTTTGCCCGAACAATGTTGAGATTATACTTCGGCTCATTTACGATTGCCGATTACATATATAGGTAGACACTATTTTAGCAAACCATACATTTTTTACATCTTTTTAATTTCAGTAGTAGCAAATACATAATGTGTATGTTTATTTTGTGTTGCCTCTTTCTGAAAGCACTAATAATCTATACATATATAATAAAAATGTAACGGGTCGCAGTCTGTACATGGAAGATATATGAGGAAAAATATTATAGGAGACCTTTATCAACACAATAGTACCCAAAACAATGATTTTTGAAATTTTTTTCTGTTTGTCTGTGCGTTTGTGCACGCTAATCTCAGAAACGGCTGAACCGATTTCGATGCAGTTTTCACGAATATATTGTGACAGGTCCCACTTAACATATAGGCTACTTTTTATCCCGGATAATTTCGACATTTTGTTTTTTCTGTAGTCCACGCGGACGGAGTCGCGGGCGTACACCAAAATTTTAATTCCAAAACAATTTTGGAATTAGGTAAATAAGCATACGTCATTAGTGCATACAACACCATTGTTATTCTGGTTATGTCTTCGCCTTCAGCCTAATGCAGTCCACTGCTGGACGTAGGCCTCCCCCAGGACACGCCACAAGGCTACTGCCACAGGGTTTTGGCCATAGTCACCACGCTGGGCAGGCGGATTTGTCATGTACTTAACGTCATTGGCGTCAGGCAGGCAGGCGGCCGTAAAGCAAACGCCAAATCCTTGGCCATATGAGTTTTGAAAGATGCCATTTTGCGCCGACTCTATAAAGAATGGGATTAAGGGCAGGAAAAAGATGATGACTTAGCTTTTGAAAATATAGGTAATTAATGTAGTTTACAACTTTTAACACATATGTATTCTATATAGGTCTTGCCCAATGCGTACCTATACGTTATTTGTACGTACAGCTATAAACTAATGCTAATATTGCACTTACCGCGCTACTACATGAGCGGTTTGATAACAATTTGCTTGCTTACTTAGTTGCCGAGTATTTACATCCTTAAATTGACTCGACTCACCTCTCACCTCCCGAAGGGCAAACTACACGTTTAGATCTACCTACAGACAAAGGCATTCACTAACACCTTATTAGTTGGTTTACAACTTGAGATACATCTTATTGTTCTACATTTTCAAGTTTTAAATAATCCTAATATGTATACCTGTACGAGTACTTCCTTATTACGAGTACAATTAGCACCTTATGTGTTATTAAATTTTTGCTAAAGATACAAATTATAAACATGTAGAACACAGAGGTTTTAAACATAAATCTGAACATCGTGTCGCGACAGACAAATATCCATTTTTATTTTCAGACACATTTGTAAAAAATTTCGTTTTGTAGAAAAAGCTACACACAAGATTTAGCAAGTTCAATTTCTTTTCCGTTTCAAATAATACTTGGCAAATGAACATCTCCGGACAATCCCTATTACGAAAGCAATAAAGGCCAGTCTGCATTTCACTCAATACCAGATATGTTACGGAACGTTACGAACTCAAACAACGTACTTACTGATGTATCATTGAAACCGGTTTTGTATGTACATTTTGAAAGTGTTATTTATATCTATGATCTATTTATCGAAGCCTGATTGATTATTTAAGTCAGAGGTTTGCAAACTTATTTCGTCTAACGCCCACTTTGAAAATCAGTAGTGCCCCCCATGTTTATTTCACCTTAAAAATGTCAATAGCTTATTAGTTGCGCTATTTCTTCTGGGGCCTTAACTGCCCCTCTCTAGACCTTCAACGCCCACGAGTAAAAATACTGATTTAAGTAAACAAACGAAAAAGGTCTAAATACTCTACTCTTCTTCCTACCTTGTTCCCATTTACTTGGAGCCGATTCAATATGTACTTTTATTCCATTCATCCATATTATCCGTCATCTCGTTACTCACTCCCACTACACGCAATTCAAAAGGATAACACGAGTTAATTTACGAGTTAGTTCGTCAAAATGTTAATACGGATGCATGATTTTCGAATGGAAAGTCAACCAACCTTGGTGATGCTGCGGCGAAGGCGTGCCCTGGTGCTGGAAGCTGGCGTACATTCCCTGCTGCGCCGCCACCGACACGTGGCCGCCGCTTGTGCCGCTGACTTGCATGTGCTGCGCTGCTGAGACCTGCCATCAATAAATTTGTTACATTGCGGTGCTACTAAAAATATAAGATGATCTTGTTGTGGTACACGTCCATTAATAGCAAACTTTATAACGATGGCTTGAACCTTTCCATGCATGCAAGTAACTTTCGGGTTACCTTGCATGAATCTTGAATGTGTGTCTTCAAATCGCACATTCAGTCTTGTTTTATGACATACATTAAAAGTGACGGTTAATTTGATCGGCGATAACTATTTTATCCAAATTTAGGGAGTCGCGTCAAATGACTGAGCAAGTTAAGTATTACGCTAGCTAGCTCTAAGATAAGTAAAATCTAGTCAAAGATGAAAGCATACAGCACTAACAAGTAAACTGGTTCACTCTTATTCATTTAGATACACAGCTATTTTAGTTTGGAGTACCCACATTGTGTATGGGTTGTATGACTCATTTATTTGTAGGCGATAGGCTAGCAACCTGTCGCTACTTACCCTCTTAGTTACACCAGCTAACTTATAATTTTACCAAGCCTATTCCAAAATAGAGTTCAGAATTGTTGATACTTCCTTCCTACTAAATAAGCACAATAACGGATTTAATTTATCATATACCAGTCAGTTGTTTCCAATGTAATAGTTTAATTGAAGAAACCCGTTTCATGTCGGTAATTAAAAATACACCTAAAATTCAAATTCACGTTTTTATATATGAGAAATACAACGCAAATTCATCAGAGAAAACGTCAATCGTGTCGTCTGACGCGGCGTAAACAGGTAATGTAGCGAGTGGTTACGGAGCTGGTGTAGAGTAGAGGCCGCTTCATGGAATAACTCCCGTGCATGGTTGGGTAACTAGCATTTTTTTGATGCAGTTACACAGATAATGTAGTCATACACAGAGCAACTAGCGCTATCATTCAAAGAAACTATTTGGTGAAACGCACTCTACTATGTTTGGGATAGATTTTATCGACGGGACGATATATCTCGGCGGTGACAGCTGCCCGCCGCGCACACATCACGCCGCCGTCTCCACGCAAACCCGTTTATCCCTCCTCCCGACCTGCACCCGCAATTTTGTTTCTCCTGTTCTATACGGACGCGTAATACAACATGCTAAACATTATGCGTGCCGAGGTCGCTTATGCCGTATTGTAGAGCCAGACTGGATAACGGCACCTGCGCTATCTAGTCGCGCATCGGTACAAAACGATCCGAGGATAGCTCGCGCGGACGCCAGGTAAAGAGCGACAACTCATGAGAACGGAAATGGTTACATTTTTAAGTTCCCAATACGTGCATTTCGAGCTTCAAATTCCGATAATTAGGCATGAAATGGTCGCATACGTTGCACCGAAACGATTGTATTTGCATTGTAATCGCCGAAAATAAACATGTCCGTTGTGTTTTAAAGGAAACCTTTTTTTTGCTAATGAAGAAGTACCAACCTACATAAAGTTACGTATACATTAGTACTCGTATATATGGCATACAAATGTAGAGCTTCTTCATTCTTAAGGGTTTACAGTGTAAGGCAGACAAATGGTATAATTCACTGTACGTACTCGTATTTCGTATAAACATAAGCAATTTAAAAACGTTTAAAAAAAGACATTCCTTAAAGTGAAATGTTATTATTTATAAAACTTTTAGACTCGATTTTTATTTGTCTGTACAAAAACGGAACCCTTATAAGGACATTCGAATCTTAAAGTGACCCAAACAAATATTATTATTTATTTTTAGTTGCATTGGCATTCGACTTGTTGAGAAGATCACAAGTTATTCAAGAAAATAGACGAAAGACTGGAACCCGTTAAATCTCCTAATTATATTTTTTATTATTTATATTTATTTATTTATAATTATTATATTATTATACTTGATAATAACATAACCAAATGCTTCTGTTTGTTAACTAAACCTGAACATAATTTAGCAGTATCATCGGCCGGCCTAAATTCCAATAAATAAATTCAAATAAACTAGAAAATATCTAGACGTGAGGTTGATGGTAGTTTAATTAATTAATCTGGACACGATCAGGGACTCCAAAAGAATTTCAGAAAATGCCAAATATTTTATTGTTTCAAGGCAAAGATCAAAGTTGAGGGGAGCAAAGGTATAGAAATCCAATATTAGCTGTCATTGATTTCCGAGACCTTTGAGCTGACAATGAGGGAAAGGGCGGTGGTATAGCCCGGTGACGTCAGGGCGCGGAGTTCCATGCAGTAGGTACTCCCACGCGCCGACCTCTCAGAGACGCCCACCATCATCCGCCCAGGGAAGCTCAAAATGTAGAGTCTAAAATTACTTTCCAATCAAAATGCCGGGTCCTGGCTATGGAAATTTCTGGCACGGATTTAAGTAAGCCGTAGGTACATACATATATATATTGAAAATATTTTTTGTTGTTATTGGAGTTAGTCAGCTTTGATCGCTCGGCTAATTGTGCTGCAATACCCAGTTTTATTGCAGTTCACGAATTTCAATAAGATACACTTTCGGTAAATAATACTATTATAACGATCATAATTAAGCATAACATTAGAACAATGAGTAGGAGAATCTTACGGTCTAATTAATAATGAATTACAAATAAGTACTTAGTAGTAGAGTTCTAACACCACAAAATCCGCTATTAAACGTCCGCTCGGAATTCGGGACAAAGTGTAAAGCTGGTAAGTCGCAATGCGCCAAAACTGTCAGTCATGATGATACTCCCCCGTGTACCTAATAACTACGGTTTGTATCATAAAATAGAAATATTCACTGTTAAACAACATCTATGTAAGTAAAGTATTTTTTATTTTATAATTCCAGGGTGGAGTTTATTTTATCTTTGAAATTGTCAAGAATGTTAAATACAACATAAACATAATCAAATGACATGCATAACTGTTATACGCTATGCTTCTAAAGTAAATATTCCATATGAATTTATAAAAATATGAGTAGAAAGTACCGTGTACCTACACGATACATTTATATATCACAAACTTGCTCACCATCGTTAGTGACTGCTATCGCAACAACCACAAAGTAATGAAGAAATTAAGTAAACTACAGTATGTATGTTTGAACGTTACGTAAAAAGAACCTGCACAGTCGTGCTATCCCGCTCTATAAAGGATGATTTTTGGTCGTCAATTCCGGAAAACTACGAATCTCCTCATCATCACAATAATTTTTCTCCATGGAAAAATAGTTCAAATAGAGTGAGAGGAGAATGCTTTCAGCAGTCTTTTTATGTGACGCTAAACATACTTTATTTGATGTATAGAGTACGTACCCTTAATTAAGGGTGGCCACGAAAAAACACCCTGTATAGCTACATAGTAAAGCACCGAGTTTTTAATTACAGCATCGCGCGCAAGGGTGACACGTGGTCTCCGGCAGGAAGCAATCGGGATGGCTCGGGAGCCTACTTTTTGTAGCAGTCTAGTGTCATCGCCCGTCACACCCCGCCTCTCACTTAGATTAGAAATGTTCGTCGTCCCGTTTTGGGGACCACTTTCGATAAATTATTCTGTAGGTGACGAACTAAATCAGTTTCTAATTGTTATTGAGAAGTCGATAGATATGTTTCTGATTTCGTCTACATGAACAGTCCATTATTAGGTATTTAGGAGGAAACCAATCCATGTAACAATAGTACTCTTATGCAAATATAATTGTTAGATTGGAGAGAACATGTACAAAAGCCTGATTATCTCTAAGAGAGATTTCTTCCAGCAAACCACAAATATTAAACTAACGTCTATTTTAAAACCAACATACTTAGACGCTCCCTAACGTAGGATTGTATACCAAATGATAATATCAACCAAATTTTAAATGGTATTCCAGTTCGGTTGGCTACAGAGACGGTAATGAGGTCTTGAGATGTTTACAAGTACAAGGACAAAGCTTGAATAAAGTGAAACATGTGGTATTCGGCACATCTGCGTGAACGCGCATCGTGAATGTATCACAACACGAGCACGGCGCTTGCCACTCAAGTGCGTCACCCGCAACTGTTTCTAAGTACTCAAACTCCACAATATACTTCATTAGCCTACCGAAAATTCTTATCCACCCTCACAAAACAACTTGCTCACTTCTTACAAACATTAGCGCTAAAATTACGTGACGTTCCTTATCTTATAAAACCTCAGCCAGAGGTATTCCACAAACTCAACATAAAGTAAGTACCAACTCAGAAATATCTGTATTTTTCGAAGCTTACACAATTTGTAATATGTCTCAATACCTAAGTTACGAACGGTATTGTAGTTACACAAATATCTTTCGAAGGAAAATTATCTGAAAGTGGTATTATGTAAACATTGAATGTACTTCATATTGAGTTGTTACTGTAACGCTTAACAACCAACTGAATATAAATACCATGAATAGTAATGTCTGGTGACGTATCACGGTGACGACACGTACCGATAACCAATATGTTTGTATTTACGATAAAGTTATCTTTAGTGGAGTAAGTGTACCGTTTTTTTTCCTTATATCCATATTTCACAACTGCCATAGGTCGATGTATTTTTGAACAATATGTAGAGTCAACGAACTTTATTTCAAGAGATAAAGAACGCAATCGTTGCTAATACATAAAAACTGTTTCTCCTTTTACAAAATCATATAATTCGATACTAGCTTGCAAGATGAACTTTAGTTAATTCTTTCCTGTCAAACAAACATTCATGACAATATTTTTGCAATCATGCAGCTAGCATAACAGCTAATTTACGCTACGCACTTTATACAAAAAAAGAAAACAATTCATCCTTGATTGCCCCTACTAAAAAAACTCGTTACCAATGAACCCTTTCCAGTGTAGTAAATTGTCCGCAAAGGATATCGAAATGCGAGGAGCATGATTGTCGCATGGGGAGTGTCGTCTCGAAGCCCCCGTAGTAGGAGACGCGGGCAGCGCGCGCAAGCTCACCCCGGTCGATACCGAACCAGACTCCCATGTTTTTTATGTCTTTCACGTCACGAATTACCCAATAAAGAAGAATGTCCAATTACTAAGCACAATTTACAACCTACATTCACGTCATTGTAATGAGCAATAAAACGCTGAATGAATTAACATGCAGCGAAATGCGTGAAAATTTTAAACTAAACGGAAAATATCGCGAGAAAACCTAGTCGTAGTGCGCGCTTCGAGAAATTGGCGCGAAACCGCATTATCCTTTTTGCATAGGGAAAAAAACTGAAAAATTTCTTAGTTATGTTACTTTAGAAAAAGTTTGTGATAGAATTTATGCCACAGAATAAAGATTAAAACATCATCCATAAAATTTCTTCTTATAACTTAGGATAATATATTGTAGCCTAAGGTCTGATTTGGCTAGTTCTCATATTCATAGAAGAGCCCTATTTGCGGAATAATAAAATAATAGCCGACAGGTAACAGTTTTAGAGCTTGCGAAGGCTATAATATAATTCGTATATGAAAACTAGCGAAGACCTTAGGCTACAATATATTAGCCTAAGTTATAGGAAGAAATTATATTTTTTGTTATAAATAAATTTCAGGACTGACCAATGAACTTGGCACCCATTTAGATATCATTTCTTTTGACGTTGGAACTTGGCTCTCATTTTCACATTTATGTTTTTGATGATAACACGACTACTGTTATTAGCTGTAACATACATATATCTATTCTTTAACAGAACTTGAGCAACAGCAAACGTGTTGCATAACCATTCCAAAATATGTATGTATATTTACGAGTATTGCAATTCAACTATGCATAAGTACATACATAATTAATAATTACCCCCAAGTACCTAATAATTAAAATTTGAATGTACCTATGGCTTAAACGTCAAACTGCAAGTAAATTATTAGTGGCTGCTGATTCAGACAAAACCTTTTATTTTTTAAATAATCAACAATGACGGCTACAGTATAAACATGAAAATTCTTCAAAATAAATTAAGTCTGTAATATTTTATGTTATGTGGATTTTACGAATAGAGCAAGTTAGGTAGGTATTGTATGTACGCGCTAATAGGACACACACCATGGTTATTTGGGACGTGCTTGTCTACTCGTGTGTAAATTCACGGATGATGAAGGAAAAATATTTTACAAAATCAAAATTTTAAAGCTTACATACACGGCAACAATTTTACTTATAAACTTTCATAATTGAACTCGGTAATTATCAATAAGTCAGTTTACTTCTATGTAAGTACCTTATGATGTATAGGTACACCTACAAGATCATTCCTTGGGAGTATTAGTCGTTTCACACCACAAGCGATTCGAACAGCTTTAATCTATTTAAAAAGCGATCTTGGCGATTGGAATCGCTGTATGAATCGCACGTGCGAAACAACTAATACGAGTAAGTAGGTACTCCATTCCTTGACGCATACATCTAAATCGATGGCATACATACATACTTTGACGCTTTAATTGTCAACGGATTTGAGATGGCTCACATTACATTGAGAGCCGAGGCAGACTGTAAAACATTGAGAAGGCGTCGCACACTAACCTGCAGGTTGGAGTGCGGCTGCGACAGATGCAGCTGCTGCTGCTGCTGCAGGTGCAGCTGGTCGAGCGGCGCGCGCGGGCGGTACCCGTAGCGCAGGCGCGCCCAGTCGCCGCCCGCCTGCTGGTGCTGCTCCGCCATGTGCTTCAGCGTCTGCGCGGCCGGCGACAACTCCCCCGCGCCGCCGTACGCGCCGCGCGCGCCCTCGCCCTCCACCTCCAACCCGCCGCCGCCGTTCATCTTGCCCCCGTCCAGGTCGAAGTCCTTCATCAGCTCGGGGTAGCCTGAGATCTCCGTCATGAGGTACTCGAAGGCGTCGTCGCCGTCCTCCTCGCCGATGAGGTCGGCCAGGCCCGGGAAGGCGGACGCGGCGTCCCGCTCGAGCGCCGCCGCGCACTCGTCCAGGCCCACGAACTCGTCGTCGGCCGCCTCCGACTTGCACTCGGCCTTGCACTCGCGCTCGCAGTCGAGCGGCGTGGGCGCGCGCGGCGGCGGCGGCGAGCCGGACGTCTTCACGGCGTTGGCGAGCGCCTTCACCGTCACGTTGGTGGAGATCTGCTGCGGCTGCGAGTCGGCCGCCGACGTCGTGAACTCGAGCTGCTGCACTATCTCCACGGAGAACTTCGTGAGCCCCTCGCCGCCGACGCCGGCCCCGCCCGTGCATTGCAGCTTCGCCGACGGCTCGTAGTCGCCGCCGCAGCCGAATTTTTGTTGCTGCAACAAAATTGAGCTCTCAGAAATCATTGCCACTTGAGTCTACCTATACTCGTATTTAAAGAGAAGTGAAGTACATCATGCTAAAAATTTCATTTATCTGTATCTGAATGTAAGAAAATAATATAGCTTGCATGTGTCGTTTGGAATGCAATGCATGAAGACAAAAGTATCACGATTGTAAACAAAACACAGTTGTTTACTATTGAACCTGGCAAATGATTAAACAGGTAGGTAGAGGTATGCATCATCACGTGCACAGAATACAGAGCAATATAATATTGACTCTAATACGCCAGTTCTGGGTAATTATTAACAGGATCTCAATACCTACCTAACTATGATACAATGTAAACACAATACCTAAGTACCTAACAGTGATGTTAATATAAAAAAATACCCATGTCTTAATATTTTCTGATTCCATCTTACTTACCATAAGGTAAAAGAATCGTCAGTTTCTCAAAAGCTAATCAACGCTAATTCACAGTAACAAAGTGTCATTCAGTAGGAAAATCAACGGTCAAAAAGAGATGTAATGTCGTTGAAACTGGCGGTGACTGTCTACTCTAGCATAACAAAAACATAAACTGCCAATCGTTGTTATTGATGGAATTAGACATGGCCGTTTGTAATTATCAGCGTCAGATGTAAGCGGAGGTCGCGGCGGTGAGCGGCGCGAGACAATGCTGGGCGCGTTGTGAAACTCGCGCAGTTTGCACAACACGCCGACATCAAACGGTGCAAGCAAGACACGTCAGCCCTCTGAAGGTCTTCTAAGTACAACCTGCCTAACAATACGCGAAGAATCAGGAAAACTTGACTAGCCAGTTGCATAATGTAGGCAAAACTAGAAAGTTAATCTGCGATACTCGTGCATACGATTATGATGTAGGTACTGAAATTTGTAGCAGCGCGTTCACGTCGTCAAGCCAAATCAATATCCCGCACTTAATTAGATGGCCCCAGAGATCCCGCCCGTCTTTTAAGTACCTACCTACAACCTAAAATCGATTTAGATCGGTAGACCCTCCGGCATAAACTAACTTAACCTAACTAAATAAATATTGGTAACTAGTTGTTTTAAGTGTAAACAGACATTATAGCCGGATTTTGTTCACAGCTTTATCCGTTTTTGCCTTTTTGCCTCTACGGCTCTACCAATTCCTTACTCCGGGATAAATTTGAATTCTGTTGCCATTTATATATGCAAAAAAAACTAAGAAATTAAAATCGATAATTTTAGTACTTGGCGAGAAATAAGGTCCATAAGACTTTGTCCATAATATGTTCCTCAGACGTCCTATCATAAAACAATATAAAATCAGATCAGAATCTAGTATTTATACTAATCTATGCTATTGGACTACATTACAAACACGGGAAATGCAAGAATAACAATTTAGTATGACAATACTTATATGGCATACAATAATGACTCTACACAATGTAAGGTAGATAATTGATTCGCGCTAATTACCTACAGACAGACATCAACAATTCCATACAAGTAATATTATAAATACGGAAAGTAACTTACTTTGTCTGTCTGGCTGGTGCCTTTACACGACAAAAGGACTAAATGGAATTTAACGAAAGGTACACAGGTAGAGGAATATGCAAGAAAGTCGTTTGGAAATAGGCAAGTTTTATGGCGAAAAAGACAAAGTTTTTCTGTTAGTCCACTGTACAATAATTATGCATGCATACAGAGGTGGTTGTGTGATAATCTCAATGTCACAACATTGTTACTGACACTGGACTAAGATAAGAGACTGGTCCCTAACGGACACATATAATGGTAATAATAATAATATAGGTAACGATACAGATGCTTCTTCGATTCCGCATATTTTGCCGTTAATTTGTACATACATCACATATGAGGCACGGGATGTGATGGCAGAGGGTCAAGTCAATTGAAGTCGACTAACATCCGGCGACACGGGCTCTGCGTTTACACCCAGCACGTGCTACTTTACCAATTATCTTACTACGACATCTAATAGCCATTAGTCGAGTTAATAAACTTTTGTTCGTCTTTTTTATTTATGTAACACAGAGACTCTATTTTAACCCCCATATACCTAATTAATCATTGACTCAAACTTCAATCACACTCAACCATACATGTATACTAGTCTCCACCGTAAAAAACTGGACTGTGGCTAGATCAGCAACAGTTTTATCCAAGTAAAAAGTTACACCTTCAGTATCAATAAACCCATGTTAACAACAACACTTATGAACACTTGCAAGAACACTATCAATCTATGCAATAGGTTTATTGTAATTGTCCTAGGTTTATAGTTTTACAAAGTGCGTGTTTCGCACTACTAAGCTGCCTATGGAAAACTATGAAAGTTTGATTAGACGCAGCGGTATCGATAATCGCCATGTTAGGCTATTATTAGGTCCTTCCATATGAAATTGGCGTTTTGTGGTACTGGCCACTTTGATCTCAAATATCTCCTCTTTGGTTAGGAATTCTAATTTCAAATTTATACAGCAAAAACCGTAATCCATATGTTTTTTCCATCTTTGGTTTTTTCTTTGCGTCACTCAGTTTACACAATGGAAAACTTAAAATATCGCGTTATTTACGAGTACGAGTTCCGCCGTGGCACCAGTGCTGCAGAAACGGCTCGAAGGATTAATGATGTGTATGGCGGTGGTGTTGCAAAAGAAAACACAGTGCGTTTTTGGTTCCAACGTTTTCGTTCTGAAAATTTCGACCTGCAAAACAAGTCCCGTGGGCGGCCGGAGTCCGGAGTCCGAGGAGAAGGTTGATAATGAAGAATTGAAGGCTATTGTGGAAGCGGATCCATCGCAAACCACGTTCGGGTTAGCTGCAGGCTGCGGTGTTAGTGACAAAACTGTTTTAATCCACTTGAAACAAATTGGGAAGGTGAAAAAGCTTGACAGGTGGGTCCCTCATGAATTGAGTGCAAATCACAAACGCGGGTAGACTGCTGCGTTACATTAGTCAACCGGAATAACAATGAAGGGATTTTAATCGAATCATTACCTATGATGAAAAGTGGATCTTGTACGACAATCGGAAACGCTCATCGCAATGGCTGAACCCTGGCGAACCAGCCAAATCCTGTCCCAAGCGAAAATTGAGTTACTTGTGAAACTTCAGCTTTCTTAAATCTGGCCAGACGATTACGGCAGTTGTGTATTGTCAGCAATTGCAAACCACGATGATGGAAAAGCTAGCTGCTAAACAACCGAGGCCGGTCAATCGCCGTAGGCCACTGCTTCTTCAGGACAACACTAGTGCACAACAGACAACCGAGAATAACTAAGACATATCTACCGTACTCCCCGGACCTTGCTCCAACAGATTACCATTTTTTTTTTCGAAATTTGGATAACTTCTTCCAAGGAAATAAATTTAACATCGATGGGGCAGTCCAAAGCGCCTTCGAAGGTTTTATTGATTCCCGTCCGAATGGTTTTTTTTAGTAAAGGGATCAATTAACTACCTATGAGATGGTAAAAGTGTATAAATAGCAATGGTACATACTTTGATTAAATAAATATATTATATTTTTAAAATCTACTTTAGGTTACTCTCTTAGAAAACGCCAATTTCATATGTAAGTACCTAATACATTGTCGCTTGATCTTTAGGTATACTAAGGTTTTGTTGCTTTAAGACGCTGACATGAGCTAAAGAAACACTTAAACAAATCATCATTTAATGACATTCTCAACAGGGGAAATCAATCCATCAATACACGCGCGGTTTCTTTAGGTTATTTAAGTTCTAATGTACACAGCCCATTATTTTTCTTTATACCACAATCGATCGAGTTTTTATACATATAAGTACAAGTATTAATTCGAAATATATCTAATACTTAGTTAAATAAGCGACAAGTGATACATTTTTGCATTTTACTAAGTAATTCTAGAATTATATTCAAATATGTAACATGTAGTTATTTCACTACGAGTAGGTTCTCTAGTGAAATAACGCATTATCCATCGAAGTCAGGGAAAAGGAGGGTAGAAACCACGTTGTAGGTAATTCAAGTACTTACCTAGATGAAAGCGATGAAAATATTACGACTTAGCAAATATCGAAATAAACGAGCTGGATGTATTAGATTTAAAAAAAAAACTTTATTTGAGAGAAGTGGAAAATTGCACGCTTAGGCTAGCATAGCGACTCGTGCACAATCCGAGAGGTCCAAGCGTGTACGAGAATCATAGATATTTGTAATATAACATACATAACGTGACACAGACGGGCGGAATTACGGCAAAAACTTTACGAGACTTTCACTTTCAATTGTAGGAGTTAATCAATAGATTTTCAATCAAACTATAATGAAGTAGGCTTCTGCTAGTACACCGATAAAAAGGAAACACATATAACAAATTCCTACAGACAGATCTACGTGAACCCGAAGCAAAATACCTGTACAGCTCAAGAGAAAATGTGAATGTTACGAGTATTAAAACCCTGAAAGAACAGCCTTACATGATTAGTCGATAAATAACTCGTGACAAAAAGTTCTTTTTTCACTGCTCTACTCTCACTGATTACATAATACAACATCTAGTAATATTGCCTACTGACTGTCGGTACAAGCTGCTACTTACTGTCCCAAAGCACGCTTTAACTCTACTCGTATTATGTGACCAAGTTTCTGCGCTGCGCGATAGATAGAGGTCAAAATATAGGACAAATCCGCCTAGACATTGCGCACCTTATCCCCGGATATGCACACGGAAATCTAGTTGTGTTCGTAATATAACGCGAATAAATTCTTCATCGTGTATATATACCAAACACTAATTACGGCTAAAGATTGTAGTTCTTTAGCTGATTAAACTTCGCTTAGGTGCTAAAACTTGGATGAAATAATATAACTTACCACATGTACGCTGCTATGCAGATTTCCGCTGATAGCTGGCAGGTCGGGCTTGCGGTCGCTTTTCTTCGCCTGCCGCTTGGCCTTCCCTTCGATAAACCTCTTCTGCAGCGCGCTGGTCTCCAGGTTCTGTTGCTCGCAAGCCCCGTTGAAGGACTGATCGAACCTCGGCACGCACTCCGTTTGGCGACGACGGTACGTTTCAATTCTACGCCTGGAATAAAGATAATTAGGTTAATTATTGTCCCATTTTATTTTTGAATAAGACGCTAACTATGACGTTGATTGCCAATATTTGTGCCATTTTTGTCGATCCGTACTAGAGTTTCATACTTGACGTTTATCGCTTGTACTTGTTTAACTTACGAGACTGACAAAATGTTCAACCATTACTGCTTAAATTAGGTGATAAGTAGATGATAATCTAACATTTAAATATTCGGTTGATATGGTGAGGACTTTTTTATTGTTTGACCAAACAATTTTCATACACTTATCAGAAATAATTAACCTCTATATTAGGATATAGTGATGGGTACGATCAGCTAAGATGAGTGGGTTAACTTGTAGTCTCACATGGCGAAAGACAACAAAGACAGACAGACATCTTAGCACTTAGATATTTAAGTAATGTGAGTTATTTTGGGATGAAAAGTGGGTGTGTAATTTGCACACTTCTGTCTAACAATCTCTTACAATCTCTATTTCTACGTACTTATGTTATTTTTTAAAATTAAAAATGGACAAAGCTTTGGCAATGATAAAATAAAAGAGATTACCTATGTAAAGTTCTTAATGTGAATGCAGTGCGATTGCCTGCATGTCAACTTGTTATACATGTTACATATCTCACATCTTACATGTATAGTATTTATATCATGCAACCTTAGCAACTAGGAACTAATACGTTAAAAATAAAAGAGAAAACGTAACTCGTATTATAGTCAGTACCTTGCGGTCAAGGCTGCTACACGCACTAGATTTTCTGCGAATATTATTACGACTGGTTATAATTATTAAACTTGACACTATAACCAGCGAGGACTAATTATAATATTTTATCTAGAAATTACAAGTTTAATTTGCATAAAAAAATAATAGGAATGAATCGCACAACAACCAGTATAGATTAGAAAAAGCATAGTATGAAGTTGTGTTTTATTATTTAAACTGCGGTAACGTAGGTAGATGCGTCCACATAGCACACAGATATCAACCGATAGTCAGTGAGCCGCGACTCGGAGCGCGGTCACCTTGAGCAAATGTTAATGCGGACAGTTCTCGTCGTCTGCTATGTAAAAAAATCATTGTAATGATTTTTTTATATTCTAGCTTTCCACTTATTCGTCAGTTAAAATCTCAAGGTTATATTCAAATGTCTTCCATAATAAGTAAAGCTCGAGCGAAGCGCACGAAAGTTTACGAAATCACAATGTCTAAATAAACCAAATAATTTATATAATTACTTTATTATTAGATACCTTCATTGCTCAATATTTTAATACCTACCTATATAGTAATATTAGTAGAGTTATTAGTATGAACCTGTATTGACAACATAGTCCGAAAACCACACTACCGTCACCAACCCACCTGCCTAGCGCGGTGACAATGGGAAAAATTCCCCCTATGGCAATTTTTATATTGCTATAGTTAGCATAAAAGATATTTCATATTAAACCTTCTATTTATTCTCTTTAATACATAGGTAGAGGGTTAGTTATAATATAAATCAATCAACATTAGCTCTTGCAGGCCGTCACTATGGGTTTTGTTTAATTTATTTATATATTATGATTATAACACCTGCCAATATTAGCATAAAAAATCGTAGACGCTTCTTTTACGAGTGCGGATGTCAAAATAACAGTTTTTGAAATTCAGATCAACAAATAAGCATAAACAACAAAGCAGTTTACTTCCCAACAATAGCCAAGTTAGTCAACAGTAGTTAGGTAATGGTTTCGACGTGCAACTAAGTTACATAATCAGTAACCGTACTGTACCTATCTGAGAAGTACGTCACTCGGTAGGTACTTCGATTTGGATATCATTCGCTCACAGTTGCCACATGCATATTTCGAATTAGCCATAACATATTGGTAATACAAAACTGAGTATCGATTGTTACTTTAGAGCGGAGACAGAGTTCGCATTTATGATTGCAGCAAAATTACGCTTGGAATAGCCATGGTAGAATAGGCCTACGCCAGCAATACTGTTTAAATAGTCACATAGATGATACATCGCCACGTTGTTCTATTGGGTCATTGTGGTTTGATACGGTCAACATGTATCAAACTGCCAATGGCAGAATTGGTTTTCAGGACCGTGCCTAAATTCGATCACACAATCTTTATGAAGACAGGTACAAAACGTACGTTTTCCAAGTGACTAATTATAATTTTTATAACTAACTAGAATTACCTGGTAATAGGGTACAACATGAAATTCGTAGCGGTATGAGTAGCGGTATCCGTACAGGAGGCATTCCTGTACGAATACCGCTACTAGAGCAAATTTGTCCTCAACAAAAGCATTTGCGTATGTAGACTCAGCTAATGCCTATTACGTAGGCAATAAAGACTAGTTGACTAATGAGAACGCATAGATAGTTGCATGTACAAGTTTTGTAACGTGAATTACGTCGCATATCACCGATGCGCGCCGTTACTCTACGCCTATGCAGCGCAGACTATGGTGCACTTTCCCTATGAGTGCAGTGCAGTTAGCTACGTACAAATGCAGTGCAGCGCAGCCACGCCCGTATAGGCTAATTATGTACTCCACACTATACTTTCTCTATGAATAGAAGAAGGGAAAAGTACTTAAGTAAGCAAGCCTGGCCTAGACAAGCATAGGTACTTACTTATTCAGAAGAGAAAATTCACGCATAATTCAACGACTTATTAAAAAGGTAGATTGAGCAGACAATAATTTCTTAATATGCTTACACAAGGAATACCTACATAGCATTTAACTTAACAAGTGTTCTATACGAAACAAAACTGACTGGCAAAGTACGCTTTTTCAGCGGTTTTAATTGAGCTATGTTTCTTAAATATTTTTAAAATGATATGTCTTTCTAATACTGAGACCATTTGAATTATCTGTCATACATAATGTAGGTAAGTATCTCTCTACATCTATTGTACCAATTTATTTAGTTCTGTTACTTAATAAAGAGCTCTAGCTTAGAAATAAATAATAATAACACATTGCACCGAGTCCATTCTAGAACAATTCTATGACATTGATAACGCCTATTCATAGCAGTAAAGCATCAAATTACAAAAAGTCTTTGGGTATTTTTGAGCAATGTGCATAATACTGAACGCGTACTTGAAGGCGTGTATTATAACAAGAAACAGAAGCTACAGAACGGGTTACGCGGCGATTATTACATTGAAATTACGGTAGAGCCCCAG
Source organism: Carposina sasakii (assembly GCA_014607495.2). Taxonomy (NCBI): domain Eukaryota; kingdom Metazoa; phylum Arthropoda; class Insecta; order Lepidoptera; family Carposinidae; genus Carposina; species Carposina sasakii. Next base: position 10,106,113 of record CP053154.1, read on the forward strand.
GTATTATGGTTCTGTTGTTTTCATTGGCCAGAGGTCGATACACTCGGGATTTAAATAAATTATACCGGCATAATATCATTAGTTTTCAACGCAATTGTCTCTTACGCCAGTAGAGAAGATTTTATCTATGAAATCACCTTCACTTCTGTTACTTTACCTTGACGTGCGGCATCTGTTATTATTTGTAGTAGAGCAGACGTTACAGATGGAAGATAAAGTTGCATTATCTATACATCATAGTAATACCTATAGTTCTTTTCTTATTCTACTATATACTAAAAATATACCTATGAGTACCTAATGTACCCATGAACGTACCCATAGCCATAAGCAGACCTGGCGGCAGGCGGACGGTAATCGCAAGGGCTGAGAACGTAGAGAAGGCCTGGAGCCAGTTAAAGCGCGAAGCTCAAGACCGAGCGGGATGATGGAAAACTCTAGAGACCTCATCTAAGGGACATTGGAACTTTAATCAACATACGTAACCCTTTGTTCATACGTCATGTGCCACAATTCAGTGTTTATACAAAAGTTAAACTTACCGAGATTCCCGGTTTCCTTAAGTAATAATATAATGCACCGTATAAATAAAAACCTCAGACTTATTATTATGGCTTTAGCAAGACAAAATATATTTGCGTTATCAAGACATAGCGAGTGCAGCAGAACGACTGCTTATTATTTACGAGTATTATATCAGACAAACGGACAGGACAGTGCGCACACGCAACGCGTAAAAGTGTAAAGCCATAGGTGTTTTTGTTTAGTTCATTGACCACACGCCGCCGCTGTCGTACGACTAAACGACACGGCTTTGATAACGTGTTGACGTATCTCACGTATATAAAACTGTATGATACTGTGTAGGTAACACGTAACACTAATAATAAAAATATTTAAAATTTCCATTGGCCCCAGGGAGAGCACCGAGCTTAATCTAAATTCAATCAAACTTGAGCCTAATTTTTTTCTGATTACGATGCAGGTAATACTATTGCATCCAAATCGTGCATGCAATATACGATGAGATGCGCAATGTTTAGAAAGAACGGCTTTTTGATAGGACTACCTACACTACAGTTCGTCAAACAATCCAGCAAACAATATTTTCAGTGGGATTCCCCCTGAACTCGCTAACTCCGCAGGCAGATCTATAGACGTACCTAGGTTTGCATTTTTAAACTAAGTGCGGAAAGAACCATTACCGCACAAAACCGCACTAACTTGTTGATTGAGCAAGCTGAGAGTTTTGTTTGTTGGCCAATGTAAACGTGGCCGGTTGAAAAGGTCGCTACAGCGATCGGGGTGGGTATCCCTACAAATGATCCCATTAACACGGGGGATGGTCCCTCGGCTAACGCCGCCAATATTGATCGTTTGCACCGCGCCAACAATACCTAAGTACCTATATAGTATATCCTACTTTCATTACTTCCTCCAGAAACAAAGGGCAATACATTTCTAATTAGGTACATCTTATTATCCCATTATTTATGGGGTCGGCGCAATATGATTTCTCTTCTGGGTCATATTGGCAAGTATTTGGGATTTGATTTCCAACCGGCTCATTGCATAACGCCAACTCTTCTTGGGTATAGTGACAATTTTAGAATATTAAAATCCGTACATACATGAAATAAATTCAGTGGTGTACAGCCTGTACAGGTCCGTGACTGGGATCCGAACCTACGCCTACTGGGATATCACGCGCTGATAACTAACCGATATCGTGGCTCAACTTATGAACAATCTGTCGGGTTCGCTGATTTTTACGGGTTATGATAATGGAAAGGCTCTATTGAATGATATACATGCATCCGATACCTTGGTCGTTCCTACAAAAATTGTTGATCGGTGAAACAGGCTATAGCGAAAAATCGGATATCCCAGGGGCGACATAACTCACGCGGCCCAAGAGCAACTTGGTGAAATTTGTTGGTAGTTACTTGATATCGTTCCACACAATAATAGGCTTTTGCACTCCATAATACATCCATACATAGTAAGTACTTCGTAGAGAACTGGGCCAATTCATTCTGGCCCACTTTTGGCGCGCTAGCCACCAGCAATGAGGGTTCTCTAGGAATCCCGTTACGCGTAATAACGTGCTGATATTCGTAGACATAGAGTTTACCTCATTGCAGCAAGCACCTTAAAAACGGAATGGATGCCTACTTTACTTACACCTAATCAAAGGTGTAAGTAATTTTGTAAGCTGGGACGAAGAAATGAATCTTCAAAAGCGTACTAACATAAAGCGTAACCGAGTTCACCGTGTGCGCGCAGTGATGATACTATGCATGTAAGTACACTGGTGCTTGGCCGTCAGTGCGCGCTTGGGATAAATAGTACTTTTGGTGTTAGGCACAGTAATAGGGTATATGCAATATTTTTTTATTTCATTTTTATATACTACGTAAAAAATTAATAAAGTTTGCCCTTTGGAATGGCATATCTAACTTTAACCGTTTTAGATTTACAGCAATTAAGGCAAATATGCAAGAACCGGCAAAATGTTTTTGAAATGCTCCGTTTGCTCTATACTAAAATGGCAAATACTTTGACATCATAATAGACAACCATCTCAAATTAGTGTGGGGAAAAAATGCAATCTTATTTTATAAACATGATATTTTATATTTTGTGTATTGTTGACAATAAAAATTGTTTATTAATAGGTGCAGATATTAATAGAGTATTTATGAAATGAATGAGATAAATCAATATATGGGTAAAATTTTATGTTTTGACTCCTTTTAGGTTGTAAATTTTTTTTGTTAAATTTTTCAAACTTTTAAACTCTTGTAACTTTGGTATTTACTTACCGATTGATGTTATTTTTGCACTATTCGGTTTGTATTTGTAATATCTTTCGAATAAAATATAAAAAATCTGTTTTCGTGTCAGACGCATATTCCCTATTATGCAAAAACTTCAAAGAGATAAGCCCACCCCACATTGACATTAGTAATGTACGCTGAAGCTCCTCTCTTGATGATATATGCCTTACATGTGTCTCTATCTAACATGTCAAATGTGAATGGACGCCCATGGTTCTTACTGAATAATATAAATATACTCAGTACAGTTCAATATTAAATACTTAAGACTTTTACAGTGCGCCTCTGTATCTGCACTAGTACTAGTCCATAATGCCTTGGACTAACTATGGGACCTAGGTAGTCAACAAGTTGCTTCACATATCACTTTTTTAAAAATTATTTATTTACTTGCTGCATGGTTTTGAACCATCATTTACCATCAAAATGTACCATAATTTAAAGTTAAGTATTATGACATTTATTAGCAGATCAGAGATGTTTTGTCAAAAAAATGTTGTATACCACAGCTTAGTCTAGTTGGTTACATTTGGTAGATAATTGACAATAGAGAATATGCACATATTTTTTAATGATTTTAAATTATTATTTACATTATGTATTACAAATGTGTAAAAAAAATATCTGCACCATAAATACAATATTTAGTATAAAATAAATTGCCCACTGCACATTGCCAACTGCAGGTTGAATGTGAAATTGGATCGTGAGTAGCCAGCTTTGCTTAGTTGATAGATGTTGTTGATGTGATTTGAATTTCCCTCTTATTTAATGCACTTTTTTGAAATTATCAAGATAAATATTTTTTTGGATAATTAACTTGATAATTATCTGATAATTATCCGATAATTATCCAAGCTGATTTCCCAATTAACTTTCTAAAATTTTCTTTATTTGAATGAAAATATATTTATTACAAAGAGGGTCTCAGTTTTTTGCCAATATTAAATAAACAGCAAGGAATAATGTGAGAAATATACAATTTAATTAGAGTTTGCCTTTATGGAGTCTGAACAAAAGTATGAAAGTACGTAAAGAAAAAATTCACACTTCTCTCGTCAGTCAAAATTTTTTTTAATGTCTAGCACCTTTGGATGCGTAAATAAACTTAGATTATTTTAGTTTCTTATTTCTATAATTATCAAGGTATATTTATCAAGAACCCTGCTTTTCAATAATTATTTTCTTATATAGGAATGCTATTAAATAAAAAAAATTGTAATATTACATAAATCTCAATGAATAGAGATTACTTATTTAAAAAATTACCATTATTTGAATCACATGCATATTCCCTATTGTCCATTTCAGTTCATGGGTAGTGTGAATTTTGGAGAGTCACAATAATGAATGAAGTGTAATAAAAACTTATGTTAAAATGTTTTACTCTTTTCTTTCTGGGCAGGCATAGTAATATACAACATAAATAGGCAAATTAGTGTTAATGACAGATACCCATTATTTTGTAAGTATTTCTAATTAGGTACAAATTGCCAACAAAGTTACTGAATATTATGAATGTATATTATATAGTGTATTAAAAGTAAAACCAAATTGCAACCTTTTAGAGCTCAGATTCTAAGATAAACAAACTAACAAACAGAACATCTTTTGCAAAAGGAATAGGACAAATGTTAACAACTTAGAAATACAGTACTCTCTTCATGTCTTTGCCTGGTGTTAAGCTATAATGTTCATATTCTTAATAGTAAACTAAACATTTTATACAAAGAACAGATGAGAAAAAGAAAATAATTGTGTAACCCACTCAATATCTAAGTATCACATTTTATCATATTGTTTGCCATACTCCTGGAAATGCATATTAAATTAGATAATTGAAAAGGTCTTTGAGGAAAAACATTGTCCTTTGGAAACAGAGTACAGCATACTCAGCGGTACATAGCTCAGGTATGAAGCAGCCGACGGTAGGCAATAATGGAAATGACTGTACTACATTACAATATACTAATAATGTAAGTTGGTGCATAAAAATATAGAAACCGTAGATTATCATGCTTACCTAAGGCGTTCAACAACAGCCTGTCGTTTAGGCGGAAGGATCATATCCTCCATCGGCTGTAGCATGTTGGGCGGGTGGTGAGGGGGCGGCCCGCCCGCGCTGACCGGCCCGCCCGCACTGCCGCTCACCAGGTGCTCCACGGTGATGGTAACCACCTCACCTCAGTTCCCACATCTTCACCACTACTAATGTCTCAACAGTAACAGTTTAACACTCAAGTACTACAACGTAACTGAGACAGTACTAATAAGAAATACCCACTGTTCGTCCTAAAAATTCTTAAAACATTTTTCATGTTGCCACTTTCAGATAAACAACAAAACACAGGACACACAAACTGTTCTTGCTTGAATTTTTATCTTTCTCCAACAGTTTCTCGATAGGCAACTGCCGTTGCAGGTAAGGACTATAATAAGGTTTCAGTTAAATGTTACTTGTCTATCAACAGCACAATAAAAAATGCTGTAGAATAGATTTTACAAAATAACAAAAATTTGTAAAAGTGACTACACTCTACCGTGAACTTTTTATCATTGAATTGAAAATTGAATGAACGAAACACAACAACAAATTTAGTTTATCCCGAAGGAAAGGCAAGGGGAACTAAGCCCATACAGCCATTGTCTTTAGTAAATGATTTCTGAATTTATGATGGATGATAATGATGATGATGAATTCGGGAAAATCCTCAAGAACAAGTGTAAAGTTAGTCAAAATGAAAAATTATTGCAGAAACAACATACATACGCCCATGAAGAGATCGAAATCCGGCTAAAGTTTTACTCGGCTTACCTGCGTATAAAACCATGCACACGCACTAGATTCACATCACAAGTAATCAAAATATAACTTATCTACCAGAAAACATCACTTTACGGACATATGCAAGCCATTTACAAATAATTTTTGATTTTCACAAGAAAATTACACCTGCACCCTTCCAGCTTTTCCCGCCGAATCTGAATGAACGAAACAAACTGACAACGCTGAGATTTTTTTTTAATAGTTTATCCCGAAGGAAAGGCAAGGGGAACTAAGCCTATACAGCCATTGTCTTTAGTAAATGAGTTCTGAATTTATGATGGATGATATTGATGATAATGAATGGAAACGTCGGGAAAATCCTCAAGAATGGGTGTAAAATTAGTAAAGATCAAAAATAATTGCATAAACAACTTATATGAGCCCATGAAGAGATCGTATTCCGACTAAAGTTTTACTTAGCTCACCTGCATATAAAACCATGCATACGCACTAGATTCATTTTACAAGTAATCGAAATATAACATATCTACCAGAAAACATCACTTTACGGACACATGCAAGCCATTTACAAATAATTTTTGATTTTTACAAGAAAATTACACCCGCTCCCTACTAGCTTTTCCCGCCGAATCCTTTAATTTATTATAGTTTAGTTTATCACGAAGGAAAGGCAAGGGGAACTAAGCCCATACAGCCATTGTCTTTAGTAACCTTTTATTATTATGTCGTCTTTAAATAGTGATGTAAAACCGGATACAAAGTAAAATGATTGTTAATTTTAATTACAAGTTTTTAAGACAAAGTTAAATAATTTTCAAGTTAATGCAAACGTATATTTATTAGAATGCGTTACGCTCACTATATTCGATAAATTCTCCGTGTGTTTCCAGATCATGCTGCACAAAGGGGCTCACAGTGATTGTTTCCTCTTTCCTTTTTTTTTGTTTAGTTTATCCCGAAGGAAAGGGATTCGGCGGGAAAAGCTGGAAGGAAGTTGGTGTAATTTTCTTGTGAAAATCAAAATTTATTTGTAAATGGCTTGCATGTGACCGTAAAGTGATGTTTTCTGGTAGATAAGTTATATTTTGTTTACTTGTGATGTGAATCTAGTGCGTGTGCATGGTTTTGTATGCGGGTAAGCTAAGTAAAACTTTAGCCGGAATACGATCTCTTCATGGGCTCATGTAAGTTGTTTCTGCAATTAATTTTGATATTGACTAATTTCACACCCATTCTTGAGGATTTTCTAGACGTTTCCATTCATCATCATCATTATCATTCATCATAAATCATTTACTAAAGCCAATGGCTGTATGGGCTTAGTTCCCCTTGCCTTTCCTTGGGGGGGATAAACTAAAAAAAAACCGAAGGAAAGGCAAGGAGAACTAAGCCCATACAGCCATTGTCTTTAGTAAATGATTTCTGAATTTATGATGATGATGAATAAAAACACTGCCGGGGAATTCCTCAAAAACGAATGTGAAATTAGTGAAAATCAAAAATAATTGCAGAAACAACTTAGATGCGCCCATGAAGAGATCGTATTCCGATTAAAGTGTTACTCAGCTTACCTGCATATAAAACTATGCACACGGGCTGGATTCACACCACAAGTATACAAAATATAACTAATTTACCAGAAAACATCACTTTACGTACACATGCAAGCCATCTTCTTCTATACATATAATAAAAACTAGTGGACGCCCGCGACTCCGTCCGCGTGGACTACATGAAAAACTAAATGTCGAAATTATCCGGGATAAATAGTAGCCTATATGTTAAGTGGGACCTGTCACAATATATTCCTGAAAACTGCATCGAAATCGGTTCAGCCGTTTCTGAGATTAGCGTGCACAAACGCACAGAAAAACAGATAAACCGACTAACAGACAAAATATCCAAAAGTCATCGTTTTGGGTTCTATTGCGTTGATAGAGGTTTCATATAATATTTTTTCTCATATATCTTCCATGTACAGACAGCGATCCATTACATTTTTATTATATGTATAGGTAAGTATGTTTGTATAGAAGATTAAAGAATATATATATAGAAGAGAAAATTACACCCGAACCGTTCCAGCTTTTCCCGCCGAATCTCGACATGCTTTGCTCTTATGGCTCCTCCGTACAATGGGCGAACTCTGAGGAACTCGGGTGAAATCGATTGTGTAGATATTGTCTACGATAGTTTTGTAAACATCAAATCCCTGGTAAATATCCAATTTTACCCCCAAGAATATTGAAATTTACCCCTAAATGCACTAAATTCCAACTCGTGAGCGTTAGGATTGGATACCTTGGTTTGGCGTAAATACAGACTCAACTTCTTTAACTCGTGAGCGGGGAGGTAGGATTTCATACCATGTACGATCTGGCAACACTGGTCGGTATTCGTCGACGATTGTCTAAGTTCGACGAGGTTCGACGACGTTCGCCGAACTAACATCGCCGATTGTATGGAGGAGCCATTAAAATCAATCCATCAAACAATTAAAAAAGAAAAAAAACAACATGGCGAATGGCGAACCGGTTTGCGCGCGGCTCTAAACAATAGGACGCATTCCGTTAATTTTGTTACATTTTTATAGTAAAAACAACTTATCGCAGTGAATTTGAATTGCAGCATTACAGGTTAGTTTATTATATTTTTTTATCGTACCTTTCAGTTATATTTCGGATTTAATTAATATTTTGTAGTATTGCGTGCAACATCAAAATTCAATAAAACGAGTCAATTCAATAAGACCACAAAAAAACTAACTAGTTCTTAGGAACAAAGTTACAATAATACCACTAGCATTGCACCAGCATCTTAATATATAATAGGAATGGTTTTCTAATTCATAGTTTCTCGTACACAGAATGAGCACTCTTGATATCAATAAAATGGAGAATGACGAAGAAAATAAAAGTCCAGACAAAAAGCAGATCGAAGCAGAGGAAAAGGAAACCATGCTAAAGGGTGAAAATGAAGAGATTAATCATAGTGCGGAATGTAAAACGGATAGCGGTGGCCCTGTGAAAGCAGCCCTTTCCGGGGATGTGACTGAGCAAGGGCGTGAAGTTAAACCGAAATTCATCCCGATTGGAGCTATCAAAATGCCCGGTTTTTTCACAAGAAACAGTGATAAAGATAAGTCAAAGGTGAGTCCATAAACCACAAAGTACAGCAAAAATTCACAACATTCATCTGATGATTAATAATCTCCATAATATGGTCGATTCCGGCAGTCACCCTTAAACCTAAACATAAAATTAGTCCTACCTGTCCTTTTCTCTCAGCCATTATGTTAAGAATGGAGAGAGATAGACTTGACTAAAATTTAGATTTAGGTTTAAGTGTGACTGCTGGAATTGACCCTAATGTATAGTTAAATCATAGTAATCATGTATGTATTATCTCAACAAATGTGATGCTTGTTAACCTGTCTTACCTTTTCACTATAAATAACCACTTTATGCTAGCTGTACTCTAAAAGGTAATGGTTTTAGTAGGAGTATAGTCATTCAGCTAGTGGTATATAAAGTGAAACACACTTCATACAAAATCCTCTTTAAATATCCAGTCTTAACTTGTATATAATTTTTTTATACAAAATTTTATTGTTTCAACTACTCAATGTAACAGGTACTCAAATTACGTACATTCATTCTTAATTATTTAATTTATAGGACGAAGAAGGTGCCATTGAAAAAGACACTGACAATGATAAGACTGATGATGGGGCTAAGCCTAAACACCATCGCTTACAATTCTTACATACTTGCCCCTTTACACAGTTTTTACATCATCCCAAAAATGAAAATAAAGGTAATTGTTGTTCCATTACATGCTATGTATATAATTTAATTATGAAAAGCCAGGGGAAATGTACAACACACCACACTATGTTGGCTATCATTTTGTCAAATTTTAATTGAGAATTTTACTAGAAATTTATTGTGGATAAGCACATCTTTGATGTAACATTATCATTGTTAATTATTTTTCATAATAAAATGTTTGTGTACAATAAAGATAAACTTTTTAGAATCTATTAAAATACATTAAACAAAATTAGTGTGCAAATTAACTATGTTTGAATATAATACTGTACTAATAAATACTAAGGAAAACAATGGCTAAGTGGTTTGTTTACATTGCCTACATTTTGATAAGAATAATTAAAATATGTAGCAGATGTAAAATTATACAGGGTGTAAAAAGACAATGTTGTTATTTTAATACCTCGTATTCTTTGTGACATAACAAACATTTTTTTCTATGGAACCAACCCAGAGATTTTTTTATTTTTTAATCTCTATACCAAGCAATGTATTTGATTGACAAATGTACCTACAAAACTACAAAATATTAATATGGCGTCTTTAAAAGAAATGTTTGTTAAATTGTTTCCAGATGGATTTATTTTTAAAAAATGCTGTTCATGTAACTTTGGACCTCAATATCTTGGAAACCCTTGGTTTCCCAGGGGTGCTTGCATAGAAAAAAATTATTGTGGTGTTACAAAGAATATGAGGTATTAAAAGAACAAAGTTGTCTTTTTACACCCAGTATAGTGGTATCATTAAGTCTTATCAATAAAAATAATTATATTTAACATATTCAGATGAAAACAAAACTGAAAAAGGAGGATTGAAATTTTTCAATCTCAACTATCCCAAATTATTCCAAAAGAGGTCTGAGAGTACTCAGGAAGCTGCACTTGCATCCATGGAGACTTTGGAAGATAAGGTGGATACCCCTAATGATGGAATGGAAAATGTTAAATTAGAAATAGTAAGTATAGTTAGAAAGTGTGACCATAAACTTAGTATTCTTTATTCTACACATAAATTTTTATCATAGACAGTGATTCCCACTCGGGTGAAGAATTTTTTCCATTTTCTTTATTAATAATTTTATAATATCTTGACTGATATAAATTTATAAAAACACTTCTCCATTAATATAATCCATTAGGATATGGTTGATTGTTTCATCTTTAAACATTGTGCTAGTGTGACCATAAACTTAGTATTCTTTATTCTACACATAAATTTTTATCATAGACAGTGATTCCCACTCGGGTGAAGAATTTTTTCCATTTTCTTTATTAATAATTTTATAATATCTTGACTGATATAAATTTATAAAAACACTTCTCCATTAATATAATCCATTAGGATATGGTTGATTGTTTCATCTTTAAACATTGTGCTGAGGGATCTCAGCAAACAAAGCTGAATTTGTTTGCTGAGATTTGGCTAGTGTATAGCTATCGGGATGAAAAATAACGTTGCCAATATGTAATTTAGAAAAGAGATGGTAAAATTCGTCATCCGAGTAATTGACCCGGTAGCTCAGTGGTTAGAGCAACTAGCACGGTATGCAGTGGTCGTGGGTTCGATTCCCACTTGGGTGAAGAATTTTTTCTGTTTTCTTTATTAATAATTTTATCATAGACAGTAAGTTGTAAAAGAAATAGTGCAAAGGCGAACTTATCTCTAAAAGAACTTTTTAGAATTCTGACAAACTTTTCTACAAATTGTGAAATGAAATTTGCATTTGTTTGATTTTTATTGTTTATTTTAGGAACCAGAAGAAGGAAAGGTAGCTACTCGACTTCCACTAAAAGAAAGAATCAGGCAGAAGAAATTTATAATTGGTAAGTTACCTATAAGCATGGAGAAGGTATAAAAGAGGAGGTGGAAGTATGATCTGAGTCATAGGCAATCGTAAGGCCATGACGTTATGATAGGGGCGAGCTTCAGGGCCAGTGTGTGTAACGCAGTAGCTGTAACCACACGCTTATGCAAGTAGTTTGGCTAGCCACTACAAGGTGGTTTCTATGTAAATGGGCAGGGCTACAGTGTTAAGGTGCTCCCCTCATCCCATACTTTACCTCACTCAGCAAACACTTTTTTTGTATGAAAATATACTTCGCTGCTGCTCCTCTTTTATTTTTTCTTCAAGCCTATAAGGTTATTTCATGTAATGTTCATTTGTTGCAGTACCTTAATGGGAAATATTTAAATTTTATGTTATGTGTGCACCTTTCTGTTGTACTGTTAGTAGAAAATGATTTCATGTCTTTTCAGATGACATAGTAGTATGCACTCTGGTGGCACTTGTACTGCTGTCAGTGATAATAGCAGTGGCTCTGGTGGCTTCTGCAGGGCCTCCTGCTGAAAGACCTCTTAGGCTTGGACGCTTTATGACCACCATCACATCCTGCGGACATGTTGAAGGGTATACATCATTTTTAAATAATATGTCATGCCAATAAATAATAATCAAAAATTTACTATATCATCATTATTTTATTTTCAGTGTATTGGATGAAGGAGTATACAAATTTTACGGCATACCATATGCTGCTCCTCCAGTTGGGGAGAAAAGGTTTACGTACGCCCAACCTCTCAATAACATATCTATGTGCTGGAATGATACTTTTCAAGCTCATACCCATGGACCACATTGTTTACAACTTCTGGAAAATAGCACTGTCATTGGAGAGGAGGACTGTCTTACATTAGATGTTGTCACCCCTCATGTCAGGTATGACTCACCATTGCCTGTGGTAGTATTAATTGGAGCTAATTCATTGGTTGGTGGTATTAGTCCAGCTCAACCATCTGCTATGTATGCTCGCACAAAGGAAGTTGTATTTGTTAGACCAAACTTCAGACTTGGCCCGTTTGGTTTCCTATCTCTTGATATTCTATCCAACTCTAAGTATCCCCCAACCTCAGGTAATTACGGACTGAGTGATCTTTTGGTAGCTCTGCAGTGGGTTAAATACAACATTAAACATTTTGGTGGAGATCCGGAATCCGTCACTCTTCTGGGACACAGAGCTGGTGCAACATTGACAGCAGCATTGACAACCATCAAGAAAGCTGAGAAGTTGTACTCCCGAGTGTGGCTATCTTCCCCCAGTGTCGTATTTCCCGGCGAGCCATTGGATCAAGCTCAGAAAAATAACGAGCAATTTAAACATAACAGCAAATGTAATGATGTTCATTGCTTAAGAAAGATGTCTTCTACGGAAGTTCTGTCTGCTACCCCAGATATTTGGCATGAGAATAACTATGGAAATTTACCATTGAGAGATGAATACAAACACTCCTGGCTAGTTTTGGATGGTGATTATCTCAGAGTTCATGCTTACGAAAGTTGGGATGCACAGAAGGAAGCCAAGGAAACAGGGAGAAACAAAGTCTTTAAGCCGATGGTCTTTGGTACAACTCAACATTCTGCTCATTCAGATTTGCTTCGTAAGAAACACCTCAATTGGACTGCTGAGATTGTGGAAAAAATGGTAAATGACAGTGCTATTGGAGAGAAAAACCTAACTAGTTCAGTATTTACTCATTTCAACAAGACATATGAAGGTTTAGTGGAGCTCATTTCCTCTGTTCGCACACTTTGTCCATTGGTAAGCCTCGCCCGTTTGCGTTTGATAGGTCCGCTGTACGTTGTGCAAGGGGCTGGTGCGGGCGCCGGCGCATTCGGTTCCGGGATTGCGCCTATAAATTCTGATGTTGAAGCAATTTTGGGCACATTTGACTCGGAAGTAACGGAACAACGACGATTCATGGCGGCTATGCAACAGTTGTTCTACTACTTTGTATGGCATGGACATTTGCCAGGCCCAGACACTGGTCTAATAGCTGTCGCCCAAGATTCTCTTCCTCTTCATGGTTTACCTATTTGCGATTTACTTATACGTGAGGATATCGTACCTAGATACGCGCATGTAGATTAATTCAGTATGTTCAGTATCTCATATCTCTTCACCTTTTAGATATTGTATTGTGTGCATTGCTGGTCAATATATTACTTTCCATTAACAATGCATCTTTGTATTGGTCCTGTTAATGTAACGTAATATATGATCGGTACTTATTTTATAAGGGTACTTATTCCAAAATATGTGTTACTAGCTTTTACCAGAAATCTCATCTGTGTGGATTACAAATAAATGTAGGTTTTTATCTATTAAGGATATTTCCGAGTGGTATAATGTTTCTAGGTAATAAGGATTCCTAATGTTCCAAAAGATTAGAGTTAAATTTTTTGAACCTTTTGTATTAATTTAGCTGACCTTTTGTATTTAATTTAGTTGTTTAAAAATGAACTGTAAGACTGAAATCTCAAAGTAGTTCAATTTGTACTCATTTTTAACCGACTTCAAAAAGAGAGGTTATCAATTCGTCTGTATGTTTTTTTTTAACCGACTTCAAAAAGAGAGGTTATCAATTCGTCTGTGTTTTTTTTTTTATTTTTTTTTTTTTTATGTGTGTTACCTCAGAACTCCGTCATTTATGAACCGATTTCAATTTTTTTTTTATAGTTGGTCATGGTATACTTCCAGGTTGGTCCCATATTCACCATATCAGGATCTGATGATGGGATCTTGGAGAAATCGAGGGAAATCCTCGAATATTGTAGGCACATGTAGTCTGTTTTTATACTTTTACTGAGCGTTTTGATCACCTACATATAAAACATAACATCTGATGATGGAATCTCTAAGGAATCTAGGGATATCCTCAAATATAAAAGGCACGAGTAGTCAGTTTTTAGATTTTTATAGAGAATTTTGGTCAGCTACACATAATATAAAGGAAACGAGGGTCTGATGATGGAGCCGCCGAAAAACAGATAGTGGAACTTTTTAGTGACAAAATCCCCCTATGGCAGGGGGTCCAGTAATGGACTGCAATAGGCTTATGAAGATGAAGATAATTGTGTTAAGTCATTAAATTATATGTTGCGTTAAGCCGTGTCCGAAGTAAGATGGTTATAGAGGAAGAGGTACCGACCCCAAATGATTGGGAACAGGGCAGGAAGAAGGAGTGTAATTATATGTTGCCTAAATAAGTGTGTACATGGCTGTTGTGCTGCCAAATCTCTTATATTCCTCCGAGTCGTGGTGCATGTACCGTCGCCACATACGCACTCTGAATTGATTCCACCTCAAGTGCCTCCGATCCATCATGAGAATCAGATGGTCCAACCGAGTGCGTAATACCGAAGTATTGCGAAGAGCCAATGTAAGTGCCATTGAGGCCTACTTAATGCGTCGGCAGTTTCGGTGGTGCGGTCATGTGTCTAGTATGGCGGAGGAGAGATTGGCTAAGCGCATCTTCTTTTCTGAACTGGAGGAGGGCAAGCGGAAACGCGACGGGCAACAGATACTCAGATACAAAGATGTTCAGAAAAGACATATGAAGAGATGCAATATAGATCCATCTAAATGGGAAGTTTTGTCAGCACAACGACCAGAGTGGCGCAGGACGGTGATAAAGCAAGTACACGAGTTCGAGGAGCAGCGTCAGGCTGACCTTGACGCTAAACGTGATGAACTAAAGACTCGTCCTCCTGCTGCCATTATCTATAATACAATAATGGCGCACTAACCTGTCCTCTGTGTGCGCGGGCGTTCAGGGCGAAGATTGGCTATGTAAATGTAAGCCATCTCCGAGAGCATGAACGCCAACTTAGTAATATCTAGGATTAGAAGTGGTCGCCATGACCGAAATTGATCGGAGGTCATCATTATCATCATAATCATCATATTGTCAGACGTAAAGTTTCGAAGCCTAGTCCTTTTTCTCTTTTGTCACGTGGCCTATTTTATATAAAAATTATATAAATCTGATAATATTATGCCTCCTAAACTTCGTACACGGCTTAACGCAATATATACTCGTATTTGCCCTTTAGTTAAATTTTACTTTAGTAAGCTCGAGTTTTGGGAGGAAGTCGGTTTTTCGTTTTAAAAAAATTATTTTTATTTTTATTTATTTTTTTATTTTTTATGTGTGTTACCTCAGAACTCCGTCATTTATGAACCGATTTCAATTTTTTTTTTATAGTTGGTCATGGTATACTTCCAGGTTGGTCCCATATTCACCATTCAGGATCTGATGATGGGATCTTGGAGAAATCGAGGGCAATCCTCGAATATTGTAGGCACATGTAGTCTGTTTTTATACTTTTACTGAGCGTTTTGATCACCTACATATAAAACATAACATCTGATGATGGAATCTTTAAGGAATCTAGGGATATCCTCAAATATAAAAGGCATGAGTAGTCCGTTTTCAGATTTTTATAGAGAATTTTGGTCAGCTACACATAATATAAAGGAAACGAGGGTCTGATGATGGAGCCGCCAAAAAACAGATAGTGGAACTTTTTAGTAACAAAATCCCCCTATGGCAGGGGGGGGGCCTACGTCCAGTAATAGGCTTATGAAGATGAAGATAATTGTGTTAAGTCATTAAATTATATGTTGCGTTAAGCCGTGTCCGAAGTAAGATGGTTATAGAGGAAGAGGTAGACATGAGAATAACGAGATGACGGATAATAGGGATGAATGAAAAAAGAGTACCTACATATTGAACCGACCCAAATGATTTGGGAACAGGGGGGCAGGAAGAAGGAGTGTAATTATATGTTGCTTAAATAAGTGTGTACATGGCTGTTGTGCTGCCAAATCTCTTATATTCCTCCGAGGCGTGGTGCATGTACCGTCGCCACATACGCACTCTGGATCGATTCCATCTCAAGTGCCTCCGATCCATCATGAGAATCAGATGGTCCAACCGAGTGCGTAATACCGAAGTATTGCGAAGAGCCAATGTAAGTGCCATTGAGGCCTACTTAATGCGTCGGCAGCTTCGGTGGTGCGGTCATGTGTCTCGTATGGTGGAGGAGAGATTGGCTAAGAGCATCTTCTTTTCTGAACTAGAGGAGGGCAAGCGGAAACGCGGCGGGCAACTCCTCAGATACAAAGATGTTCAGAAAAGACATGAAGAGATGCAATATAGATCCATCTAAATGGGAAGTTTTGTCAGCACAACGACCAGAGTGGCGCAGGACGGTGATAAAGCAAGTACACGAGTTTGAGGAGCAGCGTCAAGCTGACCTTGACGCTAAACGTAATGAACTAAAGACTCGTCCTCCTGCTGCCATTATCTATAATACAATAATGGCGCACTAACCTGTCCTCTGTGTGCGCGGGCGTTCAGGGCGAAGATTGGCTATGTAAATGTAAGCCATCTCCGAGCGCATGAACGCCAACTTAGTAATATCTAGGAGTAGAAGTGGTCGCCATGACCGAAATTGGTCGGAGGTCATCATTATCATCATAATCATCATATTGTCAGACGTAAAGTTTCGAAGCCTAGTCCTTTTTCTCTTTTGTCATGTGGCCTATTTTATATAAAAATTATATAAATCTGACAATATTATGCCTCCTAAACTTCGTACACGGCTTAACGCAATATATATTTGCCCTTTAGTTAAATTTTACTTTAGTAAGCTCGAGTTTTGGGAAGAAGTCGGTTTTTCGTTTTAAAAAAATTATTTACCTTATTTTTTTGTGAATTTCATAGCTTTTATAGAAATTGTACGACAATCTAAAATTACATTTACCAAGTCATAATATTAATAATTAAGTATGTACTTATGTAACTAGCTGGTAGGCTAGCTTTTGTGTCCATATCTTATTGTAATTACTACTAAGTCTGAATAATCCAAAGAATTGTAATGAATTTCACAACAGCATAAATATTAGTATTAAGTATTATTACCAATGAATGTATTTCATTTAGATATTAGAATAAATTAATGTTATGTGTGATAAAATAATGATAATGGTAATGGAGTATTGATCTCAATCTCAAACAAATCTTCATTAATGATCTTGCCAAAAAAAAGTGTTGTAATTTTAAGTTATTGCACTAAAGTAAGCTTGCTTTTTGTACATTCATGAATAAATAAAATAAAAGTAATAATTGTTTTGATTAGTATGTAAAACATTTAGGCCCGCTTGCACCAAGTGTGGTGGTAATACTATTAGATTTTAGATACAGCATTCAGCATATACATGCTATTTTACACAGAAAGAAATAAGTAATTTAAAACTAAATTCCGAAGAAAGTAGATGGTGCAAGATGAGAAATCCTATAACGAAAACTAAATGCTTTCGTTAAACTAAGGCGAATCATTGTTGCAGTAGTTTTGTAATATGACATTGTGGATTGTAATAAGTTTCGGACATGATATAGTGTGTGGTTTCGGAAAAACTTGACTTCTAAATAAATATACATAGGTACAAATATTTTACAACAATTAAAAGCTTTTTCGTCCAAAACTCATAGTTTAAGTAATTTTAGAGTAGCTATGTAAGTTATGGTCATGAAGTATCTACCATTAACTAGTGACATGAGTATTATTTATCTACTAGATGTTGCCCGCAACTCCATCTGCGTGGACTGCAGAAAAAATGTCTAAATTATCCGGGATAAAAAGTAGCCTATGTGTTAATCCAGGGTGTCAGCTAACTCCAAACCAAATATTAAAATCGTTCCAGCCGTTTAGACGTGAAGAAGTAACAAACATACACACCCACATACTTTCGCCTTTATAATATTAGTAGTGTGATGAGCCGATTTTTCCAATGGTTAGCCAATCTGAAGGATAAAAGTTGATCCTGTCAACATCTTGATCAAGAAAGAAAGACATTATCTCATTTATCCTTCGGCTATATGACCATTGGATAAATCTACCCACCCCTGATTACGTAAAAGCAATAACAAAGCCAAAGCCTGTCGTGAAGCAACAGTTATGTAGGGGTTTGTAGCCTACCTAATAAATATATATAATACCTACCTAACTAAATGAAAAGAAAAGATGAGTTACACGAATTTATTTACAACACAATATAGAAGAGAGATCACTATGAACAATGCGTGAAGGTGAATGAGGGTGAGTCGAGCGTGGATGAAGGATTGTAGAGTGTAAAAGTGTAGGAAGTCGGTGAGCAGAGTCCTCTTGAGGGTCCTGGGTCGACGGCGTTCCAGGAGTCGCGCCCCCGGGTGTAGTAGTTGTGGCCAGGAGTTGAAGGTACTGGATCCGTCGGACGGGTCAGTTGTAGATGCAGGTGCAGAAGTTGTAGGAACTGGATCGGACAGAAGAATCTTCTCGGTCGCGGATTACTGAACGCGACGCGGGCGCGGATTGTTCGCGCTGTATAGGTCCGTGGACGCGGAGCGCGGTTACTGAACGCGACGCGGGCGCGATTTGTTCGCGCTGTAGAAGTCCGGCGAAGTGCAGCAAGGGTCCCGGGGCAGGCGGCCCCGGGACAAGGCCTTATAATTCCGTTCTTCACTCTGGCTGAGTAGCCGACGGAATGCTTGACTTTTTCCCGTTTGTATGGCTTATATACGAATTTTTGTCTCCATTTTCAAATTCTTGAATTCAAAATGAATTCTTTTTCTTCATGAAGTTTTGTAAAGATTTGAGTGTACGAAAAGAGTAATATAATGAAAAAAGTGACATGACAAGAGCTTGCCAAAAGGATGACTTTTCGTTTCAAAATAAACCAATTTCTGTGTTTTGGCTTGAATTTGTTGGATAATTTGTGATTTAAATATTTGTGATGAAAAGCGCATCCTCGAGGAATGATCAGATGATGAGATAAAGTGAAAATGAAATATGTTGTGATAAACTAAAAAGTCCTCGGATTGAGCTCCTAGGGCTTCTATAAGGTCCTCAAGGTTAGTAAATCCTACAAGCCACGCGATCGCACACTCAATTATCGCGATCGCGCGGCTTCGGGTTTGCAATTTTCTATAGCTTTTACGTAATCAGGAGGGGGCCTATCACAATAATACATACCTTACCTATCGCAAATAAAATGAATATTATGTTAAATATTCAAATAGAATGTCTTGAGTCAAATAAATTACTTACTCTATAATTAATAGTAGTAGACTAATTAGTGACGTTGCAGAAGCAGAGCGATGTGAGAGGGCGTACCTAATTAAGGACTTTTATAATATTAGCGTAATAACAAGTCTATATCTAAACAAATCTTTTTTCTCTATCTTCTGTGTTGGCAGGTTATCACCACGTACCCTTCGGAAGGTATAGGTACTAACTTTATGGTTATCATTATCATAATAACTAGGTATACTTAAAGTAAGTAAATTGAATTAAGTAAATTAAACTCACACAATACACAGATTTATTGTATAAAATATTTTGTTTTAACATCAAAATTACAGATCGCTTAAATACCCAAATTAGGTAAGTTAAATTAAATTAGTTAAGTTCTTTAACATCAACATGAAATTAAATAAATTAGTTAAGTCCGAGTTAAACATCAAATATAAAATTTTTGTAGGAGTAAAACGTCATAATTATCAAAATGTAATAAAATAACTAAAGAAGTCCGTAACAGTTTGTGAGAAATTGGTGGCAACTTAATGATTAAGTAGGTAAGAACCTACCTAGTATTTAAATGAGTTGATTACGTTCTCTAAGTGGTGATATTATAGTTTGCATATTTTCTTTTCCCACTTTATGAGATTTCCTCACAACAGATGGAGATTTTGGTTTGATTGAGGTTTGTTCCTTTTCTCTCTTTAATTTGTCGATGATGGACGCCTGCTTAGCTAACGTTATAGTTAGTTCTTCATTTTCTTGCCGCAACAGAGACAACTCTACAACGATCGACTGTTGGTCGTGGATCTGTAAAGAATTTAGGATGTAACTGTAAAGTAATGCGTTGTTATAATAATCAATGGTGTTATGTGTAACTATTAACTTTAAATTGCTTACCTGTTGTTGCAGTCGCTTATTTTCCTCTTCAATCCGAGAAATTTCGGCCGCCGCTTGTGCAATTAACACACGTGACTGTTCTGCTGCGGCTGTCGCTTGACCCGCATGTTCTTTCGCCAATTCGCATAACAGTCGTTTTTTCTCTACCTGTAACAGTATTAACTTTATGTAGTTATCTATTCTACCTATATATGTACATGTAATATAATCGTACTTTAACATTAGTGTGAGAAAATTACCTCTTCCTTCAATAATTGAATTTGTGAATTTGATTCCTTTTTCAGTAATTCCACGTCTTCTATTAGCTCATTTTTTATGGTACCTAACTCACGATAAGCTTCTTTCTCCACATTTTGCAAACTTTCCAATAAGGTTACATTATGTTCCATTATACGGTTGTGTTCTTTGGCCAAAGCTGCTTTTGATTTCAAAATATTCACAAGGGCTTCCCTATACTCATTGCATTCTAAAACTGTATTATTCAGCGTGTTTTTATACGAGACCAGTTCATTTTCTAGTAGCTCCTTAGAATTTGATAATTCCTGCATCTTATCTTCTAAGTGTTCTAATTCATTGTCAGATTCCCTTAAACGCATTGTTAATACGTGAACGATATCTCGGGTTACAGATAACGACATTTCGAATTTGTGTTTTTCTTTATTTGTAATATCAACCTCTAAAGTTAGTTTATTTATTTCATTTTCGAAGTCGATGCATTTTTTCTTCGATTCTTCCTTAATTTCGTCCATTTCCTTAGAGATATCACTGTTTCCAATTCTCAAAGATTCATTTTCCTTTTTCAAGTCCGATATTTCTTTATTTAACGATACATTTTTTTCTTCTGTTAAGTTAAGTGTGTACTCTAGATCTTTGATTTCTTTTTCCAAATATATAACTCTATTTTTCTGCTGATTCCAGTGTTCTTGTATGTTTCGACTTCTTTCTTCAAACTGAATTTCGCATAGCTTCAGTTTTTCTTGAGTAGCTTCATCAATTTGTTCTAGTTTGGCTTTAATTTCCTGATCTTTTTTAGTTATTCTTTGTTGCAATTCTTCAACAATTTTATCCTTTTCATTACTAAGTTCACACTTCGTCTCTTCAATAAGTGAAATGTACTTTGCTTTGAGATTATCTTGTTCTGCCTTATGTTTACTAATAATGGTTTGCTTTTCTTCTTCCATCTTTGATTTCAATGTCTCTAGTTCAGCTTTATATTCGCGTCGAATGCTTTCATTCGCTTCTAACGCTAACGAATGATGGCCTTTTACCATTTCCAGTCTTTGACGAGTTTCTTCTAAAATAGTTTCAATGTTAGTGAGTTTTTCTTGTAAATCCTTACACAAACTATCTCTTATAGTAACCACTTCTTCCATTGATGTTAAATCTACCTGCTTATGACATATCTCAGCTTCAAGTATTTCGCACTGTCTTTCCAGATTTATAATTTTCTGCTGTAAAGCGGATATTGTATGTGTATAATCATTGTTTGTATTATCTTCAGACTTCTTTCTTTCATCTCCCAAAGTAATTTCCGAAAATTGCTGATTGAGTTCTTTACAATTAATATTGGAAGAATTCTTTAACTGTTCTTGCAATGTTGCAATTTCATTTTTTAGTTCTTCTATCTGCTTGTTGTATTCCGTGATAGTGTAATCTTTGTTCCTGAAAAAGTTATAATTCCATTAGGTACCTACTCATAATGTTTATAAGATAGTATTAATGATTTATAACACTCGAATAACTATTAAAGCAGACCAACTTCAGTAAGCTTAGTTAGTACTTAGTAGAATCTATTATTACCTTATTTCTACCTCTTGTGCTTTGATAATGTCATCATGATATTTAAGTGGATTTTTGGAGTCATTATTCTTGGTTATGGGCTGTATCTTTTTTAAGCTATTTTGTGTCTTAATTGCCAGTTTTGTTGGTCTTGGCTGAAAGTAATAAAATTATTGTAGTAAAGTAAATTGATGTCTTAACTTAAGAAAACTTCCAATATCCTTGGAACATTTGAACTGTAGAACTAGCTAAATAGGTGGAGTGTGTTTTCAAACAGTTTCTTCGAATGCTGGCGCTAGTTACTATGTGTATGACTACATTATCGGTGTTACTGCGTACCAAAAAATTTTGGTCCGAAATCAGGCATAGGAGGTATTCTATAAAACGGGTTGTAATTATTGTACAAAACAATTACTTTAACTTACCGTGACAAAAGATTTCACACTGCTCGTTGAGCTGCAATGAGATTTAGTGTCGAAGTTCTGATGGGATTTGTGGGATGGTAAAGCATTCGATTTGCATTTAGAGACAACATTGCTCTGTTCAGCTTCCGGTTTATTTGCAGATTTTGTTAGATTTTTACCTTTACCTGAAAACCACCAGATAAAATTATTATTATTTCATTCTTATTCTTTATTGTACACAGTAAAGTTTCACAAAAGATGTACAAAGGCGTGCTTATGTTAGGTAAGTATGTACACCAACGTAACTTATGTTCAACGATTAGTGGTTTAGGCCTGCGGACAGCACCGCCTGATTAACAGTGTGCGTTATCATTGAGGGTCACATTGGAATTTTGACCTTTTGAATGTGTCCTTTAGTAAAAGTTCTCAAACGATTGTAAATTCAACCTCTAAATTGTAAAAGTCGGCACTCAAAATCTACATTCGGTTATATGTGAACGCTCAGTCGTGACTGTAACTTTTGAGTGCCGACTTTTACAAATGAAAGGTTAAACATACAATCATTTGGGAGCTTTTACTAAAGGCCGACACATTGTAAAGCTCAAAATTCCAATGTGAACCCTCAATGGTAACGCACACGATTAACAGATGATCGAGGCACCTTCTTCGTGGGCTTCGTGTTTCGTCTACATATAAAATGTAGGTGTGTTTCCTCTTTGATATAAATCTCATAGAAAGTCTACTTTAGCTTCGACGCAAACCGCTGTGATGGCGTCGTCCAAACTTTTTTAAACGCAAGTATGAACGTATTTTTACTTTCATGAATGCAAGGCAATTAGGTATTAACCCGTTATATGTCGGTAATGAGAACTTAAATTTTTCTTTATTTGCAAAGGTATCAAAGTGGCCTACTTATGTTTCTTAATTTTATAACGTTCGTCCAATTTCGACTAAATAAGAAAGTACCAAGCAATTACTTAAGTACATTAGACTTATTCATAATCCAATAATTATAATTTATGCACTTATACAAACAAATCTCATTAATCTAACAAAAACACAATTAATAAATTTATAACTAAGTACTTAGGCATGTATAGTAAAGATTTAACTTTACTTACCAAGTGGTTCAAATCTCTTTGCTTTAGAAAACATTATCAGCTAAAACTCCGCCGCACAAATACTTGAAAACTGATGTAAATAAATATTAAACTGTCTGCAGATTTCACCGTCTGCTCGACTGACCGCGCCAAGCGCGCGAAATGTAAGAAAATAATAATAGTAATTCCAATACAAAAGCACTATTTCAATGAAACGACCGTTAAGTTTGGTTGGTTCTTTGAGCCTTTACACTACATTTCCAATCTGCCATTAGTCACATATTAGCTTGCTGTTTCTTTTTGTCATAATGATTATTATATACCCATCCCTTTCTTGTTTATTCAACAAGATGGCCACGGTGCGTGCACCTGGCGTTCAAGCTACGAAATTCAATCAGCTGATTGTCTATGATTAAGTAAAGCATTTATCTGGGGGATTCGGCGGGAAAAGCTGGAAGGGTGCAGGTGTAATTTTCTTGTGAAAATCAAAAATTATTTGTAAATGGCTTGCATGTGTCCGTAAGGTGATGTTTTCTGGTAGATAAGTTATATTTTGATTACTTGTGGTGTGAATCTAGTGCGTGTGCATGGTTTTATACGCAGGTAAGCCGAGTAAAACTTAGCCGGATTACGATCTCTTCATGGGCGCATGTAAGTTGTTTTTGCAATAATTTTTCATTTTGACTAACTTTACATTTGTTCTTGAGGATTTTCCCGACGTTTCCATTCATCGTCATTGTCATTCATCATAAATTCAGAATACATTTTACTAAACAATGATTAGGCTGTATGAGCTTAGTTCCCCTTGCCTTTCCTTCGGGATAAACTAAAAAAAAAAAAAAAAGCATTTATCTTTTTTTAATAAAATTGTCTATGATATTATTAAAATCACTACATAGGTATAGGTGTTCTGAGGTATAGGTACATATTTCGTACATTTATGTAAAGTCCGTTTCATAGAAAATCTCCTATGACTGATTTCGGAGTTCCGAAACGCACTCTACAAATATGTTAGCTAACATCAATTTGATATTTTGTGAAATGCGTTTTACCGTATATGTAGTTCCTTTGGATGATGGTGCTAGTTAAAATGT
This sequence comes from Carposina sasakii, assembly GCA_014607495.2. Lineage (NCBI taxonomy): Eukaryota > Metazoa > Arthropoda > Insecta > Lepidoptera > Carposinidae > Carposina > Carposina sasakii. The sequence goes on from CP053154.1 coordinate 10,130,746, forward strand.
CTATAACCACATTTTTTGTATCAATGCATATCAAAAATGTAAGTTCCGAAATTAGGCATAGGATTTTATGAAACGGATTCTATGCGTAACACCGATAATGCAGACATGCACATTGTAACTAGCGCCATAGTTTTATTTAATATTGTGCGTTAAAACTTATGGCAGAAGGCCTTCTTAAATGATCTGGTCTTGTTTCTGCAACTTAACATCTGTACATCTATTTTGCGTAAGGATGGTGTCGTGTAACACAGTTATGAAGAAATTGTAGCCTACCTAATAAATATATATAATACCTACCTAACGAAATAAAAAGAAAATATGAGTTACACGAATTTATTTACAACACAAAATAACACAATATATAAGAGAGATCACTATGAATAATGCGTGAAGGTGAGTGAGGGTGAGTAGAGCGTGGATGAAGGATTGTAGAGTGTAAAAGTGTAGGAAGTCGGCGAGCAGAGTCCTCTTGAGGGTCCTGGGTCGACGGCGTTTCAGGAGTCACGCCCCCGGTGTAGTATTTTGCAGGCAGGAGTTGAAGGTACTGGATCCGACGGACGGATCAGTTGTAGATGCAGGTGCAGAAGTTGCAGGTACCAGACCCGACGAATGGGTCACAGTTGTAGATGCAGGTGCAGACGTTGTAGGTACTGGATCGGACAGAAGAATCTTCTCGGTCGCGGATTACTGAAAACTGTCGTGTAACACAGTTATGAAGAAATTGTAGCCTACCTAATAAATATATATAATACCTACCTAACGAAATAAAAAGAAAATATGAGTTACACGAATTTATTTACAACACAAAATAACACAATATATAAGAGAGATCACTATGAATAATGCGTGAAGGTGAGTGAGGGTGAGTAGAGCGTGGATGAAGGATTGTAGAGTGTAAAAGTGTAGGAAGTCGGCGAGCAGAGTCCTCTTGAGGGTCCTGGGTCGACGGCGTTTCAGGAGTCACGCCCCCGGGTGTAGTATTTGCAGGCAGGAGTTGAAGGTACTGGATCCGACGGACGGATCAGTTGTAGATGCAGGTGCAGAAGTTGCAGGTACCAGACCCGACGAATGGGTCACAGTTGTAGATGCAGGTGCAGACGTTGTAGGTACTGGATCGGACAGAAGAATCTTCTCGGTCGCGGATTACTGAACGCGACGCGGGCGCGGTTTGTTCGCGCTGTAGAAGTCCGGCGAAGTGCAGCAAGGGTCCCGGGGCAGGCGGCCCCGGGACAAGGCCTTATAATTCCGTTCTTCACTCTGGCTGAGTAGCCGACGGAATGCTTGACTTTTTCCCGTTTGTATGGCTTATATACGAATTTTTGTCTCCATTTTCAAATTCTTGAATTCGAAATGAATTCTTTTTCTTCATGAAGTTTTGTAAAGATTTGAGTGTACGAAAAGAGTAATATAATGAAAAAGTGACATGACAAGAGCTTGCCAAAAGGATGACTTTTCGTTTCAAAATAAACCAATTTCTGTGTTTTGTCTTGAATTTGTTGGATAATTTGTGATTTAAATATAAAATCAAAAGGGAAACTGTATAATATTATGTATCTGAAAAGCGCATCCTCGAGGAATGAATCAAGGTGAATGAGAATAAAGTGAAAATGAAATATGTTTGTGATAAACTAAAAAGTCCTTTAAACTCCTCGGATTGAGCTCCTAGGGCTTCTATAAGGTCCTCAAGGTTAGTAAATCCTACATTTCCCCCACAACCCCGGAAAATTTTCGACTCAGAGAAAATTTTGTAGAAGGTTCGAGAGAGTCTAGGGAACATTACCTTGCAAAAACATTCATCATCAAATAATCGGCAATCATTCGTCTAGTATTCAATCATCTTCATTCAGGTAAGGGTGGAGTTCACGGTCCATGACTACCACTCTAAAGGTATGCTCCAACATGACCTGAGCTTGTTTAAGGAGTAGTCGACCGCTCCATGATGGAATAAGAATTTGACCGTAAGAGCTTATTTAAAGAGATAGTTCAGCCGCTCTGAAGTTAAAGAAGAAGAAGAATTTGACCTAAGGCTTATTTTAAAAGAGTAGTCAGCCGCTCTGAAAGGTGAAAAAGAAGAAGAAGAATTAGTGACCTAAGGCTTATTTTAACGAGTAGTCTACCGCTCGATAACGCAATGGGTACTCCCGTGGTAATGGTTTGGCTAGCCATATTTTGATCGACCAAGCAAGACAGGTCGATCGCATAAGCGACCGCCAAAGTATCCAAAGTTTAGTCTAGTAGTAGCGGGTTTAGAGTCCCCTAAGTGAAGATAGATAAGTCAAGAAAGAACAATTAGTAGGTACCCTGGTGGTAATGGTTGCTAACCATCTTTGAAAACGAGCCCCAGCAAGACGAGCCGAGCCGCATAGCATAGCAGCATAGCGACCACTAAAGACCTAGTAATAAGTTGAAGATATGACCAAAAAGTTCAGCATAAACAAAAAAAAATTAGAGCGTAAAGGAAAGAGCATAAAGCTCCTAGAGTATTATGTAGAGGGAAATCTTGAGCTTCTCTGTAGGATATTCTAGGTGAGCTTTAGCATTCCGGGTTACCTGATGTCACCGAATAAAGAATGGTGATATGAAAGACGAGAGACGTAGATGATTATGTAGTTAAGACAAAAAAATAAGATTCAGTCAAGCAAAGTTTAGAAGATATAGGTAGCTCTGTGCCAAACTGTGTCTCCGACATGAAGTTGAAGAAGATAAGTGTAGCTTATACGAGTAGATGATAAGACGAGAAATTGTAAAAGTAAAGATTGAAATCCAAAAATTTTCTTTCTTTGTAGTTATAGAGTTGCATAGGTAAAATTTCAGAATCTAAAAGTTGCACAAAATCTAGCAATAAAAAATAAAGTTTGAAAAGGTAAAGGTAGCAAAAACTCTAGCAAAATTAGTAGTAGAGGGTATTGTAGTAAAGGTATAGTAGCAAAAGATTTATTCCGTTCAAGCTGCCGAGAACTAGCCTAAAGAAGTCTAGAAAACCAATACCTAAAGAAGTCCAGCAAACCTAAATCCAGAAAACCTATACTTAAAGAAGTCCAGAAAACCTATACCTAAAGAGTTAACCAAAAAGACCTAGACACTAGAAGAAGTGTTATTTTAGAATTTAGAGAAATAACGTTGAGATAGTTTAGAAGATAGAGTCGGGCGCCAAACTGTCGTGAAGCACAGTTATGTAGGGTTGTAGCCTACCTAATAAATATATATAATACCTACCTAACGAAATAAAAAGAAAATATGAGTTACACGAATTTATTTACAACACAAATTAACACAATATATAAGAGAGATCACTATGAATAATGCGTGAAGGTGAGTGAGGGTGAGTAGAGCGTGGATGAAGGATTGTAGAGTGTAAAAGTGTAGGAAGTCGGCGAGCAGAGTCCTCTTGAGGGTCCTGGGTCGACGGCGTTTCAGGAGTCACGCCCCCGGGTGTAGTATTTGCAGGCAGGAGTTGAAGGTACTGGATCCGACGGACGGATCAGTTGTAGATGCAGGTGCAGAAGTTGTAGGTACCAGACCCGACGAATGGGTCACAGTTGTAGATGCAGGTGCAGACGTTGTAGGTACTGGATCGGACAGAAAAATCTTCTCGGTCGCGGATTACTGAACGCGACGCGGGCGCGGTTTGTTCGCGCTGTAGAAGTCCGGCGAAGTGCAGCAAGGGTCCCGGGGCAAGGCCTTATAATTCCGTTCTTCACTCTGGCTGAGTAGCCGACGGAATGCTTGACTTTTTCCCGTTTGTATGGCTTATATACGAATTTTTGTCTCCATTTTCAAATTCTTGAATTCGAAATGAATTCTTTTTCTTCATGAAGTTTTGTAAAGATTTGAGTGTACGAAAAGAGTAATATAATGAAAAAGTGACATGACAAGAGATTGCCAAAAGGATGACTTTTCGTTTCAAAATAAACCAATTTCTGTGTTTTGTCTTGAATTTGTTGGATAATTTGTGATTTAAATATAAAATCAAAAGGGAAACTGTATAATATTATGTATCTGAAAAGCGCATCCTCGAGGAATGATCAGGTGATGAGATAAAGTGAAAATGAAATATGTTGTGATAAACTAAAAAGTCCTTTAAACTCCTCGGATTGAGCTCCTAGGGCTTCTATAAGGTCCTCAAGGTTAGTAAATCCTACAATGGAGTGCTCATTACTCGATCCTAGCAACCCTCTAGAATCTAGATCGTCCAGGGTCTTACAAACTGGGCCTGGAGTACCAAGATATTTTACCCAGTATAGTCACCTCTCGGTAAAAGGCTGATTTACCAACTGAGTACAATCAATAACTATTCCCGCATAGCATACATGCAGTAACTTTTAGAAGATGCATTTGCCCTATGTGCATGAAAATACCTACCTATAGGTATAGTTTACAGGCAAACCTCCCTAGAAAGAGGAAAATATTGTACATATGTGTACATAGATGATTATGGGATTATCAAACTGGAAGCGAGGCATGGTTAAAAAAATAGAACTTTTAGGTTTACATAATAAGTATTTTATTACATACATTAAGTTTGCATTTCCACTCTTACTTATAGAATAGTTAATATTTTCTCCACTACATAGGTGGAGGTGGTGGTACAGGCAGGAGTGGTGGTGGAGGAGGAACACCCATCATTGGTGCCCCAGGGGGAGGAGGCAACCTCATGCCATGAGCTTCCCACATTTTAGGTGGAGGTGGTGGCAGTCTTAAAGGCTCCATTTTAAATGCAAATTGTAAAAAGAACTGCTTTGTATCTTTATTCCAATGGGTCCAGAACTTAGCATCATTTTTCTCAACTTCTCTGCTAGGAACTTTGAAAGCAATGGTTTCATAGGGCTCTGCAGCAAACAATAAATATTGCCACCTACGGTCCGGTGGTTCTATTTTTTGTTCATAAGCAGACATAAAACGATGTCTTGGCTGTACTCCCTCAGAAATTTCTAAAATATAATATTAGTACTAAAGAAAAAGAAATGATTGAATGATTAAGTTACATACATATACTCACACCATTATCCCTTATGGGGTAGGTAGACTACCAAGGGCCAATAGAACCATGGTACCACTTCTGACCAATTTTGAGGGTATAGTTGAGATGTACAAGTTCAGTTAGTAGTGACAGGTGGTCAGCCCATCGCCTACAAAACACCAAGACACTTGTCCCTCTATTGATTTTTTTTTCACTCCCCGAGCAGCATAGAAGAAACCTAAGTTTTTCTGTATAAAACATTTAGCAACAAAATATGAACTGTTCATGATAATATGAAGCCTAATGACCAATAAAGGTATTCCAGACTGTCAAAATAATTTTACAAGTAAAAAGGTATTATTGCTTACTGACCTGGATAGTCCACTTGAAACAATAAACTTTGTTGTCCAGATTCTGGGTCCTTCTGTTTAGTAACACGATAACCGGGACGTCCAATTTTAACAAACTTTTTAGGTTCAATTCTTGGCTTCTCCGGTGCAAGCTGTTGTGGGGCTTCTTTGGCCTCTTTAGCAGCTCTCCGAGCTAAGTTGGCTTGATGTTTTTTACCTTGGGTGTGAGCTAAGTAACTGCCTTCATTATTATGGAGAGTTAAGCATAGTTTGCACTCATAAGATCCTGAAAATAATAATAAAATTGTTAATAAATTATGCTGATAACCTAATGTAACCTATAAAATGAACATATTATTTTAAAATAAGAGAATTACTTACCAAGATGATTTTTCATGAAATAAGGGTCTTTATTTAAATCAATAGTCTCAAGTGCTAGTTGGCGAAGCCTTTCGCGTCGGTCTCTGTTGCTTTCAGACCAAGACGCTACGCCACCTCCTCCAGTTTTGCCACCGGGCCGGTTTTGAAAATCCATTTTGTTGAAATAAATACACCTACGCCTGGATTATTAATACTGGAATGAACTGAATTACTTTAGCATTTGAATTAACAAAATAAAAATACTCCCTACGCTGACAGATAACTTATAACCTAACCAAACCATAGAGAAAATAGAGTTAGTCATTTTTTTTTATTTTTTTTTTAGTTTATCCCGAAGGAAAGGCAAGGGGAACTAAGCCCATACAGCCTAATCATTGTTTAGTAAAATGTATTCTGAATCTATGATGAATGACAATGATGATGAATGGAAACGTCGGGAAAATCCTCAAGAACAAGTGTAAAGTTAGTCAAAATAAAAAATTATTGCAGAAACAACTTACATGCGCCCATGAAGAGATCGTAATCCGGCTAAAGTTTTACTCGGCTTACCTGCGTATAAAACCATGCACACGCACTAGATTCACACCACAAGTAATCAAAATATAACTTATCTACCAGAAAACATCACCTTACGGACACATGCAAGCCATTTACAAATAATTTTTGAATTTCACAAGAAAATTACACCTGCACCCTTCCAGCTTTTCCCGCCGAATCCAGAGTTAGTCATGATTGATTAGAGTAAGTATTTTTTTTTTTTTATTATTTAGTTTATCCCGAAGGAAAGGCAAGGGGAACTAAGCCCATACAGCCTAATCATTGTCTAGTAAAATGATTTCTGAATTTATGATGGATGATAATGATGATGATGAAACGTCAGGAAATTCCTCAAGAACAAGTGTAAAGTTAGTCAAAATGGAAAATTATTGCAGAAACAACTTACATGCGCCCATGAAGAAATCGTAATCCAGCTAAAGTTTTACTCGGCTTACCTGCATATAAAACCATGCACACGCACTAGATTCACATCACAAGTAATCAAAATATAACTTATCTACCAGAAAACATCACTTTTCGGACACATGCAAGCCATTTACAAATAATTTTTCATTTTTACAAGAAAATTACACCTGCACCCTTCCAGCTTTTCCCGCCGAATCGAGTAAGTATGTTCTTTGGATTAGATAGAAGGGGAACCTTCATTCAAACTAAAATTCAAACTATGATTATTTGGCTTCCCGGATGATGCCACCCTAAAAGATGAAGTTTTTTTTGTTGTTTAGTTTATCCCTTAGGAGAGGCAAGGGGAACTATGCCCATGCAGCTATTGTCTTTAGTAAATGATTTCTGAATTTATGATGGATGATAATGATGATGATGAATGGAAACGTCGGGAAAATTCTCAAGAACGAATGCAAAATAAGACAAAACCAAAAATAATTGCAGAAACAACTTACATGAGCCCATGTAGAGATCGTATTCCTATTAAAGTTTTATTCAGCTTCTAAAAGATGAAGATGAAAGAACAAATTAAATAATCTCCAGATCATGTTTTCTCCTACATTAGGTATCTATCCAGTACCTAACTATTGCTAACTATGATAGATTACGTTTCACCAAATAGATCCATTGAATAACGACCCCAGTTTCTTTGTGTATGACTGACCAGGGATTTGGTATATGATTTAAAATAGTACATTATTTAAAATAAATTACTAAAATAAAAAAAGTTTGTCCCTATTTTTTCCTCGATTTTCTTATCGATTATCACATTTTAAATCGATTGCGTTAATGTTCGGTCTTTGTGCTACACTACTTATGTCATTTCTTTATTTTACCGGTTTTTTCTTTTCTGTTGTCGATTGGGCTGAAGGTACAAATTTTTGTGAAATATATCGAAATTTATCCATTAAATCTGTGGAATATAGTGTTATCGTTAATAATGAATTGATAAATTATTAAGCGCTACTGAGTTCTAGGATATTATTGTGCTTTTAAAACCTGGAAAGTTCCTAAATACAAGTTCTAACCTCACTTCATGTTGTTTTTAGGTTCGAAGCCAAGATGTTGATGCCAAAACAGAACCGTGTGACTATTTATGAATACCTTTTTAAAGAAGGTGTCATGGTAGCAAAGAAAGACTACCATGCACCCAAGCACCCCGATCTTGAAGGTATCCCAAACCTCCAAGTGATTAAAGCTATGCAGTCTTTGAAATCTAGAGGTTATGTTAAGGAACAGTTCGCCTGGAGGCACTTTTATTGGTAAGTACATAAACTTTAGTGACTCACATTATGACTAAACAAATGTTAGTGAGTAAAAGTTATCATGAGGCACTTTTACTTGATGCTCTTTCTTTCCCTAGAACTTGGTCAAGATGGAAAAAGCATTAACGTTATGCTTCAAATAGACCTTACGACCAGTGGAAAAACTGGCCTGTAATTGGCTTCCCATTTGTAAGTTTATCTACTGTGTTAAGAATACTATATCTATGTTAGATCAGCTGATTTGACCCACTAACATTCTGTGGTACACCATTCCCAAATTATCATGGCTCCGTATACTTGTTCTCTTAATAAGTGAAAATAAATATGGGCCTTATTTATAAAAGAATATTAACATTGTATAAGCTAAACAATGCTTAATTTGATAGAAATTCTATTAATTTTGCTGCCAAATGTTGTGCCTAACTTTACACACTATTTACAAGTTGCACCAAATCAAATTCCTGCCCTTATCCCATTGATTATGTAGTTAGGGCAGAATAGTGCATATTTCTAAGAATTTTGTGTCTATTTTAATGTAATTTTTTTTTACAATTAGATAGGCAAAGATAGACCGCCATTGTGCCTGATTCACTATGGGTGCGCCCACCACCGGGCCCTACACCCTCCACTGACCCTTATTATTAGACAATTATGAGTTATCAGATCCGAGGGTCAGTGGAGGGTGTAGGGCCCGGTGGTGGGCGCACCCATAGTGAATGTTTGAACTTCCGAATTGTAACGCCTAATACAATTTCATTTATTGTGCCTGATGTTAAGCAAGATGCGGCCTTAGGTGGTACATGTTTGCCTAGAAAGTGCTTATTCACTCTAGCTTTGAAGAGACCAATGTTGTAGTGCTCGGGAAATACATCTGCAGGAAGTGCATAGCATAAAATTTGGTGAGGATGGGTGGGATATCAACAACATTTATTTATTTATGATTATTATTAGAACGGCTGAAGTAGCCATTTACTCTAATATATATGTCATGTTATTAGTTTATAAAATAATCAAAGATACAATCACTAAATATATCACACATTAATCAATTGAAACAAAAACACACAATAGTAAAAAAAAAAAAACATAAGGGTGATATGCTAGTCTGCGTCTAGTATCCCTTTACTACAGACCGAGATAGGTCTATATAGTATAGTAGGGTTGGCTATCTTTAGGCAAGGGCTGCACAGTGCCGGATTAATCCTGCGCGGGTCCTGTAGCAAATTCTTTCAAGGGGCCCTAACTTTGCTTTAGATTTTCATGTTTAGGGGTATTAAATAAAACAAAACTGTTAAGTACAAATAACTTTAAATTCACGAGTCTCATAATTGTAAACTGAAAGATTGCTTAGATATATGTGTAATTGAATCACATTTAACAGCAGCGCGAGCGCAATATTTTGTACCTATAATAATATTTTTTCTTTACAAAAAATGTTAACAATGATATAGCTTTTATTTATTAGGTACAAAAATTATTGTCGAAAACGTTTTCGGCGCGACTGATATTCGATTGAGATAGACTACGCTCGGCCAACCTTGGCACATGCTACCTTTTTAATTATCAAGAATTTATAGTTTAGGAGTCCCTTGGAGAAATTGTGACTATTGACAAAACAACCATGAGCAGAGCGAGCACGAAATTAGTACCACTTGCTACACTTGTACTGATCAAAATTTTGCATCTCAAGCTCAAAAATAGGCTCCCTTGCTCTCGTAAAATTACGAAATTGTCTAAGATGACCTAAGCCACAGGGGGTACCTAGTCATGAACACCATGACTCTGAATCCGCGTTTGGTAAATAACCTAACAGTTAGCAAAATAGGCGCACAGACGTCGAGTTGCGGAAACAAGCCCGTTCTACCATACCATACCATACCAAATAACCTAACAAAAGTCGGACAGGCCGGACACGCAATTAAAAAAAGCCTGACTATGCCCGACGTTATCCGGACGCCTACCTATAAACCAACAAAAGCATGATTTAAAAAAAATTACTGTCGGGTAAGCATTGGAGCGCGGCATTGGCCCCCCAAGGCGTGGGGCCTGTAGTATTTGCTACTCTTGCTGTATGGCTAATCCGGCACTGGGGCTGCACGTTAGCAAGCTCCAAAGACTTAGGCACTTGTCAGTCTCCAGTGAGAGTCTGTACAGACGTGTTAATACAGGAGACAACTCTGGTGCGCAATTACGCAGTACAATCGCAGAAATACCATACCATCAGGCCCACTGATTTTAGAATAAGTAGCACCAAATACTGTCTTAAATGAACTCACACCGCATGGCAGTATCATAATGGCAGAATTTTTCTATTGTAATGATTACAAATGAGTTGGATTATGGAGATATCTTTGAATTGGAAACTTAATTCTTTTGAGATTATTGCCTCCTGGTGAAATCTTATGGCTGGTCAATTTATATTCATTTTGTCATTGATTCCAGGTACCTAACCAATGAGGGTATTGAGTACCTCAGAATCTTTCTTCACCTGCCTCCTGAAATTGTGCCTGCAACCCTAAGGCGTTCAGCCCGCATGGACACAGTCCGTCGTGGAGCAGTCGGCAGGCCTGATGCTCCAGCGCGCTCTGCGGAAGACAGATCAGCTTACCGCCGCGCCCCCACTGCACCTGGTGCCCCTGACAAGAAGGCCGATGTTGGACCTGGAACCGCTGATGTTGAATTCGTAAGTTGTGCTTTACTTTTATTAATTTTGTAGTTGCATGTAAGTGTAAAGTACACATCCAAAACACCTGTACAATACATACCAGAATAGGAAGGCAATCCGATTCTATTCTTGTATTTTAATATTTAGTTAAATCCTTCCACCATGTATGTAGGTATGTATTTCAAACTATACCATATAATTTTTTTAAGGAAAGTTAATCATCACAAGATAAGTTGCAGAAATGTATTAGTGACTAGTGTACGACCGCGACTCCGTCCGCGTGGACTACAGAAAAACAAAATGTCGAAATTATCCGGGATAAAAACATTTTCCCGGGATAAAATGTAGGCTAAATGTTAATTGGGACCTGTCACAATATATTTCTGAAAACTGCATCGAAATCGGTTCAGCCGTTTCTGAGATTAGCGTGCATAAACGCACAGACAAAAATCATTCTTTTGCGTACTATAGCATTGATAAAGGTCTCCTATAATATTTTTTCTCATATATCTTCCATGTACAGACAGTGATCCGTTACATTTTTATTATATGTATAGATTACTAATACAACATTTCTTTTTATTGTTACAGAGAGGTGGTTTCGGAAGAGGCCGACCAGCACCTTAGATTTAAGTTAAAATAAAACTTGTAAAATAGTTCCTTCTTTAATTTATTCACATTATTAGTGGTTGATTCTGACCTAAAACTAAAGACACTTAAACCTAAACTTAAAATTAGTCCTACCTGTTCTTTCTGTCTCAGCCATTTATACCAAGTATGGAGAGAGACCGACTTGACTAAGTTTATCAGAATCACAATGGACAATTGAGTCGTATAAAATCAAAGTCGGCAAAGTAGGGTTGACCTAAATTTTGGTAGTTGATCAAAAACAGTTATTTTTCATTTTAATCCATAGTCATTAATGACAAATGTTTGTTCATATTACTGTAACATGTACTAAACCAGAGACAGTCAAAAATATGTGTGAAAGTTAAGCAATAAGATTTAAAATCACATTTAATTTACTAGATTGCCGACTTTGGTTTTGAATTTATAAAGATTGCCGTATTTGAACCCAAACTACGGTAAGATGGCCGTCTTTGATCCTGATAGATTTCATAACAATTAGGGTTGGCAATAAATAAAAACATATAAATATGTTTTTACTAAAGTACGGTTTAAAAAAAAATGAACGAAAACGAATGATGAGCATATTTTTAGATATAAACGTGAATGTTTTCTTCAATAGGTTCTGAGCAGAAAGAATGTTCTTCATCTGTTGGCGCGACTAGTGTTTCCTGACTTTCGAAAACTTTATTGTAAAATTCCAGATGTGGTGAAGCTGACCAGTCTGATCCAAAATGTTTGCTAAGAAGTTTCTTCACGTCTAGTAATTTGTTTTTATTAACAGGTACGATATTGGACAAGGGTTTTGGGTTTATCATGGAGATATTTTTTCCACGTTGACATATAGTTTCAAATTTACCCAGGTCTGTTTTATAATTTAGCTCTCCACGGATTAGAACATTATCTTTTTGTTTTGATCGTCTTAATATAAACCTTTTACATTCCTTAAATGCAATCGACCAGGAAGTTGTTTGTTTTAGAACCTTTTTAACGGCATCTCTCCAGTCATAAACGATACAGTCGTCTCCGAATTTGACAACACTTGAAGTTTCCTTAATAATGTCCGTTATTTCATCGGGATGTAACATTACATCCTTTTTCTTGAGCTTCTTTTCAATTACTCCAAATTGCCGATCAGCGGGCATGAAGGAATGTCCCGTAACTGGGAACACCAATTCTATGGATTTGATGGTATTATTTTCCAGCAACCATTTGCAACAAGTTCCTAAAACTATGCAGTTTTTATTTTGGCCACCACATCCGTCAGCGACCAAGCGTATATGTGAAATGCCAGATTTATCCGTCACATTCAGCCTGTGATATAAGGCTGATGAAATAAGATTTGAATCTTTGTTGTGTTCGTTTTCAGTGCAATAATATGCGAAAACGTTACGAGGAGTCAGGGGATCTTTTGAAGTACCCTCTACCATTGTCAAATTGTAATAGTACAATTGGCGACTGTAATATGTCGATTGGTCTGGCAACTTCGGGAGGGGTAAATTTTTTTGGCAGTCGAATGAAATTATTTTAATATCGTCTTGTGCCTCCCTTAATTTTTCAAAAAAAGCTTTAGCTCGTAAACTGTGTACACGTTTCTCAACCATTAGGGTATTCTTTTTGACTGGGTCAGCTTCTATTTTAATTTTTTCGATCAATTCCAAGCACGTCGAACACACGTCAGTTTTTGGGGTTCCGAATCCAATATTATACGTATTATTGAAAATACGGCGAAAGTATGATTGCTTTACTTCTGGAAGAACAAATTCACTTTCTACGTACATCCTGTATAATTTAGAAATGTTTAATTCAGATGGCAAATACTTTCGTTCAGCTGTCTTGGACTTGCGACAATAATGGGACTCTACACATTTTAGTTTTTCAATAAAGTTATGCACAGACTGTTTCCTCTCGACGTACTTCACTGATTTGCGATCACCTCCACGGTGTTCCGTGCCGACTTCTCCACTGTGATAAAACTTTTGCATGACAAATGCCACTCTGTGCTTTGTGATACCGAAGATATGTAAGAAAAATTTTTGACAAACAGGTATTCTTCTCTTATGAGCAATTACTGCATATTTAATTATTGTTTGTTTTTGACGTGAAACGTGTTTAAAATCGCGCCGACACATACGGGTACCAGGTTTAAAAACTGGACCGTAACGAAAAGGTCTATATCATCGTACCTTAATAATTAAAAAACTATTGGTCTTAGAAACAAAAATGTGGTGTAAATATTTCACTTATATAGTCAGCTCGCTGTTATGACATTGAGTTCGTGTCGGGGTCAAGCGGGGGGGCGGGGGAGGGATACTGCGATAACTGTGCGAAACCGGCGCTCGCGCTTGTTTCTATTCAGTGTAACTCGTGACTCCGACTTTATAGCGTGGTGATTCTTTCGTGTGTTTGTCAAGTTTATTTGAACCGATTGATTTATACAAAAATAAGTGTAATTTGGACAGTATTTATATCTATACTAATATTATAAAGCTGAAGAGTTTGTTTGTTTGAACGCGCTAATCTCAGGAACTACTGGTCTGATTTGAAAAATTCTTTCAGTGTTAGATAGCCCATTTACCAAGGAAGGCTACAGTCTATACAACAACCTGCCCGGCTTCGCACGGGTACAACGCCCCCTCACGCGGACGAAGTCGTGGGCGGCTGCTATTTAAAATAACCAGAAAGTGACAATAAATATATAAACATTTGCTATGTATTTTATGTTTCTATTACGTACCTGTTCTTTTTTTATTAAAATACTTAAAACAGCGTCCATCTTGTTTTCATTTCAATCTTTTACTTTAAAAGCGATTCGCTAACATAGACGTTTCACGTTAAAACCAACGGCCGTGTGCCCCGACACAGCCCCACCCGCTTTTTTCCTTTATATTTATGTTGATTTTTCGAATTTTTATTTGATGCTGTAATTGTGCAAAATTTTAAGATAATAGCATCTTGTTCTTTCTTGCTTGAATGAGAATAAAAATTGTTATGTATTCTTAGCAAATCAGACATTGTCAGTTTACAGCATTGAAACGATGGTGTGTCATGGTTACAAATGCGTTGTGGTAAGTATTTTGCTGCATACCTGAAGCAAAAAGCAAACAATAATCATTAGCTTCAAGGGTTTAGGTGTTAATAAATAAAAAACAACCAGACTTTTAATACTAGACTTGCGGCATTTCTCTACGTTCTCTTAAGAAACATTTAGTATGTTTCAAATCGGCAAAACATTTTAGGCATGACAGAGTTGCTTTATTAAATAGTTATGGATTTATTTAAATTTCATATAAAATTAGCACGCCTATAAACTAATAAAGTGAAATAAAAGATATTTATGTCGTGGGCCGATCGTCGAATTGGGCAGATCGTGACGTGTCACGTGATTCATTCATAAAATAAAGAAAAACCTTTTTATGCCTGAGGCCCGCATTTGTCCACAATCTCACCTGATGGAAAGTGAAGATGGAAATAAAGAAATTTCGAAATCGCAACAACGTTCAGCGGCGAGTAAGTATGACTGATATCTGTTGCTTATATTTATTTATTTACACCTTAATGCAATAAAAATATGTTACAAATTACCGGACTTAATGCGTATAGGCATTTATACCTGCCAATCAGAGGCTAAACTGAGAAAAATTAACTATTCACTATTAGTAGGTAATATTCATATAAGTGCATAATATTAGTATCATGTTACTTATAGGTATAAGTTCATTTTTACAGAATGTAATTAATAACATTAAGTTAGTAGATACATTTAAACCTATTTCAACTATATGAAAAAAAAATAACACGCAGCACGCAGCCCTAGCATAAAAATAATGTAAGTTTACTGTTGTACTTACCTCTGTTTTTTCAACACGTTTTTTTTCCATTTCTCAGGGTTTCTGCTCCTTTTTCTTGCTCTATTGTTTTTATCCGGTGTTGGGTTAACCTCCATTGAGATCGTTATTTTAATTTAGTTAAGAAAACAGGAATAATTCAACAAAACACGTGCGACAATCTTCTATGTAATTAACAGAATCCGCCATTTTGAAACGCCATTTCTACAAGACCTCTGATTGGTTGACAGCGAAAGATTGCCGATTATGGTTTTAAAGACCAGTCGATGTCCGTCTTTGATCCCAAAATCAGTTTTCTAACGCGATTTTGAAAGATTTATGGCCGTATATGATTTTCAAGCGACTAAAGAATTGGTAAACATTTGAATTTTCAGTGTTGCCATATATTTATCTCATTTTCACCCAGCAACCTACATTGCCGACTTTGATTTTATACGACTCAATTTTAAGAGGAAGCAGACGTTATTTAGCATCATTTTGATGTAATATGCTGAAGGGGGTGCATGTTTGTTTAATGTTAGACTTTTACAGTATATTCTTAGTACCCTTAACTATGTCGTGTAAAGCCAAAAACATGATTTAATGACTTTCGCTCGATAGTTTTGTTTTTTGAAATCAACATGTTTTTTTTGAAATTTTTCCGTTTATTTCGGCTATTACATGAGATAGGCGTTTAAGATAAATTAATACTATAGGTCAAAAATTTTTGCCTAATAGGAGTATGTACATACAATACCCGTGTGAAAATAGACCACGGCAGCACAATGAAGTGTGCGTTCCAGTTCGGAAGGCGTAAGTTCGATGCCAGTCTCGGGCCTGTACCACTGAATTTATGTTATGTACAGATTTTGTTATATGTATATAGTTATGCCCGAGAGGAGGGTTGGCGTCAGGCAGGTTGCCGGCCATAAAACAAACTACTAATTTTTGGCAATATTAGTTTTGAAAGAAACACCATATTGCGCCGATCCCATATAGGATATGTTTACGTTCACTAAACGTTAGTGTTCACTGAACGTAAACGCGTTTAATCAACGGCATTTCCCGTTAGTGTGGCCCCGGCATCAGAAACTAAAACTGACATACCTGTTGTGTAAAACAATAGCTGGTCTTCGTATCACATAACAGTATTAATTACTACCTAAAAAGTAGGCATGGGCTAATCATATCCGGGAAAGGATTGAACATGTAGTATATCACTCCGACTAAGGATATATATCCTTTTAACATATCAAACTCCGCGTGCATATCCGGGAACGAATATGCACGCGCATAAATGTAGCCGCCCTGCTCCGTGTAGCGGATGCAGGAGAGAACCACAATCGAATGCAAAATCCTAGAACGCGATATCGAAGTTTCTTACAATGTTTGGAATATAAATGGGCCAAACAACGACTAGTGGCCCGGTGGGGCCGGAAGCGCTTCCCTTTTCACCAACCCCACATTGGTAACCCCTGTGAACTGGACATACTAGTGTTGAGTAGGACACGACTTGAAAAAGAGTTTGTAAGAGTAGCCTCTTTTTTGTCCTGAGCCAGTACAATGTCCCACTTCAAATGAGGCGAGGCGCATAGGAGATACCAAATCCCTGGCGAGGCGTACCTACTGACTGAACCATTTGAAGTTATTATAGTACGAAATATGCGCGCCTCCTGACGCCTCAAATGTCAGACGCGACGTGCTTTTGTCATGTCATTTGTTTGTTTCTTTTTTTTAATTAAGATTCTTAATATATCTACTTCAAAATCCGAAATATAAAAAAAAATACAAATTAAATGGCACTGACTCTCTAAACAATGTTAGATTATTATTATTTGAATTTTAAATACCTATTACCTACGCGCCTCCTGGCTGGCGCCTCGCCTCGCATGGAAGACAATATATTTCTCTCTCGCTCAAAATGTCAGACGCGACGACCGTGACGTGATCACGTGACGTGCTTGTCGTTTGTCTGCCTGCCTCGCTCGACCGTTCAAGCTCGACCGCGACAAGAAAATTGAAGTAGTACAATTTAAAATTTCGAGGCACTTACATTTTGACGTCATGTCCGGGACAAATGAAGTGCCTCTTGTATGTCCTACTCAACACTAGGACATACGCAACCTTCAATCTTCAGGAACTTCACCATCATCGCAGCACTCCGCAGCAGCGGTGATCACACAACAGCATCACGTCTCCTCTTCTTCCACGACAGCAGCAGCACACCAGTAGCCAGCAGATTCATAAGAAGCCGCCATGACAGCTTCCTGGACCTGTTAGCAACGCACGCACGCATCGGCATCACGGAACAACATGATCCCATTCCACGCGCAGACCAAAACACATCAGCCGCATCACGTTCCCAGTCGCCTCAAAGACTAGAACCACAGAGATCTATAGAGTGGCCGTGGGGGCGTGGGCGGTGTAATTGAACTATGAACAAAATAGGCAAACATCGCGAAAACGCAATCAGTCGGGACTTGATTGCCTAACGCGTCACACGGGAGTGTTTTTTTATAATGCCTGCTTGTTCAGTGGTTGTGTGCAAGAATCGAAGTGACCATAAACTTGAAGGGGTCACTTTTCATAGGTAAGTACAATAACAATTTTGTTTTCTAGCATTTATACCCAAATTTCATTTTATTTCGTTAAAATAATTTTCACTGAGTGACATATGTAACCTGACGATTGAACCTAATACATTGCTCGCTAAGTGTAGCGTGCCTGGTGTTGAAATCAGTTTGACCGAGTGATGATAATTGCGCATATTGAATCGGCCGCTCCCGCGCACGGCCGCTGCCAAGCGCTTTGACATAGAGTTGTACCTGTCATTTCTTGTTGTCGATACGTCACGTTGCCGCGAATAGTACCTACGAGTAATAACTAATGTTAAGTAGATAATTATGAGAGTTTAACAAATATTATGTTTATGTAAAACAATGGTGAATTACTTATTATTATTAGTGTAACAAAGTACCTAAATTAATGTAGATGTGTGCAAAGTCAACTTTCTTTATTTTTGTGTTTCTTATTAATAAATATTTTTTTAAATTATAATATCTGTTGCGTAGTTTTAAAGATCTAAGCATACATAGGGACAGACAGACAGATAACGGGAAGCGAGGTTGTTTTATACTATGTAGTGATACTTAGGACATATTTATGACTTTATGTCATTTAAAATTAGGAAATACTATTATTACATAATTTTAGGAGACGTAATGGGGTACCCCAACATTGATTGCCCGTTTAATAATGGTGATAAAAATGTAGATAATAAATGACTACCAATAAGCATATTATTATAGTTTTTTATTTCCATCGAACATTTACATACCGTACTAATTTATTAAAGACTCCGCTACGAATTTACTTTATTCTTTATCCCTTCAAGAAAAATAACCTTTTATTTGTGACCTCATACTTTTGTGACTGTGATGCAACTCAAAATCTAAGCTCAATCGGACAACGAGAAGTAGAAAAGTAGGTTGAATTTTAAGATGAAGCTAAGTAAAAACATGTTTAAAATTGTATTGTGACCAGCTACTAAAGCCTAAATTCTGCCGTCATACGGAAAAAGGGCGCATCTAACATTTTTTTTCAAAATTGAGTTATATAGTGATTCGGAATCAGCAGAAAATGCTGATTCCGAATCACTATATAACTCAATTTTGAAAAAAAATGTCAGATGCGCCCTTTTTCCGTATGACGGCAGAATTGTTCGCGATGTGCAACAACGCAAGTGCTCGATAACAAATTTATCGACAGTCAATCACTAGCGTACGTGTGAAATTTGTTGAATGTATTTGCTATACTGAGGCGCGTACTTACACAGTAGATAGCAATGTGTGCGCGCCAATGAGAGTACCGCCTTAAATGTGTGAGTGTCAGAGATTTATAAATGTTGGGTGTAATTTGTGTTATTATTTAGATGTCAATGTAAGTGTGCCTTATAGCCGCTTACATCAGAACTCAAACTAAGTGCGCTTAGCGGCCCATCTCCTGTGTTTCTGTTATCTATGACTAGAACGCATCGCCGCAACACGTCCCCAGTCGACTCACCGACCAGAACGCATCTCGCCTGCACGCTCGTCGCAACACTTTCCGGTCGACTTACTGACCCGAATGCATACTTGTGAGAATACACGCTGGGTGCTGCCGAAGACATATCGACCTCCGGTCTGGAAGGGAAGTAATGTAGCGGAGCCATCTATCGGATGCAGGAGAGAACCACAATCGAATGCAAAATCCTAGAACGCGATATCGAAGTTTCTTACAATGTTTGGAATATATATGTCGTGGCCATATCGTAGAATTGATCATTTCATGAAATGGTCGAGCATTTCATGAAATGGTCGCATTTCATGAAAAGTTCAACTGTCTATTGGCCACATCATGATATGGTTTGGGCAGATCGATGATTAAAAATCGTTTCTCGATATGGGCAACTAAACGCCCGATCATTTCATGAAGTGGTCAAGATTATTGATCATATCGTAAAATAGTTACATGAATCACCGGTAGAGGCGCTGCGCGCGTTTTATTTATGTGTGAAGATGGCGGATTTTTCTTTTTAGGTTATAAAACAAATTAAAGAGAGTAGGGTGACTATGCAGAAGAAGTTCACGGATAGTGTGTTATATTGTATAATGTATATTAGACTTAATGGTGGTTTATAATAATATTGTTAAATGAAATTGTATTAGGCGTTACAATTCGGAAGTTCAAACATTCACTATGGGTGCGCCCACCACCGGGCCGTACACCCTCCACTGACCCTCGGATCTGATAACTCATAATTGCGACAACAGGCACTTGCACTAACTACAATCGCCATGAGAAACCAGACCCGAGCACCTAGCATGCAAGACGATACATTGCACCATTCCGAAATCAAAAACTAGATAAATAATCTACATATGTTTCGCCAACAACCGTGGCATCCTCAGGATTATAGAAATTAGTAAATTAGTAAACCACTAATTACTATGAACCTCTAAAACCCAACACATTACTTACACAGAATTAACTACCCTCTACTAAGTATTAAAAAATATATAAATTATTACCCACCATTATTTATATTTCAAATAAATATATACTATTTGTGCACACAAACCAAATAGTATTGGGTGAATTAGTTAAATTTAAATGAAAAAATTCAAAAATTCACCAAAATATTGATAAATTAGTAAAGAAAACAAGGATGTATGGAACAACATATTCCATTGCCCACAAAAACAAAAATTGTTATTGACATTGACAAGCCACTACATTCTAAGGTTACTGTTTATTTATTTATTCTAGCCAATGAGTTCAATAGCGGAGACGAAAATTCAACCTGTTCATTTAAAAGGTTTACACCAGAATATTTGGCTTTCAAAATCTCCAACTGTTCCAAAATAGATAGACGAATGCCCTTTTCACACGTATGCAGACTAACAAAACTGTGGTCATCTGGAATTTTATGATTTGAAACTAACAAGTGTTTGGCAAAATGTGATTTTTCAGGGAAATTGTTCCTATAAGCTGCCAAATGTTCTTGGTATCTAATCTTGAAGTTACGACCCGTTTGACCTATATAAACAGAATTACAGTCAGGACAGTGCAAGCTATAAACTCCTGATTTTTTATCAATTGGTAATATTTGTTTTGTGTTAATTAATCTATTTAAAGAATTAAAAGTCTTAAAAGCCACCAAGATGTTTTGTTTTTTCAATGATTTTGCAATCATCTCTGAGATATAGCCAAAATATGGTAAACTACCAGTGTAAATATTTGTAATCTCCTCTATTTTTGGGTACAACATTTGTTTAACCAAAATGTTTTTCTTTTTATCAATTAGATTATAAATTAGTTGTGAACTATATCCATTTGATCTGGCTATTTGTATAATAGTATTTATTTCTTTAACATAATTAAAGTTATTAAGCGGTAACGTTACTAACCTGTGTATCATTGATTTGTATGCCGCAAGCTTATGTTGCCATGGATGGAAAGAATCAATTGGAATAGTTACATCTGTATGTGTTGGTTTCCGGTAAACTGAAAAATCATGATAATCTCCCAATCTAGTAATAGTTACATCTAAAAAATTTATACTATTGTTTATTTCTTGTTCTATTTTAAATTTAATCTTAGGATGTTTTGTGTTAAGGACGTTAACAAAAAGATGAAACTGCCTAACTGTGCCTGTCCAACATAAGATGATATCATCAACATATCTAAAATAATATTTTATATGATTATTACTATTAACAATATATTCATTTTCAAACCAATCCATAAATATATCGGCTAAAAGAGGTGAAATATTATTATTATTATATGAAATTAAATATTGGTATTTTACTGCAGATAATTTAAAAATACACTTAAAGGTTTTACACATGGAATTGGCTTTTAAGCTTCATCCAGTTGAGTTTGATCTTTTAGACCAGAAAGCTAGGGACTTTGCCCATTTTGCAGGTCAGAATAAATTTAATACACAGTCTCAAAAAATTAAACGTTTAATTCATTTAAAATACATTTATGATAAAGGTTCTAATAACATAAGTCCACCTAACATAAGTACACATAAATTTTATCCAAGAGTTAAAAATCTTTCTGACATTAATTTCTCAAATCAGGAAATGGGGTTGTTGATGAAGGGATTGAAATTTTGCCCACCAAAAGACATTTCCAACAAATCTTTTGAACGTTTGGCAGTGGACACTGAAATAACATTAGTAAGAAATAAAGTGGATACCATTGGCAAAAGTGTCTTGGCCGGCGAGATGAGGTCTTTACAAAATAATACATTGAATAATTTTAGTAATTATAATCATCCTACACACTTTTCTAAAATATATAAATCTATACAACTAAAAATAAATCATAATAATCTTTTAATTAGTAAAGCGGACAAGGGTAATACTTTGGTAATAATGAAGCATGAGGTGTATCATGGTAAGATAATGGAGATCCTCAATACAGATGAATTTCAAATTTTACCATTTGATCCAACTAAGAAATTCCATGCACAATTAAAGCAATGTATTACTTCTGCTGAATATATTTTTCCAAAAAATTCTGCTTATTTAAAGGAACGTTATATTCCAATGAACCCGGTAACACCATTGTTATATGGTTTACCAAAAATTCATAAAGATAATATACCATTAAGGCCAGTCGTTTCATATATTGGAGCTCCAGCTTATAAATTAGCAAAATTTCTGAATGACATTATAAAGGAAAAAATTCAATTTACACCCAAATATAGTGTCAATAATAGTCTAAATTTAATAGATAAAATTAAAAATATTAAATTATCAACAAATTCCAAATTATTTTCTTTAGATGTTGAGAGTTTGTTTACAAATGTTCCTTACAAGGAATGTTTAAATATTATTAAAACTTGGTGTGAAAAAGTTAAACTAAATCCAATGGAGGCAGATAATCTTATTACCTTAACTAGACTTTGTATGAGCCAGAATTATTTCTGCTATAATAATACATATTACATACAAAAGGATGGTCTTACTATGGGTTCTCCGCTTTCACCTCTTTTAGCCGATATATTTATGGATTGGTTTGAAAATGAATATATTGTTAATAGTAATAATCATATAAAATATTATTTTAGATATGTTGATGATATCATCTTATGTTGGACAGGCACAGTTAGGCAGTTTCATCTTTTTGTTAACGTCCTTAACACAAAACATCCTAAGATTAAATTTAAAATAGAACAAGAAATAAACAATAGTATAAATTTTTTAGATGTAACTATTACTAGATTGGGAGATTATCATGATTTTTCAGTTTACCGGAAACCAACACATACAGATGTAACTATTCCAATTGATTCTTTCCATCCATGGCAACATAAGCTTGCGGCATACAAATCAATGATACACAGGTTAGTAACGTTACCGCTTAATAACTTTAATTATGTTAAAGAAATAAATACTATTATACAAATAGCCAGATCAAATGGATATAGTTCACAACTAATTTATAATCTAATTGATAAAAAGAAAAACATTTTGGTTAAACAAATGTTGTACCCAAAAATAGAGGAGATTACAAATATTTACACTGGTAGTTTACCATATTTTGGCTATATCTCAGAGATGATTGCAAAATCATTGAAAAAACAAAACATCTTGGTGGCTTTTAAGACTTTTAATTCTTTAAATAGATTAATTACAAAACAAATATTACCAATTGATAAAAAATCAGGAGTTTATAGCTTGCACTGTCCTGACTGTAATTCTGTTTATATAGGTCAAACGGGTCGTAACTTCAAGATTAGATACCAAGAACATTTGGCAGCTTATAGGAACAATTTCCCTGAAAAATCACATTTTGCCAAACACTTGTTAGTTTCAAATCATAAAATTCCAGATGACCACAGTTTTGTTAGTCTGCATACGTGTGAAAAGGGCATTCGTCTATCTATTTTGGAACAGTTGGAGATTTTGAAAGCCAAATATTCTGGTGTAAACCTTTTAAATGAACAGGTTGAATTTTCGTCTCCGCTATTGAACTCATTGGCTAGAATAAATAAATAAACAGTAACCTTAGAATGTAGTGGCTTGTCAATGTCAATAACAATTTTTGTTTTTGTGGGCAATGGAATATGTTGTTCCATACATCCTTGTTTTCTTTACTAATTTATCAATATTTTGGTGAATTTTTGAATTTTTTCATTTAAATTTAACTAATTCACCCAATACTATTTGGTTTGTGTGCACAAATAGTATATATTTATTTGAAATATAAATAATGGTGGGTAATTATTTATATATTTTTTAATACTTAGTAGAGGGTAGTTAATTCTGTGTAAGTAATGTGTTGGGTTTTAGAGGTTCATAGTAATTAGTGGTTCACTAATTTACTAATTTCTATAATCCTGAGGATGCCACGGTTGTTGGCGAAACATATGTAGATTATTTATCTAGTTTTTGATTTCGGAATGGTGCAATGTATCGTCTTGCATGCTAGGTGCTCGGGTCTGGTTTCTCATGGCGATTGTAGTTAGTGCAAGTGCCTGTTGTCGCAATTATGAGTTATCAGATCCGAGGGTCAGTGGAGGGTGTAGGGCCCGGTGGTGGGCGCACCCATAGTGAATAATATTGTTAAACAAAAACCTTAGATTACGATAGGTTAGGTTAGGTTAGGTTAGACTATGACAAATGACGCACGAGCCGAGCGAACGGAGCGAGCGTGCCCAGGCAGCGTCCGGCGATGTGCCAGATGCGAATCGCTTTTGTAAAGTCTTTTATGTTTTTAAATATTATATTGTGAAAATATCACATAAATAATAGCAAAAAAAATCATACCATCATACCTTATGGTATACTTATATATGGTGTAAGCTCTTACCACATTCGGATTTTATGGACAACCTGTTAATACGATTTGGCCAAACGTGGATGACAAAATCGTGAAATGTAGACGATTTAACGATCTGGTCAAATTGAATTGGCCACTTCATGAAATGCGACCACTTCATGAAATGCTCGACCATT
This sequence comes from Carposina sasakii, assembly GCA_014607495.2. Classification (NCBI taxonomy): domain Eukaryota; kingdom Metazoa; phylum Arthropoda; class Insecta; order Lepidoptera; family Carposinidae; genus Carposina; species Carposina sasakii. The sequence continues at coordinate 10,155,338 of CP053154.1, forward strand.
TCATGAAATGATCAATTTAACAATATGGCCACGACATATACATGGGCCAAACAACGACTAGTGGCCCGTTGGGGCCGGAAGCGCTGCCCTTTTCGCCATCCCCACACTCCGCGCATCCTGCTCTATGTATTAGGGACGTGGCTGCGCCGCATCAGCCGTACCTACCTCACAATGATACGGGGCCTCTGGCCTAACACAAAATTCTTGTGTGAGAATAATAAAATATAATAGTAAAAATGCTATTTTTTACAAAGAAATAATCGAAGCTTTAATAGTAGAAAATGGCTAATAATTATCGTTCGCTTCACCTGCATCAGCATTACCATGATGCATTAGCGATCGTCACAAATTCTCGATAGAGCCTGCATTTTCGAGAAATAAATGGCAACAGTGTGCAAAAAAAACCTAAAAATATCGCGCTCGCTGCGCTCGCGCTATAATATTTTCTTTGTACATTTTTTACACATTCAGTGCCGGCGACTACTTATTACACTATTTTAAAGGCGAAAATTTTTGAGTGTGTATGTTTCTTACTTCACGTCTACAAACGGATGGAGCGACTTTAATACAATTTTGTATGGAGTTAGCTGACACCCTGTAGGCTGTTTTTTTCTTTTCTAGTTAAGTTTTTTAAGTGTACAATATAGAATAAATATTTTTGAGTACAGTACTTACGTACATTAATAAAATACCTACTTTTTACTTGTATCTATTGTTATCAAAATTAAATTATAAGTTCTTGACTTGACCACGACTATGTGACCCCCTCCTGGCGCCAAAGCTGGATCCGCCCTTGCCTAGGTAACGTAGTTATGTTGTGTTGATGAACGCGCGCGGCTAGCCAAGCCTCACACACAGTGTTGGCAACCGTACGATAATTATCGTACATGCACGATAATTTGATACCAGCGTACGATGTACGATTGCGATTCATTATCGTACACAAATGTACGATAATTTTCGAATTGTAATGGATTTCGATAGTTTCGTTCACTCATATATAGATAAGAAATATATAAATATATATCTCGTTGAATATTACATATTTTGTCAATTTTATGTGTTCATGAATAAATTTAATAATCGACTGATCAACTTTGGAGCCATTTTATTTTTGTAAAACTTTTGAAACACACAAATTTTCGCGCCATTTGTACGCAATGTACCCATGTGAAAATCATAAAATTCGAAAAAGGACATGACGAGCGGCTGAGCGCAATATAAGTTCGTAATAATATCTATTTTTATTAATAATTAACGTTTTTTTTTATGTCGTTCAAAAGTATACGATAATTTTTCGTCAGGTACGATAATTTTACGCCCCTGGTACGATCAGCGCATCATTCTAGGTTGCCAACACTGCTCACACACGGCAAAATAGAATACGGTGTAGTAGGCAGGGCACGCGGTAATGTAATTTCCTATTCTTGGTTTTACTATGAATTTTAGTGTCGGTCAGTTTTCTTAATTACATTTATTTGTTTGGCTGGCACCGACTCCAAAAAATAAGAGATAATTATAAATATTTAAATAGTTAAATTAGACTTTGTTAAAGTATTAGGTATTAAGTTGTAAATATTTAAATCATTTTAGCTATTTAATATGTAGTAGATAAATTAGTTACGTTATTTATCGCTTTTTAGTTTAAGTTTGAAGTCGGTTAATTTTTTTTTCTCGTTTATTTCTCGATTTTTAGTTGTGTTAATGCGTTGTGGACTTAAATAGATGCTAGTTTATACAGGCTGATTTTTAGTCGTCAACGTTCCCGAAAACTACGTAATCTCATCATCACGATCATTTTTATCCTTGGAAGCATACCTGGGATGTGTCTGGTTTCCAAAATATTAGGGTCCAAAGTTGAGTAAATAGACTGCGTTTTTCTGCATAAATGCACATAGACGCGCGTAACAAGAATTTTTCACGATTTTTTTGGCATAAACTTACTTTATTTGATGTATAGTGTATGTACCCTTAGTTAAGGGTGGCAACGAAAAAACACCCTGTATACTTAAGGATTTCATCGTTACCATCTCAGGAGTTGTACCTACCCGTATAAGTATCACGTTTGCCCTACTAATAAATAGTTTCCATCGACCAATTGCAGTACTGTGGAGTTCTGTAACTTCATCATCAGTACAGCAGCATCAGATGTTGATTCAAGTAACACGTCAGCCCTACATACTACTAAATAGTTTTCATCGACCAATTGATGTACTGTCTCCCAACTCCTAACCGTCAAGGAGTTCTGTAGCTTCATCATCAGCACAGCAGCATCGATGTTGATTCAAGTAACACGTTAGCCCTACATACTACTAAATAATTTCTATCACAGACTACATAGAGAACTAGTTGTTTCCATAGACCAATTGCAGTACTGTCTCCCAACTCCTAACGGTTAAGCCTTAACGGTTAAGGAGTTCTGTAGCTTCATCATCAGCACAGCAGCATTAGATGTTGACACCCTGAAGCATATACCTGAGTAAGACATGATTACGTAACAAAAGCACCATACGAGCATACAATTTTCGGTGGTTAGATTTCTCCTGCATCCCATCATCAGATCCTGACCTGGTGAAAATGGGACCACCTCAGAAGTGAACTCTATCCAACAAAAATTTTTTTTTGAAATCCGTCTATAATTGACGGAATATCGGTGAACATACTTAAAAAAAATTATATATACAGAAGAATTGAGAACCTCCTTTTTTTGAAGTCGGTTCATTATCATCATCATCATTTACAGCCCTGAGAAGTCCACTGTTGGACATAGGCCTCCCCCAACAACCTCCACTCCGACTGGTCGGAAGCAGCCTGCATCCAACCGACGCCCGCAACCTTGGCCAGGTCATCCGTCCACCTCGCGGGTGGCCTTCCCACGCTGCGCTTGCCGATACGTGGTATCCACTCTAGAACTTTCCGACTCCATCGGCCATCAGTTCTTCGAGCTATGTGCCCTGCCCATTGCCACTTCAGCTTGCTGTACCGTTGAGCTATGTCGGTGATCTTTGTACGTCTGCGGATCTCCTCATTTCTGATTCGATCACGCAGAGAGATCCCAAGCATAGCTCTCTCCATCGCTCGCTGTGCGATCCTGAGCTTTTTTATGAGGCACATAGTTAGAGTCGGTTAACAATAAAAATATGCATACAGAAACAATTAAAATAATTTAATAAACATCTACATGTAGGTTAGCTTTATTTTATTGATTTCTTAAATAAAAGCCATTTGATTTATATAATTGTTTACGTTATTAGAAGCATGGATCTTGAACTCTCGGGGGGTCCGGTTTGGGGAATTCGCCAAGTTTGTCGATATAGTATAGATGCGCTCGGAACGGTTTCAACTCCCAAGGGACTTGGTCTTCCATGTTAGTAAGAGTCACACCCAAATCCTCCAGGGTCGGGAGGTCAGCTCGCACCACATCTGTTGTTGCCTCCTGGTGACGATATTTAGCAGTTTATACAGTGTGATATGGGCGGTACTTCTAAGGCTTTATAATAGGCACTTTTTAAAAATTAACTTTAAAAAGGAGAAAAAAGTATTTTTTTAAAAGAAAAAATGCATTTAATATTGAATTTTGATTATAATGTACCAATGAATTAGATATTTTTGATATTGAATACTTAGTCCGTATCTTTATCTATCAAAAACAGTTTTTTTAATGCGTCAAAGATGATTTATACCTGGGTCGTTGCTGTTTGTGTCAGACGTGTCTACGACGAGACCAAAAAAATTTAAAAGTTTACCCTTCCGAGGGGAGGGGGCTGTGACCCCTTAATATATATTTTTTGTTGATAGAGATGGATGTCCAACTGGACTCTAAAGTCTTAGAAGTACCGCCCATATCACACTGTATATTAGATTAACAAAGTCCCGTGGACATAACATAATGTTTGCTAATCACTCAATTATAACTGGTTGGCTGGAAGAAATCTCTGTTAAAGATAAGTTCGCGTTTGTACATTATTTTTGTCGTTATCTTATCTTTGTGTTTTCTGTGTGCAATAAAAAAAAAAAGATAACAATGCCACATTTAGCATAACAGGCCTCCTGATTACGTAAGAGCAACAGCAAAGCCGAAGCAAAGCGATAGCTAAAATTGTACAATATTCGCCTTGAAATGTCAACGTTCCTATGAAATTCGTTTTACGTAATACGAATTTGACAAGCAATCAGCGATTTTTGTACAATTTTCGCTATCGCTTTTCTTTTGCTAGTTAGGTAAAAAGGGGGAGGGTCGGATGTTAAAGATCAGTGACACATTAGCAGTGCATATCGCAGTGCTTATTATATTATAATATCGCTAGAAATGCGAAATTCTAATAGTATAAACATGACTTTCACGTAAAAAAAAGCTACATAACTGTCGTACCGTACCGTAGTTTTTGCGTTTTGTTCACTCTATCCTATGAGTTTCAACTGCCACTCAATGTGCAAACCGTGGCGTGAAACTAGGCATAAGGAAAATTTTCTGTGCTATACGGGAGAGGCTACGTGCGGCCGTAGTATGGCGATTAATTACGATGATCTAACGCCACACATACATGGAGGAATAAGATGACACCGACCTTAGCGAGTCTCCCATAGCTCTCATCATCATCATTTCAGCCCTGGACTCCACTGCTGGACATAGGCCTCCCCCAACAACCTCCATACCGACCGGTCGAAAGCGGCCTGCATCCAACCGACGCCCGCGACCTTGGCCAGGTCGTCCGTCCATCTTGCGGGTGGCCTTCCCACGCTGCGTTTGCCGATACGTGGTATCCACTCTAGACCTTTCCAGCTCCATCGGCCATCAATTCTTCGAGCTATGTGCCCTGTCCGTTGCTCTAATGACTGTAAAACCAGCCTCAAGAGAAGTAAGGAAATGGAAACGTTACCTTTTCAAGACCTTCCCAATGGACTCCACCAAATGGATAGGCAGGAGAAATTAAGTTTATCAAGTGGACTTTCAATGTGAAAGTTGGATCGTATTTCATATCGTAGCGGTAGTAACCCCATTTCTCATCTTTACGCATTAGCTTGTAAAACCAATCCACAAGGTCAGCCAGAAGATATCTTTTCGGTCTGAAAAACGTAAAGGAAACATTGATTATAATAATAGGGCTTTATTTATAAACCATGTGTAAAATTAAGCAAGCTAGATGAGACGACTTGAAAGTCATTAAGCACAATATTTGACATCAAAATGTATTCAATATCTGTCAAACTAGAGTTGATTAGCCTAATAAATGCTTAGTTTCTTTTATATGTGTATAAGCATACATGCAAAAACTTCGACAAAAACTGATATAGATATTTGGTAGGCACATATACAGAAGAAAATAAAAATGCACAGGTATTTGCTGTTTCATATGATTCTGTAGAGCAACCAATATCACATGATGTGCTGTCATTTTTACAATGTTGGCTATTATTTATATAATTAGCTACCTGTCTACAAGAGTTTATTTACAGTGGATTCTATGAATATGTATTACCAATAATGGACAAGTACATAGTGTGATCATCATAACCATAAGATCCTACTCATCTATTGTAATAGGTACATAAATCTTACCCAACGGCCTGGTATGTTGTGCACCGGGTGTCAGGGTCTCGAGCACAGTTGACTATTCCCTGGGCGACGTCAGACACGAACACTGGCTGTTTTAATGTGGCCAAGCCAGCTTTATACAATGGCATACAGTTTGAATGTAGACGGAAGCCAGATGCAAAGGTTCTGTAAAAAAGTTCAAAGGTATGGTATGGTAGAACGGGCTTGTTTCCGCATCTCGACGACTGTGCGCCTATTTTGCATAAAGTCCAAAGGTAAAATGAAAAATCCTTTCAAACAAAAGTTTCTGAGTGTTACACCCACCACCCAGTTTACTTTAATCTTTTACTGATTGGTTGTTTGGAGATAGCATAATTGATTAGAAGATAAAGCAGGGGCCAAAGGGACCAGACATAATTGGGATCATGGGCTGGACATGAACTCTACCTAACAACAATAAACATCTTCACAATGAATAAATACCTTAAAAATCTGTCTTCAGACCCATATATGTCAGATGCTCTTATGACAGTAGCTGTGGGGAATTCCTCCTTCACTGCTACTTCTCCAAGGTATTTGCTGATCTTGAACTTTGAAGGCTTGCTCAGAACCAATGGTTTAGGATTTGGTTCAGCATTCAAGTAGGACAGATGGATGAATCTTTCTACACCCATCTCTCTGGAGATCCTGGAATGATTTTAGTACATTTTGTTATATCCAGTCAGTAACTGTACCTGTAGCAAACATATTAATTCATAAAGTAATCATCCTGAGATATAAATATTTCTAAGTTTGTTTTTGAAAAAAGGACTAGCAAGTATTGGACCACTATCACTGATGCAATGGAATAGTTCTATGCTGATTAAGATATCTTAAGAGGAGAATTCATTTATTAAACTTTATGTGTTGTACTGATGTGGGGCTTCACTAGAATACATCAGCTTAATGTGGCTGCATGTCCTACTTTGTCATCCTACAGTTCTGGTTACCCCATTTGGAAAGTCAGCTTTAAGAATAAAATTGGCAATATGTTTTCAACATTACATACTTTTATGTGTAAAAACCATGAACGTATAAAGAACAACGGACGTAATGCTGTCAATGCACAGATTGAAGCACCGTTTTGGCGGTGTGTTGCGCATGTGTGCATATTTTCTAGTAGGCACCGAGCTTACTATGGTTTGTATGTGTGGGTGGATAACGCATCAATACACATCCCTACTCCATGTAATATTGTTACCGAGCTTACTATGAATGCCTCACTCTGTGTATTGACAACACTCTGTCCGTTATTCTTTATATGTTCATGGTAAAAACAGTTATAATTACCTGGCCAGACGTCTGGCACCATCAACATGAACATCATTATACTTGAAATTTTTGGTTTCATAATCTCTTCCAACAAGATTAATAACAACATTTGAATATTTGACAGCTTTAGCAATGGACTCCTCATCTCGAATATCGTAAGGGCTGAACAAAACCTGCCCCAAATCGCCACACACCTTTAAGCGCTGGGCATCATAAAAGTCACTTCTGTAAGGTAGAATCAACTGCAAAACAAAATTTACAAATTATACATCTCCAATTATCTTGGGAACAAGTAAATAACATATCTCATTTAAATATCACATGCTTGAATAGTAGTATTACAGATATTAGGAACTGTATTGAAAATAACAATTGTTCCATTTCACATTGGATATGTAAGAAACTATATTCTGATCAATTTACCTGTGTACCAGTTTTCCCAAGTTTATTGCACACATAACGTCCTACAAATCCTGTTGCACCGAACACAGTGGCAACGATGCCGTTGAAACTACTTCGGCCGCCTGTGCCTCGCTTATATGCAGCCAGGTTAGGCCTCCCGTCAGTACTGTATTGCGTAGACTTGATGTAAACAATGCTTAATGATCCATTTTTAGCAGCTATAAAATGTAATAATAATTATAAAGACCAGTCTAGTAACCACTAACCTTTTAACAGCTGAATTTTTAACAAATCTAGCTAAAATATTACGGTAAAATTATGTAAGAGTTCTGAAGCTATTCTGATTAGTTTATCGAAAATACAACTCACACAATGCTTTGCCAGCGGATCGACCTGATAAGGCTACTGAAGCCATTTTCAGGCTAAATTTCGTTATTACAGATAGAAAATTGTAAGTTTAGCTTTTCGTTTTCGCTTGCCAGCGATTTTTAATAATATCTATCTACCTACATCAATTAAATGAAAACACCTGCTGCCTGTGTTCATCGCCGAGACATGACAGATGACAGAATTGACAGGAGTCAAAACTAGAGACAGTAATCACTACTTTCTGATTAGAGATGGCCGATATAGGTACATCGATGCATTAAAAACACTCGATGTATGCATCGTTATAAGTCGTGTTCACTCAGGGTGACGGCTAGGCAAATTTTGATATGCCGATTCTAGACCATGATTCTAATATTCTGCTCTGGGAGTAAAAAAAAAAGTATAATACTACAGCTTGTTACACTCGATGACTAAAATTGTATTGATTCTGTATACAGCTATAAGATCAGTGTACATACATACAATTTAACAATAAATATATTTTCGAACAGCTGCTTCTCTTCCCGGGCATACTGTACAAGTCAGTAGAAGGACAAGAGGGTCTTGGTGTTTTGTAGGTGATGGGTTGACCACCTGTCACTACTAACCAAACTTGTACATCCACTGAAAGGAAACCACTGAAAAAAAATTTCTGACTATTTCTTAAATTTTTTTTTCTTAAATTACTAGAGCACTCTGTTATATTTTCAACATAAAAGTCGCAGTAGACTCAATATAAAATCATTTCGTCGTAAACATGTCTTTTACAAAGCGACTTTAAAAAAGTAATCTAAACCTTTGAACTGGCTTCAGCTGAAAATTTGACAGGTCGTCGTAGTAGTCATAGTGTTTCCACATTCAAAAAATTTGACAAAATGTCTTGTGACTCGATTCGCTTAGGGGTCATCCATATTATATTACGTCACAGGTAAAGGGGCAGGGAGGGGGTCGTCAAACTGTGACATTGTGTGACAAGGGGGTGGGAGGGGTCCTAAATTTCTTGACGTCACAATTTCATTCAATAATCTCTAAATATAAATTTGCAAAAAAAGCTAAATGTGACGTCACACTAGGGAGGGGGGGATCTCACAAATGTGACCACCTGTGACAAGGAGGGGGGGGAGAGGCAAAAAATCATGAAATTCGTGTGACGTAATTTATGGATGACTATAAAAATTCGACTATAAAAATATTCACACACGTCAGTTAATTTCAATTGCGTCATTTAATCAGTCCCTAACTAAGATGCCTAAGGTCTTGTGTCATGTCAGCCCGTCTCTATCAGTTCTTTAAGGTCCATTGCTAAAAATTGACAATGTTTTGAAAACTTCAATGTATTTAGAAATAAATCAATTGAACTGATCGATGTATGACATCGGAAATAACATCAATGTATCCATTGTTAAAAACTGTCAATGTTTTGGAAACTTCGATGTATTTAGGAATAAATAAATTCAAATGATCGATGTATGACATCGGACAAAAAACTTCGATGTATATTTAAAAAATTTCATCCCTATTGCTGATGACAGGTGACAACAATTTTTTTTATCTCGTAGGAAGGCCTCAATTTTTCCGATCCAATCCAATAATTGTAACACATGTGGGGTAGTTGAGGATGTTCATCACTTGTTGATGGAATGTGCAGAGAATCAAGCTGATAGATTAGCTTTGGTTCAAAAGTTAGGCCTTGGAGGATCAAACATGGGTTCTTTCCAAAGCGTATTGGCTGCACCTTCATCTGAAGATGCTGCCAAAATATATAATTTTTTTAATGAAAGGATTAATAGACCTTAATTTGATTACATAGGTACTTTATAAGTAAATATTGTATTGGTGGATAGGTAGAATAAGTGTAGGTTAAGACGAAGCTGACATTTTCGTTGTGCGATAAAAGCTTCAAAAAAATAAAGAGAAAAAAAATTCCGACGTTTCCATTCATCATCATCATTATCATCTATCATAAATTCAGAAATCATTTACTTAAGACAATGGCTGTATGGGCTTAGTTCCCCTTGCCTTTCCTTCTGATAAACTAAAAAAAAAAAGAAAGGCCTCATTACCCAGGGATTTGGTATCTCCAGAGTTTACCTTCCTACCAGCACCCGTATGATGAATTTGGTGAGAGCGAGATGTCTCACTTTTAAACGTCAAATTTACAGAGCTATTAAAAACTAGATAAACTAAGTGTATGTACTTTCCATGTAAAAAATAGACTTAAGAATTAGAATAGACACTCGTTCTCGAGCCAGGACTGAATGAATTAGGGCTGATAGAAGTGTAAAAGTAAAACTTTAGTCGGAAAACGATCTCTTCATGGGCTTATGCAAGTTGTTTCTGCAATTATTTTTGATTTTCATTAATTTTACACTCGTTCTTGAGGATTTTCCTGACGTTTCCTTTCATCATCATTATCATCAATCATAAATACAGAATTCATTTTACTTAAGACAATGGCTGTATGGGCTTAGTTCCCCTTGCCTTTCCTTCGGGATAAATTAAACAAAAAAATATATATAAAAAAATAAAGGATTCGGCGGGAAAAGCTGGAAGGGTGCAGGTGTAGTTTTCTTGTGAAAATCAAAAATTATTTGTAAATGGCTTGCATGTGTCCGTAAAGTGATGTTTTCTGGTAGATAAGTTATATTTTGATTACTTGTGCTGTGAATCTAGTGCGTGTGCATGGTTTTATACGCAGGTAAGCCGAGTGAAACTTTAGCCGGATTACGATCTCTTCATGGGCGCATGTAAGTTGTTTCTGCAATAATTTTTCATTTTGACTAATTTTACACCTGTTCTTGAGGATTTTCCCGACGTTTCCATTCATCATCATCATTATCATCCATCATTATTTTCAGAAATCATTTACTAAAGACAATGGCTGTATGGGCTTAGTTCCCCTTGCCTTTCTTTCGGGATAAACCTAAAAAAAAAAAAAAAATTTTCCTTCCACAGAATTTAGTCAAAGCACAGAATAGAATATTTATTTTCCTTCTTGCACTGTACATAGTTATTGTAAATTACCATAAAGTGAGTATACGTAGATTAGTTAAATTACATCCAGAGTGAAATTGTAAAGTATGTGTTCTAATAAATGCGATTTGAATGCGCTTTAAATTTCAAGATCCGAAATTAAGTTTCCCAATAGAAGTTTCCCCTTATAAATTTTACTTCGTGATGAATTTTACTACCGCTTAATCGCTGAACGAAGAGTTGAAGAAATAGCTTAACTATTTGTATATATTTAAATATAACTACTAGAAGATAGATTTAACCATGGAGGTAATAAATGGATTTAACATAAATTATTAAGCCTTGATTATGTACCTTTACTACCACCACTACTATTACCAAAAAACTAATATGAACGGACGTAATGCTGTAACTGCACAGATCTTAGATAATTTACACTATCTAAGGCACAGATAGAAGCACCGAAATGGCGCAAATACGTTGGGCATGTGTGCGTATTTTCCAGTAGGCGCCGAGCTTACTATGATTTGTATGTGTGTGTGAATAATGCGTCAATACACATCCCTACTCCATGGAATATCGTTGCCGAGCTTACTATGAATGCTTCACTCTTTGTAGTCACAACACCGTCCGCTAATATGTAATACTTTTATTTATTGTAGCAGAATTTGTTTACCTGTGTTTCATTACTCTAAAAGGAATAATTCAATTACGCGGCTGATTATATTCACTTCAAACCATGGATGATAGTGATATTGCAGTGATAAGTAGTGGAGGTCAAATTGATGAAGTGTTCAAAATATTATCCAGGTTTTTGCAAAATGTAAGTTATGATTTTGAGTGACTGGGTGAAGTTCGAATTTTATATACTATATAATTATGTATAGATATAATTATAGTTTTAAAAGTGCTTTAGAATTTTATTATAATATTGATGATTGAACCAACTATATTTCATGATTGCATTAAAATAAAATTGTATGCAAATTTATTTAAATTCAATTCAATTTTGTTGTTGGATGGACATATTATTATAAAAAAAATAAACTAGAACATATTTTACTTGTATTTAAATTTTATTTTTAGAATGGAAAAATCTTTTCATTTGGAGATCTATCTCAACAAAGCAGGAGACTTTTATTGTGGACATCTCTGTTTCAACATCTCCAGAAGAAGAGTTCACTGTCTATTCATGCACTATGCTTATCCACCATAAGGGTGCTGAGGTTTGTATTTAATTAAATTTACACGAACAGATGTTTAGTAATACCGGTGCTGATGCAGGTCATTAGTAGGTACATCAGCTGTGTTTACTGCCAGTTTCACCTCCCGCTATTAAGTTCCTGATAATCTATCTGGCACTTGTTCTAAAAGATAACCCATACATTTACCTGACAAAAAAGTGCCAGATAGATTATACTGAACCAGGAGCAAGTGGTGAAACTGGAACTTTTTCTTTTAGCCGAGATAAAACAGATCTTGAAGGAATGATATGTGAAAAGTGGATAACAACACTAATAGAGAGATCCGGTCTCTATAACTTTGTTGGTGTTGATGAGGAGTCCATGGCCTCTATGGAGTTGCCAGAGAAGGAAGTGGCAGTGGAAGCTCTGATGTGCCTCTGCAACTTAGCCTACAACAGTGAGGTGGCCCGGGCTCTGTGTGCACACACCAGCATAGCCCAGGGACTGATTTCCAGGCTTAGAGTGTACAAAGATATACCATACAAAGATGATATCATGCTCTTTGACATGAAGCTACTCTTCATTCTTACTGCTCTAAGGCAGGATATAAGAAGTAAAATTAAAGATGAGCTCCATGGTATGGACTATTTGATAAGTTGTTTGAATGAAATATTGTTGGATGCCTCAGTTGAGACTGATAATATGGGGGCTGCTGCAAGCAGTGGGCTCATTGAAGGGAGTCAGCATTGCCTTCTTAATGTATGTATTACATTACCATAGGACATAAATTGGAATTTATATCATATACATTACTGATTAATTATTATAATGTTTGTTTTTATAGGATAATCAGCATGGAACTATATGTGAAATTCTAAAAACTCAATTTAACTTGATAATGCAGTCAGGGTCTGACGAGCCTAATGATCAAGAAGAAGCAATGTACCTAAAGTTGATGCCAGTCTTGACAGCTCTGCTGTATGCTCATTGCTCCACTGAGGATAAACTAATGGATTTGAGGAGCAATATTGCAAACTTGTTAACAAGGTAAGATTTTTGTGTTATAAACATCTTTCTGTTCTTTATGACTCCACCTGTATGCGATATAGAAGTAACAAAGATGAATAATTTTCTAGTAAAATTTATTCTATATGGGATATTCCTTTTATCTAAAACCATGATATTAAAATAAATCTGGCTGTTGTAAGGAGGTACTATACAGGCAGGCCAAGTTAATTTTACTTGCAGTAAGTTTTAGAGAAAGACAACATCATATAAGATTCTGACTGGAATAATCAGCTGTAGGTTTATTCCAGTGTGCCACCAATGTACTATTCCCACCTGACACCCACCTTGGAGCAGGGTGAGACGTCAGAGTACAGCTATGATGACAAGAACATGGATGCTCTGCAGGCCTTACTGAACTTACTGCAGCACAGACTGACTATCACCACAGTGAGTATAATTAGCCACTTGTTGTATTGTGTGTGTGACAAAGGACAAATCGTGAATGTAATAAAAAAAATTGTATGTCAGTAGGTCTGTCAATCAAGTTTAGACTCAATTTGATTCTAAGCAAACTGATCATACCTACTAATGTAATGGACATAAGACATTGAAGTTTGGAAAAATGTAAAGATGTCGAAATGTTGGTTACTATTTCATACAAAAATTACAGTTCTTATAGATTTAAGAAAATGAAACAGACTCAATAGTTCACACAAACGCGAACGGAGTCGCGGGAAACGGTAGTTAAGAAATAAAACCAATATAGGTATCATACATAACTGAGTGCAGTAGGCATGTGATCACAGTTTTGTAAACAATTAAAATGTATAATGGATACATAATTTAATTAAAAACCACTTAATTTTCAATTAACTACTAGAATAACGTCATGATTACTCATTACCACAAAATCTGAAAATCATTATATTGTTTAATATGCTTATTCAAAAGTAACCTTAATGTTATGTTCGTGTAATTATTTATTTATAGTTGGATAAGTTCATAGAATATTTAATTTACATTTAATCAAAATTTTTCTTACTTCAATATTGTATATCAAGGTTTTGTCGGTACCTATGCAGTCCTCTAATGTAGTGTCAACATCATGTAGTGTAATGTAGTTGTAAGGCCGAAAACCGATGCCTGCGACTAGCGGGGCGACGGCGGCAGCGGCGCGAGAGCGGTACGATAAACACATAGATTCTTATTGAAGGGAACTGGATGGCAGCGGCGCGGGGAGCGGCGTCCGAGCAACGAGCGCGCGTCGGCCGCTCCCCGCAGATTATTATTTACATTTTAATTACATATTTAATTTCAATTATTAATTTATTAATCTATATATTCTTATTTAATTTAATTCGCCCCGCAAATCGCTGACATCCAGTTTTCGGCCAAATAGTGTCCTATAATAAAGTAATATTTGCTTATGAATATACATAATGTATGACATACATTATACCTTAAGCCCATCTGGCATAGTCAGACATTGCTACACAGACACTAGTACTCTGTAGGGTAGGCTATGTAAATATTAAGTTTCGTCTCGAACACACGAAAATTATGATAGAAAAAGAAAGATCTAGCCTCATATACATAACATGTAGATTCAAACTCCAATCCGAGCTAGACCTACGTACAATCAAATCATACATGCCTTCAAATTTGGAAACCTTATTGCATATTACCATCACACAAAGAGTGAATCTCCAATATCTATATCGGTCTTAGAATAAAAACCAATATCTGTCGGATTAAATGTGCTTGCTATTTTATTGAATACTTATTACAAATAGTACTCGTATAAAGGTAGGTCGCTCGCCCGCTCGGTATCCTGCTTTTTCACCGAAAATTATTGTTTCTTGCCCACAACTATTGCTACGTCGGTCGGTAAGGATATTACTCACCACTGCACCCAAAGTGCTGATAGTGATGTACAGGCTGGTTTTCGTGAAACAACATTCGTGCGTCTATTTTGCGCAATTAAACTAGTTAGGATCCTGCATAGATAAGCACGGCTTTCTATGCAGTGCCGTAAATAGCTACTTATGTTACTTTTGTAAATATCTCTGTACTTACTGTATTTATAAACGCGAAAGCGTTTCTATAATACTGTGTATATTTTTTTAGAGTGCGAACCTATCCCCAATTCTGACGGTGTTGATAAAAAGCTCTCGCGGCTGCCGTGCGCATCGCAAGTACCTGCGTCAGGTGGTGTTGCCTCCTTTGCGGGACGTGTCTCTGCCGCCGGAGAAAGGGAACGCGTTGCGTAGCCAGCTGTGCCGGCTCCTCACCACGCCGGTCACTTCGGTCAGGGATCTGGCTGCTGAGTTCGTCTTTGTACTGTGCAAGGAAAAAGGTATATGTCCCACTCACTAGGTGATAATGTTTCATTTGTTTTAGGGCGGACTTTTTCAATGATAAAAAGTTAATGGTCTAAAGCCGAAAAACAAAAGAGAGTTATGCTCAAAACAGACTATTAACATCCGACGCCATCGTGTGTACATACCATAGATTACCTCCCTCTAGTTCACTGGCTGAATGCAAAGAAGTGGCGTAACCACTGTGACTTCAAGGTTGTAAATGCGACAAAGTAGAACGAAACTATCTAAGTATGTATGCACTTTAAGCTCGATATCATTTTATTTTACATTACATATTCACACTGTTCAATCGAAATTCTCTGCGATTAAATTCATGTTTGCTTGAGTTGACAGAATTTTATTCCAATAACGTCTACAAACAAGTACGAAATTTGATATTATACGTTTTACAGTACACAATGTTTGCTATATTTTTATTTTTAGAGTACAAAGAACTACAGCGGCTAAACGAGAACGATTTTTTACTGATCAGACTACCTAGTAAAAATATATATAATATCTGACGGAATTGTAGGATGATAAAAAGCTCGTAAAGCGAAAACGGCTAGCTTTTTATTAAATAATATATCGTGGCCAAACGCATGAAGTGCTTGAATCCGTTACATAAAAAGTATGCATGGTTTGGGAATTAACATTTTTTGTATGCGTCAGGTGGTGTGACGAATGCACTGCTGGAAAAGAACAATTTTTATTATCAACTTTACGTAGAATAATGATTATACATTGTAGCACAATACTGATACATGCAACTATACACATAAAAGAAGTTTATAAAATTTATTTTAAAAAAGCCGACAAGTGCGAGTTGAAGAAGAGGGTTCCGTACGATGTTACCTATCATGAATCTGACAAAAAGTTGGTACGCACAATATTGAGTGATTTACCATGTTATTTTAATATCATGGACTTCTTATAGGTTTTCCTATAATCTATAAGGGCTCTGTATTTTTTTCTCAGTAGTTTCGGAGATAAAGGGGGGGGGGGAATGGTCAATTTTCGTCTATTTTCTTGAATAACGAAACTATTTATTTTAAAATTACAAAAAATACATTTAAGTCACTTCGCAGTCAGATTTTTTTTTTAATTTTCCCCTTCCCCCAAAAATGACCCCCCCATATACAGATCTGGTCACACCTCTGCAGAATTGATAGTAATCGGTCTAATAGATTCGGTACTGTGCACGAGTGATCCTATAAGGTTTCCTTTTTGTAAGGTACGGAACCCTAAAAAAAAGGTAATCAATATTTTCTCATACTATTTTGAGACTAGTGTAGACACTAGGTATGATAACTGCTTTGTCATCGAAACTACTAAATTACTATAAAATAAAATATTTATTCTATTGTTATCGATACAAAGTCGATTACGTTATACATTCACTTCACTAGCTCACGACGTACTATTACTGTTTGACAGTGACGTTGACAATGATAAAAAGTTGAGGAAAAGAGACGACATATTGTAGTGCGATTATTGACCAGTATAAATCTCCGCGCCATTGAAAAACATAAATAAGAAAATTTAATTTAACCGGTGAAATGTTAGAGTAACTTGATGTCTTAGCGCATTTCACGGAACAAGACCCATGATAACACGGTTATTTAATGAAAAGTAATAAGTTTTTAAATAAAAACAATGCAATTTATACGCACGTGCGCACGGGTCATTAACTTGGTAACTGACTGGGGCTAGCTTTCCGAGCGTGGCCAGTATGAGTGGCGCGCGTATTTTATCCAGTATGAGGTATCTTTAGGAGGTAATCTATGGTACATACCAATCAATCCCATACTTTTTATATGATCATAGTCGCCACACCCCACGCGATCCCACGCGTCATATATTCTCGACGTGTCGACACTTCGTGTGTTTATAGTCTGTCTGGCTGGACCCTTACTATTGTAATGGACGTCCACGTCCTCCTCCCGTCATTTCACAACGATTATGTACTGTTCCCAACTCCACGTGCATTAACATCAGGGTGATCGTATTCCCAGTGGGCCGCATGGTGAAGTACACAGGTTTCGGCAACGCGGCGGGGCACCTCGCGCAGAAAGGCCTACTGGGGGGGGGCGGGGGGTGCGGGGGGAGCCGGGGGGTACTCCAGCAGCTCCGACTCGGACACGGACGAGTACCGCTCGGCGCACGCGCACTTCGACCCGGTGGTCGGCTGCACGAGGCCGCCCAGGGCCGACCCTTTTGAGGGCATGACAGAGGAGCAGGTGAGATTAGTAACTTTTTAGATGGTTTATACAGCACGGGATTGGCACACGGATTATATCTCATTCCCGCCACTGCAACTCCTGTAAGCCAGGATCAATAGAGGCGACCAGAAAAATGCATATAGATAGAGCATAGAAATGGGGGGAGGGACCTAACAAGTGATTATGAAATTATGAAAAGAAAGTATTATAACGAATAAAAATGTCATAGAAAATTCAGCTTCACATTACACCTTTAAGATATCTAACTAAGTCCCCTTTGGTTAGGTAAGATTTAAGACCAAATTATATTTAAACAATTATTTACATGCTTCATATTACATTATGTTATCTTGGACCAAAAATTACAGGGTGCAAATTGAATAAAATAATAAAGTGAGATCGAAAATAGTACACTTGTTGGCGTACTATCTACATCTATCGTGAATGATTTGACTACTTATGAGAAAGAATCGGCATACGTAAATACTGGGTGAAAAAGACAACGTTGTTCTTTTAATACGAGTACCTCGTATTCTTTGTAACATCACAATCATTTTTTTCTATAGAAGCACCCCTGGGAAACCACGGGTTTCCAAGATATTGAGGTCCAAAGTTACATTAATATTTATAATTCTTTTTACATAAATCCATCTGAAATCGTTTAACAAACATTTTTTTAAAGATACCATGTCAAAATGTTATAATGTTTAGTTTTGTAGGTAAATTTGTACTTTGAGCATCAAACGAATACATTGCTTGCAATAAAATTACAGTATTTTTTCATAATTTTTTGTCGTTTCCCAGGGTTGGTTCCATAGAAGAAAATGATCGTAACCTTACAAAGAATACGAGGTATTAAAAAAAAACATCGTTGTCTTTTTACACCTGTATGTATGTATTTGCCGTTACCAAATAGGTACCATTTTCAGACTAGTATAGTACAAATATGTTGCATAGCTTTGAATACTTATTCGTTGTGAAAATATGTATTACATGTAATGTGACACTGTAATATCAGTGCATGTAATTAATACTTATGTGGTTTGCGGTACGTAATACTTTCAATGCAACTAAAGCCGCAATGTAATAATTCGATGTTAGTATAAACTGGCATATGTTTTCCTGAATCTTCAATAGTAATAATTACTTTATTCGTTGCTTTCCTTTCTGCTGTATGTCTGTCCCTAGGTATGCTTAAATTTTTTAAACTACGCAACGTATTTGCGTTTTTTTTAAAATAGATAGAGTGATTCAAGAGGAAGGTTTATATTTACAGTATCAGCATTGCACCACCGTGAAACCGTCAAAAACATGGTCCGTTGTCCGTTCACGTCTACAAGCAGCCTCAGGCATCTCTACTCTAATTGGACTTTAAATTGCAGAAAGAGTACGAAGCAATGAAGCTGGTGAACCTTTTCGACCGGATGATGTCGGACGGCGTGGTCCGTCCGGCGCGCGTCGGTCCGGACGGCCGGCCGCAAGCCGTGGAACATGTGCTAGAGTTACGGGAGACACCCAACCGGCCACAGTCATAAGTACCTACATACCTAGAGTGAGATTATTTCGGTAGATTACTGGTAGACCACTTAAGTATGAAGTAAATGGTTGGTTAGGGCATGGTACAAGAGGAACGAGGCATGGATGGATATGCTGTCTTTCTGTGCTGTATTGTCTTTAGATAGAATATAAATAAAAGTACATTTTGACCTATTCTGCGTTATAACTTTTATGGGTAGTTTACAAGAGTCGTTTCACTTTATTAAGTTTTGCTGTCGCTTCCATAATACTGAATGCAATTTAATACAGAAGACGTTCATCTTGTACTGTGGTCAGTTGTAGCATAATATAATTTAGACCCGTTTTTCTCTAGGGTAAGAAACGGATATTTAGGTTTTAGCCGAAGCTTGGATCACCGTTAAGATAACACCTACACGATTCGTGCTAATCTACCTTTTCTCATTTCTTCTCAGATTGTTGCTCCAGTTGTCTCTTTCTAGCATTTATGGGGCGGTGCGTGGCTGGATTTTCTTCAGTATGCACTCCTTAAGGCGGTAACGTCTAAAGTGGAGGTTTAAGCTTCGGCTGAAACCTAAATATCCATGTTTTACCCTTCGGGGTTTGTTGGAACCACCGTTGAGATGTGATACTTCTGCCCCGGCGCGTTGATATAAGCGTACCGTACCGAGACATTATGGTCGATTCCGATTTTCGCAATTAAACGTAAACTTAATCTTGGTAAGGTCTATCCCTCTCCGTTCTTAACATAAATGGCCGAGAGAAAGGGACAGGTAGGATTAATTTTACGTTTAGGTTTAAGGGCAGAATCGACCATAATTTAGCCGATTAGTACGAATTGTTAGGGTGTTACCTTAACGTTGGTTCAAGCGGCGACTCGGAACACCTAAATTAGAAATTATGATCACTAGATCATTGGTTGAATTGGAAGTATTGGAACATGAAATACATGCCAAATTTTAAAATGTACTTGGTAGTCATATTTTATTCTCGATTCTTCCACTTGGATAACTATTTCGGAACATTACATAGTTATTACATAGTATTTCGTAGCTATGTAACTTTATTACTTATTAATATCGCCTCTTTGATGTTTTTGGCAATAAGTTTAATACTTAAAGGATCTCTTTTTATCCTATTTTAGTGTAATTAAATTATATTTCCAATAGTAAGTAGTTTGATAGTGTTGTAATGTAACTACCCTAAAAATGCTGCCATTTCATTAGATCTTTTAGTCAATACTAGAAATCATTAGTGGGTCCAATTTTAAGCTATGAAGGAATCACTATCCAGGGCCTATATTCGTTGTTGTGCACTTGAGACTTATATGAGAGTATTATATATAATACTGTATTAAATCATATTGGATATCCCATACATACCATACCAAAGTTATATAAATAAATTAGCACTTTTTATGTATAAGTTAAATGTTTTCCGAATGATAAATGCATTTTTATTCATATTTTAACACTAAGTGTATTCATTAAACTACATTAGACTTTTAATGTAATAAATATTTACTTTGTTATTTATATTTATCATGTTTTATTCCTTCATAATTCTAAATTAGAATGAGTGTACGATATAAGGATGAAATAACAGCTGATTCAAATAGCCTCAAGTAAATGATAGAAATATAGCAAAGTAGCATCATTCGTAATTAACTACAGTGTAGTCCGTTATGTATGTACGACTTCGCATATAACAATCAACCGTTTTTAGCGACGTAAGTATAGGCACATGTTTGGTTTTTAATATGAGTTGGTATGAAAGTACATCCGCCCCCTTATTACCTAACTAGCAAAAGCAAAGCGATAGCGAAAATTCAAAAAAAATCGCTGATTGCTTGTCAAATTCGTATTGCGTTAAATGAATTTCAAAGGAACATTGATAGTTCAAGGCGAATATTGTACAATTTTTGCTATCGCATTGCTTTGGCTTTTTTCAAATTCAAAATTCATTTATTTCAGGTAATAGACCCATAGATTTTGATAACATTATTATTATTATATTATTAATATCATAACACATTTAAAATTACAAATTTAGTTATTGCAAATTAGGTAATCAGGGCTTACAGCGACCGAGGAGCGCTTTCAACGACGGAATTTCACATAAAATTGTCCGGTTACAACGACGGACGACTGTTGACGTGTTTTTACAAATAAATCGTAGGTAAGAAACTTCACCCCGCGCACGTCCCTTCCCTGTACGCCGCTGATTCGAATGCGACTGTTTATTTTACGACAGTTATTTGTGAGTGATATGTGATTACGCGTACAAAAATGGCTTCTATAAAACGAAAAAGATTCTCCATTGAAGAAAAAAGTGTTATGATACAACGTTTAGAAGCTGGCGAGTCTAATGTAACGATTGCGAAAGAATTCGGTGTAGATCATTTGACAATATCCATAATTAAGGGTCGATTTTCCCAACCGTCAGATATCCTGTCAGAGAAATAAAGTTGATGCTGTCTCTATTATGATCACGTTTTAGAGAAAGACAGCATAAACTTTATTCCTCTGATAGGCTATCTGACCTCTATACAGGCTGTAACAAAAAGGGTATGTTAAGCGAAAAGCTATGTAAATAGCCCACTGTAGAGAACCAATCTACAAAATTTGAGACCCGAAGTCACATGTTTATTATTCCCGATAGTATGGAGAATTTTTAAATATCTCAGGAATTTTCATACAATCATGTCGAGTCTCAATTTTGTAGATAGGTTCTCTATAGTGGGTTATTTACATAGCTTTTCACTTAACATACCCTTTTTGTTACACCCTGATAGTATGGAATTCGTACCAATGTCTGCCCGTGGGTATCGTAAATAATCGGGAGGTCAGCGCCTCCCGTGTTGAAGTCCAAAATTGCGGTCGTGGTGATACAACCTCTTGTTTCCAAAAATATGAAAGTTCACTGTGGCGGATTGCGGGACGTCTGCACTGTGATTGGCTATTTCAAATTTTAGTATGCGACAAAGTAGGTAACTTCTCGATATTTTTGCACTTTAAGTGGTTCAATTAAGATTAATTTATTTACATGTTTGCTTAGACAGAATTTTTTCAATAACTTAACATACAAACTTCAATAAATTTACGAAATTTGATATTTACCAATTCGCCCCACCCTGTATATCTGACCGCTATAGGCCGCGTGGTGCCGTTAGAGTAGAATTCGTACCACCCCATGTCTGCCCGTGGGTATCGTACGAGGCGATTTAATGGTTTCCGGGAGGTGGGCAGCAGCGCCTCCCGTGTTGACAACATAGTCCAAAATACAAACTGCGGTCACTTGGTAACAAGCTTTCCCGCCAACCCCAGCGTGGTGACTATGGGCAAATACACCCCATGGCAGTATTGTGGCGTGCCCTGGGGGAGGCCTACGTCCAGCAGTGGACTGCAATAGGCTGATGATGATTATGAGGCTATCTGACGTTTGGAAAAATCGGCCCTAAGAAAAATAAACACAAGATAGAACCTTTGTTCAATGCGAATGTTTTGAAACCTAAATGAGTGAGGTGGTCGGCTCAAGAACAAGTTGACTTGGCACTTTTACAATGGTTTAAGCTGCAACCCGTTATGCTTCAACAAAAGCCTTTTTTTTGCTAAAGAGCTAAATTTTCTTAATTTTGATTGTTCGGCGAGTTAACCGTTTCAAGAGTAGACACGATATAGTTGCCGTAAAATTGCTGGTGAGTCTTTGTCGGTTGAACAGAGCTATGTGACCGAATGGCAATCCAAAGTCGACCAGACTTTAATTTGCGAGATAATTTTAATGGTCATGAAATATTTAATGCCGATGAAACAAGGTTATTCTATAGACTAACTAGGGCGTCCCGTCTTTTCTGTATGTTTTACGTCGCGACGGCTGTATACATTTTGTATGAAAGTAGATTAAACGGGCGCCTCGACTGCGACGGGTCCGTGTCTTACGTCTGTTCTGTGTGGTCGTCCCCTTAGATGCCAAAAAAGCCACCCCTTTTCACAAATTCATATGAAAAGTGAAAAGTTTAATATCACTAATTATATACCTACCCTGAATATACTCACCTATAAACAAAACAAGCAATTGATGTACCTAACAATATAATGTAACTAAATTGGGTGCGTAACAAGCGCGCTGCAGTTGCATAGAAACCCAATATCTGACTGCGAAAGCTAGGTCTAGCACGGTCAGTGAACAAGCATTTCAATTTGCCTGGGCATAGAGATAACTACCTAAGGCATACTTCCTACATTATCTCCCTACTCGTTAGCTAAACCGTATGCCGTAAGTATAAGACTCTGTATCCCTTGCGCTGTACGCCTTGGAAGGGTGTTGCGCAGTTTACCTATTTCATCAATTCTGTAGTTTCATTCAGGCTGCGTTAGTTAGCCCCGGACGCTGGTATTGGGCGGGCGGATTTCAGGTAAGATAAACATTGTTCATACATTGTATTCTCTACTGAAATTAGTCTAGATCCTATATTTGAAATTCAGGTAGGTAAAATACGCATTTTGTAAATGAGAATAAAGAGCGAGTTGGCTATGATTGAGTTGTATTGATGTGATATGGAAATAGGAGATGTATCGAGAAAGTTAAACAAAGGATCGGCTTAATTCGTTCTTTGTTACGTATTTGTTGCCGGTGGTAGCGTAATGTATGAACACAGAATCGCAGATTAATCAATTGTATAAGTACATATAAACATAATATCGAATGAATCAAAATAATTTTAGTATATACCTAGGTATATCTACACATTAAATTGAAATTAAATGATTATATATTTAAGTACATACTTAAAACATGGTACAATTAAGTTATACATAATTACATTATTAGATCAGAGATATGTTTTTTTTATTAATAGGTAGATACAAAACATGTATTTATAAGCATTACTTGTAAGTGGTAAAGCAAACAAAGTTCTTGGCATAGTTAGTATGTAATTAGTAAGTTGTTCAAGTTTCTTAACGTAACTTAACTGTTTGAAACACATAATTAGACAATTACACCATGACACGATTTTTGGTTTGCGATGCCTGACACAATTTAATAGTTTACGTTGAAAATGCAATTGTGTATCATGTGTATTTGAATACTCGTAGTAACTATAGTAACCCAACTGCATTTTCGACCTACTTCATCACGCGACTTCATGTGAGTGATCACCGTAGCAAATGCTACGGACTACGAACTTGCTTCGGCAGGAAAAATTTAAAGTTTTGCAATATGTATGTACTAAGCAATATTATAAAAGCAATATAACGTTGATAAGCGTCGCAAGGGGCTATTGAAATCCTAAATAGAAATGCTAGAGGTGATTATTCGCATGCCGATAGCTATTATGACTATAATATACGTAGCTAATACTAATCGTACTTCATACTAGCATTATAAACATTAGTCTGAAGCAAAAGCAGCCAAACTGATTTCAATTAACCTTTGGAGTTACTTATAAATGTAGCTTATTAAGCTAAGCTTATCATCTTCAGACAGAATACATGGGCTAAAAAGTTTATACGGACGAAGTCGCGAGTGGCCGCTAGCCTGCCTGTTGTGCATATTGCTTCAATAAACACAATAAGATTTATTGCTGCGATTTTATCAGAAGTGTATCGTAGGTATCTTATAGGTACACAACAATAGTTAGATATAGTTCCCTTTGACGTTGGCACAAAAGCCAGAGAGCTTTTTTAATTGGATTGGACCCGATTGCATCTCCTGTGAGCAGACCTCGATCAATACTCACAGTTTGCTATATTTACATTACATTGTATATTTCTCGTGTTTCGTACTGCAGCGGTTCCAGTCTGCGGATAATTATTCCCAAATCTGAAATTCAGGAGTTCGGCGGATATATTTTTACTCTCTGGAAGTTTTTCTCACTGCTGCAAATGAAAATTTGTTAAAACTTTAATTAAATTAAATTAGTGCTATAATTTGAAAAGCTTTTTAAATTACTACTTGTTAGTTATCACGATATGATTTCCAAGAGCTATACCTATAGAAGCATTATACAGAGTTCATCCATAATTAACACCGTAGATTACTGTCATTAGCGAGTTTTTGTATAAGATTGGTTGCGCAGTCAACTTACAAATGCTGCACCATTCGCCCTCGTTGCGAATAATCTGCCCGACCCGTTTAATGGAAACGCACTAATTGTTGGTAATCGTACATAATACGTATAAACGAATTGCGCTCGCTTACCACTGGTGTAAACAAGCCAAATACATTAATATGTATTCGCTTCATACAACCATAAAAACCCATCTTTCACGTGTACAAACGTCATTACCCGTCCGATAGCTATGCTGCTAACGCTTGTGTGGCTGGCGGTGGCACACGCGACTTCCACCACGCCACCTCCCGAGGAATGTCCCCGCGCTCCCGAGCACGCCCAGCCGGCCGATGCAGACTACAAGCTGGGTGTGGCAGGGGACCCAGATCTGTTCCTGGCAGGGGAGCTGTATACAGGTGATGATTGGTTTCTGTAGGTTGATATGTCACACAGTCTCTATTCTTGAAGCAAGAGGGTATGAATGTCCCCGAGCCCTTGAGCACGCTCAGCCGGCCGATGCAGACTACTCGTACAAGCTGGGCGTGGCAGGGGAGCTGTATACAGGTGATGATTGGTTCATGCAGGTTGATGTGTCACAGTGTCATTTCTTGTAGCAAGAATGAACCGTAGGATTGCAGAATGGGCGGTTTTTTTATATTTCGCATAAATATAAAAGTTCTCGTCTGGTTGTTAGGTACATAATTGTTGAGGGTATTGATAACAGTATTGATAACAGATCAAGCAGGAGAAAATTAATAATTATATAGAATGTAATTTTATTAGAAAGTCTTGTTACTTATATAAAAAATATCTTTTGCAGTATCCCTTCGAAGTATAGATGCTGGCCAGGGCCCTACACCTTTCATAGGGTTTACCATATGGGCGGAGCGAGTTGAAGAGACGCCGGATATCGTTAATATTCACAAATTCCACTAAACACGTGGAATCGGATATATCTACTGTTGGCATGTTTCAAGCTTACGACGCACAAACTAAAACGTTGGCACATTGTACACCGGCTGTTACTAACGCTACGGCACATCCTAAAACTGAAATACAGGTTAGTTACTTCACTACGAGTGAAGAACGTATGTAGGTAGAGTAGAACTTTAGTATTATGAAAGATCATCGGATCCGAATTCATTATCCTATGCGCCCATAGGCTAGATCAGGGGTCCCCAAACTTTTTTTCTCATAAACCCCTTTTAAAAGTTAACTGGTTCTGGTGGACCCCCTACAGACCTACACCAAAACCCCCATTTTTCCACGCCAACGTAGACCCCCATCGAGTCTCCTGTGGACCCATGGGGGTCCACCTGGACTTCTTTGGGAACCACTGGGCTTGATTAACATTAAATACCCGTGAATACCAGGCTTGAATATTGTCTATATTATATTTTGTCTGCTATGATGGGCACGGCTGGGTTCCCAAAAGAGATCTTATAGCCAGGTTTAGCATAGCAGTTGACCATGTTATGTCGCTAGTTCATCACCTGAGAGAACGCCCAATAAGTTCCTTAGTATGCAGCTGATGTATACTTGTAAAGCCCAGCATCAGCACAGTAATGATTCCATTTTAATATAGTGCCTATTAGTGAAAGCTGTGGTCCCTAGTGCTAGATACGTGATCAATATCACCCAACTTCAGGCATTATGGAATGCGCCATCCAGCGAGTACGTAACGTCGTGCGTGCGGCTGTGCGCGCGCGCCGGGCCGCGGGCGGGCGGCGCGTACGCGGTGCTGTGCCGCAAGCTGTGCCCCGCGCCCGCCGCGCCCAGCAGCGTGGCGCGCCAGCCGCCCATCGTCGAGCCGTGTTGCGCTTGCGATGAGGCCAAATACGAGGTCAGACATTTTGGACATTTCTTTTTGTTTTTGCTCGTGCTATCTTTTAGGCAAGTTTTGGATAGCTGCCTAGTAAGTTTCCCTTTCTCGTAAAATTTTATCAAGGTGATTCGACCCGACTCAAGAAAAGATTCAGATAATTATCGTGTTTGGATCGTAACTTCGTGAACATGTTCATTAATATACTTAGCGCCTGAATATGACATTTGGCAATTTGTTATAGAAATGGCGTTGGATTTTTAGCAGATATGGCCAAGTTTCGAGTATCTGGATCGGATTATAAACCGGCTCGCCATACCTACGCGTTTACCATTTTTTAAATGACCTTATTATTTGAGATTCGAGATGTTTTGCCGAACCCTTAAAGAACTGATTATGTAACTTTACCCATCTAAAAAGAAGCTATTATTCTGCTAGGTGACATTCGAAGGCCTATGGTCCCGCAACACGCATGCGCGTGAGTTCCCGCCGGACGAGGCGCGCGCACACTTCGGGGATATCATCGGAGCCTCGCACACCGCGCAGTACCGCGTGTGGCAAGAGGGCAGGGCTGCCAGTGCCGGCATGAGGAAGCTGGCAGAGGACGGCTCTACTACCGCCATTGAGAAGGAGTTGAAGGCTGAGGTAAGTGGTATGATTTGACAGGTCCGTCTGCGGTTTGAAGAAGTAAACACACGTGCACGGTGTATGTACCAGTTACGGGCCTATGAATTTATACTACTTAATTAATTTCATTTATGTATGGATTTTAATATTCCAGAATTGTCGCTTAGCTAAATCCAAGGAGGGTGGGACGCGGGCATCAGGCAGTCAGTCGGCCGTAAAACAAACGCCAAATCCTTGGCAATGAGTTTCAAAAGAAACCATATTGTACCGATCCCATAAATAATAGGGTAAGGGCAGGAAGATGATGATGTTTATAAGATGCACATACTACTAGGACATTGCACATCTCACTAACAAATATTTTTCTCACAAAAATGGCGCCATGCAAGGTATTAGCTTACATGCCTGATGGATGAGAGAGAATATCTACACGGTATTTACTTTAGTAGTAATGTAGGTATGTTTTATTCTCAGAGTGATCACATCCGCACGATAATCAAAGCGCGCGGCATATCATGGCAACATCTAGCAGGGGGTGGTATTCCGAGCACCTTCGCCGTGTTCCGAGTCGATGCGAAGAAACATCTCGTGTCGTTGGCATCGAAATTGGCCCCTTCTCCTGATTGGATTGTAGGGGTGTCTGCGCTGGAGCTCTGCAATGCTAACTGCACTTGGAGGATGTCGTTTACTCTGCCGCTGTATCCTTACGATGCTGGGACTGACGACGGACTTGGTTATACGGTAAGATTCTATAGTTTTTAAGATATCAGTAGTGGATAAATATATTTTAGGTATGTTAAATGGGCGCTAAAGTGTTCTTCCTTCGTTGAAGTGCTGGGTGCTGGGGGGTTATTATTCTGATCACAATAGCCAAGTATTATCATGGGGGTTATTCTGATAACTGACCGTATTCTCACAGTCATGTATTACTATGGGGTTATTTTCAGTCATGTAATATCATGTGGGTTATTAATCTCACCACAGCAGTCACATATAATCACGGGGGTTATTATGAATTTATGACCACAGCAGTCGCGTATTATCATGGGGGTTATTATGAATTTATGACCACAGCAGTCGCGTATTATCATGGGGGTTATCCAGACCATAACAGTCGCATGTTATCATGGGGGCTATTCTAACCACAACAGTCGCATATGATCATGGGCATTATTGTCACTTATTATCATGGGGATTATTCTCACAGTCACGTATAATCATGGGGGTTATTCTAACCACAACAGTCGCGTCGTTCGCCGTCGTCTCCGCCGGTGCCGGTCCGTGCGTTACGTCCGGACTGGCCGCGCGACGTGCGCTCTCCGTTCTACAACACGGACGGACACATGCGTCCGTTCGCCCGGCTGCGGCTCAACCGTCTGCGGCTGTATGAGAAGAGCTGCGATGGTGTTGGTATGTTATCTTTCTTTAATGCAGATTATCATCACTACATAATTATGAAAACAAAGTCGTCATTCTGTCTGTCTGTCCCTATGTATACTTAGATCTTTTAAACTACGCAAAGGATTTTGATGCGATATGGTATCAGCATTGTACCCGTGCGAAGCCGGGGCGGGTCGCTAGTAGGTTATAAGCTTCATATTCAAGGTTTCAACGCTACTCGTATTCCAAAAGTGTGACTTTGACTTAACCGCAGTATACTTTAGGCAAAAACCAATAGAAATCAGATAGGTGACTGACCGACCCCATGTAAGCAGGGCCTTGCGATATTGTGATTGTATATTGTTAAAGTTTTACCGGTTATAACAATTCTTATATGCAATGTGTTTACATTATCTCTGTTTTTACAACAGAGACTCCAGGCGAAAAGCCGTCGGAGCCCAGTCTAGAAAGCGAGGCGTGTGCGACCCACGCGTGGGGTCCGTGGGCCGCGTGCAGCGTGACGTGTGGGGAGGGCCGAACGTCACGACAGCGGGACTACATCTACCCGGCTAGAGCCTACGCCGAGGCCTGTCGCACCCCGCTCACCGAGTACAAGCGCTGCCATGGCCCGAGGAGACATTGCAGGTGAGGTTTATATATTTTTAATTTTTAGTGCGGTGAGGGCTGTACGTTACGACTGAGGGACTACATCTACCCTGCCAGGGCGTATGCCGAGGTCTGTCGCACCCCGCTTACTGAGTACAAACGCTGCCATGGCCCGAGGAGACATTGCAGGTAAGGTTCATATATAATGCCTAGCTACCTTCGATTAGCGTATAAAAAATTGTAGTATTCAAACAGCAATGCAAATCACAATAATTGTATAGCTTAGGTTCATAGGTAAGTCGTGAATTTATAAAATAATCGGAAAACGTTATACACTACGCAGTCATTTTAAATCAAACGCATGCCGTCTGACTGGAATACGCCCGTAAAACTAGCTAGCTATCAGCGCTTTAGTTGACAAATATGATTTTAAATCTGGATATGAGTACTTGATTCCTCATTTTTTTAACAATGGCTGATTATGGTTGCCATACATGCGGCTAAGTGCGGAAAACGAGCCTGCGTTCTAACAAGATATATTTCCTTGGGCAGACGTCCGATGGAGTACAAATAGTCCTATATTTACTTGGGTAGAGGTCCTATGAAGTTTGAATAGTTCTGTATTTCCTTGGCTAGAAGTCCGACGAAGTACCAATGTCCTATATTTACTTATGTAGAGGTCCTATGAAGTACGAATAGCTCTATATTTCCTTGACTAGAGGTGCTACGGAGTACAAATAGCTCTATATTTCCCTGCCTAGAGGTGCTACGGAGTACCAACAGCTCTATATTTCCTTGGGCAGAGGTCCGACGGAGTACGAGCCGGACCCGGCGTCGTCGTCCGGGCCGTGCGCCGTGTCCGTGTGGTCGGCGTGGTCGACGTGCGAGGGGTGCGGCGTGCGCGCGCGCACCCGGCACTACCTCGCACCGCGCGCACTCAAACGCTGCCACCAGGGGTTCCGCGCCAGCACCGAGCTCAGCCAGGCGCGGCCGTGCGACGCCGGCCCGTGCCATGTGTACGTGGTATTCAAGAGTAGATAACATATACTCAGGAATTTCGGGGCGGGTGAAGGTTTTTTGTAAACTATTTTTAAATTAGAGGCGTGAGAAATCCCCGAAAATCCTAATATGCTTGGCTTTACCAAGTATAGTGCGCGCGAAAGCTTAGCTTTGCATTTATACTGACCAAGCAAAGGACGCATCGCGCTTTAGGCTAACGCACTTATACTAACTATGTCAAAACTTGGTCTCACGTATCTACTCATTATACAAATCTGAGCTTACATAGCCTAATCATCAATTAATTAGACTAGGATATTTTTGGATATCTTCGTAAGATAACTTATTTATCTTTGCCTTTCGTAAGAATGAGTTAAATTATTTTAATAAAACTTGTGTCTTCCCATGTCAATTGTACCAATAAAATGTTGTAATTATTTCCCCAATAACCGACAGGTAGTTATCCATTTTAACACGTAACATTACGACGTCTGCCAGTTTGCATTTTCCGCCAGTTATATCTTCATAATTACTAACTACTATGTAAAATTTTTTGTTTAGCCCTGCCCAATACGCTAACTCTAAAAACTTCGACTGGTTTTACCAAGTAAGTAATTTTCCAACTTAGGTAAGTATAATTTCATATAGCCTCGTCTCGCTTCCATATTGCATTCTATCAGGCAATAACTTGTCACTGTTAACTATGTGATGAAACTTGTAACTGTGTTAATCTCATGATCGTGCAATTCTGCCACATTTTGGGAACACTGCCATGTCTATATAGGTGTTTTTTCGTTGCCACCCTTAACGAAGGGTACGTACTCTATACATCAAATAAAGTATGTAAGTTTTTGCAAAAAAAAATGCTGGGAAACGATGTTAATTGAATTGACATAGAATTTTTTTTAATTACTTGATTGGGCGAAATTTAAAGTGTCCAGTGTTTATGCTAGTTTTTTCATAGACGAATATTAATTATTTCTCGTGAAAAAATCTTGCTACACGTATTTATGCAGAAAAACGCAGTCTATTTATTCAACTTAGGGCCCTAATATTTTGGAAACCAGACACTTTCCAGGTATGTTTCCATGGAGGAAAATGATCGTGATGATGAGGAGATTCCGTTGTTTTCGGGAACGTTGACGACTAAAAATCACCCTGTATGTATGTATGTTTCCGTTACAAATAAAGCTTCATTCCACTCATATATTTGTCAATACGTGTTAGGAGGACAAGCCCCGCGGGCCGTGCCCCGTGTCCCCGTGGGGTGACTGGTCGCCATGCTCGGCACACTGTGGACGCGGACGTCGTCTGCGCGCGCGCATGCTGCTGGCGCCCTCCGCCGCGCAGCAGGCCGTGCTGTTGTCTCGTCTGCTGCATCAGTGGAACACGCTGTTCTCCGCCTGGCAGAATATTGTGAGTGCTGCTCTACGGGTCGATGAACCTTTATGACTGTTTGGCCATTGTAACGGCTGCTCTATAGGTCTATGAACCATATGCCTGTTTCAATATTGTGAGTGCTGAACATTACAGGTCGTATGAACCCATATACCTAGCAAAACATTGCAAGTGCTGGGCTAGGCCAATAGACATCCTAGTTATTCGCATTAATTTTTTTACGATTGTTTTATATCAGCCATCAAAGGTTAATTGGCAGAAACCGACAACGCCTTTAGCATCTGTATGCACTATCAAATAATAGGCTGAAAACATGAAGCATTTCACAATCCATAAGCGGATTTAGGGGGGCATGAGGGCACGCCCAGGTGGATATTGGTGTGCCTACTGAAGAGATTCCACCACAGCATTATAGCCCATTCTGCCCTTTGTGCCCCCCAGAAAAAAACCTGGAACCGTTCTTGACTTTACCTAATGGAAAGCGTATTGGCGGATAAAAACATGTACAAGTATGATTCTCTTTATAGGTTTGGTTGTATTATTTATTTTCAGACTGTCCCGCCAAAAAACATAACGTCCCCCGACCCTTTGATACAGAAGTCGGTGGACGAATTCCTCGAGCGCTGCCAGTTCACGCTGACGCAGCAGGAGGCCTTCTGCGAGGGAGAGGAGCCGAGCTGCGCTAATGTCACCGTGGACGCAGGTTAGTACTACCTGTTTGGTTTGCGTTGTTACAACGTGCTTCCACCACAGTGTGATGTAAACGAAACGTATATTATTTTATTGAAAAAACAGATAACTTTCATTCTAACTTTGCACCCCCTTTTATGGGATTATTAAAAAAAAAAACATTTTTCTCGTTACAAAGTTAGTATGATTTTAAAGCAAGAACCTTCATACTAAATTACATTCGAACAACTTTAAAAACGGCAAAGTGTCATACTAACCTTGCACCCCCGTTTTACCCCCTTAGGGGGTGAATTTTCAAAAATACTTTCATAGTGCTCCCCTACGTTGTAAAAGGAAACCCTGTGCAAAATTTAGAGTTTCTAACCCTTATAGTTTAGGCTCTGTGTTGATATGTCAGTCAGTCAGCTTCTCCTTTTATACAAAGTGTTTTTTGGTAGTCAACGTTTCCGAATACTACGGATTCTCCTAATTATCTATCACGAAAAATTTTCTCTATGGAAGCATACCTGGATAGTGACTGGTTCTCAAGATATTAAGGTCCAAAGTTCTGTATAGAATACTACATTACATTTGTCATTCGTTGAAAGGATAACTGCATTTTAAGAAGAGCAAGATTTATATAATACAGGAATAAAGAAATTCAGGAGCCTTTAATTCTGTATTATCAAATACTTATGTATCATCTTCTCTTCCTCATTAAATGAATAATACATCGATATGTACATCTCAAAACTAATCTCGGAAGACCGATAAAAGTCACATACTTAGTTATAAATAACTTGGTTCAAATGACGCTCAATAATAAAAACCATCAAATCTCTTTACCAGAGACATGTAAGCTGGACCTAATGGTGGGTCATTGCCGTAACTACATAGAGCGTTGGTTCTACGAGTTCAGTAGCGGGAGATGCGAGCCGTTTGGCTTCTCGGGTTGTGGGGGAAACCGAAACAATTTCCCCACACACGAGGCTTGCATGACGGCTTGTGGCCATGTCGGACGGAATGCTACCGCTGGTGAGATATTGTAGACTTTATTGTGTTACCTCTGGTTGATGATGTCAAAAATTTCGTTTGTTATTTTTTTTATTATTTTTTTTATTACGATCTAATTAAGTTTTCATAGAGTTACTGATGAATGACAATATCCAATTGAAAGTCAAATTCTACACAATTTACCTACTATTTCTTGTTTTAAAGCTCCCGAAACGAGTATCCCAGAAACAAGTACAACAGACTCGACGACGTCTAAGAGGCTGAAGGCCACGCCCCCGACCAAAGATAACGAGGTTCTGCAAAACGATAATCCGATAGCACCGGTTTCTGGAGGTCGGTATGTTGATATATATTAGATATTAACATTCGGTTAGATATTCTGTAATTTATCACTACTGTAAATGACTAATAACATTTATAGAGACTAGATTTTTTCATGTTAATTAATACGCCCCAAAACTGAAACAATATACTTAGAAAATAAAATAGTGGAATATACAACTATTAATTATGTTAAAATTTATTGGCTATTATGAACAATATTACAGCGTTTTGTTAAAGGACTATAATGTTTGTCCATCGAGCCGGATAAGGATTGACATTATCAAGTCATATTCAGACGTTTATGTTAAAGCATGTGACTATCGAATGTTTGTCCTTCACCGGTATACCTATTATAGTAGGATTGCATAACAACTTAAACCTCTTTTCGCAGAAATCGTTTGGCATCATTTAGCATACATTCATATTTCTGTAAGTCAGATCTGTACGCATATATCATTGTTAGTTTGGCTACCATCATGAAAACATTAAATAAAACAAATCGTCACTGAACACAAGGTTGTAAGATTTATAAAATTAATTTTGCAGGGGATGAGAGCATAAGGTGTAAGAGGTCGATCGCATGAAAGCTTGGCATAGGAGTGATCTGTACTCTAAATGAACGTTAGTGCTAAATGATATTATACAAAATTATAACTATGCCAAAGGTAAATATGCCAATAAAAATTCTACTATCTTAAATGTATGCCATTCTAAATTCGGTCATAAGCACATTATACCTAAAAATATTTATGTCAAATATTTTTTATGATTCGACTAAAGAAGTTTCTTGAAATACTATGTACTTATTTTACATCTAAATACAATGCACAAAACTGATATTAATTGCAGTAACTAAACTAAAAATAGTGAATTTTATAACAGTTTCAGTTTAAAGCTCGAAATGTTTAATCACAGATTAATTTGACTCTAAAATACGTAAAATAAATATTATATTTTTGTGTGTCTGTTCCAGCGTCCTCCTATAGGAGATAATGCGTCATGTCCGCAACTTGTCAAAACTCGCCACTGCAAGCCAAAACAATGTCGTAAGTTATTGCTAGAGACTTCCAAAAATATATCTTCTAACAATTTTACCTTCTATTGACAATATTTCTCATAATAATTGAAATTTATCTCTTGACAAATGTTTTGGTCCCATAGCTGTAGATATCAAATTTAAGATGATACGTGATTCAATTTTAAAATGTTGTCCCTTTCTGACGTGCATTTTTAACGGTGAGTTATACAAAGTCAACATTATATTACAGAGTAACAATGTAAAGTATACCTAAGTGCAAGTGTCTACATATATTAGTGTTGTTTTTGAGTGTGGGGGTTGGTGTGTTTCACACTTCTGCGCTACTGTTTTTGAGGCAATGTGCCTGGCTATAATGCATGTAGGTACAAATGTAGTTTTAGTGTCTAATATTTTAACACTATTTAATAGTACGAATAGTGTAGGTGATTTTGATCTATAAATTCTAGTCTGATTAAATTGATAAAATATAACCAATTTTTATTTACATCCATGTGTATATTCTTTTTCTACTCTTATTAAGAAGGGGAAAAACATGCAAAGTCACAAAAACAATGAACTGAGAAATTGTTCAATTTATATTTTGACCTTGCTTTGTTAATGCACTGTATGTGTATTTTCCTACGAGGATTTCTCTGTGACTCTGCGTGTTACTGAAAAGTGTATTTTGGCATTTTGTTCTACTACGTTTTGCACTATAAAATAGTATTGCTAGATCAAAAAACATAAAAATGTGACTGCATGTTTTTTTTTTTTTTTTTTTTTTTCCCCACTTGTGAAAAGACACACATACTCGTATTGTCAAGACTCTCTCACACTTGCTCGCGAGTGATATGAACAGGGCCGGATTTAGAGGCCTGAAGGCCTCGGGATAACAAAGGAGCGGAGGCCCCCTTGCCCCAAATTTTTATTTTACTGATTGCCTGATTGGAGTGACCAAATATATATTAATGATTTCTGTTAATATTTAAGAATAATATAATCAAATAATAACGTACCTAAGTATGTAGGTACAAAGTACAGTAGGTAAAGGTAAGAGCCGAAAAAAATATCAAAGGAAAAGATGTTTACTAGTATTTACTAGTTGGATTTTGAAAGTTATTTTTTCCGAAATCTCTATCGTGGGGGGCCCCGTGTGTGGAGGCCCCGGGGCAATCGCCCCGGTTGCCCTCCCCTAAATCCGGCCCTGGGTATGAAAACGACATTCTTATAATCATATGATATCATTTTAATTATCTAGTTTGTCTATTTTTAGATTTTTTTTGGTTAACGACTAATCGTTTGATTAGAGATCAAATTTGCACATTCGTAGATTCGGCTATTGTAGGTTAAAACGTAAATTGTTTTCATAGAAATTGTTAATCATTTATTTCTACAAATTTTGAGGATATTGGATAGGTAGTTCTAAATAATAAAGCAATGAAAAAGGTAGTTTAGTATTATATTTTTAATAATTTCATTTCAAATATGATGATCATCCAACAAAACTTTGTACACATAATTAATTACATATTTAAACTTAATCTTAAATTAATTTGTCAACATTAACAATATAAGGACTACGATAACAAGCGCTAATGACGTGTTTAAGGTACATAGTTATGCGATATATGTGACGTTGTCATACAACAGCCTGTGAAAAATAGCTCACTAAAGAGATCGTATCCACAAAGTGTGAGACTTGAAATCAATTGCATAATTTTCTAGATAGTACCTACTATAGGTACATATTCCTACACTATCTACTCAGAAATGTTCTCTCTTGAAAAATAAAATTTGATTTTGAGATGATTTTGAGTCTCAATTTTTGTGGACTAGCTGTCTAATAATATCGGCGTTTTACCTACCATTAAAACGCTTACTAAGCAGTAACCTTATTTGAAGTCTAAATAAACACTATTTGAGAGAAGCGAACCTGATTTCCGGTAACGAGTCGGTATTTTTGCTCGAGTGTCTCTTCCATACTACGTCACATCCCGTACACCAGGTGGGGAGTCTTGCTCATGGTGTGTCCGGGAGTCTATCTTCATTGGATCTCAAATATGTGCAAAGATTTAACAATAGGTATGATGCACCAGGCAGAAATAAAGATAAAGATAAAAAATAAAGAGCAAAAATACCGACTCGTTACCGGAAATCAGGTTCGCGTCTCTCAAATAGTGTTTATTTAGGCTTCAAATAACGGTTCATGGCTTAATGACCGTTATCATAGCATCTCGCTTACAACCCGTTACAAATGTTACACCCTAGAAAAGTTGGTAATCTAGCGAATTTTACAAGTTGTTTCTTGATTAGGTTTATTTATTTCTCTCTGCTATCGTAATACTGTCTAGGAAGGAACATCACAGTTACGTTGTACGCCATAGATTTTTTTTTTTTAAGTTTAAGATATATCAAACAAAACAAATATTCTTGTCTATATATGGTTGCGAAATTAAATTTTTGAGCTAATAGAAATGTTGCCTTTCTTGATATGAAAGAAAGAGAGTACAATTTCGAGAATGCCTACATGTTGTAAACGAAAACTTAATTATTTAATTTCGTTCGGCGTCAAAACACAACATACATCAAATTCTAAACTCGTTTGTAGGTATAATTTGTAATAGAGAATTTTCATGCATTTTTGACGATATTTAATTATTATATTCAATCAATCAGATCATAAATATGATCTGTATCTAACAAAGAGAGCACTAGATTTCGCGGATTACCTACATATCCGTTTATTGTTAATTTATAACATTGTTTTACGGTGACTCTAGCTATAACACAAAATACCTTAGTATTGAATGTGTAGGTATATACCAATAGTTCCTTTACAGTTCTCTCGTAACATATTCTCATTATAGCTTATATATCCCATTGTATTACGGTAAATAGGGTGATTAGTGGCTCATTATTACACTATACTGCACGGTTATTTGATGTCCAGTCAAGTGACGGTTCAATTTACTATGGTAGGTAGGTACAAGGAGATTAGTAGAGCGCTTTTATTATGATCCATCCACACCGTAGTTGTTTTGGAGCAACACTCTGTTAGGTAACATTGTTGATTTTTGCTTACTCAAAGTTCATCAGGTCCACCGGTAGTTTGTCAACTTATACGAATATGACAACATTTAATAACAATAAATAACTGAGGTGATGAGGAAATTGTGGATGCATGTGGAAGCAGGTACAATGATACTAGACACGCATCGAGAACTATTTTCTTCTTTATTTGCACCTATCAATGAGAACTATTTATTTTTACTATGTCTCGCGCTTTGAAAGTTTAAAATTGGCACGCAAGACCTATTATTCTCCTTGTACTAAGTAATAACATTGTATTCAAGTGACATAATGTGACATCGCGAGCATGTAGTCATTCATTAGGAACTTTCACTCTTGATTACGGAACTTATCGGTAATGGCTGCGAACCATCTGACGGAAGATTGTGGCGTACGTACTTAGTATGCTTCACATACTCACACTGACACATCATCGCAATATGTGCGATGTTTGATATGTAATAAGTGGTCTGTTTTAGTCACAAAGGTTCCGCTGCCGCGCTGTTACGCAACGCACTGTGTGACATTTTCCGTTAGATGGGTCACGATCTTACAACTCTGTTCCTCTATCTGAAACTAGGTATCATCATAACAGGGTAATTTAGTAAATAAAGTCGAGAAAGCTAAATCTAAACTAACATAATATGACAATTATCGGCAGTTTTCGGATGTAGGAACCAAGAAATGTTAGAATCCCTCTGTTTCCGTGATCGTGCATAAATAAAACCGAGCGTCCACTGGGCTCAGTGTCCTGTAATATTGAGCGCACTTTAATTCGGTCATAGATGAAACCAGGTTTTATATCTTTGGTTGTATACGCGACTATAGTCATAAATCTGATCAACATTATTTGATATCACCGACGACGCTCCTCCTTCCATCAATCGTTGTATCTTAACTGAAATCAGCAATCTAATTTACAAATACTTAGCACTTACTTAAAATAAACAGTATAAAAATATTTTTAACTTCAGTTGTCTGTAAACTCCATTTGAGCAAAATTCAAGCTTAAAGCTAATTCATTTTAAATGCACCACAAACGGACATCACGACGAGTTCGATTGTCTCACTGAACTGGTAAGTTTTACACCAATATCATTTTACGTTTACTCACTTCCCAATCCTCCTCAACCATTGTAAATCCCTTTGCCAAGGACGCAAAGTTCTCCTCAAGTAAGGGCTTCAAGGGGGAATGAACTGAGAATACTGGCGTTAGTATCAACACCTGAATCTATGGCATAAGTGATATAACGAGACGCGAGTCGGCAGGTTTCCTCAAAGATTGATTACCTTTATGCCAAGAGCTACCTCATGGAAAACGATTGCGTGATTGGTATCACCACCTGAATCTGCGGTGTGAGTGACATCACTAGACGCGAGTGACGGCAGGTTTCCTCGGAGGCTC
The DNA here is from genome assembly GCA_014607495.2 of Carposina sasakii. NCBI lineage: Eukaryota > Metazoa > Arthropoda > Insecta > Lepidoptera > Carposinidae > Carposina > Carposina sasakii. The sequence goes on from CP053154.1 coordinate 10,194,601, forward strand.
ACAGCACCTTGGCGCTGTGCACTCTTTAGCACACGGAGACGAACACGCTAGGTTAGCGAAGTCTATTAAAGCTTTCTTCTCGTCAGGGCTGCCTGGAAAATTAAATGGATTAAAGTTTAACTCTGAATTAGTAGGTACGAGTATAATATATCAAAGTGTATTTGAGTATCATCGTCAGCCTATTACAGTCCACTGCTGGACGTGGGCCTCCTCCAGTGTACGCCACATGGCTCGATCTCCCGTTTTTGCCATCCAGTCACTACCAGCCTGGCCGGAGGGCGCCCAACGCTACGCTTGCTGAGACGCGGTCTCCATTCGAGAACCCGTTTACTCCACCGTCCATCGGTTCTACGACAGATGTGGCCGGCCCACTGCCACTTCAGTCTGCTACATTTCGAGACTATGTCTGTCACTTTGGTCTTCTGCCGGATAATCTCGTTTCGGACTTTGTCCATTCGCGAGATTCCGAGCATTGACCTTTCCATAGCTCTCTGAGTGACATGTAATCGGTGAGCCAGCCCCACCGACAGGTTCCACGTCTCGGCTCCGTAAGTCATGGCTGGTAGAACGCACTGATCGAACACCTTGGTCTTGAGGCATTGTGGCAAGGATGACTCAAAGATATGACGCATCTTTCCAAACGCTGCCCACCCAAGCTGCACTCTTCTGGTGATTTCTCCCTCGAAGTTGTCTTTACCCAACTGCAATATTTGTCCAAGGTATAATATTTGTCCAAGGTATACATACTTCTGAACAACTTCTAGGGCTACATCTTCGACGGATATCGGCTTAGGGATAATGTGTCGATTGAACATTACCTTGGTCTTGTCCAGGTTCATACCGAGTCCCACACGCCTCGAGGCAGCATTGAAACTAGACAGCATTTTTTGTAGGTCCTGCAGCGATTCAGCCATCAAAACTATATCGTCTGCAAAGCGGAGATGCGTGAGACATTCACCATTGACGTTGATGCCTAGTCCATCCCACTGTAGAGTCTTGAAGACGTCTTCCATCGCGTTGGTGAAGAGGTTTCGAGGATATTACGTCACCCTGTCTCATACCTCGGAGTAATTGGATCGGTCTTGTTTGGTGGGTTTGGACTTGAACGGACATGGTTGCCATTTGGTAGATATTTCTCAGCACCTCCACATATCGCCAGTCGATTTGGCATCGCTGCAAGGATTCCAATACGGCCCAGGTTTCGATGGAGTCGAAGGCTTTCTCGTAGTCCACAAAAGTCATACACAGCGGTTGGTTATACTCCTCCGACTTCTGTATAACCTGCCGCACAGTATGGATGTGGTCCTCGGTGCTGTAGCCTTTGCGAAACCCGGCCTGTTTCGGTGGCTGGAAGACGTCAAATCTCAATGCCAGACGATTCGTGACGACTCTTGAGAACAGCTTATAGACGTGGCTCAGAAGTGTGATCGGCCTATAGTTTTTGATTAAGGCAAGGTAAAGTATTATCTAAGGCAAATGGACAAAATACTTCAATTAAGCAAGCGACGCGTTAACAGTAATTCTAGATAATATGATACTTTCATTTATGATACAAAATCAACGATACCTACGTACGCATTACGTAAGTACGATACAGAAAAGTTTGGCTAGTTGTAGTTTCCAGCAAACTGACCTTCTGAGGAGAAGAACTCTGGCTGCAGCGTGACCAGACTGATGCCGTGCCGTTTAAACACGTCACACACCAGTGCCGAACTCTGACGATAGTCCTGGAAAACACAAGTCAGCCTTTTAAATAGGCTAATATCTAAAATGTTCATTGTTGAAGAAGTCTTTAGCGTGTTGGTTTAGAGGTTTTTAAGACCTACTAGTCAGTTTTGCCATCGAACGTCTGTTGAATAGGTACCTACATAATAGATCTAATCATATCGATAAGAACGATGACATAATAAGATACAGACGTCTCGAATCCTCGTAATGTCTAGTACAAACCAGATAATACCCGTATTGAGGCAACCAATCATCAAATAATGTTCATTTCCAAATTCTCTAAAATATTGCCAGCTTTGGATCATTTTAAAAGAGATGTTATGATGCTTTTCATTTTATCTCTACAAACTAACGTATCCCGTAAATAGGCCATCATTACTTCTTTTCACTTGAAACTAAAAGGACTCACCTCATGTGACCCATATGCAATATGAGCGGTCGCCACGACCCTGTCTCTATGCAGCTGCCACACGTGTAGCTCATGGATGGCTAGCACACCTGGCACGCGCAAAGCCGCAGCGCGCAACTCGCATGCACCAAGGCCTTCGGGCACCGTCTGCAGCAGCACCAGTCCTGCTGAACGCACTGTGGACAAAACTATCGTGTCAAACTGCAAATATAGATGATGCTGGCGTGCTTATGACAGGCAGGAAGCAAAATTATAGCCACAGATCTTTAAGCCTCAGCTTTACCTAATCAGTTGGTGGAGAACTTCTTGGAGTATTTACATGCAACTGGCCAAATTGTTACATTGAGAAAATGCATCGACTATCGTGAGACAGAAAGTCACAATCAGCTTAAATTTGTATTTGATAATTCACTTGGAAACTTAAGTCAATATTCGTACAGTTAGTGTTTGCATTGGGTATCGGTCACATTACCGGCCCACACTACGAGTACAGTTATCGATTCTTGAAACCAATACAAATAATTTGATACTGGATATTAACCAAACCAACCAAATAACTATTGATATAGAAATACATATGGACGGAGTTTCACTATGTATTGATTTATGTATTGATAGGTAGACTGCCAAGCTGCCTCATCCATAAGTAGCTAAGCTAAACTAAACGTCCAGCCAGACATAAGAGCCAATCTGGACGTGTTGCTTTGTTTTCGGTGAATTTGTATTATGGGGATGGGCGTAGATGTTGCCCGATGTTTGCGTTACTTTTCTTTTTTGATAGTGATCGCGTACATCTATACATATATTTTGATAAATAGGTACTTACTGAAGGGATAGTTAAAGATGACAAGAACTAACGCTGCCGAGGCAGACAGCGCTGGGTCAGCGATGCGGGAAGCGATTGGTTCCCATTCAGCCGTCAGACCAGCCGCCATTACGAACAGGCTGCCTGGTTAGGAAAAAATGCAATTAAGAATAGTCCATTGATATGAGAATTGAAATTATCAGGAACTTGATCTAATGGAAACAGAATAGGAAGGAACTAAAAATAAACGCATCGTAACGCAAAGTGAAGAAATGACCACTATTGTTTTGCGTGATTCTACTATATTAAATTACTTGTACTTATTTCATTATATTTCATAATATTTATGACTTTGTTTATTTACCTACTATATTTCAATATTTTAGCAATAAAAAGCAGTTAATTACCTAGCTTTTCCACAACAATTAGTAAGTACACATAAGAATATTATTTTATCTTTTATGCTCTTGTGTACATAGGTGTGTGGAATACTCGTACGTCTCACGATTTGTTTACTGTTTAGGTGCTGGAAAAATCCTTTACAATACAATAATAATGTGTACAATACATACAAAACAAAAGGCAACAATGCAACACGTCATCATCATCAGTTCCAGTTGATGATTTAGAAAACGAAGAGTAATCAGCAGAACGTTATCTTGCTTCTGTCCATGAAATTAACAGACGACAATTTCAATGGCGTGCTAAATGTTCGTATTGTCAAATTGATTGTCAACAATAGCTTGGGCTGATTAGGTCATCGTTGGTTACAGAAGGTGCTGGGTGCTGTAATTTGGAATAATGTTTTCCTAATTAAGGACTATCGATTCTACATCATCTACCTGCTTGCCTTATTACGACTACCTGGAGGTTTGAACCCTGGAGTGGAAAGCGGACAAACTGAATGGACTATTACAACTAACAAAATGCTATAAATTAAAGATCAATCCCTTCCTTTTCTGGGTGTCTCTTTCTCTATAATTAAGATAATAAGGTAACGTTATCAACTCGCTAGCGTGATTTGACAATGTGATGGATGGAATACGGATTGTTACGGATTATCTCGAGGTTCGTGGTTTTCCCAGATACAGCCAATTGATTTGTTTAGGTGAATACTTACTGGCAATATCAGTAGGGGCATGAGCCAGCACAGGCTCTGCAGCGCCGGTTTTCAGAACCACTCCACCGCCTTCTGTCATACTCAATCGGCGGCTGTAGCTTAACTCGCGACCTGCAAACAAATAATTATTAATTTATACAGGACGATTTTTGATCGTCAACGTTCCCGAAAACTACGGAATCTCCTCGTCATCACGATCATATTTCTCCATGGAAGCATACCTGGGAAGTGTCTGGTTTCCAAAATATTAGCGTCCAAAGTTGAGTAAATAGACTGTCACTATGGGTGCGCCCACCTCCGGGCCCTACACCCTCCACAGACCATAGTGAATGTTTGAACTTCCGAATTGTAACGCCTAATACAATTTCATTTATAAATAGACTGTTTTTCTGCATAAATGCACATTGACGCGTGTAGCAAGATTTTTCACGAGAAATAATTAATATCTGTCTATGAAAAAACTAGCATAAACACTGGAAACTATAAATTTAGCCCGATCAAGTAATAATTTTTTTTTTCAAAAAAATTTACATCGTTTCCCACCATTTTTTTTGCATAAACTTACTTTATTTGATGTATAGAGTACGTACCCTTCGTTAAGGGTGGCAAAAACATCCTGTATAGTTAGGTAACTGGATAATGTTCTTTTTGACCTAAGAATTATGTGAATTTGTTATTGAACTGAAAACGATAAAATAAACTGGCATTTATAATAAAATTATGCCTGACTATAACTAGCTATACCTATACTTAGGTAATTGTTACTAATTAGGAGTTAAGATTAAATTCGTTATAAAATTATCGTAAATTAATGAAAGATAATATTCGTTACAAAGATCCGTTACATTGATATGCTGCATATTCACCTAGTGTAGTGAGATCAAACATTGAGATAGTGGGTAAACCTATCGCATATGTATTACGTCCAAATATAATATGTATTTTGTATCCATTATGATTATCTATATATACAGAGTGTTTTTTCGTTGCCACCCTTAACGAAGGGTACGACTCTATACATCAAATAAAGTAAGTTTATGTAAAAAAAAATGCTGGGAAATGATGTAAATTTTTTGGATTTTTTTTTCTAATTTCTTGATCGGGCGAAATTTATAGTGTCCAGTGTTTATGCTAGTAGTTTTTTTCTAATAGACAGATATTAATTATTTCTCGTGAAAAAATCTTGCTACACGCGTCTATGTACATTTATGCAGAAAAACGCAGTCTATATACTCAACTTTGGACCCTAATATTATGGAAACCAGACACTTCCCAGATATGCTTCCATGGAGAAAAATGATCGTGATGATGAGGAGATTCCGTAGTTTTCGGGAACGTTGGCGACCAAAAATCACCCTGTATAATAAAAATGTAACGGATCGCTGTCTGTACATGGAAGATATATAAGAAAAAATATTATATGAGACTTTATCAACGCAATAGTACCCAGAAGAATGATTTTTGGAATTTTTGTCTGTTTGTCGGTTTGTCTGTGCGTTTGTGCATGCTAATATCAGAAACGGCTGAACCGATTTCGATGCTGTTTTCATCCATATATTGTGACAGGTCCCACTTAACATATACTCGTAGGCTACTTTTATTCCGGGAAAATGTTTTTATCCCGGATAATTTCGACATTTTGTTTTTTCTGTAGTCCACGCAGACGGAGTCGTGGGTGTCTAGAACTAAGTGCTGGACTATATATCATAGATAAGCAATTTGAGTTTTTACGAGTAACGAACTGTGAGAGATTGTTGCTTATACAACGAAAAACTGTCCATTGACATAGAAATACGATAGATGTGACTGAGGCAGTCAATACTCGTAGTATAAATAGGTAGGTAAGTGTAAAGGCAGATATTAAGTTTATTTTGATTTCCCAACGATTCTACCGGAAAATGTATAGATGGCCAATGTTTATAGTTATTCGAGAAGCGTGACTGTACGTAAGTTAAACCGTTTATTTTGGAAATCATAACGAAATCATAACATAATTAGGTTCAGCTAAATATTATTTAGAGAAAATGAATGTTTTTGAATCTGTCATAGATTCTCACCTTATATCTTAGTCATCCATTATCAAAAGATGAGATAAAACTTAAAGCCATGAATCAATACTAATATTTTTTGTAGACCTTGTGTATAGACCTTGGAAGGGTAGATAGGTAGCAAGGTATACTCAGAGATTAAACACTATATTTGTCGTGATTATTAATCGTGATTTTTATCAAAATTAATTGACGCAGGTGACTTTTCGCCTGTTCCTATGGACACCACTATTTCGAAATTAGGTACCAACTTTATTAGTTACAGTAAAACGACGCGATGAGATAAAACCACAGCCTGTATAATCGTACCGAAAAAATCATACTTGCTGTAGGATATGGATTTGATCTCAGTCGGCATTGGTGGTGTACTACCTATTTATTGGTATATCTATAATTTTCATAGTCTTTTCGCCGCTTTCATTTATTTAAGGGGTTTGTTCACAGTGGGAACTTGTCAGCCTTTAAAATGACTTTAAAATATCCTTTAAAATGCTGCCCGAAAGAATTTTATAAAGAGTCGAACAGGAGTAGGTAGATGCTTATTATAAAAAAAATCCTCTATAAGTACATACTAACCAGCCAGCAACATATAGTTTATGGCATGCAGCAGTAGGCCAATCACTGCACTGCCGACAATGACGCGCGGGTACCTCGGGGGTTGCCCATGCGACGAGTGCACTCCTGACTGCAGGGCGTTCACCACCAGCGCCAGGGCAAAGGAGGCAAACAGCACGTGCACAGACAGCCTGCCCACGACTTCGATACGGGCCCAGCCGAATGTGTTGCGCAGGCGCCCTTCTCGGCCCGTGTTTTCGTCTGCTCGTTCATACTGTGAAGATTTTATCATATTTAGGTCGGTTTTGGTTGAAGATAGTGGAAATAATTATAAGTTAAGTTAATAAATTTTGCACACAGCATCTAACATATGATGTAAAGATTCTTTCTTTGTTAAATTCCGAAGATTGTCTATAGTTGAACTGCGAACAATGTGGTTGTTTATGTCAGTGAATATCGTGACAGAACTTAATAATAATGTTTTCTAACCCACTAACACAGGAATCTAGTATTCATATAAAATTATTTGCCTTCGTGCATTTTCTCTTCAATCTACTATATTCTTGACTTAGGATTGTGTACAAATAAGAATAAGAAATTCTTACATTGTTATACATACTTAGCTATTGTAAGAGTTTTACGGCGCGGGTGTGATGTTGTTATGGTCCTCGGATGAATATTTATTTATGTAAAAGTCGAGACGAGACGTAGACAGAATTTAAGAATATAAAATACTGATAGGTATTTTTTTAAGTGGTTACAACAGAAAGTGTCATAAATTATTACAGTTAGTTACTAGTTGGAAGAATTAGTTATTAGTTCTTTCTCCTTCAATCTCTCAATGAAACCTATACATATAGTAAACTTACGTAGCATATTTTTTCTTATTTCTCCCACGAGACAAAATTAAACAATTACAACTCCCTATCTCTACTAAGAATTACCTTATACGCTAAAAGTGTGGTGATGAGCCCCACAAGCCTGCACAGTGAGTGGCAGGTGTCCACCAGCAGCGTGGGCGAGTGCGTGACGTGCGACGCGAACAGCCGGCCGCTGAACCCGGCCACCGCCAGCATCAGCGCCAGCAGCGACCGCGGCGGCGGCAGCCACTGCAGCCACTCCTTCATCGCCATCGCGGAGGCGCCCTGGGGAACACAAGTTGATAGACTGAATGCGTGACTTGCAAAAAAGCAATGAAATAGGGAAAATTGTTGGGTTATGAGTGTGTGTGGCGTCCACCCACTCGTCCAGCGTACTCACACAGTTTTGCGATCGCAATGCGTTGCTTTGCTTTTGCAAGTTACGTAATTTTCCTGCGGTTAAGACAGGTACCTACGAGTAGGATATCATTGTGATGCTGTAAGCAAGCGTTATGTGTAGTAGTCCTTTCCATATTACTTAGTTAAAATAATATATAGGTATGTGTTGCTGACGCATGCTCTGATGTAGCCCGTAAAATCCATTCAACAGACTTAAGATACAGATCGCAAACAACAACTAGAGCTCTTAAACAGAAATAGAGGCTTTGCTACAAGTTTCTATGGAAACAAGGAGGGACAGCAGTTACAGCGTCGTTATCATAGAAATTATAGTCGCTAGCGATCGTAATAAATGTCGTCATTGTATAGTCCAGCAGTCACAGACTCTCAATAAGCAGCCTGTAGTATTTTATTTCACCACCACGGTCACCAACCCGCCTGCCCAGCGTGGTGACTATGGGTAAAACCCCCCTGTGGCAGTAGCCTTGTGGCGTGCCCTGGGGGAGGCCTACATCCAGCAGTGGACTGCAATAGGCTGAAGAAGAAGAAGTATTTTATTTATTTTCCTTGAGAATGACCCATTTTATTGTCAGAGGCTCACTCAGAGGTGTTTTATATTTGCATTGGTTTTTATAGTAGATTTAAACCGGTTCAGATGTCACATAGGTAGAGCCACGGTAGAGTTCCGCAGAAGTGATGTGACGGCGACCATAATTTCATTCAAGACATAAAGGTAGAGGGCGGACAGACCAACATACGGCGGATATTAATATTGGTCTATGTTTTACCCTTTGGGTACAAAACTCAAACAACCCAGCCACAGAAGTAGTGAGAAATATAATTATGTGCTGACGAGACAGCATAGCAATAAGTCCTTGTTTGCTATCGGTAAATCGCCAATTTTTTATTGTCAAATAAATTCGGTTGTAATCTATATACCTACATCACCTCACATCATTTATTCTAACTGATAATGTGTTATCTGTATAGTGGAGGATCAAAGCCTACAATATTATGTAGATAGCTAAATATTGATATACTTAATACAATGTTGTATAGGTAACCTACCTATATTATTACAACGCGCTATAAGCTCAAATTATTACATAATAGATATGTAGCATAATAGAAAATGTGTTTTAACTAACTATCATCTACTTATTACTTATGACTTTATTATTTCCCTAGAATTTTAGATATATGCGAGTAAGTATAATCCGTCTATCATTTTATGTGGAGGATATTTACCATAGAGGAGTATTTACGAAATTAGGTAAGAGATACTGTACCTATTTGACAATTTCACTTTCAATTGTCACGGACACTGCCATCTACTTTAATATTATTCTATTTTCTTATTTTCACTATATTTGTTCACTGTATTTACGTAGAGGTCGGTTGATTATTACAATTTGGACATATCGAAAACTGATGTGTTTTACTGTGGTTTTATTACCAAGTAATCCATTTTATATCTGAAAAAACTGGTTCCTGGGTCGACAGGAAATAATTTTATATCCGTACAAAAAGCTAAAAGTGTTGTTAAAAGTTTCTCACGGTAAAAATGATAGGTTTTTAGAAAAATAAGAATTTAAGTAGGAATTCAGGCCTCTATGTTAATCAATTGTAACTGTAATTTTACAGTAAACATTTAAAGACAAACCCGTATTTATACAGCTAGTTATTTTATTTTGCAGAAACGAAGCGAGGGCGGTCATCAGTTTACTAGTATCAGTGTCACATAAACGTGACCTCGTTCTTCTTAACCTACGTGCCGGTACCGGTTTGATACGGGTATTCATAATATTCATTGAGTTATCTTTTGATAGATTGTTTAGTTGTATTTAAGCTCATTAAAAGTTGTCTGTGTAACGGTGTCGATGCGTGCCGACTGGTTTATCGCGTGGCCGCGCCTCTACGTAGGCTCTGCGACGGAAAATCGCACTGTTCCGTTGTTGGCCACAAGAAAAGTGGTAATACCTATAGGGACTCGTTATCTGAGAAGGAGAAATCTTACAACTACATTCGTGATCATAGTTGTTCTGTTATAACTCTAGGTTTATAATTTAAGTAGTAATTCCCATATTGCCCGTATTTTACTGTTGTGCCGTAGCTTGGTGGATATCAGAAAAATCTGTGTAATGCATTTGATTATTATAGAAGCTATTTAACCCGTTTAGAAAATTTTGTGCATTTTAGGAGAAAAGCAGACGGGACGCTATAAGTATAACTGTAACTTCTGTAACTACGTCATTTTAAATAAGATATTGACACCGAAGGTTTCTTTTTATTGAACTGCAAATACCCTTAAAGAAAGAACCTAGAAATAACGTCGTATCGTAATAATATCGTAATACACACATGTACCTACCTACCTACATAATGCGATAGGACTGTATCAAACCAAGAGCATAATGAAGGCCTGCCCGACATGCAAAGGAAGATGACAATCATGACCAATTGATGCAAGCCAAACGTTAGGTACCTCGCAGTGTTAAGCGGTACACATGTGAGAGAACGTCAAAGAGTAGGTCGATACCTAATCGTTGTCTCTTTGTAGAGAGGAGACTTTAGTTCATCCGTTATAACCGCATTATAGTAGTATAAATGCCAAAGATGCCAAAGCAAGTATATCTATATTCATATAGCCGTGGGCGGCGTCTCGATTAACGGTTTAAGTACGATTCAGATGATTTTGTGATCGAAATGTTTCGGTCTAATAACCTTAACATTTACTACGCAATGACATTTTTTGTTGAAATTGTACTAAGAGAATATTTTCATGTTTTTGTTAGTCCGGCGGTAGCTAGTTATTGAGGCTATTTGCTGATGCGAGGTATTCTATGCGTTACCTATAGATAGCGTGACCTATATTTAAAAGTAGAGCAAGTAATAAAACCTCGTGTAAATATTTCAAACACAAAAAGCTTTAACCTCCTTCCTAATATTTTTGAACATTATTTTGTATTCATTCGTTTATTAGTTATTTAGCGGTAATTAACTAATTTATTTATTTTACTACTTTGACAAGATGTATCTACCTTATATCTGTATTTATAAACTTTTGGTAAATTATTTATGTAAATGAACAATTAAGTACTTACATACTTAATTTATTGTTTTTTATAGGATTCCTATGTGTTATTATATTCTGATGTACAAACCTATTTAACCGCCAAGCTTTATCAAAATCCGTGCTATAGTTTTAGCCGTGCTAGAGGTTTAACTATGTACCATGTGATGGTGATGTACGTAGTGAATATTGTTAGCACCTACACAATAGGTACTTATTCGCCAAGCTTGACGCTAAGCTTACGCCAATTATTCTCTTTAGGGCTTGGCAGAGTTCCCGAATATGAGATTTGCCAATTTCAGTGAATTTGAATGTTTGTCATTTTATATTTGAGGATAGCACATGTGTGTTTGAATTTGAGGGGATTAATGTTTCGATATCATTTTATTATTCATTTTATCATTTTAATTATTACTGGCACTATTTTTAATCTTCTTTACTATTTCATATTTGAGAATTGGAACTAACTTATACTTATAAATCTAACTTATTGATTATTATTGGATTAAGGGTCAATTTTTTCAATGGTTAGATAGCCTATCTGAAGGAAAAAATGTAATGTCTGTTTAGTTTTATTTTATTAGATCATAAACTATCATGACTACAATTTATCTACGGCCCACTGTACTCTAGATCTAAATCTAGATTTAAGCTTAATCGAGAATTGGGACGCATGTTTTTTGACATACTTTAACAGAAAGAGCTGTGTTTGTTACTGATTTTCGATTTACGCATTTATTGCAAGTGGGCCGGCCCACTTCATACTGCAGTTTTTATTTAACATTGTTTATTCTTGATTTGAAAGGTGAATAAATGCCTTTTTTAATATAGGTATTATGGTTAATGAATATAAATATAATAGGTTATATTTCTATTGGTTAATGTTAGGATCGTGGTGGATTAAATGAAAGTTAAGCCGTGGAAAGTGCCGGTTAAATACTTATCGTAAATTATACGATAGTATAAGACAACTAGGGATTAAATTAACTCTGTATTAAAAAAATAATGAAACGGAGTCGCGTAAAGGCCCTCTTTGTCCAGCATTGTAACGAGTAAAGAATATATGTAGAGTTATTGTAATTCCATGAAAAATAATATTCTAATCACCCGGAGGAGGATTAGGATCGAGGTCATTGACTTGTTATGCGAGTATTTAAAAGAGCACCGTATCTAATCTTTAAAAGCAGCTTATTTCAACGATTCACATTTGTCACATAAATGAAATTGTTACGGTTAAGTATCCTAGAATAACAATATCTTTCTTATTAATGTGAAAAATATGCACAATCAATCATTCTCTTCATAAACTGTATCAATTATCATTTACCTACTTACTTATTGCATTCTTGTAACGATTGTTGTAACGACATTATGCTTACTATAAAATTATGTTATGGTGATTATTAACTATGCAGAAAATTAAATACCTACGCAATTGGAAATTCGGAACTAAGTATACTAATCTAAAAAATGCTCTTACCTACGTACCTTTATCTACCTATATTTCCCTAAGTGCGTTACTGAAAAGTTTAAAATAGAGCAGAAATTTGTGTAAAATACATTTATTCAAGAAATGAATTTGCCGCTGAAGTTAGTTTCGCAATAACACAGGTACCTATTAATTATCGGAAATCATTTGCATTCGTCACACCTTTATTCGAAAATGACTATACTTTCTGAGATTTATTCTAGTCGTCTTTTAGGTAATGTTTATTTATTATTAGGCACATGTTTCGTAAACAAACATCGGGATTTTTATTCTTTATGTAAGTTTTTGAAATCGAAGAACGGAACCACATGGGTCAAGTATAAGGGCAAGGACCTTTCACAAAGGACAAGACTCCAAACCTGCTTCATAATGTCTCATTAATCATAATTTCGGAATACATATATACTACAATTAAAATAAACTTGTTCGCGTGCATCAGACATTGGAGGTTGATAATTTTTGAATTGCTGATCTGTAATGAAGGTAGAATTGTAAAGTAAATAGGCCAAAGTCCAAATCAAAATCTCGGATCAAATTATCATAATATGGGCTCACCCACTAGGCAAATAAACCATATGAAATGTGGGTAGGTACGAGTATGTGATTTGCACACTTCTGCAAAGACAAACGATTAATTAATTAGGTAGTTAATTCTTTATTGTACACAGAAAACACAAAAGATAATATAATAATAATAAAGATAAGTTACAGAGGCGAGCTTATCTCTTAACAAAGATTTCTGCTAACCAGTTACGATATAACGATATAGGTAGGTCTTATTTCTTATGTATTCATGTGGTGATCAGGGCTTCATTATTCATTACTTACATTAGGTGCATCTCCTTTCGTGCATGTCGTAAGAGTCGACTGAGGAACTCTGGATAGCAACTTGTCACTGATCATTTACATCTGTCCCCGCTTTGCTAAATGAGTCTACGGGATCTCCTTTATGATCCTGGAGTTCTAGCTACTCCATTTCGGAAACACAACCGTGTCTATCTATACATCTTCTATACATATAATAAAAATGTAACGGAGCGCTATCTGTACATGGAAGATATATAAGAAAAAATATTATAGAATACCTTTATCAACGCAATAGTACCCAAAAAAATGATTTTTGGAATTTTTGTCTGTTTGTCGGTTTGTCTGTTTGTCTGTGCGTTTGTGCACGCTAATCTTAGAAACGGCTGAACCGATTTCGATGCAGTTTTCAGGAATATATTGTGACATGTCCCATTTAACATATAGGCTACTTTTTATCCCGGGAAAATGTTTTTATCCCGGATAATTTCGACATATTATTTTTTCTGTAGTCCACGCGGACGGAGTCGCATGCGTCCACTAGTCAATAATATATTTTCCGAAATACATTGTAATGGTATTAGTATTTTATTACTCTAAAGTCGTATGTAGCTAAAATGCAGCTACCTACTACTACTTACCTACTACGTCTTTGAATTTTAAGTTAAAGTAAGCATAAAGCTTATCATACATACACGGTGTTCTGATTTATATTTGTTCTCAAGTGAATGACTGATTATCTAACTCAATTGAAAAGAAAATTCAATTTTCAACTTTTCTGCAATTTCATCTGATGCATGGCGGAAACATGGACAAAACTACTGGTTTTTATTTAGTTGTCGTATGATTAGTGGAAGTATTGTGTAAACTTTGACTAAGTATACGAAAAAAATAATTATGAAAAGTCCCACGTAAGTTTTATTTTTATTTATTTATTTATTATGGGTTTGTCAACAATCACTACAATGTTCTTACTTATTAACTAGTGACATAGTTTTTAGCTAGGTACGTAGTACTGAAACTTGGTTTTGATTTTCACTATTAGAATGTAATGTAAGTACAGACGTTTACTGGTACTATGGCACACGTTTCGTTTACTATTGTAGAAAATGTTTTAGGTTCATTCATAGCTGTGTAAATATTTAGTATTAGTGAAAAGACCTAATTTTAAGAAAAATTGGTCATCAGTAAAATAAGTTAGAAATTAGAATACTCTATTTCTGTCCCATACAATCATGATAGCGGCGCTACAATTTCACGACTTTATCAAAATAATTTTGAGATCTATGAGAGAGAGTGAGAACGATTCATAAACTCCCGCCCACCCTCCTATCTGAGGTGAGCCAAGTCATGCCATAGGTTCATTTGAGTTTGCACGTGTGTATTATTTTCAGAGAAGAGCAATAAATTCAAGTTGTTTCTTCTTCTTATTCTTTATTGCACATACACAAAAAATACAACTTACAAGATAAAAGAAGAGATGCATGTACAATGGCAAGCTTATCTCTACAAGAGATCTCTTCCAGCAAGCCAAGCAAGTAAAGAGAAACTATTAACAAACACAGGGTAACATGTGCAATGAAACTAATTCTACGATACCTACTAGCTAAATTATAAAAAAAGGAGAGAAACAAATGACATCATAGTCAAAGAATAGACAGGTGATCCTTCAGCATTTTCCTAAATGTGCCAACAGTGCGACAATCTCTAACCGTATGGTAATTCATTCCAGAGCTTGACCGCCTGAACCGAGAAAGAATACCCAAAAGCCCCAGAAATTAATCGGGGAGTTTGTAGCAGTGATGCCGTATTGGATCGGAGAGGCCTATCTCTAGAACAGAGATATTCAAAACGCTCATTGAGATATAATGGAGAAAGGCGATAATTTATTTATTGAGAATCTTAATAGTCCTTGCATGTCATCAGTGAAAACAGATGTTAAAATGATAATTAATTTAAATAGAGTGACTGCTACTTGTATTCCAAGTATTATTCCATATACTGAACATATACGGAGGTAGGTACAGTGTTGCATTAAAATATTGGGTGGACGAAGGACTATGTTTAGATTAGTCGAAAGTATATATGTTTAATATTATGATGGACAGATATATTGATTACGGTCGTGACTGGCGGGCGATCACTTAAAGTCATGACTTATAACTATTTTCGTAACTATCAAAAAATGTATTACAAGCCAGTTTTTGTCAAGTTAAGTTAACAAGAAATTTTCTATACTAATAAATTTTGATAAACTGAGCTGCTGGAAACAGTAAAATGATATCAAAAGTAGAGAAACGAGTAGGATCGGTTTCAGGGCGAGTCGAGGGAAATCAGATCAGCCGGAGAAAATAATCGCAACAAAAGCAAGTTGACTAGTAGCTGTGGTATGCAGGCTTTATCTCGCCGCTGACCTATCTTCCCTGCAGACCACAACAAACAAACAAAACTAGCACTACGCTGACTCGTGACGGCCTCGCAATGCTATTTTTATTTATTTCGATACTTTAATTGGCACAGAAATGCGGTTAACGGCCCCAGGAGAACATATTTCAGAAGTATCCAGCAACAAAGCTATTATCCCGCAGACGTAAAACTGATCAGACTTACCTAGACTAGACGTTGTCAGTTCGTTTCTATTTAATTCGGTACACGTGAAAAACACTGAAGTAATTACAATCCTTGTCACAACACGAGAGTTTGGTAAACACTAGCCGGCAGCCGATGGCACATAGCATTTGTATTATTATTGTTTATAGATTGAAAACAAGTCGAGTGGCGTGAAGTGCGGAGCTGGTCGGTCGGCGGCGCTGGCAGCACTGGCACGGTGCGCGTGCGCCGCTGGCTCTTATCGATACCTTTCGCGCCCGATAAGACTATCGAACTATTTTTTAGCCTACAACGGGTCCGCGAAGCCTGCGAGGACTCAGTTTTGGAATGAACACACCAAGTAGTCTGTGGAATGAACTAAGTACATAATATGTTTGCAGGGAGGATTTTTACATCGTTGATCTTGTAAAATTTTTGAAGAGAATGGAGAGAAGGGTAACACTTGGTTTTTTAAATTGTTTAATATAAGTAGTTACAGATCTAATTGGTAGGATTAATCTACTATGAAATCCTGAAAAAAACACAAATAATGATATGAAAATCACACGAGATTAGCATGCGCGTTATTCAGCTTTCAATAGTTCGGGGTCAGGGACGGACGTTGATATTTCCGCAGCGGAGCGTCTCGAAATAATCTCCAGCTTTACTCTGCAAATATCAACATTGTGCACCGCAACTAAACACCCTGTATATAAATGTTTAGCTAGCCGAGTGCTAGAGTACCCACTCGTTAGGTTAGATATATTTTGTGGCGTTCTTACTATTGTTTACAATGTATTTTAATGTTGCAACTATTTGTGATTATAATTACGTTATCCGCTATAAATTCCTTGGAATGAAAACTACTTATTTGTTTGGTTTTAAAACTTTTGTGATTTTAAAAGTACACTATGTTTAGTAGTTGGGATGTAAAATAAGAGCCATTGCACCAAATGAGCAAATTTAATTTTGACATCTATCAGACACATACAGGTGTAATAAAAAGGGTATGTTAAGCGAAAAGATATGTAAATAGCCCACTTTAGAGAACCTACTCAAAAAGTTTGAGATTCGAAATCACATGTTTATTTTTCTAGATAGTATAGCTTTTCGCTTAACATACCCTTTTTGTTACACCTGTATAGGAAACAGCCAGACGATATGTGTGCTAATTCGCGTTTTAAATTAAATTTAGTTTTATGCATGTCCAAGTGGGTCTTAGGTTGAAAATTATTTAATTGAAGTTTAGTTAACTAAGTATTTTTAATAGTTCAGACTCAAGGTGCGATTGAAAACGTTAACATTAAAAATAAAGATTTTTCAATAAAGTCTCTACCTACTACAGCGATTGCCCTCTGGCGATAAACCACGTTCAAGATAAACTTTTCTTAACAACTGTTATTGTATTTTACTTTAAGTAGATACATCCAGGGGTATCTAAATGATTTATTAATTGTTAAGGAAAGGATAAGATTATATATTGACGTGTCACTTTTTCAAACTTCTCTTCGTTAGAGAGTAAGTATATTCTTTGATGCATACACACGTGTAGTTTAGTTTACTCACACGTAGAATGTAAAAAGTCAAAGACGTGATGCAAGGCGTTTAGTTTTACGTTTTACCTACCTATACTTCGTGTAAATTTTAATGTAAGTATGTATCTATCTATATTACTCAGAGTTCGACGTTCTATTTTCAACACAATTTTTTCTTCTCTATTTTAAATGCCAAATAATGACACGGTGTGTAGTGAACTCTCAAGTGAACTAGTGATTCTAAACAAAAAAAGAGCGTATAATATCTTGAGTATAAAGTAGCAAATCTCTATACCTATATGTATATGGTAAGTTTAAGAATAAACACAATGGATTTTTTTTAACAAAACCTAGAAAACTCGGGTGAAGAATTTTTTCTATTTTCTTTATTAATAATTTTATAATATATAATATCTTGACTAAGATAAATTTATAAAAACACTTCTCCATTAATATAATCCGCGGGCATATGGTTGATCGTTTCATCTTTAAACATTGTGCTGAGGGATTCAGCTTTGTTTGCCGAGATTTGGCTAGTGTATAGCTATCGGGATGAAGAATAACGTTGCCAATATGTAATTTAGAAAAAAGAGATGGTAAAATTCGTGATCTGAGTAATTGACCCGGTGGCTTAGTGGTTATAGCGACTGGTACGGTTTGCAGCGGTCGTGGGTTCGATTCCCACTCGGGTGAATTTTTTTTTCCATCTTCTTTATTAATAATTTTATAAAACCTAGATTTCAAGGCATAAGAAGGTTGACCAGTGGTCAGGTAAGTACAAGATAGAGGTTTATCAAAAATGGATAACTATAGATAAAAGAATAACCTTATACATATAAACAAACTCACTTACCTACATAGAAGATAGTACCGTCAATTAGCAAACTACACAACAAATCCCTCGGTAAGCTCGTCACGGTGTCGTTCTCAGCTAAGGGTAATCTGCACTGTTCCGCTCTACAACTGCATAACAAACCGTTCCTATTGACTCGTGATACAATCACATGCCGCCGACCGTGGCTATAACAAACTCTGATAAGCACTAAATACCTACCTGTTAATTGTAGATTTCGTATACGCTGCATTCAGGTTTGTGAGCCACTACGAGGTAAGCCATGTATGTGGCTTGCAATGTAAAGTCTTGTTGTGTAGACTCTACTAGACCCAAGGGTTATTTAAACATGATATACTGGGGCGCCAGAGTTAATTATATATTTAATTTGGATTGGAATATTAGTTCTACATGAAGCATGTTCGAAACAAAATCTACGTTGTTTACTTCTTTTCGGAAAATGATTATTCACGTTTCAACTTTTCAATGTGTTGACCCAGTTATATACAAAAAATATGCAGTAACCTAGGTACACCTACACCTACACGTATTATACTATTTTGTATATTTTATGGCGTCCATTAAAATAATTTGTAAAAAGTAATTCTTGTTGAGAGGTAGGTATTTGTTTAATTTCCATTTTCTGCAGGTGCATAGGTGTTTGTTTAATAAACTTATTTTTCTTGCATATGAATATTATAGTGTGAACGTTTAGATGGATGTTTATTTAAATCGTGCTACGCAAGAACTGCTGAGCGGATTTGGATAAAACTTGACAGAAATATTGTAAATTGATACATGAGATTGACCAGTAGGGCAAGCAGGAACTTTTTATTTTCGTTATCATGGATAGTAAACAAGTCACATTGTCAAATATCTTACTTATCCATATGAAATATCAATATACGTATTGATTGTGTAACGATAGCGTTACAGAGCGTATAAAATTCATTCTTGCCCTACTGAGAAAACATAAAGTTTACTTTTATTCCAGTATTTTAATATTTCATTGATATGAGCGAAATCGCAGGCAGTCGTTCTAATTATAAAAACATCCATTTTATTTGGATGAACTTACCAGGTACATACCAGGCGACATTATTCCTTATTGTTTCAATATAGATTCTAAAACATCCGTCTATAGAATTTGGTACTTTTCCTAGTACAATAGATGTCCTATGAGGGCTATGTACATATATGTTGCTCTACATATTCTGGTCATATAAAACATACATACAGAGTAAATATTTATGATTATTAATTATTATGCTGCAGCCAGCCTGTGTGATTTCTCATCAACACACACAGACGCACTGGCGAAATGCATAGATTATACATAGAAATGTATAATAAATGAATAATCGGAGTCCAGAGTAGGCGACCTAGATAACCTAAAAAACTGTAAATAAAACAAATTCGCCTCCAGTTCCAGGTAAGTGACTACTTAGGAAGGATGTTACGTCTTTTCCTAGCTAAGGTAGTGGATTAGTATTATAGTTTGATATAGTGGACGCCCGCGACTCCGTCCGCGTGGACTGCAGATAAAATAAAATGTCGAAATTACCCGGGATAAAAACATCTTTCCTTCTCTGTCACAATATATTCCTGAAAACTGCATCGAAATCGGTCCAGCCGTTTCTGAGATTAGCGTGCACAAACATCGATCCGTTACAATTTTTTTATATGTATAGAATAGAATAGATAGATATACAGGATGTTTTTTCGTTGCCACCCTCAACGAAGGGTACGTACTCTATACATCAAATAAAGTAAGTTATTGCCAAAAATATGCTGGGAAACGATGTAAATTTTTTGTAAAAAAAAAAAAAATTACTTGATCGGGCGAAATTTATAGTGTCCTGTGTTTATGCTAGTTTTTTACCCGACTGCGCAACGCATAGGAGTGGTATTGTGTTTAACAGCCTATGTATCTATATATGATTGTATGTTCCTTTGAAGCACTACAGAGACCAAACGCCTCGGCCGATTTCTATGATTTATACGTCAATCGATTCCTCTTAGTCCGGCAAGTGTCACTAAAGACATGACGTTTGTGAAAATCCAATATGGCGACTACTGGACGCCATTTTGTGAAAATGAAAAAAATTAAAGTCGACAAACTATATCGAGTAGGATATCGTTGAATAGGTATTTAAAAATCATTTTTAGTTTTCTCTCAAAATTTTTCTATTCGACTAACCGTTTAGGATCTATATCGATTGAAAGTTGCGTACTAACAATATTCTCACATATAAGTTTTTATACAGCAGCAAGACGGGATCCATTATCCGACAGCCACGCTAATATTTCAATGGATCCTGGCTCTTCAGTTGTTGTGTTACGATAATTAGAAAATATTTTATGTTCTTCAATAGTATTCATTCCATAATAATATTATAGAATTCTAGCCCACCGGACATATAAGTGCTTGTTTTTTTTCCTTTCAGTTTTTAAGCAGTCGGGTCTTTGGATTTTTTAAATTATGTTTTTTTATTTATAGACAGATATTAATTATATCTCGTGAAAAATTTTGCTACGCGCGTCTATGTGCATTTATGCAGAAAAACGCAGTCTATTTGCTCAACTTTGGATCCTAATATCTTGGGAACCAGACACTTCCCAGGTATGCTTTCATGGAAAAAATGATCGTGATGATGAGGAGATTCCGTAGTATTCGGGAACGTTGACGACCAAAGACATCCTGTATAATTAATTCTATCTTGTGTACCGACATTTTTATCTATTAAATCAATGTGTTGTATTGGAGTTACCTCTCGTAGGTAATATGTAGTAAGTAAGTACGGTTATAAATATTATTTGGTAATTACATTTATAAATAGTATAGTCCAGTCCTTGAATACCTACTGTTGTTGTTGGTTCCTACCCTGCTCAGATGAGACACAGATTATTTTTAATACAGTAAGGTAACATCACCCTGTTTTTCTTTGTTGAACCATTTCACTGTCTTTTCAATTCTTCTTTCAGATAGGTAAGGTAACTAGGTACATGCCTGTAGCCAAGTAGGTGCCTGGCACGTGTAACAAACAATATTTGAAGAACCAGTCGACCATTTTATCTACAAGATCTACACATAAATACTTGTTACATTACTTGTTTACCACTGTTTTCAAGTGTCAGTAATTAGGTCACTGATTATATTGTCTTCGCGACTTATCCATGTCCGTAACTAAACTATTGAACCGAAGATTATTGATAAAATTGATTATGGAGGTTTACCTACCAGCACCGGTATGATGAATTTGGTGAGAGCGAGATGTCTCACTTTTAAACGTCAAATCCACAGAGCTAAGTAATAACTAGATAAGGCAAGTGTTTCTACTTGGTGAGTAAAAAGGGATTGCAAACCACTTTTATCAGCCCCAAATTCCTTCAGTCCAGGCTCGAGAACGAGTGTCTATTCTAATTCTTAATTCTATTTTTTACATGCAGTACATGCACTTAGTTTATCTAGTTATTAATAGCTCTGTGAATTTGACGTTTAAAAGTGAGACACCTCGCTCTCACCAAATTCATCATACCGGTGCTGTAGATATCACAATTTGGTAATGCCGATACATGGCTTATACACACGCAATATATAACTATCCTAGGACTTGAGTTTGCAGCAAACATAAATGAATGATCAAATCAAATCAAAATCAAACTCACCAAGATTTATTACTTATAAGATTTTGTTTTCGTTGTACCTAATATTATTAGGTTTATCAAAATACGAAGGCTGGAAGAAGAATTAAACTTCAATAGGCTATATGTTTATTATGTTATACGTATTGTAGGTAATAAAATAAGTAGCTAAACTAAAAAGTCAGGAAGACCTTCCTAAAACTCCTTGAACATTGTAATCTGCAAACGCACTTGACCTAACATCAGACAATTTTTGCGACGACATATGAACGGTATCTGATAAGTTAGAAATTACTTACACAAATACTATCTATATTTTTTACAAGACGAGGCTCTTCCTGTTTATTTTGATACCATATTTTGTGGGAATTTACAAAAATATTATTAGAAGGTTTTGTATCAATATTGTGATGGATATGAGTACCTAGGTTCTGTAGGTCTATACAGGGTGTTTTTTTGTTGCCACCCTTAACGAAGGCTACGTACTCTATACATCAAATAAAGTAATTTAATGCCAAAAAAAATGCTGGGAAACTATGTAAATTTTTTTATTTTTTTTTATTTCTTGATCGGGTGAAATTTATAGTGTCCAGTGTTATTGCTAGTATTTTTATAGACTGATATTAATTATTTCTCGTGAAAAAATCTTGCTACGCGCGTCAATGTGCATTTATGCAGAAAAACGCAGTCTATTTACTCAACTTTGGACCCTAATATATTGGGAACTAGACACTTCCCACCTGGGAATACCTATGCTTCCATGGAGAAAAATTATCGTGATGATGAGCAGATTCCGTAGTTTTCGGGAACGTTGACGACCAAAAATCATCTTGTATATGATATATGTGGTGGACGTGGAGTGTATTAGATATAGGTGGGTCTTATAATTTCATATAAACCCATAGTGGCGGTACCGCAATACGGATACGGCTACGGCCCACAAGATCCAAATTATGTTATTCTGAATTTAAATAACAATCCTCTTTTAATATTACTGTTATTTTCTTCTTTACTCTGACAGCAAATCATCACAAATATTTTTATAAAAACAAAACAATGTGTCATTGAGATAATTTTCCAAATTCTCAAGTTAACATTTTTTTGTATAAAAAACCCACAAAAGTACAAAAATACAATACGATGTTGAAAACTAACTTGCAGCCTTCCCAAGGTATTCATATCCTTAGTCTCTATAATACATATAGCAGGAAAGGCGATATGCAAGACCGTCTCAATCCTAAATCTCATCTGCTGGAACCATAGAATATGTCTCGTTACTACACAGCTGGATTTGGTACTACTTATTTCTTAAGATTCTGATCCTCTAACATTTAGCTTCTTTCGGCTCCTTAGGTTCAGCTAACCGTCTGTCTAGTATATCCGTTACGTCCAATTGTCAAAGCCGCCAATATACCGGTGAGTCTTCTAACCTTCATAATTATTTTTTTATCAGATTGCTAATCAATTATTCATATAGGTATATTTATATAGCTTGAAGGTAAGAAGTCAGTAGAGATTTCATTTTTGCCATAAAGCATTGAAGCTTCATTGAATTAGGTACTTATAGGTAATATAGGTAAGTATAATACTTAAGATGTAAGGGAGGAAGAAAGTATTTTACAAGGATTTATTTCTTTTAGCTCCACAAAATACGAAACGACCAAGTAATACGAACGTTATGGATAAGTCTAAGGAATCCGAAGGTATGAATATAAAATAATAAATTAATTATGTACTTAACTCTCTTTAATCTATATTTTTTTTATTTGGTATATTGTTATTACTATCGATCGATTACAGTTACTAAGTACGTTAGATACAATATACATAACTACGTTTTTTTTCTTTGGTTATATTCTAATATAAATTTCGAGATTAGCGTTTACTTAATTAATTTTGGATTAGTGTAGTAAGTAACCGTTCTCCTTTATCAAATTTGATTTTCAGATGAAAAACTTGCCCGAGTACGACTTCCTAGACCACCGATCTGCGTGAAAAGAGCGTATTCTTCCAGTCCTCAAGGGCTAAGGCCACGGGTATACCTACTGTATTTATTATTAAATCAGCTGTTCCATGGACAGTATCAATGAACTTAGTATTTTGAACCAACTAACAAATGATATGGTGTCAAAAGATCTAGATAATTATAACCAAACTCTTCACCAAATATATCAATATTTTACTCCTTGTCTCAATCTGTACTGGCAATGAAAATTTGCGGGCCGAATGCTTCCAAAACGAATAAAACATTTTTTTCTTGGAAGCATAACTAAGGTTAAAGCCACTAAAATTATAAGTTAAAGATTTATCTTGACGTTTTGGTATGTAAATTGAATGCTGCAATAAGATCTCGGATGCGATTCTTGTTTTGTACAATGATGAGAAAATTTTGTAGATATGCCAACATTTATAAAATAAATAGCTAGTACGCTTATATTAAGTTATTTTTCTTGCAGAGTCCAACAACTTTAAGAAAGAACACCCAAAGCGACAGGAGGTGCCACAGTTTATCTCCGTTAAATGTAAGTTCTAATATTATTGACTATTTTAATTGTAAAAAACCATATATAATATCTTGACTAAGATAAATTTATAAAAACACTACTCCATTAATATAATCCGTTAGGATATGGTTGATCGTTTCATCTTTAAACATTGTGCTGAGGGATTCAGCTTTGTTTGCCGAGATTTGGCTAGTGTATAGCTATCGGGATGAAAAATAACGTTGCCAATATGTAATTTAGAAAAGAGATGGTAAAATTCGTCATCCGAGTAATTGACTCGGTGGCTCAGTGGTTAGAGCACTGACACGCGGAATGCAGAGGTCGTGGGTTCGATGTGGGTGGGAACCCGGGTGAGGAATTTTTTCCATTTCTTTATTAATAATTTTGTAAAAAACCAGTTGAATATACCAGGGAAGTCGGGAAACTCACCATTATGAGGACTTCAGAGGACTATGACTATAGAGGACTACTCTCCAAGAAGACGAAATGGCCTCTCTATAGTTGTATTGTATCGATTAACTAAATCGCCGCATACCTATTACCGAATAGTCAACCAGAGTTAGCTCGTTAGGAGATGCATTTATCCTGCCTGTGTGTCATTAATTGGGATTTCCATTTTCTTTATTAATAATTTTATAATTAATTGGGATGTTGACTATGGTTGAATTTTAATGATATTTTATGCTTTTCAGAATAAATCATCAAAATCATACCTATCTTTAAAATTACAATTTGA
The DNA here is from genome assembly GCA_014607495.2 of Carposina sasakii. Lineage (NCBI taxonomy): Eukaryota > Metazoa > Arthropoda > Insecta > Lepidoptera > Carposinidae > Carposina > Carposina sasakii. The sequence continues at coordinate 10,219,732 of CP053154.1, forward strand.
TTAAGTGTGGTAAAATGAGGTAGTAATAAGTCTTTAAAGGAAGGTGGGCAAGTCCATTTTTTTACAGTGAAATTAATTGAAAAAGTTTTGTGGCCATATTTATAAACGCAACATTTAATATAGCTGTCGAACAAAAGTTCTTTAACGCGCATACAAGTTACTGAAAATGTGGTAGCCGTTTGTATAGAGCGTTTTTTGGCAAGTCTAAAATTGTGATTTTGTAATTGTTAGGTATATCCCGGAAACTTTTACGCTAGCGAAGTTTTTCTTTCGCAACAAATAAAATAACTGTCAACATCCCTATTACATATAATAAATAACAAGCACGGGCAGACGTCTTATAAGGGCGTTTTCATACTACTAAATTAACTTTCGGTTTTATATTTATTAGAACTATGAACCGTCTAGTTTAAAAATTAACCAAAGAAATTGTTTTAGAATCCGTCAAAGAAGTCTTCGATGCCGTTCGCGCAGCCTATCATGTCTGCGCAAGAGAACTTGCACGGAGAAAGGAATCTTATGATGAATGATTACGAAAAATGTCTTAATCAAAATGAAAAGCTACTCGACGAAATCGCCATGCCTCCAAATGATGAAGAGATTGGTAAATTCGGACTTAATATACTTACTTCTTAACCAACAACTTAAATCTTGATATTACATCCAGTTACGACTAATTTAAATCTATTTAAAAAATCCAAGACAATTTGAAGTAATTTGCAGAATAAAGCATCAATCTAGTTCATGCTCCATAAATAACGTAATAATTAAAAATCCTACAAAATGAGATTAGATTAAGTAACATGTTAGTTTTAATACTAAATTATGACTCTCTTACAGAGAAGGAGATTTGTATGCCCCAAATTTTGGTCACAAAAATGATGAGAAACTTAGCGACCAAGAGAAGAGAGTTTGTCAAGTTGAGGAAGAATGTAATGAATCAACAAGTACGTATCAAAATATTAGGTACTTCTGGCTTATACAAAATAAACAAAGGATATGAATTTATTATTATAAAACCATTTAATAATAGTTAGTTTATTTTCCTACTATAAGTATCAATAACCTAAATGGTTACATATTACATTGACTAAAACTATTTGTGATGTTATTGCGTTTTGTTTGTAGAATTATATGCTCGAGCAGTTTTCGGCTTTCCGAGACATGGAGCAGAAAGCGGGCGTGCCTCCCGAAGACTTGGGAGAGGTGAAGGTCTGCTCCGTACAGGGCTGGCCAGCTCATGATTTGCTGATGCTGGTGCGTGACGACTGCAAACAAGAGGACGGCTCTGAAATGTCTGGGGTTTTGGGTACGAATGAGAATAAACTTGATGGCTTCTACACAGTAGGTATAATCTGACACAAATAATAAAGACAGCTAAATGTAGTGCATTCGAACTTGGGAACTCAAGAAATCTTGTTGAAAAGCAAAACTCTTGCTCATGGAGTTCTACAAACCATATTAAACTGTCTCTAAATTTTTGTAACCAAATTCAAGCATACGTTTCCAGGTCAGCAAGTGTACCAGCAGCTACAAGGACAGCTGCTAGCACTTCCCGAGGAGATGCACTCCATGTATGTGGATCTCCTCGGGCGCCGGCAGGAGATTCTCAACCAGATGCGGACCAAGTACCGCAGCGAGCGCTCTTACGTGTCTCCGAAAATGTCTTCTAAAGTTAGTAGATAGCTAGTATCTATTTCATTGTTTGAAAAGATGTTTGAAAACTATACAGATAAAGAGTAAGACAAGGTAATAATTTATAAAAGATAAGGAATTTACCTACAACTACTAGGGAAAGGCACCTAGTAGTGCACGCAGTTAAACCCTTGCTCAATCTGCCTTATAAATTGATAATTTCGCCTATTTTTCAGAATTTAGAGTGGAAGGTGAAAAATCAAGAATACGATCAAGAGACTGAGCAATTAAATAAAATGGTGACGGCCACAGTCGATAATTTAAGAGCAAAAATAAACTATTGTCTGGAAATCGCAAAGTATGTACGCACTTACAATACCTACTACCTATATATAGGTAGTTATCTAGACAACGTTATATTGATTACAAAGTATTTTTTAATGCAGAATCCCCTGGATGGATCGTGATGTTTTGATAAAAAAAATGGATAAAATTCAGAAAGACAACATACTACTACAACATAAGTTGGAGGAGATAGGGCTTAAGAAGGAGAGAGAAAATGATAAAAAAGAGACAAATTTAAAAGAAACAGCACAGGTTAGAAAGGCTTATACTTATTTTCTCATACAGCTTGCTTGCATAGTGTGTAGTCTACACTGCGTGACGCGAGGAGTTAGGAATGCTAACTATGATACTGGGACACAACTTCACAACTTATAATAGGTAGGTACTTAGGTGGAATGATCGGCAACATTACCTATTGAGTTCATTACACTCTTTAGATTGTTTATACCAGAAAAGAGCTAGTTGACTTACCATTTACCTAAAAAAATGTACTTGCTCATCCTCTTTGGACATGCGTGCCTATAATGACTATTAATGTATTTACTCATACAGTCTGCACCGACTCAAGATGTGTACGAAGAGTTAGGCAAGGAGCGGGCGGCTCGGGAAGCCCTGAAGGAGGTGGTATCAGCAGCTGAGAGCATGCTGCGGGTGGCACGCGCCCGCATCGCGACCTTAGAGCGGCAGCTTAAGGAGAGCCGCACTGAGCTGGACAACGTGCGCCGAAAGCACAAGGACTTGGAACAGCTAGTAAGCTTCTTTATCTTTTAAATCTTGCATAATTATATTTAAGTAGCTTCGAATTACTTGCGATTAGTTGTGGGTGGATTGTATTTGAGGTTAATCCAGATTTTGATAAGATTACTTACCAAAGTAAATAATTACGATATACTAGAAATTATCCTACTAATATTATAAACGCGAAAGTTTGTAAGTATGGATGGATGGATGGATGTATGTTACTCTTTGACGTAAAAACGGCTGGAGCGATTTTAATAAAATTTGGTATGGAGTTAGCCGACACCTAGGCTAATTTAACATTGACATTTTATTTTTTCTGCAGTCCATGCGGACAAAGTCGCGGGCGTCCATTAGTAAAAATAAAAACCTATTACCTAGTCTCGGTATAAATTACTAAAAGAATGCACTTTTGAATATGTTTTCAGTATTTCGGTATTACCAAGGGCTATGTAAGCGGTAACTTCGCAGGTAAGGACCTAATATAAGTAGATTTTTATGCAGTATCGTCATCGCGAGTCCAGCTACGATGCGCGGTCGAAGAGGTTGATCGAAGTGTCTAAAACTGGAGAGATGGCTATCGAGGCTTTGTCTCGACAGCGAGATGCTTTAGAACTAAGGTGAGCATGACCGTAGCATTAGATTCATAAATATCTACTGTTATTGTGGTATTTTTTGTGTCTCGTCCATAGTTGGAATCTTTCTTTACTTTTTCTCGTAGCTCTATCTATAGACGTCTAGGTAATGAGGTTTTTAGTTACAGTGACATATTTTCACAGAGTCAAGGAACTTCGTGACCAAGCAGAAGAAGCTGAAAGGAGCGCGGCTCTACGCCTTGCAGAGCAGCGCTCCCGAGCCGAGTCGCTGCAGGCGAAGGTAGCAGAGCAGGTGCCACCACTTCTTTTAATTACTCCAATCATTTTACTTGTTACTATGTTGTGGAACCTAATATTTATGTTACATAGGAAAAGAGTAAAGTGGTTTCGGACTGCCGCATAGCGGAGATGGAAGGCCGCGTGAAAGAGCTGGAAGATCAGCTGCAGTCGCTAAGGGAGCGCTCGGTGAGGCTTCGTCGACATGGAACGGAAACGGTGTCTCGAATACGTACCTACAAAAGGTTGGTTGAAAAGATTTGTTTTGGAGGCCATAAAGGACAGTGACCAACCGTACATCTTTAATTTGCGACATATCATTATTAATAGGGTGATATAGCTACTCGTAACACAGTCTTCTTTAAGCGGACATATCGCTCAGGTAAGACTACCAGCAATATATTACCAGCCACATTAATAGCAACTGCTTTGGCTGACAGAGGCTGAGCCGACTGACCGGGAGACGGAGATCTGGAAGGAGCTGCAGGTGACGAGAGTGGCGCTCTCTCGCGCCGAGGACGAGCTTCGGAACAGCCGTGCTGACAAGGATAGCTTTCTGAACTCATTGTCCAAAATTGCGGTGAGTTCATGTTATTATTGAGTAGCAATGTGAGCTCGATTTCCTCAGATTAATATGCAAGTTAGTTATCAATATCAAGTTACTATTAAACTAAAAATAACTTAAACATATAAACTAATGGTAAGTATTCATAATATGTACCTACGTGAGTACCTAATGGTGGCTTTGTTTGGTACCTGCTGTTCAATGATAATGTCTAGAATCCTTTATCAATTTAAATAGGTATCAGTAAATTAAGGATTAGGATTTCATTTTCTTACAAAACATAATATTATCTGATAATAATTATCATGGCCAACAAATGTAATATTAAAGAGATTACTTGTTATAGGTAGCTACGTAAATAGGTAGGTAGGACCAGGATATAAAATAGGATATTTATTTATTCTAGCAAGGAGAAGGTGCTGAAAAACAAGACAAAATGGCAGCAGAACTTTTAGAGAGAGAACAGAGGATAGTTAAGCTTCAACACCTTATTGAAGAATTAAGAGAAAATGAGAGACTAATGTAAATATTCACTATCCATTATTCAATCATTTTAATTGAAAGTACTGAAAGCACAGGTTTTGAATTGTTTTCCAATCATCGTGCTCTTTCAACACACAGGACATATCTCTACTAGCGTTCCTTCTAAGAATTTCTATCTAAGAGGCCATGATTGCGTTTGAGTTGGAAATAGTGTAAACATGTATTTATTTTTCAAATTTTTTTAGGGAGCAGAGTATGACCGACTACGAAAACCAATTAGCTGCCCTCCGATTGGAGGTGAAACGACTACGCAGTTACGACTGCTATGTCAAAGATATTCCCTACCAAGATTTACATACGGAGGTTCGTTTAGTATATGTACAATACATACATATTGGAATTAACAAATTTAACAAATAGACCTTTTTTAGGCCTTTTCGAAAATCATTAACAAGACGAATCTTCCGAAGAATTAGCTGACACAGTTAACATTTCTTCGGAATGCGAGCTAGAAAAACGGGAATCTTCGTTTAATGAATACGATAACATACGATTTCCAGTTGCTAGAGCTGCATATGCAAGTGGAGACGTTGTCCCGCGAGCGCTCGGCGCTGGTGTCTGCGGCGGCATCCCGCGCCCTCATGCTGGAGCGGCACGAGCGCGCTGCAGACTTATTCGCAAGGATGACGCGCGCGCGCCGTGATCTCGCCGCGCAAATTGAGGGTCGCTTAGACGCGCCGCCATTAGAAGAAACAATTCACGCAGAGGTACGTGCTGTGAGCTTGCACATCGACTTTTGGATAGAGATAGTCGGTTAATTTCCACTTCGGAGAGCGCTATCTCTGGCATCATATAAGACTGTCTGTCCATTAAAGCGAAGCGAGCTTGCTATCGGAGGAATATGGTTGATGCTGTCTCTATTATGATCAAGTTTTAGAGAAAGACAGTATCAACTTTATTCCTCTGCTAGGCTATCTGACGTTTGGAAAAATCGGCACTAATTCGAATAAGATGTTTTAACAAAACACCTTATCTTATGAAAGAGCTGCTCATTTTGTTTTCAATCCAGTTAGATATCTTGCCATGGTCAGGAGATTCATACATAAGACAAAGCTAATCTGTAATTGACCCTGGACTATCTACTATGATCTTTTTATGCTTAACGTGGGTTTCGGACTCTCCCTTATTATCCTGCAGTTCTTGCTAAGCCATTTAGGGAACACAGCCGTGTATGTATCTTATGTATCTACGTGTAGATACCTACATATCTATTATGACCAACTCATGTTCTCCTAAAGGATTATCCGAACTGTAGATCAACGATCGACAGACCAGTGTCTATAACTTGGTTCCCTAACCCCAGGTGTCGCGCTCCCTATCGTCCGTATGCGCCACGGCAGCGGACACGTGGTCGGCACTGCGCACGGAGCGCGCGCGCGTGCTGCGCCTGGAGAGCGCGGTGCTGGCGCAGAGCCTGCACTTGGACCGCGAGGCGCGCGCGCGCACGCAGCTGGAGCGCCGGCGCGCCATGCTGGAGCGCGAGATCATCCGCACGCAGCGCAGCTCGCACAACCTCGACGCCACCGACAAGATTAACAGCCCAAGTTAGGTATTTTTATTTCTTTCATTCGAGAGAATAGGTTCATGATGCTTCACTTATGTAATGAAGCAACTTTGACAATTTGCAACGTTTACTTATATCATGAATTTGTCATTTGCAATGACCAAATTTTAATTTAACATAACGTCCATATAATCCATAATACTCATTACGTCAAATTTACCTGTAGCTGTAGTTCCGTCGCGTATGGTTAAATTCGCAAACGGTCAAGTGATTGAAAAACCGTCAAAATTGCATTCGGTAAAAATAGCGATTGGTCCATATCTCGATCTGTCAAAATAGCATTTGGTCCATTTCGCGACTGGTCATATTTGCATTAATTTCTCATCGCAAACAATCAAGATCGCAAACGGTCAAATTCGCAAACAGTCAAGATCGCAATCGGTCGAATATTTTACTTCACATATATACAGGGTGTAACAGAAAGGGTATGTTAAGCGAAAAGCTATGTAAATAGCCCACTATAGAGAACCTATTTCCAAAATTTGAGACTCGAAATCACATTTTTATTTTTCAAGATTGTATGAAAATTCCTGAGATATTTGAAAATTCTCCATACTACCGGGAAAAATAAACATACCCTTTTTGTTACACTCTGTATAGCTCGTAGAATGCCTTTCGGTGCGTGAGGTCCTATTACCCGAATGTCTACTCTGTTCATTAGGTCTATTTCCCTGAACGTCCATTCGCCGAATGTCTACTTACCTGATTGTCCACTTACCCGAACGTCCACTTACCTGATTGTCCACTTACCCGAATGTATTTTTTCTTTTAGTGCGATTAGGGTGATTTAGGCGCTTTTTCTTAGGCCCTCCTTTATTTATAGAAAGTACCGTACCACGAAAGGGTACTAGTGAGTATCCGGGATATAGCGCGAAAGAGCCTTAACCTAAATCATCAGCCTTCACTGCCTTTGGCTTTGCGATGGTAGGTTTTTATGAAAAGATGTATGTAGGTATGTGTCATAAATGGCTTTATAGTTAATTAATAAAAAAATATTGCATTTTCGTTAAACTAACAAAAAAAAAAGAATATGGTATAGAATAGAATACCTAGGAAAATATATGAAATAATATTTAATACGTTATCTACACGTTTTAGTATTCTATACCTTGCCTAGGTATTGTGTACAATACCGGATTATACAGATTGCCGGTAACATATACAGGGTACAACGTTCCCGAAAATTACGGAATCTCCTCATCATCACTATCATTTTTCTCTATGGAAACATACTTGGTAAGTGTCTGGTTCCCAAGATATTAGGGTCCAAAGTTGAGTAAATAGACTGCGTTTTTCTGCATAAATTCACATAGACGTGCGTAGCAAGATTTTTTCACGAGAAATAATTAATATCTGTCTATAAAAAACTAGCATAAACACTGGACACTAAAAATTTCGCCCGATCAAGTAATATTTTTTTTATTCAACATAATTTAAATCGTTACTTACTTACTTTATTAGATGTATAGAGTACGTACCCTTCGTTAAGGGTGGCAACGAAAAAACACCAATATTTATATGTATATTTGTTATCAAAAAAATTATATAAAATTTTAACTAACTTGACGTTTTGCTATTTTGGCGGTTTGCTATGCTATAATGACGACTTGCTATATTGACGGATCCCTATTTTAACTGCTATTTTGACTAGTTGCAATTTTTATGAATTTGACCGTTTGCGAATTTGACTATACGCGACGAAAGGGTCTATACAACATAATAATGTCAAGCTTAGGACTTGGACCAATTGAATAAAAATACGACGTAAAAGATAAGCTTTATTTTTCCAGTTTAAGCCATTGCACGGAAATCTTTTTCAGGATGCGTACAATATAATGTTATGCTTTTGGTTCCAGATTGATGAAATTAATGAAAGACAGAGCACCAAATAACCAATTGTGGAAAGTTAATGTTCAGAACAGGCATCTGCGGAGTTTTCTGCAAATACGTGATCTCATACTGTAGTAATAAAATTTTCGTTGTAAATAAATATAAAACATGTGTTACAAATATTGTTTATTTCACTGATCTGATCTGCACCTTACATTACAAACGATACAAAGACGCACATCTCATCATAGATTAGGTAATTTACAACCGGTGGCCAGCTATTTTGAACATCTTCATTTTCTTCTCATCACGGACGTGATTAGGCACATATTGTAAATTTTTTGTAAAATCCTTTGAAAGCGGTGAGGAACGCTTCATATAATTACTGTCTTTGTCAACAAGAAGGTTGCTATAAATACCGGAGTCGGCTGTTGTTATCCATTTTTGCTTTTCCATATTAGTTATTGCTTTTTTACGATCAAGGTTATCTCCTTTAAACTGGTCATCAATAGAGGGAATAAATGTTTGCTTTATAAAATTACCTGTCACTATTTTTGTAGGTATGGCCTCTTCATCACAGTAATATGTTTCCTCCCGGTAAACCTTTTCGATTTTATCTCGTTTATTGCGATCTTGCTTCTTCCTACATAACGTAGAATTTATCAGCGCAAAACTTATTGAAGCTTCAAAAGGAGCTTCCAGCTCTTCTTCTAGTATTTTGATTAAATTATCCAGATTTTCAGTAGGTTCAATGTTTTTTTACTATCGACATGAAACTCGTATTCGGCAATTTTCTGTACTAATTGTTTTATTTGGTTTTGATCTTCCATCCTCTGAGATTTTGCTTTTAGAGTTTGTTCCTCAAGAGATATTATAACTTTCTCAAGTTGGGCGATCTGCTGTTTACGTGTATCAACGTTTGCAACAAGTGTTTCAATTTCGGTATTTTTCTCAATTAGCTGGTTAGTTAACTGTAAAATACAAATGTAATGAATAAATTTTAATCACCATGGCAGTTTAGAAACAAACTGTGGAGCGGAGATGCACCGTAATAAGGTTTAAACCTTTAGTCAAGTTAGCAAATTGTCAAACGGTCGCAATCAGCCAATTTCGAAAATTGTCAAGTTCGCAAATTGCCAAATTTTGCAAATTGTCCATTTGAAGCAAGACCGTACACAGATATAAATAAATTGTCTTTTAATTTTTTAATTATTTATGGGTACATGTTAGTTTGTCATTAATTTATGATACGTCTTATGCATATTTTTTATTCACCTTGCAATATTGACAGATAATCGTTTGACAATTTGCGAATTTGGCAATTTGCGAATCTGACAATTTGCGAATTTGACAACTTGCGAACTTGACAATTTACGAAATTGACTGATTGCGACGGCTTGACAATTTGACAATTTGCGCCTAAAGGATTTTAAATACTATATATACACACAGCTGCGTTTCCGAAGTGGTGTAGCCGAAACTGCAGGATCATAGAGGCCTTCTACCACGGACACTTTTAAAATAAATTTTACCAATTCTATAATAAAATTAATAAGGACATACAAAAGAAATACCTAATAGTACTGTTGATCTTCATTAATTGATGGATGTCTTTTTGTTTATCAGCCTCAACTAGCTGAGCATTTCCAAGGACATTGGTAGTTCTCTTTCTCCTTATGCTTCACTTTCATATTTTTTTTCGTTCTAGACTGGCTTCCAAAATATGCCCATTCCTGTGCTCTAACTCATTTTCCTTCCTTTGAATTGCTTCAAGTAATGTTTCATTATGTCTAGTTGTGTCAAAAAGTTTTGTACGTTGTTTACTGACCTGTAAATTTTATCAGTTAGGAAATAATATACTCCCAAGGTAGGTACTATCATACACCCTTAAATGCAAATATTGGCCATAATGTATACTTACTCCGTATATGTTTCAGCGCTATTTTTTAGAATGTACAGTATTTTCTCGAAGTCAGTTATACTTGTTTAATAGATTTATTGAATGTCTAAAAAGAAATTATGCAAGTTTCGGCGGCAAATCTCATTTGTTCAATTTTTACATTTCTATTTGGCGGTCGACTACTTAGTTTATATTAGTTATGTTTAATAATGTCTCCGTAATTTTGATAAGTATTGATATTATGAGTGCTATTTACCTCCACTATAAAAAAATATATATTCTTGCTCAACTGCTTATTAGGTAAATTGATTAGTATTATATTTTACTTACAAAAAATTTTACTTTTCTATATATATATCAATATAAAAACTGTATCGTTGCCTTGTCTACATTACGTTTTGTTGCATATTATGTCGGCATACTTATTACTTTCTTTGATTTGGGCTTTTAGCTAACTTTTAGTAGGATGTCTAAACAGTTTAGGTTGACAGAGCAAGATATTGAAAATATTTATCTGTAGGTTCGAAAATGGAGAGCTTTCATATCTACCGAGCCAGATGAAGAGTCTATTGTAGGTCGAATGTACTGGTTAAGATGCTGCTTATTTAGAAGAGGCAGAAGAAGATCAGTACAATCAAATCCTGATTTAATGAAGAAGACCATCTGGATGAGTTCTCAGTTCCAGGGCCTTCACTTAGTCACCCACTGTCGTATCGATTGGCGCAGCGGCCTGGAGGCAACGCCGTAGGTCAACTTATATACCGATTTGAATTTAGTGAAGACCGTATCAGAGGTAAACAGACCTTTCCCCAGAAATTGCCCAACTAGAAACACCTTTCAATTCTTTTTCTGATATATTAGTATGCGTGAATGAGACCAACGATTGTATACCTCTCACGCAAAAAGGCATCTCCAACTGCCCTCCTGTAAATGTATGAAATTCGTAGTTTGGTTGGCATTAAGGATTTATGTCAGTATATCACTTCCCAAATGTAAGATCATATTGGGGTAAGTATTTCAAATATATACATCATGACGCTAACTTTCTGAAAAACTACGATCCGTCATCACTTCAATGACAACTCATTGCACAAGCCCGTTGGTCACCCAAATCACGACCGTCCATAAAATAAGACCTGTAGAGGCACATTTGAATAAGTTATTTTTAGTGTGGCACCATTTGAACAGAGACTCCCTAGCTTTGTTAACAGATGCTCTAAAAGTGCATTGTGTATCCCCAACAAGCCCCATAAGTGGGGTTTCAAGCTCTGTGAGTTCACTGGCTACTCATGTCTGGAAAACAGGACATTCAAAACTTTGGTGATGAACCTGATCTTGGTGTAGTAGGCAACACAGTCATCAGATTGTGCCGTTCAGTTCCACGAAGAATGAACCACATAATTTATTTTGTTTATTCGTCAATTCCTTTGTGCTGCATTACAATTCGTAACTCGACTGTAAAACCCGGTAGTAAAAGAGTTCGAAAGAGTGTTCCAAGGGGATCATATGTGAGGAACTCGTAGCAGACTATGAAGGCGTGGATATCTCGGTAACTTGTTGGAAGGATAATAAGTCGAAGTGACGTTGGGTTTATTCTATTTTTTTATTTGGTTCCTAACCACCTGAAACTGTAGATGGCGTGATAAGAAACAAAAGAAAAAAGTCTCTGTTTGTTCGCAAAAAGCAAGTTACTATCATGGTCAGTGGAGTAGATTTGCTGGACAGTTTTAGACGGTTGGGCCGCTACAAAATTCGAATCAAAAGTCGAAAATGGCATTCGATCGCGGGGTTATTTCCGACGCTTCATCATCTCATGATAGATATGGCGATAATAAATTGCCATGGGTACTTTATAAAAAACGGAATAACCACCCAAACATGTCTACACTAGGTGATTATGCCTGCATACATTTGAAGAAAACGTTATGGACTTTCAAGCAGCAATATACACCGGGAGATAGAAGCCCCAAAAAGACAGGTCGGGGTCCAATGAAACCCGTTCCTCCAACAGAACGTGCGGACTGATGGCTTAGGCCACAATGAAAAAAGATGCATGTTCTAAAAACTTTCTAGATTTGTATTACCGGAATTCGCGGACTGACAAAGTGTACTAAATGAACACTAAAAATAGTCATATGTAAGCATAAATTTAGTATCACGCATAGTGTTGCCAATTGTCTACATACACATTTTTTCATAATAAATACCTATTTTTTTTATACCAAATTTTTTCATTATTTTTTATGTTATATGTACCTAAATTCCTACCATAAACATTTTTTCCAGGCCGCAATAAGAAACTATGCATTTAATTAAAGATCGTAGTTAGGCGCTACAAAAGCCGTTATATAAATTGACAGAAGATTTTAATATTGGCAGGACTTCTGATTCATTATCACCACAGATTATCACACTGTAACTTACCAAATCACGCAGTTCATCCATATTTTCAAATTGACCGAAATCTTCCTGCAGTTGCGCGATGTGATTTTTGAGAGTATTTAGCTGCTTTTCGTATGATGACATTTTATCTTCACTGAAAAATATTTTAAGCCAAGTCAGAACATTTGTACATCTGACTACACACTGAAAGCCGTCTCGTAGATTGTCTACAATGCAAGCTTTTTATTGGAGCAAACGTGTCGGTGACGATGTTACTTTGTCTTTGGCCCCTTATTTGTGCACTACTACCTACCTAGAGTACCTATAGAACCTGGTAGTGTAGATACTATTATTTTATGATTTTCTATCACATTTTTATAGTAAGTCGTGTCGTTATAATTTCATTTACAATACTTAGTATTTTTAATAAATATAATACTTCTCTTGTAATTGTTCCTCCAAAAGTGATTGTTTTTTTTCTAATTCGTTTATATATTCATTTTTATTGGAAATATCCACTTTAAGCGACTTCTCTAAACTGCTAAACTTTTCTTCTTTCTCTTTAAGATTAAGCTGCAAAGAAATATTTGAATAAAAAATATTAATGAATTAAATTTTTAGGTACATATACCTACGTATATTAATAAAAACTTACCTCAATATCTCGGACGGCTTCTGTTTTCTTCAATAATTTATTTTTAAACTCTTCAATCTCTGATTTAAAAGCTTTTATTTGTACTTCCAAAACAGTTTTCTCGGCAGCTTTTGTTTCTGTAACCATCGAAAAGAATACTTATTTAAGTAAAACCATCAAAAATTTTACTTTAATCCCACATAATATTCTTACCAATTCTACATAAAATTTAATTTACAAAAGAACATACCTAATAGTGACTGTTGATCTTGCATTAATTGAGATATGTCTTTTTGTTTCAATTGCGCCTCAACTAGCTGAGCACACAAGGACTCTAATTTAGTCTCTCCTTTCTTCCTTAGTTCGACTTCATTTTCATATTTTTTTTCAGTTTCTGCGAGCTGGCTTACGGTATTTTGTAGTTCCGATTTTAGATCTTTAAGTGTGTCATTGTAAGTTAATGAAAGATCGTTGAGGCGTTTTTCTAGTTCATTTTTCCTAAAAAAAATAATAATATACTTCCAGAAAATAAAAAAATATATCATACATCCAAAATACGTAGGCAAATATAAGAATGGCACTAAGAATAATAAGTAATATTTAACTTACTCTGATTGCAATTTTTCTCGAGCGTGCGCTATTTCTTCTAGATGTACAGTATTTTCTCTAATGGAGTCAGTTAACTTATTTAATTCTTTATTGAAATCCTCTTCCAGCTTTTTATTCTTAAATAAAAATTATAAAGGATGATTTGCCCGAAATATCATTTGTATCAATGTTTTACAAATCTGTACCTACTTGGGTAATTACGAAATATATGTTATGTTTGAGAATAATGTTAAAATTTTGATAAGTATTATATTAATGAGTATTCTACCTCCACTGAGTCAAGAGGAAAAAAAAACTTGTGAATTCTAGGATGCTATAAATATGCTGCTAACAATACAATTTAGTAGACTTACAAAAGGTAATTTTTTCTATTTACATTCTATATATAGAGGGGCTATCAACTATAAAAATGTATCGCACTTCTTCGTCTCGTAGTTTTACTCTTTTATTACAATTTTTCTTTATTTCTCAGTGGAGGAAGCCATTTTACAATTCGGATCCAAAAGAAGTTCAAAGATCAACCGCCACGCATCTATCTTTAGTGGCACTCGGAAACAGTTTAGGTTTGATGGCTTTTAACTTTATTGGAAAAGAAAATTTTCTGTAGGTATTCGTTTTCATACAAAATCTAGACCTATAGCTTTCTTATATCTACCGAGCCATTGAGGCTAGAGACAGAAGTAGAAGTTGTTTCGTAATATAAGGGGTATCTACACGGTTGCATAGCTAACATGTAGGTATGTTATCTTCCTAAGAAAGCTGACTGGTTATGATGCTGCTTGAGCGAGAGGAGAAATAGAGTCAGATGCTTCAAATACCTGATCATGAAGTTGCTGGATGGTTCTCTCCAGCCGCCACGTCTGCGAGCGAGACTGCTCCAACGCCGCCTCTAGCTGTCCTGCTCGCTCAATACCGATCTTTATCTGTCCTTCAGCGCGAGTCAAACGATCTTTCATCGTATTCTTTTTTGCCCTCTCGTCTTTCAATTCTTTTTCTAATTCCTATAAAAGTCGAAGATTATTGCACTCCACCGTACGATGATGTAACATAACCTCTAGGACAAAGGTCCTAATCCTATGTATGGTAGGTTTGGTTTTAAGGATCTTAATGTTCTAAAACCTTTTTATACATCATAGTGGACGCCCGCGACTCCGTCCGCGTGGACTACAGAAAAAATAAAAAGTAGCCTATATGTTAAGTGTAAAAAGTAGCCTATATGTTATCGCGGTTGTCGTAAAAAATTAATTCACGTTTGTCCCCTTCCCGTGGGAATTTCGGGAAATCCGTTCCCAGTGCTTCCTCGGGGTCCCAAATAAACATATATGCTCAACTTCAGATTCACATGTTTAACCGTTTTCGTAAAAAATAAATAATTCCCGTTGGTCTCCTTCCCGTGGGAATTTCGGGAAATCCGTTCTAGTGTTTCCTCGCAGTCCCTAATGAACATATATGCCCAATTACAGCTTCATATGTATAGCGGTTTTCGTAAAAACTATGAATTCCCGTTTGTCCCCTTCCCGTGGGAATTTCGGGAAATCCGTTTTTAGTCCTCCCTCGCTGTCCCCAATGAACATATATGCCCGATTTCAGCTTCATATGTATAGCGGTTTTCGTAAAAACTATGAATTCCCGTTTGTCCCCTTCCCGTGGGAATTTCGGGAAATCCGTTTTTAGTCCTCCCTCGCTGTCCCCAATGAACATATATGCCCGATTTCAGCTTCATATGTATAGCGGTTTTCGTAAAAAATATAGAATTCCCGTTGGTCGCCTTCCCGTGGGAATATCGGGAAATTCTTATAGCCTATGTTCATCCAGGTCCAATAAGGATTCTAACGGTGAAAGAATTTTTGAAATCGGTCCAGTAATTTTTGAGCCTATTCATTACAACCAAACAAACAAAGTTTTCCTCTTTATAATATTAGTGTAGATTAACTTTCTTAATCTTAATTAACATACCAATTCTCATATTTACCTCCAATCTAGCTTTGTTAACATGCGGTCTAAAATGGTCGGCATTGTGTATCTGTTTCTTGAGGTCACAGTTCTGTGAGTTCAACTCCGATACCCTGTATGTGAGCTCCTCTGTCTTCAGCTGTAGCGCCATTGTTTCGTTTACGCCTCTCCTGGAATGCAATGAGATCATCATAATGTACAATACGTAACTCGACTGTCTATCGAAAGAGTGCCGAATCTATATTTCACTACCTATTCCAAAATACAAATTCTGACTAATCGTTTTGGTAAGCAAAAAAACACTTGCTTGCTAAACAATGTTTGCTAATTCGTACAATTTAACATACATAACATAACATGTAATGTTACCTTAAATAGTCAACAATTTCATTGAGTTCCTCCAAAAACTCTCCTTTTACGTGTTCCAGTGAACGTTGAAGCATTTCGTTCTCCGCGTTGAACTCTTTTATTTTGTTTGACAATTTGGACATGCTGATACCCTGTAAAATGCACAACAAATGTACTCGGATCTGGTTTATTCTTTGCTATTATAGGTAGGACCTAGTAGTCGGTGATCGCAATCATAAGTCGTCAGATTTGAGGGCTGCGAAAGGTATATGACCGAATGTGTAAATACACCACATAACAATGAATAAACATGCAATAAGATGAAGAAGGCGGCTAGTAAAAACTGGATGGCGAAAACAGGAGATCGAGCCTTGTGGCGTGCTCTGGGGGAAGCCTACGTCTTCCTAGCCTCGCCTAGTACACTGCAATAGGCTGGCTGATATGTGTACGTAATAGTTGAGAACCAGTTTTAGAATTGGCAGTATGGAATCAATTGGACATTTTCACAAACCTTTTTCTCTTCACCTGACTGTTTGCAATTTTCCAAGATGGAGGTAAACCAATCGATTATCTCTTTTCTTTTCATTAAGGTTTGTTCGCATGTGGACACTAGTTTAGTCGGCATGCTATACAACTTTGTGGGATCTACTGACAATTGGTTTCCTGCTTCTAAAATAAAAAAAAAGAATAAACAAATAGTAATCAAAATCGTTTTAACTCCTTGGCCATCGAGGGTTGTTTCTGTTTACAAATGTCTTTTATACCTACCAATAGTCTCAAACTATCATCGATCAAGTTCGAAAATATTGCTATACAGGATGATTTTTGGTCGTCAACGTTCCCGAAAACTAAGGAATCTCCTCATCATCACGATCATTTTTCTCCATGGAAGCATACCTGGGAAGTGTCTGGTTTCCAAAATATTAGGGTCCAAAGTTGAGTAAATAGACTGCGTTTTTCTGCATAAATGCACATAGACGCGCGTAGCAGGATTTTTTCACGAAAAATAATTAATATCTGTCTATAAAAAAACTAACATAAATACTAGACACTAAATTTCGCACGACCAAGGAATTAAAAAATAAAAAAAAAAATAAAAAAAAAAATTCCCAGCATTTTTTTTGGCATAAACTTACTTTATTTCATGTATAGAGTACGTACCCTTCGTTAAAGGTGGCCACAAAAAAACACCCTGTATAATAATTTTGTATTTCAATTTGATCAATATATACCCTACCATTGCCCTGTTTATCGCTCGGGGCGCCCGCGCACAGTTGCAGCAGCTGCTCAGCCGTCAGCTTGGCCACGTTCATGATCTTCAAGTCTTCGGTGTCAGGCATGGCTATCTTGTGACCGACACTCAGCAGTTGCTTGTGAGTGTTCCGCATTGACGTGTACACGTTCATTATCGCTATCTATTATATTAAAAGTGATTCAATCAATGTACGTATAGTATACTTCGATTTTTATTACAGCAGTTTTGTATGACATCGTAGAGAGGACATTTTATGAATTTGGTGTAAATTGGAAATAATATTACATATTATGATACGAGTTAATATAATTATGCAACCCCTGAGTAAATATGTAGTGTTAGTGTGTTGTATACTAGTCTAATTAATAATAATAAGCGATGTTAAGTAGTGCGCCTTTCAGTCGCTAGTCGGACAGAGAAGGTTCTGAATTAATTTCATGTACGGATATTAATATTCTGGAGGAGGCAGGCAGCCGACATTCTTGGCAATGTGTTTATAATTAATTATGGTTTGAAGGAAACCATATTGCACCGACCCCATAAATATATAATGTAATAGATAAGGGCAAGAAAATGATGACTGTTCTAGTGTAATTCGTTAAATATTAATAACCTGTCGGTCGCTAAGCTCTTTCTTCATTTTATCGAGCTGCTTAATGTGTTCGTTCCATTTTAGTTTCAGCTGCGACTTTTTTGTGACTACTGATCCTGGAAAAATAAGTTAATTCTTGAACCTTATAAAAACTTGACCACTTTAGTTAAAAATGAGATAGACTAGACTAGTAAAATAATTTCTTGGCTGAAGAGTTAAATTAAAATAGTTATTATTAGTAACCATATTCAGGAGCAGAGCAATATGAAGGAGACGGGTCTCTATCGGACTGTTTTGTTTCCAGATCTTCGTGCCTTTTGATAATGTCCTGAAACGAATGCAATTTCCACGCTCAAATAGGATATCTTCTATCTATAACAAGTCGACACATGGCGACAAAGTTGTATTATATAGGTATATGTACCAGGTAGGTACCTACTCTAGACACGTTTCTATGTAGGTATCTTTCCCAGTTGTGTGGATAAACGGAATAAGTCTACTGTTCTCCTGTGATCCTGTACTGAATGACCACATACAATCACGCCTCTATCTCGAAGGGGTAGGCAGAGACCATCATACTTTTAACAACATACTAATATTGAATTTCATTACCATTTTATAATGTGCAGTAAAATGTAGGTAGACAAATGAACCACATACCTGATTTAGCAAAGATTTGGCAGATTTACCGGCAGACTTCTAGAAATAAAATATTTTGATTATATAATCCTAAATTTAATAAATATCAGGCAGTCTTGCACCATTATAAAAAAAACTCTACACAGCTCAAAATGTAAGGAACGTTAGTAGAAATAATGTAATTAGAACAGAAATTAGGAACTGAGATGTGTCTCCTGACTAAGTTCCTATCCTCTATTATAGAAAATTATCAATAGCTTAACTACTAGAGAATATCCTGTTATGCATGGCTAAATGGCCAAATAAATATTAAGTAATTGTTGCACTTGCATCTAGAGCAGTTGGCGGGGGTTGCAGACAAGTTAACGACATCGTCGCCAAAAACTTTCAACTTTAACAAATTGTCATCTATACATTCAGAAGTAGCTATCAATATGTCGACTGATAGAAGAGCTAGGTGGGAAGCTAGAGAACTGGCTGAGAGATCATTGACGATAACAGGACCCGGGCTTTAATTAAAAAAGCTTGTAATAAAATGGGCAAACCTGCACCACCGGCACCGTTATAACTCCCTTTCCCATTTTATTCGACGTGTAAACGTTGTTGATCTTTTTAGGGATCGTTGACTTCTGAAATAATAGTAAAATGAATATAGGAAAACTAAAATTACGGCTAACTCCACAAAAAAATATCACAAACCAGACCTTTAATGGCGTAACCTTTTCTCCTCGCCCCCTTATCGCCGGGTACTTTACTTGCCCCTCGTCTTTCTTCCCAGACCTCGGCCGTGACTAAAATAACATATAACTACTGACAAACTTATTTTATAACTTACTATTAAACTTTTGCGAGGCAAAAAATCTAAAAATTATTATTACTTACCCCTACTACGTTGTAGCTGCTACGAATTCTGTGCAGCCGGTTAAGACCAAAGGATTCGTTAACATACTCGTAACATACTAACATAAAATACACACAGAGCTATGTTACCAAAATGAACCAGAATTGCAGGATCGTAAAGAAGGTCCCACAGTCAAGTATAACTTAATTATGGATGTAAATGAACAGTCATAAGTTGCTAGTCTCTAGCCTGGGAATACCAGAGTTCCTCAGGAGATTCTTATGATATGCACAGAAAGAGATGCAGCCGATGCGTTCTAGTAAAGCTCCGCATCAGCACATTCGTTTGATTTTATTGATATTCAGTACATATCTATTTATGTATGACTACGAATGGCAAACTATTTAATGAGCCACTGTTAATATTTTGATGGGGTCTTGTGTGATGGAGTGGTTGCAGAGAATGTAAATTGTAAAGCTTACTGGTGGATCGTTTGCACTGCCCTGTCGACCTCGACACGGCCTGTTCTGAGGCAAACGCTGTGGAATCCGGCATTTCGGAAATGTTCTCGGCGAATCTGATATCAAAAATAATCAGGGTCAAGCTATACGATCGAGGTGAGAAAATTCAATACCTATATAGATAACGTGGCAAATAAATATTGTTATATATAGGTCCAATTATTTACCTGCCCTAGTTTCTACACTAGCCATTACACTCAATGGGAGAATAATAAAATTTATATACGAATTTCATAACAATTACAAAGATAAACAAAAATTTTGAATTTTCTGCTACATAATGTGAATTTACATTTACAAGTAAAATTTTACTTAATTTTGACAGAGTTTTGATTTATTTGATATCTGCATAGACAACAGGAATATAACTCTCGTCTATGGCTAAAAAATTTAAATCATTTTATAAGGAAAAAAATAATATATAGGTATTCTATTATACGATTTCATAGACCAAATGTACTTTGCAAGTAAAGACCACCCTTAAATGTTACTGTATTATGGCCATATTTATTATTTTATTGAAAATAAAATTGTTGAACAAAAACCGCCGTGAAAAAATATAATCTACCTTTATGCTGCTTACCTATATTTTAAAGAAACTTTTTATTTTTCTTTAAAGTGTCAGTCGGTGAAAAGTCATTCTTTGTGACAAGGAAATTTCAGGCAGATGTTTTTTTATGTGTTTTTTTATATTTTAAATTAAATGTAAAAGTAAACCAGGATCTTAAGGTTTTGTATGAAATATTATCTACTAGCCAGAAAATTTTTGTCTAAGTATGTCTGCTATAAAACTTACCAAAGATAAACCTCGTAAGTATTTTTGTATAAAAGTATCAATACCCTAAACTACCTACTGAAAGCTGAAACGTAAATCGTCGCCAGCCTATTCACTCCACTGCTGGACGTAGGCCTCTCCCTTGGTACGCCATACGGCTCGATCTCCCGTTTTTGCCACTACCCGCCGCCCTCTTCCAGTCATCGGTCCATCTTGCCGGAGGGCGTCCAACGCTACGCTTGCCAAGGCGCGGTCTCCGTTTGAGAACCCGCTTAATCCACCGTCCATCGGTTCTACGACAGATGTGGCCTGCCAACTGCCAATTCAGACTGCTACATTTCGAGACTATGTTTGTCACTTTGGTCTTCTGCCGGATAATCTCGTTTCGGACTTCCTCGAAGATCGACTCGAGATCCCGAGTCGATCTTTCCATAGCTTTCTGAGTGAAGAATGAAACGTAAATATTTCATCTAAATCGGTAGAGCCATTTTCGTGCTTTAGCGAGCATTTTTCTAAAAACAAGTCCTTTTTGACTTACAAGCACGTCGAGAGTCCTTTTAATTCATCGCGTGATTTGATGAAAGTTAAGCTATTGGAGCAGTCGGTGACGAACCTATTTCTAAGAGTCTGAATCCCTGCGTACAAAGTTTCTCATAAATGTGTTTAACAGTGGGTGCACCGCGCATCGTGCCGCGGCCGACCGCTGCGTCTGCCGCCCGCGCTGCCCGCAACGCAAGTAATGCTAGTCGCAACTTAGCCAATAATAAGCAGTCACCAACTCGGAGCCCTCAACCTACCTCTGCCAAGGTATTTCAATCTTCTGTAATTTGAGGTGAATCTTTTATAGTAAATTACTTACTTACATATGTATAGGTATATAAACGCGGCTATGCTAACGCGGAACTGCAGGATCGCCAAGGTGACCCTATATCCACGTTTGGCATAGCTGTGTCATATGCTCATTACCTAAGAGAATGCCCCTATGTTTCTTTGTCGACTCTTACGGCATGCACAATATAGAGGAGGGAACAACTCTCCTCATAGTCGTATTCATAAAAGTGCTTTTCCATCCCTGCTGGAAGCTGCCGCTGTAGGCAGCACTTTTATAATATAGGTACTTAATATTATACAGGGTGTAACAAATAGGGTATGTTAAGCGAAAAGCTACGTAAATAGCCCACTGTAGAGAACCTACCCACAAAATTTGAGACTTGAAATCACATGTTTATTTTTCAAGATTGTATGAAAATTCCTGATATGTGTAAAATTCTCCATACTATCGGGAAAAATAAACATGTGATTTCGAGTCTCAAATTTTGTGGGTAGGTTCTCTACAGTGGGCTATTTACGTAGCTTTTCGCTTAACATACCCTTTTTGTTACACCCTGTATAATTACGTTTCAGGTACAGAATAAGCATCCAATTATTCGTGCTTCTACCATTCCTCAGTCAGATTCGAAAACTGATTGCAAGGTAAGCAAACTATATTAGTACAGTACAGTGTCCGTTTATATTTCATGTCCATAGAGTCTTTTGTTAAAGTTGAGGACTCTTAACATTATTTTCGACTAAGTCTATCTCTGGGATCCATCTAGGATTTAAGCCAGGTACGGCGGCTATCGTATGTATGTTATTAATTTTTTTTCATTAAGTTCAGACATTCTCGACCAACAACTATTTGTTTAAAAAAAATTATTAAAGGCTCTAAATCTAATTGCGGTGCTATGTCCCCACTTCATTTGCAAAAATAAATTTGGCTATTTAAATTTTCGGGTGAATTAATTTAACAGAATACATACATATTTTAAAAATACATTAAATACACTATTATTTACCATGAGCAGTAATTTAACTTAACCCGGTAGTACCTGTAACAGCTTTTTAAAAATGTCCACGCGGGAAAAGTCAATAACGCTGGGCGACCCATTTTGAACATTACTATTTCCTCATAATGAATGAGATAGATGCTAAGCTATCTTTCCCTCGGATCTGCCGACTCATGGTCACGTATACCACAAAGACACTACTGTCGCCAAAAACGAGAAGCCAGGAATCCAAAGCATATAACGGTGTCATGTGTATTTAAAAAACTAAAATAAATTTTACATGTAGACTGCAAATCCGAAAACAATTAAAATAAATGTTTTAATTTGAACATTTGTTACTTAATTCTAAGTACGGTGTTTCGCCAACTCCAGTGGCTCCGGTGGCATCAAAAAGAGGGCCACCGTAATAGTAATAATGTCACCGTAATTGATATTAGTGTCTTTTTGTATACAGGATGACCGAACAACGGGTAATTTGAACTTCCGAGATGTAAAAGTACAGCCTTTTCTACCTTCAATTAAAAGAATTATTCCGGCTCAGGGTACTATGCCCCATTTTGTAATGTAGGGGAAGATTTATTATTAAATGGAAATGTCATAAAAAACTAAAATACGTGTATATTTCAGTAATTCAACTAGATAAAGCTAAATAATCATTGGAGACAAAACAACAGACATCAATTGGCATGTGTACAATTACCAACCGCCTCATTATTTCACAATTCGCAACTTAACTTAATTAGCTATAATTATGAGAGCTTACCAACAGCTGACTAATAAGAATTTGATAAAAGTGCTATCCTATGGCACGACAACCTTTTTTAACAAGTAACCTAAGTTTGTAGTCAAATTTAAAAAAAACAGATTTGACTGCTATCCAAAGGCCCCAGTTCAACTGCACTAAGTCCTAGCCGCTCTGTAGCATCCAGCCAGTTGCACTGTTCGTCTATCTTTCGGTGTTAAACGACTAACATGGCCGGCACTTTTACTGTCCAGTTCCTTGTGCGGCATACCTAATGGTGTTCCTGATGCACTCTGAGCACTGTAGGTCAATCGATAGACAGCATAAGTACACAAATCGCGTCACGTCTGATCATAGGAAGGGTATCGTTCCTAAATGAACTAATTCCAGGAGAATCTTGCTCTTTACTCTTTCGAGTCCCCTTCTCTACTGGCCTACGCGCGTAGGTGTACTCATGCACATAATTATTACACGCGTCAAATGTGCATTTATGCAAGGAAAACCGCAGTCTATTTACTCAACTTTGGACCCGAAGCTTGAACAAGTACGCCTGATGATAACCAGACTACTTCCCACTGCTATGCTTCCATGGAGAAAATATTGATCATGATGATGAGGAGATTACACCTTTTTGAGTAGTAAATTTGGGGACGTTGACGACCAAAACATTTAACACCCCGTATATTTCTTCCTTTCCCCTATCTTTTTCTTTGGGTGGCGGTACACTAGCGGGTCAACTGGGAGATCACCCGATTCTCATTACCCACAAGTATTTTATGAAGAAAAAATAATAAACACAAAATCATACATTAGAAAAACTCCGGATTTTAATTCCGTAGGAAATCATTAACAATTTCGGTGGTTTGATAATAATATCGGTGGCGATTGAAATTTTTAAATGATACAAGAAATAAGACGTAAAATGTGTAACATATGACTGAATATTATATATTTTTAGCTATTACCGAATAACTATAGAAAGATATAAAATTTCGCCAGCTAGTATCGGGTTGTTGCATCGTTTCCCCGTAAAAAAATTACATCGGCGAGCCGCAAAAACAAAACACACCTCTCATTCTCTATGCTGTCGCAACAACGTTTTTACCGGGAAGAAATCGATGATACCTGATTACCATTGAGGGGTCGCACGCTCGGCGACAGCGAGCCGGGTACAGAGCGTGCAGGGAAGGATCCTTAACCATTACATAGCTGTTACCTTTTGGAGATATCGCCAACACCCGTGGCATCATCAGGATTACCACTATTACCCACTGAACTCCATTACCCGATCTTCCCCTACCTTCGAGTACCTAACATGACTCTGTTACTCTGTGGAATGAATGTAGTCTTTATTTAGTTATACTTGTATTTTATTCTTGATTAATTTGTTTTTTTTAGCCTTCGCCTAAAGTAGATCCCGAAGCAAAATTATGTGAAAATGAATCGGTGATTATAGAAGAACCCACTCAATACACTGATTTCTCAAAAACTGAGCAATTGATTAGTGAATCTAATTTGTGTGGTGAGTAATATTGACAGACTAGGTAGTAAATAAGAGCATTGCATTGCATCATTGTTTTGTCAAGTGCATTTTGCGCTTTCAATATAACTATGACAGGCGCGATGAACACCTACCTACCTATGAAATAAAAACAATTCTGTAAGGGCCGATATTTCCTACACTCAGATAGCCTGTCTCGTGGATAAATTTGATGATGTCTTTCTCCAAAACTTGTTTAAGATAGAAACAGCATCAACTTTCAGTCTTCAGATAGGCTATCTGGAAAAAAGTGACTTGGAATTATTTTCTGTGTGAATCATATTATTTCTTGTTTTATTTTCAGAAATAACACAGCTCGAACAAAATTTAAACCTCGCTGCAAAGGAGGACGTTATTCATATAGTTGGTAATGATTTCAACTACATAAATACTTATTCATTTATTTATGTACCTACTTACAAATAACAAATGTACTTAAAATTCAATATATTTATGATATCCAGGCATACATATATTCTATTTTATACTTTTGTAGAGAGCGAGTGCAAAACTCGATCGCACACGCCGTCAGTTAGCAGCAGTCCATCTCGACCCCGGACTCCAAGGAGTGCGCAGTCCAGTCGACCTCAAACGCCGTGCGTGAGTCGTCCCATGACCCCCTTGCTCAAAACCAGTCGCCCGACTACACCGAGGCTCCAGGCCCCCAGGCCTAAAACTCCTACCACCACACCGAATAGCTCACCATCGCCTGTGCAGGACTCTCATATTGTGTTTGAAAATGAAGACGCTAAAACCGCCTACTATATCAAACAGCAAGAGGTTCAACTCATGAAGAAAGAGGCTGAATCAAAACAAGTAAGTAAACTACTAGATGTAACATGGAACATTTTCTAGAAAAAGGAAAATTGCATAGATCGATCACAAAGTAGAACGCAAAAATCATTTAAAATATTTTTTCTAAGAATCTGTTCAGAATACCTACCTTATCTATTACACTTCATGGTAATCCAGTATTTCTATATTATAGAACGAACTCCTGAGTATAAGAAGCGACCAATAAACCACAGGTATAGGTCAAAAGTTCAATAGTCTGCTAGAGAGCATTACATTTATATTGTAGGTAACAGTCTGTTCGGAAAGAGAAATAAAACAATTAAGTATGCAAAATTGTTCATAAATGTACTTCATACTCGTACAATTTCCAACATAATAGTTCGTAACGTTCTCTTTTAGCCTTGCTAACTTGTCAAGTTAACTAAAACATCTGCATAAACTCAAGTAGCTTCAATCCCACTGGTTCTCTTTCCAAACAGACTCTACAGCTCGATGCCCTGGAGTTGTTCAATTGTCTTCGCGGGATTCAACACCGTATGTCCCAGGAGGGCGGCAGTGGAGGCGGCGAGGGCGAGCAGCAGCATGGCGTAGTTCTGTACAACGTGGCCGACTGGTCCGAGGAGGATGTGGCCCAGATCTGTCGCATCACCGACAACTTGTGTGACGTGGAGAGCGCTGCGGAACTTGTCAATACTATTTTACCTATTGGTAAGTTTCTAACATTAACATATAACGCATCGAGTATCTAAATTGGCTTTAGTTGCAGTAGCTTTATTGACTGCAATACTTTAGGCAACTGTAAATGGTAACAACAACAGCAAATGATTTCTCTCTTTGCCACCAGAAGAAGGAACTCTAGAAGAATTTTATGACAAAATAATGAATATGCCAGCCTATTTCGCTAATTTTTGTATACATGCGTTTACGGAGAGGCAAGAAGTTTTAGACTGGGTTAAAGATTTAATAGATCAGCATGTAAGTAGTTATTTTTATACCTTTCGAATATCTTCTACTACAGCAAAACTTCCGACATATTTTTGGATAAGTATGTGTTATATTCTATACCTTAGGTACCAGAGTCAATAGTCTTGGATAACTTTCAGAACGTTTCAATATTATGGTGAGCTTACGAACTTAATGAAATATCTATTCTATCAACAGGAGAACGGCAGTGGGGAATCTATGTCACGTTTAACTAATTACAACAAACAAGGTCTGCAGTTCTGCGACGACCTGCGAGAAGTCAAGAGCAGAGCTGATGAAGCAGTGAATAAGCTCACGCAGTTATCGAAGTTGGTGTTTCCTTTGAATACACACGTCCTTTTGCTGTGAAAAGTTGAAATAACGGCAAAAGCCCTGCTTTCCATGAGAGTTGTGCTACGCTACGGTGCTATGGATGCGTTTGATATCAAATTGACATCATTAATATGATTGGTGGGTATCATACGCATCCGAAGCAAGGTGGCACTAGTCTGGTGAAAAGGCCGCTTTCTTCATCTTCTCCTTTCCCGTCCTGTCTCTATCGTAAGAATTTGCCTGAGGAACTCAATTTCATGCTACGGGTGTATATTAATATTCTAGAACGCTGTAAGTAATGGAGGTATGTAGGTGAGTAAAGTTATAATATTTCTTTATAGAAGAGCTTATCGCGAAAGGACCACATTAATTGCCGTTGGACAATCTTTAGTACGAGAAATTGCTCGTATCCGGGAGGAAATTGATACTGTCAAGGCTTCTCCAACTGTAACTGACAGTGAGATTTCAAGATTGCTTGAGGTATTTACATCAAAATGTACATTCAAATTATGTAATAACATTTTACAAAAGTGATTCAGGAGATACATGAGGCTTGAGACATCCGTCACATACAACACTAGAAGGAATCAGATCGTAACATCTCATTGGCAACCTTCTTTTATAGGTCTTGTTTCGTTTATTACCACTTACTAAATTTCCTAATAAAATGTAGAGTACTCGCCGTGAGCTACAAGAGGAAAAATCTGCTCGAAATACTTTGAAAGAGAAATTAGCTAACACAGAAGTTCAACTTCGTCAGTCGCGAAACAGAGTAGCAAAAATGGACAGACAGTTACGTGAAGCCGAAGCCAGCATAACCAACCTCACTGGCACAGTGAAATCTTTGGAAGATCAGGTTAATATTTAAAAATAGGGATAGGAATAATATGTAAATTAGTAGGTACCCATTTTGCACAAATGATGATTTACATCACATGACATAAGTAGGTATAAATAATTAAGATATTATTTGATAGTGTTTTTCTAATTAGAAGTATTCATTATATAGGTACCACATGGGGTAGAGCTCAAGATAGAGCTATAATTACCCATACTCGTAATCACAACTTCACAGACACACAATAGAAATCACAAAGTATTTGATTATTCTACTAAGGGCTCTCCTGAATATCATTTATTAGATTTTTTTAAATCAATACTATTCTTGCAGAGTCGCCAGAGAGAAGTTCAATTAGAAGCTCGAGCTAGAAAGTTAAGAGAAACTGTAAAAACTGGTGAAGTAGCCAGCGTTCAGCTTGTGCAACAACGTGATTTATTACAAGCAGAGTAATAAATCATTTTAATATATTTATTATGATTTAATTTGTAGTAAACATTTTAAAGTCTTGCAATCATATTTTATTAATTTTTTTAGAGTTTCAAGTCTGAAGACACAAATCGAAGACTTGATGACCCAACATGCGGTGCAAATTGATGAATTGAATGAACAATTTGATGAACTTAAACAAAGCTTGGAACAAGAAAAACAAAACACAGAAATGGAAATTAAACTGAAGGAATTTGCTGACAACGCTTTAGTTGAAAGTCGCGCTACTATAGAACAATTAAAAATCAAAATTACTGAACTAGAAAATAGCAGAATTAATCCAGGTAAGTAAGTAATTAACTTACTATTCTGTCAGTAAAATTTTATGGTTAAGTACCTAAAATTCTTCGTATATTATGTTTTAGAGTTACCAACAGAAAGAGAGATGGACTTATGGGCCGAACTCCAAGCTACAAAGGAAACGCTCCGGGTAGCCGAAGATGAGATCACGACCAGCAAACGTGAAAAAGTCCGCTTTTTGGAAACTTTAACAAAAATAACAGTAAATATTATTAATCACTCTAATTCCTGTTAGATAATACGTTGGCCGTAATCCTCTGAAATGTGATGTTTTTTTTCAGTTGCACATACCGGATAATTTTTTTCGTTACGCTCCGAGGTGAATAACTGTAATAAAAGAATGCAATTATTAAAATTATGAAAATTCGACTGCGTTATTCTGTTTCAGGATAATGAAAACAAGGTAGAAATGCAACAAAAATTAGCAGCAGAAGTACTCTCTAAGGAGAAACTCGTCGGAAAAATGCAAACGCAAATTAGAGAGTTGACAAAAAATATAAAACTAAAGTATGTAGTGACTTCACATACCTACCTACAATCTTGAACTTCAGATTTTTTGGTAACGTGAAGCGTTAAATTGTATTTTCTTTTTTGCAGTGAACAAAAAGTGATTCAATATGAGCAGTACGTGCGAAACCTGCAAGCGCACAACCGAGCTGTTGCCAACTGCCAAGAAAGTCCAAACGGTATTAGCTATCAGGACTTACAACAAGAGGTAAGATTTAAGAGAAAGCAGCAGTTAGTTCCCTTTACGTCCTACGATATACGTATGTAGATACCTACATATCTGGATACCTTTCGTGGCGCTACTGTCAACTCTGGTGTCGTGGTGATGAGGGCAGCAGTCAAGCTAAACTGCCTAGTAGGCGCTAGAATTTATTTACCTACCCATACATATACTAAGTGTAGTATTTGTATCTACCCAAATATGTACTAGGCGTACTAAAAAGGTGCACTATTTGTAGATCATGACCCTGAGAATGAATCTGCTAGAGGCAGTCCATCGAAACGAAGAAATCTCCGAAATACTGTCACAAAAGGAACAACAGCTGGAGCAACAAGAAAAAACGTCACGAGCCCAGGCAAGGGTTATTAAGGTTATTTTATTTTTTATGATAATTAGGCACATGTTTGTTTACACACTCGTACTTACGCAGTATAGCCTAACATATCTAGATATAATATATTTAGATATCTATCATGATAACTTGGAGCATTGGAGGAGAATCATCGCTCTTTCCACCAAGCATCCATGCTTGCCTCTGTCATTTAAAGGCTTTGTTAGCAGATCCGCTTGAACTTTAATGTCGGTGTGAAATTAGTACTCTTGTGCCCAACGCCCAACCTATCTATCTAGAAATTTGCAATATTGCATACCTATTCCAGGTACGGGAAGAGCTCATCAACATGCTAAAGAATAAAGAAACTGAACAGAGTCGAGAGCTATCAGCTCTACAGCAAGATCTGGAACATCGAATGAAAATTGTCGACGAAGTGAGTTATGTTTCTAACTAGTTTGTCATGTTGCTGAATTTGTTCAACCTAAGAAGATGCCTAAGAAGTAACATTTTATTTTAGTCATAGGACAGATTACTCAATATAGGTGTAGGCTGGTCCAGTGTTTCCTACTTCTATCTCTCTTTCTTTATTTAGCTTTTAATAATTTTAACATACGTAACTGCGTGAGCGAATTCTGAGTAGGTAGAATTAGAGTTTTTATAAATAGATGTATAGGTAGAGTCTAATTGATTTTAGGTAAATAAACAAATTGCGGCCAAAGCAGAGGAGATCCAAGAGCTATTTACAACGCTGGAGAACAAGCAGCAGCAGATCCACAGGTTAGAGAAGATTGTGCTGGCACTGGAGGAGCAGCAGAAACGTGCGCAGGCGCAGCGAACGCGCCACGAAGAGAAAATTGCGTCTCTTGAACACGAGATCGCAGCCAATTATAATAAGCGAGATCGGTTAGTCCATACTAAAACTTTTGATAGTCATATCAACAACTTCGCTGGTGTGATTTAAGTTTTGCTACCTACCCTAGGACACTTTTCTAAAATAAAAGCTAAAATCTATAAAAACGAAGGTACCTATGTATCTTATATTTTAATGCCATTTATGTTTTCTTATTTCAGAAAATTCTTGTTCTTCTAATGAAAATGCAGAAAGAAATTTGTAAAGTGAAAAGTGCCTATTGTGAAATTGTTGATTGAAAGTGAGTTTCTTACGTCCCAAATTGAATAAATGTGTGTCGTTTAAAATTTACCGGCTTTTTATATTGTGAAAGCTATTGCACATCTATGACTTTAAAACGTAGGTAGGTACCTTCCATAGTACGAATACAATACTCACTACAATATAGGTTATGTACAATTTGAATACATGGTCTTGGCCTCTGACCATAATCAGGCGTTCCCTTGAGAGTAGTTTAGATAGGTTCGTCACTGATATAGATGTTACCGGATGTTACAGAAGTCTATAGTGGTATAGAAGCCTCTCGCTTTGATGACCAATTTGTACGCAGATGCGCTGAGCGTAGACGCTGAGCGTGTGCTCTTTTATCGTTTTCTTTTTCTTTTTTTGCTTTTTTAGTTTTATTTTCTCGCTAATTGTTCTGTTTTTATAGTCGCTTACATGTTTGTAATTTGGCTATATGCAAGCAATCAAAATGAATATCGCCGTGTCCCACACTATAAAAAAAAAATACGTCAAACTAATGTCAATGTCAGACTGACGTTGACAGTTAGATTGCAAACGTTGCTGAAGCTTTATGTATTGTATTTTTGCAATATATTATTTTCTTGGCGATTTTATTTGATTTTTTCATTAAAAATAAACACAATTACGAACAAACTGTGTGGGCAAACGCTTAAGCAATTCATAATCACAACAATATTTATGCAAGTGTAGTAAAAACAACCAGTTCACCATGTCGGAAAGAAAAGTATTAAATGTAAGTGTTTATGTATAAATTAAGGTATAATTACATTAGTATACATTATTTTTATGCCCCGTTGGTACCCATATTTACCCAAAGTGTCACTATATGATGTCCCTGACCTAAATAACTTACCTTACCTATGTCTCCATGGGTGCGTTTAATATTCACTAACTAATCAAATTCATTCACATTATGGAACAATGAATATGATTGGTGGATATCAGACTCATCCGTAGCTATATTTCTGGTGGAAAGGCTTCCTTAGCCCCCCTGGGTAATCCCTAATATAATCTAGAATTAAACCTAGATAGATACATCTAAATACAAACAGACATTTTTCCTCTTTATAATGTTAGTGCAGATTGATACACTATAATTACTTTGTATAACTATCCTACTACATCACCATAAAAAACATTATATATTTATTTGCAAACTTTTTCAGAAATACTATCCTCCGGATTTTGATCCATCAAAAATCCCTCGTATGAAACTGGCAAAAAATCGCCAGTATACTGTAAGATTAATGGCTCCTTTCAACATGAGGTGTGCTACATGTGGAGAGTACATCTATAAAGGGAAGAAGTTTAATGCCAGGAAAGAGGATGTGGAAAATGAGGATTATCTGGGTATCAGAATTTACAGGTTTTACATTAAAGTAAGTATTTATTTTGTTTATTAATGAGCTGAGATATGAACAAGAATTTTGAATGTTCTTGGAAGTGGAGAAACCCAAACCTTTTTTACTGAAACAACCTGAGTGTAAAAGGAATTTTTTTAAAGATTTATTTAAAACTAGTGGACACCTGCGACTCAGTCCGTGTGGACTGCAGAAAAAACTAAATGTCGAAATTATCCAGGATAAAAGCATTTTCCCGGGGGTAAAAAGTAGCCTATATGTTAAGTGGGACTTGTCACAATATATTCCTGAAAACTGCAACGAAATCGGTTCAGCCGTTTCTGAGATTAGGGGTCATCCATAAATTACGTCACACCAATTTCATGATTTTTTGCCCCTCCCCCCTCCTTGTCACAGCTGGTCACATTCGTGAGACCCCCCCCATCCCTAGTGTGATGTCACATTTAGCTTTTTTTTTGCAAATTTATATTTAGAGATTATTGAATGAAAATGTGACGTCACAAAATTTAGGACCCCTCCCACCCCCTTGTCACACAATGTCACAGTTTGACGATCCCCTCCCTCCCCCTTAACCTGTGACGTAATATATGGATGGCCTCTTAGCGTGCACAAATGCACACACAAACTGACAAACAGACAAAAATTCCAAAAATCATTCTTTTGGGTACCTACTAAGTTGATGTATTTTTGTTTTAACATAAATAAATAGGCATATTCAATTTCATTCTGACATAATTACCTACTATGTTTCTCATACCTAGTTTTTTAGTTGTAATTTTCCCATTTGTCAGAATTAATTAATTACACTGCTATGATGTTTTAAACCTGTAACACCTGCACATCTCATTAACTATATCTAATTTCTCTATTTCAGTGTACAAGATGCCTCCAAGAAATATCATTCAAGACGGACCCTAAAAACACTGACTATGAAATAGAAGCTGGTGCCACTCGGAACTTTATGGCCTTGAAATTGGCAGAAGAGCAAGCTAAAAGGGAAGAAGAAGAGCAGAAAGAAGAGGAGGCTAATAA
Organism: Carposina sasakii; assembly: GCA_014607495.2. Lineage (NCBI taxonomy): Eukaryota > Metazoa > Arthropoda > Insecta > Lepidoptera > Carposinidae > Carposina > Carposina sasakii. Next base: position 10,252,709 of record CP053154.1, read on the forward strand.
TCCCATGAAATTATTAGGTAGGATGAATCTAGTTAAATATACATACATACATACACACTTACTTTTACTCCACAGCAACTATTGGCGCTATATAAAGCGCAAGTTCGCCCTTGTATGGAGTACTGCTGCCACCTTTGGGATGGATCAGCTAAATATCAGCTAGCCGCACTGGACTCGGTGGAAAAACGGGCAATAAAACTTATTGGAGATGAAACCGTAGCAAATTCGAAACTCCAGGACCTGACCCACCGCCGTAAAATTATATAAAATTAAATAGCATATCACCCTTAAGTTGTTGATATGCCACCCATCCGCACCAAACGTTATGCTAACTCGTTTGTAATGCGAACGGCTAAGGAGTGGAATGCACTTCCTGCCGATGTATTTCCCGAGCACTACAACATTGTCTCTTCAAAGCTAGAGTGAATAGGCACTTTCTAGGCAAACATGTACCATCCTAGGCCGCATCTTGCTTAACATCAGGCACGATGGCGGTCAAATGTTTGCCTAGATAATTGTAAAAAAAAAACATTATACATTTGGCTGTAGTCAACTTTATCTTTCAGATAGGCTATCTGAGCATTGGAAAAAATTGGTCCTTAGTGGACTCTTAAAATATGCATGTAAGGAGATGCAGATGGTTGTATACAGGATGATTTTTGGTCGTCAACGTTCCCGAAAACTACGGAATCTCCTCATCATCACGATCATATTTCTCCATGGAAGCATACCTGGGAAGTGTCTGGTTTCCAAAATAGGGTCCAAAGTTGAGTAAATAGACTGCGTTTTTCTTTTTCTGCATAAATGCACATTGACGCGTGTAGCAAGATTTTTTCATTCTGTGAGAAGATTAATAATTAGTTTACTAATTTATTAATTTCTATAATCCTATGGCGAAACATATGTAGAAAAATTTCGGAATGGTGCTAGCATAAACAATAACAAAGCTATAAATTTCGACCGATCAAGAAATAAATAAAAAAATTTACATCGTTTCCCACCATTTTTTTGGCATAAACTTACTTTATTTGATGTATAGAATACGCACCCTTAAGGGTGGCAACGAAAAACATCCTGTATATCAAAACAAAAGTACATACCAGAGTTATCACAGGTACTAAGCAAATCCACAACTCAGAAACACACATCATTATTCATCATCAATGATTGCACCTACCTAAATTCGAACACAATGTAAATCCAATTCAATTTTGCGATATGGCGTCTCTCACGGAGACTTTGCCAATGTCACATGTTGAATGTAAATTCAAATTCAATTTCAGAATACAGAACAGAGCAGTCGAAGCAAGAGATAGAGTTGCTAGAAGGCTTAGAGGAGCTGAAGCAGTTGAACCGGCGACAGCGCGCCGTGGACTACGAGGGCATGCTGCAGCAGTTCCAGCCCGAGTCCAGCGAGCAGCGTCGGCTGAGGGAACAGCAGGAAGATGACGAGTTTATCAAGTGAGATACCCGTATATCCTACTATCCTACTATAATATTATAAACGCGAAAGTTTGTAAGTATGGATGGATGTTTGTTACTCTATCACGTAAAAACTACTGAATAGATTTTAATGGAACTTTACAACAATATAGCGTACATATCAGAATAACACATAGGCTACTTTTTATCCCGAGAAAATAATTTTATCCGGGATAATTTCGACATTTTGTTTTTTCTGAAGTCCACGCGGGCGGCGTCCACTAGTTGACTATAATGCCGGGTACAGATTTACGAAATGTAACATGTAGATCATTTTATAAGTGTGGACGCAGGTCGTGCACGAGAATGTACTACTGTTAAAATTTTCTATTCGTACGCGTAGTGAGCATGCGCTCAAGGCGTCCACACTATGGGAATTCTGTTACATTGCGTGATACATTGCGACAATGTGGACGACAAATTCTTTCATTCATTCTTTCGTTAAGTTTATGAATTGTTTATGTTTCCGTGTATAAAACATGTGGCAATATGGTTTTCGGCGTGGTCGTTCAACTGGTGATCTTCTTGCATATGCCAACCATATTTGGAGCGAAGCAATTGAGAAGCACGGGGAAGCCATTGCTGTCTCACTCGATATCTCCAAGGCATTTGATAGGATATGGCACGACGGCCTTTTAAGCAAGCTTCCATCGTATGGTATCTCTGATAATCTTTGCATCTGGATTGCTGACTTTTTGAAGAAGCGCTCAATACGTGTGGTCCTTGACGGTCATTTGTCTGATCAAATCACTATTGACGCTGGAGTTCCGCAAGGGTCAGTACTATCTGCAACCCTTTTCCTATTACATATAAACGACCTGCCTGTGCCTGGTTCCTTTGGGTATGCAGATGACACCACTGTTGCAGATAGATACTTTTCGGGTGCGAGGGCTACCAGAGATCAAGTCCAGTCTTGTCGAGAGTCAATGATTGAGAGAGTTGATTTGGCACTACAGGCAGTCTCCGACTGGGGCGAAGCTAATTTAGTCCAATTTAATACCTCTAAAACGCAGGCGTGTATATTTACCGCAAAACGGAGTAAGTTCGACCTGACTCCGACTTTCCAGGGTGTGTCCTTGGCAATGGCTGACCATCTTCAACTCTTAGGCCTGGACATATCAGCAACGTCGAATTTTGGCAAGTACATCGAGTCCATAGCAAAAATCTCAGCTAAAAAACTAGGCGTCCTATCCAAGGTTAGGCGGTATTTTACTCCACAGCAACTATTGGCGCTATATAAAGCGCAAATTCGCCCTTGTATGGAGTACTGCTGCCACCTTTGGGATGGATCAGCTAAATATCAGCTAGCCGCACTGGACTCGGTGGAAAAACGGGCAATAAAACTTATTGGAGATGAAACCGTAGCAAATTCGAAACTCCAGGACCTGACCCACCGTCGTAAAATGCTGCCTTGTCAGTGTTTTACAGGATACACTTTGGAGAGTGTGCGTGGGAACTTCACAATACAGTTCCACCAGCCCCTTTTCACCATCGGGATACTAGACGCAGACTAGCGTATCACCCTTATGTTGTTGATATCCCACCCATCCGCACCAAACGTTATGCTAACTCGTTTGTAATGCGAACAGCTAAGGAGTGGAATGCACTTCCTGCCGATGTATTTCCCGAGCACTACAACATTGGTCTCTTCAAAGCTAGAGTGAATAGGCACTTTTTAGGCAAACATGTACCACCCTAGGCCGCATCTTGCTTAACATCAGGCACGATGGCGGTCAAATGTTTGCCTAGCTAATTGTATAAAAAAAACATTATTACATCAGCTATCTACCAGTGAAGGTCCCGTCAAAATCGTTCCAGAGATTAGCTAGAACAAACAGAGAGACAATTTTTTTTAAAGATACATGCTTTTCGACTACTTATGACATCGAATCATAATGATAATGATATTATGCATCATAGCTTACTAGTGCTTGCGCTGTTAATAACTCTTTTCTTTCTTTTTTATTCTTAGTATGTAGCACATACACGAAGTGGAAACCCAAAATGGTAGTGTGTGTAATGCACGTGTTGCTACCGTGTCGTTAAAGACAAATCTATCTAGGGGCGTAGCTACCGCTGTATCATAACGTACCCCTAACGTGTGTAAACAAAAGTTTGTAAAATAAAAGGTATCAACTATTAACAAATGTCACTTAATTTCATATTAGTTTATTATGCATCATAGCTTCAACTAGTCGTAGTTCTGTTAAATAACTCTTTTTTTGGTATTTTGCTTCTAGGTCAGTCAAATTCGCGAACAACACACATAAAGTGGTCGCCGAGGAAATTGTAGAAGACATCAAAAGCGAGGACGAGCCGCCAGCAAAGATATCCAAGATCGAAGTTATCCCGCCAAAAGCACCTCCAAAGAAAGATGAAACGTGGAACAGAAGTATTGGCATATCCAAAAAGAGTGCGTTAACAAACTTGGTGAGAAAAAAGGTAGAGACAAGTACTAAAGACATGAAAACGGCATCAGTCACACCGGCGACAAGTGTAAGTACAAATGTATCCAGTGTAGATAGTAAGAGCGCAGAAATTAAAAAGGATTCGGTTTCAAATGCGGCCGCGTCAGGACTATCTTTGCTGGCGGGCTACTCTGGTAGTGATTCTGAGTAAACGTGATTTTGAATAAGCAAATTGTTAGGCCAATTTGTAAACAGTGATGTACTATTTTTGTAATATACATGCTAAGGGTAACACATGTTGACTGTTCATTGAAACCTATTATTATTTTACACAATTTGGTTATAAAATTATTAATAAAGAAATGGAAAAAATTCTTCACCCGAGTGGGAATCGAACCCACGACCACTGCAAATTTGGTTAGCCATTTTCACATTAGGAAACCGAAATAAAACCAGCTAAAAGCCAAATATGTCTAGGTAAATAATTCTGCAGGGTAATGGCGTAACTCTACCTACCGTTCAAGGCCCGTGGGAAATATATCGGATGACCCCGTAAATAATATTGGGCGTAAGTATTCTCCTTTGACCTGGGCCCCTTCCAGCTGGGGGCCCGTGGCATTTTGTCGACTTTGCCACCCTATAGTTACAACTTTGCTACTGGGGTAGTATCATAACATGAGATCGTAGGAGTTAAGTGCGAGCGGCATATATCTCATGTAAACATTCAATCCACTGATCTATTTGTTAGTAAAAAGAAAGTAAAACCGTAATTTTAATAACTCCACTTTAGTGCTATTTCAAGTCAGAATCAAGACTTTAAAAGGAGGATATTTTGTGTTTTACAATCCCCTTTTACATTAGAGTTTCACCAGAGAGTTCCTTTTTCCTAGTTAGTTGATGATGATGATGATGATCTCCGACTGTATTTCGGCCAAGGCGACCAATCTCTACGGACATTGGCCAGGTACGCAGGAGATATTATAGTGCATAAGTGTGTGTGTTCACGCAATGTCACAGTTTGACGACCCCCTCCCTCCCCCTTAACATGTGACGTAATATATGGATGCGGGGCTTCACTATAATACATCAGCTGCATCTCCTTCCGTGCATGTCGTAAGAGTCGACTAAGGAACTCGGTCATTCTCTCAGGCGATAAGCTAGCAACTTGTCACTGATCATTTACATCTGTCCCCGCTCTGCTAAACGTGACTGGGGGATTCCCTTTATGATCCTTCAGCCCCGTTGCGGGAACACAGCTGTGACATTTTAGGTATCGGTTTTTACACTACGAATACATAACCCTAACCTATCCTTAGGTAATTCGTAGGTTGTGAAGGAAACTTCTTCTTGTATAGTTCGTAGGAATCAGATTGAATACAGGGTGTAATAAAAAGGGTATGTTAAGCGAAAAGATATGTAAATAGCCCACTATAAAAAACCTATCTAGAAAATTTGAGACTCGAAATCACATGTTTATTTTTCAAGATTGTATGAAGATTCCTGAGATGTTTAAGAATTCTCCATACTATCTAGAAAAATAAACATGTGATTTTGAGTCTCAAACTTTGTGAATAGGTTCTCTATAGTTGGCTATTTATATATCTTTTCGCTTAACATACCCTTTTTGTTACACCCTGTATAATAAAATTATGACCGATAGTCTTAGTTGGTAGTGGCCCTGCCTGCTGCGCCATAAGAATCCTGGTAGGTGCAAGCAAACAATGATATGATGAATATTGATGTTTGTTTAGAGTCATGAACCTTTCTATAATAATCGATGTATTTATACATATACCATTGCTTAGTACCCAGGATACCATGTAGATCTTAATGTGATATAAAACTAATGCTTAAGTATTTGGCATTGTTTAATAATTCACTATGAGTGCGCCCACCACCGGGCCCTACATACGTACATACATACATACATACGGTACTAGGCCCGGTGGTGGGCGCACCCATAGTGAATGTTTAAACTTCCGAATTGTAACGCCTAATACAATTTCATTTATTGTTTAATAACTTAAAAAACCTTTCTTAATGCGGTAAGCTGTGGCGGTAAGACTATGGGTTTATTATTATCGTAAGGTAGTAGGTAAGTAGCCTATTAGTTCATTTAAGGTTATACTCGTATGTATATGTAGATATTGAATAAGCAAAAATATTTAACCTTAGATAAACTTCATCATCAAATAAAATATCACTTTTATCCGGTATCATAAAGGTATCCTAATTTAAAAATGACATTCAATTGATTTTTATCCATTCTAATGCGCAGTCGGGCAAAAAAGCGGGGAACAGTTGACAACACCTTCTTAAAAAAACTCGAAAAAAGCGAAGATTTAAAAAAAGCTTAACACATTTATATAGGGGTGCGGCATTCTAGTCATCTGGTAGATACCGATATCAATAAGTATACGTATACGAACAAAGGACAGGATAATATTAACTTTCGTTTAATTTTTCTATAGTTATTGTTACGTTAAATTGAAAAAGCTATTGTCATTTATGAAATTACTTGCAGAGTTCCTAAATATCTATTAGTATTCTTTGTTGTAAACAGAAAACACAACGATAATATAATGGCAAAAATAGTGTACAAAAGGCGAGCTTATCTCTAGTAGAAATTTCTTCTAGCCAACCAGTTAAAATTACATGATAAGCAAACGTAAGGAAATTAAATGTGCACAACAATGCCTTAAAATGTCATACATATTGCTCGATTTCAAGTGAACCTATGAAAGCGCAAAGAAAAACTTTACTAAAGTAAAAGAATCATACACAAAGAATGCAAGCAAAAACGTAATTGGGTTTCGCCGTCAAAATATGTCAAATCTACGCATCATTTGTTATTGGAATATTGCACTGTTGGTAATGGTGCGCCCGCGCCGGTGGGAACGATTACGACGACAATCGGCTTACGAAGGTGCATGAATGCAGGTTCGGGCATCCTCGGACCCTTTGTGCTGGCCTGACTTCCATTTATTAGGGTGTCAAGTGCGGCCCTGCAGGTTACGTGGCGCTTTCGTTGTCTATTTGGGTATATACAGGCTGATGGTAAACTGTAGGTACAAAAATTATAATTTTGTAGTTAATAAACATCTGGTATTGATGGTATTAAATCTATACATATAATAAAAATGTAACGGATCGCTGTCTGTACATGGAAGATATATAAGAATTTTTTTTTATAGAATACCTTTATCAACGCAATAGTACCCAAAACAATGATTTTTGGATTTTTTTTCTGTTTGTCTGTGCGTTTGTGCACGCTAATCTCAGAAACGGCTGAACCGATTTCGATGCAGTTTTTAGGAATATATTGTGACAGGTCCCACTTAACATATAGGCTACTTTTTATCCCGGGAAAATGTTTTTATCCCGGATAATTTCGATATTTTGTTTTTTTTTCTGTAGTCCACGCGGACAGAGTCGCGGGCGTCCACTAGTGTAAAAATAAAATAATTCAAACTAATGTAAGTAAGTTTGTTTGTTACGTACCCCTTCACGCTTCATTTACTGAACTAATCTTTTTGAAAATTTGCATAGATTACGTACTTAGGTATAGTTGGGAGTACCGGAAAGGACATAGGCTATATTTTGCAGGTAGTCCAAGCGGACGAAGTCTAGGACAACAGCTGGTATCCAGTAAATCAGTTAATCCTGCAAATCTATTCGAGGACGACATCCCGTGATGATGTATTGAAAATAATTAAACACAGTTAAATTGCTTGTAATGTAACCTTTAAGTGGACTTTCCCAATAGTACTTGTTCAACTGGGAAAGCCCACATATAAATACAAAATAATAACTGCATTCAATATAAAATAGTGTACCTACCAAACTAGTAAACATCACGTACAGGTACGGTATATAGGTCTAAATACATTTTGCCAAACATGTAGGTATGTTTGCGAAGATAATACAGATCTCATGTTTTTATTTCTCGTGCGAGAAGGACCTTATTGTGATCATTAACAAAGCCAATACCAACCAGCCATATTTGCCAATGGAGTCTGGTTATAAATGGATCATCCTGTGATGTTCATTCGAATTAGTTTTTTTCATATAAGATTTACCTGCCTTTTTAAAAATTAATTGATTGGAAAAAGCCGACGAGAGCTTTTTGTTGCGTATCTATGAGCAGGATAGAAATGATATGTCATCTTTTCTTTGAATGGAAATTATTTCATTAAACTTTTTTACGGTCTAAATCTATTATTAAGTATTAAGCCTTTGTCAAATATGGATAGATTAAATCTAAGTAAAACAAAACTAAAAAGAATCTCTAATCCTTCCAATTTTAGACTATGCGGATGCTTGCTACCCCAACGCCAATGAGGAGGTCTTCAGAACTTAGGTATCCATTTTATTTATGGATTACGTAAATTCGACCATGTCTCCCATTTTCGAAAAGAGTCAAAATGGCTCCCAATCCGTCTTCGTCGCAATGCCCATATGCTTACTCTTCTTTTTAAAATCATTAATTTAAATTCTTCCCCACAATATCTTAGTGAGCAATTTGAATACCTGTTCTCTACAGACAGACCCCTCAGATCCATTACTGCTTCGTTGCTCAAAACTCCCCGCCATAACTCTGGAGCATATGGCTCTATTCATTCACAGTTTATGCCATTATGTTTTGGAATTCCCTACCTCATACTATAAGAGACTCGCAATCTATTGGCACCTTCAAGAACAAGTTAAGAAGTCACTACCTTTCTGTCCAATGATGATGTGTAGTTTTACCTTTTGTTCTATTTTATAAAATTTATGTATGTATGTATATATGTATTTATTTAGTTATGTTGTATGTATTTGTTTTATTGTTTGTCTATGTTAAGTACATTGTTTTTTTTAATTATTTGGTTGTGCACGTGTGATTTCCTTTTTCTTCGCTAATAACTTTATTTCAAATGGTTGGCTGGAAGAAATTAAATTAAATTAAAAGGATGTTACAGATAAGGTCGCCTTTGTACATTATCTTCTAAAATATTGTATCTTGTGTGTTTTTTTCTGTGTACAATAAAGAATTATAGAAATAACTATTTGGTAAATAGATTTATTTATTTCTTTCTTTCTTTCTTTCTTTCTTTTACACACCATCTTTACAGGTAAACTTAACCTAATGCGATAGTGCATCAACTTAATTATAAATTACTAATATACTTCTCTGATCTAACCTAAAAATGTGTCTATGATGTAATAATAAAAACTTTCTTCTACGATGTAACTTTCTTCTATGATGTGTGATAACCAGAGGTCGGAATTAGGTAGTGATTTATGTACTTGCATCGAAATGTTGATATTAATGTGGACCTTCCCAGGATTTCTAATGGACAATCCCGTGTGGCCAACAATATTACAAATAAATGATAATAAAACCCTCAGAGATAGACAAATAAAACAAAGATAATTAACATAAAATTCCTGCTCTTTAAAATTAATACCGGAATTTAAGGCATATCCACTTTATTCTTTCGCTGTATGAAATCAGTGCAAGTACATAAATGACTACCTAATTCCGACCTCTGGTGATAACATAACGTGGGTTTTCTACAGGGGAGCAGGGCAGGAATATGATGATGGATGTCTCTATAGTCCACGCAACGACACAGTTCGTCCGATATTCCAATTAGATTTCTCCTAGTTTCTCAATTTTCATTGTAGTGGTAATCAATTCAGTCTCTATAGTGTATGTATAGGTTACGAATATATCCTGAAATAAAATTAGTTAATAGATAACGTTATTTAATACTGTCCAATGTATCTGCATGTAACTATTTAAAAAACTAACTAAAAACAAGAGGAATGCTCCAATCCCAACATGGAAAACTACTAATAAACATACAATAACAAAGCAAACCAAATATTATCACTGTGGTATTTAATAACAGAGGTCCTAAACTTCAAAATTACATACTTAGAGCAACTAACAGGCCTCAGACACGCCTCATTTGGCCGGCAAATTAACAAATTAATATTTCTGCCCTAGGGCGGTACCTGCGGATTCCTGCAAATCGGGACCAAACAAAAAGCGCATAGCTCACGCTTGTTCAGATAAATACAGCTCGTATCCCGATTTTTTCATCGACATAAATATTGTTTTTTGGAACATGTAACGGCTTTAAGCCGACACGTCGAAGCTCGGTTCCCAGAAGTAGAGATGTCGCGGCGCCAGTAATGCCCGGCTAATAAATAAAGGCAGCTTGGGAAATATTATGTTACGTGTTGGGATGTTTTTTGGGCGAGTGCGTGGTGGCCGCCTACGGTCCGGCGGGGCGGCCTCACGTGAAACGGGATAGTAGTCGGCTAAGCCCGCTCCTTACCGAGAACATGCCATTTCGGATTAACTCAGAAATGCATTGTTAATTTGTCGTTACGCTACATTATGTTGTACCACTCAGACTGCATTCCGTTCTCATAGATGACAAGAGACGATGCGAAATTGTTGGAGTCTTGAATTTAATGTCCGTTTATCACGTTTATTGTCGCATTATCACATATTTTTTGCACCTTACTGGGATAAATAAAGGAAAAGCCCTGTGTTTCATGAACTTTTGTCAAAAGTAAAGCCATATACTTAATACCTATACAATTATGTATATCGTTGAGTCTTGGAAGAGTAAATCTGTAATATTTATAAATATCAATTAGTTACTGAAAAAAAAACCTAATCGCCATGAATATTTAGACCGATGTCGATAAACATGGCCATTTTTGCATATATAGCCTCTTAAATGAATTAACGAGCATAATCTACGTCACCATGACCACGGGGACTGGTTTCATAAAGTACTAAATAGCCGTAGCATGGTCCAAGGCACCATACTTACGCAGGTCGTCCACAGTAATTAAATAAATTAAGGTACGAAAGAGCTGTCGGTATTGTTTTTCCTGGTTCCATGGTGAACAGTAATTTAGTTTTTATACACATCTTATTTAAAACAAATTATTGGTATTTTCGACGAGTGCGCACTCAAACAAGTCCGCATTTAGTATAATCGATTCTCTATAATTGGAAGATTGAAGTGTCATTGTCACTATAAAAGTTAATTTTATTATAAACTATGGTAAAGCAATTTATGTGTAAATTGTTCGTAATACGAGGTTTTCGACGCCTTTATCATTTTGTACTTGACAAGCATTCAGGTTGTGATGTTTTAATGAACACCGAGATGGTTTGTAATCGATAAGTAAGCAAATAAATATTGTTCATAACGGCACCGTTGAGTATATTCATATTTTAATAACATTCCACTTTGATCTTATTTTAGTCGCGTAGATTAACTTAGTTTAGCGCAGATACGCATATTCTCGTATTGATAACAGAAATAAGAGGCAATTTAGTAAAATTGCTGATTTCAGATTTCGGTCGCAAATAATCCGTGGGCTTTTTTCGTCTCACGCCCCGACGAACAGCATTCCATTTCTCCGACGAAGTGGGATGCGGTGATGGATAATTTTGCTTAAACGGTAACTTTGCTGGGGCCGGCTCATTGCACCCCGATCGCTACTTACTGGTCAATTGTCGTCCCTACCGGATGCCGGTTGGTAGGCCACATGATTGATTAAAAAGCCGCAAGTTATTCATCCCACTATAAATAAAGTTGTTAATGGGAGGAGGGCATGTAATTGGGCTTAAGCTCCCATGGTATGCATGTACACAGCAGTGCCTATTTGCAGGAGTTGCGTCTCCAAGTTTTGTGGGCAGGCTCAGTCAGTTTTTGTACGACGTTTGACTGCAATCCTCTCCCTCGATAGTCTACCACATCAATGGCTAATAACGGTTAATAAAACTCGCTTATTTTGTTGACCACAATAGGTAACATTATATCCCAATTTATACTCAATTTATTCTAACCCTATCTTTCATATCATGTTATCGTGCACATTTTGTGAATTCTGTAGATTAACTTTCAAAAACGCATCGAAATCGCAAAAACTTAAAAGTAGTACCTACCTTCTTTTAAATAAGATAAGTAAAGTGCATTAGTGCAGTACTAAACCACCAAAATAGTAACCGAATCGTATAATTTTTAGATATGTAATGTACATAAAAAAATGTAGGTTTAACTAGGAACGATGTTATTAATAAAACCTTGCAATTAAATTGCGTTGTCTTAATCCTGCCACACACGAAGATATTGGGCTCGCACAAAATAAAATTATTAATAGAGTGTAGTATACGTTTAGTATGAAAAAGTTTGTATCACGAAAACGAGATGTAGTCTGCCTTGGCCTTACTACCTTGTACCTACTGACCAATAAGATATGATTGTTATATTGTTATATCATCATCACCTACCTACTATCACACCGCACTTAAAAATATCCTATTCTTCACCATGAATAATACAGACGAGTCGCTCTACCGTGACAAGAAAATACACATTGTATGCATAATATGTATTAGTGACATGACAATCATTCACTATTTCCCTATTGACAAAATTCCTGACTTTGTTCTTAGTTTTGAAAGTAACCATAAGAATTCCTAAGTCAACAAGTTGAACAAGCCGTGTTTAGACAGCAAAGCATATTATGCATTGGTCGCTGGTGTGTGTCTGTCTACTGTCGTCAGCTGTTCGCACACGACCGGCCTGACCTCACGGAACACGTCACGGCTGCGCACACGCACACAGACGCCGATGATACTTCATTCATAATTTTAACAACCACTCATTATACTCTGCGCTAGATGGGATGCGAGGGCCTCGGGGAATTGGAATATAAGACCTCACATTTTGCGGCCTCTTTATGCATGGGTAATAAATGCCACGGTACGTAGATATAACAACTCTACCAAAGGCCGGCACGTTGGCTGAAATCCGCTAGGCAGATCAATCATCATTTATTTGCTCATTTTTGCATCTTCCAGTAGGTAATGTGACCGCTCGGTATTTTTACTGTTTCCAATTATGCTATTTCCAGCACTAGTTATTATATCATTTATAAGCACATCGTGTGTGGTTTCGTTATTTAACGGCTGCGCTTTATTTCACAAAACTTTAAAACGAATTAAAAACAAATATATACCTCACATTAAACCCTCATTCAATCTTTTCAGTACAGAAAATATTCTAAACTAGTGGACGCCCGCGACTTCGTCGGCGTGGACTGCAGAAAAAAACAAAATAAGTAATTATCCGGGATAAAAATATTTTTCCGGGATAAAAAGTAGCCTATGTGTTAATCCAGGGTATCAGCTAACTCCATACCAAATTTTATTAAAATCGCTCCAGCAGTTTTTACGTGACAGAGTAACAAACATCCATCCATCCATCCATACTTACAAACTTTCGCGTTTATAATATGTATTAGTAAGATGTGTTTTTAAAGGGCAATGGTTACTTTTATTGGTTGTTTTTAATTTTCATCCATTAAATGTGTCCATTCCTTTTGATTCATATCTAAATACACAAACAATTTTTGGAATTATTTGTGGATATTAAAATATAACATTTAGGTGTGAGTGCAAGGGTGTAAAACATAATGATAAATATATGTGCACGTTCCAATTGATTTAAATTTTAGATGTGTGAATATTTAGGTGAAATGCCTTTAGTTTACGAAACCGACAAACAGACAAAAATTTCAAAAATCATTGTTTTGGGTACTATTGCGTTGATAAAGGTCTCCTATAATATTTTTTCTCATATATCTTCCATGTACAGACTGCGACCCGTTACATTTTTATTATATGTATAGATTAGCAAAATGATACTACAAGTTCTGCAGAGATTAGATAAATTTACATTTCTCTAACAATAATAATCAACAAAAATGGTAAGATATGACATTTTATTGTGAAATAAAACGACAGGTTTTACGAACACACGATGTCCGTTTGCAAAATAGGTTTTACTTATGAGATGAATACCCTGTAAATCTATCGCGCTGCACCGAGGTCTGATGAATATTCAGGACGTGTACTACACCACCATCCTCATAGAACGCCTGAGAAACTGCCCATTAAAATTATGACAGGCCATCTACATTCCTCAACAACAAAGGCCGACCTACGATTAAAATAACACCTCCTTCGTAGAACGTATATCCATTTTACTTCACAAGGGTCCGTAACGTTTCCGCTGGGGTCCGATGATACCTTTTTTCCGAGCACCGTTGAAAAAACTTGGCGTCCCATTAACAATAAGATCAAAACTAGCCGCGCGCCACAATGCCCTGCGAGCGCCAGCCTCCGACCGCTCGAGATACTTCCACGAATTGCGCCCTTTTAAAAAAGATCCAACTCATCCTGGGCGTGTGAGAGTTGGCGAACTCGCATTCCTGATGCTGCGCCAGCCGAACTCATTGATGACCTTCCATTAATCATGGCCCCATGAGTGCATCAGCTTTTAATACGCTTTTCATTACTATCTGAAACTGAAATTATTTTCCCTGTCACAAAATGACTGCCATATAATTTAAAAGCGCTTAGCGCGTATTGTTAAATAAGTCTTATCTATTATATTCTGTTAGCTGCCTTTTTTGGCTTCTCATAATAACGGGCAAATTTTTTATATAATTAACTAAATAATCTGGTTGGACCTAGTCGTTAGTTTGACAGCATTACTTTTATTTACTCTTCTATTTAGAAAGAATATTGTCGTAAAAGACAAAGGTTTTAAAAGACTATTATTATAGGTATTAGAAAAATGCTTAAACATCTCAATCCCAATAAAGTTGTTCTCTTTGGCAATTGCATAATAATACACAGATACATAATAGATTTCCTTGCGCCCCGCGGCTCCCACTCCATTATTGTAAGTCTGTGAATTTTCTGAGAAAGTTTCTATTCTTCCGAAATAAATCGCGAATTTTCTTAATTCTAAATACATGAGTATGAATACGAGTATTCTAGTGTACCCTAAACTAAATAACTATTTTGCAACAGCGCGTTAACAATAAAAAAATTTAAAACTTACATTAAACTTCTATATTACAACAAACCAAAAGTGCTCCGTGTAATGTGAACAATGTGATGCTCCCATTAAATTTGACAAGCCATTCCGCCGGGCGAGCAAAAAAGCAATAACGGATATTATGCACTGTACTATTATGTAACGCGGTTAGCCCCATATCGAGGGTTGTGCAAAAACTCGTCAACAATAATACAAAAGTAATAAGATGATTCCGTACGACCATTAGGGATGCCACCGCGACGCTCCCACGCTTGGCTCTTTGAGATCATTCACTTTCTGTAGCCTGTAGGTTGTGGTAATAGAATAAGGCCTTATTCTAAGGTTGTGGTACTTTCGCATTAGGGCAGAGCTGACTAATGGTGTGGACCAAGTACCTACATGGAATTATTCAAAATCCTTTGTTAGAAAAACTGACGGCTAAGCAGAAAGACCTTAACGTCCGATGATAGATTTTTTTCTTAAAGACGTTGATGAGCTTTTCCAGACAGATATATAGGTAACTTGCATAATACATGCTGAATGTCGGTTAATCGATATTTATAAAGATAAAGAAAACTATTAAAATATAGATATATAATATAGTTCTGAGTGTTCCTACTTAGTTTATTGTTAGCCATTATTTTAAAAAAGGCTTACAGAAAATCAATGTCAATGATACCTATTAAAACTCCCAGGACGAACTAATCCATGATCTAGCCAATACTCTACAGAATTATACTCATTAATTTTCTTGTATGATAAAGCTTCCCAGTTCCCTTACAGAATCGTAGGGGAACCCCCGCAGTGCGAAACTGTATACCAAGAATTTGTACCTGTCTTCATATTTATATGGATGAAGAAATCCATTAAGAGACGACCAAAATACAATGTTTCTGGCAATTTACTAACCCTGTCATTTAACAGAAGATCAATATACTTAAGTATGTAGTATGTTTTTTTTTTAGATTATTTTATAGAGAAAAGCTTGCTTACTATTTAGTTATATTATCTTTCTAAACAAAGAAAGCCCTTACCTTCCTAAGCCCAGTTTAAAATTTTAGCCTACTCTTTGTCTTGATCCTGTTTGCATTTTTCTACCAAAGTACTTAAACCTTTTTAAATCCCAAAAAGTGCGCAGATGAAGACAGATGAAAGAATGTGTGCTTTAACATTCCTGTCTACGCAAACACTTGTCGCAAGCCGTAAAATTTATAACACAAATACACGCATGTATGTAGTTATGATACGCGGCCGGCTCGGGAATGCTGCCCTGGCAGTTTTATTTTGTTTTACCTAGAGTGCATTCGTGTGCGCATGTTGGGTTACCAGAATAACAAGCCTTGAGTTACCACAACTTTTTTCTTTGTGCTTTCTTCTAGGGCGGGTAGAGATCTACTTCTTACATAGATAGGTACTATTATCATTCATTTATTAATGCTTATAGTACCTACTCGTAGTCGTATTAGTCACCGATTGAAGAGGTTTTCTAAATAGGATTAAAATAGTACTAGTACTACCTATTATAGTATTGGTATTTAGTCATAATTCAGTGTCTGCGTCGGTTGTATTTTCTCTTTTCCGATAGCTTTGTTAAAATGTCGTCAAGATAATGTATGATTACAATTTTTGTGCCCAAAAGCATGTTACAATATGAAATTTCTGACTGAATCCAGAAAACTCTTTTATATACTGGCAACCCTCTTCCGTGTGTTTGTCTGTATAAAGTCTGTATAGAGGCTGACTTTCATGCAGCCGCTGCGTGTGGATACCTAACAAACGTATGTCATTCGTTTCCATTGTAAATTGTCGGCATAGAGCAAATAGCCACTATACGAATTGTTTTTGTTTTGACCGTTACTTTAATTTGGTGTATTTTCTCGAATGCCTGTTATTATCAGAGCCTCTGAATCCGCTACAGTTGTAATGATGTAGAAGAATATACTTACTAACAACACAATATGATATATTACTAGCGGAAACCCGCGACTTCATACGCGTAAACCATGTAGCCTATATGGAATTCTGATGTATAAGATGCACAGGATGTAACAAAAGGAGTCTTTTGAGCGAAAAGCTATGAAGCCCACTCAATTTGTGAGACTCAAATTACATGTTTATTTTTAATATTGTATGAACATTCCTGATTTGTTTATGCGTACATCCTCACATTCCCACCTTTATAATATTAGTAAGATTATTATCCAATGAATTGGATCAATTCCTTTCTTTCTGTGGTCGGTTACCAAGTTGAATTTTTCGGTATCTGCAACTACTTACAACCAAATAACTATAACGGTTCCAGATAGTGCAATCAGCCATGGGAATATCACATCCATGGGAAATAGGCGTCAGTTTTGATAGTGTCCTAGCTAGAGAATATGGCTTTATATTTTCAATAGGTAGGTTTATCTTGCTCCGAATGATTGGCTCTTGCGCAATTGAAATAGTTGTAGTGCATATTTTAACTGTGTACACTATTCATAATTTACTTTTATAAACCTAACTACGTAAATATAACACAGCCAACATTCCCCATTTATCAGACCATACAAACTGTCATAGTTCCGATTTATATTAAATACCCGTATGAGCAATCTCGTGTCGTGTTACAGTTAAAATGTAACATAATAATCACATCATCTTGTACCCCATTGAGCTGATTAGGGTGCCCCTAATTTCGCATGACGAGGCAATTGTGGCGAATTCTCGACACGTGACCACTATTTGCCGCAAAGATATCACCATCAGCGCGCTCATTACGATTGCCTTATTTATGAACGTAATTAAGCCGTCTCTACCGACCCCATGCGGGTCCGTTGATTGGCCTTTATTCCTACAAACACTAAACTTGCGAATAAGTTACGTTGTTACGTCATTCGGTCAATATAGGGGAATCACCGATCATCGTGGATACAGTTTATTGGAAGAAACGATATCAGTTAGGGGGCGAGACTAAGCGTCCGGTCCGATATAGTGATAAACTCTACCGCGTATGTCGTATGCAAACATAACATTAATAGCTTTTTTTATAACAAATCAGTTCTAAGAAATGCAGAAATAAAATAGTAACTTCAAAGCTTTTGAACAAAGTAACAGCTGAATACAATGTCATGTTTAATTATTGTGTCTGGCAAAAGTACTTCCCATTTAGAGATCCCAACGAGCGCCACCGAGATATCTGCCGTCTCAATGCATTGTAGCCATTGACAAAGTGGCCGAAAGACTATGCGACCTTCATCCCTTGCTGAGAATAGGCGATGGTCAGTACAAAAGAGCGGGCGGAGATATGGCGCCAGCGCGTCGCGGCACCACAACATAACGGTCCCAACCTGACTGCAAACTGACAGCCTCAGTACCTGTCCATTGTCGCACAGGTATACCGCACTTTATTCTGCTTCAAGTGCAAAGCGCAGGAAGCGATATTATCTCCCACCAAGGACAATAATCCAAGAATAACACCTCTCTCCACGTAGGTTTTGTGCCTGAGTGAATAGGTATTATGCTACTACTGTGGCCTATTATGGTAGGAAATACCCTTTTTAAACTCATTCACACCATAAATTCCACTCGTTATGGCTAAACTCGTTTCCCGGAATACGTGGAAGGCAGGCAACAAACATAAAAATGTTTGTTGACTATGTTTAATCGGGGCCGGTATAATAAACATTGTCTGATTTCTGCTGCTTCTAATAATATAACTCAAGTATTCTTAATGGTAAACAAATTCCTTTAACAGTAAATAAATACTCGCCCTCTTATTTATAAAGAGGCGGGGTTTCAATTTGCTTGCAACGTATTGTAAATATTGTCTTTGTCAAACTTTACACTACCTATAAAGTCAGCGTCGGAGATCCTTCTCCGACTTTCCTTAGATTTATTAAAAAGGTCCTATAAACAAGACTTAATAAAAATAAATTAGGTCTGGATCATTCGATTCATTGCAGTTCACATAGGTCTCTTCTCCTGTGGCCGTTTTCCGATTGTTTCGTCAGGCTCTATGTGTCGTAAAACATAATTAAAAATCTGTTAGTAAGGAGACAAAACCTCCATTATTGTACTCGTAACTTTAAATATCTTACGTTAGATTCACATACCAAAGCAGACTCGTCTAGCACACATAAAAACATCTCGAGTTAATTGCACTTAAACGAACTTAATAAAGTTGCAGTACAAGCCGCGATGAGTGTAATAAAAATGTTTGTGCACATGATAATAATCGTTTCTGCTAATTTGTCATAAGGAGTACGGGCGAGGCGGGCCCGGCGATATCCGGTGCATATGCAGGACAATGCTGGATGGACCCATTAATAGCTCAAGTGAATGAGTGCGTAAAGACACATGTGCTACCCCACCAGTGCGGACCACGTGACGCACTACATTGTCTTACTTATGCAAAAGGCCAGCCGACTACACTCATTCATTAGCTTCGAAATTTCTGGGTATTTTTTTATGCGACGAAACGATTCGGCGAAACGAAACGCGTTACTTCCACGCCGTCCGGAAGAGGCGACAATGTTGACAAACATATGTTTGACTAACCTCAAGTAATCACAGTTATTTTTAACCGTCAAAAGTTATACCTGCCATTGTTTGTATTAAAAGAACAGTTTTTTGTTTTATCGTTTTATGACGAATCATGTCTCCTGTTCCGTTTCACGTCGCGTTTTATAGTTAGCTTCTAGAAGGGTTTTATGTTTTCTCTCAGAAATATACGCACTTTAGATTTGGTTTATTGATAATTAAATCTTAATGAATATCACCTAATGATAAAATCTTTATCTGATAAAACAGGCGTCTACTTTAAATTCTGATATTACAATACGACACAGAATGCAACCTTCTTGATAGATAACATATTCATATTTCTATGCACACCTCGAGACTTAAATTATTTAAAAAAAACCGTTATTATTATCAGCATCAAGTTTTATTTTAAAGCTATCAGAAACGACCAATCGTTTCTGTTTAGTAGATTTTTACGTTATATTAATAAAATTGAATTAGATGAAATACCGTAACGGCAAATCTTTCGGATAGCTGATGATTACATTTACTACATAGCAAAGATATATATTTAACTCTAGGTGATACATCTCCCATAATATACGGTTAGAAACATACTCGTACAAGTATGTAATAAATGTACTTACATCATAGACCTCTTTATATTGACAAATTCAGCCAATACAAGCGAATACAGCGTCACTGGCTCTATGTAACAAGTCACTAACATCACCTACTACGAATTTCGTAGCACGCGAGCCGTAGTCACGCTACGAAATGCATCAAATATGTAGGTAGAAGCATTCTTGCAGTTTTATGTTAGTAAAATAACATGTTAGTAGCATAGATTTACAGAAAAAGTTACCTTTTCTGTATATGGTGTATGAATTAATAAACTCAAGTGAAAAAAAATTCTGCGCTTATGATAATTATTGGTATCTCCATACTATTAGTAGGCAAGAAGCTAATCTAGTTAATCAAAGCTAATTTAATGATTTGATTGGTTTTATTCTATATAAATTTTTATGTTAGAGTAGCTATTCACGATAAAATCTGCAATTTGATTTTCAAGTTTTACCAGGTGAATTTATCAATATCCTCAAGTACTGGTATGGGCATCAGACAAATCAGGTCAAATGGCTTGATCAATTCTCTGAGGCATATGGCTTGGAATGCGGGGTGAGACAAGGTGGTCTGACTTCGCCATCGCTTTTCAATCTGTATATAAATCAGCTAATCGCTGGGCTCAGCGATACCGGTGTCGGCTGTTCTATTGATGGCCACTGTGTGAACAGCATTAGTTATGCCGACGACATGGTGCTGCTGAGTCCATCGATTGCTGCACTCAGACGGCTGATCACATTATGTGAAAGGTATGCAGTCTCACACGGCTTCCTATATAATGGTAATAAGAGTGAGATGATGATTTTTAGAGCTGGGAATCGTAAGATAACATGTGTACCGCCCGTAAAGCTCAATCACGTTGAACTTAAAAGAGTATCATCTTTCAAATACCTTGGTCATATCGTTACTGAGGATTTGAAGGATGACAATGATGTCGAAAAGGAAAGGAGGGCGTTGGCAGTTCGCTGTAAATGTTGGTTCGCAGATTTGCAAAGTGCAGTACGGAGGTCAAACTAACTCTTTTTAGGGCTTACTGTCAGTCTTTATACACATGCAATTTGTGGGTCAACTATACCCAGCGGGCTTTCAATGCTCTCCGAATACAATATAATAATGGTCTTAGAATGATGTTGGGGCTCCGGCGTCACTGCAGCGCCTCCGGAATGTTTGCGCAAGCGCACACCGACGGGTTTCATACAGTGATTCGCAAGCGCACCGCCTCGCTATTGCGGAGAGTACGCAGGAGTACCAACATTATTTTAAGAATAATAAGTGAAAAGCCGGACTACCCGATATTGACACACTGGACGCATACTCATATGCATGTGGTAGGCGCAGTACCGGGCAAATACTTAAATTAATTAATTAAAATCAAAATTTATTAAAAAATAACGTTGCCAATAATGTAATTTAAGAAAGAGATGGTAAAATTCGTCATCCGAATAATTGACCCGGTGGCTCAGTGGTAAGAGCGCTGGCACGGAATGCAGAGGTCATGGGTTCGATTCCCACCCGGGTGAGGAATTTTTTCCATTTCTTTATTAATAATTTTACAAAATCTATTATTTATTATTATTATTATTCTTATGTTTACTAACCTAGTCACTTAAGTTATCTCGCATACCTACTAATCCAATTATGGACTCTGTCTGAAATAAATAGTTTTTATTTTTTTTTATTTATAGATTATTTTGAAAGTATTAAACTAATCAAGAATTAAAACGTGACTCTGGAATCTCCTTTATGACCCTGCTGTTCCGGCTTCCGTCTACCCCATTTCGGGTACACAGCCGTCTATATTTTATATCTATGTAAGAATTCAAAATGAGATATTTCTTATCGATAAAATATACGTGTTGTTAAAAAAAATTTTTTTTTTAAGTACATAATTTATATATACATCAAACTTAGTTTGTACATGCTATAACTAACCTAATAGTTTAATAAACTAATTACAATCTAGTGGCTCGCTCCCGGTGCAAAGGTGCCCGGAACACTATAAGCGGTATCGCTAGGGACCTTCTAGGGACACTCTTTGCACGAGGAACGATTATTATGAGCGGGGGTCTTTCTCCATGTCATGCAGCCTTCGACCGATACCCCTTACAAAGTCCATGGGCTCCTCTCCCAAGAGGGCCTGCAGTCTCAACCGCGAAAGGAACAATTTTTTTAAGTTAATCATTATCTATCTAAATTATCATACTCGTATAAGTATGTATTTGCTGTCAAATGTAATTTTTAAACAGTGTCTATCATTAGACGCGGGTTTGTAATAACAGCAGCGTAAATATGCATCTTACAATATTCTTTGTTATATTATATGGGTAGGTACTTATATATGTAGATACATTTTTGGGATGGTATTATAAGCAGACATTGCGCAATAAATATTACAGTGCATTTAGCGAGCTAGTTACAAATTGTACCTAATTAGGCGAACGAAAGGTTATAAGATTGGTAACGAGAGAGTTTCCCAAATTAATTCTGATAAAAAATAACAAGTGATAAAAGTTAATTGAGTTACCCGAGTTTATACTCATTGTGATACTACTACATACATACATATAATAATCACGCCTTAATCCCTTATGGGGTAGGCAGAGCACCAAGGGCCGATAGAATTACATGGTGCCACTTCTGACCAATTTTGAGGGTATATAGTTGAGATGTACAAGTTCGGTCAGTAGTGACAAGTGCATAGGTGGTCAGTCCATCGCCTACAAAACACCACCCTCTTGTCCCTCTACTGTGTACAGTATAGTAGTATTATACTTTTTTTTTCACTCCAAGAGCAGCATACGAGTAGAAGTGATACTAGTAACATCAACATATATGTCTGTTTTACAAACATGCACACGGCAGTGTTCCCAAAAAGGGTAGCAAAACCTGCAGGATTACAAAAGAGATCCTATGGCCACGTTTAGCTTAGAAGAACCAGGTATAAATGATCAGTGTCAAGTTTATCTGTGTGATTATTGACAGCATTTCAAAATATACGAGTAATATAGCCAAACTAGCGGCAGCCCACGTCTTTATTTGCCTTAACTTTGTAGCGTTTGTGCTATTCTTATGTATATGTATAACATAATTGCCCAGTTTCATCGAAATCAAACGGTGGTTTGTGCGTGAAAGACCAACTAACATCCATACTCCGACACTTACATTTATTATGTTAGAACGATAGGGTTATCCATCCAGTTCCTTACTATCCTGAGAAGGTCTTTACTATCTTTATACATAAATTAACCAGTTAGAGCCACCCATAGAGCTTTCAGTGCCCGACAGACACATATCCGATAATTGACTCGTTCACCCCCCTCCGCCTCCCCCTTAACCTTCCATAAATATTTCCCGATCAAATTATGCGTTCTAAAAAAATGCCACGAGCCCAATTCTTGGAACTAAGACCCAGGGCGGTTGCACTCAAAGATGACGAGCGGGACGGATGCATGTGCGCCTGCGCCTGCGCAAGTGGGATGCATGCTCAATGGAATGAGGTTCAGCATGGTCCGGGCCGAGTGTGAGAGTTACATGGAATGGATTTATTTATTGATCTTCTCTGTTCCGTTATTTTATTATGATGCGTCAATAAATAAATAAATGTGCCTTTGTCTTAGACTAAATTTACATAGACGGCGGCGTTATTAGAACTAGAGATTGAGACCGCCTAAAGTAAATTAAAAACCTAATACTAAATCGCAAAAACCTATCAATATTCTTTTTAGGGATTGAAGAGGTGTTTTTACATATTTTGATACTTAGATATTTATTATATAAACAACTGTCACCTCACACTGGCCACATCTGTCGTAGAACCGATGGACGGTGGAGTAAACGGGTTCTCGAATGGAGACCGCGCCTCGGCAAGCGTAGCGTTGGGCGCCCTCCGGCCAGATGGACCGATGACTTAAAAAGGACGGCTGGTAGTGACTGGATGGCAAAAACGGGAGATCAAGCCATGTGGCGTACACTGGGGGAGGCCTACGTCCAGCAGTGGACTGCAATAGGCTGACGATGATGATTTATTATATTGGTATTCTATCGATTTATGTATGAAAAGGATGAGCACACGCTTATATAGAGGTCGAAAGTCCGTTATAAGTATTAAGTACTGACAAAATCGGAGTCTTCATACACTTCTAAACGCATCGTCTATGTTCTGTTAGTCTGAGGTCTTTATCTACTGAAATATTTAATCTTATCGAAGTCCGGCTCTACGGAGATCGTAAATTTTTGATAGCGCCCTAAAAGTGTAAGATTTACATTGAGCAACACTGTCCATTAACAGGTTTTTCTCTAAGCAATTTACGCGTTATGAAAAATTCTGATTGCCAAGTTAGCCATTTGCCATTCAATTCACACTTGCTTCACATATTCAATTGCCTACAATGAAATACGATCCTAGGCCAGAGCATTGCCCTTCCGATTAAGATGGTGAGAAACACAATAAAAGCAATTCTATTTACGCGCACTCTGGAGAGAGCGCTAATTGTTCCCGTTACACGGAGAACGAATATAGTGGAATTGTGATAATCAATATACATAGTTATTCCACAGAAACAAATTGGCCAGCATTTGTCTCCAACAATAATCTATCCTTCTATCCATCAGCTGGTACTATTTTCCGTCAAAAACGTTGAGACCTAGATCTTTGTAGATGCTCCATGGCCCGTTCCGACTGGGCGACATGTTTCACGCATTACGCATCGTCGCCGCTAGTAATCACGGTCACACAGTACGCTGTACCATAATGTACCACGCCCACTGTACCGTACGGTGTACCTGTGACCGTGTTGTGACCGTATTTTCAAGTCATGGCCAAGTCATGAGATTTTGCATGTGCGGGTAGTTTGCTTAACGCAGATAGATATGCCAGCCAAGATGCCAATGCATAATGTACTTAGATATGCGTTACAAGTATGTGCACTTAGGTATATTATTATGCTGTCACACCCGTCACCTTGGCAAATTAGATTCACCTAAATAGGTATTAGTGACATAGTAGTAACTCTTAGCTAATTGGGCACTGTAGATCATCACTAGGTCATATTGGATTCTAAGGATCAATTAAAATGACCACGTTCTACAACAGTCACAAGTACGGACAACGAACGGATTGAATATGATCACAGTATGCGACGGTGTGTGGACCTTAACTATATCGATTTCGACAACGGTCAGCGGCTGCTTGTGCGTGACTAAAAATTATGCTTATGCTAAACAGTTAGGAAACTCACGAAATTCATAAGACACATGTGTGTAAAGCTCTATCAACTTTCACAATTACGCATCATGTAAACTCAATAAGGAGAATCCTGTTTTAAAATTCACAAATATCGATTTTTGCTCTCTAGTTGTGCTTTAGAGTCAATCCCAAATTATCCTAATGTCCACGTTATTTCGACTGTTCGACATGCGACTATATTTTAATTATAGTAATTATTTAGTTATTCATCTTTTAATAAAGCAGTCTGATAGTCATGTCAAGTGGATCTATATTTTGCATTATAATAAGTTTTCCTTTCCAATTGCGATTTTTATGCATTTGGATCTATTTACTGCCTATCTCATTCAACTTTTATTACATTATTGAATTATCTCGGTACAAACAATAAACATGTCGGCTTTCACATCTGATTTGATAAATCAATAAGGCTACAACAATTTAGTGGGTGGTTAAACGCGCCGAACTAGGAGCAATCAATTTCCAAAGGAGGCGCAAAGTGCGTCGACGAATGAGCATTCCACCGGCTCGGCTAATGGGGGATAGAATAGTATGGACGTGACTTTAGACAATTATTTAATATGAGATTCAATTAAAGAGGAAACTAATAATTCGTAAAATACTTATTTGACATAACAAGCGAATCGAATGAGGTTTTGCGTACCTATTATAAATGTTGCTATTAATTTTTTATTGTACCTAGTATATGTTAATATTTAAGTTTATCCGTGTACATACAGTATCTACTAAACTAAATAGGCAAGTATATATATATATGTGTGTATATTATAAAAACCCTAACGAATTTGCTATTTTAATTAAGAAACATTACTGCTCCTGCTGAAAGATTTAAGTAATTACATTATTATATTCATTTGAAAATTCATTGTAGCTGTGTGCGCAACAGATGTCGACACAAACCTCAATTACCGTGAAACGGGACTGTATGTGCCGTTGTACTGCAAGTAAGTACATCTAGTATTTCCAGTCTACTGCAGCGCTAATTCTCGTAGATGCAATTACTGCCCTCTGAATGAGAATGACAAAAAAGGATATTCCTTAATTGTTTAAAGAACACTCTTAATCAAGGTGTCAAGCAAGGCAGAGCTTTTGTAAAAACAAAGGATGAAACTGAACCTACCAGGTTCATGTTTAATCTAATATAGAGCCCATCTTTGTGTTGTAACATATAACCCGTTACTTATCGATGTGCATTATCAACGATAGCCAGTTTATCAACACTAAAAGTTGTATAATACTCGACAATAAAATGCCAACTCATAGACGCATCTATATTATGCGGGCGCATTGTTTTTTCTGTGATATTTAACCGCTGTTTATGTAGAGACAATGTATCTATTGCGTTGAAAATTTTGGGAATTTCTTTTTTTCCCTAGTTTTGGGCCGTGAGAATGGATCGCGTGCAGTCGACACATTTCATTACGTAAACAGTATTAGGGGTGTTTGTGGGCTGACATCAATACCGGCCTAATAACAGAGCGCTTCTCAGGGATCATTCACA
Organism: Carposina sasakii; assembly: GCA_014607495.2. NCBI lineage: Eukaryota > Metazoa > Arthropoda > Insecta > Lepidoptera > Carposinidae > Carposina > Carposina sasakii. Next base: position 10,279,379 of record CP053154.1, read on the forward strand.
AACCTCATACATGTTTACCATTCAGGATATTTACGTTGAGTTGCTGTAGTCGCTTTCGCCGTGTCGCGCCAGATATAAACATTCACAGGGTTCACAGGAATGTAGAGCACCGGAAAGTGAGAGCGCTTTATTTAATTTTGTTGTCAGTTCCCAGGAATGGTATCTAATCAGAGATTTACACCATTACGATTGCGGCTGCATGTCCTACCTAGCTCTCTCACGGGTTTCCCGGCCAAATTAAATATTTATTAAAATAGAAGAACTACTTCCTTAGATAAGGCGCTTCTCACGGCTCTTGGTGTCCGGACGCCTGTTGCTTGTGACAGGTTTGTTTAATTCAATCAGTAGGTAGCAAAATATCAGTAGTTATGTATCATACAAAATATTATAATAATTATATTACTTTATACTTGCAATGAATTTGACACGTTCAATATAAATAAGAAGTAAAGTAAGTATATATTTATTGTATTTTCAATAACCTGTGTCTAAGTACTTGTCGTAGCTAAAAGCTAATCGTAATGTGCAGCGCAGCAGTAAAGTTATTCATTAGTTAAGAACCCTTATGGTAACTCTTTTTTTGATGTTTTATTCGTTAGCATCTATTTGTATCTCATAAGATAAGTCAATTAACCTATCACTATTTAATTTCGATATAGGTATTCTTCTAAAAGTGAAACAAATTTAAAAAAAAATCAAGTTTGTACCTCATTGATCTAAAACGTCTTTATCGATTATCACCTTCGACTATCGTTTGGTCACTGTCTTAGATGTCGTGTAAGTTAAGGGTGGTCGGCGCACGCCGCAGCTATGCGCACTGTCAACAAACAGACTCTGCGCACACAGTTTTTTGTGCGCGCTTATGTCAGACCGCCCAAGCCACGACACCCGAAATATTTGTCCCCAATCCCAAACACTTGCAGACAATCGGTTATTGTCTGACTTTAGTGTTATAGGTCATACCGACGACAATTAGTTACGCATGCTGCGTGCGTGCAAATTATGCTATATACATTAGTATAATTTAGTGCAGTTTATAGTGCAATTGTACAAATAATGTAGTCTGTACACTAAAATTTACTCTGGTGAGATAATTTATCGGCATATTATATGTGTGTGTGGTGCTCGATTAATCTAGTTGAATCATAAATATTTAATCACCTCTACCTTTTTTAAATTCAATCAGTATTTCAATTACCCTTCGTAGACTCATCTCATTACCTGAAGCTTCGTGCTTGAGACAGCATCCATTTATAATAATAAAGAATATAACGAATGATAAGACGTTACATTCCTTTGAATGGGCGATCTACATCAAGCTAATACCTTACCTGTCAAACCCTTCCAAATAAATTAGTCGCGTCTAATGCTAAGCAGCGTTCGGTACCAAAATAAACTAAATAACGGCGCAATCCATTAATTGACTGGACCCGCTGCTGAGCGAAAAAAACTATCAGATAAAGCGGGTAAGTGTTTACGCTTTCTCACGAACCCGACCAGCCCTCGGTGCGGTGGCGCCTCGCTGATTGATAGTAGTTCCGAACTTCGCGCCTTCTGTCCCACAGACTAATTCCCATCTTACCGAATCCACCTAAAGTGTACATTCAAATATGCGTCAAGGATCAGTATAAATCTCAAACGCGCTGCGACGGCGCAGACGAACTTAGAACTTGTTGCGCCGAGCGAAGGTTCAGAGACGTGTGATGAGGTGGATAACGAAGGCCCATTCAAGGAATTATGCACCCTCATAGCGTGTACCTGTCCGCGGCCACCACCAAAGGGGGCGACAAAAAATATTATGTTAATTCCTAATATCGGAACATTATTCATAGTTTCCATAATAGCTTTGTTATCATTATTTGGTAACATTCTCTCTGTAATTGCCGGGCGGGGCGGGTTGCCGGTTGCATTCTAATGGTAATGTTAAATGTGTTCTTGTTTTATACTGAACTAGCGGCCGCCCACGACTTCGCCCGCGTAAGAGTGCATTACTCCCGTGCGAATCCGGGGCGAGTCCCTAGTTATACATTATAAACCTTTCTCGTGAATCACCCTATTTATTTTTAAAAAAAACCGCATCAAAATCCGTTCCCTAGATTGAAAGATCTAAGCATACATAGGGACGGAGAGACAGCGGCAAGCGACTTTGTTTTATAATAAGTACTAGTGGACGCCCGCGACTCCTCCGTCCGCGTCGAAATTATCCGGGATGAAAACATTTTCCCGGGATAAAAAGTAGCCTATATGTTAAGTGGAACCTGTCACTATATATTCCTGAAAACTGCATCGAAATCGGTCCAGCCGTTTCTGAGATTAGCGTGCACTAACATCGATCCGTTACAATTTTGTTATATCTATAGTAAGATGTAGTGAGTGATGAGTGCGTATTGGTAGGTATGTCGAAGGTATATTGTAGGTAGGTATAGCACGCCGTATTACAAAACGGTTAGGAATTTTTAATAGGTTTTGAAGGCAGATAATTTGGATTCTAGCACTTTCTATGCTTAATTAATTAGGTTATGTTAGAACTGTTCAAATAACAACGCTAGAAGTAGAAATTTTTTCTTTCATAATATTCAAAATACCTAGCCATAAATGCTTTTAAAAGGAATTTGTGAGTTACATTGGTATGCAATTTAAATTTTCTTCTATTAGCAGACAGAATTTGTCTATCAAATCTTTTTACATATATTAGGCCTATCGAAAATTAGTGGCACGAAACTAGGTAGGTAAAAAGAAACAACTTTCACTATGGGGCCAACTCCGAAATATTTAAAAAAATCAGCTGTTCCATACATTTCAGTGCAGTAATTATTCGAGATTGTATGGAACAGCTGTTTTTATTTCAATTTTTCGGAGTTAGTCCCATAGTAAAAGTTGATTCTTTTTACCTACCTAGTTTAGTGTCAAAAGATAATTACTAATTTTGGATAGACCTTATACACCGTATGTGCATAGTATGTGTTTCCGAAATCCCACAGCAACGTTTAGTTTAGTGGGGACAGATGTAAATGATCATCAGTGACAAGTTTTTTATAAAGTTCGTATAATTGTATTAATCGCATTTAATCAACATAACAACATTCTAACAACCAGCCAATGCAAATGTGTTTCAGTGCCTTCCGTCCCGCGTCCGCCGCTGTAAAGTCATTCATCCTCAATGACATTGGCGCGGTCTGTTATTGTCGCAAGTTTAATGAGCTGAAAATTTTATAATATGATTAATAAAGTTTTAAACTCCATATTTATAATCTGCTTTGAGAAGCAACTTGGATTATTCTGTAATGATTTGGTGTTTTACAATAATGTTGGTTGTTCAAGTAATGCATTTGAATACCTACCTATTGCACTCAAATTTAGGTGTTTCGAGAGATTCTGATATTGACAAAAAATGAAACACATAAACCAGGCTGTAGGGATGAACATGTAGATTTCTACATTTTTAATTATATATTCTAGAAAAGCTCAATAGAGATACCAAGAAGTTAGAGTGGCATTTTGGTGAAGGTTGTTCCGAGGTTGTCGGAGGTAACGAGGCATACGGCGAGCCAGGCGGCCCGAGACCGTTCTGTAATCCCATAGGCGGTGTCGGCTTACGGCGCCTCTCGCCGCAATTATCATATTCCACCTAAACACATAATATTGTGCACGCAATTTTAAAAATAACTCGCGTCCGGCCGACCTCAATCGGACCTGATTTATAGCAGGGCGCCGCCGACCGCCGATCGCCCGCGAAAGATTGCATTCTCCACACAAACAGCCATAAGTGCTCCTCGATACCGTAAATGTTACCTTCGAGCCCTGTTTTTTGACGCTTCGTTTTTTTCAGCCGGCTATAAGCCTTCAAAGACTGGCCGCACCTAATTGGTGGATGGAATTTATTACGCATTGAATGGCTTGCCTAATTACTGAGTGTAACACTTAACAACTCGGAAGTACCTAATCACTAATCACTACAGTAATCACTCCATGGATCATAATTCCGTTGCAGCTATCATTCAGTACGCTAGCAAAGTGCACGAGTATTATGAATCAAATGCATGAATGAACGAGCACCTGGGTCACGTGTCAGCGTTCTCACGCCATAATGTTGCTTTGGCTGAAGCTACATTTTTTATAGTTTGTCTGTCGCGTGTGGTGCATGTGCGACCCCCGCGATGAGGCTTGGGGCGCCATGTTCGCTAATTATTTCATCGTGGATCAAACGGTTCCAATCTACTAATCATATGACGTCATAGACAGATACGCAGGATAAAAAAAAATTGCACGTCTTGAATTTTATTCCTTACGCTCTTACACGCCAGCACGCGATTTATTGATCTTGTAAAGTAGTAATATAGCTCTGTCGGTGGTATATACCGGGAATAAATCGTGTGATGGCAATAACCCCGTGTACCTTTCAATTCAGATCTATCAGACAGCTGAAAGACTCCAAGTAATTCAATGACATCGCAAAAAACTAATCGTTCGAGTGTGACACTCGATGACACAGACTGTCTCTAACCGAATCTAATAGACGTATTCGTAATATAATAGCAATTTGGATTTGTACATTATACGAACTAATAGTATATGTAATAGTATTCCGTGCTAATGTGTGTGCAAATTGTTCATGTCAATAGCCTTACGTCCATTAATGCCAACTTAATAGAGCTGAGGTTTTCTTTCCGTTTCATCAGCTTTAGAAACGTTTGTCACGACTTGGGGCCCCAGCAGCCATCCTACCTACACGTCTGCGCCGGATCAGCTTGTAACAAAAAAAGGCCGGGGATTTAATAATCGAAGAAACACTTGCTCCATCCAATAATCTCACGATCTCTTAACTTAACAGTTAGACGACGAACGAGCAGACGTCTACAGTTTTTATCGATAAAACAATAATAAAATAATTAACATAAAGTTACAGTTTCATGTGAATGCTCTAACCTACAGTAAATAGTTAGATATTGGAGAACATAATAAGATCTAATAGTAAGATTGGTTATATCAGATGTGGCGGGAATAAATCCACTGTTGGACATAGGCCTCCCCCAACAACCTCCATTCCGACCGGTCGGAAGCAGCCTGATCCAACCGACGCCCGCAACCTTGGCCAGGTCATCCGTCCACCTCGCGGGTGGCCTTCCCACGCTGCGCTTGCCAATACGTGGTATCCACTCTAGAACTTTCCGACTCCATCGGCCATCAGTTCTTCGAGCTATGTGCCTGCCCATTGCCACTTCAGCTTGCTGGACCGTTCAGCTATGTCGGTGATCAGCTGAATTTCTGATTCGATCACGCTCCCCAAGTAATATCATAGTTGACCACGTCTCGGCACCAGGTCATCACCGGCAACGCACTGAACATCGTTCTTGGAGTAGTGAACGCTGCCCAGCCGAGTTGGATTCGCCGAGTTACCTCCTTCTCAAATGACTTACCTAGTTTGACCGTCTGTGTAAACATACTCTCAACAACTTCAACATCGAGCTCCCAAGTACAGGAGTACATGGACGTTCGACATTATCTTCGTCTTGTCCATGTTCATCTTCAGGCCCACCTGTTGGGAGACTCGATTTAGGCCATCGAGCATAGATCCTTCAGCGATTCTGCCATGACCAATGTCGTCTGCGGAAGGTGAGTGATGTATTCGCCATTGATATTGATAGTCCTTTCCATTCGAGAAGCTAATAGTCTTCCACTATTGGTGAAGAGCTTCGGAGAAATAATAGCTCAGTTCCGTGCGTACATGTGGTGTGCAAATATGCTGGAGAGACCGCAACACTGCCCATGTCTCGATCGAATCAAAGGCCTTCTCATAGTCCACGAACGCTAGGCATAGTGGCCGATTATACTCTTCCGTTTTTTGTATGATCTGCCGTAGCGTGTGGATATGATATGGTACTAAACCCTTCGGAAACCGGCTTGTTCGGGAGGCTGGAAGTCATCAAACCTGCGAGCAAGCGATTCGTGATTACTTGAGAACAACTTGTAGACATGGCTCAGAAGCGAGATGGGTCTATAGTTTTCAGCAAGGCTTTATCGCCTTGTTTAAAGAACAGCACCACCACATCCAGCTTTAGAAACGACCTTCAGTGTCCACTTAGACTCTGTTGGGCCGGCGCAAGGGCAGTCCATCCTACCTACAGCTTGGCTCTTGGGTCTTTGCCTAATCTAACAGGTTTAGCGCCGGATCCCAGCTTAGACGCTAACAAAAAAAAGCGAACACGCCTTGGGATTTAATAATCAGAGACTTGGAGAATTGAGCTGCCGATAAATCAGAGGACTGCAGAGACACTTGCTCCATTTCTACCAATTTAATCAGTTTCTCACGATCTCTTAACTTAACAGTTAGACGACGGATGAGGGTCGAGCAGACGTCTACAGTTTTTATCACGATTGAAAACAATATAATGGGAAGCCAATTTCCTATGATTAATCATAAAGAGTTACAGCCTCTGGCCCCTGGGGTTCCTGTGTGAATGCTCTAACCTACAGTAAATAGTTAGATATTGATGACCTTCAACGAGTACCTTTTTGATACTCTGAGTATCAGGTATGCTACCCTGCTCGATACTCGTGATGGATTCGATGTTGTTTACGAACTTGTGGACGATAAACCCAACACCACCCTGGGACTTATGATCATTGTAAAATTTCAATGTTCGGACCTTATCATATCCCACCGAGCTCATCGAGCTTTGTGTCCTCCTTCAGCGTGCGCGCATTGTACGTGTACCCAGCCTATGTCCATTTGAAGCATTAGTCGTCGTACAGTTGGAACCCGCCCGGGGATTCTTAGCACCCCTGGTTCCGGCACTTGACCGGCGCCTGTCGGATTATATATTATACAGGATGATTTTTGGTCGTCAACGTTCCCGAAAACTACGGAATCTCCTCATTATCACGATCATTTTTCTCCATGGAAGCATACCTGGGAAGTGTCTGGTTTCCAAAATATTTGGGTCCAAAGTTGAGTAAATAGACTGCGTTTTTCTGCATAAATGCACATTGACGCGTATGGCAAGATTTTTTGACGAGAAATAATTAATATCTGTCTATGAAAAAACTAGCGTAAACACTGGACACTATAAATTTCGCCCGATCAAGTAATAAAAAAAAACAAAAAAATTTACATCATTTCCCAGCATTTCTTTTGACACAAACTACTTTATTTGATGTATAGAGTACGTACCCTTCGTTACACCGTTAACAGCGATAGCAACGAAAAAACATTCTGTATATAAAATATATTAGTATCTCGACATAACTTCTAAAATTTTGCAGTTTTATTGGATAAACATTATTAAGTAATGTATGTATACATTCCCATAATTTAAAACAATTTAATGATTGCCATTAGAACGTCTCCACAAAATTATCATGAGACGTCGACAGGCAAATCAAAGTGGTGAGGCCGCGCCTTCGGGCAAATCGTGCCCAAAATTATCCTCAACACCCTGTAGCGCCTTATAATGATAACTATTTATCATACGAAATATGTCTTATTTTTTATTTTTATATAGGTATGTCATCCATCATTGCGCACATTTTAGATGATTTCATTTTAAGATTCTGTTGCACCTAGAAAAGCGTAGATGACCTTCTAATCCGCTTGCATGAAGAAATTAATAAAGAAATTATGAATAATTTTAGGAATGTAGTAGATTTTTCAAACAACAATATTTTTTTCATTATTTAGTTATTATTCTTTTAGCGCAATGGTTTCATAGGCAATATACTGTAAAGGCGATAATGGCTGGTTCTCAGATAATCAAGATGAAAACACTAATTAAATACGTCTTATTAACAATTTATCTCATAATTAAGTAGCCAATTTCAACAAGTTGATAATTTACAAATTAATAACGGCTGTTGGTTTTATTTATTTTGTTAAGTTAATAATAACTAACCTACCTGCTACTTATCGACTATTAATTATACTAATGGCCCATTTTTTCAATGGTGAGATATGTCTATTTGAAGGATTTAAAGTCAGCATCTAAATTCTTCAGTTAAAACATCTACCTATACACTTATAAATGAAATGAGTGTATACTACATATAACCACTAGGTACGTGACGTGATTTGTAGTAGGACAGGCACAACATAACAATTTTACAGGCGATAGCAAAGTTCGCAAAGTTATCGAACATTTCCCTCAATAGAAAGAAATATTTAGCGAACGATTAGACCTCATCATGTCATTTAAGTAGTAACTTACCGCATGGTCCCAGCAGAGTAGAGTTTGACCACCCCATGCCTGCCCGTGGGTATCGTACGAGGCGATTAAGGGTTTCCGAGAGATGGGCATAGTCCAAAAATTAGACTGCGGTCACCAACCTGCCTGCTCAGCGTGGTGACTATGGGCAAAAACCCCCCTATGGCAGTAGCCTTGTGACGTGCCCTGGAGGAGGCCTACGTCCAACAGTGGACTGGAATAGGCTGAAGAAGATATCATTTGAAGTCTAATCGTACTGGCGGAAAAGTCTCGATAATTATGCATACTTCTCTGTCGTTCGTAAACTTATTAAACATTGTCGCTCACAACTTGATAGTAAAGTAACATAGGCAAGTAAGAAGTAGGTAACGCGTGTTGTGTTAATCAACATACTGACTATTTTATCCAGAACCCTTTTACTTCCGAAATAGTGTATCAGCCTTGCAAGCTTCAAGCTTATCTAAAGAAATTCTGTAATAAAATACAGTTATGTTGGTTAACTAATAATAAAGAGCATTTCCGGTAAATGCAGAAATTATTATGTAATTCATAATAAGTAACAAAGTATAATTTCTTTGTCACGGTATGTTATTAAACAATGTTGTTGTTACGGTGGTGAGTAAACACATTTAAAATAACATTTTTTCAATTACCGCTGCACGCTGTTTCGCTCTGTTAAGGCGACATAAACCTAGTTACATGGCGCATGCCGTGACAAGTGAGTGAGTGACACCTCGGAACGTAGATATATTGTTTAACCGCTACTTTAATGGCGCCTATATATAACATAGCTTCTAGCAGTGGATACTTCTGTCACCTGAGAGATAAGTCTTGCTCGTCTATTTACTTAGACACTGGTTTACCTACTATCGCGTTCGCTAATTCTTCCCTGTGTCTTTAGTTGAGAGGTCTGCTCTAGGAAGCAAGCGTATTACAAAGGCTATACGAGCGCTGCAATGTGCCCTCACCTAACCTCGGCTTAGCTGTACCACAGATAACATAATTATAGTCTCTAGATAATAATTCCTGAAGTACATATTCTTTGCCATTGGGAGAAAGCGGGTGCAATGCTGCCAATGGGATTAGTTAGCCCGTGCTTGCATCAATGGATATTCCTATATTGTCATATAAGTTCTAACTTTCTAAGGTCAGTGCCGTCTGTTTTCACATTAATCTATAAAACTTCAGCCGCATTAGAGTAAGTTAAGATTTTAATTCCATCCATTTGTTAATTCGTACTACCCAAGAAATCGTAACACAAACGAAAATCTAAACATTTTTTTAAACACTACTTTATCAGATTACATGCGTTATTTGTAATGTACCTAATAATAATAAATAATTATCTTACGAATTCTTATTAAAACTTAGTTTGCCTGTGAACCATCTGTCATCTCCTCCGAGGGGTCAATAGCCTCGTAGTAGTAAGAATTTATGTCCAATCTTCATAGAGCATAATTGTCGTTTACGGAACAAGTTTTAGGTATTACAAGGTATTTTGTAAAAGGAGCGGCTTTTGAGTAAACATTTCCTTAGCTTAGTATAGTCTTGAAATTTTTATGAGCTACTTTAGTTAATTCAGTTTAGACTTTTGGTCCATTACGTGTTAGTGCGTAGTCGGCGACTAACTTCATGTAATACTAACTATAACATTTTCATTATGAATAATCAGTTTTTTCAGGTTACACTAGAAATTTTCAAGAATATGTACAATAATTATTTATTTATACAATTCTTGCTTGTTGCTATCATACAAGATCGTAGCAACAAGCAAGAATTAGTAAATATAACTAAAATCAATTTAAGTATCAGATATTGAAAACAATTTCATCTATGTTTAACAGCTCTATCTATGGATATGACAGTAATGCTAGGCGAAAATTAATTGCTCTATTAATGAAACAATGCCTGCTCATTAGGCCCCTGAGGTCATTAAAAGAATGAATGACGTCATCTCTGTAGTCTTCCTCTTGGTCATCTTGCAGACACATTTCAATAACAAGCCATAAACATAAACAAAGCAATTCGTCCACAGTTGACTTGTCAACTTTATGTAGAGTGACCACTCGAATTTACTTTCTCGGGAAAAATTGAACAGAGTTGTGCAAATGGAAACCATCCCACATAAAATAGAATTTAAGGAAATTTGAATATGGATATTTTCATTTAAACTTGTACATCTAACTATACCCTCAAAATTGGTCAGAAGTGACACCATGTGGTCCTTGGTGCTCTGCCTACCCCGTAATGGATAAAGGCGTGATTATATGTATGTATGTATATTTTCATTTTCACGGGTTCGATAGAAATTTCATTTTTTAAAGATTCTGTATCCATATTCACGGGTTCCCGTTTGCATTAACTATGTCCTATCGTAAAGTATGTTTTATTATTTTTCTTTGCCTGTTTCTAAGTTCTACTTTTTCACTTTTAGGAACTTTATAATTTGTAATAAATGAGAGATATACACGCATAATTATTTATGATATAGCCTGTTAGTCTTTACCAGCGACATTGCGTGCTCTATCAAAGGTCAAACGTCCTTCTTGAGAGTGGGGTCATTTGAATGCAAAATCTCGGATCTTTTATTTGACCTTACATTGGTAGGCATTGTTATTCTTTTTTATTCTTCGACCTTCATCATCTTCCTGCCCATATCCTATTATTTATATGGTTGGCGCAATATGGTTTTTTTCGAAACTCATATTTCCAAGGATTTGGCGTTGGTTTTACGGCTGCCTGCTTGACGCCAACCCTCCTCGGTGCGGTACCTACTGAAAATGATTGTTTTTTTATCCTTAGTTTTTTAGGAATCAAATGTTCTTTTTTTACTATGGTATCATGGTTCAGTATCAGGGTATCAAATATTTTAACGCTTTTTGATCTGTGATTCTGTAGAAAAAAACAAGAAGTGATACTTCAGTGCGCAGACAATGACTTACCGGAATCGAATTCTATTGTAACACTTGTTAATCTGTGATGGCTCGTGTAACTCATTTTAGTTTTTATACTATGAGTAGGTAGATCTATTTGTAATCACAGCTGTGTGACTAACACTACTGAGATCATTTTAAAAACCGAAATGAAATTCTAATCTACAATACAAGTAGGTAATACTTTCACGATATCTTCTTCTTTTCTTTAAACGTTAAAAAAGGGTTGAACTAAAATGAATTTTGGGATTAGAGTTATTTATTCCAGATATCTATCTTTTATACAGCTTTTGTATAAGTTTAATAAAAATAATCTTAAAGGCTCACACCGACTACTAAAAATATTTAAAACCGGCCAAGTGGCATAGAATAGATCCGCTAAATAAAAGAGGTGGGACTAGATCCTCTTATATTAAATTTGTGGATAGAGTTTAGTCCAGCCATTTTTTGTGCCATTTTGCAATGCAACCAACAAATTTTGCAACCAGCAGCATGAGCTATAGTCATCCTACACGGCCGCTTCCTCCGGCCGGGTGACTCAAATTAAAACTCATTGAAGGGCGTGCGACCGGGCGGGCGCCGCCGTCCCCTATCTCACAGGAAACTGCACAGCACTGGCGATTTCGGTCACTCAACCTCGCGAACTAGTTCGCAGTCTATTGTACTGTACACGAGCGTTGATCTAACTGGATCCGCACAAAAGAATGAATTGGTTCCTTGTTCTTAATCAAAACAATTTTTTACTTCTGTGTATGAGTAATATAATAATAAAGATAAGCGTCCACATATGAAGATCGCAGCGCAAACATCACACATTTCAATGGATTTTTTTACAATGGTTTTTTGGGTTCCAAAATCAACTCTTAGTACAAGTACTAAGAAATAAACAGTACGAAATAAGTATGTAGAGTCCGACATGCTCCGTCCGACTTCGATCCAGTGGATGGCTACCTTAATGGCTGAAAGTAAAACGTTCATCATGGGTGCTAAATGTTGGCGAACCACTGGAACGGTAAACAGTGGATACCTCAGCCTACATGTAACTTAGGTAAATCTATTTTATGTTTCATCAGCTGTTCTTGGTACATACAGGATGTTAGTGACATCTTGTAACGAAAACTTTTTATTATTTTTTGGAAGTGCCTATTCTAATGTAGGGCATAAAATTTTACAAATCATCATCTTCATGTCCTTATTTTATTATTTATGGGGTCAGTGTATGGTTTCATTCGAAACTCGTATTCCCAAGGATTTGGCGTCTGTTTTACCTGCCTGATCCATGACGCCAACCTTCCTCGGGTATATACTCGTAGTTATAGATAAGTAACAATTTTAGAATATTAAATACAATTTCATACATAACAGGAAAAAATGGCGAATATTATGAGAAGATTTTCAGATTCTTTTCAAATAAACAATTATTTTTTTCAATTGAAGATCAATAAAATAATAAAAGAGGAGTTTTCTCATCGCAATCCTAAAAGACAAAAACCAAGTAACGGGCATCAATGCAACGAGAATCAACGTTTAATAGCTTTTAATAAATTTTCTTGAAATTGACGTTTTTGCTCCCCTGAGTGACGGACAGAGGAACACAGCCACACGTAGACACAAAATATGTCGTCGATTAACTTTATGGATATCTTACTTACCCACATACAATGTAAAGAATTTTCCTTTTTTTATGATAAAAGTTTTCCAATAAAAATGCATAAACTCCTTCTACCTATCGCTGTTTCTTGTACTCTTTTCGCGTAAAATCATCTGGATGGATATGGATGGGATATATTCTACAGGGATATAAATAATTGTTGATTTTGGTGCTTGCTCTAATAAAATTTCCAGTGAAGGCGATGAAACACGTAAATAAGCGGCCTTGGCAGTGAACCGCGTAGCTATCGTACGAGAATGGGGCAAGGAGCGCGATTGAGGCCCACATTAGGCTCAAGGCCCTCCATGCGCCAGTCATTGCCTTCAAATAGTACCTTACGGTAAGGTCCTTACCTACCATCTTACAGTCTCCATATAATGCCGCAAATATCGAGCTCGTGTCAAAATTTAGTTACGGTCTGAACACAGCATAATTGTCGTAGGTTGACTTCCTGTACAGCTCTATGCTGTAGAGTAGAATGTTGTTTTCAGTTGCTTTTGCCGAATAAGAAAGGACATTAAAAATGTATACTTGTAAGTATGTTATTAAAGTTGAATGCGGAATACATATATGCAAAAACCCGGCTACGTAATAAATAACCAAACTATGTACATAATAAAAAAACTGAAAAGAAAAAGACAAACACTTAGATGTCCGGTGGTCTAGAATTCTATAATGTTATTATATGTATAACTATACATGGTGTAACAAAAAGGGTATGTTAAGCGAAAAGCTACGTAAATAGCCCACTGTAGAGAACCTATCCACAAAATTTGAGACTCGAAATCACATGTTTATTTTTCAAGATTGTATGAAAATTCCTGAGATACTCGTATTTAAAAATTCTCCATACTATCGGGAAAAATAAGCATGTGATTTCGAGTCTCAAATTTTGTAGATAGGTTCTCTACAGTGGGCTATTTACGTAGCTTTTCGCTTAACATACCCTTTTTGTTACATCCTGTATAGTGGACGCCCGCGACTCCGTCCGCGTGGACTGCAGAAAAACAAAATGTCGAAATCATGCGGGATAAAAAGTAGCCTATATGTAAAGTGGGACCTGTCACAACATATTCCTGAAAACTGCATCGAAATCGGTTCAGCCGTTTCCGAGATTAGCGTGCACAAACATCGATCCGTTACAATTTTATTATATGTATAGATAGATGATCGTAACATTAACAACTGAACAGCCAGGATTCATTGAAATATTAGCTTGGCTGTCGGATAATGGATGTGGTGGTTGTTATGTTACGATCATTAGAAAATATTTTATGCTTTATAGATTTCTAGACCATCGGACATCTAAGTGCTTGTTTCTTTCTTTTCAGTTTTTTTTTATTATGTAGGTACATAGTTTGGTTCTTTTTACGTAGTCGTGTTTTTGCATATATGTCGAACGCTATACGTCCCTGCAATACGCCACTTTTTGAGCAACTGTATTAAAAATAGTTGTTCAGTACACGTGCGGAACCGTCATTGCAACTTGTTCCGACTGTCAACCCTCACCTTCGGCTGCGCCTCGGCTCGGGTAGACATTTGTCGGAACTCTTTGCAATGACAGGCTTTCCGCACTCGTAATGAAATATACTATTTTACTGTGTCTCTAGCCTGCACTGCACATGGACATATAGATAGTCAAAGTATAATTATGTACTTGGCTAGATCCTTAGGTGGTTCAGATAGGTTCACACATGGACACGGTAATTTATGCAGATAAAGTCGCTGGAAATCAGCAAGTTTTATTAAGTAGTATGTAACAAGGTGGAGTACTTATTGAAAAAACTTTTACGATTCCGTAAAATAATTTGGAATATTTGAATTTATTTACATTATGTTTAGATTTCTAGTCTAATCAAGTTCTTCTCCAGACGGACAGTGACCTAACACTGGCCTATCATAATGTGGATGACCCTCCCCACTTGCAGACATCAAATTGTTCCTCACTAACTAATCATACTCGTAGTATGATTTTAAGTTTTCCTGCTCTCAGCCTTAGATATTTTAATTGTTATATTATTACGAGTACACAGCAATTGTAACATTTTGTACAGTGTGTATCCAGCCAGAGTGCGAATGCACCAAACTTTCGTTACTTTATCTTGAGGATTGACCTTCTTATCTGTTCCATTCCATGGGGATCACTCAATCGATTTATTAAATGTTTTCTTGAAGTTTTATACGAAATATATATACTGCCTGTATGATGCATCAATGCGTACGAATTTTATTAGAAAGTAAAGTATAGATACCGTATAGTGATGAATCCACATGTATGGTAAAATTATTCCACAGGGACGTCATTTTGCAAGTGCCTTATGAAATTCCAATTTATTGAACAGACCGACATAGGTCACACATTGGGGTACATCAGGGTGATCTGGCTGGATGCGTCTCGACAAACACTACAAAGTTGCAGACATACACGGAACTTCAATATTTATTAGCAAGAACATTATATTGCAAAGATAGTAGCGCTTCTGATTCTATGTAGAAAATATTTTGTAAGCAGGCCTGAGAGGCCCGCTAGCGACACAGCGGGTGTTCCAAAAATAGAGGCCACAGTTATTATTCGACGAACCAATTCCGACTGGTTTTATAGACGTTAGGGAGTTTAATCCGAAATTAGACTAACGTTCCTCAAGAAAAATTAAGGATATTCAACTGTAAACCTCGTTTGAGTTATGTAGTAGGGTTTTGGAGATATGTCTAAAGTAACTTGTTTAGATATATGTACTGGCTAGCGTGATCTACGTCAAAATTGTTACCATGAAACTTCTATGTAGACTTAGGTACAAAGAAGTCTAATCAGATTACGAGTATCTTAGCATGAACCTGCCATATTTATTATGGAAACTTTTATTAAACAAGACCTGTTCTAAATTACCCGTGGCCACATTTTTGGCATTATAAACACACATAAAGTTATCAGCAGGGTTTGGCAAGCATCTGCCGGCTGGGGTCAGATACCCCGCCTGATAAAGTGGAATCCTTTAGGTTCAGGGTCACTCCGCGGGGGCAAGGCGTTTCCGCAGACCTATGTCGTGTTTGCATTACATATGGCGAGCAAACCAGACCCGGATGGGTACCTACTGCTCAAACTAAATGTACTCCGGAGCTAACTCGCTGAGTAACTAAAAAAGCCGATAGGAATAAACTTTCCGCAAAAAAAAACTACTTTAATTTGCGCTGTATCGTGATCCTATACAAAAATGCTTTAATCCCCATTCGAACATGACAAAGTTGCACGCCAAACGGACGCAGAATTCACCACAAATTTCTGTGTACTCCTTGTGTCAACTATTTAGTATCTGAAGCAAGATGAGCAAGAAAAGAAAAGCAAGGCTTTTACATAAATGGCAAGTAAGAACAGGTAAGAACCTATGTGGTTTATAAAAATAGGTTCATTTTAGTTATTCTGAATGTGTAGAGTTCTTATTTGGTCTGAGATAGGGCAAAAGGTAATGATGAGATGAAGCAATGGCATTTTGCAACCCCAGGCCCTATCTTGTAACAGGTCTATCATCCGCCGCCGCGCGCCGTGCGGTCACACAAAGCGCTGAATAAGTAAGATTCTTTAAATCCTAAATAAGTATTACTTAAATATTTGCTTCTGTATCTTTTTACAGGATTGATAGTGAATTGTTCTGTAACATATTTTAAAAAATCGCCAGTTTGTATGACGTGACGTAATCTTAAACTTTAATCAGAGACTTGGTTGGACTGACTTGCATAAATCTTCATAATTTTGTAAATAACAAGTCGAGCTTTTATTGAGATCTTTAGGTAGGTAACTAACCTACTGATGTTGTCCGACACGAGGCGGTACTTTTCAAATACACCTAGTTGTGATACATAATATGATTAAGGGGAATTCATACGAGTATTAGTCACATAGTCTTGAAGCTCTGATTTGTTCTCAAACTTTGTGTAAGAACTATTTACTTTTATATACTTACGTATCTAAAAATATTTTTAGTACCTAAATTCCATCACAGCACGTACCTACTCACAGTAAGATCTTTTTGCATCGAGAAACCATCCTGCACTTTGTGTCCCTCCCAGGAAAAGTCTGGAGCCGCTTTTGGAAGTAGATACTATGAGGATGTAACTGTGCAACACGACATGTAGGTAGGTCTGTTGTATACAAAGATCTTGCATTGCGCCTTGGCTATAGTTGTACACATATAAGTACATCCAGTATCAATCAGCCAGCGTCTCTACATTTTGCGGTAAGAGAGAATGGTATGTGGTATATGACTTAATAACCATATTGACTACCGACCAAGGTCATGGCGGATTGGGGCCACGGAATTTATGTTGGTGCCGAACCATTTCCGGCGGCTTTCTGTATTTACCTATTTATAACCGGAGTAAGCAATAAACTTACTTCTGAATGCTGAGCTCACTACCTATTTTATTATGGAAAAGATGTAAGTATATTCTATTCTATTCTATTCTAATGCTTTATTGTACACAGTAAAGTTTTCACAAATAAAGTTTATGACAAAGAAAATATACAAAGGCGTGCTTATCTCTAAAAGAGATTTCTTCCAGCAAACCAACCGTGAAAGAGAAATTAACATAAGAGGTAGGTATGTGTGCACACAAACAGACCAATAAACTAAATAATTAAATAAAAGAAAAGACAAACCTAAAATAAACAAAAATACCTAAATAGACTACATAAACATAAATACCTAAATAAAACACATAAACATAGATAAGCATAGATAAATAGTATACATACTAAAGGTAAAAAATAGTATATATACTTTAGTAAAATAGGGATGTAGATTGTAGACTTTATTATATTCTATGAATTCATGAAAATGGAATAATAACATACACCTTTATACTCTGTATAGTCGGTCGAGCTATTTCAGTATGTGTGATTTTTGTAGAGTCCACATAAAGATTTTCATAACTAGCCACTACTAATAAACCAATAATAGGGTCGATTCCGGCAGTCACACTTAACCTAAACCGAATCTTAGTCAGGTCTATCTCTCTCCGTTCTTAACATAAATGGCTGAGAGAGAAAAGGACAGGTAGGACTAATTTTACGTTTAGGTTAGGTTTAAGTGTGACTGCCGGAATCGACCATAATAATAGCCTATAAATTGAATCACAACCTTAGAGTTTGCTGCGAGTCTGTCACATCCAGGTTTCATGTTTAATCATCCTACGCTTATTGCCAGCAGTTTTAAACCCATAACCCGGAAGTAATCTGCAAAACTGATTTTGCAGTCTGACTATAACGTAACTGATTAAAACTTACCGCCTCAGGCAGCTTCACATAAAAAGCTGTCTAATATTGTGTTTAACATTGCATAAAAATTAACAAAGAACAATTTACATGATTCTTTATAGTAGCCGGCCGTCCAGCCGCCCAGCCGTCCTCGCACCATTATTGGCGTAAAATAAACGGAGCGATAATTAATAAACTACGTGTGTGCGTAGTAAAGTACGTTTCACCAAAGAGTTACTTTGCATGGTGGCGCTAGTACTATGTGTATGGCTACGTTATCTGTGTTACTGCATAGAAATGAGTTAGTTCCGAAATCAGACATAGGAGTTATTCTATGAAACGGACTCAACAGTGTGGTGTGGTACACGAAGGAAGAAGAAAAGGAGATGCTATAACGTAGACTTCACGGCTCAGCATGATGTGAATCAGTCCCTGGCTAACATTTGCCTTGCCTGTAGGTATCCTTCTACCCGTAACAAGCATAGCTATTTTTTAGCCCAGTGGTCATCATTCTGTAGCCCACTGACATATTTTGTGTGTCCCACGGTAAAGATTGATGGTGTCCAACTAACCAATCCCTGAATTAGAAAAATCTACGGTGGCAACGCACGTAATACATAATAGATATACATAAGATCGCACAGGGTATCTATCGTCAGTGAACAGTAGATCTTAGGTCCAACCAAAACTCCTGGTCTAGGCCACCTCCTTGTCGTTCCTCCTTCGCGAGTATCGTATCGGGCAACCGTCGTCGCACGTTTCGGTGGCGTTCCCACGGGGCGGGTACGGCAACAATTCCGGTTTTTGCCAACTTAAATGTTTGTTGTCAAATTAATCTGAAGTCACTTAGTATGCGCATGGACCAGTTGAGCGACTATTCATTCATAGCGGTCGGAATGCTAGAGCCCCTGGCTTGCCTCGACCGGCCTTCAGTTAAGGACAAAAACTGCATAGACTTGCGGCCAATCTACATTCATTCAATGTAGGTAGGTACACGATATGAACCTTTGTTTTGTTTTGCTGATAACCTGTAATACTAGACTGGGCTGCTGTCTTGGACCTTCTCATTAGACTAAAATATAGGTACCTCTACCTACCTATTTAATGAAGATACTTACCATCTATTCATAAAATCTATTTAAAAAAATGCTTTGTCCTGTCTCGACGAGCGGTGCTTAAACTAAACCGCTGATTTTAGAGACCTGAAACTCGGATTTCGGAGGGTTTGTTTCTTTCTATGACGTAGTAGGCATCCGATAACAAAGGATTTCCTGAAATTCTACAGGAACGGGAATTCTAAAGTTTACGGGCGACCGCTAGTTAAATAAGCGAGGCAACAACTTGGTGCAAAATGACAGGGCTCTACTAGGAATTATTCTTCTATGCTATAACATAACAGCGATATACCAGAGTCTGTCTGCCAGCCATGCCAGTCTTCTATACCGGTGATTTTTGGTCGTCAACGTTCCCGAAAACTACGGAATCTCCTCATCATCACGATCATTTTCCTCCATGGAAACATATCTGGGAAGTGTGTGGTTCCCAAGATATTAGGGTCCAAAGTTCAGTAAATAGACTGCGTTTTTCTGCATAAATGCACATAAACGCGCGTAGCAAGATTTTTTCAAGAGAAATAATTAATATCTGTCTAAGTCTTAGATGAAAACAAAATAGCGGAAGATAGGGCACGTCCTTAAAATCTTCAACTAGAAATTAGGCATTCTACACAACTACACGCACGAACACACAGCTGTAATTGTATTTAACGTTGTACACTACTTAGCGATAGAGACAAACGTATTTATTTCGACAGTAGCGGGAGCGTGACAAGCGCGTTTCAATAGAGCATCATCGGAATAATTTCGGGTTGAGTCGTGTCAGCTCGTGTCCCAGACAATAACTATGGTAAGAAGCTACTGCAAAAACGAAACACAGCGGGCGCATTCACACACGCACGGCACGTGTTTACTTATTTAACTTGTCGCACATAGATGTATCATATATTTTTATCTCGCTCTGCAAAATGGCGATCAAAACAATAAGTGAATTTACAATTATTAACCTAAGAATTTAAAGTTTTCGTGTACTTATGCGTGAAAAGTGATTCCATGTGATTTGTTTTTTTTTGAGTGATGAGTACAACGCACAAAAGCACATGAAGGCATTTTGATAACTTTTACCCCGCTTAAAATAAAAAAAGAATTTCTTCCGTCACACGAGCGCGCTATTGCTACTCTCAACTGCAAATTAGTAAAATCAGGCGACGTTGGCCTAATTCAGTGTTGCCAGATCGTACATTGCGAAATTATGTGATATTTGTTGTAAAATTATCGTGTATTTATCGCATGATAGAATATATTGATAAGGTATGCAATCCTACCTCCCCCGCTCACGAGTTAAAAGTTTGGAATTTACGCCAAATTAAAGAGACGGAATATAATATATGAAACGGACAATGGATGCAATCCTACCCCCCCCCCATTCATGAATTGGAATTAAGTGGATTTTAGGGGTAAAATTGGGTGTTTACAAAATTATCGTAGATTTGACAAAAATATCGTAGAATTTGAACGAATTATCGTGCGATACCTAATTTTAATTTTTATGGCATGGCACTCAAAATTATCGTGGATCTACGATAATTAACGTGCATCTGGAAACGCTGGCCTAATTTAAGCGGTCCACGCGTAATAAAAATAATGAAAATGTAACGGATCGCTGTCTGTGAGAAAAAATATTATAGGAGACCTTTTATCAACGCAATAGTACCCAAAATAATGATTTTTGGAATTTTTGTCTGTCTGTGCGTTTGTGCACGCTAATCTCAAAAACAGCTGAACCGATTTCGATGCAGTTGTCAGGAATATATTGTGACAGGTCCCCCTTAACATATAGGCTACTTTTTATCCCGGGAAAATGTTTTTATCCTGGATAATTTCGACATTTGGTTTTTTCTGTAGTCCACGCGGACGAAGTCAGATCTACCTATGTGCATGTTAATTAAGTAGGTACCTTGGCACGGGCGAGCCGTGATACCTTTCGTTTGTTACTACGAGTATAATTTATAGTTACCATATAGAGAGCAGACGCTTTGAAATGAACAGGCTAAGTGAAATCACCTATCTAGATAATGTCGTTCATTCCCCTAGTCAAGTGGAAAAGAATACTGTCCCTCACACTATTGCCCTCCAGGGAAAAGCGCTAAGAATATGAGCAGCAAGTCTAGGGAGGGGCAGATAGTCAAAAAAGGCGTTTAGCCAGCCTAATTCAGTCTGTCATCCTCATCGATTACGTCGTACTACTAACCCGTACTGTATCATAGTTAGTAGGTACAAAGAAGACTGATTAACATACCACGACGTGCAATAAGTACTTAGATACTTACTTTATAGTTCAGGTAGTAAATAAAATGTATCATATACTAAAGGTACTTAATCCAGGGTAGGCAAGTTGTAATAAATAAGCTAGAGTCTGTTTTACAGAATAATTTCCGTGTCTGATTTCGGAACATAGGCAATTTTTCATAGCAACTAGCGCCATCTTTCAACGGAACTATTTGGTGAAACGCACTGTGTAAAGTAAGGTATACCTACATTTACCTACCTGGGTACAACCAAAATCCGAAACCGCGTTGCCATAGTAACCTTATCGCTGCTAGCGATGACGTCACCGCTCGCGCCAGTACAAGGACAGTAAACAGTGGGGGTCATCGACCGCTACTGTCAATTTTATTATAGCATAGATAGATCAGCAAATTATTCAGCGCGTCATACATGTTAATTTCGCGCACGATTTCTAATATGAGAGTGTGTTAGTATGCACCTACTTAAAAAATACTTACCTAAATCAAATAATTCCTATCTAATCACAATATTTGTATTAAAAAAATCAATCATGATGATCAAAATCATGCTTTTTGAAGGAGCTCCTTAATTTTTCATTATTTCATTTAATTTATTTTATTTTTCGCCGCGTAAAAAGTTTAGATGGAGTCGCTATATGCGATCTCGACCAAAGGAAGCTGTTTAACAATCCTCATGACAAACTGGCTCTGGGAGAATTGCAGAGATTAAGAAACAATAAAGATTAAACTTTGGTCATTCTAGATTTTCAGCAAAAATATAAATCGGTTTATCCGTTTCATTCCGGCATTCCAGGGTTTCATCCGCCACATCCCATTTCCAGCATCAGGTCCTCGTCAATTAGAAACATGAAGAGAACCAGTCAAGACAAATTCAACGAGCCCAAACTCGATGGGTTACTAAAAGGTAGTCCAGGGTTACGTTTCCTATCTTCGAGCCCTAACAGCAGACCAGCTCAGTGGTTCCAGAAGACATTAGTGTTTCAAATGTCAGATCCCACATGCTTGATGCTTGCAAGCAAACTGAGCGTGTAACATTCCTATCACACCTAACAAACGACCTGATGACCTTGAAGACCTGAACCGATTTCCACCAAACATAGCTAAGAACATTCTCGACTGATATACCTTTCAAACAAAAAAAAACCGCATTAAAATCGGATCATCCGTTTGGGAGCTACGATGCCACATACACATTTTCACACAACACACAGAGAGACAGACACGTCAAACTTATAACACCCCGTCGTTTTTGCGTCGGGGTTAAAAAATTAAATAAGAATTAGTAAAATAGTCTCGATCTCTTAGTCAAAATCAACAATCATTCGAAAAACAATAATATTGTATGTGTCTACTGTTTTACTTGCTAACAGTACAAAAAAATCATTGAGAAGACACACGGGATCAGAACGGAAAAAAAAGAAAATGAAATATTCATATGATCCCGCGACGGGATCCAATAAGAATAAAATTAAATAAAACGGATCCTTTGCGGGATTCACTTCACTTCTTCACTTGCTGGGATCGGAACAGAATAGATCTACTGCGTGTTCATTGCGTCGTGTCAGCTAATTTCTAAACTCTTTTAGGTTGGTGACATCTATCGGGCTATTTGTAATAACTAGTAATAATAGATAGGAGAAATAACTTATTTCCATTGAAATATACAGTATTTATTGGTAAATTATTACTTTAAAAATGCAGGTAGGTAGATCGTACCACAAATAGTGCACAGAATTTAGATTAATTAGTACAGTTAACAAGTACTTTATTTATTTTTATTTGGAGATATTTTAAAATGTTAACAACAAATAACGTCAGGTTAATAACAGCAATGTATTGCGTAGTACGAAAGTACAGTTCGTAGTAGTTCGTAGCACATGCTACGAGGCACAGAAATATCAGACTTTTATATCTATCTCTCTATCTATATACATATAATAAAAATGTAACGGGTCGCTGTCTGTACATGGAAGATATATGAGAAAAAATATTATAGGAAAGGATAGCAAAGATTACTCGTACTGATAATCAAATAATTTTTTTAAAACGAAAAACCGACTTCCTCCCAAAAGCCGAACTTAGATACTAAAGTAAAATTTTACTAAAGGGCAAATATATATTGCGTTAAGCCGTGTACGAAGTTTAGAAGGCATAATATTGTCAGATTTATATGCCAGCAAATGATTAAATAGGCCACATGACAAAAGAGAGAAATGACTAGGCTTCAAAACTTTACGTCTGACAATATAAGCAACATATAATTACACTCCTTCTTCCTGCCCTATTCCCAATCATTTAGGGTCGGTGCAATATGTAGGTACTCTTCTTTCATTCATCCCTATTATCCGTCATCTCGTTATTCTCATCATGTCTACCTCTTCCTCTATAACCATCTTACTTCGGACACGGCTTAACGCAACATATAATTTCACGACTTAACCCAATTATCTTAATAAGCCTATTGTAGTCCACTACTGGACGTAGGCCTCCCCCTGCCATAAAAAGTTCCACTATCTGTTTTTCGGCGGCTCCATCATCAGACCCTCGTTTCCTTTATATTATGTGTAGCTGACCAAAATTCTCTTTAAAAATCCAAAAACGGACTACTCGTGCCTATTATATTTGAGGATATCCCTAGATTCCTTAGAGATTCCATCATCAGATGTTATGTTTTATATGTAGATGATCAAAACGCTCATTAAAAGTATAAAAACAGACTACATGTGCCTACAATATTTGAGGATTGCCCTCGATTTCTCCAAGATCCCATCATCAGATCCCGATGTGGTGAAAATGGGACTAACTTGGAAGTATACCATGACAAACTATAGAAAAAAAATTAAATCGGTTCATAAATGACGGAGTTCTGAGGTAACACACATAAAAAATACATTTCCTACGAGTTAACACTGTCGTATAACTCAACACAATGGTACTTGTTCCGCGTTTCAGTATTTGCCTGGTTGTCACCCACATCCTGTATAGGCTGTATATCCCGGGAAAATGTTTTTATCCCGAATAATTTCGACATTTTGTTTTTTCTGTAGTCCACGTGGACGCCCGCGCGTCCACTAGTATTCAGAATACACAGATAATCCCCGACGCCAGCGCAGCGCGACGATTAACTGATATGGGTATTTTAACTGTGTTACGTACGTAGGTACTAATCGTTTCTTTGAAATTACATCGTTTGTTAATTTTACTTTTGTAAAAAAAATGTGAAAAGAGTAAGGCAATAATGCTTCTCCCACAAAGAATCTACTACATTCGGTAAGTATCACTTGTACAAGAGCATACAAGAGTACCTAGAGGTAAAAATAGTACAAATGATAAAAAAAATAAGAGGTAGGTACCTACACAGAACAGAGGGGTAAACACGAACCTCTTGATAGTACGTAATGCTATCGTCCAACTGTCAAATCACATAGATTTTGCTAGCGACTCGCTAGCGTTACGCTGCGTAAAAAGGTTCGTGCTTACCCCACTGAAGTCAGTTCAAAACTGAGAGAACGGAGCAGTAAATCGCGCAATAGTTAGGTACTAAGTGTGATATACGATATACCTACCTAGACCAAATTTAGATGAATTATTTTGCTAGCGAGTCGCTAGCGTTACGCTGCGTAAAAAGGTTCGTGCTTACCCCACTGAAGTCAGTTCAAAAACTGAGAGAACGGAGCAGTAAATCGCTCAATAGTTAGGTACTAAGTGTGATATACGATATACCTACCTAGACCAAATTTAGATGAATTACCTACGCAACGATTTACGATTACGATTAGATTTAAATTACACAATGAATTAAAATACAAGTAAGTAAGTACACATAATTCCAAAAGCTAGTCTCATTTGTTAGCAAACTCAATTTTTCTCCATGTATTTTTAAAATTCAATTAAAATTATGCAAGAAGAGGAGGAAGGGGAAATTCAATAAATTTAGCTAGAATATTTATATTTGCAATGAAAACAATATTGTAATTCTTCTTAATATATAAAAATCTTCTGATCGCGTGTTTGTAACGGATTTCCCTCTAAACGGCTCAACTTATTTTGATGAAATTCTTGCCTTTGTAATAAATTTCCTTCTGGACGGCTGGACAGATTTTGATGAAATTTTTTGTGTGTGTTTAATTGGGTTTGAGGGTGGTTTAGATTCACAATTCGGTCAACTAATTAATGTTTTTGAACTTCGTCCGCGTGGACTGCAGAAAAAACCAAATGTCGTTGACAAAATTGTGAATCTAAACAATTCTCGAACCCACTTGAATACACACAAAAAATTTCATTAAAATCGGTCCAGCCGTTTAGAAGGAGTTCAATCACAAACACACTAACAGAAGATTTGTATTGTTGTTGATATAAGTTAACCTTTTACATAAGATCCGGCAGACTGCGCTGTAGTCGCTGTGTCGATTACTCATAAGGATACTTTAGTTTTAATTACGCCCGGTAGATGGTTGTTTTATCTCGGAAATGTTTCCTTTATATACAGGGTGTAGGTGACAGCCAGGCAAATACTGAAATGCTGAACAAGTACCATTGTGTTGAGTTATACGACAGTGTTATTACTCGCAGGAAATGTATTTTTGATTTGAATATCAGTAATCTTTGCTTTCCGCGCCAATTGTATCGGACGATCCAGTAACTAATTAAATGGGCTTATTATTGTGTGACACATTGCTGTCAAGTTTTGGATCACTTGTGACTCCATTAGGGTTGATCAGTTTTTCGAACTTTTTTGTAGGCAACTTTTTTTTTGAAAACCATCTTTTGTGTAAAATTTTACTTTTAAGTCATTATTTAACGCCTAACTAAACGAACTAAACTATTTTTTCCTGTAAATATGAAAAAAGTGTCGGAAAATTCTGGAATTTTCCTGCGAAAATTTTTAGTGCTTTCCGCCTCAGAATCATGGTCTGAAGTCATGGTATCAATATTTGCCTGGATGTCACAAAGATCCTGCATAATTAATTAAATCTTCTGTTCGTGTGTTTGTAATTGAAGTTCTTCTAAAACGGCTAAACTGATTTTGATGATTTTTAAGTGTGTGTTCAAGTGGGTTCGAAAATGGTTCACAATTCGATCATTTAGACAATGTTTTTATTACGGTCCATATTGTCACAGCTTATTTTAGAAAGTTTGCATTTAAGGCGTGGGACAGGACAACGTATGTAGGGTCCGCTAGTAATATTATGAATGTTCGTAAATATGTAATACTATGTCGGTAAAATAAAACAGAATTATTATTATTGTCGCTTATAGGTACAATGTAAGTCATCTTTACAAACTTCACTTTTAACGCAATGGGGTGGTTAAAATCATTTTGATGATGATGATCTCCGACCGTATTTCGGCCAAGGCGACCAATCTCTACGGAGATTGGTGCGCAAATACAGATGCACTCTCTATTCCCTCACTCTCATAGTCCGATAGGACGGAAAGCCGACACGACCGGAGAGAGATCAGGCGTAGGACCAACGGTTTTACGTACTGTCCGAGGCACGAGATAAATTCATTGGTACAGGCCCGTGACAGAGATCGAACTTACGCCTCCCGCTTGGAAGGTGCGCGTCTTAACCACTGGGCTATCACCGCTTTTTTATAAATAACTTAAACTAAGTTACTAGTAGTTCTCTGTACACCTATTTGTATAATATTATAAATTTAATTAAATATAAAAAAAAAACTAAGTAATTGATCATACTCAACATTGTGCTTATTGTTCTCAAATGTCAATGGCCAAAACTGAAGCAACACGAGTCTCGGCTCGCGGTTTTTTTTTCAAATCGGAGAACTTTCCGCGGGCGCAGCGTTGGGTCATGTTGGGTGGTGCACACAGGAAGTGCGCTATAAGCGCGCACCATTAATCCGCTCCACAGTCCGGCTTCCTTCGCGGTTACCATTTCTCCAATCATTTGCATTGAGGGCAACACTTTTATTGTTTCATATAGGTAGGTCTTCGATCAAATATACTTATGTACTATCTGATTAAACCTACCTATACCATAGAGGAATAAAAGACTCTTATTCCTCTATGCCTATACAATATACATGTACACGTTTTTCTTTAGTACCTTCTTAGCTAATATTTATACTTAGTCCCATCTTTTCTATCTTCCACGATAAAAATACAGGGTGTAAAAAGACAACGATGTTTTTTTAATACTTCGTATTCTTTGTAAGGTTACGATCATTTTCTTCTATGGAACCAACCCTGGGAAACGACAAAAAATTATGAAAAAATACTGTCATTTTATTGCAAGCAATGTATTCGTTTGATGCGCAAAATACAAATGTACCTACAAAACTAACATTATGACATGGTATCTTTGAAAAAAAAATGTTTGTTAACCGATTTCAGATTTATGTAAAAAAAAATATAATATTAATGTATCTTTGGACCTCAATATCATGGAAACCCGTGGTTTCCCAGGGGTGCTTCTATAGAAAAAAAATGATCGTGATGTTACAAAGAATACTAGGTATTAAAAGAACAAAGTTGTCTTTTTACACCCAGTATGTTTCCGAGATTCAAGTTCATAGGGGAAGACGGGATAAAACCGGTTACCATTGTCTTAAGTAACCAAAACTTCGTATTCATCTCCGTTGTTGTGTCTGGTAACGCCGATGAATGAATATGTGCTTTTAAAGGTCACAAAGCCATTTCAATGAACAATGACGTAAGTCAGACCTTTGACCGGATGCATTTGTAGAGTTACCCACCTAATATATATCCGTAGTTTGGAATATTTGCTTGTAAGTCTGTATTATAATGAATGAGCAATGCTACAAACAATGAACAGAATTCCGAAATAAGCTGAACGTGGAATGGGTTGGAGTGAGCGAGACATCGTTGTTTCTTGGAATTCTGAGGCTTCGAAGGTAATGGATCGCAGACCGCGGTGAAAAGGAATGCAACGAACGACGAAAGCGCTGTAGGTAGTGTATTATTTATTATGATTACTTTTAGACTATCTCGCATTATTTATTATAACTCGGGCGACTTAACTTGACACGTGGCTCAAATGACGTTTGTATTAGTTACAGTGCGCAAAAAAAATTAAATACAATATTCATTAAAACTAATTAACAATATGTTTTTGGCACTTTTTAGCTATAGATAAGTACATGTTATATCCTGATCGAAGAACAAAGAAATATCGATAGATAATCGATGTGCATGGCACGACCAGGTGTCATGTTAAGTCGCTCGAGTTATATACAGGATGTTTTTTGGTCGTTCCCGAATACTACAGAATATCCTCATCATTACGATCATTTTTCTCCATGGAAGCATACCTGGGAAATATCTGGTTCCCAAGATATTAGGGTCCAAAGTTGAGTAAATAGACTGCGTTTTTCTACATAAATGCGCATAGACGCGCATAGCAAGATTTTTTTACGAGAAATAATTAATATCAGTCTATGAAAAAACCTATGAAAAAACTAGCATAAACACTGGACACTATAAATTTCGCTCGATCAATTAATTAATTTTTTTTTCAAAAAAATTTACATCTTTTCCCAGCATTTCTTTGGCATAAACTAACTTTATTTGATGTATAGAGTACGTCCCTTCGTTAAGGGTGGCAATGTAAAAACATCCTGTATGTATGAGTATTTGTAGTTAATATAAAAATAAGTATAATACAGAAAAAACAATGCATTAATTATGTTGACAAATTATTTGATCAGTATTGCAAACACAATTAAACTGATTTCAAATAATAAATAAATTTAATTAATTACCTAACCATAAAAAATAAACTGAAAAGAATCTGTCTAAGTACATATTACATTATTCTCGTGATTATATCCAAATTCTACCTAGCCACATTTCCGTTAGTAAAATTATCTAAGTCGCTATGAAGATCTCGATAAAGTTTTCCAGCATGTTTCTAATATATCATATGTAATTTTAAATGCGCGTATACAGTTAGCAGGTGAGGAGGTGACCCATTTTACAGAAAATGAACTACAATTATATACCACGATGTGACGGATAACAGCAACAATTAAAACGGGCACAACAGTGGAACTTTCGCTCAGATTTAATTGTAATGATATCTAGATTTATATTTAACTGTACACGTGTACCTACTTACTTAAGTACTTGTATTCTATACTGATTAAAAGTATTTCCTAGAAACTTATTATTTAATGTAGGATTTACTGTTTGTGTAGTTAATAATTTTCCTACAAACCACATCATACTAACAATACTTACTAGAAATTGTTTTTAAAAGGATCCAGTCGGAATTTGAGTGCTAAAGTTTTGTAATTTTAAGTTACTTACTACTCGTATATATTTTAAAGTCGTATTTCACGTTATTTAACAAAACGAATTATGAAAGGCTTGTTTCTAAATATTACAAGATTCACAAATTTAAGGTACGCAAACGAGACTGCAAGGAAAATGTTTTATGCAAGTGTGAATTCCTTTGAAACAAAGCCCGTGCCTAAATAGCAGCATTTGTTACAAGTGCTAAAACTCGAAGAATGTTAATAACTTCGAATAAAGTCAAAGAAACGATTGAGTTGCAATTTTACTATACAGTTATTCTAATTTCCTCATGACACTACCATTTCTACTCATGATTACAGTTTTTTTATGTATGTCAAGTGAATAACTGTATTGGGACTAAAAGTAACAGTAACGATTAAAAATAATGGCGAAAATCTGAATTATTTCGTTGAACCATTAGGTATTTGTTGCGAGATATAAAATAGCTCACATGATTGTTATACTTCAAATCCATTAAATTCTTGCCTACCTACATCACCACCACCACTAAGAGTCGATTCACTCGAAGCTGGCATAATTGCAACAAAAGAGCATCCTAAGTCCAATTTGCAGATAATAGGTAGGTAGGTAGGTAGTATGTATTTTGGTAGTTATAGTCTTAGAAATAACTCTTTCTATAGCGGCCGTTAAACCTCCTAGCTATCACAGATTAAACACACACTATACCCACAAATAGAAATACTTAAGATGTGAGGTTGGGTTCAGGGACTATGTTGAGTAGAACTATATACATATACAATTTAGGAATTTCAGCCGCCGCCGATTACATTACGGCTCGACTCATACTCTACCTCATTATACCATTTTGAATAAAAAAACGTCTCTAGATCTTTTATTGAAGTACATAATTAGATATCTACCTATTTACTATGTATCAATTTAATTAACTTAAGTATTTCGATTGACAAAGTACTTACCAAGTAGGTTCAATAAAATTCTCCTTTTAGAGGAAGTTAATACAATTGCATTTGGTCACGTTCACGAGCAAATACCTAGTTAAAAATATCCTCGATTGTGCAAACCAAACCAGACGAGTAAAAAGCGTTCATTGGTTCTGCTTGGGAAGTTTTTGTTATAATTGAGCTTTTTGTACGAGGTGGACCATTGACTGCTACTTTTTCAGTATCAAGTGTCCATTTACATTGAAGATTTTTTGCGTTTTACGAATCATACTTAAATAATTTACCTAAAATTTTATCTCTTAACTTCATCATGTACATACCTACTCTATGTATTAAATTGCTCTAATGCTATTTTCTACATACGAAAGGTTCTAATTATATGTTCAGTTTTATTGTTGTTTTTGTATTTTATTAGCGTCCGCGAGGACTACAGAATGCAACTTATGTCCTTCTCCGTTCTCTCAGCTATACCTACAAATGCAAAATTTAAAGAAGGTTGGTTGAGTAAATAAAGCATGAAGAGGTACCTACCTAATAAACAAACAAATTAACTTTCACTTTTATAATATTAGTTTAGTTAGGATTGTTTTTTACTATTGTCCGCAATCTGCAACTTCGTCGATTGCAGATAAAATCAATAGAACATAGGTTTTTGAATTTACTGGAATCTATTTTTTTCTTGCGTAACATAAGTTGTAATTATTAATGTTATGAAAAAAAGTTATAAGTATTAAATTGGTGTCCAAATATCCCTAGTATCCCCTTGACAACACCCAAGTATTCTTAAACAATATCCATCTAGATCTGTGTAATACAATCACTTTACAGAATTTGAAATTGTATTGCATTTGAATTTGTATATGAATAGAACAATGTTGATTGATACCTACCTACCTAGGACAAACCTAGGTGTACGCGCATAACCTGCATAACATAGGCGATCAGCTGGTGACTCAGCTGATTACCTACGTTGCGATGTTTGTGTGTGGTAGGTAGGTACGCGACTTCAAACTCTTCAAAGGCTATCCAAATTACGACCTATCTATTTACCTACCTACCAACAACAGGTTTATTTTCAAAACTCTTCAAAGGCTATCCAAATTACGACCTATCTACTTACCTACCAACAACAGGTTTATTTTTATCTTCCTATGATACAGGTACCACTTTGTAAGGCGTAGCCAAGTAACTAGGTAGGTATTCTATCTAGGTACTTATTGCAAGGAACCTTTATTGAATGATGTATTGATGTATTTATCGGTATATAGGGGTACCTACCTAACGAATCTAGTTCCTATTTCTTTATAGTGCTCTTTAAATTTAGTACCTACCTAGGTAGGTACTCTATACCTACTTACTTAAAAGCTTTATATAGTTTTTTGTTTTGTATTCTGTGGAATCCATCTCATTTTGTAAATAGAACGAGAAGCAAGAGGCCGGGGTCAGATGGAGCCGCTTTGCGAGTGAGCAAGAGGATTGTTATGTATTATTATTCCAACGTCGAATCGGGAGAAACCTGCGTGCGGGCCTCACGGCGCCCCGCCCCGCCCCCGCGCCTCCCCGCGATCATATGTTCGACGGCTGGCTGCCCGAGCGGCATTCACTCACTCACTGCGACTTGCGCACTCGCTGCCGTCGCATCTCCGCTCTGACGCTAGGGCACTCGCACGCGCACAATCAGCTGTCCGCTCGATACACACTGAGTGCTCACGGAAGGCCCAATAGCCGCAGTGCGGTGCGCCATGGAGCTGCTGTGTGCGGAGCGCGTGAGTCCGGGCAGCGGCAGCGGGCGGGCCCAGCGGCCGGCGCAGGCCACGGCGGCGCCCGACCCAGTGCTGCTGCGGCGCCGCGTGCTGGACAACCTGCTGCGCACCGAGGAGCGTTACTCCGTCACCGCCAACTACTTCGGCACCGTGCAGACCGAGGTCACGCCGCACATGCGCCGCCTCGTCGCCGAGTGGATGCTAGAGGTGAGGCGCACTGCAGCTCCGCCATTTTGTCGCGCGCACGTGCACGCTGCCCGGCATCCTGGACGACTACACGTATGTCTCCGCCCGTCAGGATGCCGGCCGCACCCATGCCCTCCGAGGTCCCCGTCTCTCGGTTCAAAGACCAATGATGTGAGTCGTGTGCATTATGTGTTTTTTTCGAAATCATCTGCTCCATCATGATCTGCACCATCACCACCACGGTTCTATTCGTAAAATAATATGAAACCGTAGTTGGAATCCGCCCGTTATCACTTTTGTTTACATGATCAGCTGATTTTGTTTTTCATACAGATGTTGGACTCTAACTAGAATGTTTAGGTAATTGGATGCGGATTAGTGAGTTGCTGCATATTATTTACTTTAGTTTCCTCTTGAGAGATTAGAATGGTGATGGTGCAGAATTAGAAGCCCATGTGGCGGGTGCGAGCGAGACAGGTATCGCGCGGTCGGCGACCGGCAACTCGCGGCTCGCGCTCGTTCTATTTGAATAATCAGCTGATTTTGACACGCACACAGCTGATGTGCCGCGCTGCCGGCCGCGTATTATCTCTTGTATTTCGCTTGTAAAACGTAAAACTATTGTTAACTCGCACGAATAAACGTCATTATTGGCTCGGAACACATAATTAAGTGTAATTTAGTGTTATCAATATGGCAGATGTGATTTTACATGCAATTATAGTCAATAATTATTATTTACTTTCTGATTGGTAAAATACAAAATAGATAGGTAAGTTACCAGCCGAACGTAACGCGATTAGTTTTGTTAAATTATTATAATGAGATAGATTCGAATTCGTTATATTTCTTATATTGAACGTAAAGTGTGGTTAGAATAGAAGTCCGTCAGCTGTAAATGTCCACGTGGTCGCGCCGGCCGGCATGGTGACGTCACCGCTGAATTTATTTGCTAAACACGGCAACGCAAACCAGTCCCTCCCTGCCACGTCTCAACATCCACAGTCCACACCAAACGAGGTCAAAGACTTTTTGACTTATTGTTATTTTATTACGTTTATTGTCAGCACGAGGTGTATTTTCCTAGGTCTATTTAAGTAGGTAAGTATAGATAGGTATCTCCTACCTACTTACTCAAAATTGCCTTTTAGCGTTTTTTTTTGTATTATGCTAATGAGATGGTAGGTATAATTTAGTTTCAGCGCAGACTTAAGTCTAGTCGTGTGGGTTCGTAGGAAATAGCTATACTTAGTTTATCTTTGATAAAACTATAAATTCTGTTTAGGAACCAAGGTTAGGGTACCTACCAGTCATTCCAACGTTATGGCCTGGTTTGTAGGTAAAATTAATTTATCTACCTAATACGACAAACACCATTTAGATAAAAATACTACCAATACAAATGCGACGGGCAAAATAATAAAACTGTCGCCGTTAAAATTGTAAGACAGGCAATGATAATGCTAAAGTTACGTCGAAAAAGGATGAATTATTAACCGTTAAGCCGTTCGCCCTAGTTCCGGGAACAATGCTCGCTAGTTTTTCGCTAAGGCATCGCAATCCGCTGGCGTGAGACTAGCGAGACAGCTGATGTAGTGCATCATAAAGGAAGCGCACCGAGGAGGTGGAGGTGGAGAAACGGAGAAATGTTAATCAATAGGATTGTAGGACTGGCGCTGAGCCGACATTTTTATAATCAGGTAAAAATTTCTCCGTTTCTCCGCTCCGGTGGACAGGCATCCTTAGTACTATTTGATAGGTATTTTAATTGACCGTCGCACTCTTATATTAGATCGTATCTCCTCTTCATCCTTCCTCGATGTAGTGCACCGTGGAAGTGGAATAGAACCCGCGATCGTTTAACTCGAGCCACATCCGAGCGTCGCGTTACCGTGCGAAAATATGCGCAATAAACTCCACTTGGCTCATAAATACCACTTTACGACCTTTAGTAGGTATCTCGTGTACAAATTTTTCTATGACTAGGTACAGGTACCTTCAGAAAGTACGTGTAGCGTAGCTCCTAGAACCGCTAGTGCTCATCTGAGCTTAAAATCCATGGGAAATCATCTGTTTCCTTTCATTATAAACTTATTTGCCTCTCACAATGAAAACTTAATTACTTTAGGAATGTTGCCTTTTTACTGCTTACCGTAATCTCAGTTATCTGGTCTATTCCGGGTAAAGGCAGAAACACGGAATAGGAAAACAAGGGCAGAAACATATGTACGGTAGTTACAGTAACAACTGATAAGGAAACCAACCGGAAAGCCATAGGCGTCTATTTATCGCAATAAGTATTTTCATTCTAGTATATAGGTTATCACGAGCTCCTTGTGATAAAACTCCACACTTTAGGCGCGGTGTTTTCTCTAGGACTCGCTTGTATGTAATTGTTTTAAAATGCAACACGTTTAGGGACGCTTACACTAATGGCCTAAACTAAACCATATATTTTGAGCAAAGAAATGCTATTTATGCCAAAAAGACTGGCAAGTGTACTATCCCCGATATTTTGAATTTTGTGATCATAAATTATGTGAGGTTTAAGGAGAGGTATATTAGAGGTTGGCTAATAAGCAACCACAAGGAGCCTCTGCAGGTTCCAATTCTGGCATTCTGAATTGAGGGCTAACTTGTAATGTTTGTCATAAAAGTTACTTCATTTTATTATACGATACGATGCTCTTTTCCGGCATGTGTTAACGTTATTTCTTATTTGCAGATATGTGAAGACCAGAACTGTCAGGAGGAGGTGTTCCCCTTGGCGATATCTTATTTGGATAGGTTTCTTAGCATATGTCCGGTGGTGAAGAGTCAGGTATGATTCCAAATTTCCAACAGGAATTTAAATTCAAATTGGATTGCCTAAAAAACCGATAAAAACAAATTATGAGAATCTGCTATGTAACTTGGTATCAATACGTATTTCAGTATCATCCTAAACTAAACGCTTACATTAATCAGATACCTACTTAGACAATGTCAACGAAAGGCATTCGAAATGCTCCATCATTAATTGATATTAGGTTGTGCTACATGCATTAACCACTGAGTATTTCCAGGTTCAACTGCTGGGCACCGCTTGTCTGCTGCTGGCGTCAAAGCTCCGAGAGCCAGGCTCACAGGGGCTGCCGGCCGAACTTCTAGTCTTCTACACCGCCAACAGCATCACGCTCAGTGACCTATGTGTAAGTCCTTGCTTGTTATTGTTACTGTCTTCTTCATGCCATTTACTTACGTTAATTTCATTACCCACTTCCACCCAGTACATTACTGTTACATACTGTATATCCTCTTTCACGGAGTCTGTCGAACACTTAGGGCCTTCCTCTTATGTCATCCACATTTAAGTTAAGACCAATGATCCCTTTTCACCGCTCTGGCTTTTTGTTGTCTACTGTATAGTTATTTATTGTATACCACAGTAGTTATCTAGTTATATGGTTGGGTCTACCCTAGCTAGACAAAATTCTATGATTTCGATATGTTTCAACACTTTCAACTGTCACTAGACAAATACCGGTCGTTAATATGCCGATTTCGTGTATGTAGTCAACTACAGCGATAACTTAACCATTGCATGAGAAAATTTAGATCCTATAAATATTCACCATTTCATTTCTATTTTCTGCCATTGCGCATTGCCTAGTTCTAGTCTAGGTCACATTTTCATAACAAAAATGCATACCTCAATTCACCTATTTAAGTTATGGCTGTCGTTAAACACAAGGACGTATTCTCCCATGTTAATTAGGAATTTATAATATTACTTTATTGCGATAACTGCGCTAATGAAATTAATAACGCTTACTCCGGTCTAATTGATTTTCGCGGTACTCTTGTCATTAATTAGGCGTGCCATAGACAATGTGCACGTGCAGAGGATTTAATTAACTTTCTTCAGCGAACAGCTGATCCCATTATGGTAAACGAATCGCTCTTTTTGCTCCCCGGTGGCATCGGTGTCACCCGCTCTGCTGGTTTCGAGAATATTCTCAATTCTTACATCCGTGTGCTCGGAACTAGTGGGATTCTGCGCCCGCGCATCGCATTCGTATAGCGGTTATCGAATTCATGACTCAATTCTGATAATATATCTACATTGTTAATTATGGCTTATGTTATCACATGGGCTACAAGTGAATTTTTTACAGTCCGGTTCGCTTACAGCGGGCGTCACCTATGCTAATTTTAGGGAGTGACAAGAATAGATCGCTATAAATAATTTGTTTCAATAAAAATAAAATTGTATTTTGATGGTGAATACGGTTTCGAGCCTGGTATTTTTAAAGGTTAAATTAAGAGACTAAGACATAAGTATTATAATCATAGTAGCATTCCAAAGTTTACTTAAATTAAGAAAGTAGTTTCAGTTCAATGTTTTCAATTTCGTAGCTGATACTTGAGTCACAAGCGAACTCTATAGTTTTGTTACTCTATGTGTGTGTTAGTGTCTAGGCGTGTGCCGGTGATTGTCGGTTTTGTAGACTATGTAGTTTATAAGCAGTAACCGGCTTGAGACGTAGTAATGGGCCGGTGTCGGGTAGAGACAACATTAGGGAAGCATCAAAAATACAAAGGGCATTGGCATTTGTTCAAAGTTTAGACCACTTCTGCCACATTAGGCGCATGACTCACCGGATTGTCATTTTATTAGACCCACCTACATATTTATTACAAGCAAATTGCGCCAAAATGCAGCACCGACGACAATCGCAGTTATTTGCATTTTTATGTTAGTACTCGAATGTGTTATAGATTACGTTGCATTTCAAATTCGGTGGCCACCCGTGTGGGCCCCGCGCGCCGGCGCACGCGCAGATAGACGGACGAGTAGGTGCAGTAGGTACACGATTACGCATACATTTTTACATAGAATTGCATTCCGTTGCGCATTCCCCGTCTGCATGATAGGGTGTTGGTTCGCGATGTTTTTGGGTGTAGTGTTGCCGAACTATCTACGAGTATAGTTTAATTATCGATAGTTGACCATCAAATTCATCTACAGTACTGATAGGCCTGAGGATAGGCCTATCGATAGTATCGATAGCTTCTTTATTACTATAAACAACAATACTATCGATAGTATTGAAACTCAATATTGAATGTAAGTACTATCGATACTATTGGTTTTGCCTCAACTATCGATTGTCTATCGGCAACACTATTTGGCATGCTTCTTTCGGCTTTGTTTCGGATATGTCGCGGAGAATGTGGCTCGGCCACTGTCCCCTCAAGCAGTTTCTCGGAACGCGCAGCGCGTTTCAATCAGACCAATTACAGAGGCGGCAATGCGCATTTTTTTCTCACGCCCGCGGCTCCTGACCTTGAGCCGTGGCGTCTCTACACCGATATTACACATCTTCCCATTCGATATGACTATTCAAATTTCGCGATTGGCTTTTTTTGCGCGCAAATCGTGAACATATGTTCGGTTAACGAACGCTTCTAGCTCTTAGCCGAGTCATGCAGTCAATTTGTAAATCTAGACGCTCTGCTTACTGACATGAACAGTTAATGTTAAGTTATTGAACTATATTGCTTTAACATTCGTTCCTCTGAGATGCATTGAGAAGTACTAGTAAAATCAACCTTACGAATGCAAAATTTTGCTCGAAACATAATGTGTGCATGAATTTTTATAATTCCAATCACTTAGTCATTGCAATATTGGTAAATTCATTGTAGTTTAAAGATAAAATCAAGTCATAGCAAGAAAGTCAGTTACATATAATTTGATAGCAGAAATTCGGAATGACTGAATGACGCGATAGCGCGGCGGAGGCGGCGAACTGCTCGTAGCGCCTTCGTAGCACGACTACGAGAAGTCGTAGCAGCTGGCGCTTTATGTTTTTGTAATAGTTTTGTAAGCGCATAGAACTAATCTATTAGTTTTTATGGTTTTTCCTCTAGACTTCACACTTTGTAGTACAAATGAGCAGTGTCGTTGACCAGACCCGTCACACCTGTGCACTGGTTGAATATGCATGCTTCCTCCGATATCAAACTTACTGAACGGAGCCAATTATTCAATCACACAAGTACCGTATTGCATCGCTACTAGAACGTCGATCTATGGCTAGTTATGGCCATAAATGCATATTCATTGCCATTTGCGTATGTAACGTATAAAAAGTGCAAACGAACTGTAAAAAGAATATGTATTACTTATAACTCGGGTAAGCAATAAGCGTAATAAAATATTTTATAGCGTTTCCATAAATATAAATCATATGTTCCGTGAGCCCGTATATTGAATTATAGATATTTTACAAAGAAGAGAACG
Source organism: Carposina sasakii (assembly GCA_014607495.2). Lineage (NCBI taxonomy): Eukaryota > Metazoa > Arthropoda > Insecta > Lepidoptera > Carposinidae > Carposina > Carposina sasakii. The sequence goes on from CP053154.1 coordinate 10,318,218, forward strand.
CAAATCTTCTAGAGAGAATATAAAAAGAAATGCGCTCAATCGAAGTGACTCGACGACCGCACTGATCGGTGCGGGTGACCGCATGAGGGTGTTCTGTTCAGGATAGGCGCACAACTTATACACTGGATAGGGCTACATGTATAAACGGACATTCATACCCTGAACAATATACCTAATTTATTAATATCACGCGTAAACCAACGAAATTGGGATGTCAGACGATTTTTTTATTTATTTAACATTTTAATGAATACATTATTAATACTATTTGCCACTTACGTAGTCCTTATTGGTCTGTCTGGAGTGTCGAGATCGTTCCGTTTACATAATACTTTTTAATTAAAGTTAATAAAATAAGTAATAAATTAAATAAATAATAAAATAAATAAAAAATTTAATAAAATTTAAAACGTCTAGTCCCCAATTTAAAGGATTGTTTAGCATTGTATAAGATAGAGGGTGGGACAGACTGATAAATTTAAGTCCACCATACATAGAGCATTTATCAACCAAACTCTCCTAACCAAATTCTCAGTAGAACGCGACCCAATCTAGTCTAAAAAAACTGATCGATCCAAAATCGAACTTCATTAGTTTGGTAAGAGTCAGGCCGGCGAGAGATCGCTGTCATGGGGCCGCATTCTTCGCCTGTGTTGGGCCATAAGATTTGAATTGAGAGTCGTTTCAGAGGCGTGAGCAAAAAGAGCGCGCGCCTCGGCATCCGACGGGCTTTAATGCACCGTTCCCGAGACTCGTAAAGCGCGTTCTCACATCTACACCACCGTAAACGATTATTATAATTGAAGCATAAGTTTATGGCCGGCGCGGTGCCAGTTTGTCAAAAGAGAAAATTCAATATTACCTCCAGTAAATTTAATGACTTGCGTCAATATTACCTCGATTGCACTTCGACTTACCAGGTCCAGTATGGCTCACTTATTTAATGACTTGCGTCCGAGAACTGGTGGTATTAATTTCTTCTCGCACGATTGCACTTCGACTTACCAGGTCCAGTATTGATTTTAGATTCACCCGCGAGCTCGTACATTTCTGTTTTGCCACCGTTATGCTCGGATTTGTTCCAGACGTTTCCGATATTCCGCTTTCAATGAGCTTTGGACGTAATCTTTGTCGGTCAACTCTGATAAATAAAGGGGCCACGGAACCCACTCCCAACAATATTAGTTCCAATATGTTCATTAGAATTGTGTTATTACTAGTTATAAATACAATCGCTTTAATGGTAACAACCGATAAAGCTATGTAGGTAAACGGGCTCTTAGTATATTCCTTCCTATTAGCACAATACGACTTCCTGTTACAATCGAGGTATATTGCATAATTCATTGTGATATGTACTAACTATGGACACGAGGATTTTCCTATGCCCTGCATTACACAGATTATTTATATCCTCCAGGAATCAAATAAATTGCAATAGCTAGACATTGCTTAATAAACCGAAACAGCTGAAAAAACATATTTTATGTGTAGACAATTGTTCATTGACGCATTGTTCGTCATTGTGCTTGATTATTGTGTATTATTTAGAAGAAGATTAGGACAAAAAGATGTTCACTTATTTAAATTTAGCCCGGAAAAAGCGGAATCAAGTTTGAGAGCCTACAAGTTGCCCCTACGAGGAAAAGGGCAGTAAAGTTCGCAGTATTAATGCGAATTAACAAATTGGCGTTGTTAGCCGTGTTAGCTGATCTCATTCAAACCTTATCCGTTTCCGGCGAATGTGCAAGATATAACATAGACAGCAGTATCCTCTAATCTTCCTGTTTAAATTGTCTGTTTAAAGTATGATGTAAGTACGTATGTTGCGGCGTACATAATTTCCCACGAGTATACCGAGCGGCCCGGGGGAACCAGTCGCATTCCTGAGTCCTGGCGTCTCGTCGCGCCGTTCTTGTCTTGCCTACCCAGGGCTTGCCAAAGGACATAGCAATTTTCACATTAGTATCCCTTGTAAATTCTATCTTTCATCGCCTCTTGGTTATCGTTGTTATTAGTCTGTGACATTTAGGTAGTTTGGGATTAGCTTTATCATAATGTCAAAGGTACAATGGAGTTGAGAAGCTTAACTTATTTTGATGAACAGTCGTACTAAAGGTATGTACTTGAAATAACAAACCATGAGTAAAATACATTGCAACAATAAACCAATTACCTACTTCCTCAAGCGCGTTAACTTTGTAGAGTCCCAGTGCATGCAACAGTTGCTTATTATCATTTTACAGGTATTCGCTGATGATAACGCATTACGTAACGCATGCTATATTTTGCATGCTTATCACGTTTGACGCGCTCGCGGCAACTTTAGTATTCAACGTTAACGTGCTAAGCTTCCGACCGATAACTATCGTACCTAACCTCTGCCATACTTATACCGACTGGTTTACCGACGATTAACTCTGGAATTTTGTTCGAGGCAAATTTTACAGACATGTTAAGTTAAAAGTAATCTCTAGCCTCTCCTACAAAACCAATATTTATTTATGCGGGTAGAAACATTTCCAACCCATTTAATAACAGGCGGGTTAAACTGACGTATTCTTATCCACATCTGGAAAATTCCTTAGTTGTTTAGTCTCAGAAGCGTTGTGGCCAGGCGACACCGGGCTCATTGTTTAATTCTAACAGCGCAGTCACACCGTTCGATGAAATTGGATAAAGCATGGGAACCGAGTGTGGAATTCAGCGAGTGTATCGACGGCTGTTTGCATTGCTCGCTTTATTGGCTGAAACGTGGCTCGCCTGCCGAGACCGCGCCCGGCTCCTCTAATGAATACTTGCTCGCATTTACGATCTACATTCCATACGTCTCAGATTTAACTATAGTACTTTCACATACCCGAAACGAGGTCTCTCAAGCTTCAGGGGTCAACTGATAGCGCTGCTGCGATAGAAAGTTGTTGGCTTTCGCAATATTTTTATGGATAACTTAAAAGTAACGCTTCTAGTCGAGAAGACGTCTGCCTGCTGCCTCGTTCGGAAGGGACATCTGCGGTGAATACTTTATGAGTGCATTGTTTTCAAAGGGCCTTTTAACCGGCCGCAACAAAACTGAACTTCGCAGAAAGATCGAATCTTTTAATTTCGCGGTCGACCCGCATGCCGCCAGGCCACGTTGTTAACCGGCCGTGCTTATCTAGTCTTTTTTTAGTTTGCTCGCCTTATTTTGCATTTATTTTCACTAATTTCCAATATTTGAATGCTTATCATCGTCGACAACATAAATACACTTTATGTTACGGGTTGGAATGCGACGGCACGCTACTCAGTCCTACTCCTACACGTTGATGAGATGAGACTCGACTCGTTTCATTCACAATTTGTTCACAAGCCCGTACGTTGAGAATCGAAAGGTTCTAAGCAATATCCCTTGCTGGACAAGTCCGAACTCTAAACTCACTGGGGCTTGAGATAAACTCGAGTGGAGAGTGATAGAGCCGGCTCCGACGCGCCGCCATTGAGTTAAGTAAACATGGAGTATTATCTGTCAACGAACATGCAGCGATATACGAATGTATGAGTAAATAAAATAATCAACTTTATTCACGAAATTAACCATTCAAAGATATAAGAGGTCAACATTTCGTATGATACTTTTATCGCAACAGTAATTAATATAATCTAGGTCAATTTCTGTATATATTTTTCGTTAGATGATAAATGTTGACCTCTGCGCGAATATATGCACTTTGTATGTTTCAATGAAAGTATTTGAAAGATATGAAACTCGTATGTATGTATGTATTTTATATTCCCAAATGCGGTGATAGCCCAATGGTTAAGACGTGCGCCTTTCAGACGGGAGGCGTCAGTTCAATACCAGTCATAGGCCTATACCACTGAATTTATTTCATGTACGGATTTTTCTAAAATTTGACACTTAGCTATACCCGAGAAGGCAGGCGTCAGGCGGGCAGCCGGCCGTATAAACAAATGCCCAAAACTTTGACAATGTGAGTTTCGAAAGAAGGAAGATGATAATAATTATTTTATATTTCCACTATTATGATGAAGTGTTCTTGCAAATGGAGGCTCTACAAAGCCCGGAGACAAAGCCGACCAAAATTTGCTATACTAATGCCAATTTTTATAAGCACATTTCATGTTAATTTATTTTACTGGTTCACTTCTTTTTGTGATACAAACGTACGATAACATTACTGGTCTGTTATTGCAACAATGTCTCCGTAGTCCCGTGACTGCCTACGCTGAGCGTTCCGGGAAATGGATCTAAACTGCGTGTTGATTGTACTGGCCAATTGCCGGATGTGGTGCTGACAGGAATTCTATTATCCTAGAGCTATGTCACTTCTAGACGTTCTATCTAATGCTTTTGGTACAGAACATTTCACTGAACTTGTTTTTACTTGAACTGCTTGCATAATTAATTTTGGCAATACATACTTTTCGACTTAGTTATACCCAACCAAACCAACATTACAATTATGATTTCAGTGATTTTACATTACCATATTAGACTCGATAATTATTTATGACTGCACCTTGATATTCATTCATATTAGTATATCTCCTTGTCAACAGAGTTGGGAACTGTTGGTGCTGTCAAAACTGAAGTGGGACGTAGCCGGTGTGACGGCTCACGACTTCCTACCTCTGCTGCTGACGCGACTGCCGCTGCGGGGGCAAGTCGATGCTGACATGGTGCATCGGCATGCGCAAACCTTCATCGCTTTAGCTGCCAGAGGTAAGTTCTTTTCAAACCTTCTTGATTGTGTTTAATTAAACCTCTTCCTTGTGCCTTTAACATTATACTTAAAGTTGATGTGTTATCTTGTTCTAACAAAGGCCTCAAGCAAACCTCTAGCAAAGGCCTCCCTAAGGAATTTTAAAGGTATTTTCAAACTTCGGTTATTCCATTTCATTTAGGATCGTATAACGATGAACTGACATGATACACGACGATCGCTGATGCCAGTATCTGGTAGCATCACCGCTGCTTAAGTTAAGGTTTTGTATGTAAATGACATTCTCATAGACTATCCTACACAGTACATTAGACTTAATTCAATATTCTGTTACTGTTGGTTCTGTTCGATTCCGCAGACACTAATTAGCATCTTGATACGTCATGTCACGACAATGCCGCGCCGATACATAGCGCCTTCGTCAATGGCGACAGTCAGTGAACCTCAGAAGTTCCTTAAAGGGAATTAAGTTGAAATTTGGGAAATTTAATTAGGATTTGGATTTTTAGGATTCTTGACACAAAAAGAGGTGATTTCCCGATATTCCTGTAACTAGACGACGCTGTAGACGCGAAGTTGTGGAATGCCCGCGAAGAATGCATTTGCGCGGAGGGAGATGTGAATAGTTTTGTTTACTGAGGGTAGAGTGCTGGGGCTGTGTGTGTCCGCCTCCCACGCGGCTCGCCCGAGCGCATTCCAGCACGCCCGAGCCCCGCGCCCCGCGCCCCCGAGCCCTCATGGGATCATATGTTTTTGTGCAACGGTTTTTGTTGTTCGCCGCCACTGCTCGATTTTTTTTGGTCCAAGTTCACGCTCCAGCTCTTTTATTTCACTTGTGCCTCGAATATCATCTCTCACTTGTCAGGCGGCTAATGCAAATTTCGATAGCCCATCATCTGTAATACCTAATTATATTATCATACGTATCGTTTTTATAGATGTAGCTAGGTGTGTCGAGTGAGGCATATTCGTACATTCGTACTAAAATACATCCTCTTTTGTCTGGCTTTGTAAAAACTTGTTAAGGCTAAAGAAGAACCTTGCTAGATGGTGGGGATTAAATCAGCTGCCTCACAAACAGTTGCCCGCTCACTTTCTGCCACAAGTTAAATTACAACGGCAATTAGGAGCGATTACTCTCATATAAAATAATTTGTAATCTCGATGATGAACAGTATGGAGCTTTACTCAAATAAGTCCATAATCCATTCAACCTGTTGTCGCAACCACAGCATCATCGAGCGAGCCCGCATTAAGTGTCATTATTTGAATAGCACAATTTACTTCGGATTCATAACTCGCCGAGATAATAAAAATGTAATGGGTTATTTTAAACTTAGGTAAAGCGAAGCCAGTTGCCGGAGTACAAGGTACTTTATAAGTTAGTAGGTTTCGGCATTTTGGTATGTAATTGTAGAGGAGCGATCGATGGCGATATTGCGTGAGGGTATCTTATCTGCTGGCTTGCGGACTGAGGCTGCGCTTGTCGTTTTTCGGCTAAGCATCGGTCGCGAGGGGGCCGCGCGGGTGTTTGTTCCGGTGCTGGCGCGGCCTCGCGCAGAGCGTTCACCTCTGCCAGCCCGCTCAATAGACGCCGGGCGGCCGGCGCGACGTCTATTAGGTACATCTGCTCCACGTTCAAGGACAAGATGATTATGTCATCGATGATGCCTGATGCCCCATAGGTACCGGTAATATGCTCCTGAGCCATTGGCTCCCAATAAGCGTTTAGTACCGGGAATACGAAGCTCCATATTCATTGGTCTCTTGTCACTTCCTTTGCAAGTGTATTGATTGCTGTTAATAAGGAGTGCACGGCGTATCCGCTCGGTGTGTGTTCCGTCCGGCTCCCGGCTCAGCCGGCCCGGCGGAGGCCGGTCGCCGGATCGGTCTCCGGGCGGCAGGGCGCTGTTTGATTAACATCAGATTATGCAAATGCTCCGAGTGAGCGGCCGCTCTCGCCCTGTCCTTTTTGTTCAGTCCCTCCGCCCGTTGTCCTTTATCGCGGCTCTGCCGACATGCAAATTAAATAAAAATAATAATAAATAAATCTTTTAAATGAGCTGAAAGAGTGTTCGATACCTGTTCGTCGGTCGATGTAGATAAGTATAATGGAGTCTTATGATGAATGGCTTGTGAAGGCTTCGCTCTCATTGTCTACGTCCTCATATTTGTGGGTACTTGTTATTCTTCTCTTTGTATCCTGCGCGTGGGAACAGACTCTTTCAAAACAAGTCTTGTCTCACACTTTATGGCATCGATAATGATGAGGTAGGTATATCACAAGGCGGCGCCTAAATAAATTGATATGGATATTGATAGGATTAATAACAAAAAAACAGAGGCAGACTCGCATATAATACCAAAAGTCGTCTAGTCATACATAACCCGCGGTCATATGGGAACACTGCTGTCCGATCATGATTCATTAACTCGCAAGAATTGTCCCGATTTTGGCTATTTATCATGTTCAACATAATTATTTAGGTAATCATTAATTGCAGGATGTGGTATGTTTTATCCATGTGAAGGTCGAACAGGCAACAGCTGATTTCCTGCTCATTGTCGCATTAGTGCAGTTGTTAATTGTGTTCAATGAATATTTATTAAAGTCCTGTTTATAGAACTTGATACTTGGTTGACAGTTGGGAAAATACTGTAGGGCTGACATGGCCCATTTTTTTATTCATGGGATATAAAACATGCACCACTGATATGGATTATAGAAATAACAACATATTGACATTTACCAGGAGAAACATTTTTCTGGAATAAGTGGGATTTTGTCTTTCCTCGGAAATCCCTCTTATGGAATATAAAATACGTTCAGCCATTTCGGCATCAATTAGTATGGATACAATCCTGTTCCAATCATATCCTTAATTGACAGCATCGTTAATCAATTAAATGATTCAAAAGAAAGGAAAGCTTTCGGGCGTTCAGTTTTTCTTGCTGACGGTAGGTAGGTACACAAGCATAATGATTTTGCCAAAGTGAGCCCGTGAGAAACGCCGGCCTCAGGAATGCGGGCGAAGGCGGTGCGCCTCTTTGAGGCCCGGCCGGAGGACCTCGTGCGAGCGAGGGAGACGGCCGTAGCCCTCTCAACCCACCGGATGTCCCTCCAGACACTCTACGGCTTTCACGCTGATATTTCATACCTTACCTATATGTATAGACAAGCGCGAATTTCGATGTCGTAATGCTTCGTATTTTTAGCATAATTACGTATAATAACTGTATTATCTCAGCGTAATAATAGTTAGTTTCTTTGAAAACAGGAAACCGGACTGATAGCCTAGTTCTTCTATAGGTATATCACAGCTAATAATTTATGTAGGTATTGCACAATATTATACGATGTCATTAAGGCAAATCTCATACAACAACCTATGATAAGTACGAATAATAAATAATCCTTGGTGTAGCACACACGGTTTAAATTAAATCACTGGTTAGGCGCGCGACACATAACCATTAGAAACGACAATCCTTGGTGAAGCACACACGGTTTAAATTAAATCACTCTGGTTAGGCGCGCGACTCATAACCATTAGAAACGACAATGTCGTGAGGAAATCCTCTTACGAGTATATGAAGTTTTACACCTGTTACGCCGGATTTAGTCACATGCTGGATCAACACTTTTTATGTTAAATTTCCAAAATTTCTATAAGGACCAATTCACAAGTGAACCAATGCAACTCTGCGCTACATTTTGCTGCCTTACAACAGCTTACGTGTAGTACCTACCCATTCTAATATTTCCTCTCTATTGTTACAGATTATGAGTTCACCCTGTACTCTGCAAGCACGTTAGCAGCCTGCAGTATTGCGGCGGCGCTGCGTGGGCTCGGGCTCGAGGGGCAGCTGGCGAGGCTGCAGGACTTCACCGGCATCGAACTGGTAAGGAAACAGTTCAACATTTGTGGCTTAGACTACAAGACTTTGCTGATATACCTCCCGAATCAAAGTGAATCTTTCCAAGTGTCATCTGTCTCGCAAAATATATTTTAAAAGGAAGAAGCCTTAATCCCACCAAGCATACCTATAGATTGGTAGATTCGCCTTTGCTTACATTTCCATTCCTTCAACAGGACTGCCTCCAAACCTGCTTGGAACAAATCGAGCAGATGGTAGAACACACCATTGAGGAAAGGTCCATCGCTGTCCCAAACGGGGCGGCGCGGGAGGCCCAGGGGTGGACGCCCCCGCCCGCTGACAAGGCGCAGCCCTGCGCCGCCACCCCCACCGACGTCAGAGACGTACACTTCTGAATCCTAGGGAATCTCCCACCGCTAGTGAGGATTTGCTTTAAATACGGTGCATTAGTACGAAAATACTTTAAACTAAACTCTAAGGTGCGACCGTGATCAGGACTGATACCAAGACTGACAATGCATGTGTTAGACGTACTTTATGTATAGTGATAGCACTACGGCCTAGTTTGTAAGCTAAGTACATGTAACCTGCCTCTAGTCTGTATATAGCGACGGCAGAGGCATCGCACTGAAGTAATTTTAATGGACATGTACCTACTACATCTTTCGAATTACACGGCTCTTGAAATTACAATCTACCTCTTAATTATAAGACATAATTTCGCCCCTGACAATAGTTCAATGACATGCCAATCGAATAACTGTTATGAACTAGGAGTCACTTTATATTCATACTCGGGACCAAAGTTAGCTTTCGATATCCTCGCCAGTACTACAAACTGCTTTTATATTTACTTGTATAGTTATTAGGAAATATTGAATTCCAAATAACTATAAGTACACAAATTTTATATAAAAATATCTAATCTTATATAAATTTATCGCTTCATCAATATATTTCTACTGAAGACATCGATGTTGATAAACTCTATCTTATAACGATGATGTGCAATTACATTCAGCATATTATTCTGTAAAAACTCTATACATAGCGGGGGAAGGCAATACATTTACGCTTCTATTTTGTAAAAAGATATAATATTACGTTCACATTGTTATCGTATTTATAGAACCTACATAAACATCTTAACATACATATTTTATGAAATTATAAGTATATATCAAGAACATACAGCATTAATTACTTTCAGTTATTATGGCACTAATGTGCTGACAAAGGACTTATTACAGAAATTCTTTTGAGCCAGACTTAGGCATTTTTTATACCTATATATGTCCCTATATACCTACATATATCTTAACCGGTTCCTCAAAATTGGGGGATTATGTACAGCGATGTGCCGTATAACTTCTGTATAACTTATACAGTGTTCTACGGTGTCGGTATAACCATTTCTTCTCCATGGGTATAAATAACACTAAAACAAACACTCTGCTGACACTGCTGTGCGCTAACTAATGGGGAATTCCCCCTTACATAAGGGATTATGTGATTGAATTTTTGTGATTCTAGTTTAACTCATACGATTGACTTGGTCAGTTTTATAAAATGTATTTTACTCTTGAGATTGAGAAGACCCTATAAATTTACAGTCGCTCGTCTGCGTTGGACTTCATCTGTCAACAAACTATGAGTACATACATTGGTATGTATGTAAGGGTCGGTCATATCTGACGGATCATGCGTCGCGTATTATCGGTCGCGTAACGCCAGAACAGACAAAATGTACCTACAGAAAAACACTCGACCGTTCACACTCACTCAACCGATGATACGTTAGTGCGTCGAGCGTACAGCGTCTATTGTTAACTGATATGCTCGACGCATCATCCGTCAGATATGAACCGACCCTAAATGTAACATCAGCATTATTTGTTGTTTTGTTTACATGGACCTAGTTTTAAATTGAGTTTGAATTGAATTTGTTCGAGGATTACTTCATGATGTAAGAAAATAGATTTTTGTTCCTTTTATTTGAAAAGTACCAACAGTTTAGTGTAAGAGTTATGTGAGAGTTAAATTTTAATTAACTTTATTATAATCATAGTCACTTCCAGTCATAATTATGTTGTTATGTTAGGTGTACTATGTATGTTAAGGTTACGTTAGTTATTTCAAGAAATTGTGATTACATTTTTCTGGTAAGAGTTAGATTAGCCCTTAGTCATTTAAATTCACAATATCGTTCCTATATTTGCAACCATTGGATATAATAATGCAATAGTCAAGTTCCAGTAATTTGTACTTAAAGTCTCTAAAATAAGCTTTTGGACGTGCATCGTTCATTCCTACTTTAATTCATAATTTGTGATAGTTTTGTTATATTAAGTACGGGTGGCCGAGACTATAGATGTTGTATTATTATTTAAAATGCAATGTATGTAGTCTATAGATTTATATTTTTGGATATAAGCGAGTCCGCCCCACTTTCAATGTATGTAACAGTTGACGGACAGTAGAAACTATTCGAAAAGATTGTATATTTTTGTTTTACTCTTTCTGCTTAAATATAATTTTGATTAATTCGCACCTTTAATTAGGTTGCGGTACAACCCAGTGCGACCGTTTCGTATTGGACGGCTATTCGTCATGTCACATATACTTGAATGCACGTGTGTCAACTGTTAACAATATTGCCAATCGTCTAATTCCATCGCGCATACCATACATATTGCCATTTCACTCTCACACTCGCTTTATTATCGCTGTGTACCGATTGCATTTTATCTGAAGAGGGCGTAGACTAACAGTTCTGATCAATGTCTTCCATGACGGGAAAACGACGTTATGCAGGACCACCACATCCATGTGTTTATGTCCCAGTGGTTCTTGCTTTATTTAACAAACGTCATTTGTCCCGTTCTCTTATCTGCTATGTAGATATTCTAAATAGCTGTAAGTTTGTATATATTCGAGTTATTTTTTAATTTAATTAATGTGCTGTAAGCATGTGGTGCCATAAGTAACACTACTTATAAAAGTATTTGTAATATAATAGCAATAAAATGTATATTTAATATATCTGAAATGAATATAGTTTAATATCAGATGTCATCCACACACTTGAAATAGACCAATTCTAATAATTTTGCATGTCTACTTACGTTTTCCATAGTATTAAAATAAAGTGGTAGGCACCATAAGGCGATGACAAGACGGTGATGATTATAGATATTTATATTATTTAGTTTGTACGTAAACGTGTGGGAAAATATACGCATTACAAGTTAGTCTCGAGTTAATGCTATTTGGCTTATTGACTGGCTTTTTCAGAATAGTTTAAGAAATTAGATACTTTTATGAAGTATGTAGAGTTTTATAAAAAATGTTAGGAAGAACGTTAATTTTTCTCTAATGTACATAAACAAGCTGTTTAGTGGCTCCAGTAACGCTGACAATTATATGTATTGCACAGTAGGATATTGTAGGTATAAGGCAAAATTCGAAACACTATGACACGCGAGGTGCGTAACTTTGATTTCACATGTGATTATTAAATGTAAGTTTCGGTTTGTATGACAGAGATGTAAATATGAAAAACAATAAAAAATTACAAAATAATATAAATACACTTTTTATTTCACTAATAGTCGATTTTTATTCCCACTCGTACCCAGTGGGGACGACTGGGAATAAACCGACTTTTTCTATCTATCTATCTGAGAATAAAGTTGATGCTGTCATTATCTTGATCAAATTTTAGAGAAGTCAGCCCTTAAATCTCACCTTAAATAACTTAGATAACTGCACTGATGTTTCCGTTGAAAGGCTGACCTTGCACAAACAGAGGACTAACAATTTTATTGCTATACTGAAGTACTAGGTTAAACCTTCAATTGTTATCATACAGAAAATTAAATGTTGAATCAAATTATCCGGGAATTACTAGTTGTATAGCGATTAGCCGTTGGTCCATCGATTTCAAAGACATTTCAAGAAAACCCTACTCCTATGTGCACCAAGCCTCTCAACTAGATGTATATTTTATAGTCATATTTTATACAATTCTTTAAAAAAAACACTAGTGCATATACAGGTATAACAAAAAGGTTAAGTTAAGCGAAAAGCTATGTAAATAGCCCACTGTAGAGAACCTATCCACAAAATTTGAGACTCGAAATCACATGTTTATTTTTCCCGATAGTATGGAGAATTTTTAAATATCTCAGGAAATTTCATAAAATCTTGAAAAATAAAAATGTGATTTCGAATCTCAAATTTGTAGATCTATAGTGGACTATTTATATAGCTTTTCGCTTAACATGCCCTTTTAGTTACAACCTGTATAAAAGTATACTGTTTAATTCAGTTGTCAATTGAAGAAATAAATTGATCAAATTGACTATTCTAAACTCATTACATACTGTTGTATGAACGAGAAATAAAACAAGTCATTGCTTTTACAATTTTATTAAAATCAAAAACAAATTTACAATCATATACACGGGGTCCCATTTATTTTGGACCCGCTAATATATATACAACACAAAAACTTAAGTATTGATAATGGAAATTTAAAATGAAATCAAAATACAATTAATAATATACATTATTTAACTTATAAATTAAGTTAATTTTAAATTTTTATTGAGCATAGCCCCGTGCTTACCAATTTCACCTCAAAGCAAATTAATATTAGAGCACGAGTTAAGATAGAACAGAAGATGCCTGAGACCTGAGAGCTTACAGGCTAACTCAACTGGTAATGACAGTAGACGTGAAACACTTCAATTAATAAATTAATTGCATTGCATTTTAATATATCAGCCAACAAACGAGCAATGGATTGCGAACATAATATGTCAAACCAACGACATTACAAACCATTATCACTAGAGTTAGCCAGTAAGTAGAGTCCGTTTCATAGAATAACCCCTATGCCTGAATTCGGAACATATACATAATTTTTTTTGTATGAAGTGACACAGATAATATACACACATAGGAATAGTCATACACATAGGAACTAGCGCCATCATCCAAAGGAAGTATTCGGTGAAACGCACTCTAAGGTATGTCACTTCGTATCTTCACTTCAAGGCACAGCTACGCTGCGTTAACAACTATCGCTCAGGAAGAATAAAAGGCACTCGTGTTGTGGTAGAAACTAATCCCCATATAAAACACTACGAGTCTCGTTTCGTAAATTCCTAATATTATAACGAGACTGATAATATATTTTAAAAAACAAAACAATAATTAGATAACATAATATAATGATAGATTTTGAATAAAACCTAATTTAAATGAGACTAGCTAAACTATAGCGTTTATATTATGTGGCCTGCATAACAATGACGTGGGCCTACTATACAACTGGCATTTTCTTACCCATTGAAGCTACAGGGTGCTTACATAGACAATGTAACAGCGTTTCGTAGTGACAATCACATTTCCACCATTAGACTTTTTCACGACATTTAAGGTAGTCATTACAAACTACCAAAGAATCAAAGGTTGGTATGTAGTTAGCAAAATTCTACAGGATTGAAATAAGGTAACACATAATTATTGCAAGTTTACATATCCCGCCCCGGTGTGGATAAGTTCATATGGTGTTTAATAAGAGGAAAACATCTCAATAAATTTCATTCGAAAGCTGTCAATGTAATGCAGGCCCCAAATACAAACAATGCCACTTAGTTTTATTACTGAAGAATATTTTTTATTAAAAGAAAATAACATGAAATTTCAAGGAATGCGTATTGTAATCTTTCTAGATTTCGTTTTTCGTTCGTACTTGTCGTTTTTCTGATGCCATACCTTGCCAAATACATGTTAGGATGCCAAATCAAATACTTAAGCGTAAATAAAATTTCTTTAGCGTACATACATACATATAATCACGCCTTTATCCCTTACGGGGTAGGCAGAGCACCAAGGGCCGATAGAACCACATGGTGCCACTTCTGACCAATTTTGAGGGTATAGTTGAGATGTACAAGTTCGGTTAGTAGTGACAGGTGGTCAGCCCATCGCCTACAAAACACCAAGACCCGTAAATATCGTATAATCTTTAGCGTAAATAATCGGAAATACCCCTTGTCCTACAACAGCTCGACCAATATTTAATCAAAGATAATCATTTTATCTTTTAGTTAATTAAAAACAAATTGTATCATTGCATTACATAATTACTAGACATTTAGATAGAGACCTATATTCTCGTCGACTCTGGCCGTCACTTAAACGAATACTTAAAATTTTGTACCTGTCCCTTTCTATCTCATGCATTTACATTAATAATGTAGAGTATTGTAGAGGAACAGACATAAATTTTAAGTTTATCTTTAGTTAGTTTAGTATTAGTTTATATGATCACATAGTAAGTACAAAGTCGCGTATACTTCCGCACCCTATGTAAATGACACCGGCATTCGTTGACAAGTTTCTATACACTCATAGATTACCTATAATGGGTAATCTTTGTATACACTATACAGCCAATTCGTAACTATGTTCAGGCCAAACATATTACAATTGCGCATTAGGAGTGGTGGCTTATATTAAATGCATTTAGAATAAAGTACCGAAATAATAGTTATACCGCGGAATTCATCACAAAACCTTATTTAAGTCCCACTTGTACGATCTGCTTAATCTTTGGATTAAATGGCGTCCATCGTCTATCTCTATCACACATGACGTCTCTTTCCGTTTACATAAGCAAATTGGTCTACTAATTTTCGGATAAAATGAAGTCTAAGATTAAGTATATGGTCCAAGTGGGTTAAAACCTGGCCTAAATCGTGTCTATCTCATCGTTGAACACTTACATGTCTTGAACTACCTTTGGGGTGCTTTTGCCGCGCAGCCAGTTTAGGAGAACGGTTGATGTGCTCTGCGAATCCCGAGCTGGAATATAGAGGAATAATTAAAAAGAAAACCCGACTTTCAATCTGAAGGCGTAGGTTCGATCCCAGTCACGGGCCTGTACCACTGAATCATGAACGGATTGTAATATACCAAAATTGTCACTTAGCTATACCCTACGAGGGTAAAACAAACCCCAAATACTTGGCAATACGAGTTTCGAATGAATATGCGCAGACCCCGTAAATAATGCGGTAAGGGTAGGAAAATGATGATGAATGATGAAAACCCCCGTTAATAATGGGAAAGGGCAGGAAAATGATGATGAATGATGAAAACCCTCGTAAACAATTCGATAAGGTCAGGAAAATGATGATGAACGATGAAAACCCCCGTTAATAACGGGGTAAAAGCAGGAAAACAAACTTACGCTAAATAGGCGCACAGTCGTCGAGTTGCGGACACAAGCCCGTCATACCAATACCTCATAATAATCATGAAAATGATGAGTGATGACGGGGGGAAAATGATGTGATGTAAGCTTACAGAGCGTGTGGTGCGCCTGCGCGAGCTGGTCGCGCGCGGCGGCCGGCAGCTGCGCCACGTCGCGCTGTAGCAGGCGCAGCCCGAGCTGGCGCTGCTCGCTCTCCTGCCGGAACGTCACGTCGCGCGAGTGCCGCACGCTGCGCAACTCCGACAGCCTGCACGGTATATACTGTTAGCCGCCGGCCCCCTGCTTACGTTACTTGCACAGCCGAAGCAATACGATATGTATGTGTGTGGAGCGAAGGCGGGGCGCCGGAGGACGCTCGTTGCGCGCACACATACTCTCAATTTTCGCTATCGCATTGCTTCTGTTCTGCAACTGCAAAATAGGTAATAACCGGCTTTTTGCCAATACGAATACGCTCGGACCGGCCCCCTGATTACCTAATTTGCAATAGCAAAGCCGAAGCAGGGCGATAGCCAAAATTGTACAATATTCGCGTTGAACTGTCAAAATTCCTTAGAATATTTTATTTACACTAGTGGACGCCCGCGACTCCGTCAGTGTGGACTACAGAAAAAAGACAAAATATCGAACTTATCCGGGATAAAAACATTTTCCCGGGATAAAAAGTAGCCTATATGTTAAGTGGGACCTGTCACAATATATTCCTGAAAACTGCATCGAAATCGGTTCAGCAGTTTCTGAGATTAGCGTTTGTGCACACGCACAGACAAACCGACAAACAGACAAAAATTCCAAAAATCATTGTTTTGGGTACTATTGCGTTGATAAAGGTATTTCTATAATATTTTTTCTTATATATCTTTCATGTACAGAAAGCGATCCGTTACATCTTTATTGTATGTATAGATAATACGAATTTGACAAGCTATCAGCGAATTTTGTGCAATTTTCGCTATCGCTTTGCATTTACTAGTTAGGTAATAAGGGGGCCGGTGATTTCTCGGACGCTACTCGTACCGTGTAAACCTAACGCACTCGGACGTCGTCGGTCAGTAACCAATCCGTAGCGTCCGAGAAGTCATCTGAGCCCACTTAATCTGAACCTGTAAAAAGCCGGCTTCAGCTGGAGGAAAACAATCGAGCAGCTCCCGTATTACCTAACTAGCAAAAGCAATGCGAAAATTGTATAAAATTCACTGATTGCTTGTGAAATTCGTATTACGCGTAACAGCAAACTCCAGGGAATTTGACATCTCAACGCGAATATTGCGCAATTTGTGCTATTGCATTGCTTCTACTATGCTTTAGCAAGATACGATGAATAGCCTGCCGGAACATTACTTTCCACTTCTATAGCCTAATGCCTGGTCTGGCACATTCTTATTAAGGGACGAACGAAGTCATAGAAAAGCGAGCACAATTTAATCCAAAATAAGTTAATAATATGTAAGAAAAACCAAGTAAAATCTGGCAAATATGTACATAGAATGATTTTTACAGTAAACTGTAAAGACAGGTAATAAGTTAACAAGAGTGGGCATGTAAATTATAGGCAATTTTTCTATTTATCACATTGAGCTTTGAGTATGAGGATAATACATTACCTACTTAATTAATTTCCACTTACTTTGCCTGCAACTTCGGCTGATCTCCATCTGGGTTGCTAGTACTACTGCTCCGTGAGGCTTGCCCGCGATGTGTGTCAACAAACTCATTCTCCACGGTCACCGTCGGCGCATCCACAGCTGACTCTTGACTCGTCCCCGATATATCCAGCCCCATCGCCTTACATCTCCCTTTCAGTTCCTCCTGATTCCGCAAGCTGTCAGACAGCCGCAGTTGAAGCGTATCTCTTTCTTCCAACAAATGGCTCAGCTCCATAGTCAGCTCTTCGCATCGCACATCCCTTTGGTGTAACATGTAAAGTGCTAAATCTAACTCCGCTCTAGGAACGGCGTCCAACAACTCCGGATTAATAGTAATGCCCCGTTGTTCTGAATCACCCGGTTTTGTATCGGAGGCAAATGTTACATGCTTATCTACTTTCGCACTTGAAGATCTCAACGCATCCTGTAAACTATTAATTTCATCTTTAAGTGTAACAATTTCAAATTCTTGATTTTCCAACGCTAACTGCATTTCAGTGCTTCTGCCCGAATGCTCCTCAAGAATATTGTTCAAGTCATTTATCTGTTTGTTTAGATTTGTACATTCAATAATCTTTTCATTTAGTGCTTCACTCAGGCTTGTATTTTTTGAATGTAATTCACTCTGAACTTTTTCATTGTGTACTCCAGTTTCGTGCATTTTTAATCGCATAACTGCTAGTTCAGACTCTTTTTCATAAACTAGATCTTCAACTTTCTTTTCATATTGAATTAATTGTGTTCTGACATTTTCAAATTCCTCGTTTCGTTGAGATAAACTCAAATTGTAGTCCTGGGCTTTTTGATAAATTTCATTATCTTTAAGCTTTAACTGATTAGTTAATTCTAGTATTTTGGTCTCTGAGTCTTTGAAATTTTTTTGTAGTTCTACAACCTGTTGATTTAGCTCATCATTATCAGCTTTTACTTGAGAAAGTTCAGATTGTATATTTTTAAACGTGTGTTCAAAATCGCTAATATGTTTTTGATTATTTGAAGATAATTGATGTATATGTTTTTCATACTCCTCTTGTTGGGAAAGCAATTTGTTTTCATGCATAACTCTGTCATCCTCTAGCTCTGAACGAAGCATTTCTACTTGATTTAAAGCTGCACCGTATTGATCTTGAAGATTTCGTAAATGTTCTTCTTTATCCTGTAATTTGTTTTGTAATGAATTAATTTGTTCTACAGCAATCACTTTGCTAGTTTCTTCCTGGCTTGACGATTGCATAGAATCAAGTAATTGTTCATATTTTACTTCGAAGCTAGTCAATTGAGTTCTTAGTTCATGTTCTATTTTTTGGAAGTCAGCCTCTCTTTGAGCAAGATGTTGCTTCCATAGTTCTGCAATTTCAAACCCTCTCTGATCAACAGCGCTTGTCACTGATGACCGCAATTCTGCCACTGTTGACAGTAGTTCGTTATTTTCAGAATTAAGATGTTGTAATTTTTCCTTTAAGTCTGTTATTTCGGCTTCACAATTTTGCAATTTACTTTTCAATTCTGTATTACATGATTCCAGTAATGATATTTTTTCTAGATCGCTGCGGCTGTCTAAATCCTGATTAATTTGTAATAATTCTGATTCAATAATGCGCGCATGAATTTTATCTTCATATGTGTTTTGCTGTGTCTCTAAAGAGACGACAGTATTTTTAAGAGAATCTATTTCGGAGAGTAAAGATTGTGATTTTTCCTTAGATTCAATTTCTAATTTACTGTATGATTTTATCATATCTTCTAACTGATTTGACACTTCGGTTAGTTTATCTTTATTTAGTTTAAGTTCTTCTGCTAAGCTCAGAGCAAACCTTTTTTGCTCTTCATACGAATGCAACGTCTCAATGTAAAGTTTTTCTATTTCCGTGTTTTTCATCTTAAGTTCTTCATTCATTTCTGTAATTTGTGATAGTTGAATCTTTAAATCTTCATTATTAGCCGTAACAGTGACTTTTTCTTTATATAACTTAATATCTTGTGCTAAGTTATCGGCATAATTCTTTTTCTCTTCGTAAGAATGCAATAGTTCAGTATAAAGTTTATCTGTTTCAGTATTTTTTACCTTTAGTTCCTCATGCATTTGTGTAATTTGTGTTAATTGCATTTTCAAATCTTCACAATTAGTTATATTATTTAAAGATTGTTCGGCTTGAATCTTTAACGTATTTATTTCATGTGTCAATGCTGTTTGTTGCGATAACAAGTTGTTGTTACGAGACGTTAATTCATCTACAAGACTTTGTAATTCATCATTTTCACTTTCAAGTTTCCTTAGATCGTCCTCTAATGCCGAGGGCTTTTTACTTAACACTGAAGATGCCACTTGATGTGACGGAGAATCTTTCTCGGCACCCCATTGTACAACTGAGAGTTTATCATTTACTTCTTTAAATTTATATTTCCATAATTCTACTTCATTGTCTAATTTCTCCTTCATTTCCGTTAATTTATCATTTGCATTGTTGAATACTTCATTTTGTTTTCTAAGTAACTCCTTGTCTCGTTTTTCTTTAGCTAATTCTGCTTGTAAACTGTTGACTTGTTTCTCTAATTCTTGTACAGTATTAGTTAATTCACTTTCAATCGCTGAATCAAACATTGATGACTGTGACAACTGTTTCGAAATATTTAGTTCTTTAGTAAGGTTGTCATTGCTAGCTTTAAGATCTTTTAATTTTTTAAGCGCTTTAAGTAACTTGTTATTGTTAGATTCAAGTTCAGCTTTTAGACCTTCATTTTCCTTTTTTAATTGGTCAATTTGCATGCTAAAATGCGAGTATCCAGGTATTACTTCAGTAGTTTCTTCATTCTCACCAAAACCCCACCCTTCGTCGGAGTTGAATGGATCTATTTGTTCGGGACAATCAACTTCATTTTTATAGCATAAATAAGCTTTTTTAGGTGTAATTACGGGTTCAATTGATTCTTTATTCTCTGACTGAATGTTTTGTTGTCGTGTTACTTGAATAATTTTATCTGAATTTTCTTCTTCACAAATTATCTGTGATTGAATTGACGAAATGTCAATATTCTTAGGTTCTTCACTTAATGCTTCTATTGTTGAGGATATAATCATACCTTCAGTTTTGGGTATGTTCATTTCGAAGGAAACTTTTTTCTTATCAGACAGCTGTTTAAGTAAATCTTCTTTCTGTGATAACTCAATTTGTGATTCTTTATAGTTGTGTTCCAATACCTTCAATTCATCCATAATTTTCTTTAAGTTTGATTCTGTAGATGCATTGGCTAATTTTAATTTTTCTACATTATTTATCAATTCGGAGATTTTTTGATTTTTAGCATTAACGATAGCATTTAAATTATTTATTTCATTAATATATTGTTCAGTATAATCTGGCTGTTGGTTATGTTTTCTATATCTAGACTCTGTCAGTTCTGAATTTAGTTTTGTAAGTTCTTCGATATTAATATTCAAATTCTGTATAGTTGCATTATATTCATTAACTTTGTGTTCTAATTGGATAACATGTTCATTAATTTTTTCATATTTTTCGCTTAATGTTTTCTTTTCTTTTATAGAATTTTCAATTTGAGTATTAAATTCAAACTCTAATTCATCAATATCGTGTTTTCTTTTAGATAATAATGTTTGGTGTTCGTGAGTAAGACGTTTTAGTTGGTGTTCCATTTCATGTATTTGAGTTTGATATTTAATAACCTCACCCTCAGTCAAATCTGCTTTATCCGCTTTACTTAATAATTGATTGCAACGATCTTGTAAAACCACTACAGAATTTCGCAAATGATGGTTTTCATCATTCAAATGTTGGATTTTATTTTGTAATTCCCTGTTTTCACTTCCAATTTCATGTAGTTTGTTTTTAAGTACTCTGTCATAATCCATAAGAACAGCTAATCTGCCTACTAATTCGTCTTCTTGGTTTGTATATTCGTTATAAGCTTTAATTTTTTCTTGCAGCTGATTGTCTAACTCATCAGCTTTCAATTCAACAGAATGCCGACTCTGTTCCATAACAGAAATACTCTCCTCGAGGCGATTAATACGGCTTTTATATTTACTAATTTCCGCTTCTATATTTTCGATGTACAAATCTCGCTCCTGTACTTTTGCTTCATAACCACCTTGAATTTGATTAAAGTGCTGTTCGTACGCACTAAGTTTACTTAATAAATCAGCTATATAATTCTGATTCTGACTTATTTCATTTTCCAAAGAGCTAATTTTGGTAATCAAATTAGTTCTATTTTTATTTTCAATATCATAATCTGCTAGTTTTTTGTTTAGAACGGTCACTTGTTCTTTTAAATTGGTATTATCTACGTGCAATTCATCCAATGAATCTTTTAACAGGGATATGTCATTCTGAGCTACCTGTAACTCTCTTTGCAGTGAATAAGATCGTGATTGTGACAGTGCCACTTCATTTGCACACTGCTGCTCCAGTCGCTCTACATATTCATTTTTCGATTCTAGTTCCTTCCTAATGTCAATGAACTGATTTTCAAGCTCTGTGTGCATAGCTGACTTCTTCTTGAAATTAACAGCGTATTTTTTTAATTTTTCCATGAGCTCCTTATTTTTATTTTCTAATGATTCAGCTTGTGCTTCCATTTGTTGATTTTGTTGAGTAAGAGTAGCTAAAGTTGTTTTATCTTGTTCTATCTGAGTTAGGTGTTGTTCAATAGTTTTATCCTTATCAATTAAACTGTTTCGAAGTTTTTCATTCTCAATAGACTCCTTCCTAAGCTGCAATTTAATTTCATGAATCTCTTCATCCCTTTCTTTTACTTCTAGTCTTGCTGTGGTTACTTCATCAGTGTGTTTCTGCTGTTGTGTCTGTAACTCTGTAATAAGACTTTGTTTCTCAGCCAGAGATTCTTGCAGTTTTTTCAACTCAATGTCATAATTATTGTGTTTGCTTTCTAATGCAATCTTAACAGATAATAGTTGAGACTTTTCCTCGTCAAGAATTATCAATTTCCCTTCACATTCAGATAACTTTTTCTGGTATCCTAATATCTGTTTATTTAATGACTTGACAAGTTCTGCATTTTGATCTTTCATTTTTTCTTCTTCAAGTAATTCAATAGTAGATTTTAATTTTTGTGACACATCATTTAGTTTTGTTATTTGGTTGATATATTCAGACACTTCCTTATCTTTTTGTTGCAAACTGGTTCCAAAGTTATGTATTTGTTTTTCATATTCAACTAGTAAATTCTCTAATTCATGTATTCTACTATCGCGTGAGTTAATAGTAGATGTGTACTCTTGGTGAACTTTTTGGATTTCATTTTGTAAAATATCACACTGTTGTTGAAGTTGTAAATATTCATTGTTTGAGGTTCGTACGTTTTTCAATGTGTCAATCTCTTCTTTTAAATCTTTATTTTCTTCAGTTAATGATTTTATTTTAACTTCATATGAAGCAATATTTTGTAAAATATCTTTTTGCTTTTGATGTTGTTCTTCTAATGACAGAATTTTCATTCGACAATCACCAATTTCTGCTTCACGTTCTTTTATCGTGGTTTTGAACTTTAATATTTCTTTAGTTAATTGTTTTACAGATTTAGTTCTGCTTGTTACTTTGTCGCCACTAGTTTTATCATCTTGTGTTTCAACACCTGAACCTTCAAAAATGTCCTCCACATTGGAAGGCTTAGCAATATCGGCACCTTCTTTCAATAATTCAATTCTTTCACGCTTCAGTTCATCTATCTGACGATTAATATCATCATTTAAAGATTGCAGTTCTACTTTTTCTTTGCTAAGAATTTCAATAGTATTTTGAAGATTAGAACATTGCGTATTGAGATCTAAAATTTTCGTTTGTAATGATTCATTATCTAAGCTAATGTTTGTCATTTTTTCCATAACCTCCTGTCTTTCGTGAGTAAAAAGTTCAATCTTTTTATTTAGTTCAGCACTTTGTTCAACTAATTTTTGAATGTCTTCAAGCTCTTGTGATGATACAGATTCTTTGAAAGTTTCAGAGCCATCACTTCTGATCTTATGTTCATCTATCATACCTTTGTTATACTCTTCTAATTCTAATTTTTCTTGAGTTGTTAAAGATTCCACAATTTCAATAGACTCTGCTGAACTAACTTTTTCGGCACTTAATTTCTCAAGTTTATCATGTAATTCCATGTTTTCTTGAATGTAGTTTTCTATTTTTTGTGTTAATTCATCTTTTTCATCTTGTAGTAATTTGATTGACCCTGACAATTGTTCATTGTCAAGTTTCAAATTATCTATCACCAGACCTTGCTCTCTCTTAGCAGCTGAGAGCTCATCAATCTGTTCCTCTAACTGCACTGATTTCATTTCAGAGCATACTTGTTCATTTTGAAGTTGTGTCATGTCAACTAACTTGTCTTCCATTTCGACATATTTCTCTTGCATTTCATGTAGCTCTACAAATAAGATAACAATAAGTATGTACTTGTTTACATACATAAATAAAATTTTATGGTTTACTTTAATTTTTTTACTTACCTTGAACAAGGTCAAATTTCTGAGCTTCTAAAACACTAATAGCTTTTAGCCTTGTTTCTGCTAGATTCTCCACTTCCACTAACTTTTTATAGACGTCTGATTCAGTTACTGAAATGAAAACAGATTAGTATGTAGGTATATTAATTAATGAAAGGTATGTATATTAATAATATTATACAGAGTGGTCCAAAAGGTGACGTCATAAATTTTTATTTAGATTCCTCATACCTGGGTGTATCCGAAAATACCCCATGTATGTTCCACGATTTTTTATAGATTGGAAGTTATGATTTTTAAAGGTGATTTTGCCAATTTCTTCACTAAATAGCTAAAAAAATCATAGCTTGGTTAATAATATAAATTTATTCAAAATTTTTACAGCCCAGAGAAGTCCACTGTTGGACATAGGCCTCCCCCAACAACCTCCACTCCGACCGGTCGGAAGCCGCCTGCATCCAACCGACGCCCGCGACCTTGGCCAGGTCGTTCGTCCACCTCGCGGGTGGCCTTCCCACGCTGCGCTTTACACTAATATAATCGTCTTAAATTACTCTTTCATATCATAAATCAACAACATTTGTCATTACAAGTTTTTATTTAAAAGGAACGAATTTTACGTTTGACTAGAATGGAGTTAAATTTTCAAACTGCTTTTAAAAATACTAAATGAACGTTTCATAGTTTCAAACTCTATTAGAAACTTCTACGTTTTGTCAGAAAAATAATTAAATGAAAAAAAGTTGTTCTTAATAGGCGATTTTATAACGTAATGGACTTCCAAACGTAGATTGATGAAAATGCGTACAGAATTTTTTTATTGGAAATAATTGCTTTGGCTATTTTTTTCATCCTGGTACACAAAATTAGTACGGCATCATCAAAAGCATGACAACTGGAGAGTGGACATCGGTTGTAGAGGCGCATAAAGAGCAATCAGCGGCACCAAGTGAAGAAACACCATGAACGTACCAATGCAACGCTCATTCACGACTAGTGGACGCCCGCGACTCCGTCCGCGTGGACTACAGAAAAAACAAAATGTCAACATTATCCGGGATAAAAACATTTTCCCGCGATAAAAAGTAGCCTATAAATATAAATATAAAGTAACCAACCCTAGGTCTTATTTGGTGATTTATTGTATAAGCGTTGCATTGGTACGTTCATGGTGTTTCTTTACTTGGCGCCGCTGATTGCTCTTTATGCGCCTCTACAACCGATGTCCACTCACCAGTTGTCATGCTTTTGATGATGCTGTACTAATTTATTGAGTACAAGGATGAAAAAAATATGTAAAGGGATTATTTCAAAGGAGTCAAACCCTAAATTTTCACATTCAACCCTTTCTTAAAAAACTTGTAATGACAAATGTTATGTTGTTGATTTATGATATGAAAGAGTAATTCAAGACTATCATATTGTAGGAAAATTTTTGAATAAATTCATATTTATTAACCAAGCTATGATATTTTTAGCTCTTTGGGGAAGAAATTTACAAATTCACCTTTAAAAAATCATAACTTCTAAACTATAAAAAATCGCAGAACATACATGGGGTATTTTTGGATAAACCCAGGTGTGTGGAATCTAAAAAAATATATGAGGTCACCTTTTGGACCACGCTGTATACAGAAAAATTTACTTACATCTTCCACTGTCATAATCCACTAAATGTAACTGTAGATTTCCCTTTTCTTCTTCCAATTCAGCAACTTTTTGGGAGAGTTGATGAATTTCTTCGTTAAGCTTAACAATCTCTGCATTTGCATTAGAAACTTTACTGAAGTTATCAATTGTTTTTTGCATCTGTTTAAGTTTAAGTTTATGATTAGACTTGACCTTAATCATATTTTTGTTAGCAGCATCAATTTCCTGATTCAGTGCATTTATTTGTTCCACTGCAGTTTTATACTTTTCTTCTAGGTCTTTATCATCTGGGTATAAAACAATGTCCTTTTCCTTAAGTTCCATATTTGCAACTTTTATATTAGTTTCCTCTGGCAATGTCATGTCTGTACATACACCAATATCTACTTTTTTACTAACTATTTCTTTTTCGGTTTGCTTTGAAGACTGCAATTTTTTAATGATCTTGTCTCTTTCTTCAGTAGCTAACTTTAATTCTGATATTAAAGTATCTTTCTGTGATATAGCATATTCTTTCTCTAAGATGTCTTTATTCAGTGATTGTATCAGCATTTCCAGTTTACCTACATCAGCTTTGTTAGCCTTCTTATCTGTTTCCTGTGGATTACTCTCTGATAACAAATTAGTCCATGGTGATTTAGATTTTGCAGCTGTATTCCTACCACCTTTCCGAGTTGGGAGAGGGCTTGCTTTTTTACTTGGAGAACTAGTAGTAGAAGGTTTTGGTTCGGAAACAACTGTGGCTAGTTTATTCTCAAGCTCTTTATTTGTTTGTCTTATAGAACAGTTTAATTGCTCCAATAGTTCGATCTTTCTTGATAACTCAACCATATTTGAAATTTCAAGTGATCCCTTCTCTTCTTCAACTGTATCTATATGTGGTTTTTCTTCTTTTAATTTTTCAATATTTTCATATAATTCTATTATTAGTTTATTCTTGACATCCAGCTCTTCTGATAATTTAGAACAGGAAACACTTATTTCAAATCTTGAATTTTCTAATATACTATTGGCTTCTTGTAAGTTATGAAGTTTCTCATCTTTTACTTTTATTTCATCAAGAAGTTTTTGTTTTTCTGCTTTCCATTCTACTTCCATAGCAATAAAATTTTCTTGCATTTTTGTCATTTGCTGTCTAGTATCTTCAAGTAAGATTAGAGACTCCTTCTCTGTAATAGAAGTAAAATATAAATATTTGCTTTTGTTGTTAAAAACTTAATATGAATATAAAATAAATTAATACTTATATTTACCCTTTTTACTTAAATTGTCGGACATTAAAGTTGTAGCCATATTCTTAGCTTCAATGATTTGGTCTTTTTCAT
Organism: Carposina sasakii; assembly: GCA_014607495.2. Taxonomy (NCBI): domain Eukaryota; kingdom Metazoa; phylum Arthropoda; class Insecta; order Lepidoptera; family Carposinidae; genus Carposina; species Carposina sasakii. Next base: position 10,345,217 of record CP053154.1, read on the forward strand.
TGATTTTTTCTTGTAGATCCAAAATGGTTGTCTCCAATGCTCGAATTTTTACTTGCATAATACTTAATGAATTCTCCTTATCCTTAATTACATTTGCCATTTGTGTTATGTCAGTATTTTCAAGTGTCTAGCAAAAATATAAAAAAATATAATGACAATGAAGAATCATCAATAAATAATGAAAATAATTTTAGACCTCACTCTATTTTACATAGGGTTGCCAGAACAACAAACCTAAAAATTGGACAGACCAGCCAGTTTGGCCGGACATTTAGGTAAAAAATCTAGACACCCTACATTATTTAGTATCGTGTGCCCCAGTATTAATAGGTACGAAAATTATTATCGCTGAATACGAAAACTGACAATGCAATGTTTGCTAACAATCGAACCATGATCAATATATTGACAGAGCGAAAGAGTAATTTCTCGGTGCAACGTCAGTCGAGTCTCATAGACTGCGCTCGGCCACCCTTGGCACTTGCCAACTTATTTAGGCATTACCAAGAATTTGTAAAGTTTACAAGTCCCTTAATTAAAAACCTTTGCAAAATTCAGCAATAAAGGCTTTGAAATTGAAAACTGAAAATCTGCCCAAGTATAGTATAGACGCACGAGCAGAGCGAGCACATAATTTTTTCATATATCTAGCATGTAACTTTACCTACATATTTACTTCTTAAAAATTCAAGCCCTAGAGAGAATTTGTGACATTGGCAAAATAAACACTAGCGGAGGGAGCATGATATTTGGACCACCTTTACTTTTGCATCTTAAGCTCATATATGGTTAGGAGCACTCATAAAATTATTACATTGCCTAAGCTGACCTAAGTCCCAAGGGGTGGTCATGAACCCCATGACCCTAAATCCACACTTAGTAAAAAACCTAACTAAAGTAGGACTGGCCGGACATTGTTAATTTTGACAGGACATGCAATGAAAAAGCCTGACTATGTCCGGTTTTATCCAGATATCTGGCAACCCTAATTCTACATCTCATGTGGAACTTACCTTCTTAAGTTCTGTTTTGTAATCTGAAATGGATTCCCTCCTACTAAATGTTGCTGTTTTTATTGGTCTTTTACTGATTTCCTTGTACTGCTTTATTCTTTCCATTAAGAGTTCTTTTTGTTTTAGTGTATTAGCTAAGCTTTCACTTATGCCAGGAACTGAAATAAAAGATAAGTAAATCTTGTGAGATTATAAAACTTCTGTGTTGAGTATGTTAATTTCATAATCTTTATATATTTTTTTGTCCAATACAAATTGGACAACTCTGAAAAATGGCCAGCATATTAGTTTTACAATATAGTTATTGTCTATCCAAAATTCCAAATAATCTATCTGTACTCTAAAATAATAAACTTACTGTTCAATGCTTCCTGCACAGACATAGCAGTGGAAGTGTCGGTGACTGCAGAGTATGCAGTCCTCTCACTTATGGTGGATGCCATTTCAGAAGCAGTATCTGCCACATCATCATCTTCTGCAATAACAAATTTAGGGTTTGTCACTATTTATATCAAAATGAAAGATATGAAACACTTTCATAATAAAACTTTGCTTGTACATACAGTTGTTCAAGATATATAATGGGCATCAGAAAACATTATACATTACTACAACAAGTGGTTGATCATATTAGGAAAAATGAAGTAAGTCATTGCCCATTATTTACATTGTTGTACTAAAATTGCACACAATACTGTAATTGCAGAACTGCAAGTGTAAGTAATAAGTTATTGCTCATGTTCCCTAGCTGCTACTTATACACCCTAGAAATTGCTAATCTATACATGTAATAAAAATGTAATGGATCTCTGTCTGTATGTGGAAGATATATGAGAAAAAATATTATAGGAGACCTTTATCAACGCAATAGTACCCAAAATAATGATTTTTAAAAATTTTATCTGTTTGTCGGTTTGTCTGTGCGTTTGTGCACACTAATCTCAGAAACGACAACCGATTTCAATGCAGTTTTCAAGAATATATTGTGACAGGTCCCACTTAACATATAGGCTAGTTTTTATCCTGGGAAAATGTTTTTATCCTGGATAATTTCGACATTTTGTTTTTTCTGTAGTCCACGCGGACGGAGTTGCGGGCATCCACTAGTTTAAACTAAAGTAAAACTATTTAGACTTATGTTTCTGTGTCTTCTAGATCAAACATGACCTCCAAAATCAAAACTAACTAAAAAAATTACAAAATCTTTTCATTGATCCATTCTAAATACTAGAAGGCTTTTTCTTATTAAAACTCAACTATAAAAGCAGTTTTATGGCTCATATTACCAAGGCTAAGACAAAACATGCAGCGGGAATACCACTGGAACCAACCCTGATGATATATTTAAAAAATATTTTACCAAATGGTTTGCCCAAAAGTTCAGCAGTTGCTTTTCTGTGCTCTTTAATTCTTTTTGATACAAGGGCTGCATTTTCCAAACACTTTTGAGCTCTTTCAAATTTGATTTGTCTCTCGGAAGATGATGATGGTGCTCTTTGGTTAGTCTGTAAAGAAAAGGTAAGAGTATGAATTATGGAAACTACCTGCATGAGTAAATTACATACATATATCAAAACAGGGTTAAATAAATGGTGTTAAGGTTACAATACTATCTAATTTTTTCCATTTCTTTATTAATAATTTTATAATACTGTCTTAACACATTCGCATCCTTGGACCCTCGTCGTGGGCTCACTGTTGCCACATTAGCGGGCACCGGAGCCCACGGCGAGGGCTCATATTAAAAATGCTTAAAACTTATTAAATACGTTATTAAAAAATGTAAAAAAAAATATACGTAATTGTTTTAACGGATTCTTTAATTGTTGAACTTGGTTTTTAGATTCGAAAGAATTTATTCTAATATTAATTTTTCACTTCTTTCTAGATGCCATGGACCCACCGCGTGGGTTGTGTTTCAGGAGTGATAAACAATGCTCGAATAAACCACCACTAATTAAGATAAATATTTTATGCACAATAAAAATGAATGTTTTGCATAGGTACATATGTTTTAAATTTAGTTACAAATTTAATACATAACTTCAAACTAAAACTATATAAAAATTAAAAATATTCATATATTGTCTATGACTCAAATAATATAAAAATTTGAAGGTACGAAGTTTTTTTAACATACCCTCAAAATCATCTCGAGTGCCAAATATACTTAATTAATTGATGAGTTTGTATTGTTCACATTAATTTGTGTGCAGATACAGATTATTCCAGTGAATTACTGATTCTTGTATAATTTATATACTTTAAGTTTGGTAAGTACAAAAATCATAATTTTATTTACATGATAACATAGTTGGTATATGGTGTAAGTATCCCTTGTAGATTCGTCAAGGTATTGTTTTTGCCCGACTGACGGGGAGGATAATGTATTTCCCGAGTATGTATGTATGTATGTTTACGTTTATGTATGCTATTCATTGTGACCTCCTAGAGGCTAACCGCTGGACCGATTTGGAAGTGTGAGGTGTCATTAGATTCGTCTTGATTCCCGGAGTGTCATAAGTTATATGTACCGTCAGCAAAAAATCAATACGTGAGCAGAAAAAGCCAGTCGGGCATTTAGATTTTTGAATTAATACAACTTGTTTATACTTGTTATTTGTATTTTCCAGAGAACTGTCATGGATTTATATGGAAATCCAATCGCTTCAACATCAGCCATGGATATGTTCGAAGACCCCAGACTTTCAACGTCGGGTATGTCAGAAAAGGATATTGAGCGTATTCTCATGACGTGGGAGGATAGTGTGCCGTCTGTTCAAGAAGAGGTAGTTGTAGAAAATGACCCACTTCTGATGCGGACCTTATAGGAATTTTGCAGGACGATGGTGCAGCGTTGGAACATTTTGATGATGACGATATCCCACTGGACTATAACGCACAAATGCCACCTATCCTTGATGTTGAATATGACGATGTGGTTGACTACCAAGGCTGGAAATTGGTAATCCTTCTCTACGAGACCAAAATCTATTTACATTTCGAGGAAACCCTGGGTTAAAAGTTTCTCTTGGAAATGAACCAATAGACTACTTTAGAGCTATAATGACGCCGGATTTTCTTGATACACTTTTAAAATGTACAAATAAATATGGCCTGGAATTGAAAGCCCATCTGGGCCACAAGGCCCACAAGCAAAGGACAAGAAGTGGAAAGATGTTGACATGCAAGAATTATTATCATTTCTAGGTCTTCTTTTTCACATGGGATTTATTAAGTTGAACCGATTGGTAGATTATTGGAAGAGAGACTTATTTTTCAACCAAAAAGTATTCGTAGCAAACATGACAAGAAATCGTTTCCTTGAAATTCTAAGAGCGATCAATGTGCAAACTGTTACGAGCAACACCAGTTATGATAAGGTGAGATATATAATAGAATTTTTTAATCAAAGAATGCTTGAAATATATTATCCAACTGAGCACATAGCTGTGGACGAGTCGATGATGCTGTGGAGAGGACGTCTTAAGTTTAGGCAGTATGTAAAAGGGAAGCGCCACCAACATGGTTTAAAGTTTTATGTACTTGCTGATGAGTTGGGAGTAGCAACTCAGCTTCATTTATATGCAGGCGCTGCAGACTCTGTCGTAGGAGGAGCAAAACATGTAAACAAGGTAGTGTTGCATCTAATAGGTGCTTTCAAGAACATGGGACATAGCCTTTATACGGATAATTTCTATACTAATATAGAATTGGCAGAAAAATTGAAGACTTTTCAGATTTACAGTACGGGAACTTTAAACATGAATAAAAAAGGCATACCCTTAGCAATAAAACAGTCAAAATTAAAGCCAGGGGAATTAGCAATAATGAGTAAGAATGGGCTTTGTGTTATAGCCTGGAAAGATAAAAGACAAATAATGGCACTGTCCAATAAATATAATGCTGATTTAGTAACAGTTAAAAACCGAAGAGGACAACAGAAGCAAAAACCAATGCTTGTGGAAAAATATACAAAGTATATGAAACCGATTGACCATCATGACCAAATGCTTGCATATTATACTTGTGAGCATAAGAGCTTGAGGTGGTACAAAAAAGTTATTGTCCACCTTATGGAGGTCATGATGGTCAATGCTTGTTTATTTATATAAAAAGCATTGTAACCTACAAACCTTTACGACTTAAACTAAGTATTGTCAAAGGTCTAGTAGCTCATGATACACTAGAATTGACTTTGCCATATGCAACCAAAATACACTTGCCCGAGCATTTGCCTAGTGGTGCAGATGGGCGAACAAAAAGAAGAGATGCGTTCAATGTTGGACATCAGAAAAAAAAAGAGTGCGTTCTCTTTATTATTGCAATGATGCGAAAAAAACCTGGACTGTGTCTTCAGTGTTTAGGATCTATCATAGGTACTAAAAGCAAACAGACATTATTTAAGATGTTTGCTTTTGTATATGTTACAAAAACTAAGACATCATTTAAAATTTCCTCTTGTGAGTCTTAAGATAAACAAGAAAAGTATAAAAAACTACAAATATTTCTTTTAGGACCACCCATTTAGTTTTCTAGGGCGTTTCTGCTAAAAACGGCCACTTTTAGCATAAACACCGACTAAAGCTACACAGCTTATCAAAACAATTGGATTATTGTGTATAAAAACTTCTCTGGTTTATCTAAAACTCACAAGACGAAATTTAATATGACGTCTAAGTTTTTATTTAAACAATTTATTTCCGGCGCGGCGTAGTGTGACGGCAGCGGGCCCTTAAGAGCTGCTATTTTTAATACATCCAATATTTGCTTCATTTTATTATAACGCATATTCCCGTGAAATTTCGACATTTCTAGTGCTACTATTCTTCCAAAATATTCATTGCATTGTTGTTCCTTTTCTGCGCTGACATTGCAACCTTCGTATTCTGTCATAGTACTAATTTCTCTTGTTATTATTGGGCTTTCTTTATGAGGACATTTATCTCTTCTTCAGAGTGTGGATCATTGCTACCAGTTGCTTCTGTAATTTTTCTAGTATAGGTAAAATCTTCAGGAGGTTGTGTATCAGGTAATTCGTTCTTCCGATTCAGAGCCGCATAAGTTTCCTGGGTATCTGTTTGTATCCTGGTTTTCTTGGAAAATTTTCATATTCCGTGAACATATTTTGAGACTCAGAATCAATATTTTGGGTTTCGTCAATCAATTTAAATTTCGCGTTTTGTAATCTTCTGACGATCTGAAAAGCAGAATAGGCAATATATATAATGGAAAATCTTATCACAGTAACAAGCACCATCAAGCTAGACAGCTAGATATACAATACAATGAAAAAATGGATAGGATTATGTCATTTTATGAAAAAGGTTTACGATTTATGGCTAATGATAAAAAGCTTTACAAATAATTTTGTATATTTACCCATATTTAACGTGTGGAGGATTTTATTAGTTCACAAATGATAAAAAAACGTCCAGAAAAAAATATCCAGTATTTCGACGGTAATAGGCTAAGAAAGAACGGGTTTTATGTTATGAGTATATGCTATATGCCACAAACCCTCTTCGTGGTTCTCAGCCCGCCGCATCTGTGATCCGGAGAGCCCCGCTCGCGGGCTCATTATTATAAACTATGGTGGGAGGGCAATAGAAGTATGTAAAAGTTCATAAGGATGCGAATGTCTTAAGTAAAAACTGTTTAATAATTACATTTTAATGGATTTGTATTCTCTAATCTAACAAATCTAATTCTAAAGAGAACATTTTATAATGTGGATTATAAATCCTTTCATTTGTTACAATTCCATATGATTTATTAGCAAATTAATGTTATAATCAAATTATAGAACACAGCTGGTAAACTTATGACTTCAATTTATTTATTTAGTAAGTAGGACATAAGCTGCCATATGGTTTGCTTGTTGCAGTACCTACCATCCACTATGAATTTACCTAAGAGAAAAGAACCCATATTGGTAATAATTTTCGATTAAACCTAACAAGATTTGCTCTGATCCCCTGTATTTGCGTATGGTACCTTAGCATAGTCGGTCAGCCTAGTACACAGGTATCGATAGTTCCGTAATAAGTCGGAATTTAGCATAAATTTCTAAACATTATAAAAATATGGCAGAAAATGTGGACCTTGAAAACAATATAATTACGTTACGCACCTTAGTTAGTTTAACACTCCCTACAGAGCTTGAAACTTCACTGGCAGATACTGCTATATTTGGTTCTGAAACATCCAATTGACCCCTTTCAGGAGGGGTTTCGATGTTTTTATTGTCGGACATGATTCATAGTAGAATGCACACATTGACGAAAATATATAGTTGGTGACTTTTTTGACAATTCCCTTTAACTGCCGAATATTCAAGCTAACTAAACAAAGTGTTGGTAACTGTTTAGTATCATTTAAGCCATTGATTAGTTATAAAATACAAAAAAGAAAATATTTAGCCACCACTCCTATCTTAAAATATGATCTGACATTTAGATTTTTTAATCCACGTCAGCTATAGTAAAAACCCAGGGATTTGGTATCGTAAAAACCATAATTCGAGAGACTAAACTGACAAGTAAGTGACAGGTAAAGGGTTACCATAAATAGAAAAAAATAAATAGCGACGTTATAGTCGATATCGATAATTACTTTAGACTCGACTGTACAATAAATATGCTATTAGAAATTGTGAAAATTATATTGTCAATTATTACTGTATCAGTATATATTATGAATTTAGAAATAGTTTTCTATTAATGTAATTGGAAAATAAACACTGATTTATATAAAATCCGTATGTAAATAAAAATGTATTTTCTTTAACTTTTGTCATGGCATAAGATTTATCCTTAATTTTCCAGCAGAGTTTTCCCTAGCATGTATTATTATTCCAGCAGAGCCTTTAATTTACTTCCCGAAAATTTCTGCTTCAATTTATCAGACACTTTACATACATATAATCACGTCTTTACGAATATCCCTTACGGGGCAGGCAGAGCACCAAGGGCCGATAGAACCACACTTCTGACCAATTTTGAGGGTATAGTTGAGATGTGAAAGTTCAGTTAGTAGTGACAGGTGGTCAGCCCATCGCCTACAAAACACCAAAACCTTCTTGTACCTCTACTGACTTGTACAGTATGCCCGGGAAGAGAAGCAGCTGTAGTATTATACGTTTTTTTTTCACTCCCAGAGCAGCATAGAAGTAAGACACTTTCATAATTAAAAAATTATATTACGAATTACAGAAATACAAACAACCAGTTTTCTTGTAACAAAATAGACTAGCGGATGATATATAAAAAAAAACAAAAAATCCTAAACAATTATTCATTGTTTTTTATTTCTTATCTATAATATGAACTGGGTTAGAAATATAATATACTGCACTCGTTATAGATAAAGAGATGCCGCTCGGATGCAGGTAGCTAGGGCGACGAGGTCGTTGATGACTAATGCAAAGAGGTTAAATGTACATCTTTGTAGAAATTGTGTAAGTAAGTAGTTTCTTATCTATAGTGCAGATTGGGTCATAAATAATTTCATGTTAGGAATGTGACAATGCCGCATTGTGACAGTCCCTGCGAAATGCGACACATTACCGTTAACTACTAATAAAATACCTATATAAAAAAATTCAATAGCCAAAAAGTACGTTGTACAAGGTAGGCTAAGTACCTTGGCGTGTCCTTGTTAGGTGTAGAGCTGTCCCTCGACAAGACGATTTTGCATTTTTATCTTTTTATTTGGGTTTGGGTTATTTAAAATAAATTTTTTATACTTTTTAATATGTTTAACTTACCTTTAAATTTATACCCCACACATTTTTACAGGTACATTTGATTTTTCATTTCCAGTTTCACTCCTCATATATTTCTAATTGCTAAACCGGTTCTCATGAAACATAGCTCATATACTCTCAACTAAGCCATCTTTAAAAGAAAACCCTCTTTTGTTGGGGGTTTTGAAATGATTGGAATTTGAATATCTTACTCGGTCTCAATGGAATTTATAGGCAGATATTCATAACAATAAATAATATCATAAATGGCACTGTTAATGAATTATTACATAATTTTGTGAACAAATAATTACGTAAAATATCGATGGTTACCAAATCTGTATTTTTAAAATATCGACACGAACATCACTAGCCTGACCATGGCAACACTTGTGCAAAATGAACTGTCAAACTAGTCTCTCGAATTATGGTTTCGAAAAGCTAAATAATTTTTATTATATCGATGCCATACACGCAAAAATGTTCTGAGTGTAACTTTTGTTCCTTTCTTTCATTAGCTAGATGATTTTAATTTAGTTTGATCAGCAATACAACTCATCATTAAAAAAAAGCTATTGAGTTGTTTTGTATCCCATAAATAAGAGGCTGTGTCCACACAAAAACAACATTAGTTCGATCATCACAAAAAAGTTCTTTGAATCACGTCAGTACACTAAGTAGTCTATTTTTGAAACAGTGAGATATATACTGTATACTATAGTATATATCTCACTGGTTTGAAACTTTGATGTATGATGTATGGGATGTATTGTATGTTGTATGTATTTGCCTTGACATATTTCTTTTTTTAAGTAAAAAAAAGCTGCGTTTTTTTCGGTAATGGTATTTATTTAGGGATTCGGCGGGGAAAAGCTGGAAGGGTGCAGGTGTAATTTTCTTGTGAAAATCAAAAATTATTTGTAGATGGCTTGCATGTGTCCGTAAAGTGATGTTTTCTGGTAGATAAGTTATATTTTGATTACTTGTGATGTGAATCTAGTGCATGGGCATGGTTTTATACGCAGGTAAGCCGAGTAAAACTTTAGCCGGATTACGATCTCTTCATGGGCGCATTGGGCGTAAGTTGTTTCTGCAATAATTGTTCATTTTGACTAACTTTACACTTGTTCTTGAGGATTTTCCCGACGTTTCCATTCATCATCATTGTCGCGGCAAGCGCGAGATCTTAGGTGAGTGTGAACGAATGTATAGAATGCAATCGCCTTAAGACATTCTATCTAGTCTCTGGTGTATAGTCCAAACTCTATTACCGGAAATACATATTATTTCCGCTAGGAAATAAAGAAAGTAAGTTGATTGAAAATGGCGGTATTTCATTTGCGAGCATCTCGGAAGCGTCCTCCAAGTGAATTATTCGTCGACCAGTTTATAAGTTGAGTATTAATGGTTTTCCACAGGACACAGTTGGCATTCATTTGTTTGTGTATATAATAATTGTTTTATAGGTGTATAAAGCAAGAATATCATAACACGTGCAAAGGAGTATGACTACCACTCCTAGCTTGGGAATTTTACCCGGATCCGGGGGGGAATAGGCCAAACTTAATTCACACGTATGTAAACATTATTAATTATGTTTGTGAGGAAGGTATTATTTCCCTACTAGGTCTGCTGAAGATGAAGATGCTGACATCACCACGTGCAAGGTTGGACACGGGATCCAACAGAGATGCCTGTGACCTTGTGGAGAACTATATATACTCATGCCATGTTACTTTACTTACTCCAGGTGGTGAAATACATTATACCAGAGCTGGTTGGCGTGGCCTCCGCCATCCAGCTACCATATCACAACCAGGGGCAATCACAGATCAATACAGCTGCAAACTATATGTGGAGAATCCAGGTATGTTATCCTAATTTATAATGCGAAGCAGATAAAGGATGTTATCACATCACAATAGTGACATCGTAATGGCAAGGTTAATAGAGTTAATATTATTGGAGAAGGCAATCGCGCTATGGCCTAATAATAATAAGCGCGTCACGACATGGAAAAGGATACGTGTCGCGACAATCATCATTATCATCCATCATAAATTCAGAAATCATTTACTAAAGATAATGGCTGTATGGGCTTAGTTCCCCTTGCCTTTCCTTCGGGATAAACCAGGGATTTGGTATCTCCTCTTAGGATAAACTAAACAAAAAAAAGGTAATGATATTTAGACGTAGAAAGAATATAGTTATAGTCAAAGTATTTAGAGGTCAAGTCCACGCAGACTCTCTAAGTTTATGATTATGAATGATCTCTGCAAAAGGACGCGAAGAGTTTTGAACTATTTTCAGCTGTTTGATGAAATATCATACATCGCCTCTGAATGTCAAAAGAATATAAGGATTTATAAACCTCTGAACATCGTAGAAACCACCTTGTTAACCTAAAAACATAGCTCGTCTGTATTGTCTATCACGCCTCTCTACAGTAAAACTTTAGTCGGAATGCGATCTCTTCATGGGCTCATGTAAGTTGTTTCTGCAATTCTTTTTGATCTTTTCTAATTTTACACTCATTGTTGAGGATTTTCCCGACGTTTCCATTCATTATCATCGATATCATCCATCATAAATTCAGAAATCATTTACTAAAGACAATGTCTGTATGGGCTTAGTTCCCCTTGCCTTTCCTTCGGGATAAACTAAACAAAAAAAGCCTATCTACGGTCCTGTCTTGAGAATTTTGCCGACGTTTCCATTCATCATCATCAATATCATCCATCATAAATTCAGAAATCATTTACTAAAGACAATGGCTATATGGGCTTAGTTCCCCTTGCCTTTCCTTCGGGATAAACTCCAAAAAAAAAATCTTCGGCCTGTCACCAACCTGTCACTAGTGATGTATCGAGTCAGGTTTTTTTGGATCGAGTCGGCTCGAGTCAGTTTATAATGAGGTTTATAAGGTATTCTAATCATGACTCAATTCGCGGAATCGCGGAAATAACTAGTACTCGAGTTCTATTTTTAGTATTCGAATGCTAATTCAAATTTTTGACTCGAGTCCAAGACTCGAGTCGGGAACTGTAGTATGAAAATTCGAGTCCAGAAGTGGCGTTTGTTACTGATTTTAGAACAGAAAGGAAAATAAAAAAAGGTCCATTCTACTTTAAACAATCGATGAACGACTTTAAACAGCATGTAGGTTTAGTGTAATGACACACCTATAATAAATCAACATTTTATCACAGTCCACTTTTTTAAAACACTTCCATACACCTGAAGCTTTTTCGGCGCCACTTATAATAAAGTTAATTGCAATGAAATCACTTCAATACTAGCACTAATATACAAATAAATTCACTCACAGTAACAACTTACTGCCACAAAGAAAAGAAATGAAGACAAAAAGTTGCAGGTTCAAACTTGTATTACAGGCATCACTTCATTGCTTAGGTAAAAAGGGAACGAGTATAAACAAGTCATACAATAATTGTCATACAGTAATAGTCAGGTTGGACTCCATAATAGAATCGAGTCAGAGGGTACAACAAATCGATTCTTCCTGACTCGAGTACCAGAATCGAGTCCAACGTACTCGAATCATAATAAATTGGTATTCGAATAGACGAGTACTAAGCAGAAATCGAGTCAAGATGTACTCGCTACATCACTAGTGCGTGTGCATGGTTTTATACGCAGGTAAGCTGAGTAAAACTTTAGCCGGAATACGATCTCTTCATGGGCCCATGTAAGTTGTTTCTGCAATTATTTTTCATTTTGACTAACTTTACACTTGTTCTTGAGGATTTTCCCGACGTTTCCATTCATCATCATTATCATCCATCATACATTCAGAAATCATTTACTAAAGACAATGGCTGTATGGGCTTAGTTCCCCTTGCCTTTCCTTCGGGATAAACTAAAAAAAAAAACATAAGCAGTGTCAATCTAAACTGCAAAATTAATTTCCTATTTGTCTGAAAATATCTTTATTTCAGGTGTTTGTATTAGGTTGTATAAAACGATTTTACAGGTTAAATTTTAATAAATGGCATCGTCTCGTATTCAGGTATATAAATATATTACTTATTTTCATACATAGATTTCATCACACTTTGGTTATATTGTTGTTTCATTGTCACGACCTTATCGCGTAATTTTTCAGGCTACTGCGCGTCAGCTATCGAAAACGTTTAAAAAGAGAGGTCGATTTGAAATTGGTATAGCATCTGAATTACCTGTTGCATATAAAAAGTTTTGGCGCGAGTGGAAAGTACTTAAGCCTGCAGCAGTTCATTTTGTACCTCAAGATGGTAAATGGAGACGCGATGAGCTGACTGGCGAAACATTGCCCGTACAAAATATCCCCATTCCATTGAAACATCCTGCTGAGATCAACGATGGCTTATGGGGGGGAGAAGCTGTTGTAAAAGGTAACCACATGTTCTCCGACAATTAGAAGCTTCACCTCAACACCTTAGGTCACAAGACTCAAGACCATGAATACTAATAGGTATAAATAAAACCCGATTTTAAGCATTTGGTGGTGCTTCAGTAAATGTGTTAGTAGTAGGTAGACAGGACTATGTTCTAACTAGATAAAGATAATATAAGGACATTTTGAAATTTCCAGGTTTTCAAAAACGGGATCCCAATAAGAGGAGAGTGCCCCATTACTGGGTACCAGTTCTCAAAAGGACTGTAGTCAAGTCTGAAGTGTTAAACACTCACTTGTCAGTCACTGTCACTGACCGTGCTATAAGACTAATTAACGATCACTATGGATTTGATCACTATTTGCTCAAAACTCCTGCATGTGATCTAGTGTCAATGTTAGCTCTAAAGCTGAAGAAACAAATTCTAACTGAATTGATGAATGGCTGCCCAAGATATGCGCATACGCCTCAGAAACAACTGGAAGTGTACAATGAGTACAAAACTTATCTATCTTCTGTAAGTAAATAATCTAATTAATACAATTTCATTGACTATATAAGTAGCAGTACCATTACTAGGAGCAACCTAATTAAGCAAAGCAGTAGTGTTATACTTTTTTTTATTCTGACTGTAAAAATAATTTCGGTACCAAAATATAATCAATCAACTTAAAATTAATCTATAGTGTCATATGACATGACTACATGGTTAAACTGAAAATATGCTATCTGCATCTGCATAAATCCAATTAAATCTCTTGCATATTCTTATAGCAGAGGCATTACAAAAAAATATGATCATTTTTATATTACTAAAATGTTTTATCATCATTACTTCTGGATGCATGGACACTAGAATACAAAATTAAATACATACCCTAATAATTTATTTATCTCTTTTTAGTACACCCCTGAAGAAATAGAGTGGTATGGATTGACTTGGTATGAAGCATTGACCAAGATTGCCAAACAAAAGGAAGCGGCCAACAGACCAGTGCCAATGAAAAATGTGTACAGAAAGAACTTAGTTGAAAAACTAAAAGCTGCAGAAATAGGATCCAATAAACCTGATGATGAAATTGCGTAAGTAAAGAAGATATACAATATGGTCGATTCCAGCAGTCACACTTAAACCTAAACTTAAAATTAGTCCTACCTTTCCTTTTCTCTCTTAGCCATTTATGTTAAGAACAGAGAGAGATAGACCTGACTAAGATTAGGTTTAGGTTTAAGTGTGACTGCCAGAATCGACCCTAATGAGCAGGGTTCGAAATTATCAAGATAAATATTTTTTTTGATAATTATCGTAGCTGATTTACGATTTAACCTTATGAAATTTTCTTTATTTCAATGATAATATATCCCAATGAGGAGGGTGTAGGTTTTTCGCCATTATAAATAAACAGCAAAGAATAAATGTGAGAAATATACAATTTAATTCAGAGTTTGTTTTTATGGCATAAAACAAATTTAGGAAAGTATCTAGAGACATGAAATTCACACTTCTCGTCGAGACAAACATTTTTTTTGTTTTCTTTGATGTCTAGCATGTTTGGATTGCAAATAACGTTCGGATACATATAAATAAATTAGATTATTTTAGTGTTTGATTTTTATAGTTATCAAAGATAATTATCAAGCTATATTTATCAAGATAATTATCAATGATAATTATCACTTCGAACCCTGCTAATGAGGAACTAATTTATAAGGTTTAGATTTATTTATTACAAATTGCCTTTGCTAATTAAAATTAATTTCAACATTGACAGCATCAATACAATAAAAAACTAAGTGCACCACTAAGTGGTCACTCTTAAAAGTTTTTATTCAGAAAGAAGAATTGCCTTTCCACCCTGTAGGAGCCAGTTAAGTGATGCCTAATCCTCTTTCGTGAGTCAGTATGATCACCTATAAAATTACTAATCAAATTTATCACATGTTAAAAATAGTCATATACATAACTATGTTTATCCATTCATTTAGGCATCAATTGATATGAATGTGTTAGTAAATAACAAATGAAGAACAATCACTTTTTGAATAAAGATCAAGTTTGAAGTGGAAACTTCACTAATGCTGTATACAGCCAAACCATTTTCATAGATGTCATGTTTACTTATCATTTATTGTTGTTATTGACCTCTATCTCACCTGCAGGACTGGAAAACTGAACTAGTCATCATACCTTGGCATATTACCAAGTAGTTTTTTTAGTATAAATTATACTGAATGTCTATTTTTGTTACAGATCCACAACATCATGGCTATCGAAAATCAATCCATTTGGAAAGAAAGATGAAGCTTAGTGATTGTCCTAGAACTATTAGGTTGAATAATGTTGAAATTGTTGTGTTATAGACGAAAATATGTAATATTTAATAGATAGTTAAAAGAACCTACTGTGTTTTATGATTATAAGAAATAAAACAATTAATTATATTAACTCTTCTATATTGAGGACACAAAAAAATTATATAACATGACATCACAAAAATATGTAAAATTTTCATCAACAATATTAAAATATAATAATCAAGCTCTAGTGATAGCTCTAGTCTAGGACCTTATAAATAAATAGCAAAGATAGCTAAATAGCATTTACATTTTAGATCCTATGTATAAGTTTTAAAATCCAAAACTACTTATGATTGAGGGTGGAATAAAATACTATGCCAAATACATTGAATTCCAGTGAATTAATTTGTTATCCAAGAGCTCACATACAGTAAATAAGTAATGATATAATGTAATTAAATTTCTTTGACAATATCACTTATACTTATTTAAATTGTACAATCTCCTGTAGACAGGGAATATTATGAGTCGAAATGAAAGCAAAAGGATAGTGAGTCAAAAACTAATATTCAAATTGATTAAATATTTATATTTGAGACGATTGTAGTTAAATAAAGAAAACAGAAAAGCAAATATTCTGTACCTTGGTTGGAACTAAAGTCTGCTACACTACACACAATTTATTATTGCATTTATACGACCTTTTACCTAAGGGCCAGCCGGCGCCTATTTATCGGTACCGGCATTGTACTTAGATGGCAAATAAAAAGATACACGTTATGGCAAACAGAGTAGAAATTTGAAGCGAAGCGGTATTGTTTCTACTACAAACATGTCATGACAATTTCCACTATTGCCTTGACGTTAATGTATATTTCTATTTGCCACCTACAATGTCGATAAATAGTCGTCCTAATCTACTGATTAATCAACGTTTGCCTTAGGTACATAGGCGGATGCATCACTTTTACAAAAGTGTAATGCCCGTAACACACATCCGATGGTCTAAGAAAAGGGATAGCGACGAACCAACATATTTTGGGTACGCCCCTAATCACGAAATTCATCATACAACTATTTTCCCTTAAGTTATTCATTATGTTCCCCTAGGGTAGATAGATCAGAACAAAATGTTTGATCTGTTCCACTATTAGTATGAAAAGTGGGACAAATAAAACATTTTTTTTTCAGTTTTTTTCACCCTGGGACAAAATATACAGGGTGTAAAAAGACAAAGAATTTTTTTTTAAACCTCGTATTCTTTGTAAGGTTACGATCATTTCCTCCTATGGAACCAACCCTAGGAAACGACAAAAAAATTATGAACAAAAACTGTCATTTTATTGCAAACAATGTATTCGTTTGATGGTTAAAGTACAAATGTACCTACAAAACTAACATTATAACATGGTATCTTTGAAAAAAATGTTTGTTAACCGATTTCAGATGGTATTATACAGGGTGTAACAGAAAGGGTATGTTAAGCGAAAAGCTGTATAAATAGCCCACTATAGAGAACCTATTTCCAAAATTTGAAACTCGAAATCACATTTTTATTTTTCAAGATTGTATGAAAATTCCTGACATATTTAAAAATTCTCCATACTATTTGGAAAAATAAACATGTGATTTTGGATCTCAAATTTTGTGGATAGGTTCTCTATAGTGGGCTATTTACATAGCTTTTCGCTTAACATACCCTTTTTGTTACACCCTGTATAAAAAAAAAAGATAATATTAAGGCAACTTTGGACCACAATATCTTGGAAACCCGTGGTTTCCCAGAGGTGCTTCCATGGAAAAAAATGATCGTGATGTTACATTGAATACGAGGTATTAAAAGAACAAAGTTGTCTTTTTACATCCAGTAGGGTAACAGACCAGAATATTCCAAAATTGGCACGTCGTCGATGAATAAAGCTTCGCCTGACCTGTAGGTTAAGCATAACCTTTTTGTGCGCCGTGACGCTAACGATTCGTAGGCAAAATCTATGAGATACTAGCTATTGTACGCGACTCCGTCCGTGTAGACTGCAGAAAAACAAAATGTCGAAATTTTCGGGGATAAAAAGTAGCCTATGTGTTAATCCAGGGTGTCAGCTAACTTTATACAAATTTTTATTAAAATTTCTCCGGCCGTTTTGACGTGAAGAAGTAATAAACATACACACTTACAAACTTTCGCCTTTATAATATTAGTGTGACGGACTATCGAAAGGTTCGTGCTTGCCCCACTGGAACCTACGTGATGGCGCACTGTATCGGCTGCAGATGCGGCGTGGACCTACGTGATGGCGCACTGTATCGGCTGCAGATGCGGCGTGGACCTACGTGATGGCGCACTGTATCGGCTGCAGATGCGGCGTGGACCTACGTGATGGCACACTGTATCGGCTGCAGATGCGGCGTGGACCTACGTGATGGCGCACTGTATCGGCTGCAGATGCGGCGTGGACCTACGTGATGGCACACTGTATCGGCTGCAGATGCGGCGTGGACCTACGTGATGGCGCACTGTATCGGCTGCAGATGCGGCGCGCGCTGCGCCAGCTCGTGCGCGATGGCGCGTGCCAGGTACGTCATGGTGCCGTAGGAGCCGGACGGCGCGCTGTCGTACAGCAGCTGGCACACGCCGCCCGCGCCGCCGCACAGCGCCGCACCTCCGCCGCCCGCCGGCTTTGCACAGCATAGGGTTGCGTCGCCGTTGCAGCTCATCTGAACGACAACATATATTTAGGAGTGTAAGGGATAAAATTCTTAAACAACTATCTTACAAATTTATTCATGCTGATTTGTATCATTAAGGCCCGATTTTTCCACTATCAGAAGAATAAAGTTGATGCTGTCTCTATCATGATCAAGTTTTAAAGAAGGACAACATCAACTTTATTCTTTTTATAGGCTATCTGACGTTTGGAAAAAACCGGCACTAAATCGTATATTTCGATATCAATTTGTTAAGGCGCTATAATACATATAGGTCACCGTTGCACAGCCCAGCTGAACGACAACATTCATATAAGTCGCCGTGGCAGCTCATTTCAGCCACAACAATACCTACATAAGATAGTGATTTCAATCAAAATGTGACGAAATTGACTTGATAACACAATTCAAAATAGCCTGTTCTATATGACGAGTGACTCCTATTTCTATTCGCAAAATTTATGACCTCTAGTCACGCTCATTATCTCCCACGGGTTGGGCAGAAGTGTGCAAAAATCACACACACACTTTTCACCAGTTAGCCTATTAAGTGCCAAAAGGTAGGTGAACCTACTGTCGGATTTCGGGCACACATGTCGACGACGGGCCGAGGCTAACGGGCGAAAAGCGACGATAGGCTCAGCTTTTACCATGTGGGACTTAATAGCCTAACTGATGAACAGTAGGTGTATAATTTTCACTAATGAGCGTAACTGTACCTATGTACTATGTTTCTAGTTCCCGTCATAATTTCTTCACTAACCTGATCTTCCAGAAATATCATATTCGCCTTATGAACAAGGTCTTCCACCGTGATCATAGCTCCCAGGTCGTCGACGGCCTTGTACTCCACCACCAGGGTTAGTACCATCAGAGCTTCCACCACCAACTGACGGAATTCCGGCTGGGGTATCGAGTTGAGGACCGTTTCCACTGCCAGGGCGAATTTTAGTTCCCCTGACGTCATCTCTTGGGTCAGGTTTGGCTGGAGAACCTTGCCTTGGATTACTAGGCCTTGACACTGTTGGAATAAATCAACAAATTTGAGGACACATTAACCTAAAGCCATAGCTGGGCATTAACTCGTTAATCCGTTAATCGTTAATTAACGAAGTTAACATTTCGAGTAACGGATTAACTTTCAAGTTAACTTAAAAATATGTTAACGGACTCGTTAACTTCCGTTAAATTTCTTAAAGTCCGTTAATCGTTAATCCAGCACAGATACCACTGCAATTCCACGTGTGTTAAAATAAAACACCTTAAATGTTAAATTGCTGTATACAAACTATAGTCTTGTGGTCGTTTTATACATACTTCTGAGTGTGTTGTACACGTTCATGTGTGTTCACTGTAACTCACTAGGATTTGCAGTAGCCACACGCACCGCGCCCCGCGCGCCTCCTAAACATGTCTTACATGTACCTATGTTTGATCAAATCGGCTTAAAATATGTCCGTCACATTAGTGTTTCGTCCAGAAAGCAACTAGTCTATCTTAATAAAATAAATTCTAAATGTTAATCCAAATGAATGAAAAAATATTGTTTGTCAACAAATAATTACACCTATATTATTTTTAGGGTTCCGTGCGTCAAAAGGAAAAAACGGAACCCTTATAGGATCGCTTTGTTGTCCGTCCATCCGTCCGTCTGTCTGTCAAGACTCTTAGGAACGCGTGGAGGTATCAAGCTGAAATTGATATCAAATGCTTAGGTCAATGGTCGCTTGGAGCTGTGAGAAAATCAAACTTCTAAGCCAATGAAATTAAAAGATAGAGCTGTTTATGCCGCAAATTTCCGTAAATTTTCAACACAAGGACGTACTGCCACAGGGGGCTTTGCCCATAGTCACCTCGCTGGGCAGGCGGGTTGGTGACCGCAGTGTGATTTTCGGACTATGTTGTCTGCACGGGGGGCGCTGCTGCCCACCTCCCGGAAACCCCGATACCCACGGGCAGGCAGGGGTGGTACAAACTCTACTCTGCCGGCACCACGCGGCTAAGCCTCGCATAGGACAATCTAATGTAAAGTATTACCTTCTCGAGTACGGCCCACACTTTCGGGTAGAAATCTCTGGGAACGCGATTGAGAGCACCATCGAGTCTCCGGCGCCGGAGCCATTGACCTTGGCGGTCCGGCTCTGATATGGGCGCTAGAAATTTTAAGTTATTTATGTCATTAGGGACAAGAGATTGCTTTTCTACAGCATACACTTTTACTTACATAATAATCTGGTTGCTCGCCTTGTCTATGGTTTGACAGCCAAGCAATCATTATTGAAGATTTTATTAAATGGTGAGGAAAAACGTCTGCTAGTCACGGCTTTTCACTGTTAGGGCCGATTTTACCAAACGTCAGATGGCACCATGTGGTTCTATCGGCCCTTGGTGCTCTGCCTACCTCGTAATGGATAATGGCGTGACTATGTGTATGTATGTCAGATAGCCTACCAGAAGAATAAAATTGATGCTGTCTTCCTCTAAAACTTTATCATGATAGAGACAGCATCAACTTTATTTCTCTGATAGGCTATCTGACATTTGAAAAATCGGCCCTAAGTATGTAAATCATGAATTTATTTCAGGTACGGATTTTAATGTTGTAAAATTGTCATTAGCATGTAAATCCGTTGGCCCTGCGCCTGATCTCTCTTCGGTCGTGTCGGCTTTCCGTCCCATCGGACTATGAGAGTGACGAAATAGAGAGTGAATATGCATTTGCGCATACACTTGTACGCAATCTCCTGCACACTTGGCTAATCTCCGTTGTGATTGGCCGCCTTGACTGAAATACGGTCGGAGACAATATTATTATTATATCTTTCTGTATCATACTTACTGTCCACATCAATACTGCCTTGAAGAGACTGCCCTTCGAGCACTATTTGCGATTTCTTGCCGTAGCGATGCGATTTGTTGCTCACTATGGAAAAGTTTCCTCGACCGACTAGAAAAAAAATTATAACATAAATACTCACATATTATTAACAGTTATATAGGATAGGATTCCCAAAATTATTAAAGTTAAAACCAAGACAGTATTCAATTCAAACGTACTTACAAATAAATTGACATCACAGACACACTTCAAAATATTTAAAACAATTAATCTAGTTGTTTACAGTTCACAGGAATAAATAAACTTTTCAACTCGTAATTATTTTTGAGGGTGGCTCGTAAACAATAACACTATTAGTACATGTGAGGCATCGATACGGACTATGATTGTCTATGAATGTGAGTAATTACAATGTGGAACACAAAGGGAAGGGGCATAGCATCGTTCACTCATTCGCAATTTAGCCATTGGACGAATAACGGGCAGAGGAGTAGGAAGGGACTAACTATAAAATCACAGGACATAAACAATAGGTACAAAATGAAAACCCGAGCGTGTCAAAGAACCACTCGCCTTTAGTTTTATTGGACCTTTCCTTTAATACCACATACAGAGAATTTGCTGAAAGGAAATCGATTATGTAAATTATACAAATAGACAGAAAATAATACAATAAATCAACCAAATTATTATTTCCTCAATTTGACCCTAGTGTATTTTTATGTACTTATGTAACGCTAGCCAATTTAAGATTTTTGTATTAGGTAACGTATATGGGCTGGTATATAAAAATCCGTCTAGAAGGGAACGTGGCCCCTTTGCACCCACCGTATCCTGTCTATCAGACAGGGGGGGTCTCTAATGTTATAAAATATTGAAATAACATAGTTATAATTAAAATGTAATAATTAGCGGGTGCTTACCGCTGTTGATAGCGAACTCCTTTCCACTGAGGATATGATAGAGAAGGTTCTTCATCTCGAACGGAGACAGGTTCAACAGATGTTCAGACGCGTCCTCACCGCCACAGGATAATGTTCGGGACAGTTCGGAAGCCATTACCTTGGGTAAGAAGAAAAAATTATCAAGCATAAAAGCATGGGGACAAAAAACCCCTAGGGCAGTGCACAGCTTTGTGGCGTGCCCTGGGGGAGGCCTACGTCCAGCAGTGGACTGCAATAGGCTGATGATGATGATACAAGCATAGAGGTAATCATTCCAGTGTATAATCTTTGGTTTGCATGTACGATGCAATTTCGGAAGGAACTCTTCTTAGGTCTTATTATCGGGATGGAAAGGAGTATGTAGTACAGGGAGAATGTTCTTTGTGTTTTTAATTACTACGCAAAGAATCTAACCGTGTTATAACGATAAGACTTCAAAGACTGTTTAAGCTAAACATTATTAACACTGTATATGTTTACTAATACTTAAAGCAACTTAGCAACCACTACTAGCAGCTAGTAATAAAATCATGGAGAAGAAATAAAAGAGGAGTAGCGGCTAAGTATATTTTCATAAAAAAAAATAATGTGCCGCGGAGCGGGGCTGAAGTATGGGACGAGGGGAGCATTGAACACTGTAGCCCTGCCCATTTAAATACATAGAAACCACCTTGTAGTGACTAGTCAAACTACTTGCTCATTATCAATATGGTTCAAGATTGTTTTACTAGTGCAATTACTCATCGGTAGATGGCAATATTATACTACGTTTTAGTAAAAAAGTACCCTGATAAAAGACACTAGTCTTTGTAATTTTAATACGGTTACATTTCCCGCGTTACACTGGCGCTGAAGCTCCGCCTCTGACGTCATGGCCTCACGATTGCCACACAACTCACTTCTTCGTGAATAAAATGAATAAACTCACTTGTATAATAAGGCCGACCCTCAGCCGTAGCATCTCTAAGAACAGCTGCGGCTCGGTCCGGATGAACATCGCGAGGTAGACCAACAGCTCTTGCGTCAGCATGGCTGTGCTCTCGTCGTCGCCGTACGCCTGAAGTTACGAGTGTGTAGCTTTATGGTGACGCCGATATTGCAAAGGAATATTATCCTAACAGTATATTATCCTGACCATTCTCTATCTTTATATTCTTTGCGAAAACTACTCAAAAATGCCGATACATCAACGAAGTCCGTAAATGTATAAGGCTGCCTTTCTACTAGAGATGTACGCTATGCTATGCTACGTTGTTTGCTATGGATTGGGTGTTTTTCCACTAGATGACATGGCCACGACATGACAACGATCACGCATACTAATCTCTGGTGAAAAGGCAGCTTAAACTGTTATCATAAAGGAGTTAGGTACCTATCAGGCAAAGAGAACGCTACCTTTGAACGTTTAGCGCGTCGTTGGTAGTAAACACGTATTTGTATTGTCAGATGGATTCAAGTCGAGAAAAGCGTCAAAATCTAAATGTCAGTATACATACGATGCGCTCAAAATAAACTTACAGTTTGCCAGCGTTCTTTTTACGTGAGGCAGCAATGAACCTTAATGTAAATCAAATACATATTTTGGTTTAAATTACAGCCATTTTTTTCGTAGTGTTAAGTTTCAGTTTAGTGTTAATTAAAGCTAAGAGTTAACTAACATTCGCAACACAGAACTCAGTCTGTTTTAATCGGCAAACAGCCTCATTTTTATCTAAACTTGCAATGCATAAGGAATTAAATTATGATTATAACGTCATTTTTTCTATCAAACTTGATGCAAATTTTCCGATAAAAATAGCTAATTTACACATATTTTGTTTCCTACATTTTGCACATACAGATTTTAAGCCTTGTTTTGCTTATAAACGTATAGATAGTTATAAGTACTATACGCAAACAGGAATATCCAAGTAGTATATTAGTCACAATCGTGCACAATAGTAAAGTCTATCATTCCTTCAGTAGTGTCGTATCGAGTCATCGAAAGATGCAAAACATAACGCATTTCCGTTCAAAGCAGATTTTTTTTAAAATTTACTTAGTTGAACAGGCAGCAGCACACACGTTCTTAATCATTCATAATTTGAAATTTAAAACAATTTTAAATGTTACCTTTATGTGTTCATGTCCATGTTTTTCGTTACGAAAAGTCTGCATGCAACAAATATTAAATGATTACTTATTAATTAACTTTAGAAAACTTAGCACTTATTTAAACTATGCTATATTAACTGCAGAAAATACAAATTTGATTTAGTCTATACTTTCAGTTAACAATTTATAATGGAACATCTTTGTTTGACTACAATATCAATACTCAATATCAGAAAGGGAGAACGAACTTATTAGACAAGGATGAAAAATTGCGGGCAGTCGAGAGTTTCAGATATTTTGTCCGTGTGACTCGGTTGTGATTGGTGTTAGCATGGATTGATGATGTACTTTCTCACCATTCTAAAATACACTTTCTACACTTACATTATAGACGGCAAATATCCAACAAGCTTATAATATTTAGGTCTAGTCTAGAACCAAATGCAAAACGAAAAAGGCGACATGTGTCATTTAATGACGTCACCTATTAATGTCAAGATTGCAGACTTGGCGAATAAACATCATTCGTTTTAAAACATAGCGTTAACATTAGACCAACTTCCAACAAAACAAAGCGCGAAAAAACCAAAAACTTACCAAATGTATGAGTTGCCGCAACTCATTTTCGGGCAGGGGGGCAGTGATAGTATGTTCGTTATTGGGCGGCATGCCTACCGTGATTTGTTTCTGCCTTACGAGCAAGTCTGTGACAGCCTTAGCTAGGTCCTCGACCCGTTTTCCTAACATCCCGGCGGTGTGACGTACTAGGCCCCATAATTTCTGTGTGCAAGCCTTCTCGTATAATGCTTTTAGCAGGTCTTTCACTGTTACCACTTTACCGCTTTCGAGCATACCTGGAGATGATAGAAACTGACTTGGATAAGGAAGGTTGAATTTTTGTCATGTTAATATAGACTTTTCTTGATAGAACTGTGAGTTGACAGTAAGTTTGTTGTATTAAAATTAAAACAACAGATTCAAATTTAAATTTTAAAGAAATTAATTTAAAAACTGACAAACATTATTTATGTCTCGCTCATTTTTATATAAAAGAACGAGATAGAATACCGTCCCATACATATTTTATGTTTATTTTGTGTTTGCCATTCAACATCCCAGTCGCCGAAGACTATTCAGCGTATCATTTTCATATTATAGAGATAAGTAGATTATATAATTAGTCACCGGTGTTAAACTCGAGTCCCTGTGTGTCCACCAAGTACTGTAATATGTCTCCCTGTTCGTCCAAGCTCTCTGTTTCCCTCAGCATGGCTAACAGCTCGTCAGTCTCTTGTTCAGCGTAGGCCAGGGCTTGGGACTCCGATGTGCCGCGGTTCCTTGTTATGTGCTTACTTACGGATGCTGTGGGATTAGTGCTTACTTAATTATGCTGGAGTTACTATTAACTCTTAGGATTCTATCGTTAAAGTTTCGACGGCTGATTGGTGCAGTTGCCTGTGACGCCATAAGTCCTGCCCCCTGATTACGTAAAAGCAATAGCAAAGCCGAAGCCGCGCGATCGCGATAATTGTGTGTGTGTGTGCTTGGGCGAGGTGCGGGGCGCGGGAGGACGCCGAGCGCTCGTTGCACACACTCTCAATTATCGCGATCGCGCGGCTTCGGCTTTGCTATTGCTTTTACGTAATCAGGGGGCTGGCTTCGAATCCCGGTCGCAAAAGCGATATGATGAATATCGATGTTTTTTCCGAATCATGTTTCTATGCTTATTTATGTATCTATATATATACCGTTGCTCAGTACCCATGTCACAAGAACTTTGGGATCTTAAGTGTGGAACTAGGTTAATGTGTTGTGAAGTTTGTGAATATTTATTTATTTATTAACGTGAGATAGGTATCATCTCGCGGTGTGTCGTTTCGCTTACGAAATGCAAATATTGCATTTTTGGCTAGTTACACCAATATCACAATTACCTCGATCAATTGGAATATAAATAAATATCAAAAACAAAATAGTTAAGATTCAAAACTACAAAAGTATCTTCATTACATATTAAAAAGAAAGTCGCTTCCCGCTGTCTGTCTGTCCCTATGTATGCTTAGATCTTTAAAACTACGCAACGGATTTTAATGCGGCTTTCTTGAATAGATAAAGTGATTGAAGAGGAAAGTTTATAAGTATAACTAGGGACCCGCCCCGGCTTCACACGGGTGCAATACCCCCTTACGCTGACGAAGTCGTGGGCGGTCGCCAATATAGAAGGATTGCTCGTAGTGTAAATGTTGATTGTTCAGGTTACATTGCAAAAGGCCTAAACAATGGCAAATTATTGTGTAATCGGTAAAAAAAAGAATACCTTCATCTTTCGGTGGCGATGGCGTTTTTTCCTTCGTTACTTCGATCGTAGGAGTCGTGTTTGATACCAAATTCGTTGTAGAAGTGCCTCTGTAAAAACACAATGGTGAGACTGAGATAAAAACTTAGAAGATTAAAGTAGCCAACCAGAGCAAATCAAAGTAGCACTGTTAGGTACACGTTAAAAATGTGAAGCATATCTGAAATTAGCTAATCACTTGATAAAGATAGATTTATGCAATAGACAGAAAAGAAACAACTTTTACTATGGGGCCAACTCTGAAATAGTGAAAAAAATTAGCCGGTCCATAAATAATAATAATACATTGTTTTCCTAAATGTATGCATACACACATAAATAGGCGCTCAACCGAACAAGCTATTCTAAACGTTAAGGAGGTACTGCACCCATTAACCTTTACTGTACATTGTCTAAGCCTCCTGTACTAGAAATCAGCACTGTATACTAACTTGGAGACAGGTTTCTTAATTTTGGAATCGGCATCAGGAGACGGGCTGCGACCGCTGACCGGCTCCACTTCCAACCACGACGGTTTGCGTTCCAGTTGAGGACCTACATATTCCCCTTCCATGCCTAGAGTTTCAGCTGAGAAATGATCAAGATTTAGGTAAACCTATATTCAGGCAGTCATAATTTATTTATAATTATTTCGCAGTCCTATTTTTCTCTCTTTCTCTCATGGAACAGAAAACGAAGTTTAGTCGCCATCACTTTGCTGCCAGAAACAAAATAGAAGCAATATTACCAATGATAAAGCAAACCATACTTACAGTCGACATTAATAGACCTAGTTTTGCGTATAGCGCCGCGCACGGACATGCGCCGGCGCAGCGTGCGGCTGCGTGCGGCCGGCCGGAACAGCATGTTCATCTTGTTGCTGAACGATTTTAAAAGGTGCTCTTCTAAGTAGATCTGCACTTGAGGGTTCAGTTCTGAAAAGTATATAGTTTATTGGTGTTGTCAGGTAATATGAAAAAGCTTGAGAGCAATTTCATTAGCGATCGAGGCAAAGAATATTTACATAGAATAAGAAATTAAAGTTATTAAGTCAACAACAGTTGCCTAGCTGCAATATTATGGAGATCCGCAATGCTATCTTTGCGTGGTCTGGTGGCGGCCGAACCCAACTGCTACAGAATCAAGAGTCAATTTACACTGAAAGAGGTGCATTGCTCTCCATTTTTACACGGAATTGCAAACAGTTACTTGTTTTAGTTACTATAGCTCTGTGAATGGGCCTGACGTTTAGATGTGATGTTATATCGCTCTCACCCTACCCATGCTATGCTTACAGAATCACAGATGATTTAATTACCCACATTATTCCATGGAAGATGGGACGCTACAAGCGTTGATACACTGGCGCCGTCCCACTTTCCTGAAACGTCGCAAAAAGCAGGCGGCGCTGCCGAAGCTGCGGAATCCCTCAAACGGCGTAAATATTCCAGCCTCGACAGGGGCTACTTATTTGCAACGGCGGCGCTCCAATTCTACAAGGACCTGGCCGGGCGGCTCGTGGAGTCCACACGTGACCAAAATGCTGGCTGCTACTTAGGCCAAAGAATAAGTATAGCAATCCAGCGCGGCAACGCAGCCAGCATTTCGGGCACGCCATCTGATAACGGAGACCGGTTGACCATCCTGTATAACCGGAACTGGTCAACCCATCTACCATATACACGCTAGCCCTAAGTAGTTTTTAAGTTAGTTATAGAAATTTCTACACTTCTGTAAATATTTAATGTTAATTGTTTGGTAATAAAAACCATAATTTATTATCCACATAAATATTATATTGATTATACATATTTTTACTAATTATGTAAATTGGATACTACCTACTGGACTGTTCGAGCCTCGTGCGACAGAGATAACGCTATACGTAGCCGAAATTTGTGGAATATCTCGTTCCAAACATCGAAGTCTAAGTGCATCCTTTATTACCGAGTACTGTACACCTGTAAGACTATACTTACTATCAGGATAACCATCCTCCTGGCTGCCAAGAAAACTCAAATTGGTGATGGCAGAGGTGCTCAGGAAATCGCCCAAGTTTCCGAGAGTAACTCTTGTGCCGTTAATGTAACCCGACTTTAGTTTCTTCATCGTGGTTATCATTGCCATTGGGATCCTGCCCTGGTCTACGAATACACTTTATATTAATATACACGTTCAAAAAATAATATCAAGACGTATAGCAAAAGCGGGGATAGTGATGATTGGTATTAGCTTATTAGTTTCAATCAGATGAGTGATGATTATGTGTGTGATTCTCTGTTTATGAGTGTGACTTGTAGATACTCATTTTAATAACCGGCAGGACTATTACGTAACTTGTAGTAGAAGGCAAAGTAATGATACTGCAAATTAGGTAACAGCCCAGCGTGTTTGCTTTAGTATCCTATTTTATAAAATTATTGCATTAGCTAAGTGCAAGTTTATAAATCTTGTTAAAATTGATACAGAAAATCGGATAATTAATAATTAAATCTAAATTAGTTGTCATTACGTTAGAAAAACGTTAAAATTTGCGTAAATGAGCTTCATTATTCATTACTTATTCAAAAGGAAATATAGTATGTACTTTAGCTTGCTTTTTGGCAAATTTTAACATAGAGTTGAAGAAAATCCTAAATGTCCGCTGCTCGGAACCGCATTTAAACACAGCTGTCTTTTTCTCTCACGAACGTCAGTTCAGTTAAAAAAAAACGCTCTACCCATAAATTTTACTAAGCAAAACGGAACGCGTTCACACGGTCTGCTAACCAATATTTTAACCATCAAATGCGATTCCGATGCCATCGAGCACAAAAAAAATTGTAAAACAAAAGAAGCACGTAACAATAAAAACAAAATATAGTACTACGTCGGCAATGGCAGTCGTTACCTAGTAAGTACTGTGTGGCTAGCAACGTGATGGTAGGCCGGCCGAGCATTTGCTTCCAGCTCATTCCCAGGAAGGCGACGTTCGCTGTGAACGTACTGGCAAGCAGCGCCGGGTCGCGCGTCATGTAGTATTCCTCATAGTCGAAGTTCTATAGCACACCCGTATAGGTTAGGATGCAGCTAAGTGTTAGGTTAGGTTGTATGAATCCTATCTAAGGTAGGACATATTAAAAATAGGGAATGTATCTGTGTCAAGAATTATGCAAAGTTCTTTTGTTGTTTTATGATTGAAAATGTGGAAAAACCCATGTTGATTATGTACCAAAGAGTAAATTAATAGAAAATCTAGGTGAATTAAAGAAAATCCAATACTAAGTAAATCGCATACATAAGTTACATAGAGGTCATGACGTTACATCAGTTACATAGTACTAATCACAGTTTATGCTGTTAAATACAATAGAGGAACATAAAAATTGCAATTATAACTGGACAACAAAACATAAAACCGATAAGAAAATTAGTCTACATAGATACTCTTAATAGAACCCACAAACAAATGTAAAAAACTAATCAAGTATTATTTTATTAGGAAATGAAACCCTCTCAAAAATATATACATAGATTAACCACACAAGGAAAACCAGCAAAGCAAGGTTCAAACTAGTAAAATCAAAAGCAATACCTAAATACATTTGGTTCAGAGACAGGACAACTAGAGGTCGCCCCAATAAGTTTTGCCAGGACGATTTTAAAAAGTTAATTTCAGCTTTAAGTGTGTCTACCATCAGCTCATAGTCGGAAGCAATGTAGAAACGTTTCATATCAGAAAACTAGCAAATGAGATAAAAAATATTAGTTAAAGAAATATCAAGTCCTATTAAAGTAATCAATAGAGATATAATTCATGCTGCAATCTAAAAAAGTAATGAAAATTAATCTAATAGAAAAAAATAGATAAACTAAACACATTTAGCTGTTATCATAATCACATAAGTACTTTTTGTTCATTGTTGCTATAAGAGGAGGAAATGGTACATTACCTGAGGTGTGAAAGCAAATATCCGATCATTTAATGAATACAGTTTGCTTGTACTTAAAATGCCGACGTCACGGGATTTTCGCCCAGACAAGCCCAGTTTTTTATTACGACCTGAAAAAAGCAGTAATAAAATATGAAGGTTAGAGTCTAGTGGCAGGTTCAGTGTGTTTGTACACTATTTATTGTATCACATGGTATTAATGAAAATCTGACATATAGTATTAGTATACCTATGTTTGCTAGGGTAATCTTAGCAAGTATTACCTAAGCTTTCTGTTAAAGATAATGCTAGACATATTTATTTTAACCACAGGAATCAATTACTGATCATAGACCTCCCCCAAAGACCTCTTGCCAGGGCCGGATTTAGGGGAGGGCAACCGGGGCTAATGCCCCGGGCCTCCACAAACGGGGGCCCCCACAATAGAGATTTCGAAAAAAAAAATCTTTCAAATTCCAACTAGTAAACATCTTTTCCTTTGATATTTTTTTGGCTCATTTACCTTTACCTACACTACTTTGTACATACATGATTATTTGATTATATTCTTAAATATCAACAGAAATCATTGATATGAAATTTGGGGCAAGGGGGCCTCCGCTCCTTTGTTGCCCCGAGGCCCCCGGACCTCTAAATCCGGCCCTGCCTCTTGCAATCAATTGACTAAACAACTCAAGATCACTAAACAAATCAAGGTTTACCCTATCATCTAGCATTACCTATGACTACTCACCTAAATAAGTGTAAAGATGGCTCAATACTCTCGCTGGTTGCACTTCTATAGGTGCCACTTCACTAATGGTTTGCACATGTAGATCATACTCCATCAACTTGTCTCTGATTTCATTATCCTCAGCTAGTATTACAATTTGAACAACCACATCTGGCTTCTTTTCTGAACACAGTCTTCTATTCAATGGGTCCAATTCACCCACTGCTAAGAAACCCTGGAAATTATTGTTACAAATAAGGAAGCCATGTTAAGCATTGTTACATGCATAGAGACATACTGGCATAGGCCAGCGCGTGAAACAGAAGATTTTGTATTATATTAGCCTAATCTGGAGCGCCGCTCACATTCGTAGTGTGTGTATGCGGCCACTAGATGTCGCTTAGTCCGAGTTAGACACGATATGGTTGTCTTTAATGTGATTCATTAGTTCATCTGAATTTTAAATAGAGTGGGAATCATTTTTAGTGATGGGTAACTCGTCATGTCAAAACGAGGATGAGGGAGGACCTCAATTTTCCTCGCGAGGTACGAGATAGGCCTTCCTTCGAATTTTGCCGCGGTGAGGACCTCAAATGAGGTGACTCACGAGTGAGGAGCTCATCGCTAAACATTTTATTCGAGGATCATTTCATCGTCATCTTCCTTTTCTTCTTCTTTCGCGAACTGGCTGGCGGCAGTGGCAGCTCAAGTCGCCGGGTACGCCCTGGTAATACCAGGGGTCGACTAGCCCGGCCCGCGTCCCCCTGGCCAGCCGCATCTTTCCCTTCCTAAATGGGTCAGACTCTCTGACCCATGTGGCCCCCTTTAAGGGCCACTTAAGTTACCAGCGCGTTGTTGCGCGCCGAGAATTTTGCCCGGGCACGGGAGTTGCCCCAAGGCCCGCAACCCGAAGCGTATTTTTGCGCTAAGACGACCACGTCCTCATTTTATACATTAAGGGAGTGAACACGCGCGGCGTTTTCAAACTGTAATTTTGCATGCGCTCATATTTAAAAAAAAAATGTGAACCCCCATATAAAAATTGTATGTGTACATTATATAGTTACATTATATATAACATTTCATACTACATTCCATCTCAAATATATTATAGGCATGCACAACATTCATTATTGTTACATCTTACATTAAAAAGTGAACAAATCTAAATTATGACTTAAAATAAATACATTAATAGTGGTCAGATAATATAAGCATTAATAGATTTCTTAAAAATATGTTGCAATTGTCGCAAAGTCTTTATGAAATTCATTGTACAGGGAGCACATTGCTGATAAAGGAGAATGACAGCCATATTGAGTTTTTGATAACCTGACAAAAAAAGGTTTATAGTTGCACAGACGAGCAGAAGCTCTGGGTGCCGAGAGCAAAAAATTTACAATATATCAGATACCAAAATAGAGCTGTCAACACTTCCATTGAGAATACCGTGAAGAAAAGTTAAGTTAAAGTCAAATTCACACTCAGGGAGATATTATTTACCTAGTGTGTACAAATAAATAAAATGCCAGTACATAGTTAAAACACTTGAGCATGTATAGATGAATTTAATATTTTTAAGAAATGCTCTTCTTTAACTAGGTAAGTAATATTTTGTTGTCTTAGACATATAATAATAAGTAATATTATACATAGTTATGTTTGTCTTACCTCTTGTAACAGTTTTCCAAGTATATACAAGGACTGGGCCCAAAGAAATGGACATCTGCCCAATGGGATTCTCTCCTGACTGCCAGGCTCACTAAGTTCCAAGTCAGCTTTGTCTGCTGGTACAGAGTACAACTCTGGTACCAACTTTATTCCATCATCTTTCCTAATCATTATTTTCTCCAACTTTTGCATGTATTCCCCTACATTGTGCTTGTCCCCTTGAAAGCAGTAGTCAAGTATGAGATAGCAAAAAAATAGGGGCCATTCACACTCAATGTTCTCAAACATCCTCAGCTCCCATGGCTCATAATACAATCTATTGGGATCTTCTCTAGGAGTTTTATGGCCATCTCTTAAAAACCTTTTGCACCCATATGTCCCCTGCATTTTTGTGACAATTGTGTCTCTTGTTTTAGCTATCAATTGAGGGTCATCAACTGCAAATGCAGGATAACTTATGATTGACAATAAACCTGAGTCAAGCTCTTTACTGTTAGATTCTCTGGGCAACATTGATTGCAAGACGGCTTGGCATTTCTGAGCTTCATCAGCCAGGACATGTATCACACTGGAAGGACCACCTCTTGCTCCAAAAAGATCCAACTCATTCATAGCTTCTAAAGCAGCTTTGGCCATTCCAATAGAGCTAGCGTTGAGCTCAGGTAAGCCATGGTTAGTTTTGTCCCCTCTCTCCCAAATACCATAATCAGGTGTACAGTATGCAGACTCAATGTAGAATACAAGATTTTGTATAAAGGCAACCTCATCAAGTGAAAACACAATCTGTAGTCCTGAAGCAGTCATTTGTGCAAGGATTAGCAGGTACAAGGATATAGCATCAATTTGCAAGTGACCCCATTCATTGTCTTTAACTACTATTCGACCAGTAGCAGAGGAATACTTAGCATGTAAAGAGTCTAATGGATGTTGAGTACTCTTAAACTTTTCAACTTTGTCTTTTTGCTGCATCATAGCCATCAAGAGACCTGAAATGTTATGACAATTTAAGGTTAAATTATCATGTACAAACCGTATGCACTATCTACTGGTAAGTAACAACCAATCGAATAAGCAAATATTTGTACCTCTCATTAACTTCACACAACTTTGCTCCAATTCATAAGTTTTAGCACGGTCTTCATCTTGATCTGCGATTTTTTTGAATGCCATCGACAGTCCCCAAACCGCCAATATACAGTATAGATTGTCCCTAATCCAGGCATGGTCATTTTGAGGACTTGCAGGAAATAATCCTGTAACTGGTTGCTGATGATCTAAAATTAGTTTGTGTACTACTCTTTGGTAGTAGTCCAGGCGAACACCGGAATTGCTGCGGGTCCTCATGTTTGCTTTTTTGAGCAAATTTTTCTATCTAAATATTACACATTATTATGTACATTTTAAGACAATTTACAACCTTTTCTATTTCCCAAACGAACAGAAAGAAGTAAAATTCAATAAATGACTGTTTGTTATTGTGTCAGTCATTTGAAAGTCGCAGCTGTCATTGTTAAAACGTCAACTTGAAGATTCGGTGGGAAAAGCTGGAAGGGTGCAAGTGTAATTTTCTTGTGAAAATGAAAAATTATTTGTAAATGGCTTGCATGTATCCGTAAAGTGATGTTTTCTGGTAGATAAGTTATATTTTGATTACTTCTGATGTGAATCTAGTGCGTGTGCATGGTTTTATACGCAGGTAAGCTGAGTAAAACTTTAGCCGGAATACGATCTCTTCATGGGCCCGTGTAAGTTGTTTCTGCAATTATTTTTCATTTTGACTAACTTTACACTTGTTCTTGAGGATTTTCCAGACGTTTCCATTCATCATCATCATTATCATCCATCATAAATTCAGAAATCATTTACTAAAGACAATGGTTGTATGGGCTTAGTTCCCTTTGCCTTTCCTTCGGGATAAACGAAACAAAAAAAAATCAACTTGAGCAAAGGAAATTAGTCCAAACAGCTGATGTCTTCAGTTAGAGCATCTCTAGATGGATTATGGACTATTTGGAAAAATCGTAAAAAAAATCTTCGAACCAAGTATAAAATAATGTAATCTCATTATAATCTGAAACTAAAAGAACTCACATGAATTAATGAAGGGAAGGAACAAGAAGAAAACACATGAACGTACATGCCGGCATGACTTCCAAGGCTTAATTCTTTTACCAGCATTTAATAGAACAAAGAAAAAAACTTGACTGTCAAAGTCACACGACACGTAATTTTTCAATGTTTGTTTATTTTTTAACTTTTTTCATCATTTCCATAATTATTAAATCATGATATTATTTATATTAGTATGTAATATATTATGTATATCAACTGTGTGTAGTACGCAAATTTCGTTACTTACAAGAAATAATATTACTAGTGGCTCAGTTGAAAATGTTACTAATAAGTCCTCGACGACAGTGCAACAGCTGGACAAGCTCAATATTACTAAAACTAATTTACTTCTTAGTGAAGGTGGTATAGTAGATCCACTTGATTCAAATTCAGCGTCGAAGAACCACACAAATCGTTATGACTGGACCATAGATGATACAGAAATAAAACAAACTAGTGTATCAAAGGTAAAGCCAAGAAAAGGGGTAGACCTATTACTACAAAGCTCGGAGAGTAAAAACGTGACTGATAGTTCGAACAAAAAACATACATCTTTTGCTCTAAGCCACAATACTACTATGTCTCCTAATAAACTCAAAAATATAAATGAGCAGCTTAATTCTACAACAAAGAGTACTAATTCCAGTGCAGAACCTACTTTTACTAATTATATACACAAACCAACAGTACTATCATATGACAAACTGGTATCACTTGAGAAAACTCTGCATATGGACTCACAGCCTTATATCAAAGGTAACCCAAATGATATAAATAAAAACTCTGCTTTAGTTATGCCAATAGTAATCACAATACTTGTGGTTCCTATGTTTCTAGTCTTGGCATATTTTGGGGTACGCAGAGGTCAAGAAGCATGGAAGAATAGACATTACAAAAGGATGGATTTCCTATTAGATGGAATGTACAATGATTGATAATATATAAAAAGCAATAATATTTTTATAACCAGATTGATATTTCTACTATTTTAGTATCAATAACATTAGCAATATTATACCTATTGGTGCTCATGATGTGCATTCCACATTACATTTAAACTTGTCTTCCTTTGTACAGATTGTGTTTATTATTAATTGTTATAAAAGTGTTTGATAGTTTTATATTAGAATGGGATATTATAATTTTAGTAGGTACAGTATTGTAAAATGGCTTGGTATAATGCCTTTCCATTATTTATATAACAACTGTGATTGAATATTTATTGAAATTATTACTGTGAGATCTGTGCCTTTTTTATATTGAATATAGCAATTAAATCAAATGCCTCATTTAATCTATACAGCAGGGGTTCCCAAAGTTGTCTGAGCTACGACCCATCTAATACAAGTTTACAAACTTGGGACCCAACCACTGGCGGCTCATCCTAAGGAGCTCTCGTGCAGTGCACTCCCACCCACGAAGATTACATAGGCAATCTATATTTCTCTATATTTATAACTATCTTTCAATTCTACTATGTTTATACAATAGTGTCTACACGTTCGTCTCAAGTAAGTTGTAATCTTATGTATCGTGTGGCGCGCTAGCGAATGCGCTCCAATGAAACGTAATTTGGTACGATTTCTAGTACAGTAATTGAATACGAAAGAGACATACCGACATAGGCCGGCGCGTGAAACAGAAGATTTCGTATGAAAATTTAGCCTTATCTGGAGCACCGCTCACATTAATTCGTAGTGTACGTATGCGGCCATTAGATGTCGCTTAGTCCGAGTTAGAACGCGATATGGTTGCCTTTAATGTGTTTCATTAGGTCCTCTGAATTTTAATAAAAGTGAGGATTTTGCCCATAGTGAAAAAAATGTGAACTCCCATCCATAGAAATGTATACAAGCTGGAAACAGCGCTTCTTACTAAAAACTGCCTCCCGAAAATTTGACCAATTTGACCTTGAAAAACTAGACGGGGAAAAAGTAGAGTGTACTCACAATTTAATTTTAATGGACATTTCATTCAATGACATTTCTACCACG
This sequence comes from Carposina sasakii, assembly GCA_014607495.2. NCBI lineage: Eukaryota > Metazoa > Arthropoda > Insecta > Lepidoptera > Carposinidae > Carposina > Carposina sasakii. The sequence continues at coordinate 10,382,011 of CP053154.1, forward strand.
AACAACCCAAGTAACACAGGAAGCATTTTAACAAACGGATAATTAACTTATGTAGAACTTAAGGTTCGTAGAAACTCTTATATGAGTTTACCGAGCATCTTGATGCTTTATATGAGCATTTTGAAACCATTATGATGCTTTACACTTTATAAGGGGTGGATAATGGCATATCAAAATGATTTTGTAATGCCTGTAGTTTTAGTGCATCAATACACAAAGCAGCTTTGCAGCTTTCAGCTGTTTTTAGTACATTTGGCTCTACAATTGCATTTTTAAGTAGGATATAAATGCTCAATGCTTTTTAGTAACATAAACATAAACCATTATGTCATGTAAATGCCATACAGCTTTTAGCTGTTTTTTATGTCTAAGGGTCTACAATAGCATTTTTAAATAGTAAGATAATGCCTAATGCTGCATAATAGCATAAACTTGTGCTATTATAATGCAGCGTAATTCCATTCTACAGCTTTGGGCTGTTTTAGTGCCCTTCGTTATTTAATAGCACTTTTAACTAGTAAGGAAATGCCTAGTATTGCTAAGTAGCATATACGTGAATCAATGTAATGCTTGCATTTTTGAAGGTCAACTGAGTTCTTTTAAACAGTTAATTTTTATGGTGGATACATAATAATTAATAAGTAAAGATTAGATTATCCGTTTCTAAAGAAAAGTAGGAATAATTGCAGAGAACCCAATGGAATTTGTATTGGCCTAAATATAGGTAACATAAAATTTGCACAATTTACATTACACATTTACAAAATATAAAAGGATGGTCTTAGCCATTGTGATATTGTCCGTGATCCTAAAGACCTGGAATGTAAATTGGTATATTTACGAGTACATAATTACGAATACTTATATTTCGTACCACTATTGCATACGTACAAATAAGAAACGTTGTTTTAAGTGCTTTAGTGTCTTATTTAGATTAAAGGGATTTAACAACTATTAAATAAATAACCATTAATATCTTTTATTTTATTTGCACAAGTTTTTCCATCGTTCTTTGAAGCTGAGCATAAGAACGATAAATGTTTTTGTAATGAACGACAAATGTTTTGTGCTCTATCTGCCAGTAATTGATCCAGTGATATAATATTTCGGTAGCTGTAAAGTTACTATAATCCATACGTGGGTTTCCTTGATTATCTGAAAATTTAAATTTTAGCACCTATACTAACTAGTGATTACAAAATGTTACAGTGACAGGCGCCACCAAGCTAGGCGTTTAAACCTTTTCTGGGTCCACCCAAAGCTACGCAGAGAAAATTATCACTAAAATTAATCCGCGTAGTAAATGGCGGCAGTAGGCGTAAAAGCGAGACAGACAGAGTTACTTTCACATTTATAATGTTATATATGATAATAAAAAGTATTACATTTCAAAATAAATTCATTGTAGGGTCGGTCTCTTGTTATGGAAAAGTATGTGCACCCTACTCAAAAATATACAATACACAGAAAATGTTTAAAAGTAGCTTCAGAAGCAAATATTGGGATTATGAGGATAAGCAACTAACTAAATAAAGTTTTGTAACAAATATTTAAAAAAAGCAAGAGTAAATATTGCCTAAAATTTGCCGTTTAAGTTTTTGCCTAGGGCCATAGTTTGGAAATTCAATTTTGTACTTACGAGTGATATAATATGTTGGATCCTGGATGCCACTCGCTTCTGCAACCACGAACAATACATTTCACTACTGTATTTATATCAATACCACCAAAATATCTTATTTAGTCCACACAAATATGCGAAGCGATTCAAACAAATCGACTTGACATGATTTGACAAAATTGTCATGTGCTACCAGGGATACCATTACATAGCAACAGAACATTCCTTAAAATACAGAATTTTTGCTACCGCGAAGGTTTGTTTTACTATATTATGTACACTTTATTTATAATACAAATTACATTAAATACATTTCATTACTCTATTAAATATGTAAACATTTTCAAAACGAATCCAAGTTTTTCATGATAATATTATATTTATGCCTTTTTCAACGTCTTTACTTACATTATAGGGTATTTTTTTTGCTGTGTAAGGGATCCCTTGTGGGAAAACAAGGGGGGGAGGCTGTCATTTTTTCATGTTTCAATTTCTTGTTCAGAGCTTGGAATCCATCCTAAGAGGAGATACCAAATCCCTGACTCCCATCTAAAAATACCAGGAGCCGCCTCTGGCTGGACTAGACATGGGTCGTACTTGCCATAGAAATGTATACAAGCTGGAAACAGCGCTTCTTACTAAAAACTGCCTCCCGAAAATTTGACCAATTTGACCTTGAAAAACTAGACGGGAAAAAAAGTAGAGTGTACTCACAATTTAATTTTAATGGACATTTCATTCAATGACATTTCTACCACGAACAACCCAAGTAACACAGGAGGCATTTTAACAAACGGATAATTAACTTATGTAGAACTTAAGGTTCGTAGAAACTCTTATATGAGTTTACCGAGCATCTTGATATTTTATATGAGCATTTTGAAACCATTATGATGCTTTACACTGTATAAGGGGTGGATAATGGCATATCAAAATGATTTTGTAATGCCTGTAGTTTTAGTGCATCAATACACAAAGCAGCTTTCAGCTGTTTTTAGTACATTTGGCTCTACAATTGCATTTTTGTGTAGGATATAAATGCTCAATGCTGTTTAGCAGCATAAACATAAACCATTATGTCATGTGAATCCGCCATACAGCTTTTAGCTGTTTTTGATGTCTAAGGGTCTACAATAGCATTTTTAAATAGTAAGATAATGCCTAATGCTGCATAATAGCATAAACTTGTGCTATTATAATACACCGTAATTCCATTCTACAGGTTTGGGCTGTTTTTAGTGCCCTTCGTTATTTAATAGCACTTTTAACTAGTACGGAAATGCCTAGTATTGCTAAGTAGCATAAACGTGAATCAATGTAATGCTTGCATTTTTGAAGGTCAACTGAGTTCTGTTAAACAGCTAATTTTTATGGTGAATACATAATAAATAATAAGTGAAGATAAGATTATCCGTTTCTAAAGAAAAGTAGTAATAATTGCAGAGAACCCAATGGAATTTGTATTAGCCTAAAAATAGGTAACATAAAATTTGCACAATTTACATTACACATTTACAAAATAAAAAAGGATGGTCTTAGCCATTGTGATATTGTCCGTGATCCTAAAGACCTGCAATGTAAATTGGTATATTTACGAGTACGTCATTATGAATACTTATATTTCATACCACTATTGCATACCTACGTACAAATAAGAAACGTTGTTTTAAATGCTTTAGTGTTTTATTTAGATTAAAGGGATTTAACAACTAAATAACCATTGAATATCTTTTATTTTATTTGCACAAGTTTTTCCATCGCCCTTTGAAGCTGAGCATAAGAACGATAAATGTTTTTGTAATGAACGATAAATGTTTTCTGCTCTATCTGCCAGTAATTGATCCAGTGATATAATATTTCGGAAGCTGTAACGTTACTATAATCCATACATGGGTTTCCTTGATTATCTGAAAATTTAAATTTTAGCACCTATACTAACTAGTGATTACAAAATGTTACAGTGATAGGCGCCACCAAGCTAGGCGTTTAAACCTTTTCTGGGTCCACCCAAAGCTACGCAGCTAAAATTATCACTAAAGTTAATCCGCTCAGTAAATGGCGGCAGTAGGCGTAAAAGCGAGACAGACAGAGGTACTTTCACATTTATAATGTTATATATGATAATAAAAAGTGTAACATTTCAAAATAAATTCATTGTAGGGTCGGTCTTTTGTTATGGAAAAGTATGTGCACCCTACTCAAAAATATACAATACACAGAAAATGTTTAAAAAGTAGCTTCAGAAGCAAATATTGGGATTATGAGGATAAGCAACTAACTAAATAAAGTTTTGTGACAAATTTTTAAAAAAGCAAGAGTGAATATTGCCTAAAATTTGCCGTTTGAGTTTTTGCCTAGGGCCATAGTTTGGAAATTCAATTTTGTACTTACGAGTGATATAATAAGGAACATTATAGCGGCTGGACAGCGAAATACTTAATTCTATATTTGGGTTTTTATAGAAAAATGATCCTAGTTTTCTTGAGCATAAAGAACATAATCGCGCTACAAAATAAATACTTTCAAAGTCTTCAACGTATTTCGGCCCGTACCTGGTATCCGGGCGCCGCCGATGCCTGCTAAAGTATTTCATAGAAAAATAGTCCTTATTCAATAATGCTGCGTGTTATAATCCCGCTGGCAAAAAAAATGCTTTTTTACTTTGAAAGTATTTTCTTTCACATAGCGCCTTAATAGATATAGCCTAAGGTTTAATTTTGGATTCAAACTCCTTGCGATACTTGCAAGGCAAATACCTTCAAAGTCTTCAGCGTATTTCGGACCGTACCTGGTTTACGTACTTCCAAGTAAAAACCTGGTTTTAAAACCAGGTCGCGTAAATACGCACCATCCGTACTCTGGATCCAACTCTCAGAAATTCAACTGTTAGCAATATAAAAAAGTCAAAATGAAAAATAGTTGCAGAAACAACTTACATGGGCCCATGAAGAGATCGTATTCCGGCTAAAGTTTTACTCATCTTAACTGCGTATAAAACCATGCACACGCACTAGATTCACATCACAAGTAATCTAAATATAACTTATCTACCAGAAAACATCACTTTACGGACATATGCAAGCCATTTACAAATAATTTTTGAGTTTCACAAGAAAATTACACCTGCACCCTTCCAGCTTTTCCCGCCGAATCAGGTGAGATTGACATTCTATTAAGTTGCCAGCTATAAATTCTATACCCCTCAAAGGCTCTTAAAAATAATGAATGGACTATGTTCCGATTTTTTCGCATGATTTTATATTTTCCTTTAGATTGTAATAATAGCACACAATGATTCTTGAAAACAATTGCGATTATTACAACGCGTTTTGTATTGCTAAATAATAACATCTAATCTCAAAATCAATCAAAGTCGCCGCCATTTTGAACTTTTTAGTTAATGGTCTTTGTTAATGGTCGAATTGCCATGAAAATCTATATCTGACGGTCTTTTAAGTTCCCAAACCCATTTCCCATGTCAAAAATAATAAAAGTAGCCGCCATTTTGAACTTTTTAGTTCAGGGCCGGTTGCCTTCAATTTCGATATCTGGGATTCCTGGCAGTTCCAAAACACATTTCCGGTGTTTTTAGTTCATGGCCGGTTGCCTTCAATTTCGATATCTGGGGTTCCTGGCAGTTCCAAAACACATTTCCGGTGTCAAAAATAATAAAAGTGGCCGCCATTTTGAACTTTTTAGTTAAGGGCCGGATTGCCTTTAATTTCGATATCTAGGGTTCCTGGCAGTGCCCAACACATTTCCGACGTCAAAAATATTTAAAGTGGCCGCCATTTTTAAACTTTTTAGTTAAGGGCCGGATTGCCTTCAATTTCGATATCTGGGGTTCCTGGCAGTGCCCAAACACATTTCCGATGTCAAAAATATTTAAAGTGGCCGCCATTTTAAAACTTTTTAGTTAAGGGCCGGATTGCCTTCAATTTCGATACCTGGGGTTCCTGGCAGTGCCCAAACACATTTCCGATGTCAAAAATATTAATAGTGGCCGCCATTTTGAACATTCGTATCCTAGTTTTAAAATCAAAAAAGTTGGACCGTTTTTCTTGCAGCGTTTGTATGGGCACACTCGGTCTATAAATTACTTAGTCTAAGGATCCATAGTTCTAACCCGTTCTGTCTTAGCCAAAGTTGTATATCGCTTATGCGTTCTATCTGTAGTGACGTAATTTACGGGGGATCTGTAAGAGTATATAATCTAAGCTTCAAAGTCATAAAAGTGAAGTATGTTGCATTTAGCAATTTAGTATATAGTGTTCTTTGATCTCCTCTACTTAGTTTGTGGTTGCATTCACAGACTACTTAGTGTACTCTTTCCCTGTCTTTCCGGTCTCAATATGAACTTACCACCCGTACGTCAGTACACTAAGTAGTCTGTGGTCCGGTCGTTCATGAAAATAAATCACTGATTTTTCAGATATTGCCTATTGTGTTTGTTTTCTGAAAATGAATTAAAATTAATCAAATAATTCAGGAGTTTATTACAAGCAAAGTATATAACATTCTAAACTTATTGACTTACAGATCTTAAATCAGGTTACATGAAGATTTAGCCTTGGTTGCTTGCTGTATGTATGCTGAATGTGGATACATAAACAGGTGAGTGAGATAATTAGTTATTGTACCATTTGATGTAAAATTGTACATTCTCAATTTTATAGTATAGCCACGCCAAGCCATTTATGTGACGACGGATTCTTATGCATGTCTTGCAGCTCCCGAAAAAATAATTAAGTAGGTGCCTAAAGGTATTTGTGTATAGTTTAGGTAAGAACTGCATCCTTCTTCTGCTATAAACATTAATAAATTCATCTATTGTAACATGAATTAGCTTTTCAACAAAATGTAGAACATTTCAGAGATGAACAGGTAATTAACTTTTTGTACTATAATCAAATTTTGTACCTATTTAAGAATTGATCAGATTCTTTTCTTAGTATCTTGTTATCCCCTACAAATATGTAAATCTTTCATCTGGTCATATTTTTATTCTGTTTATATTTGTTTTATCAAGGAAGGAGTACAGATAATGTTATACCTACACAAAATAACGATTTCCACGCTACCACATTACTTATACACGCTACCATATTAGAAGCTCTCTAATGGTTGCTAAGCTAATGCTAGTGAATTTTTTTGCACAGCTATATCAAAATCCAAGTAAGGACATAGGTTTATCATGTACTTACCTACCTTCTATTTAATTTGCTTTTACTTTATTTACAAAAAAAAAAACTAATTGCACCATAGATGAAAAAAAAGAAAAACAGTTGTATATATTTGTATGTATTTGTATTGTATGTATTTGATCTTCACTTCATAAAATCATGCTTAATAAAATCTAAAAATAATTTTCATATGAGATCATCCTCCATGAATGTATTTAATTACCTTCAGGTGTTTGAAATTAATAATAGTATGGGGCCATAAAACAGACATCACAGAGAAATTGGTTTTAAAATTGCAACGAAAATATTACAGATTATATATTACAGTTTACCAGAGGTCACCAGTATGAACTACATAGCCTATGACTTATTCTGATGAAGGCTATACTGTATAGCTGTCAAGTTTCACCAAAATATGTTTGATAGTTTTTGTGTGAAAGACCCACAAACACTCATATCACAAACTTTCACATCCTTACTAATATTATAACTGCAAAAGTAAGTTTGTTTATTCTTCTACCTCTTCACATTTTATTTACTCAACCAATCTTCTTGAAAGGAAGTAGGACGTAGGAATTCTGTAGTCCGCATTAATGACACTTTAAACTAGCTTTAGAACGAATGTTTTACTGGGGAATAACATTATCATAAATAAAAAAAGACAACAGAATATTCTGTGCTGATGCGAGACTTCACAAGAATCCATCAGCTGTATCTCATTCCCTGCTGACTGAGAAACTCTGGCATTCTCTCCTGGTGATAAGCTAGCGACTTGTCACTGATCATTTACATCTGTCCCCGCGTGTCTGTGGGATATCCTATACGATTCTACAGTTTTACCTACCCCATTTAGAATGAACACAACAGTGTGTCTACGAGTATGTAGAATGAAAGATATACAATTTTTCCCTGTATAAATCAGTTGTTTTAAATCTATGATTAAGATTAGATTAGACAACCTTTATAGATCCACTCTAAGTTTTTCAGTCAACATTTTGGTGCTTCATTTTCTAATTTAGATATTTAGTTATTGTGGGATTTGATAATAAATTGTATCCTTAACACAAAAATTATTAGTTACTTCATTTGAAGGAATACATTTTCATTCATTACTGTTAAAATCTTTCACAGGTACAAACATGGGTATTGGAATACCGACATTATAAACATGGCACATGACATTCTGAATGTTCTTAGTATATAATGAGTGGTCAAAGTGGGTGTGTTAGTTGCAATGGAGGCTCCGAGCAGTTGGACAACAAACACGATGCCGACTGTTCGGAGGGCGAGGACGCCCAGATCCGGATGGCGCCCCATGTCCAGGCGTACCTGGCGCATAACAACCCTACTACCAACTGCTGCGGCATCGCCATACCCATCGCGTTCGAAAGGGCCGCACCAGGAACCTGGTGGAACCCCAGATTCGATTCGGAAATACTCGAAGGCCAGTACAGAAGCAGCTCTTTCAAACAGATAAGGTTGAGGTTCAGGTGAGAATGAAATACCATTCTGCATGTGTGGCGTAGGCGTAGTGTCGATTGAATGTCCACTCTGTGATACACATACGAATGATTTAACAATGCAATTATTTGATGTTTGTTTTTTTTTTCTTTTCAGATTTGCACTTTTATACATTCTAATATTTTCCATATCGTGGTTCATTTACCTTGTAACCCTTGGCTTGAATGGCGTCACAGTGAAGTGGCCATTTCTATGCTCTTTGTTCGCTGTGGTCCTTTTGATTACGTCTGTTATGTTGTTCATTACGTTTACAAATGTATATAAATTGTACACGTCCAAGTTATCATTGGTGATGGCACTGGCTCTTTGTGTTTTGAGCCTGTCGTTGGTGACACTGACGACGCAGGCGCCGGCGTTCGCGAATCACGCCGCCGACATCAGCCAGTCGGGCCACTTCATCATGTGCATAGAGATCCTACTTATCATCTACACATTAACGCCATTGCCACTATTTGCCTGTGTAATCATAGGCCTCTTATACTCTATTGTCTTCGAAGTCCTCAATATCGCACTGCATCTGTCAGAAGAAGAATGGCGGTATCCCGGAATGTTCGTGAGAATCCTACTCCAACTTTGCGTGCACATTATAGGCGTGCATATTTATTTGATGACTTTTGTGAGAATGCGAGGCACGTTTATGAAAGTAGGACAAAGTTTATTGGTTAGAAGGCAACTGGAAATGGAGAAGCAGTTGAAAGAAAAGATGATTCATTCAGTGATGCCTCCGAAATTGGCCAGTTGGTTAATGGAAGAGCAGGTGTTGGAATCGGAAACGAATTTAAAAAGTCATGACCCGCTCAATCAAAGAAACTCAAATCCGGGAGCTTCCGATATAAAATCATTGTTCAGACCATTCAACATGAGTTGTATGGATAACGTCAGTATTCTTTTCGCTGATATTGTGGGGTTTACTAGAATGTCCAGTAATAAAGGTGCTGAAGAATTAGTGAACATATTGAACGATCTTTTTGAAAAGTTTGATGAACTATGTTTGGTCCATGGCTGTGAGAAAATTTCCACTTTAGGAGATTGCTATTACTGTGTATCTGGTTGTCCGGAACCTAGACCAGACCATGCTACCTGCTGTGTTGAAATGGGACTAGGTAAGCAACATGACGCTTAGTCGCTTTATGTATCTCCAATCTACAGTATGCTATTCGGGCGGCCTGCGGGTGAAGGGGTGTAATATGGTGGGAAGTATTATACAGTTTACGTTTTAGTTGCAATTTTTCTTATTGCTCCTTCAAACATTTTAGGTATGATAGAAGCTATTCAAGATTTTGATAGAGAGCGTGGAGAAGGAATCAACATGAGAGTAGGCGTTCATACAGGAACCGTTCTTTGCGGTATTGTTGGCACTCGTCGCTTTAAATTCGACGTTTGGAGCAATGATGTGAGCTTTGCCAACAAAATGGAGTCCTCGGGAAAACCCGGCCGAGTTCACATTTCAGAGGAAACGAGTCGATTTCTCGGGGGTTCTTACGTGCTCGAAGAAGGCGAGGAAGTATTCGGTGAGCATTTTTCCTAATACCGTTATTGTGATGTATTATTTTTGTGGTCATTAAATCATTGTGTTGTCCTATGCAGGTCATAAAACATTTTTCATAGAAGGTCGCCAGCTGCACTCTCCCTACGATCACGACTGCCTCACTCCCAGCAATCCCACTAATTTGCGCCTCATTATATCTCCCGCAGCGTCCCCTCAGTCCGTTATGTCCTTCCAAAATACCATCCTCCCAGTTTCCCCTAAAGACGAAGGCAGGGACGACAAGCTCAGCCCTCGACAACCTGCCGCTAGTAACTTCCTGTCTCCGAGCCCGTTCAACTTCCGTCATAAAGCTAGCTCTCTGCCGAGCATATTGGATTCAGATACGGAGTTGGACGACAAAAGAGACAAGAGTTTTGTAAGGACAGACAGTTCTTCGAAAAGCCCGACGTCTGCAGGTAAGTTTTAACATACAAAACTTTACAACACATTAACCTAGGTTACCCCATACTAAGAACACTAAGGTCTTGTGTCGTGGGTATTAAGCAACGCTATAAATAGGTAAATGGATAACTTTATTACAGAAGCATCTCCGACTGGAAAACAAATTTCGATATTCATGAAGTATGTCAAAGTTGGCTCGTACCGGGATTCAAACTCTGAAACTTAATGCGGCAGGCAGCGGCACTACCAACTTCATTCGGTCGTTTAATTCTAAGTTTGTTGATTCGATATGGCGCGGTCGAAGACGTAATTTATTGTATCGCCAATCTACGCGCGTGTTACGGAATGATTTTTATTATTGTTTTGATAAAGAAGAGTTTTATCGTCATGCGAAAGCGCGTAGATGGCGATTGTCCAAAATTATATAATCTAACTGATACAAAGAGTTACGTGATCCAAAGATACCTTTATTACAGACTCGGTGATACGCAGAGTCTTTATTTATGCAAAATATTTAAATTCACTTTTGATATGTGTATTCTACTTTATAGTTTACTGCTACCATATGTCTACGATCTCTCAATGTGCGCGCAAAAATTATGAATTTTCGCCGCTATAAACCATTTCTTGCGATATAAGTGCCGCTATTTGTATAACATGTGGATGCAAGTCTTGCGGATGTAGCAGCGATTTGTATAAACAACATAAACATGCCGGCCAGCAGGCGTCGGGTTATGAAACACTTAAATGGCCGCCTAATCTGTGTAGAATCACAGCGCAGCCACTGTTTCTTATCCTATCTCCTTTGATTGCGGTACTGAGCTCATGTTTGTCCGCCTTTACACTACGCGATAAATACACGCGACGTTTGTACGGTCGTTGCGTGTGCTATTAGGCACTTTATTTGGTAGGAATTCCTTTTACTAACTAAGGACACGTCTAAACGTTCTTTTTAGTAGGTACGTGATACGGACCAAAGAAATTCTGTGTACCGCAAATTGCCTCGTCGTTTAAATTGTTAAAGGTGGTTGAAAAGAACAAGGGTGGAACAGTTTCATGTTTATTTTATCTCTCTTTTTATTTCTATAAACGTATCTATAGCGTGACAAGGCCAGCATTAGATTCCGCTATACGCTAGGTATGCTAAAATGATTGAGAAGACTGTATTTGATGTGACATTAGGACACATATAGGTATTATAAAATATTATTTTTTTGCACTAATTATTTAATGCTATTTCATCTGTAGTTGCTTGTAATTAAATTTGCATTAGGTAAGCCAATATCGGTAAAATAAAAGACATTACGACCACGTTATGCTGGATCGTGTGAACGCGCCCGTACAGCTATTGAACAGTGGAACTTTTGGTTATCTATCGGTGACACAAGGCACTGATAAGATATTACTTGAAGGTGATGCTCTCTGTCACGCTACACATTTAAATGATCAAGCAATTAATTACGAGCAATGTAATTTAGAAGATGGAACGGTCAGTAAGACAAATGTAGAATACAAATATTTTGTTAGACATCGGTTGTTTTTGTAGTTCGCTATTCTGACCAATAGTTCGCGATTCTGACCAATAAGAAGTTTCTCGCGCGACCATGCGATAGTATTATTGTAAAGTATTAGGTACATTTGGGTCAACGTTCCCGAAAACTACGGAATCTCCTCATCATCACGATAATTTTTGTCCATGGAAGCATACCTAGGAAGTGTCTGGTTCCCAAGATATTAGGGTCCAAAGTTTAGTAAATAGACTGTGTTTTTCTGCATAAATGCACATAGACGCGCAAGACGTAGCAAGATTTTTTCACCAGAAATAAGTAATATTTGTCTATGAAAAAACTAGCATAAACACTGGACACTACAAATTTCGCCAGATCAAGAAATTGAAATTTAAAAAAAATTACATTGTTTCCTAGCATTTTTTTTTGCATAAACTTACTTTATTTGATGTATAGAGTACGTACCGTTCGTTAAGGGTGGCAACGAAAAAACACCCTGTATGTACATAAAATATGCTTTTCTTAAAAACTAGGATGAGGTGTTTACGTGATTTTCTTAGAGAATAGATACGAGTACCTTTAAACTACGAGATTAGAAGAGCATGTAATAATTACCTATGAATAAATGACGAGACTAGAACATAAAGAGAGATAATGCTTGAATAATCACTTAATTTATCACTGACGACGCGGAGAAGGCAAGAGTTATGAAAAATATCACATGTTCAGTATATAATATGAGAAGTACCTGCTAAGTGCTTCTAAATAGGTGTTGAGTAGTTAGTGTGTCTATCTTGTTAGTACATATCTCGGTTATTTTCAAAGTAACAAACAAAATTAAAGCAGAATTCTTTATTCTATGAATACAACGCAGCAATAAATCGGTTTACTTCATACGAACCGGCCGGGAAAACCCGGACGCGCGACTATTTCTGTCTACAATGTTAATAGGTTCTTAATGGTATTATTTCAGGGAGCTACGGCAAATATACGAATAAATTGAAAAATTGGAAAGTGCCCAGGTTTCTGCGGAAGCATTCCGATACCCCGTTGCATACAATCAAGAAGGAGTTCGGCGACAAGAGTCCAAACTTTCTCGAAAGGGGCGATATATGTGGCCTGCAATCTAACAACGGGTACCACCAAGTGCCTATAGTGATAGAATCTCAAGACAATAAAAGTGCTAGGCCAATGCAAAGTAGCAGTAAGTTGAATTTGCCCCAGGGTCATGAGATGGCGAACTTCGAGCGAGAGGTGATCGACATACGATCGTACCTGAGCCAATCAAGGAGTAATATGTCGCCTTTCGCAAGAAGCAGTAGTTACAGATCTCAATATGGCCGACCAAACAATATCGACGTAAGTATAGCTAAGAAGAATTATAGGTGATTGTAGATCCTCGTTCTTGTGTAGGCCTCGAGTCTCTATTTTAGTGTTTTAGTGAGATAGGGACAGCCAATTACTATTTGAGTTTAAGTACCCAAGTTAAAGAAGATAGATATCAGATGTGTCATAGGTATCAACTCCAAATAGGTATCAACCGTTGACTCCATCTTTATGACATAACTAAACGATTTTAAATTTTTAATGTAATTATCGTATTATTCATTAGGTATCAGGTAAACATTTGATTTGGACCACAGCCAACCTCAACTACACGTGGCCAGTAAACCTATAGGTACAAACTTCATCCAGTTTTTTATGGTTCACCAGGGTTCGAAGTGATAATTGTCACGATAATTATCTTGATAAATATACCTTGATAATTATCTTTGATAATTATAAAAATCAAACACTAAAATAATCTCTTTTATTTATGTGTATCTGAACGTCATTTGCGTATCCAAACGCGCTAGACCTAACCAAGACCTAATCCAAACTAAACAAAAAAAACCGTTTCTCTGACGAGAAAAGTGTGAATTTCTGTTCTTTAGGTACTTTCTTACTTTGGGTTGACGTCATAAAAACAAATTCTGAATTAAATTGTATATTTCTCACATATATTCTTTGCTGTTTTATTAATAATACAGAAAAACCTACATCCTCCTTGGGATAAATATGTTATAATTAAATTAAAAAAACTTCAAGAAGTTAAATGGAAAATCAGCTAGGATAATTATCAGATAATTATCGGATAATTATCCGATAATATCTGATGGTGCTGGTGGTTCACTGATAGCGATAGGACTAGACATGCAAAAGCCATAAAAAGACTAAAATTTACTATGAGTAAAATAGTGCTTTCTGCTAAATACCTTCGTAGATACATAGTTCACTATGCCCTGTTATGATAGATTAATCTGTTATAATATGGGTCTTATATTTAATGGTTACTCTTAATATTTGCAATCGTAAAAAACCCCTGCTCTACATGCATTTGTTGTCAATATTATAATCGTAACATTAAAACTTATTAGGTATTTTCCCGTTCCAAGGAGTTACGTAACCACTGGCCGTTTTATATCCGTAGAAGTAGTTACTTTTTAATTATGACTAATTTTCTGTCTTTATAATGAACCGTGACGCAGGTATATAATTCAAAAGGAACAATAGAATAGTTCATTTACTTCATCATTTGTTACAAAAACACATTTTGAACATCGCATAGAATGACGTCTTTCGACACAAACAGTAAATATTGTATCACTGTGCATTTAATTTGAATTTAATGCACCAAGATAATTTGTGAAGTAGTTAACGTCTTATCTTTATAGATTCCTAAATTATGGCATCTGAATGTGCATATCTCTTGATAATTCTATCAAGTTTTCCATTAATGTCTGTTTTGAGATATACATAGTAGTGTATGTAATGCTACTTGCATTTTATATATTTTCATTAAATTTATACAATACGGTGGTTTTTCTTTGCAAGGACCGAATGAAAGATTTCTGACTAAGCAGTAGCATTACAGAAGACTCAATTCCTTCCCAACAAAAGTCCTAAAAAATATCTCATAAAAAACCATAATATTCCATGAGTCTACAGAAAACCTACACACTTAGCATTATGAGCAACTCGCTATTACCCGCGACTTTGTGCACGTGCATTACAGAATGTAGTCTATAATATTATGTCCTCCGTACTTCTACGAGTATCTACTATATAGGTACATATGTATGGAAAATTTTCAGATAATTGGTTGAATAAATATAGTGTGAAGAGGAAACAGACAAATAAATAAACAAACTTACTCTCTAATTTATAATATTAGTTAGGGTGATCGATGCGCTCTCTATAGCTACATATCCACCATCTACACCCCCCTTGAATCTCACGACCCATGATCACGTTCTATACATATGTATAATAAAATTGTAACGGATCGATTTCTGTACATGGAAAATATATTGAAAAAAATATAATGGGCGGGCTTTATACACGCAAGAGAACCCAAAACAATGTTTTTCCATTTTGTCTGTATATCTGTATGTCTGTATGTTTGTGCATGCTAATCTCAGAAATGGCGAAACCGATTTCGATGCAATTTTCAGGAATATATTGTGACAGGTCCCATTTAACATATAGGCTACTTTTTATCCCGGATGATTTCGACATTTTGTTTTTTCTACAGTGTACGCGGACGGAGTCGCGGGCGTCCACTAGTCTATAATAAGATTTTTAACAATTCCAGGTGCCGGTACTTCGCGCTCGAAGCTCGACGATAACCACGCAAGAATTGACGCGACCTCAGCCGCGGCTGAAGCTACCTCTGACGGAGGCTCATGACGCGGTCAGCTTGTGTCCGTCGGCCAGCAGTCGCAAGGACTCCGGCATTAGGAGTACTAGCCGGAGATCCAGCATACAGCATCAAGTAGGTTTGATGAATGCAGCCGTGATATTAACACAGGATGACATCAGCTTGTGTCGGTCGGCTAGCAGTCGCAAGGACTCCGGAATTAGGAGCATCAGGTAGTTTTTATGGCAAAGGGAGCTGACTTATATGCAGCTGAGATATTAACACAGGATGACGTCAGCCTGTGTTCAGCAGTCGCAAGGACTCCGGAATTAGGAGTACAAGCCAGAGATCCAGCATACAGCTTCAAGTAGGTTTGATAAATGCAGCCGAGGTATTAACACAGGATGACGTCAGCTTGTGTCCGTTGGCCAGCAGTCGCAAGGACTCCGGCATTAGGAATACTAGTCGAAGATCCAGCATACCGCATCAGGTAGGTTTGATAAATGCAGCCGAGGTATTAACACAGGATGACGTCAGCTTGTGTCCGTCGGCCAGCAGTCGCATGGATTCCGGCATTAGAAGTACTAGTCGGAGGTCCAGTATACAGCATCAGGTAAGCTTAAAAGTACGAAATCTGCCAACCATCCCACACCAAAAGCAGTGTGAAAGCTAACACGGTACCTACAATTTTCGCTGATCTATACTAATATTATAAAGAGGTAAACTTTGATTGTTTGTTTATTTGCAGCGAATAGGCTCCGAAACTACTGGACCGATTTCAAATATTCTTTCACCGATAGAATCCTTATTGGACCTGGATGAACATAGGCTATAAGAATTTCCCGATATTCCCACGACATTCCCGATATATATTTTTTTATATGCGTGTTACCTCAGAACTCCGTCATTTATGAACCGATATTTTTTTATAGTTGGTCATGGTATACTTCCAGGTTGGTCCAATAGTCACCACATCAGGATCTGATGATGGGATCTTGGAGAAATCGAGGGCAATCCTCGAATATTGTAGGCACATGTAGTCTGTTTTTATACTTTCACTGAGCGTTTTGATCACCTACATATAAAGCATAATATCTGATGATGGAATCTAAGGAATCTAGGGATATCCTCAAATATAAAAGGCACGAGTAGTCCGTTTTTAGATTTTCATAGAGAATTTTGGTCAGCTACACATAATATAAAGGAAACGAGCGTCTGATGATGGAGCCGCTGAAAAACAGATAGTGAAACTTTTTAGTAACAAAATCCCCCTATGGCAGGGGGAGGCCTACGTCCAGTAGTGGACTGCAATAGGCTTATGAGGATGAAGATAATTGTGTTAAGTCGTGAAATTATATGTTGCGTTAAGCTGTGTCCGAAGTAAGATGGTTATAGAGGAAGAGGTAGACATGAGAATAACGAGATGACGGATAATAGGGATGAATGAAAGAAGAGACCCCAAATGATTGGGAACAGGGCAGGACGAAGGAGTGTAATTATATGTTGCTTAAATAAGAGTGTACATGGCTGTTGTGCTGCCAAATCTCTTATATTCCTCCGAGGCGTGGTGCATGTACCGTCGCTACATACGCACTCTGGATCGATTCCTTCTCAAGTGCCTCCGATCCATCATGAGAATCAGATGGTCCGACCGAGTGCGTAATACCGAAGTATTGCGAAGAGCCAATGTAAGTGGCATTGAGGCATATTTAATGCGTCGGCAGCTTCGGTGGTGCGGTTATGTGTCTCGTATGGCGGAGGAGAGATTGGCTAAGCGCATCTTCTTTTCTGAACTGGAGGAGGGCAAGCGGAAACGCGGCGGGCAACTCCTCAGATACAAAGATGTTCTGAAAAGACATGAAAAGATGCAATATAGATCCATCTAAATGGGAAGTTTTGGCAGCACAACGACCAGAGTGTCCCAGGACGGTGTTAAATTGGCTATGTAAATGTAAGCCATCTCCGAGCGCATGAACGCCAACTTAGTAATATCTAGGTGTAGAAGTGGTCGCCATGACCGAAATCGGTCGGAGGTCATCATTATCATCATCATCATCATATTGTCAGACGTAAAGTTTCGAAGCCTAGTCCTTTTTCTCTTTTATCATGTGGCCTATTTAATCATTTGCTGGAATATAAATCTGACAATATTATGCCTCCTAAACTTCGTACACGGCTTAACGCAATATATATTTGCCCCTTAGTAAAATTTTACTTTAGTAAGCTCGAGTTTTGGGAGGAAGTCGGTTTTTCGTTTAAAAATTTTTATTCAAATGTAAAATTAATTGAAAATTACATCACATATCTACCTGCATCATTTACAGCAACTTTTGCTTTGTGACCATATTTATAAACGCAATATTTAAAATAGCTGCAGAACAAAAGTTCTTTTACGCGCATACAAGTTACGAAAGAGTAACGTCATTATTGTGTAGCCGTTTGTATGGAGCGTTTTTCGGCAAGTCTAAAATTGTGATTTTGTAATCGTTATATCCCGGAAAGTTTTCACATTATCGAAGTTTTTCTTTCGCAAATGTTTCTTTTATTTTATGATTTTTCGATATAAATACAAATAAAAAAACCGTAAACATCCCTATTCGGCATGTGTGTTCATTAGGGACTACGAGGAAGCACTAAGAATGGATTTCCCAAAATTCCACGGGAAGGGGACCAACGGGAATTCAATTTTTTTTTACAAAAACCGCTGTACATGTGAAGCTAAAATCGGGTATATGTATATGTACATTAGGGACTTCGAGGAAGCACTAATAACGGATTTCCCGAAATTCCCACGGGAAGGGGACAAACGGTAATTCAAATTTTTCAGGAAACCGCTATACATATGAAGCTGAAATCAGATCTGTATGTTTATTAGGGACCCCGAGGAAGCACTAGGAACGGATTTCAAGGGGACAACGGGAATTAATGCTGCTATTTGTATGAAGCTGAAATTGGATTTCCCGAAATTCCCACGGGAAGGGGACGAACAGGATTTTTTTACGAATACGGCTACACATATGAATCTAAATTGGGCATATATGTTCATTAGAGACCCCGAGGAAGCACTAGGAATGGATTTCCCGAAATTCCCACGGGAACTGGACAAACGGGAATTCATGTTTTTTTTACGACAACCGCGATACATGTGAATTTATAATCGGACCTGTACGTTCATTAGTGACTGCGAGGGAGCACTTGAACGGATTTTCCGAAATTCCCACGGGAAGGGGACTTACGGGAATTTCAAATTTTTACGAAACCCGCTATTTTCACGAAGCTGAAATCGGATTAGGGACTACAAGGAAGCTCTAAGAACGGAATTCCCGAAATTCCCACGGGAAGGGGACCAACGGGAGTTCCAAATTTTTACGAAAACCGTTGTACCTACAGTGAAGTTGTAGCTATGTAGTGATATTATGTACCGAAGCGAAGCGAGGGTGGGCCACTAGTCATTGATAAAGTTCGTAACAGCAGTCATATAGGAATTTGCCATTGCGATCCGAAAATTGTAAAACTTTAGCTTTGCATTGCTACCATTGCTAATCATCATTTTCTATCCACAAATTATGTATACTTATTAAAGAATACGAATAAATAATATTTTAAAGTGCCGCTCCATCTTTCCAGATATTCGCGCTCAACCACGCCGTACTAGCGGCGTCTCAGAACGACATAATGCAGCACCGAGTGTCCGGTTACTACACGTCAAGCCAGTCCTCACTCAATGAAAACAAATGCCGTTTGCCGCCGCCCTTGGACGAGCAACACGTGCAATCCCTGCAGAAACTGCGCAAGCAATCCGACCTCCAACTCATACGCTGCGTCCAAGACAACGCCAGGTCAGGCATCAACTACTTCTTACAGCCGCCAATAAATAGACTGACCTTGTTCTTCAAATCGCCCGAAATGGAATCTCATTACAGGGATCGAGCGCATAGAAGCGACGACTGCGAGGATTTCCCCCCCACTTTGACGACGTCGCGGTTCAATACTGCTCTAGACATCATTGTATCGGTCGTCATTTATACGGCAGTGTCAGTCGCCATCATGGCGCTTTATAAAGACTTTAGATACTCCCTTGGGTGGATCCTCGCGTTTTTCCTTATAGAGGCGCTGGCTATGTCGCTCTGCGTTTACCGACACTATTTGAAATGGAGAACGAAACACAGTTTCACTGTCGCGGATGTCACGAGCAAATCTGTGCGGATATACAGGAATTTATCTAATTGGGTTCCGTGGCATATTTGCGGCAGTTTACTTATAAGTCTGCCCGTGCTATGCGTTCTCATAAATTTCTCCTGTCAAAACACGACGATGACCATACTTCGAGGCGAGCAGTCGCTTTATGTCTACTTGCTGTGTATCTCTATAGTACACTTCTGCAACTTCACGCAAATGAATTGGCTCGTGAAAAATATTCTGGTGACGCTTTACGCCGCTTTGTTCCTATTTTTAGCAATCTTGGGGTGCCACGAAGTGAATACTCAGTTAATAGGTAGTGATAGTTTGTTTAATCCACAAAATTTAGCATTTAATATGTCGGACTATGTGAATGATGTGAACAAAACGGATCGGAATGACGCGAACGGTATGAAGACGCGTGGAATGCAGCATACTATGCACTTGATGGAACTATACATAGACGTGGCTTTAATGCTCATGCTCGTTTGGTTTCTGAATAGGGAGTTCGAAATAAGTTACCGCCTCAGTTTCTACAGTAACGTGGTGGCGAACCGCGACAAGCAACGCGTTCAAAACATGAGGAACCAAGCCGACTGGCTCCTGCACAATATTATACCGCGACACGTCGCCGATCAGCTCAAAAATACAGCCAAGTATTCGGAGAATCACAAGAACGCCGGCATCATATTTGCCAGCATTGTGAATTTCAATGAAATGTACGACGAATCGTACCTAAAGGGTAAAGAGTATTTGAGGGTTCTCAACGAACTGATAGCTGATTTCGACGAGTTGCTAGAAAGGCCGGAGTTTCAGCACGTCGAGAAGATAAAGACGATCGGCAGCACGTTCATGGCGGCTAGCGGATTGAATCCCGACCTGCGCCGAGATTCCCGAGGGACCAATGACCATCTCTACCAGTTGATGGACTTTGCTCTCGAAATGCAAAAAGTTGTCGACAATTTTAACCAAGACTTACTCGAATTTGATTTTATACTTAGGATAGGTTACAACTTTGGTGACGTCACCGCGGGGGTTATCGGTACGAGCAAGTTGTACTACGATATATGGGGCGATGCGGTTAATATAGCGTCCCGAATGGACTCCACGGGCGTCGCCAAGCGGATCCAGGTGGGCGAGGCTTGTCTGCCGGTCCTGTCCAGTAGATACGAGTTCGAGCCCCGAGGCAGCGTGTATGTGAAAGGGAAGGATGATATGAATGTTTACCTCGTTGTAAGTGTAAATGATACTGATACTTAGATAGGCGAAATATTTATAGAGGAAAGTAGAATCTGTGATTTTATTATTTATATTTTATATGTTGATGTAAAATTTGTACACTATTTGAACGATTATAGTAGTTAACGTAACGCTCTTCTAAATTAGGTATTTATTACGCGAATTGTCCTAAACGATCAATACTCCGATGTTATGTAAGGCTAATTTACTGTTTGAGCTTAGTAATGTGCATAGGCAGCGTGTGAAAACTTGTATAAGGATATTGTTTGGATTTATGCTAAAATCTCCTTGCCTAAACTTGAACTGTGACGAACGCTCTAGTCTGCAACGAAATGTAGGTTCAATTTGGTATTGTGGTTGAACTAAATATTTCGTAAAATCTCCTTAACCATACCAAATTGGGTCGCTATTTTAATAAATCATGTATATTTTATATACAATGTATGTCATAGAAATATTTACATTATATTTTGTATACGGGGTGTAACAGAAAGGGTATGTTAAGCGAAAAGCTATGTAAATAGCCCACTATAGAGAATCTATTTCCAAAATTTGAGACTCGAAATCACATGTTTATTTTTCAAGATTGTATGAACATTCCTGAGTTGTGTAACAAGTGATTTCGAGTCTAAAATTTCGTGGATAGGTTCCTTGTAGTGGGCTATTTACATAGCTTTTCGCTTAACATACCCCTTTTGTCACACCCTGTATAATGAATGAAAAAATGCCCCTTTGGGTGTTATAAAAATAAAGTAATGTTAGATTTGAAAATAGCGTCTTGTTATTCATGACGCCTTATACCTACATTATGCTATGGGTTCCGATCGGCTGGCTTACTGTAAGGGAAGTTGTTACCTATATTTGGCTAAACGGCACTAATACCTATTTATTAATAATGAATTATGTACCTTAACCTGTGTTTAATAATACTTTATTTACCTTTTTTTTTTAAAAACTATATTTGATCTACTAAATATGGCAGCTGAAAAAGTATTTTATGTCTTTGGAACTTTTGTACCTTTATTTAAATATTTATTTTAGTATGAATTTGGGTGTCAAGAAATTATATACATACTTAAAACTATTAGATGAATTTGTAGGACATTAAATTATTTATTATATGAATGAGATTATAAATTAAGTTTGATAAAATTACGAAGTTATATATTACAAAAGCTTAATACCTAGGTAGTCAGTTTAGTCCCATTATATTAGACATTATATTGGGCTAATATAAATCCCAACTAATATACGCAATAACTAACGTGGATCGCACCTTTAGAATTGAAGTGGCACAATCCAAAATTTTTAATTTTTTTAGAAACGTCAATTTGGTTTTTATGTCACCGTAAAAGTATACAAGTTGCAAATTTTTTCTCACTAGGTTGTAGTAGTGATGGTTAAAGTGCTATAATTAACTATTAAGATTTCATTTCTCTTACTATAATGGTGTACTTTCAAATAATTACTATGATGTTGTTTCTGTTACGATTAAAACAGTCTGGTAGTTAAATATACAAAACAGAAATTATTTTTTATTGTAATTTTAGTTCGGTAATTCTACACTGGAGGCGCTCTACGTACCTATTTTGAGTATTATTTAACCAAAGGTTGCATAAAAGTCATGGTAAATACTCTCGTTATGTTTTACAATCTTTCGGTTCTAGGATTATGATCCACCTATATACATCGTGTTTATGCGTATTAGTCAAAACCTAAGGCCACGTCCCATTAGGCAAACAGTGAGCGGCTGACAGTTTGCCTCCCTATACATTTTATGCAGTTTGCGACGTTTCGCTTGCCGACTCATTCCGATTCACAGCGGATGATGCGGGCGGTCAGCGGCGCAGTTTGTTTACTACACCGGCACTCCGTTCGTCTAGTTTACCTTCCCTCACAAGAATTCGCAAGGTTTGAGGCTAATACGCTCTAGTTCGCCGCTCAGTTGATATTGAGTTAGCGACCGATATGCCACTCAGAGTCAGTCGGCGAACAGTCAGCCGCTCACTGTTCGCCTAATGGGGACGCGGCCTAAATATGCAATACCTGGAGAACAAAGCTTTTTAAACTTACACACTTCCATTGCACGATATGTTTACCAAAAGCTATAAGAAGCATTATACAAAGTTAACCTAACCTAACCTAAACACGGTGTATAACCAGGGCCGGCCCGCCCATACGGCGAACGGAGCAGTCGCTTCAGGCGCCAAATATTAGAGGGGCGCCTAAATGGTAATGATATAGGTATATTTTATTAGGAGCAAACAGGAGAGGCGCCATAATTGGATCTCGCTCCATTCTAAAATTTACTTCGGCCCGGCGCTGTGTATAACCTAATCCTAATACCTGTATTTAGTCTCGAATTATGTATGTTTTGGTATTTATTATTAGCCTAATATTGTCTAAGGGAGTTTTCCAACTTATGATGAAAGCCTTATTAATTACTATACATTCCACTTGTATTTACTACTTGCCTTCAAAATGTCTATTTATATTTATCTAATGAAAATTTATAGAGTTGAGTTTGGTAATACATTATAATGTATAGTTTATTAATATACATTATAATAATTGATTATTACGAAAATAGGGTCGATTCCGGCAGTCACACTTAAACCTAAACCTAATATTAGTCAGGTCTATCTCTCTCCGTTCTTAATATAAATGGCTAAGAGAGAAAAGGACACGTAGGACTAAATTTCCGTTTAGGTTTAACTGTGACTGCCGGAATCGACCATATTATCGAGTTTTATAGAATATTGGACCAAACTGGAGTAGCATCTATAGGCGTGATGACTAGCTCTCTTTTCATCCTACTATATTGTAAACGAAATAAGTACCATATATTTATATTACTATAATTACAATGTGGCTTGTGATATCTTAACGATAATAGTAAGTACATGTGACTTTTGAAACTTGCTGTTTTGAAATCCCGATGTTTTTATTTACCCTCATAGATTGTCCGGAATTTTCCGAATAAAATTTGTACAAAATGATTTTGGATTTTTTATTACATTACCTACATACTAACAACCATTTATTTACACCCATTAATTTTTTTTCCTTATAGGGTGAACAGAAGGGGTACGGTATACATAGTATAGCCCACTTTAGGGAACCAATCTATACATATAATAAAAATGTAAAGGTTCGCTGTCTACATGGAAGATATATGAGAAAAAATATTATAGGAGACCTTTATCAACGCAATAGGACCCAAAACGACGATGTTTGGAATTTTTGTCTGTTTGTCTGTGCGTTTGCGCACGCTAATCTCAGAAACGGCTGAACCGATTTCGATGCCGTTTTCCTACCTAGTTATAGTACCTACTACTAATGCGGTCTATTCTGACCGCCAAATTTAATCCTAAACTTAAATTAGTCCTACTTGTCCCTTTCTGTATCATTTACATTGAATAGAGAGACAGAAAACTACTGATACCACAATATCTTTGTACCTACAATGTCATACGACCAAAGACTGCTATCATGAATTCTTGAATCTGGATTGTTTTCCTTAGTGGAAGTGAGATGCCGCTCCTATAGTCTATCCCTATCTTTTTTTGTTATTCAGACAGAACCGTCATTTGCTACAGCGAGAAAGACAGATAATATCGCCTTGAGGATTTCGCCATGTGCATTCACGCTATCTATGTCGCTCTGGCAAATGAAGAAGCTGAAGCAGAAAAGGATAGGACGACGAAAAAAATCGATTGCAGGGGTATGGTCTAAACCAGGGGTTCCCAAATTTTCATTTTTCATAGACCCCTTTCAAAAGTTCTGGTTCTGGTGGACCCCTTACATGCTTACACTACATACAAATTAATTGTGAAATCCCTTTTTCTCACGCCAACGTAGACCCTCATCGAGTCTTGTGGACCCCTGGGGGTCCACCTGGACCACTTTGGGAACCACTGGTCTAAACCTAAACATTCGATCGATTGAAATAGGCCTAAAAGTAGCCTTCTGGTTCCAACAATCATATTTAGGGCCGATTTTTCTAATGGCTATATAGCCTATCTATCTGAAGGATATATTTGATGCTGTTTTCCTCTAAAACTTGATCGAGACAGAGACAGCATCAACTTTATCCCTTAGATAGGCCATTGGAAAAGTCAGTCCTAAGAAGCAAACTTTAATCCTTTGAAATTAAAATTAAGAGTAAATATGCTGACGGGGTTGCCCAACCCCTTAGAAGAAAACAAAATAGCGGAAGATAGTGACCCGTCTCCAGCGCGTGGACCGCTTAAATTAGGCCAAAGTCGCCTGATTTTACTAATTTGCAGTTGAGAGTAGCAATAGCGCGCTCGAGTGACGGAAGAAATTCTTTTTTATTTTAAGCGGGGTAAAAGTTATCAAAATGCTTTCATGTGCTTTTGTGCGTTAGGTACTAATCACTCAAAAAAAAAAACAAATGAGATGGAATAATTTTTCACGCATAAGTACACGAAAACTTTAAATTCTTAGGTTAATAATTGTAAATTCACTTATTGTTTTGATCGCCATTTTGCAGAGCGATATAAAAATATCTGATACATTTATGTGCGACAAGTTAAACAAGCAAACACGTGCCGTGCGTGTGTGAATGCGCCCGCTGTGTTTCGTTTTTGCAGTAGCTTCTTACCATAGTTATTGTCTGGGACACGAGCTGACACGACTCAACCCGAAATTATTCAGATAATGCTCTATTGAAACGCGCTTGTCTCGCTAGCGCTACTGTCGAAATAAATAGGTTTATCGCTCAGTAGTGTACAACGTTAAATACAATTACAGCTGTGTGTTCGTGCGTGTAGTTGTGTAGCATGCCTAATTTCTAGTTGACGATTTTAAGGACGTGCCCTATCTTCCGCTATTTTGTTTTCATCTAAGCCCAACCCGTGCGTTTCACCAAATAATTCCTTCGAATGATGGCGCTAGTAACATACAATGTTAGTACCAAAATCAGGCATAGGAGTATTCTATGTGACGGACCCTAATGTGAGAGCGTATTAATAGGGTTGTCACTCCACGCGAAGTCGTCATTAGAGAAAGCGTATACTAGCCAGTAGAACAGGTTGAGTACGGCGAACGAAGCAGGGAACAACACACGGGCAGCCCTGTCTATTAGGGACACGCTGTTGATGTGACCGTGTCTTCCTTCCAATGATATGCAATACAAAACAATAGATATATACATCATCTGCAGATACAAATGTAAGGTAGTAGCAGAAATAGAGTAAGAAGATTCTAACCCTGTAGGTATGTCGTAAGATTGACTAGGCAAACCAGCCCCCCTAGCATGACCACGCATCGTCGATATCGTATCGTACGATATCGTATCGTCTCTACAAAATTCAACATGGCGGCTATATTTATCGTAAATTGACAGACTAAATGTCAATAAATAGGTTTATCATACCGTGTTTCACTGGTCATGCTACTAGGCCAGGACGATGATCTAGCAAGTTATCGGATCTTTTAGGTATATCTATCTCCGCTATGCTAAACGTGATTGTGGGATTGCCTGCGTGATCCTGAAGCAATTTCTATGTAGGTTCACATAAATTGTCACTAGCTTGTGCCTCGGTAAACACGTAAAGCCTTTGGCCCTGCGCCTGATATCTCTCCGGTCGTGTCTGATTTCCGTCCCATCACATCTATGAGAGTGAGGGAATAGGAAGTACAACTGTGTTCGCGCAGACGCTTGTGCATTACAAAATCTCCTACGTACATGACTAATCTCCGTTGAGATTGGCCGCCGTGACCTAAATTCGGCATGGAGGAGGTTACATACTAGGTACTCCAGTTATAGGTCTAAGAGCTCCTTCAGTGAGGCTATCGCAAAGCTAAAGATCAAACGGTACACACCAGCATCACGCTGCCTCTGCCTCCTATACCGGTCGTCTCCAGCGAGGCAGTACAGCAACTGGCGCCACCTGGGCACGCGGGTCTCCGTCTGAGTGGTCCTCTCCATGGTCAGTCGCACTGCACATTGTGGTTCCGCATGCCGGATGGGACTTGCGCCGTCGTCGTTGCAGAGGTTTTGGGCGGGAAGGGAGAAGCTCTGAGAAAGTTAAATGAATTTCATATAAGTAGACCAAATTAGGCTTAAAAAAACACATAATGGTAGGTATGCTCAAAGCACATAATGATAAATATGCTTAAAGCACATAAGTAGGTAGGAACCTGCGAGTTTATAGTTGGGTCTAAGTGACTTACAGAATTCTTTAAGATAAACTTAGGTTTAAAGTGTTAGGGCGATGATTTGACGCTGTGAGAGTCGTCAGCGGGGAAACCCAGGGAAAATAACAGTATAATAGGTAGGTGATATAGGTACTAACGTAATTAGTAGCAGATCGTGCTGAACTGCGTCGGCGCACAGCTAGTTCCCGCGCTGCAAAAGCATCTCCTCCCACTTCTTCTATTAACTCCTCCCATTCTGCATCATCAATTACTATTTCTCCAGAACCGACCTAAAAAGAGAGGATATTTAAATAACGCAGACTAGCTCTTTATTCCGCTGCAAGGCCCTGCTGCTGTTTCAATCTCGGAACGAATCTAAATAGGTAGGTACGACGAGTAGGTAGTTTTCGATGGGTAGGTAGATCGAAACCTATGTTCTACTCTATACAATTAGAAACAAAGTCGGCTTGTTATTGATGGCATACCTATCTGTTAGTACGGGTACCTACCTATGTAGTAACGACCACTTGTATAAGTATGTACGAGTATGTATGTGAAGGTGTCAAGAAAAATTAAGTTAACTGAGCTCTAAATATGTCGATATACTTATATTTATTTATTAGGTAGTGTTCGTTTAAAACTGTGCAGATTAGAAGCTCAAAAAGGTCTAAAATGGGTAGTAAGAATGTGTCTTACACATTCGACAATAATCTTCGATATTCACATAAAATGGAACAGGTTATTTACCTTCGTAAAATAATGGACCCCGGCGAACTCGAGGAGCGTCGCAATACAATAAAAGAAGCTCATTAGCAGAAACCAATCGAGGGCGGTCGCGTATCGCACTTTAGGCAGGTCGGTCCTCGAGTCCAGGCTGATCGTCGACAGGGTTAAAACGGTTGTTATCCCTAGCCCTACACGGTCTGAAGTTGCCTGAAATGTGTCAATAGAAACTTTGCTACCAAAGATTTAAGGACACGCAAAGGGGTCATATATACCTATATATCAGTCGCCGGTTTTTGCATCGGGGTTAAAAAGAGGACTAGCGGCCAGCTTGCAATTCCCGTCTATGTAAACTTTTGATATTCTCTGTTATATTTGATGTGGCGATGTGAGGTTTATTACCTACCTCAATCAACCAATAGTCAGTTTTATTACTATTACCTACATTAGTTTTTTGAGGCGAATAAGGTTTAACTTGCGAGGAGAATTGAGGTCCTCACTAATCCTTGTTTTCACATGACCCATCGCTATTTTCAAAGGCCGATTTTTTGAGCAAGCATCGTGTCCATTGAAGTTGATACAAGTTCTTTATAAATAGACTACCTAGGTAGCTAGATAGTATAAAAGTTGCTTGTCATCGCTGTTAGTTCAATGGCTTTGAAAAGACATCATGTAGATCCAGGAACACATTTTACTTACCTCCCGATGTATCCAGAACGAGACCCATGAAAGGACGACGATAAGAATGCAGGGCACGTACACTTGAATAAGAAAATAACCTGTATGTCGCTGGAGGTTGAATGATACTTGGAGCACCGAGAAATCACCTGCAAATAAAATTTTGGTACTTAGCTACACTATCGATATAAATTGATGATATATCTTATCAAACAAACGTATACAAACGGCTGTGTTCTCGATATGAGGTAGCCAGAACTGCAGGATTGTTAAGGCAATCCCACAGTCACGTTTAGCATAGCTGGAACAAATTTTTCAGTGACTAGTTGCTATGCCTGAGAAAATGCCCGAGTTTCTTAGTCGACATACTCGTACATACATACAGGGTGATTTTTGGTCGTCAACGTTCCCGAAAACTACGGAATCTCCTCATCATCACGATCATTTTTCTCCATGGAAGCATACCTGGAAGTGTTTCCAAAATATTAGGGTCCAAATTTGAGTAAATAGACTGCGTTTTTCTGCATAAATGCACATGCGTAGCAAGATTTTTTCACGAGAAAAATTAATATCTGAGACACTATAAATTTTCTTAGTCGACATACTCGTACATACATATAATCACGCCTTTATCACTTACGGGGTAGGCGGAGCACCAAGGGCCGATAGAACCAGTTAGTCGAGGTCTTACGACAAAAACGGAAGGAGATGCAGCTAATGTATTCTAGTGAAGCCCCGCATCAACACAGGATCATTTTTTTTATAATGAAATATTCGGTCGGAGACTATCTAACTTCCACTTATTATCTAGATGACAAGGGTGGCTTAAAAATATATTCTGCTTTGGTACCTAAGGCTTACGAAAATATGATTATCCAGTGTCGTTCTATATTTTATATTCTTCGCAAGGATACTTAGGCAAGAAACAAAATCATATTTGTAAGCCTCGCCTGAGGTTTCTAAGGGCGCTTTACGGAATTCAAGCAAGAAAAAGGCTGTAAAGAGGAAAATATTGCGTGTGTAGAATTTTTTTTAGATAAAATGGGCGTCGATGTGTACTTAGCGGCGGAGAAAAGGCGTCGAAGCCTCGTTAGTAAATGCTCTCATGTTCTAACACAATTGTCTTTTCGGTGGTTAAGTCGTTGAGCGAACTTGAAGGGATTTTAGATGGAGGATTTCTCTTTCCAGTTGTACCTATAAACTTCTTTTATGTAATGTATATTTGGTAAGTTGTTGAAAAATCGTAGACTTCACATAGGTACCTATAGTTATTCGTATAATATTGAAAGAGTGGCCTGGGAATGATCTACTTATCTACCTAAGTACTTTAAAACCAATTTTATTACGATTTCATTATAATTTAATTATATCGTCGATTCTGATCGCCACACTTTAATATAAATAAAAATTTCTTCCACCTGTATTTCCATTTACATTGCGAATGAGAGATTGAGACATTTTTAATTTTTCGGTTTATGTTTAATCGACAATAGACAATCGCTTCTGTAACTTAAGGTCTTGTCACACATTATTTTTGTTGAAATAAAGTTCAAATACACCTTACCACACGATGAAAATCATCGAACAGATGTAATAAATAAATAAAACCTGCGTACGTATTATCAAAAACGCACAGTAATCGCACTGCAAGTTGCTACGGCTGTAGCTAGAAAATATTTTCCTGTCTCCCCAATATAACAATTCAATTATGAGAGGCTCTCCTAAACAAATCCCATCTCAATTTTCCATAGGCAAGGATTATTTTCATATCGGAATTGAAGTGAGCGGAATCACATTATACTTACGCCGCATCGTTTCGGTTTTAAAGTCGCTTGACATAGGCGCTAGTAACTTTGTGACTAAAACATTATTGCATAAATCCTATTTAATTTCATAAAACTCCGCGGGACTTTGTTATTGAACCATCCTGTAAGGTTGTGATTAGTGGAAAGTGGAAGAATCCGGCAATTTCCCCTAGTCCCTGTCACAGCCCTATGCTCCTTACGATATTAGGTAATTAATAAATCTCTTTATATTATAATATAGACCGTATAGGGAGATATATGACTTAAAAAAAACTAGATGCGCCCTTGATTTAGGTTATACGTGTACATTTTTTATTATTCTTTGCTAGAGATCCAAAAGCCTTATTTCATAGAACATAAAGTTCTCTACACAAATCCAACTTCTGCCTTATCGGGCTATGAGTGAGAGGGAATAGGGTATATTTGCGCAGACGCTTGTGCACTATAATATCGGGTACATGGCTAATCTCTGTTGAGATTGGTCACCGTGACGTGACCGAAATACGGTCTGGAGGTTACATTTTACATACATATCCATTTCGCCGATTCGAACCTATATAGGTTATACCAGGGGTTCCCAAACTTTTTTCTTATAGACCCCTTTCAAAAGTTAACTGGTTCTGGTAGACCCCTGTAGGTTACACCACATACGAATTAATTGTGAACCCCCATTTTTTCACAACAACGTAGACCCCCACCGAGTCTACTTGGACCACTTTGGGAACCACTGGGTTATACCTACCAATCTCTAATACCATATTACGCAAAACACGACATTTCTCGCATGAAAATCTTAACGATTTTCTCTATGTAAATATACGAATAAAAGAGAGTGTGTCGTCGACAAACATAGAGGGCAAACAAATGTAGTTATTTGTTCGGGAATCGTAATTATAGTATATTTCAGTAGTCGTGCCGCTTATTGGCTCCCAAGTCGGGTAATTCATCTCTGTATAACAACGCTTCAGTATCTAATGATTACTTGTGGTAAATATTCGGATTGTACATGATTTTGACAGAAATGTGGCGGTAGATACCATGTAGGTACCATGTACCCACCTATAGCTAATTATGTGTAATAAATACCTTGTGTTTTTTGGATGAACACGGTTCGTGATTTTACGGATCATCTACGGATAGACACGCACGTAACATGGTATTGTAAATATGTTATGGACATGTCTGCATTACCACGGACGACACTTTTCCCACGGTGCGTCCGTCCGCAATATCACTAACTCCGTGGGAAGCTAGCATAAGAGATAAGGCCCTTTGTTCTTTGTATAACTGTATGAAGTGTTGATGAAGGTTTGCGTGTAAAATAAAGAAAGTCAGGATATGATGTGTTATTTAACCTACCTACTTAATTATGGTCATAGACGTAGAAGTTGTCATTTATTAGGTCCCCAAAACCCATTTCTTGTTAACAAGGCTACAGTATTTTATTAGCTCTATTTTAGAACTAAGCCCAAGCTACTAATAACTGAGTCCCAAACTAGCTCGCAAATAATTATTTCAAAATCTACGTAGTTAGTTGTAGGTGAATTAGTTAATTATCCTACCTTCTCGCCTAGCAAATGTAAAGTTTCTGTAAGGGAAGCTGATGAGGTCAAACTGCGATAGGGTCATGCCGGGCACGAAGTTCACGCTCTGGGAGTTCTGCCACTGATAAACGAGCTGCTGGTTAGAGTACGCATCTGAAAGACCATCATATATTAGGCTGGTTTTACAGTGACATGACTTAGCAACAATTACGAAGCAATAGCCCAACAGCATAAACAACATCAGCACCCGTATGATGAATTTGGTGAGAGTGAGATGTCTCACTTTTAAACGTCAAATTCACAGAGCTATTAATAACTAGTAAACTAAGTGTATGTACTTTGCATGTAAAAAATGGACCTAAGAATTAGAATAGACACTCGTTCTCGAGCCAGGACTGAATGAATTAGGGCTGATAGAAGTGGTTTGCAATCCCTTGTTACACACCACACCAAGTAGAAACACTTGCCTTGTCTAGTTATTACTTAGCTCTATGGATTTGATGTTTTTAAAGTGAGACATCTCGCTCTCACCAAATTCATCATACGGGTGCAGGTAATAATTAAAACCTTAGGCATATAAACTAGGTATGTACCCAGACACTAATGTACTAAAGTCAGAATTAGACCACGTTTAGAATGTGCAAAGGGCAATATTTTGGAAAAGAATCCCCCAATTTTTGAGCAGTATGGTCGACTGTATTGAGAAATGCACAGTACTCGTTGCATCAATTTGTTCAAACGCAGATGGCAAATGATCACTCAGATGTCGAAACATTCGACGCCATGTTACGAGTATTTCAACCCTGAAATCGACACGTCTAGGTTGATCGTAGCCTCACTATCTCCACTTCCACAGAGGAGGTAAATATAACAGTTTGCGACTAATCCTTGCCCCATATCTGTATACTAACGCGACGAAGACACCGCTGCAGACGCGTACCGCGATTGCGAATCACCGGCACATCTGTCTGTATCATTGTATTCTGTATCTACTTATTTATACACAACTCACTGCAATTATATTTTCATTAAAATCAAGTAGTGGTACCTAATTATGAAACTACTCACAGCTGCCAAGTATAAGGGGACATGATTGTCTGTCCATCGGAAAGTTTCGTAACTCCATTGGACATTTTGCTTTTATGGTTAATCTGAAACAATAAAAAAAGTCTCGATAAATATGACTTAGCTGTAGGCTTTACAAGATAATTAAAAAAGGATAGTGAGAATTTTAAATAAGATCAAAAGAAAATCCTATGATCTCGAT
This sequence comes from Carposina sasakii, assembly GCA_014607495.2. NCBI lineage: Eukaryota > Metazoa > Arthropoda > Insecta > Lepidoptera > Carposinidae > Carposina > Carposina sasakii. Next base: position 10,415,053 of record CP053154.1, read on the forward strand.
ATCTGCACATTTGGACATAATATAGCCCTTCACAATGTTTTACTGAGTAAAGTACATTATCTCTACAAATATGAAAATTATATTTGTTTCATGTAAAAGCACACGCTCCCCGCTATCCACTCAACAAGAGCTTAATTGTAGAGATTAATATCCCTTCGCCCCTAACAAGGGTAAAAAATAACCACTTTTAAAATTCCATTTACGTGGGTATTAAATATAATGCGATAACTCAGACTTCACACACAAGACAATATTTCTTGCCATAGATTTTCCCTTCTAATATTCCGTAAGCTTTTCATACTTTTTTCGTATTTGTCAGGTGACGCTATTTACTCCCTCATTAATATATGTAATAGGATTGTTTAGATAAGAAATGACAACCATAAAAAACCGTCAATGTACAGCAGAGTAGATTAATTTGAATCCTGCGCTATACATTGCCGGTTTATACTCGCATTGGTAGTATAGTCTTGAACTGAGCGGATTAGCCTGGAGCCTCCATTTTGGTAGCGTTTACTGATGGGCGTAAAGCGATTGCTATCGTAGTGGACAATTCGTGTCAAATTTGTTTCAATTGAATAAACTACGTATTGCATGATTTATACATAGTTACATAGGTACTATAATGTTTTCCAGACCCTATTTTAACCGGTGACTATAATCGTTTTTCCTAGAATAACGGTGCTGTCATATACCTAGCACCTTCAAGAAACTTTTCACATACATGTCAGCACGTTATATAGCGGCTCCGCTATCACAGATTAGCCAACAACGCTGAAGATTTATAATAGTGTACAAGTGTGAGCTAACACAGGTGCACACTTTATTCCCTCATTGCTTTAGTCTGATGTGGAACTATGTTAGTAACAAATTATAAAAGGTACTTACTAGTATTATCAAATCGAGCTTATATGTAAAGTCAATTCCAAAACGTAAGTAACTAGTTTCTATTTTCTAATGAGTATGGTAATTTCATTGTTTGAAGCTTAGTTTCATTTCTAAAGAAAAGTCTAATTTTTATGTATGGCATGTTTCAAATCTACTCATTGTAATACAATCACGTAATATACATAAAATATTCTAAACCAATTACAATAATAAATAGTATAGCTTTTATTATTCAAATTAACTTCGAGACCCGTTCGATCGTAATTCAATAAGATATTTCTAAAATGGCTGTCCAAATATTCGGAGAATCCTTTTTTATGCAATTTTCTTGGCAAAGGGCTTCCAAATTAATAATATTCATGGCAATTTACAAGCAATGAATAACCCGAGAGTAATAGGAGCGGGAATTTTTCACTGTGCCAATTAAAAATGGACGCCAGTCAGTGTTTGTGCACCGAGTATGAAATTAATGAACTACGCGAGGAGAAGCATTCGAGATATTGTTTTCTTAAATGTTTACTTTGTAATTAAATTTCATGTTATAAAAGATTTTTGAGACGTCGTCTGTGTTATTCTGACGTTTTCACCAAAATCCAGATTTTTTTTGCATGTGTTTTTCCAAAAGTCTCACAAATTCACTTTTATGAACTAGTGGCCACCCATGACTTCGTTCGCGTGAAAGGGCATTACACCCGTGTGAAGTAGTACATACCTTCCTCTTGCTTGAATCACTTTATCTACTAATAAAAATCGCATCAAAATCCGTTGCGTCTTCGGGACAGACAGACAACGGGACGACTTAATTTTATAACTAGTGGACGCCCGCGACTCCGTCCGCGTGGATTGCATAAAAATCAAAATATCGAAATTATTCGGGATAAAAACATTTTCCCGGTATAAAAAGTAGCTTATATGTTAAGTGGGACCTGTCACAATATATTCCTGCAATATAAACTGCATCAAAATCGGTCCAGCCGTTTCTGAGATTAGCGTGCACAAATATCGATCCGTTACAATTTTATTATATGTATATAGGTAGATATATAGTGAGTGATGATAGGATTACCTCATAGAATACAAGATGTCTCCATGCTGGCTGATCCTCAGCAGTTTGTTGGGCACGGTGATGGTGTGCACATAGGAATGCTTGCCGTTGTAGAAGTAGGTGTCTGGTCTCCAGATCCTCTCCAGCATCTTGATGGAGAGCGAGAGGGAACGGATAGGGCCGAGGAAGGAGAGCCGAGTGTCTCGCCAGTACTGCCTAAAGTAGCAGTCCATTGAGTAGTCCTGGATGTTATTAGAAAAAAGTCATCATCTTCCTGCGCTAACCCCATTAATTACGGGTCGGCGTCATATGGTTTTTTATGACGCCAACTCTTCACGGGTATAGTTAAGTAACATTTTTGGAAAATCCGTACAGTAAAATTATATAATAAGTATAAGGAAGATATTTTCAGTAGTATAACTTAAGTTATTTTACAATTAGAATGAAACATAAAGTGATCTGATAATTGCGTTTCATTTAATTATCATGTAATTAGTCGTTAGCTTAAAATTCCTGTAAATATATAACCTATAAAGTCTTATCTTGTCTGATAGTTTTTTGTTTTTGTTATTATTTTATTGTTTATTTTGTTTTACGACAAGAGTGATGCACTGTTTTATACAAGTATGCCGCATAGTGACACACCGATGTGACGCACAGAGCGTAGGTATGTTCTGTTGAACCCCTATTTGTTAATTTACTTATAAATAACTTACGAGTATTAAAGTTACTAATTGCTTATTATAGGATAATCTGTAAATGACTTATTATGGTACAATCTCTTCAAATGTAATTTATCTAAGAGAAGTTGTTGATTATCTGAATAAATAAATAAATAATATACAGACTAATGATATGGGATATAAAACTGTAGAGAATAACAAGGACAATGTGAGTTTTCTACCGACTGATTTCGAAAGAATAAATAACCGTGGAGGTAAGCAGTTGACGTAGGTATGCATTCTTAAAATGTCTACGAATTTACTACGAATATCGTAGTCACGTAGAAAGACAGATAATTATAAAGGTAGAAAGGCTTTAGGCATCTAGTCACGCGGTAGCGTGTCGAGCCAATGTTCCATTTTTCTTACCATATCGAGTTCCGACACGGGCCCCATGCTGCGTATCAAGATGTTTGTCTGTACTACCGTTGGGTATCCTGTAAAATAGTACTTTATTAACTAAATATTTATATTTTGCTTTTCTGTCTGTGCGGACTATTAATAACAAAAAACTAAGTTCCATCTTTTCGGACTGCAAAAATGATGTTAAAATTTCAGTAAATTCTAAAACGTAAATAATATTTCCTTGCCAAATTCCCCATTATGTTTAATAAAATAAATAAATAATAAAATCTAATAAGATCCGATCAGCCATTTAGTTGTATAAAGCATCGAATTCCTAGTTTGTGTTAAATTTATTGATAAGCAAAGACATTTATCTATAAGTACCTACTAATGTGCTTATAGATAAATCTAACCTTTTCCATGAGTAGGCAGTTGTGAATTCTCATAATTCTTCAACAAGTTCTCCAAAACCAGCGTAATATTTTTTGACACCGCATCGTTAATACTGCGCTTCGTCCGCCATAAGTCGTCATCAAACGTATTGTTCACGTAATTCGAGAGTAGCAAGTCAGTCTCGTCACTCTCGTCGTAGTAGTCGAGATCTCGAGATACATTTCTCGTCGCTGACAGGACGGCCGTGTCGTCGGCCCGCAGAGCCGCTGTCAGCAAAATTGGATACGTCTCATTTTTAGTTGTCAGGTATATTGCTCCTTTCCCGACAGCTTGTTGAGTCCTGTTGAACGATTTTATGTGAGGTCAATGAAAATTAGATTATGTTGAGCTGCTGAATCACCACTTATTATCTATAAGAATTTATATATAATCTAAACTTATTATAAACTTTATGTATGGAAAGTCACTATCGCAACCGATTAGAAACGACGCGCCTTGTAAGTCGAATTTCCTTGCCATACCCATATTTAAAAGCGACATTAAAAAAGGGTAAAAATCTCTATGTTAATAACTGATGTGACACATTTATAGGTAAAAAGAAAAACCTAATAAGAAAAGTTAAGATTACTCCGATAGTCACTGACAGCTGGACTCACAAAAAAAACCACAATACTTAGATTAATGATGAATCATTATTCTAAGCCACATTACTTGTATTCCTCACTACACACGAGGTTCCGGTAAAGGTAACCTATTTTCTTTATATAGATTCTCTGCTATTTCTTTACACCTTTCACGATAAAGTGTAAACAAAACGCCCAATTAGATTAAATTAAATTATAGATAGACCTCTCAAATCTTGGCACAGTCAAGTTGAATAAACGTTAAAAGATTTTCCTCAGCTCTCTCTAATTGCTTGAATACTGAACACAGTGGTTTCTCAGCATTATTTTTCATACAAAAATATGTACTAGAGCCCAGTCAGGGTTGGCAACGGTCCATTGCCGAGTTTGTTTTAGTTTATGGTAATATAGGGTCCCATACCGCGCAAGGTTATGTATTTTTTATCCCTTTCCCACAATTTCCATTTATGAGGGCCGTAAATTCTAATACGTGGGGATAATGTTTGATTTAGTTAGCATAATTGTTTAATTTCCGAAGGATTAGTAATCTACGTGATCAGACGTGATGGGCGACGTCATCGCGTTAGTGCGACTCATTTCCTTACCTGAAACTAGCTCCAACGGTCATGGTTAAAAGATTAACTTGAGCGACATCCAACACTTGGTCCCTTCATTTTGACTGTCACTAGAACCAAGTTCAAACTTACTCGAAATTCCTACATACGTAATGCTTCATATAACTGGCTGGTACGATGATATGATAATTCAGCCTCACTTGCACTTTCAAGTCAAGCGTCATACATGATGAACCAGTTCTTTTCTGATATAGTTATTTAAACTACACGTATAACTGTGCAAGTACACAGGTGAGGTGTTCGACAACTATATTGCCTTAACTTTTAAAATTAGAACCTATTAGAACGTTAGAAAAAACAGAGGATAGTCGTCGTATTTTGAAAAATGTATAGCACATCAAAGGTATACCCCGATGCAAATGTGTTAACTGTAAGGCAATTATACTTATTGCAATGCATCTTCAAAGTTCACAAAAACAAAACTTTAGACCTACATAATATCCTACATAATATTAATAAATGAACCCTCCACACGCAGAATATTTGCAAAGCAACAATTTTCAGTCCATTCAATCATAATTTATAATAAAATATAAGCCGACAAAAAAATATCTACACCATGACACTTTTACAATGTAAAAAACATATAAATACATGGCTAAAACAACTTAATCAAACCAAACAGAGGGCTTGTTAGAGGAGATTTAAACACTTATACATACCTTAAATACCCTCTATAGTTTCTGGTTATGATGAACTCATGGTTTAGGGTTATGATTGGTGTATGCACATTTTTATTTTTATTTTAATATTTACTTTTACTATTAAGTGTATGTATTTATAAATGTATCTCTATCAGTAAAATATATTTATCTATAAATGTATTTATGTACTTTCTTAGTATTTGTTTGTATTACAGCCTTAAAAAACTCCTATATACATATTGATAGTTATTGCAATGAATAAAATTATTATATACCAATCATCGAAAGAGCGGTCTTTTCCTAATACAGATTTTAACTTAAAAGGAGAGACCATACCATTGTAAAAAAACACCAATGGAATAAAGATTTTTGAATTTGAATTTTCTTTATAATACATTTTAGTTATAAAACATTTTAGTAAATATACTCTCTATTTTAGTTTCCATTACCTCACAATCTTAGATGAATACAAACAATTAAGGAGTCATCTATCCAATTATCGGTAGAGCCTGCTCTAATCAAGATTCTTGTACGTCTATGTGTACAATCTAATTTTGGTTTGACACGTGGTGATTGCGACTTCAGTACTCTCTACAAATGTAGCGAACTGGCTTGATTGCTCTCGCCTCTGCAGTCGATATTGCGTTTATGGCATTGATTTGCATTGATTTGACTCAACGATAGTCAAAATCTAGGCTAGATTTAGACTAGACACTTTGTCATACGTATTACGTCACTACTTTTTAGGTTCGTATGGCCGCTATAATATTATGACCGCACAGTTTACTATAAAACCATAGCAAAAGGCTTTTTTGTAGCGTACTCTAATAAATAGGGTAGCCAGACTGCAGCATCACGAAGGATGTCCTATAGCCACTTATGCATGCTTGATTTGTTACAAAAATGTCACAAACGTATATTAAGTGCGATTCATCTCACGATGATTGATGGCTGAATCGACAATTTCAAATAATCGTAAGAAGATTTTATCCTAAAGCTACGGAAATTTTGACATCATTCGATTGTATTTTGATAAATTCTCCTAATTTTGCCCCTGATCTAATATTATAGGTAGTTATCTCAACAACGTAAATGTACTATGACCTTAGCACAAAAAGACTATACTTATTACCTACCTACGAGTATGTACCTACACAAAAGATTGTAAAAAAAAGTTGTTCATTCGATAGAATCATTCGTAGCACATGCTACGGTGCTGCGAACTACGAACCTACTACGCACTACAATAGATGAGTGGAAAACGCATTAAAAAATTTCAATCTGCAATGTATGTATGTATATAATAAATATGTAATGTAACTATAGCATACTATAATTCTGGATTACTGGTTTTTAAATCAACTTCAAAAGACGGGCTTATGACGTCATTTTCTTTCGTTATTGTAAGCTCTCGATAATAACAATATAATTAGACGTTATACTCGTAAGAAATTTAACAAAGTTTTTAAAATGCTTGAGATAAAACAATGTGCTTTAGAGTAGGCGGTATTAGTAATAATCGCCGAGCTATTACTTCGCGGTTTGCTAATTTGTAGATAATGCCCTTTGCGCATCTGCTGGGAACATTCAATGTCTCCGCATTCAAATAAATTCTGTTTTCTGGCTCTGATTTATATAATAAATTTTATATGGACGTATCTTGTGATTATGTTATTATACGTTCCAGTATTATTTAGCTGCTCATTATTGTGTTCTGGCCATATACGACAAACAAACCTTAGATGATTGAATACAAAAAATGTACGATTTCTTACTTTAAGCGAAGGAATGAAACAAATATTTTTCCATAATTTTTTTTTTAGTCTGGACCGAACAAAAATATGCTTTATATGTATAATCAGTCTGAGTATTTCTTTATGGATTGCAGTCTGTTAATATACAGAATAGAAGTGACAGCCAGGCAAATATTGATATGGCGACTTCATACCATGATTCTGAGGAGAAAAACACTGAAAATTTTCGGAAAATTCCATAATTTTCCGACAATATTTTCATTTTTATAGAAAAAAAATTATGTAGTTCGTTTAAGTAGGCCTTAGATTAATTACTTAAAAACAAAATTATTATGGATGATGAGATGACCACCTGTCACTACTAACCAAACTTGTACATCTCAACCATACCCTTTAAATTGGTCAGAAGTGGCACCATGTGGTTCTATCGGCCCTTGGAGCTCTGCCTATCCCGTAAGGGATAAAGGCGTGATTATATGTATATAAAAAAAAGTTTTCCCAAAAAGTCCAATTAACTGATCAACACCAATGGAGAGTCACAAGTGATCTAAAAAACAGCAATGTGTCACACAATAACCAATAAGCCCATTTAATTAGTACAAGGATCTCCCGAAACAAACATTGCGGATAATCAAATTAAAAATGCATTTCCTGCGAGTACTGTCGTATAACTCAAAACAATGGTACTTGTTCAGTATTTCAGTTTTTGTCTGGCGACATTTTTGACATTTTTTACGCGTTGTCTAACTCCACTCAGCTTTATTTAGAAATAGGATCAATGAGATCTTATCAATGCTTTGTGCCCGGAGACTGAGGTACGATAACGTTTTGACAAAGGAAGTTAAAGAAAAAATATTTGCTCGAAGTTAATGCGTTTTATAGAGAAAGCCTTAGTCAGTCCCGTTTTGACTTTCTAAGCATTCTCTTATCATGTTTTATAGTCTAACGTTTACTTGAACCTCGGTCTTTTTGTAAAGTTACGTAGCAAAAAGTCTGAATATCTAAACAATAGCTAAAAATAAAACTTGTAGTTTAGACATATCGCCCGAGAGTGGACGGTTATCAAGGTAGTGTGGTCTGGTAGTGTCATGGGTCAGAAGGGATTTCTCATCTAGCTCTTGAGTCAACTCTTACTACAACGCACTGAAAGAGATGTTGATGTATTCTATATTAGTAAAGTCCCGCAAGAGCTTACAAGCTTTATACATACAAAAAGAAGTATTAAAAAATAAAATAAACAGATAGAGCAAAAATGCACAATAGAATAGAGTGCACAAATAAGAACACTCGATCCTTTTTATACCCCAGTAACTATAGGTACATACTAACTAAAACGTATTTGTGAAGTGAGAGTGCAAGTTACCCTTCGCGAGTAAATGGAAATATACGGGGGAAGTCCCGTTAGCTGTGACAGGACACATTATACGTTTTGTTGTACAACTTTGCTCTCGGTTTAACGAGGAATCATTATAGAGCAATAGATGATGGCGTACGGTGCCTATTTTGTTATTTGCGAAAATTGTATTAACAGCATTCATGGAGCCCCACTATTATGATTTTAAAATACTATTAATGATCTCCAAGGATCTAAGTATCTTAGGGTAGCCACAGAGAGCTATTTCTGACTATTCTATTTATCTATGACTATTTAGCTATCCTAGGAAACCAAAGCTACGCTTCAATGTCATTCGTATGCGAGCGAAGTAACTGTCACGGTATTTCAATCATTTAATAGAATATTCAAGATATTCAAGTTTAGACGCTGACCGTAGCGACCGCGACGCCTTGCCGCGTTTACTTCCAGTCAAGGACCCTTTTCGGGAAACCAAGGAATTTTCTCTGTTGTACAATATTGAACATATTTATTCAGGTTTTCCTTTTGATGACTGTGTTACGAGCCCACGAAGTTACTAACGGAAAAATATCAAATAAAATGTATTCAAAAATACAGTTCCGATGTATGTGTTGGGAAGATTCGTCTCGACTAGTATCATTTTTAGTTTATTTCAATTTTAATATTTTATACTATATTAAACATAATAATAAATAACTGTTTCTAGCCTGTTTGTTTTGTCTCATTGTTGTTATTGTACCTATCTGTATGTGTGTGTGTTGTCCCCAAATAAAAACCTATTCCATTTTAATAGGCTCTTATTATTCAGTAGGCTCAGTATCTCACCGTTCTCATTTTTACCAAAAACATTACAAAGGTACCTTTTATATTGACCTATTCGAAAATAAGACGACAGAGGCAAACCTAAAAAGGGTCGATGATAGCTACGATAACTGATATTAGTTACAAGTAACATTTGTGAGCACGTAGGTTTATGTGTCGTGAGTAGTCGTGACCCACGACACTGTGAGACATTTGAACTTGTTTCTACTCTTCTATTGGAGTAACGTAGATGTAACTACCCTTACTTAATATTACTCTATGGAAGCCAGGGTTTCGCATTAACATTTCGCATTCGCATTAAAGTTCGTTGTCGTAACATTAACGTTGACATGGGTATTTAAAAATACAAATAAGTCCTCATGTAAATTTGTTTCTCTCCTTTTTTTCAATGTAAGTAGTTAGTTTCTTAGAATTAGTTTAATTGCACATGTTACCCTGTAGGTATTTATTAACAATTTCTCTTTACTTGCTTGGCTTGCTGGAAGAGATCTCTTGTAGAGATAAGCTTGCCATTGTACATGCATCTCTTCTTTTATCTTGTATGCTATATTCTTTTGTGTATGTGCAATAAAGAATAAGTCCTGTGGTGATAAGGGCTTCACTAGGATCCGCTGCATCTTCTTCCGAGCAAGAGTCGACTAAGGAATTGTTAGGCGATGAGCTTGTCACTTATCTTTTACATCTGGCCCCACTACGAGTATTCTCATGTAATATGTATGTAAAGAATATATAAAAACATACACAAAAATATATTTTATAAAGCAAAGAAAGTCTGCAACAGTTATTTTTAGAGTGACCTTCAATGATTATTCTCTTTTGGGCGTCAAAGCGTCGATTGTGCGGTCTCATCTAAAGTGCTCTCGGCTTTGCGAGCTCTTCACTATCGCCGAGCTACATAAACGGAATTTTCGACCTCCAATACGGTATATTTACAGATCAAATTTGGTTGTTTTAGGGTATGTATGTGGTTTTTATACAAAATGTGCCAAATTAACAACTCGGGAGTCATGGTCGTGCTCTCATCCGATTTTGCTGCGTGAGTTAAACACTACATTGTGAATAGAATATTTCTTATTTTATGGCCTAAACTACCTAGGCTTGATTCATTAATCTAAGGCTTGATTCATCATAAACTCTCCCTGTATCTTATACTGCATCTTTATTCTCACGCAGCTGTTCCATAGCGGTATACCTAAAAATACCTGTGATAACGCGGCTGTGGTCCCAATGTGGTATATAGAACTGCTGTATAGAACAATACTATAACTTTCGCTACAATTGCTGTTTATCTCCTACTGTCTTAACTGTCTATGATTTTGTTTATATAACCTACAGCGTATAAGTATATGAAATACTAGTGGACGCCAGCGACTCCGTCCGCGTGGACTGCAGAAAAAGTAGTAGTAAATAAACAAGATCTCAGTATTCTGCACACAAAAAATCTGCCTGGCTAGATAAGAACAATCAAACACAATTATCTAGTGTTTGCGGACTGCGTAGTAATTATCTTATGCCAACATTATCACAGCCAATTTAATTTCTTTCCTACTCTGTCCATTAATTATCCCAGGGTTATTTATTACTAGTGGCCCGCCCTCGCTTCGCTTCGGTACATATCAGTACATAGCTACAACTTCGTATGTAGGTACAGCGGTTTTCGTAAAAATTTGGAACTCCCGTCGGTCCCCTTTCTTTTTGAATTACCCTTTTTTGAATTTCGGGAAACCGTTCTTAGAGCTTCCTTGTAGCTCTAATCCGATTTCAGCTTCGTATAAATAGTGGTTTTCTTAAAAATTTTAAATTCCCGTAACTCCCCTTCTCATGGGAATTTCGGGAAATTCTTAGTGCTCCCTCGCAGTCCCTAATGAATATACAGGTTCAATTTCAAATTCATATGTATCGCAGTTGTCGTAAAAAAATGAATTCCCGTTCATCCCCTTCCTGTGGGAATTTCGGGAAATCCGTTTTTAGTCCTTCCTCGTTGTCCCCAATGAACATATATGCCCGATTTCAGCTTCATATTTATAGCGGTTTTCGTAAAAAATATTAAATTCCCGTTGGTAACCTTCCCGTGGGAATATCGGGAAATTCTTATAGCCTATGTTCATCCAGGTCCAATAAGGATTCTAACGATGAAAGAATTTTTAAAATCGGTTCAGTAGATCCCCAGATGACCCCTTACAATTTAACAAATATACAAAGACACAAACTTTACCTCTTTTCGAGTTTTTGTATAAAATTAAACAGTTTAGCCGGCGTGCGGCGTCGAGAAAAGAGGTTTAGGTCAGGTAGCATATACTAGATAGATACGCAATTTTATATATATTTGCAACAGTACTCATAAATAAAACATTTTAAATTGTTTATCTAAATAATTTATTAACATAAATTTTGAACACGTATGTTAATTTACACGCCAGTAGCACCACTATGTACCTACTACACTCATGAAGTTATGTAAACTGCCATTATTTATTTTAACATTTATCATAAATTGTTGAAAGCAGAGTTTTTCTGATTAAACGTAGATAGACAGATCTACATGAACCTTAAAAAATGTTATTATGTCACCGGCGCCGGCGAGGGCGAAGGCGTCATTGTGTGATGGTGATCAAACTCTCTTATAACTGGTATCTCATAATCTAGAGCGTCTATTGAATCGTAAGCAAAAACAAGGACGTTACTTATGAAGAAGATGATGTTGACAGTCTGCACACGAGGCTGGTGGTCTGAGAGCATACGAGGGTCCGTCAGGACGAACAAGTGGCCCAACAGCACGATGCCACTGGGTAATGGGTGCTGAAATCTCTCTATTTGCTCCAAAGCATATCCTAAACCCATCAGTGCGTGGCCTAAATATGGCAGGTTACATAGTAAAACTCGTTTTATATTCCGTAGCCACCATATGAGCACAAAAATCATTCCGGCAGTCACATCGTAGTCAATCTGGGTCAACCTGCAGGTCGCATCTTAGATTAATGATTGGTCTTGGCTCCGCTCTGACAGCCAATCATTATTCTAAGGGTCGCATGTTGGTTGATCTAGCGGAGGAGGTTGACCTAGCGGAGTGGGTTGACCGAGCCGAGTGAGTGGATGGCGCCGCTGACGCCGCTGGAAAGATTGAAAGTTGAGTGCCGACTGCCCGAACAGATCCTTGCCCTTCGCCTGGCCTGTCACCAATCATCTTCATCTCGTGATATTCGCCAAGTATATTAAATATATTAGCTATAATTAGATAACGGTTCACGCTAGGCAATTCCCCGTTTATTTTAATGTCGAACACGCCTCTAACAACTCTGATGGCATCAGCTATCATCTGGAGGGTGTGTCCACATACACTGATAGCATATGTATGCCATTCACTGTTGAGAACTTTTCCGACGACATATCCTAGTACCACAATGATTTGGCTGAGAAGGAGTATGTAAAAATCAATATTTGGCATGAATAAAATGCTCGCAGGGTGGCCTGTGCTGCAATGAAAATCTAAACATGTTATTTCTTCATCATCCTCCTCTGTCTTGCATTTTTATATTTTGTAAAATTTGTTTCACGTGGTCAAAGCTCTATTTTTATAGAGGTTTATATATTTTCTTCATAATGGCAGGTTTCTCATATTTTTCAGGGTGGTATATTGAATTTATTTTTGATTTGAAATCATTTTGATCAAAGATTTTGATAACAATATCATTCACAACTTGCACTTGCGGATTAACAGATTAACAGCTGTTACTATTGACATAGGTTGTCATATTGTCAGCTGACAAATTGGGGTAATCAATCAGTACTTAGAGGAAATAAGCTTTTCATAATCTAAAAAGTTTTCCTTCTTAATGTCGAGTGATCAAGTTGCTCTAAACTACATAAGAAAAGACACAAGCGACTTTCACGTTATTAGTCGTAATTTTGCGATGTAATAATACCCATTATTATTTGGTTCTTATCGACACGGACGATGCAGCACTTTACAATGTTATACACGCATAGTTATAGGAGGTTGCAAGGTCTTCGAGTACCTAGCGTAGGTAAAATTATGTGACATACGAGTATAGCTCTTCCTAATAAAATTACGATCAAGAGTTCTAATACATAGAGCGGACGGAAAGTCCCTTGTGACGTAGTTGATGACCGAGAGAGATTAATTACCTACATATCTTTACTGATAGCGTCACCACGGGTGATCCCATTGTTTGCCACCAAACTGGTGCAATCAAGTGGTCTCGTAATAAGATAACAGTCCTTAGGTAGCCTCTACTAAGCTTACCACGTATTTTCGCTACTATGATCCTAGAATCCTCATGAGGTATTATTAGAATATTATACAGTAGAGGGCACCGCTGGACAGGGGTATTTCTTATAAAAAAGGTAAACTCCACGGGGAAAAAGGATTGTGGTTTCAGCTATAAAAGTAGCAGATGCCGAGTTGCTGAATAAAAAGTAAATTATATTTCAGTCTAAGACACGCGACGGAGGTGTTTTCTGAGAATTTATTACTCACTTACCCCTTTCTGTCTTTGTTAGGTAATTATTATTTTTACTCACGGTTTAAGTCGCAATTAGGTAAGTCTCTTATTTAGAATTATGCAAAATAGATTAAATATATGGAAAACAGGGTAAAAAGTAACACATGTGGTTTATCTATAGGTATACCCATGCAATAGTTAAAAGCAATTTGAAAGTAGAAAAATATCATATTCTCGCTATTATTCGTATGAATTTATTTAAATTTTGTTACAAACAGCTTAGTATCTTAATACAAAGACAAACTTAACAATTCAACCTGAAAATGAACGTTTCTGACTGCATTTGATCTGCGCTTTTCTGTTACAAATAGTTTACTAACGAACTTCTAACGGTAGGATATCTTGGTTCGTTACGGTTTTGTAATTTACAAGATAACAGGTTTATTGTTTACGTTTATTTGGGAACACTGCCGCGTGTGTGTATATGTTATGTGTGTTTATTTGTAGCAAAAGATTAGATTATTGAGGTAAGTTTGAAGAAGGCCTAGTTATATTTAGGAGTGGTTTTCCTGGGCTGGTGATGATGGTTTAGGTAAGAAATATCCTATATCATTACAAGTCCATAAATAAATAATCTTAGAAGTTGTTATATGACTTAAAAAATTATAAAAATCAAACAATCTTAAAGTCTCATTGAATAATTCATGTATGTTATTTATTAAACATTTTAAAGGTAAAATTTTCTTTCAATTAGTAGACTTTCTAGAGTAGACAAAGGACTACCTATAAAGTAGAAAGTTTATAGAGTAGAAAGAAAAAAGAGATTTTATAGTAAAGTTCAGATTTGCTTCATTAAAAATATGAGTTTTATAACCGGTTTGTTTGTTCCCAAAGAGTCTAACATTACGAAACGTAGGTATACCTATATCTATATATACATGTAATAAAATTATAACGGATCGATGTTTGTGCACGTTAATCTCAAAATCGTCAGAAAGGCTACTTTTCCACGTCCACGTCCACGCGGACGGAGTCTCGGGTGTCTACTAGTATTTACTAAATATATGTATGTATTAAGATTAGTAGGAACATACTGGTGCTTTTGGGTAGTTACTAATGAAAATTTTCAGAACATCTATCAAAAATATTTTACATATTTTACTTTATCTACCTTTACTTTTACATTATCCCAATAACTATTGATCTTTGTTCATAATATGTAGTAGCATTGGGTTGTTAAGTGTTCTAAGTAACTAATAATAAGGGTTTATATATATAATTACTTAGATGCCTGCATGGAATCAAAGAGAATATCACGGCCGAAGTTGCGCGATTCTCCGAACACCAATTATCCTATTTGTAACATTTTGTCAGCTCATAATGGAAATTAATTTCATTTGCCCGCCGACGCTACGTGAGACGTCGAAACAGCGAGGTTTACGTAAATAATGTATCTCCGCGTGCTCTAGGGAATAACGTCCTTTTATCCTTTGTGGAGTATGAAAAATTCATTTTTTTCTACTTTTCACGGCAGCTTAACAGGGCTATTTCCTTCGTATAAGTACAAGGTGCGACGCGTTCATTGCTCGACGACGCCGCGACGTGCGAAAATTGCTACAAAATGCGAATTTGGCGAAGTCAATTCTGGGCAAGGTTGTCTTGTTACGGCAATCCGGATACTGGAAAGGGATATCGGGGAAGATCCGTACTGTTGCTCATAATTTTTCTATATACAGATTTTGTTCAGTGAACATTGTAAGCTCATTTAAAGTGTTAGTTATTTGTGGGTATTGTGTCCCCTAGATGGGGCAGAGGGCCTCCACAGTTCTCCACCATGCCGCTTGGTTTTGATTTTCGTGTTTTACTCGTAATTAGCTCTAGATCTTCCGTAAGTAGGTATGTAGTTTTATACAAGAGGTTAGTTTTGTTTCATACATACGAGAATCCGCCAGCGAGTCAAACACCCAAAAAAGTATTCTCCAAAAATGCATTCAATGCAAGCCCACAATAATTTTACAGAATTTGATCAATGACGTACATCGAGCCGGCATTCTCATATGCTGTAAATTTATCTATTTTTAAACCAACATCTCGAAGTCACATTTCAAGGCTGTTCTTCATTTAGCCCATAATAGATTCGCAGCTAGTCCAGCCTCCGTGATTGATGGTAAGAGGCGAGTCGTTGACATTGACTGGGAGAGGCTAATCGCTCGATAATTGGCGAGCTGACAACTCGTGCCCTTGCACTGAGGAGTCCGCGACCATCGATTATGATATGACATTCAAGTTGGTTATATATTCACGAATTATTCACGTCATCATAATAGGTGTAGCAAACAACAAAATATGTGGTGCGAAATACAATAAAAATCACCTCCGAATAGAAACCTGTATACGCAATAATACGCATATCTAGTAACTGTGGACATTTTGAGAGCAAATACCCCAAAATCTTACATTGCATATACCTACCTATATTACTATAAAATTATTTCCAAGTTAGATACCCTACTTACTGAACAGAAACTATTATAAACTATTAAAATAAAATAATGCTCATGACCAGCACAACTTTTAATTGACAATACAAAGTTCACAACAAACGACATCGGGCGCTACTGAAGAGTAAGCCTATTGTACTTACAAATACAATGGACGTCGTAACGTCCAAAGCACGGTTCTTCAAAAGAGTACCGTTTATGGGCACTCATCACCGTCACATATTTGTAGCTCGTCACCCCAGATTACCCTGCACCAGATGCCGCTTTTAAAGCAATACAAGGATATAATAGAACGATAATATCCAATCCAATACGGATATTTTTCATACATATAGACACGGCTATGTTCCCGAAATGGGGTAACAACGGACAATGTAGTTTATTAGTTACAACACGATGATGTTTACCTCTACTTGCTTTCTTTTCTGTATAAAAAAATGCATTTCGCATTTTTTTAAAAATGCGTAGCATTTTACGCCTGCCTGTTAAATAGAATGACGGGAGATGGAACCTTGTGGCTTGCCCTGGGTCCCTATGTCCAGCAGTGGACTGTAATAGGCTGATGTACAAAAAAAGGTGTTTTATTACATAAGATAATATAAAAATATGATTATAATTTGTGTGCTCTATATGCCGCATCTATTTTATCTGTGTTCTGTCACAGATCCTCGCCACGAACGCTTCAGCAAACATTTAAAGGAGTCTCGTAAATTTCAATACTCCTAAAACGTACGGGGTCAAATCTCTTCAGTCGAGGTGCGATAAGCACGTATACGACCAATATTTTCAGTTAACGCGCTTTTGCGTTGGTAGAGATAGGGACACCTTTGTGCTCGTGGGTCAATGGATTATAAGTTTATTGTAAATACGTTTCAATGTCAGTTATTTCACATACTATCAGCGTACTATTTAGAATAGTGAAGTTATTAATATAGGTAACGTAGATTTATGTAGGTAAGTACTCAAGTATTAACTATGTACCTACATCTATTCGATCACAGAAGAAATAAATACATAATAATTATTATTCTGAATGGATGCGACATTGATAGTAGGTAGGTATATTATTAAAACAAAGTGAAATACATTTATTATTTCATATAAGCTAAATATTTATTGGTATAAGTATAAAATACACCAATCTTGTAAATAATTAACGAACTAAATCAAACACGGACATACTCCGTCTAGCTAGCATTCTATCGTATCTGGACACAGGCTCGGCGTTCACTAGCCGTGGATTTACCGTTCTCGAGTTAGGAACCGCCCGGGGTCCTCGGGGACGCGATGTTCCGGATTTACGTCGAGATTCAATTAAAATGTAAACTGATTCGCGCCAATCCGCGTCTCTCTTATCAACTTCAACACGGTTTAATTTTATAAGTTGTGTCGGGAATAGAAGTTTAACTTTGGCTTTAGACAGCGAATATCTTGTTTAGTTTAAGAATTAGCCTAATTTATTGAGAAAATAAGGCTTCGGGAGGGACTTTCAATTACAACTTTTAACGTAACACTTTTATTAATTACATTTATTCATTAACCGACAGCAATAAACCGACAGCAAAATTATTATAATATTTCCTAATCGAGCGAACTAAGTGAAAATAAAGCTAACAAAAGCGAGACATTTGTGCTCAAATACATAAATTGTAACATTTGAAGAAGATAGATTACTCCGCTTTAATCAATTTTACGATAATAAAAAATAATGGAATAGTCATTTATTTAGTAGCTATTTCTGTATACACACGCAAAATAATTGGTAACGTGCATTATGTATTCCGAAACAAGAGCCGTTTAAACTTTCATCAAAAAGTATAATATTCATACACACAGGGGAGGTTTTCCATAAGGCAAGCAAGTAGGCACAATATATTTTTACCTAGCAATTCTCATTTAGTTCAGGATATTCAGCAGTGGCCATTTTTTATAATATTATGTTGTAACTGATAGTTTTGATCATATACTATTGATGTTCTAGCCTAAGGACGTAACTAAACATAAGGAAAGCTAGTAGAAGCCTGCTAACATTTACCTATATGATGGCAATGTAGCTGGGCAGCGCGGAGGCGGCGGTGGGCTATTGTGGGCCTTATACGATATTCTCGGCTCAAATAAAGAGATTTCCTCGTCGATCGGTGAGCTCATTGTGACGCTCAATAAGATATTAGCGTCTCAATAAGCGCTTGTAATAGGAAAATAATACCCATAAATCCTCAAGAGTTAGTTAAATCGGACATTACTGGAAGGTATACGTATGTTATGCATTGCACACTATCAAAGGTCAAAACATGACGGTCGAATTTCTCAAATTTTCGGTACACGATGGGTAGGAATGTCCCAAATATGACTTCTGTCATCGATGTGATAATGGTATGTGCTGACTAGATGTACCTAGTACTATAATATATTAGCTTCGAGTAAGATTTAATGATAAGTTGCAGAATATAAAAAAAATATATAGAGCATTTGTTGAAAGACAATGGTTAGTACTTAACATGATTGGTAATATAGTAAAAAAATTGGTACACAATTTAAGGTAACATTGCCATTCTTCTTGTGCAGGAGTGACAGAACTGACGGATGTTTTGGCTTTAGTACTTATAACGTTATAACGTTTTGTAATAAAATACTTAGTGTAAGGCTGTTGAATAAATAAAATATTTGCATGTTACATATTTTGGCGAAACGTCTCTGATCTAATAACTTTATTGTACCATGTTTTGAGCAAATAAATAATTTTATTTTATTTTAAAGGAGTTCTTACCTAACAAATTTAACATAATCAAACACTGATTAAATCGAGGAGAGTACCTATCTAATTAGCCGTAATTTTTTGTCGAATATTAAATTAAACTCTCTAATACTCTATAAAATTAAACCTCTCTAAGGATTCGTTTTTAATTAATTTTTCTATGATACAAATACTAAAAAAATACTAATTGAAATATTTTTAGAATGCTAGAGGTCGTGGGTTTGAGTCCCACTCGGGTGAAGAATTTTTTAATTTCTAATATTTTTAGACCTTTAAGTGCATTTATATTTTATAATCATTTGCACTCATGCGTAGGTAAATCTAAATTTCGATTTAAAGAATTAGCACATCAATGCTTATTTTACATAAATAGAAAGAGGATTGAGTGTAAATATTAATTTATTAACCAAGAGGGGCTAGTTATTCTACTTACGTTACGTTAGTTTTGGACATAATATATATATAAAATAAATATATATTTTTTATATATATATGTCGGAGATCAAGATGTCATATCCTACAGTCGGATCTCCAATGCCATCTATTTTCAATCGTTGAAGTTAGAAACGTCAAGTCGACAGCTATCACTGACTGGAGGACAGCTGTCACTTGGGTAAAGACAAGACAGAGTACTGAGAGGGCGCCACTGTAGATTTACAACGACCACCGGGTCGTTTGAATGGAGCCGGAGGGTATTCTGTCTTGCTTGTTGCGTCTGGAGCGAAGCACGGGTGCTAATCAGCCTCTGTCTTGTACTTACCACGTTTCTACGTTATCCGCTAGAATCCTAGTAATCTTGTGCGTAGATACAGTGAAAGTGTTTGTGATTCCTAATTAAGCTTGTTTACTACACGCCGCATTCTTTATTTCGGATTTTGGAAGATGTCGGACACACCTAACGGCACGCCGCTCGACCCATCTACGTCATCAGAAGTGGGATGCAACCCGGATCACCCACATGAAACACGTGCTTCAAATAGTGACTCGAGCGAAGAAAAATGGCGTCTTCTCTTCGAGCAACAAAATCAAAATTTTCTGGCGTTGGTGCAAGCAATAAAACTACCTGCATCTTCGGACTCTATTCGCCTTCCTGATTTCGACCCAGAGAAAAGAGACATCGACGCCCGAGCTTGGATAACGACCGCGGACATGTGTATCACAGATCGACAACGCCATGGATCTCCTCTGATGATCGCGTTAAGCCACGCACTCAAGGGCGAAGCATCATCTTGGCTGTCTTCAATATCGTTTCCTAATATGACGTGGGCCGATTTTAAGGAGCTTTTCGTAGCAAGGTATGACTGTCCTGAAACTGCTGCTTCCTTTCTCATCAGTATGCACGACAAGAAACCGAGAGATAACGAGAGCCTAGCCTCATACGCCGCTACCTTCATAACATCCTTAATGGCAAGAATGGCAAGGTGGAATGGACTGACTACAGAACAGATAGCAATAGCCACTGTCTTAGCTCATATTTCAAAACAAGAGCCACGTGTCAGAGGATTGCTATAACGACTGACATCAAGACGCGTAACCATTTACAAAAGGAACTGAAGGCTGTCTCGTTCCTGAAGAGAAGTTATTCATCAAGTATTTATCGTGATGGACCGACCTAAAAAGAAACCGACCTAATGGATCTGCTGTGACCATCAAGTGCTTTAATTGTGGACAACTAGGCCACAAATCTCTTCAATGTCGCAACAAAGCCAATTCGAAGAAGCAAGATGACCGGTCCAAACACAGGTCCTTTCACGGGGACCATAACTCGACCAACCAACCTACAGGGAGGAACTGATCGCATCACCTGCTTCAACTGCCGGGAACAAGGCCACTATGCATCCGACTGCCCGAAGAGGAAAATCAAGGGGGGAACAACGGTACCGGCACGGCTGGCAGCGGCTGGGAAAAGCTGAGTCCAGGCTAAGGTAAAAGCGAGTAGACGTGTCTCTGTCACTTGGTGAGATGCGCCATTGTTCGGGTTCTCTGCGTCACTCTGGTGAGTTCATTCCCATTTACTTACGACTCAGGTTCAGAGTGTTCCTTAGTTAAAGAATCGATTTGCTTTGTAATATTTAGTGGTAGTCGGTTTGACTGTACATATGTCGGTATGATAAAGTAACAATAGTTTCGAGAAAATTATACATAGTCGAAATCATGTGATGTAGTTGCAAATAATGGTATAGACCTTGACTTGGTAGATACTGACGTTATGTAATGAATACAGAACCTAGGTTGATTGAGATTTTAGAACGGTTCAACGCTTTAGTATTCATTACCGGTACACCTACTTCTCCTGCTGACACTGAACCTATGCAGATACGGCTCGTAGACCCGCACAAGACGGTAAATCGTCGCCCATACAGGCTGACCCCAGATGAACGTCAGATTGTGAGGGGCAAGATCAACGAGCTGCTTAATGGTAAGGTAATTAGACCTAGTTCTTCACCGTTCGCAAGCCCGATACTTTGGTAAAAAAAAAAAGACGGTTCAGATAGAATGTGTGTCGATTATAGGGAGTTGAACGATAACACCGTTGCTGACCGTTTTCCTTTACCACTCATATCTGAACAGATTGCTAGGTTGCACGGAGGATATTTTTTTACAATTTTAGATTTAGCATCGGGATTTCACCAGATCCCTATCGAGTCGGAGTCCATAGAGCGCACAGCATTCGTGACAACTGAATGTCAGTATGAGTATGCTTCCATACTATGCCCTTCGGTTTGAAAAATGCTCCTGCAGTGTTTCAACGTGCTCTCATACATGCTCTAGGCGATCTCGTGAACAAGTACGTTGTAGTGTACATGGATGACGTGCTAGTTGTGGCCAGTAACATCGACGAAGCTTTCGATAGACTAAAGGTAGTATTAGAAGTTCTTTCTGTGAAGGGATTTTCGTTAAATCCTAAAAAGTGCTCATTCCTGAAAGAAAAAGTAGAGTACCTAGGCTTCGAGGTGCGCCGAGGTCAAATTCGTCTGAATCCACGAAAGATAGTTGCACTTACCGCTTTACCACCGACCGGCGCTCTTAATAATCAAGGTAGATTTTATGATTTTCATTTTGATTCGGGTGCTGAGTGTTCACTAATAAAAGAAAGCGTTGCATCAAGTTTCAATGGTAAAAGAATTGCTAAAACTGTCTCTCTAACGGGAATTGGTCAAACCAGTGTATTCAGCATCCAGCAAATACTGTGTAATGTTGAAATTAATGATTATTGTTTAGAACTTTTATTACATGTTTTACCCGATGTGTATATGCGTAGTGATATTATGCTAGGTCGTGAAATATTGAGTCAAGGCTTCGTTATTAACTTGTCAACAAATAATTTTAGCATTTCAAAACAAAATAATTTGACAGTTTTAAATTGTGACGTTTTAACCGATTCTAGTATCAGTAACTTTAGTAATGTTGACACAGATATACCCTCTTGTAAAAAGTCAGATCTTTTAACTATTTTAGGTGAATATTCCAGTTATTTTACAACAGGTTTGCCAAAAACTCGTGTAACTACAGGTGAACTCGAAATTCGATTAATTGATCCGAAGTATAGAGGTCCTTTTAGGGTATCGGAGGTACTTGAAGGTAATCGTTATGTTCTTAAAGCCCTTAATTCCAATACAACCTATAAGTACGCACATGACATACTTAGGCGAATGCCTGCGAATGACATTACCAATGACACGCTGACATGTGACCGTGATGATAATCTGTGCGAACTTGACGGGGATGGACCGTCATGTTCTAATTAATGTTGAGTTGACTGATTGAGAGTGGTTTACGGATACCGGATAGAGGTATTCAAGAGTCACTGGATGGAAGTGACTAGACTGGTATACGGAAGCTGGATGGAAGTTTCCAAGAGTCACTGGATGGAAGTGACTAGACTGGTTTACGGAAGCTGGATGGAAGTTTCCAAGAGTTGCTAGATTGAGGCAACTAGACTTACTTGACTGACGTTACTCTATATGGATTGTGTATACTGTAGCCTTGTTTTGGAATTATTTACCTTGTGTGTGCCATGCCGTTTGGTTTAAAGAACGCCAGTTCAGTTTATCAGCGGGCTATAGCAAAAGCTTCAGGTGAATTAGCTCATAGTTATATTGTTTCTTACATTGATGACCTGCTGGTATTGTATTCTACAGGAGAGCAGGGGTGGAACGTCTACGACGTGTCTTAGATGTGTTCATTAAGAATGAAAAACGTAATCAAGTTAAACTAGATCCTAAATTTTAAGGACCGTATAAAATTTAATTGTTAGATGGTGATAGATACCGACTAAAATCTTTGTCTTCAAATCGAACCTACAAATATTCGCACGATCGGGTCCGTAGGGTGCCAGACCATCAAGTTCCTAGTAATTTTGATATGGAAATTAATGTGACCTCAGAGTCTAAATGAATGAATTTTCATATGCGATGTACAAGTTACTGACCGGTTTTTTTAAATTGTGACTTTGACAAACCCTTGACAGACAGTAGTATGTATTTGTGGCAGAACCGAAGGACCGAGTTTCTGCTGTAGCCGATGGACAGTGCTACATGTGTGTGTGTGGGAAACCGAAGGACCGTGTTTCCGTAGTAGGTAGCCGATGGACTGTGCTACGTGTGTGTGTTGGAAACCGAAGGACCGTGTTTCCGTAGTAGGTAGCCGATGGACTGTGCTACATGTGTGTGTTGGAAACCGAAGGACTGTGTTTCCATAGTAGATAGCCGAAGGACTGGCTATATGACTAACTGTTACTGTAATGTTGACCGAAGGAAAGGTCTGACTGATTTAAACGTATGTGCGAGTCTGCTTATCTTTTATTTTTTATGTCTTTACGTAAAAATTCTGGGAACTTGACGGTCGATGAGCGATTTTTGTGATTTCATGAACTATTGTAATAAGAAGTCTTTAAATTTAAGTTAAGGCAGAATGGCCGAGCGCAGATACTTCCTTGAGTTATCTTGTTCACAGATTCATCGGTTCTACCCGAGGACGGGTAGTCTGTCAAAATGGCCGTGTCGGAGATCAAGATGTCATATCCTACAGTCGGATCTCCAATGCCATCTATTTTCAATCGTTGAAGTTAGAAACGTCAAGTCGACAGCTATCACTGACTGGAGGACAGCTGTCACTTGGGTAAAGACAAGACAGAGTACTGAGAGGGCGCCACTGTAGATTTACAACGACCACCGGGTCGTTTGAATGGAGCCGGAGGGTATTCTGTCTTGCTTGTTGCGTCTGGAGCGAAGCACGGGTGCTAATCAGCCTCTGTCTTGTACTTACCACGTTTCTACGTTATCCGCTAGAATCCTAGTAATCTTGTGCGTAGATACAGTGAAAGTGTTTGTGATTCCTAATTAAGCTTGTTTACTACACGCCGCATTCTTATTTCGGATTTTGGAAGATGTCGGACACACCTAACGGCACGCCGCTCGACCCATCTACGTCATATATATTATGTCCAAAACTAACGTATATATATATATATATATATATATATTTATATATATATTTAGGTATTTTAGAAATGAGTTAAATATACTTCATATTACCTAACAGTCAATAAACCCTCTACCTAATGGTTATAGGATTAATTCCGATATATACTTCCTCAAGTGGGTTGATCATGAATCGCGACATATTTTAGTTCGATAATGTTATATCACAATCTATCACGTATGTTGCCCGCAGGAAGCTGTCGCATGGACAATGACGGATGGATGATAAGCATGTTTTTTGGCGCCAAAATTCCTCGTTTAAGTATCTAGGTGACTTGTATTCCTGTCCGCAATTCTGGTCAATATTTGTTTATAGGTGTGGCGAATGTTTCGACCTCTGTTTGTTATTGTTGCTAATATTTAAAAGAATAGAATTTCATTTAACACTTTCTATAAATACTTATACTTACTTAAAAACACTTGCGTCAAGTCTTTAATATGGTCAAATTAAGTTTATGTGACAGTTTTTAAGCATGACCACAGCTATTATGTTGATGGCAAAAAAGATGGCATGTTATCCGCATGAAATGCATTTGGTGCAAGTGAGCCTTAAAGGTTATTTTGGTTTTAGGTTAAAACTAAGTACCTACACACCAGGAAATTGGTATCTACTTAGTACACACTCATACTTTTTATATGACACATAACAGTAAATATTAACATATTTATCCGCAGAAAATTGAATAATGGATAGCAGCGGACATCGAAGTCCATCCATCTATCTGTCAATTATTGTTATTTACTTTTGGAATTATTATAACTTAAATTGTTTAGAAATATTGTAAAAAGTTTAAAGATAGATCTGATAGAATCTGAATTTATTTTCCTTTGATTTCATTGAAAACCTACTTTCAGAGGCTCCACATTATTTATAACTATCTGAATTTGAATTTTTAGAGTCAGTCGATTGGAACAATTATTTTAAAATGTATTGAATTTCAGCAAGTATTTAGATTTATGATATGTATATGATATGCTTCATCCTTAAAACGAACAGTGCGCTTAGAAAATCGCAATTAAACTAGCACAAAAAGACCTCACTGATGAATGGTCTCAGTGGCTTCACGGAATCGTATGAATAAGCGCATAAGCAGAAATTATCTACGTGTAGGTATTTGGGTATTGGTCGCTAGTGAGCTCCATGGCTCAAAGCTTCAGGGCATGCCTCGGTGAGCCGGGACTGTCCTCATCGGGGCCGAGTCTCGAAACTGGAACACTCATTCATTTTCAAACATAGGTCCGTAGATATTATATACCTAAGTATGTATGTATATGTAATCGAAAAAGTTAGTTTTACATAATATGTGGAATAATATGGATATTCAGAAAAAAATCAATTTTGAGTGTCAACTTATGTAAACAAATTCGCGAGGATTGTATTTTTATGTTAGAGAAATTATATGAAGGATGCAGGATCAACTTAAAACCTTTGTTACAACCTGTAGGTATAATTAAAATTACTTAGGTATTTGTAATTTTAGGTAACTGATGTTGTAACTCAAACCTAAAATAAATAAATGGGTGCACCTATTACCACAAGTATAGTCTATATTTCTAGTGTGACAAGCTTGGCGCTAAAGAACTTCAACGGGTAGATAAGTAAGTATGTTATAATTTTCTCGGAAATTGGAAGCGCCGTCATACAAGAAATATTATTATGCTGAAGACAAGCGCAATATTCTAAAATATCTCCTGAAATAATGAGCACGGAAAAGGCTTACTCGAAAGATACCACTTTACTTATTCTGTAGATTTTACATCTGTTTATAACCGTGTGGTATCGAATATCGAACCATCGGTGCGAATCACACTGCGGTCACCAACCCGCCTTGTAGCGTGCTCTGGGCGAGGCTGGAATAGGCTGATACGATGATGATACATATTTTTAACTGCAACTTCCTTTCCTTTTATTGTAAAGTGCACTATGACAGATCACAAGTATGTTTTTAGACCGTATATTAAGGTGATGCATTGCTAAACTAGATTCAAAACGCATAAAAAATACGGGCCCCACCACGGATTTTTAAAAATCTACTTAGAAAGCGATGACAATATGTAAAAGCTCCGATTAACAGCTCGTTTAGTTGCTCGAAGAGTGAATTTAATAATATTAATTAATATTAAACATTAATCGTCATCCCTCCCTTTAACGACGGTAAATATCGAGAAGATATTGTGATTCGTAAAACACAGCAATAAAATCGGGAGTATGATTGAGCTATTATGTGCCGATGATAAAGCTATTACAGCAAAGAATTTTGCAATGAAACTGGAGTTGTTTGCTTCAAACAGTCAATAAACCAAACGAGCGCGAAATGAAAACACTCCGCGTTTTGCTTTTGGCTTGTTTCAATATGGTTTCAACCAGTGTTGCCAACTTGATGGAATTTTCATCGCATCAGACGAATTCTATTATAATATACTGCATACATATATGTATGTATGTATGTATATACATACATACAATCACGCCTTCATCCCTTACGGGGTAGGCAGAGCACAAAGGGCTGATAGAACCACATGGTGCCACTTCTAACCAATTTTGAGGTAATAAATATAATAAAGTAATTTCATAATATATTTATCACAGAAAAATATCTCATATACGATTGTGTAACATATATTTACAATACCTACATATGTCTAAATGCATATAAGTAACTGAACAGTCTTAATGCGGTGTAATTTTATTTAGCTTGCAAATAAAATAAGCTTTATGATTGAAGACTGAATAGATCATTAATTCATATATTCAATTTTTTCAAACCATATCATGATAGCCGATATTACACAGAGATATAAATGAAATTTAATAAACATGTGGCAACACTGATTGATTACAACATAATGTTGAGTCTCGCTTGTTTGCAAATATTAATATACCGTTTATTTGACTTTTCATTTAGCTTTTGGATTCGATGTCAAAATGTACAAACTTACTTATTTAAAACAAGAATGTTATATGGCAGGTTCTTTCTCTTAAATGGTTCAAGTGTTACCTATTTATGTTCGGGAAAACTCTCTGAGTTACTCTTTCGACTTTTGTCATCGAGATTGCTGTAACAGCTATATTTGTCGCCTTTATTTGAAGAGGCAGAAATTTCTCAAAAAATTATACGTACCTTCGTGGCAGTAATATATCTATACTTAGTTTATTTCTGAGCGTCTGTTTCTAAATTCCATTATGCCGTAGTATAAAAAA
Source organism: Carposina sasakii (assembly GCA_014607495.2). Lineage (NCBI taxonomy): Eukaryota > Metazoa > Arthropoda > Insecta > Lepidoptera > Carposinidae > Carposina > Carposina sasakii. The sequence goes on from CP053154.1 coordinate 10,442,682, forward strand.
TTTAATAATTCTACTCTAGGTACATTAATTCCGTAACTTGATTTGACAACCCAGCATAAACAAGTACTTAACGATTCCAATTTAGGGCATTTTCCGATTCTATATATTAATTAGCAAACACTCGAATGGCTGGAAAGCGATTTCAATCACGAGCTTACGGGGAAACGTATTGAATGAATTGGTACGATGACGATCAATTTGGCTGCATGGCACTAGGCCTATAAGTTTACAAATTCGTCGATTCCCGGTTTAGACACTTTAGGGCCGATTTTTCCCAAAGGTCAGACGGCCTATTTGAAGGATAAAGTTGAAGCTGAATATCTTAATCAAGTTTAAAGAGAGACATCATCATTACTGAGTAAATAGCACCTTACTGTGTAACTGAGTAGTGGCTATGTACTATGTATGTTAACTCTTTGTTATAATGTTGACTTCTAGATTAGCTTTAACTGACCCTGTATATCTAGGCCAAATGATGAATACCTATCGATGTTTGTTTTTAAGTCATACAATTCTCAATTAATAATTTTGTACCTAATATTATCAAGAAATTACAAAAGGGGTCTTACAGTGTGGGACCGTTCACATATCTATCATCTTAAAGAACTATTTTAAGAAAGAGATATGGCGGCGGTCACACTTTTACAACTTAACTAAAATGCATCAGCTCAAAAACTAAAAGAACTAAGTAGCAACTTAGCTTCCAAATTGATCAAGTCTAAGCTTTAATAATATGCAAATCGCATAACAAAAGTCAATTACCGCCTGAAAGGGTCTACCTTCGTAACCAGTCTCCTCCATTAAAAGTCGCAAAGCCTCGTGACTGAACTGATACTCTTGTTGATTCTGCTGATAGTTTCCGAAGGAGCAATTAAAACTTGAACCGTTTTACATAGCTAAAGCTGTGAATAGAAGTCGTAAGTCAAGTCATGTACGTAGGTAGGTAAACTAAGTACCTCTTGAGAGATAGATTCGCCTTTAAACCTAAACACATCTAATATACGTTTATGGGTATATAATATGAACCCAAATAATAATATTTTTACGATTGGTAAAAAAAAATATTTTTTTAACAAAAGCAACAAGATTTTTTATGCTAGGTGGCTAGATGACTGAATTTGGACATTTTTGGCATGTACGTGGTTATTTTGAAATAGCAGTTACCTACTTGTAAAATTCAGCGGATATAGATCAAAAGATAGTTACACCTAATCGAAACACCAAATTTTATCTACGAATGTTTTGCCATTTTATTTAAATTAAACTATACCTCCAGTTTCAATTATGGTTTTTCCTTGGGTCGTGCATGGCTGACGACGGGTAACGTACAGACTGTGTGTTCGTACCCTAAACAGGTCGCGCTACCCTTAAAGCACCTTGCGAATAACTCGGGAATTGTTTAGCCTACCTGTGTGCCATGTCTTGGCATGTTTTGAATACTTCTTACCCTAGTATGTGGAGACGAGGAGTATATGTAATGTACTCGCAACTTTATTCGTGAGGATATTTGCATCTATAGAAATATTGAGTTTTATTTTATTACGGTTTGTTTAAACTCTTTCTTTCCTTATTTTCGAACTCCCAATGTGATAGGATGGTATAATATGCGCTTTCCTGTTTTTCCAATATGGCGCGGACTAATCAGCAGATAAAGAAATAAAATTTTCATTGCTAAATTACATTTTCTACCTATGACAAATAAATACGAAATGTAGGTACGTATCAAAGTGAATCATTTTTATAGCTATCGATTCAGGTAAAACTTTTATTAAACTCTCATTCCGTAAAAAACTCAACTCGATAGAATTGTAAAAGTACGTGCAAATAGGTCTCTTCTTATTCCAAATTGTAGATGTGTATATGCTTAATTAAAATAAACAAAATAAATTAGATATATTTACGCCGCTAACGAGAAGGAGGAAGTCTTAGCGACAATGTCGACGATCATTTGTCAGGAAAACAATTTGTTTGTCTCGACACATAAACGTGAAACAGAAATGTTTTCTAATTATCTAGTGGCAGTTAACTTTAAATTTAATGTGATTTTGTTGATAAACTAATATAATTGGCATCAACAACTGTATTAAGAATAAACAGCAAAAAAAGTTGAAGTTCAAACGGTTTACCTCTGCTTAAGTTTATGGTATGAATAAATATCACTGATATTTTATTATACTCATCTAATTATCTTACTACTTCTTATTAATACAATAAAATAACATAGATTAACACTTTAAACGCACATATTACCCGGTAACATAAACATCAACAAATCACTTCAAGCACTCACCATAAAACAGCGATACAGCATGCCAGCAACAGTCTTTCAACTAGCTTCACTTTCTCTGCCATTATATCCTAGTTTTTCCACTTTAAATTAAGTTTGAAAGTGTCATTATGTTACGGGAGTTTCTATCGCATCTGTGGCGCCGCTGGAATCGTGAGGAAACTCAGAGACTTGTTCCTGCCAGGCCGGTGGGCAACAACAGAGCAGCGCGCATGCGCGGACCCACAACCTTTGAACACTTTCTGATGGCTTCTACATTTATAGGTGTATACTGGAATTGCCTAAGACCTGTGTGACTGGAATGATGATGTATATTTCATGACGCCATTCAGGATTTTGATGTGACCCTTATCGAGAGATAACATGTAGGTATTGTGGCCTTGACAATCATAAATACTCAAGTATCTATAGGTACTTGCTTAGTCAACTTACTTATTAGTTTATTTAATAGTTACTTATTCAAGTTTTAAAATAGAACTTAGTCCTGCACGATCCCACACAATCACTGATAAAAGGGCTAAGAATTCATAACTACTGTTTTATTGCATATATTTGACTTTCTAATATGTTGAATGTTGAGGATACGGGGTCTACTCTGAAATGCCGCTTTCGAATCTTTCGGTCCGACCGAAGCCCGACCGAATCGAAACCTTTGACCCTACTACGAAATTGCTTCGGATTCATTCATCTGAGTTCACAATTTATTCGGAACCATAGAGAATAATTCATATTGACTAATATTATAAGCTTTCTATTATCTAGCCTTATACCTGTCAAATAGAGTTCGATCGGACCGAATAAAAAAACGGCGCGACTGATCCGATCGAAGGAAGTTCGTAGTAGGAAACACCTCGATATTCGGCCGACACTTCGTTTATCGTCACTTCAGAGTAGACCTCCTGACCGAGTACCGTATACCTACGGATATCGGTATATTTGGGCAAGGGCATAATTTTATCTCGGAAAATGAAATAACTATACCTTATCTACACTTATAGGATTATTTTCAAATCGTGGCCCAAATTACTGAAAAAACTATGACTATAGTTTAGGCTCTTACATTTCAGATATTCGACCAATAACCAAACATAAGATAAGACACATAATAGCTGTATAGTACAATAGCAAGCAAATCAAGGCATCCCTAAGGCGGGCTGATTGCGCTCTCGGCCTATAATAGAATTTCAATCCGCGGAGTGATGACTGCTATTAAGAAAATCCCGGGTTAGATACAATGAACTGTACTGATTGATTAATTTGGCAAAATACTGTTATTTATTTGTTTATTATGACCAGTTTGATCATAGGCTAAGTTATGATGGTAGGAAGGATACGGGTAGATTTATTTTCTTTTCGGATCAAATTATAACGTGACACAAAATTACTTAAAATAGAGGGGCTAAACCTCGTTTTATTGGATGAGGCTTATGTTAAGCAGTGGACTTCTTATTGGTAAAATTGTGAAACCAGAGATAATCACAGCCGATTGATTAATTTTAATAGAAAAAAGTATTGTGTTTTATTGTTTCGGAAGATAACACTATAATACTGTCCAAAGTGAGAGATAAGGAATTATAATGTAGAAAATTTTGTAATTACAGATTTTTTCATTTTAAGAGCGAGTAAATCAATTATTCTAGATTGTAATATTCAACTATTATTATTTTATTTATAACTATTGGAACGGAGAAAATTTTCCAAGGAAATTGTAGATATACAAGGTACAACATAACTTTGCATGCAAGTTTGTGCAATTCATTCCGAGTACACAATGTAGTTCAAATTCATTGATAGTATTAAATATTAATGATTCTCATAAGTGTTATGTTATGGTAAGCTTAATTTTTTTTAACGTATTTTCGTGAATTTGTTAAAAAATGCAAAGGGAATGGGGAAAATATTGCTTATTAGGTACACCTTATTTATTATAACATTTGCCCGCTGGACACATCTCCAAAAAAAAAATACCGATACAAATATATAAAAGGAATTGAGGATAGGTATATGTAAAGGTAAAAAGATACTTAAGGGTAACCATTACTTTTTACCAATGGAAAATAGTTTTATTCCGAAAAAAAACCTTGGCATTTTTAAACCTACGTGGACCGGGCGCGGTCACAATCAGTGACAAGTAGATACATTCCTCAAGCGGAAATATTTTAGGAGTTATGTTTTATCGTGATGAAAAAAAAGGGAAAGGATTGAACAATCGAAATGGAATATTCATATAATTTAATTGGCTCACTTTCGACATGGAATAAATTAATATTTTCTTCGAGGGTTGAAAATTAATTGAATTGAGGATTTAATTCCTATCTGACTTGATTCCAATTGTGTTTTATAACTGTGTATATAACTATAAATAGCTAAATGTAACACAAGTCCAATATCCATGAACTACTACGACGCGTAGCTTATGCTACGAAATACTACGCTGCAAGACTGCTACGAACGGAGACTACGAAGTAAATTTTATGAATATGTTCATTTTTCACAGACTTCCAAAAAGAGAGGTTATTTGTTTTATAATTTCTTCGTTTGTTTTGTACTTTTCTAATACAATATTCATCATCATCATCAGCCTATTGCAGTCCACTGCTGGACGTAGGCCTCCCCCCAGGGCACGCCACAATACTGCCATGGGGGGTATTTGCCCATAGTCACCACGCTGGGCAGGCGGGTTGATGACCGCAGTTTGTATTTTGGACTATTTGCCCACCTCCCGGAGCTTAATCGCCTCGTACGATACCCACGGGCAGACATGGGTGGTACGAATTCTACTTTACCGGTACCACGCGGCACCTTATACAATATAAACGTACCATTTTTAACCGAATTCCAGAATAGAAAGGTTCATATTCATCGATATGTTTTTTTCTTCCATAAATAAATACTTACCTATAAAGACGTAAAAATTTTAGCACCAAAAAAAGGTCTGATAGCGTGTGTCTAAATATAAACCGGCGTTGTCCATGTCCAGTGATGTGATATGAAATAGAAGCTCTCACGTTACAAAATGTAATGCGAGGCGAGGGACTGCAACATCTCACTTTGACTACTATGAAAACTCGATCGAATCGAAATAGGTTCTAGAAAGTCACAACAAAATCGCAACTCAATTACGAGTAGAGAGAATTAGAAAATGGTATGTCTATGCGCCATGCGCCATGTATTAACATCATAATGACCCAACGTGTATCGAAAGAGTTGACTAAGGAACTCGGGCATTCTCTCAGGCGACGAGCTAGCAACTTGTCACTGATCATTAACACTGTCTCCGCTATGATAAACGTGACTATGGGATCTTCCTTATGATCCTGTAACCGAATTCCAGTATAGAAAGGTTATTACATTACATCTTGAGTAATTAAGTACAAAGATTTACTTGTACAATAATAATTGTTCATATATAAATAATAATAATGAGTATCATAGGTAATGCACCCGCTTCTGTCCAGAACAAATTGAATATCTCCGCTCGTGAACAAATAAAACAAAGATTTTAAACATTCGCGTCGGTCGGTAGGATAATACCTTCCTAAACTGATTTATTTCTCCCCTTCACTGCTTTCAAATAGAGTTACAAGTTGGAAGAAAACTGTAATTTTAAAATGATGTCTGTTTTAAATTATACTTTCTAGTAGAGTAAAATAATGACAATATTACTAACTTTATGTTTTTTAAAACACATTAGACACACATTCTTGTTCTCCTTCAATATGTGTTAATGTAGTAGTAGTATTATTGTAAGAAACATTAAAAATAAAATAAACTAAAATCCTATTTTTTAGCAATATGGAAACCTATATGCAATACAATATATAACTATTTCCCTAGCTTCTACCCATGACACTTGGATAATGAACTTATTAGTTTACAAGAAAGAGTTATTTCGGCATGTGTAAAGGGACAACGATGTGGATTGGGAGATTGGATTCGGAGATCGCCTTCAACATACAAACTTTGTATCTTAACCAATTAATAAAAATAAATCTGTTAATTGCAATAACACCATGTAAATTATTTCAGTTAGAGCTAATGATGGCTTAGAGCCAAATATAAATAATTGGGGGTCATAATTTGAGTCACAAGGATTCTATCCCTTTGTTTATGTCACAAATATTTTAAGACCCATCTTGTTAACCTTAGTATGACGCTGTATTTGTAGATTTTGGAGAAAATTACTAAAACTTAATAGAAATCTATTTCATATATCAATATCCAGTTATTTCATTCCGGAATATTATAACACAAGTATATTCAGGCGAGACACCTGCGACGCTATTTGTAATACTTAGTATACTTACGAGTACACATATTTCTAAAGTACCTACGACAATTATCAGTTTCGAGAAATAATAGTAAGGTCTGCAATATAGGGCACGTCTTCTTTAAATTACCCTCATTACCCCAATCTTACACTGAGGCTCTATCTACTATATAACCAAGATTTTTCAATCCCTTACAAAATAGCCTATTCAGGTACGCGTGCACTTCTACACAGCGGTCAACCTGAGGCTTCCTCCAACTAGTTGGTACTAGTTGCACTGTGAAAAAAAATCTTTTTTTGGGTGTCGTCTACGATCACAAAAGATTGAGGTTATGTCTAAAGATAAGAGTAACCCAATTTTGTATGTTTGGTTTGGAAACTATAGATAATATAGGTAATATGCATGTTTTTTGGTGTCATCTAAGAACATAAAATATTAAGGATCTCTAGAGAAAAGACTAACCCAATTTTGTGTGTTTGGTTCGGAAATTCCCCTGACAACAACCTGTGGTCGCGACAAATGACCGTTGTTCCCCAAATGTACCTTACTGATTACTCTATTACCTTTAACGGGGGTGAAACTGGCTCAAGGCTCTTTAAATTCCATTTCGATCTCAATTTGTTTGTCACCGCAACTCTTGGAGATAATAAAATAAGAGCTCTATGTAGGGGTATTTTGTATTTATTTTCCCGGAATTTAATTAGGCAGATACTAATTTGGTTTTGTTGCGATTTCTATTGTTGATTAGGTTTTCTGGAATATTATTTGTACATTTAACACAGTAATACGAAGAAAATGTCTAGAAAATTTTGGAACCAGTAGGTAAGTCTAGTTAGTACTGTCGTTGAGAGCTAGAACTAAACCGCTTGGTCGGTGAGCACTCATTTTGATTGTAGACTGACACTCAGGGGTAATACCAGACTCTTTCGGCACTCATCATTATTACCCTTTAACACCTACCTAAGAAAGCACATTGTAAAAAAGCATCGCCAAGAGTAAACATCAATATACAACAGTGGCCCACACGAAGTAAAGTCATGATATACCTATAGGTATATACAATAAGAAACAAAATAAAACCCTTAAATCACATTTACGGAAATATGCGAAGTCAAAGCAAAAATATGTAATAGGTACCCATATATGTCTTCAACCCAATATATGTAGCTACTGATCCAGAAAAGGAGATCAAACAGGCAATACAACTTGGCAAATATCACGAAAATACTTGACATAAACTCTATGCAATGAAATCTTATTTCACTGAAGATTACATACATACTTATAAACATAAGAACATTCTCGCATAAATTATTATTGTAGGTACTTTTCTTTTTGTTATATCCCATTCAGGTAAGTTTTCCATGCATTATATTTCTTATAAGCATCAAGTATCGTGGAACAATGGATTTTGTGAAGAGGCTCAAGAATTTACTTTTGCTGCTTGCAAGACATATAGCCAATTTCGAATTATCAATCTTGAAAGATTTAAGGATTTTTTGCACTTGTCAGATTTAATTTTCCATTTTTCTTAATATAAAATTTCAAATTTGAAATAAATAATGCGAGATTCTTTTTGACCCTCAGTATCGTAAATAACCGTTAGGTACATTGTAAGTGTAAGTTATGGATCTATTGCTGCAATTGCATGTAATATACACTATTTGCAACATCTAGAGGGGTGTTATCTACACTTGACACTAGGTCAGGTAAGCTGTAACACCGTAGCTATGTATTTAGTACCACAATTTCAGAAGCCATAGTTCAAGGAAGCTGCAGCTGCACCCACAAACAGCTTCCGTGCGTGCTACCGGCTGACCTACTTACAGGCTCGCGCCGAATTAAACATTTAAACACCTTGCTTTACGTCTTTTGTATGTAAAGAAATTTTCGCTTGGTAGCCTTTACTAAATGATAATTTGAGGTAAAGTAAATAATTACTAATGGCATGCCCGCAACCATGGGCCAGCAATTGATACGCAAATAGATTGGTTGCTGAACCATCACACCTTCACTAAACGCCGTAAGTACCTACTTAACGAAATAATCGCTTTTTGACATTGACAACGAAATTAAAACGACACAGATAGGTGTAATAAATAGGTGCATACATATATACATATACACACAGCTGTGTTCCCGAAACGGGGTCGCCAGATCTGCAAGATAATAAGGGAGATCTCAGAGCCACGTCTAGCATAGCGGGGATAGATGTTATTGATCAGCGACAGCTATCGCCTGGGAGAATGCCTGAGCTCCTTACTCACACACACACACACACTTCTTCATCAGCTTCATCTTCTTTGCCACATGCAAAGAAGATGTAGCTGATGTATTCTAGTGAAACCCAGTAACAGCACACTAAATAAATTCAAATATTTGCATGCTACAGTTTTGGGGAAACAGGTCTCTGATTTCATAATGTAATAATAACTTTATTGTACTATGTTTTGAGCAAATAAATAAAAATTTCATTTCACATGACTATCACTACTTAGGGTACAAGTACAAGTAGGTATCTAGCTGACAATGTATAGGTATGGGCGTTGTTAGCAATTTCACTTTGTAAAATTGTTAATTTTGGTTCACGTAAAACACGTCAAAATTTTAACATACTTAGTTACGAATATACTTCTGTTTGCTTTTCATCTTTTGCAATTATACAAATAAAAAAAATATCTTACAAACTTACATCTTCCGAAAACTTTAGTTGTACAGTCTAGCAAAGCGACAAAGTATCCTCGAAGCTGAAGTCCGGGCGCACGCGCGGGCCACTCTGCGACCTACCGCCGCCGCGGTCGCACTGTCCGCGACCGAACCCCCACAGATTACGATCGCGATTACGTCCCGCACAACACCGAAAAATTTGAGTTCAGCTAACTTTTTAAACGTCAAATTTAGATCATTGAAAGCATGGCCCAAGTTTCGTGTAAAGTAGAGTTGGCGGTGAGTCGGTAATGTTGCGTTAGCGGTGAGCGATGTGCCGCGTGCCGCGCGCGTCATTTGCGCGATGAGCGCGCGTCTCGCGGTTTTCGCGCGTTTGTCTCGCCTGCACGCGCTGCTTCCTGTACTTCTGTTCTACGTGTTCACGGAGGCACGGTGAGTTACAGTTTTTCTAGGATGTTTCTATAAATATTTGTGTATTTCTATACCGTTACCCACTACACAAGACGTTAGGGATTTTAGTGGAGGTCTAGGTTAATGTGTTAATTGTAAAGTGTGTGGATATTTATATCTAGTAGGTTTATAGACAGGGAGTAAAATTACCTGACTTCCGCAAATGAATACAAATGCTCTGTTTCTAACTTAAAAAAGTTAGTGTTAGCAGATTTTAAAAATTCAGAATTAAAATTTAATTAATAGGAAACATTGCAAACTTTCATTCTAGATGCTGTAAATATTATCGAGATAATTTGACTACAATTTAAATAATTAGGTACTTATGGTTTTCCCACGACAAAGAAGACAAAATTTTAGCAAATTAATGTTGAATTTCGAAGACATAATATCAACATCTGCAAACAGAGTGAACTACTAATCATATTAGATGTTTAGGTATAGTAAAACTATTTATTTATGTCATATTTAACCAAAGTACTATCAAATTAATACTGTAGACCTTTAGTTGTTTAGCAGTTCGACTCACCGCAAGGGCCGAGCGGATCACTCAAAAGCATTCCGCGACCGCCGTCGGCATTACTATACCTCTATCTTGGTTCATTCTTGTCCACCTACCGCTTACAATAGCTATCTATCTTTATTAACTATAGATTGAGGCCAATGATTCTTTATAAAAAATACTATGGCAAAGGTAAGAACATATAAATCAAGGTACTTATAATAAATTGATTTATTTTATTTGTTTCAGTTACTTTTTAATATAATTTCATTAATTCAATTTAATTATGTAATGTTTGCAATTACTTACTAACATAGGTTAAGACTTTTACTAATTACAAATATGGAAACCAATTTTCCGAAATAAAATTTATATTATTATTCCCTTTATTTAACAGTTTTTCTTATTTTTCTACATTTTTAAATATGAATTTATTACAATATATAAAAGTATAAAGTATATTATTATTATTATTATAATAAGCCATCGTCAAAAAGTTAAGTTTTACAATACCATATAATGTCATAATACCTACTCAGTTTATGTATTTACGTACCTATTATAAAGCTTATAAGCAAAAGCTAATATTACAGTCATAAATATTTAATATACTTAATTCTAGAATTTGTTAAAAAAAATGTGTTACCATACAATAATCTAAGTAAGTTAGTACTCATAATATACCAGACAGAACCTAATATTCCCTGAAAGCCAGCAGATACGACGGCAGTAAGTACCGGCAGACAGGAAGCGAGATCTGTCGGGATTGCCATTTAGCAGAAAGCCCCTAAATCCAATATTAAATTAAGTGGTTACGTATTGCGAACCGTCACGATTTCATGGACACTGGAATGAGGTAGGTTTTATAATGAATTTTATCAGGTGTTAATAGAAGCTGGTGTGGTGGTGGGCGAACACCGTTTGGAAAAATAAGTTTCATACTTTATTTGAGGAATTAGTTTCTCTATCGTGCCTATTCACACGCTCCGGTTTTCTGGTACCCTGGTGGCGAAAAGTAGGTACGTGTCTGCCCGGTAAATGAAAGCTAACGTATGTGTACGGGTGTACGGATTACGGGCATACATTTCGCCAACCGGTACCTGGCAACGAGTACACGGCAGTGTGTCACTTTGACAGGGATTTTAGTTTTGTAAGGGTGCGCTACTAGTTGGTACTGCAGGATTGGACCCAGGTACAGAACATAGGCTATAGATGAGCCTAATTTTGAGAATAGGAATGGTTAATAGGAATATTAAGTTCTACTTGATTATTTCTTAGATTTTTTTTTTTTTTCTTCACAACACATTGACCTAGTCCCACACTAAGAGGTCTTGTGTCGTGGGTATAAGCAACGGTATATACATTAAGTTCTACTTGATTATTTCTTAGATTACACCTGCTGATAGAATTTCGGTAGCATAAACCTGACTTCCCTCTTTATTACTAGCCTAACTTCATTCTAACAGCAGTTGTAGTCTAGAAAAAATCAAGTAGAAGACGACACTACACAGGGTGGTAGGTTTATAGATGAACAAATCAACTGAAAAAAGTTTAGTTTATAAATACAGCAATGTATTGCAAAGTACAATATCACGGTTTAGATTAATGGCAGAAGCATTTTGCCGCTGGAAATCTCATGATCAAACAAACAAATAACAAACTGTTTCCATATCCGTTATTTTGTTGCAGAAGTCAACGCGTGCCGTCTCCGGCCGCCGACCGTCTCGAGAACGTGACGCACACGGTGTCACGGATACTGGACGGGTACGACATTCGACTGCGCCCCAATTTCGGTGGTAAGCTAATATTAATAATATTTCAATATACAACTTACTATTTCCTAGTTTTACAAGTAACAGTTTCCTAAGTTACTAGTTTATAGATTTTTATCCGACTCTACATTATACACACACACTGTTCCCAAAATGGGGTTGCCGAAACTGGAGGATTATGAGGGAGATTCTACAGCCACGTAGATGTAAATGAACAGTTGCCAGGCTGAGTCTGCCTCTGAGTTCCTTAGTCCATTTTTACGTCATGCACGGAAAGAGATGCCGCTGATGTATTCTAGCGAAGGCCCGCACAGATTGTCCGACAATACTTAGAAAAACCGCAAAAGGAAGGATCATGTTTTTGGCAGTATATTAATGTTGATGTGTTGACATGAGTTCCAGCGAGGTTCCACTGTAGCTAAACTACTCTAGGCTTTGATGGATGAGATGTCAATCAATTCGTTATTGTGGTTCCGAGTGAACATGCTGCTTTTTTCCGTATACCTATAACAGTTTTTTTTTCAAAAACACGTTTACTTACCTACAGACAAAAAATATTATCAGATTTTAGAATCTTCCCTACGTAGTTTTATTAGGTTTTAGATTATTTATTATAGAGATAACTTAGTACCTACGTTTTAAATCGTCTTCTATTAGGTTCCTACGTACCAACTTATGTACCTATATATATAATCGTTCAAGCAAACTTGCATAAACGTTTCTAACAGAAGTTTATCTTTAAGGTCAGATTTCCAAAATAAGGTAACTAGAACTGCAGAATCATAACTTATTATACAGGATGTTTTTTTGGTCGTCAACGTTCCCGAAAACTACGGAATCTCCTCATCATCACGATCATTTTTCTCCATGGGAGTATAACTACCTGGGAAGTGTCTGGTTCCCAAGATATTAGGGTCCAAAGTTGAGTAAATAGACTGCCTTTTTGCTGCATAAATACACATAGATGTGCGTAGCAAAATTTTTTCACGAGATTTTTATTTTTATTTTATTTATAATTATAATTACATATTTTACAAAGAATAAAGTACAGTGTCTATTAATTAATATCCGTCTATGAAAAAACTAGCATAAACACTGGACACTACAAATCGTTTCCCAGCATTTTCTTGGCAAAAACTTACTTTATTTGATGAATAGACCCTTCGTTAAGGGTGGCAACGAAAAAACATGCTGTATAGTTACAATAAAAAAATCATACAGTGAGTGACAGTTGATATTTGTACATATAAGATCCTTAAAGTAGTTCATTTCGGGGTACCTACTGTATTTAATACTACTAAATTAAATTCTAAGCTACGCTTGCATCAGATATGGTAGTCGGTTGGCAGTGGGGCGTGCCATATAAACCTCGTTCACGTATCGAATCTGCATACATCCGTCTGCGAAACGTCAGCAAATAATATTACGAAGCGCAGCAAATACTCGTATGTCTCGAAAGGTTTAATGTATACATATATGTAGATATAATAAAATACAGAGTGTATATATAGAATATTCAGACTATTTCGTAAATATTGAAAGATTCAGTTCGCGATTTACGCTCCGTTGCCTAAAACATGATTGCTTTTCAGGTGATCCGCTCTACGTTGGCATGGATTTAACGATCGCTAGTTTTGATGCGATTTCCGAAGTTAACATGGTAAGTATGTTGACATAATAAACAATATTCCAACAGATTAGAAAGCCGCACAAATTACAACATAAATTAATGTCGGTGTCGGCGACGCTGTTAAATTGCTCGTAAAACAAACACAACTCGAAACAAACATGGGAAATAATGGGAATACAAAACTTTTATTATAACGATGTAAAGATGAGTGTGCAGTTTCCCCTAATTTTGTCCTAATTGCCTTTGCGGTCTTGTCTTTGTTAGCGATGTTTTATTTAGTTAGCAAACCGCATCGATCGCTAGCTTTTGTGACATCCTGTATATCTCTTGGACAAGGGTCTTTCTTCACCTTGAGTCAAGGCACAAAGATACGCTTACAGTGCGTACTTGTGACAAGATCTGACGACCTTGGGTGCGCATCTTGAGATTAATTGAAGATGTTTTTGGGTCATATCGAGGACCTTGTCGCTCTCGAGTCGGTGATCCATCGTAATTCATTAAGCTTTTAATAGCAAAAGAGAGCAAGGCCGGTGCTTGACATACATCGTGGGTCGACGTCGAGGGGCGTCGTGCTGCATCAGCCAATCGATGTTCGCCTTCGAAGCGCGGCTCCGACGCTGCCGGCGCGGAACGCCCGTCGCTGAGGTCACCGCCCACTCGATGATTTCTTATTAATATTATTAATTCCTGACATATGCACCTCTCATTTTTAAAAGAACTTCTCATCTATATAAGGTGTCGTGTGTTTGTATAATATCAAATGTCATTAATAGTTATAGGGATCAGGTAAAACTTACATAAGTACAGTTTAATGTAGCAACTTGCCATGTGCATTCAAGTGTGAATTTTTATACGCGCGATGGCCTTACTGACCCTCTTCGGACTTGACCGATATAGATAGATATATACGAGTATATAAGATATAGCATACAAGGATACAACAAAACATTTTCCATACACGTAGATACTTGAAGATAATCTGTAAGAAATTGTTTTTTTTTTTCACACTTCACAACACATTGACCTAGTCCCACACTAAGATCCCTAAGGTCTTGTGTCGTGGGTACTAAGCAACGGTATATAAATATATAGATAAGTATATAAACATCCATGACTCGGAAACAAACATCGTTATTCATCACATCAATGTTTGCACCTACCGGGATTCGAACCCAGGACCTATGGCGTTGCAGGCAGGGCCACTACCAACTACACCAATCGGCCGTGTATAGATCGTTAAAAATAGTATTTATTTCAGGATTACACAATAACGTTGTATTTGAACCAGTATTGGAAAGACGAGAGGCTTGGTTTCGGCCTGGCTGATGAAGTGCTAACGTTGTCGGGTGACTTTGCTGACAAAATTTGGGTGCCCGACACATTTTTTGCTAATGATAAAAACAGGTAAACTATTACACTAGTTGGAATTTTTCTTTCTTTCTGGCAAAGTTATACAGGGTGTTTGTGACAGCCAGGCAAATATTGATACCACGATTTCAGACCATAATTCTGAGACGGAAAACAATGAAAATTTTCACAGGAAAACTTTTCCGACTTTTTAAAATATTTTCAGGAAAATAAAATAACTTTGTTTGTTTACTTAGGCCTTAGATAAAGACTTAAAAATTAAATTTTTACCAAAAGATGATTTTCAAAAAAAAAATTGCACTCAAAAAAGTTCAAATTACTAATCAACCCTAATGGAGAGTTACTAGTGATCCAAATGCCAGCAATGTGTCACACAATAACCATTATTGGCCCATTTAATTAGTCACAGGATCGCCGGACACAATTGGCGCGGAGAGCAAAGATTACTGATAATCAAATAAAAAATGAATTTCCTGCGAGTTTCAACATTGTCGTATAACTCAATACAATGGTACGTGTTTAGCATTTCAGTATTTGCCTGGTTGTCACTCACATCCTGTATAGTCACTAGTATGAATAACATCTGAAAATATGGCAACATTTGCGGGTATCTTATTCTTGAAAGAATCACACATATTAGCTTGAGGGTGAAGAGATGTACTAACTGTACTGCGTACATATCAGTCTAGGCAACTAAATATTTACGTGATCATCGAGTTCGTTTCAGTAATGTGTTTCGTTATGCTCTGGTGTCACATAAAACATAGGTATATACATGTAAACACAGGTAATCGTCAACAGGAATAAAACCGAGGCGCCGTTAGTCTCAAATCCATCATAGAGCTAGCAATAAAAGTACAACACATAAAATAATACCTAAACTACCGAGATTCTGATTTTCAACCAGTATTCCACTTTCAGTTTCCTTCACGACGTGACAGAACGCAACAAGCTGGTGCGTCTCGGAGGCGACGGCAGCATCACCTACGGCATGCGTTTCACCGCAACCCTGGCCTGCATGATGGACCTCCACTACTACCCGCTAGACAGCCAGAACTGCACCGTCGAGATTGAAAGCTGTGTGACTCATACACTTGATTAGATCAGGCCTAGCTTCCTTGCTTTGCGGACAGCCTGATTGTAGAACTAGTTTTAGTTAGTTGTTTTTTGTGTTTAACTGCTTAGTGCTTACTGTGCCGTTTTTTAGAGCAATCATCATTAAACTAAATCCGTAAATAACTATCTCATAATTACCATTTTATTTAAATACCTATTTCATACAAGCAAGGCAATAAAAACACTTATAACTTTTGAAACGTAACATTTAAATATGAAATTTAAATTTAAACATTAATAAATGTGTCTAAAATAGTTTTAATTAATGTTTAGATAATAGAATAATATGAAGGCTGTGGGTTTATAGATAACGTTACCTACGCTCTGATATTTAAAGTAAATTTGAACCTGTACCTAGTTAGTGCGTTACTTTTTTACGTTAAATTGCTGAACTGATCGCGGTGAAAACTGCTCTGTTAGATACACGGCCACGGGTAGTCCTCAGATAAATATTGCAACTAAAAGTATTTATTCCTGGAAAACTACAGACATCCTACCAATTTTACAAAAGATGACAGTTAATAAGAGTGTCCCACCGTCCTACCTAATAATAACATACATATAATCATGCCCTTACGGGGTAGGCAGAGCACTAAGGGTTGATAGAACCACATGGTGCTACTTCTGACCAATTTTGAGGGTATAGTTGAGATGTACAAGTTCGGTTAGTAGTGGCAGGTGGTCAGCCCATTGCCTACAGAACATCAAGACCCTCTTGTCCCTCTACTGACTTGTACAGTTGCCCGGGAAGAGAAGCAGCTGTAGTATAATACGGTTTTTTTCACTCCCAGAGCAGCATAGAAGATAAATAATAAGGGTATACAATATATAAAATATAATTTGAGTAAAGTATACGTTATCTATGGCCAACAGCACGTAACTTCAGTATGCTAACGTATTGTTTCCGCTGCAGATGGGTACACCGTCTCTGACGTGGTGATGTACTGGAAGGAGACTCCCGTCAGGGGGGTGGAGGATGCAGAGCTACCCCAGTTCACTATACTCGGACATGAAACTAATGACAGAAAGGTGGAGTAATTATTACTTTTGTTTTAATTTTGTAAATATTAATACTTATGTTTATTAATTCTACCTATATATATGGTTTCGGCTATGGACAGCTTTATACCTCGGTCGCTAAACCTGTTAAATTAGGCAAAGAACCAAGAGCCAAGCTCACCCGACACTATACTGAAGACATCCCGGATATCAGCCTGTTCGAGATTAGGACTGCCCTTAAATAACTCAAAAATAACAAAGCGCCGGGCGACGATGGAATTATATTAGAGCATCTAAGAGCAGGTGGAACTTCGGTACTGAGGGTTCTCCAGAGGCTCTTCAATTCTGTCCTGCTCGAAGGCGTAACGCCGGAAGCATGGAGCAGAAGTGTGGTGATGCTGTTCTTTAAAAAAGGCGATAAAGCCTTGCTGAAGAACTATAGACCCATTTCGCTTCTGAGCCATGTCTACAAGTTGTTTTCAAGGGTAATCACGAATCGTCTTGCTCGCAGGTTTGATGACTTCCAGCCTCCTGAACAAGCCGGTTTCCGAATAGAGTTTAGTACCATAGACCATATCCACACGCTACGGCAGATTATACAAAAAACGGCAGAGTATAATCGGCCACTATGCCTAGCGTTCGTGGACTATGAGAAGGCCTTTGATTCGATCGAGACATGGGCAGTGCTGCAGTCTCTCCAGCGGTGCCATATTGACCATCGATATATCGAAGTGCTGAAGTGTTTATACAGCAACGCCACCATGTCGGTACGAGTACAGGAGCGGAGCACTGAGCCGATTTCATTGCAGAGGGGAGTGAGACAAGGAGATGTTATTTCTCCGAAGCTGTTCACTAATGCAGTGGAAAACGCCTTTAAGCTTCTCGAATGGAAAGGACTCGGCATAAATTACAATGGCGAATACATCTTCGATTAGCAGACGACATCGTGGTCATGGCAGAATCGCTGAAGGATCTAAGTACAATGCTCGATGGCCTCAATCGAGTTTCCCAACAGGTGGGCCTGAAGAAGAACATGAACAAGACGAAGATCATGTCGAACGTCCATGTGCCGCCCACTCCTGTACTAGTTGGGAGCTCGATGCTCGAAGTTGTTGACGAGTATGTTTACCTAGGACAAATGGTCAAACTAGGTAGGTCCAACTTTGAGAAGGAGGTAAATCGGCGAATCCAACTCGGCTGGGCAGCGTTCGGGAAACTACGAAGCTTATTTATGTCCAAGATACCCCAGTCCTTTAAGACGAAGGTTTTCAACCAGTGCGTGCTGCCGGTGATGACCTACGGTGCCGAGACGTGGTCTCTAACTATATGCCTCATAAATAAGCTCAGGATCATACAGCGAACGATGGAGAGAGCTATGCTTGGGATCTCTTTGCGTGATCGAATCAGAAATGAGGAGATCCGCAGATATACAAAGATCATCGACATAGCTCAACGGTCCAGCAAGCTGAAGTGGCAATGGGCAGGGCACATTGCTCGAAGAACTTATGGCCGATGGAGTTGGAAAGTTCTAGAGTGGATACCACGTATCGGCAAGCGCAGCGTGGGAAGGCCAACTGCGAGGTGGACGGACAACCTGGCCAAGGTCGCGGGTCTCGGTTGGATGCAGGATGCTTCCGACCGGTCGGAGTGGAGGTTGTTGGGGGAGGCCTATGTCCAACAGTGGACTTCTTAGGGCTGTAAATGATGATGATATGGTTTCGTAAACTCAGCAGTGGCACAAACTGAGAAAAGCTGAAAAGTTTTAATAACTCTCTTTTTCTCAAGTTGGCCAGCATCTTGCGAATATATTTCTAGAAAACTTTAAACCTTGCAAAAAAGACATTGAGAATACACGTACTATAAATAAAACCTAAAAAAACACATTTAGGTCATTTTGATAATTTAGTCTACGGGATGCTAATGTTTTAAATTTTTCAGGAGAAACTAGCCACAGGAGTGTACCAGCGACTGTCATTAAGTTTTAAATTACGCAGAAACATAGGATATTTTGTGTTCCAAACATATTTGCCCAGTATTTTAATCGTTATGCTCTCATGGGTGTCCTTTTGGATCAACCACGAAGCCACTTCAGCCAGAGTTGCTTTAGGTAAGACATATGTTTCTCCTATTGATAGGTACTAACAAACGATGCTGTTAATGTAATCCTACTAAAATGAGGCAAGAGCTATGACAAAAATATATACATGTAAATGTATTACATGTACTCGTACTTGGGAATAAATGTTTGCCTACCTTCTTCGGTGTATGTCGTAAGAGTTCACTAAAAGTCTTCTCAAGGGGTTGAGTAAGCAACTTGTCACTGATCTTTTAAATCTGGCCCTGATTCAGACGTCTTCATGATTCTGCCGTTTTTTCCGATTTTGGGAACGTGTATACAGGGTGTAGGTGACAGCCAGGCAAATACTGAAATGCTGAACAAGTACCATTCTGTTGAGTTATACGACAGTGTTATTACTCGCAGGAAATGTATTTTTGATATGATTTTCAGTAATCTTTGCTCTCCGCGCTAATTGTATCGGGCGATTCTGTGACTAATTAAATGGGCGTATTACCCTGTGTGTGTGACCCATTTCCGTTTTTTGGATCAATTGTGACTGCATTAGGGTTGATCAGTTTTTGAAATTTTTAGAGGGCTACTTTTTTTGAAAATCATCTTTTGGTTAAAGTTTTATTTTTATGTCATTATTTAATGCCAAATTAAAAATATAGGAAAATTTCGGATTTTTCCTGCGAAAATTTTCAGTGTTTTCCGCCACAAAATCATGGTCTGAAGTCATGGTATCAATATTTGCCTGGCTGCAACAAACACCCTGTATACGTGATGTACGAGTATTAGCCCACTCTTTCGCGTACCGAGTAACCTACATAAGTCAAGTCGTAATGATGGTTACACCGAACATTCCTGCACTTCTTTCACAACTCGGTTGAAAACTAGGTCCCGTTGGCACCAATATCAACTGAAATTAGGATGTACTTAGATACTCCTGCTTATAATAATGATACACTTTTGCTATTTTCCAGGTATAACAACGGTGCTGACCATGACTACCATTAGTACTGGTGTCCGCAGTAGTCTGCCACGCATCTCATATGTGAAGGCCATCGACATTTACCTGGTGATGTGCTTCGTATTCGTGTTCGCTGCTCTGCTGGAGTACGCTGCTGTCAATTACACGTACTGGGGA
This sequence comes from Carposina sasakii, assembly GCA_014607495.2. Taxonomy (NCBI): domain Eukaryota; kingdom Metazoa; phylum Arthropoda; class Insecta; order Lepidoptera; family Carposinidae; genus Carposina; species Carposina sasakii. The sequence goes on from CP053154.1 coordinate 10,462,950, forward strand.
GCCCGGGCGAGGAAAAGGGCTAAGTTAAAAAGCCGTGACCAGTTGTCTACTAGCGCCAGTGTAGAAAAGGACTTGAAAAGTCCTGGTAAGTTTATACAGGAATCCTGTAACTGGATGCTAATGGTATTGCATCAAAAGCTTTGAGGGATTCAACCCATGAGTTTGTGTTGATCTTACTAAGATATTAATATCAAGTAGGATTATTGAGTTGTAAAAGCACCAAATTGCAAAACCTGACCGCGTTGTTTGTTACTTAAATTGGTTAACCGATCTACTTCTTTTTCATATACTTCATTTACCCGCAGGCTCTCGATCTCCTGAGGAGATAATTGCCCTAAGAGAATGCACCAGTAGTTCAGGGCGGGTGTCCCCGTTACTAGGGCTTCGGTCGAAGCCACTACCTCAGACTACTGGAGCCCCTCCATCATTGAGGCTGCAGAGGGATCACACCACTCTGCGATATCGCACTAGACCACACTCTCGGAATTCTAAAAGTAAGTAAGCCCACGTTACACTGTTACATTTTGTGAAATTAGTCCTATTATATTTTCAACCGACTTCAAAAAGAGAGGTTATCAATTCGTCTGTATGTTTTATTTGTGTTACCTCAGAACTCCGTCATTTATGAACCGATTTCAATTTTTTTTTATAGTTGGTCATGGTATACTTCCAGGTTGGTCCCATATTCACCACATCAGGATCTGATGATGGGATCTTGGAGAAATCGAGGGCAATCCTCGAATATTGTAGGCACATGTAGTCTGTTTTATACTTTTACGGAGCGTTTTGATCACCTACATATAAAACATAACATCTGATGATAGAATCTCTATGGAATCTAGGGATATCCTCAAATATAAAAGGCACGAGTAGTCCGTTTTTAGATTTTTATAGAAAATTTTGGTCAGCTTCACATAATTTAAAGGAAACGAGGGTCTGATGATGGAGCCGCCGAAAAACAGATAGTGGAACTTTTTAGTAACAAAATCCCCCTATGGCAGGGGGAGGCCTATGGACTGCAATAGGCTTATGAAAATGAAGATAATTGTGTTGAGTCGTGAAATTATATGTTGCGTTAAGCCGTGTCCGAAGTAAGATGGTTATAGAGGAAGAGGTAGACATGAGAATAACGAGATGACGGATAATAGGGATGAATGAAAGAAGAGTACCTACATATTGCACCGACCCCAAATGATTAGGAACAGGGCAGGAAGAAGGAGTGTAATTATATGTTGCTTAAATAAGAGTGTACATGTTGTGCTGCCAAATCTCTTATATTCCTCCGAGGCGTGGTGCATGTACCGTCGCCACATACGCACTCTGGATCGATTTCACCTCAAGTACCTCCGATCCATCATGAGAATCAGATGGTCCGATCGAGTGCGTAATACCGAAGTATTGCATTGAGGCCTACTTAATGCGTCGGCAGCTTCGGTGGTGCGGTCATGTGTCTCGTATGGCGGAGGAGAAATTGGCTAAGCGCATCTTCTTTGAACTGGAGGAGGGCAAGCGGAAACGCGGCGGACAACTCCTCAGATACAAAGATGTTCAGAAAAGACATTTGAAGATGCAATATAGATCCATCTAAATGGGAAGTTTTGGCAGCAAAACGACCAGAGTGGCGCAGGACGGTGATAAAGCAAGTACACGAGTTTGAGGAGCAGCGTCAAGCTAACCTTGACACTAAACGTGATGAACTAAAGACTCGTCCTCCTGCTGCCATTATCTATAATTACAATAATGGCGCACTAACCTGTCCTCTGTGTGCGCGGGCGTTCAGGGCGAAGATTGGCTATGTAAATGTAAGCCATCTCCGAGCGCATGAAGGCCAACATAGTAATATCTAGGAGTAGAAGTGGTCGCCATGACCGAAATCGGTCGGAGGTCATCATTATTATCATATTGTCAGACGTAAAGTTTCGAAGCTTAGTCCTTTTTCTCTTTTATCATGGAGCCTATTTAATCATTTGCTGGCATATAAATCTGACAATATTATGACTCCTAAACTTCTTACACGGCTTAACGCAATACATATTTGCCCTTTAGTAAAATTTTACTTTAGTTAGCTCGAGTTTTCGGAGGAAGTCGGTTTTTCGTTTAAAAAAAAAATATTATTATACATACATACATATAATCACGCCTTTATCCTTTACGGGGTAGGCAGAGCACCAAGGGCTGATAGAACCACATGGTGCCACTTCTGACCAATTTTGAGGGTATAGTTGAGATGTACATGTTCGGTTAGTAGTGACAGGTGGTCAGCCCATCGCCTACAAAACACCAAGACCCTCTTGTCCCTCTACTGACTTGTACAGTATGCCCGGGAAGAGAAGCAGCTGTAGTATTATACGTTTTTTTTCACTCCCAGAGCAGCATAGAAGCATATATTTTTATTTCTTCTCAATTTGCAAGTTTGTGGTAACTTTCACCCGACTGGAAGAAGGGTCAAGTTTTATTCCAATCTTTGATAAGAATCGTAAATTGCCATCTGTAAATCTCATCTTATTTGCCAAAAGTGTATCTAGCAGATATAGTCTCTGAGTACAATATTAAAAGACCTATGAAACTTTGCAGTAATTCATCCAAGTTTTATAAATATTTCCATGTTATGAAATCTTTTAGATGGAGCAGCAGGCAAGCCAAAAATGATACACGCCCTCCGCCGCGGCGCCACCGTCATCAAGGCCTCCATGCCGACGATCCGTGATGTCAACGTCATTGATACTTACTCGCGTGTCATTTTCCCCGTATGCTTTCTCATTTTTAACGCGGTATACTGGGTGTTTTATATATTCGATTGAATTAAACCTGTAGGCACCTTTAGGTCATGTAAAATCAAACAAAATCGATGTGATTTTAGAACATTCCAGTGTGGTAAACGCGTAAGAGCCGTTGCGCATTTTGTATTCAAATCCGAGCGAGTGAAAATCTTTTTATCACATACTCAGATAACCGCGGATAATAAATAGCAATATCTGTTGCAGTTCTACTTATACTACTTTGAAAATACATCATAAAGTAGTAACTTTGGTTCGAATTGATGCGCAACGGCACAAGGTTAAGTTTAATTATGACGTAATAAGAATTTTGTACGCACAATGCGTTCGTTAAGAGTTTTAATTAGGTATATATTTAAAAGTTTTATGTAAGCATTAATTGTTTTAATTATAAAATTAAATAACGACTAAATAGGTAGAAAGAAAATCAATAGCATTTTGTTTTATATTTGTAAAATTGTTAATAAAGAAATGGAAAAAATTCTCACCCGGGTGGGAATCGAACCCACGACCTCTGCATTCTGCGTGTCATTTTATATTTGTTATTTTATGTAGTTTGTTAAATAATTGATCAAATGATGAGTTGCCAATTGTGAACAAAATGTGCTAAACATAATTCTGTGTAACAATGATTTTTTCTGTAGGATTTAATGTAAGTAGAAATAGCATATCGCATGTTAATACAAAAACTGCCAATTTCGTGAATATTAGCTATACTTACCTACCTACTTACTTACGTGTAAAACAACGCAATAAATGAATGAACGAAATATTTAGCTAGATACCTATTGATTTAAATGCTTATTATTTTGACAGTTCCCAAATTGTCCTATTTCACAAGTTTGTTGGTCAAATTAATTTAAGATTTGTATTATAGAAGAGTATTGAATTAAACTGTGGTGCCAATACAACCTAAAATTTTAATATAGTATTACTATGTATGTACCAAATGTGAACAAATCTAGCTTTTTGAAATTGTTAATCATCGGAAAAGAGGTGAAAATAATGTTGATATTCATACTAGAAACGAAAATTACAAGCCAATAGATTTAAATGTAAAACAAAAATTGAAAAATAAAATTTAATATCTACTTTTGCTATTTTATTTACAACCCTAAAAACGTCTTTAATCATTTTGATGTAATTTAACCGAATAGTAACCACTGTTCAAACAATTTGCACTACGATTTCAAAGTATTCAAACAAATTAATATGCGTTGCTACGCTCGTAGTCCGTAGCATGTGCTACGGACTACGTAACGCGGAGTCTGTGCTATCTACAATTTTATAGTCTTTGTTAGCCGACTGCGCCGGAGAGTGGGTCACTGGGTCATGCTTTTTTATTTACAATTATAATAATGGTGTTAAAGAAGTTTCACTCCTTCATCGGGGTTTATAAAAGGCATTTATAACCATGAATGCTACGACGAATAAAGGCTTAGAATAAACAGCTTTTTCCGAAGATAGTTATTCGCTTCTGTACAAGTAATGCCATCTAGGAAGGAACACTGGTTTTAGTTATAAATCCCAGCCTTTGGGATGAGAAGAGTTGATATTCCAACAGGTTCACCCTGTAAACATTTCTGCACCGACACGACATCTATCCTCCGAGGTTCATATCAGTAACGTAACTAAATTGAGAATAAGCTACCCTCAAAAAATGTTTATAACCACGCCACCCTTTTGTTACCTTGTAGCTACCAGTTTTTTTTTTTTAAGGTCGATTACTGCCATCTCTACATTTAAAGGGAAATTTTCCTTTATACATATAAGTAAAGTTACCTATTGAGATTTTGTGAAAATAATCGGTATCCAATACACTTACTTGCAGAGCTTTAGGTAATAATGCTTGATTGGTTATTTTTCTTCGCCGTTTTTTAAACCCTCATAGCTTTGGATTAACAGTAAAAAAATGATTAATTAATTAATAACAATTTTACCTGAATGTAGCGAAGTGGCCAAGCCACCTATTTTGACTTAGGCGTAGAGTACGTAAAGTTAGGCCTTGTTGAATTAAGGCATGTAGAGTTAGAAAGTTTACATCAGATCTTGTAACGTTTTGACATTACGAGGTTGAGTCTCGTCTTGGCAAACATTTCACATGAGAATGTTTATGGTGAGATTTAAATTATAATTATACTTAAGTACCTAAAACATTATTATGTAATGATCAGGTGCAACACTAGTAACGTGAATAACAAAATAAATATATCTTTTACCCTTAGATGAAAACAAAATAGCGGAAGATGGGTGACTCGTCTCCAGCGCGTGGACCGCTTAAATTGGGCCAACGTCGCCTGATTTTACTCATTTGCAGTTGAGAGTAGCAATAGCGCGCTTTTTTATTTTAAGCGGGGTAAAAGTTATCAAAATGCCTTCATGTGCTTTTGTGCGTTGTACTAATCACTCAAAAAAAAAACAAATCACATGGAATAATTTTTCACGCATAAGTATACGAAAACTTTAAATTCTTAGGTTAATAATTGTAAATTCTTTTATTGTTTTGATCGCCATTTTGCAGAGCGAGATAAAAATATATGATAAATCTATGTGCGACAAGTTAAACAAGTGCTGTGCGTGTGCGAATGCGCCCGCAGTGTTTCGTTTTTGCAGTAGCTTCTTACCATAGTTATTGTCTGGGACACGACTCAACCCGAAATTATTCCGATGATGCTCTATTGAAACGCGTTTGTCTCGCTCGCGCTACTGTCGAAATAAATAGGTTTGTCTCTATCGCTCAGTAGTGTACAACGTTTAATACAATTACAGCTGTGTGTGTGTGTTCGTTATGTAGCATGCCTAATTTCTAGTTGACGATTTTAAGGACGTGCCCTATCTTCCGCTATTTTGTTTTCATCTAAGCTTTTACCAGGTCAAGGCCACTAAACTAACCAATACGAATTTGAAGTAAAAAGATACAACCTTAAGTTATTATCCAATCGAATTAAGTTATAAATCCTCTATCTCCAGCTATAATCTGGAAAACCTTACCTATTTATATAATCTATTCTCATTTACAGTCACCGATACAATGTAAATGTAGGCGAGCGTTCAAAGCGAGTTGGAATATATTGTCAGCTTATATAGTGGTTAGTGGGGGGGCAGAGGGGGGTCCATTCATCGACAAAGCGCAGACTGCGCGGGTCGGCCGCGGGGCGAGGCGCGGGGAGCCCGGGGAACCTACGGCTCACCTACCGCCTATCCCTACCCCAGTTGCGCGAAACTAGCCCTGCTTGTAACGTGTATTCAGGACCTTAGGATACAGGACGAATACAGGAACTGCAGTGAATTATTGTGAAGTGATCAGTGTGCCTGTTTAGGCAGGCTAGTGAGTCTAGCTATGCTGACATCTGCGAAATTTTAAAGGTATGCTAATTGTTTTTGTTGGTTGGTTGGTTAATATTGTGTATTGAGAATTGCTTGTGATAAACCATCTTTTTTTTGTCAGTCAATCGAATATCCATTTCCATACAATCTGTTTAGAGTTTTATGTAAGTACGGAAATTGTTAAACTAAATAAATATTAACCGCCACATCAATTAATAGATATCGCATCCAACTATGAGCATAACATTATAACGTCATCATCATCAAAAACATCATCTATCATCTTTTTCTATCTATCATTCAATTTCCATCACATTTATAGATTCGTCGTAAAAGGCGGTCTATCCCAGTAATTCCCGATAGTCCGTGGGCGGAAAGTGTTGGGCTCCGGGGGTGCGGGGCGCGGGGCGGCGTGGGCGCGGGGCCGCGCAATTCAGCTCGGTATTGATCGCGTTTTCATACGTATTCGCTCAATATTATCATAATAAAACATTAGAGGTGTTTTGGGAATGCCAGATTTAACAGAACTAGGTACCTATAGTTATATATATATTTTTTTTGGTTTGTGGTTTTAAATCGTCAAAATAATATTGAATGAATAGAGCATACCTAGGCTAAGCAATAATAAATTCAATTTCTACCTAAAGTAACATGGGATCTGATAACTATTCGCGATGAATTTATAAAAACCATATAAAGGCAAATTAAACTAATAAAGAAACTTATTAAGTACAGAAATAAAAAATAGGTAATGTGGAGACCGATCGTTTTAGATGGTTGCTTCATTTTTGCTTTCTCAGTATACCAAACTCAGTTCATATACCAAAGCTGTTTAATGATTACCTGACTACATGTATTTATGAGCATATTCAAGGCATTTTAAAATAGAACATCCATTTTGGACTTGGATATTTTGCTCTATCAATAATATAAACATACCCTACAACCTTGCCTACTACATAGCACTCCATGCGATAAGTAAAATAGAAACGTAGAGTCCTTAAAATAAGCATGAAAAGGCAACAATTTAGTATAATTTTATTTATCTAGTTGCGTTCCATTGCAAAAATAACGGTTGTAAAATGGAACTGCGTAGAATGCGCAGGTTTCTGCGTCGTGAATGAAAAAGCGCTCAACAAGTAGGTAGCTTCTACCGCGCATGCGCCAAATGGGAATACAGAATTTTCAATATGGCTGTTTTGGAGCTTTCTATAAGTAATATTCTATTTCGTAATAAGTGAACAATATTAAATGAAAATTGTATAATATTTGAAAAGTGACTACAATTGGATTTAAAGACATAATTAGTGATAAGATACTGTTACGTACCTACCACTATTTACATTCGGAATACCTACACCGTTAATAAAACAAAATCACGGTTTAAAAAATTGGGTTGCCATTGCACTCCTACATTTGCTGAAATCTTCTAAAATAAGACTTAACAGCTGCTTCACAGTTAAGCACGAGCGATAAACGTTCGTTATGTAATGAGGGAAGGAGTAACTTGTGCCGATGAAATTATGCAAATAAAGTTATTTATTCGCGAGGTGTTCAGATGACGTAGTTCCGCTAAAAATAGCGCGCTTAGATAATAGTGTTATCTAGCTAGACTTTAGTTCAACGGTAATGGTCTCGGGATAACGTAAGTAATGATGATACCTATATGCTGATATATATTACTTTACTATATTACTTACATGTCAATTTATTGGTAATTTTCATAAGAATTATTAAAACAAATTGAATATATACAGGATGATTTTTGGTCGTCAACGTTCCCGCAAACTACGGAATCTCCTCATCATCACGATCATTTTTCTCCATCGAAGCATACCTGGGAAGTGTCTGGTTCCCAAGATATTAGGGTCCAAAGTTGAGTAAATAGACTGCGTTTTTCTGCATAAATGCACATAGACGCGCGTTGCAAGATTTTTTCACGATAAATAATTAATATCTGTCTATGATAAAACTAACATAAATACTAGACACTATAAATTTCGCCCGATCAATAAAAAAAAAAATTACATTGTTTCCCAGCATTTTTTTGTCATAAACTTATTTTTATTATTTGATGTATAGAGTACGTACCCTTCGTTAATGGTCGCAACAAAAAAACATCCTGTATATTTTTTAAATACGATGATTACCTAGGTACACATTGCTGTGTTGAAATTAGCATTACTCTTAAGTATAAATCGAAATAATTGTTCTTTAATAGCATCATAAAATCAATCCACTTTACTATCTTGCACATTACGAGTATGTCATTTTTAATTCATATATTTTACCCAAGTTAAAGCTGTTGATAGAATATGACTCAAAACCGATTTGACGGTTCGCTACAGCTTTCCTCACTTAATGAATAAATAACGTGAAAACATGAAGGTAATAAAAATACCGTGAAAGTACTTAATTTTGACCGCATCTCAGCCACCACGTCTCGTGTTTTCGGACCATTAACCACGCCTTGAACAGCAAGCACAATGGGCGAAGTATTAGCTCTGAACCTTAAGTTTAATTTATGACAAGTAGGTACTTTCAGCGTTTTACTGAAGGATGCTTGGACTATCTTCATCTGTGCTGTTGTTCCCAGATTCATTTAACATTTTTTTTTAAACCAGACATCAATCTCTTCGTACCTATTGGTGTTATGTATTACAAATATTACCAATAGGCACTTTCAGCGTTTTATTTAAGGATCCTTGGACTATTTTCATCTGTGCTGTTGTTTCCAGATCCATTTAACATTTTTTTAAACCAGACATCGATTTCTTCGTACTGTATGTATGTTATGTATTATAAACATTACAAACTGATGACTCATCCAACAGTGTCAACTCTGGTTATCATCATCTTTATAATAAAACACAGTATGGTTGGACAACGACTGACGTTTATTCACAGATACATAATACCATCGATTATAGTGCGATCATAGGTGGTGCCAATAGCTATATTTTGTTAAAATTTAACACCCCCACTAAACAAAATAAAAGGGTTCACACATTATCACACCATACATCAAGTACGTATGTATGGTATACTATACTTGGTATACTTAAACCATACTTACATCATAGGATAACAATATCATTTTTATTCTATGGCACCCATGTACAGAATCTATTCCAAAAAAATTATTATAAGTTATTTTTTATTAAACAAACCAAACATACTTAAATAATCATAATGTTTACATTAACATAGACCTTTAGTTAATAGATATGCGGGCATCTCTGAAGTGGACAATTATTTAATTTTTATAACTTCACTAGCAACTTTTTCTCTACAAAAATGATACCGCACATGTATATGTTTGGATCTCTTATGGTAAACAGGATTGGCCGACATCTTATGGGCTGACTGATTGTCATTGTATATTGGTATAGGATAAGTTTCATTTGTTAATTCAAACAACAAATTTCGCATGTATACAGCTTCCTTGCAATACTCTGAAATACCCATATATTCAGCCTCCGTACATACTACAGTAGTCTGCTTCTTGGTTTCCCAAGAAATTGCACCATTTGACAGTCTGAAATAATATCCAGTATAGGATCTCCTATTACATTACTGGCCCAGTCTGCATCTACAAAAGCTTCTAATTGACTAATACCAGTAGCTGAAAACTTTAAACAAAAGGATTTAGTTTTCTTTAAGTACTTTAGAACTCTTTTTGCCTAGGCCCAATGCTCCTCATTGTAACAGTTATTAAACTGGCTCAAGAAATTTACAGAAAATGCAATATCAGGACGTGTGAGCACAGCTAATACATAAGCGAACCAATCAATTTCTGATAAGGAAACCTTTTGTCACATTGCTCACTTTTAGACAAATTTAGTCTAGGCTCAATTGGTGTCTCTGAAGACTTACAATCAGACATATTGAATTTCAACAACAACTCTTCAATATAGCTTTCTTTGTCTAAAGTTATTGTACCATTATTTTTGTCTAGATCTACTCTCATGCCCAAACAATTTTTATACATCCCAAATCTTTGATTTTAAACTTTGATGACAAACATTCTTTTAACAACATTGTTTCTTTTTCATTATTTGAAAATACAAAGAAATCATCAACGTACAAAGCAATAATGATCTTTACATCTTTATACATTTTTGTAAACAGACATGGTTCCAGTTTAGATTTTTTTAAACCCAATGATTGTAATAATACATCCACTCTTTGATACCATGCTCTTGATGACTGTTTCAAGCCATAAATAGCACGTTTCAAGCGCAAAACCTTGTTTACATCATCATTTTCACCCTGGAAACATGGTGGTATCATCATATACACTTTTTCATTTAAGAATCCATTTAAAAATGCAGTGTTAACATCCAGATGACGAATTTCTAAATGAAGCTGAACTTGCTAGCTAGCTATCTTGGCTTTTGCTTTAGCGTCGTTAGGATGGCCGCTGGTCACGATGCACTGCTGCATACCTTCTAATATTAGGTAGTTCTACACCGCAAACGCTCAATATTCATAATTCTATCTACCTCTCAGCTTTACAATACTTGCAATAAGATTTGTAGACATTTTTTGCACTATATTTCCACTGAAAATCTTTGAACTCGCGTGATTTGCCCATAACCTATAATGAAACACAGTATGGTTGGACAACGACTGACGTTTATTCACAGATACATAATACCATAGATTATAGTGCGATCATAGGTGGTGCCAGTAGCTATATTTTGTTAACATTTCACAATCTTCCTGCCATTATCCTCATTATTTATGGGGTCGGCGGAATATGTTTTTTCCGAAATTCACATGGCCAAAGATTTGGCATTTGTTTTACGGCTTGCTGCCTGCCTGATGCCAACCCTCCTCGGGTATAGCTAAGTTACAAAAAAGTCCCTTCTTCTTCAGCCTATTGCAGTCCACTGCTGGACGTAGGCTTCCTCCAGGGCACGCCACAAGGCTATTTCCATAGGTGGGTTTTGCCCAGTCTCCACGCTGGGCAGGCGGGTAGGTGACCGCAGTGTGATTTTCGGACTATGTTGTCAGTACGGGAGGCGCTGCTGCACACCTCCCGAAAACCCTTAATCGATACCCACCGGCAGGCAGGGGTGGTACAAACTCTACTTTGCCGGCACCACGCGGTACAGGGCCGTGACTGGGATCGAACTTACGCCTTCCGACTGTACGGCGCACGTCTTAACCATTGGGCTATCGTCGCTTCCTATGTCAACTCGGTCAATACCATGGAAAACTTTGTCTCATATTTTCTAGGGAATTAGCAATTTTAGTAATATCATAGAATGAGATTCTTATTCCTCTATGGCAGGTCCGCATCCAGACCGCCGACCATTTTGTGCGAACTTGCACTACAGAGTGCAAAAATGTGGGATACATTATCTTTTTTGACGTCAATTCGAAAACCAATTTTACTCCACACTTCAGACAGATAGTCTGCAACAAAAAATGCAATTTTTCTTATTGACATGTGAAAAATTACCTTTGTTATTTCCGTAATTACATGTTTTTGACAAATATTTCTTTTTCTATAAATAAAATAATGTGCGGACCGCGATGGTTATTTCATTTCTTGAAATGGACCCCGAGCGAAACTAATTTCTGACCCCTGCTCTATGGTAATAGTAAACCCAATGAAACCCACGCAATATAGCATTTAACTACTTATTCACTTGTTGATCTATGGCAGATCTATGACAAATATTTATTTTTCTATAAATAAAATAATGTGCGGACCGCGGTGGTTATTTCATTTCTTGAAATGGACCCCGAGCGAAACTAATTGCTGACCCCTGCTCTATGGTAATAGTAAACCCAACGAAACCCACGCAATATAGCATTTACCTACTTATTCACTTGTTGATCTATGGCTGAAATGGTTGTAATTGTTTACAAATGACACCATTATACATAAAATCATCGCGTTTTCCTGGAGGTGTAGGCAGAAATCATGGACATTTATCTACACCTCTTTCGCTTTATCACCCTTCATAAGATTCTTTACGCATTTTCATAGTTCAGGATAGGTACTTCTGTCTAGATCTTTCCCCAGAATTTCTCCGATATGGTCAGAAAAAGTACGACATAATCCTTCCAACTCTTCGGTTGTAGGTAAACTTTCTCATCACACATTTACATATTAAGTAAAATGCAAGAGCTTCAATTTATTACCTTGAATTTGTTAATCAAAGTATGTATTTTTGTTCAGCAAAAGGCGTGGGAGCTTCGCAATGAAAAACCCGCTGATGTCGCCCAGGTCAATGCGAGCCCACTGCTGGTGAACCGCCACCATGCCTGCTCCGCTAACCATCTACCTCGGTGTCATCGCCTTGATATGGTTATGTGGTAAGTATTTTCCACATTCTACAAAAATTATAAATGCGAAAGTTTGTGTAAGGATGTAAGTAGGTATGTATGAATGTTTGTTGCTCTTTCACGCAAAAACTACTGAATGGATTTTAGCCGCGTGGTGCCAGCAGAGTAGAGTTTGTACCACCCCTGCCTGCCCGTGGGTATCGTACGAGGCGATTAAGAGTTTCCGGGAGGTGGTCAGCGGCGTCTTCCGTACTGACAACATATTCTGAAAATCAGACTGCGGTCACCAACCCGCCTGCCCAGCGTGGTGACTACGGGCAAAACCCCCTGTGGTAGTAGCCTTGTTGCGTGCCCTGGGGGAGACCTACGTCCAGCAGTGGACTGCAATAGGCTGAAGAAGAAGAAGAAGAACATAGGCTACAATTTATCCCGGGAAAATTATTTTTATCCCGGATAATTTCGACATTTTGTTTTTTCTGCAGTACACGCGGACGGAGTCGCGGGCGTTTACTAGTCCTCTATAAATCTTGAAATTGATTCTCTGTTGGTTCCAATTTACGAAGTCAAAGAGTAAGGTTAATCAAAGAGTCTGTCCACTGTACCGTATCATACACTGACCGACTATGCAAAAATATTGATTGTATTACTTTAGGTATATGAAAGAAACAACGGCCACTGGCTTGTTCCGTCACCGGCCAAGCACGTAGCTTTCTTACCCATCACGTAGCATGCACGGACTAGCAACGAATACTCGTCGACATTTTTATGATCATGCGCCACTTGCCTGACACGTTCCTTTTACGGTCATGGTATAGTGTGACAAGTGGACAGACTCCTTTAACACATTCTCACGCATACATGCCAAATGACATTGAGACAAGAGGTCTAAATTGGTTTATGCTCACTCATTGGCACATGCATTGTCAATTGCAACAACGTGAGGTGAGCTGTTGCCATGCTGTTTAATATCTACTCGTATTCCTAGACAGGAAATGTTTAATTTTTATCAATGTATGTGACTTGTTACCAGAGGTTTTGTTGATTTGTATATATACCGCTGTGTTACCATCATAAGTTTTGAGACACTTTTAACTGACGAGAGAAATAAAGTAAATTACCAAGTTCTTATTTTGAGAATGAAACCGATATCTACTTACCTAGAGTACGAAAGATATTTTACCCGGGTCCGTATAACAATCACCAAAGCTACTAATGGAATGGACGCAAATCACATCAAACATTATGCAATGATATTTACTTCACGACCTCTCTGGCGCAGCAGTCGCAGGCAGGTGTTTTGGAAATATCTGACCTCCCTTAAGAAAGGCACAGCTTCGAGTTTGGATCCTGCCCGGGGCTAATATTTATGATTTCGCATCTGTATAACACCTATTACATACCTACTTTTGTTTGATGTACACGATTCGTGTAGTGCTCGTTTCCCTTGTACCTTGAAGTTACTGAACTTATTTTCCCTAGCCGACGCGGACGACAAGGGTGGCCTGGTCTACTCTCGCCCCACCAACGGCTCGGCAGACCCGCCAGACCCTCGCTCTCCCGTCGGCCGAGTGCCGCCGTACCAACCGCCACCTGCCGTCGGAGGTCCCGTGCCTATGCCCCCAGGGTATCTGCCGAAGAGCCCCTTTACACGAATCGAACCTTGGCTACGTAAGTCTTCAATTAAATTAAAACTTTTGCCCCAATTAAATATTTCACAAATGATAAATCAAGGATTTTGTAAAAGTTTAAATATTGTAAAAAGATGTTTTATATCTCTCTTAAATAAGCAAGATCATAGATAGATAGTCATTATTATCATTTCTTTCATTCAGTTTCTTGTTTTTACATTTGGAATTACGTCACAGATCGTCCTGGGCATGCTAAAGAAATCGATGAAGGCCTGGTATCAGAGTACATTGAAGAACATGATGACGGTGGATGCCATCAACCATGTCCACCACAGCAATTTTCTTGTCAGGTAATATTGATTTTCTCTTCCAATAGCGACTTCCATTGTTTTAGTTTACCTCCTTATTCTTGCATTGATTTTGAAGGAACCAAAAAATTAGATTTACTCATGGCACCTGTTTTTTTTAAAAAAACTTCCGTAATCTTTGCATATTACTCGTGTAACATACATACATACATATAATCACGCATTTATCCCTTACACGGTAGGCAGAGCACCAAGGGCCGATAGAACCACATGGTGCCACTTCTGACCAATTTTCGGTTAGTGACAGGTGGTCAGCCCATCGCCTACAAAACATCAAGACCCTCTGGCGTAGCTGTAGTATTATACGTTTTTTTTAAACTCCCAGAGCAGCCTTGAAGATACTCGTGTAACAAACCTCCAATAACCCCAATATACAATAATTATACCTTATAGGGAATTAAGCACCACCAACATTCCTAAGATACATGAAATAAATTCAGTGGTACAGACCCGGGATCTTACCATTAGGCTATCCTGTCTCAAGAAGATCTAGCCACTAATTTAATTATCCAGGAATCCTGCACATGCATTCCAATGGAGAACCGCTGCAACGGCCTGGTGGAGTGCGCAAAGGCAGAAGACGAGGCCGGCTGCACGCGCGCTTGCGACGAGCACGAGAACCGAACCATCTGCCATAACACCAACGTCTGCATCTCCATCGACTGGATCTGCGATGGCGATAACGATTGCGGGGATTTTTCTGATGAGACTCATTGTGGTGAGTGCGGTTGCTCCTCATATTATCGACAAGTGATAACTGTCCGTTACAATACCAATACCTCAATGGATGACTTGTTTTGGTCTTCTGGTAAACTAGAGAATTCAGTGAATCCAGGATGAGACGATTCTCTCAATATAGGTATTGCAGTTCCTTCGTCTACTTACTTTACTTCGATGTCTTCTTTTCTTTATTGCAAGTCATGAAACATAATAAAATGAGTTTAAAAAAATCTAGGTATAAAGTATTTAATCTAACACGAGGAACACAAATTAAATTAGTTGGACCAACAATGTTTCATACACGTTGTTGGAAATAGTAATTTACCTAAATATCATGTGATTATGAGTAATCAAACTCGTACTGAAAAGAGATCTGTGATTTCTTTTACCTAATTAATTAATTAATGGGACATAGGCGTGAGGTTATGTAAGAATTATGATGTATGAGTGAGTACTCAAAGCCAGATGGTACCTAATTTCCCACAAGTAAATACTACATAATTATTCCCACAGGCGAAGCAGTGAACTGCACAGCAGATCAGTTCCAGTGCGCCAATGGACTGTGCATCCACCGAGATTGGCACTGCGACGGCGACAACGACTGCCGCGACAGCTCCGATGAAACCAACTGTACCAAGGGCAAGTGAGTATACTGTGACCTTTCATTGTACTGAATTATTTGTTGGTACTGTATTATGTCTTTACGTAAAAAATAAAAAACGTCGAAGGTTCTCACTTGGTTAGCAACATCCTCAGGCGACATCACTACACGGAACTGTCGACAGTGGCGACAACACAAGGGCGTGCGATTTGTGCACTAATAATATCACTTGCGCAGTTGGCTAATCTCCGCTTAGATTGGCTAAAATTCGTTGAAACACGGTCTGGAAGATTATATATGTCTGGAGGGTTATGGACATTCAATGATACCTACTTTGTTTCGTTAATTATAGAATAGATAGAATAGTCAAATAGCTAATCAATGACTGAGTAGCTAATGAATGAATTCCTCACGTAACATCTCCCCTATGTTTATCCCATAATAGAGTAAGATTACCAAACTCGTATAATGATAGTCAACAACAATGTTAATTAGCCCAGTCATCTTTTTTTATTAATTCGTTTATATAAATATGAAATTTGTCCCAATATCCATGCTAAAAAAACCTATCGCATAGAAGGTAGGTACTTATTGATAGAAATTGCAACTACTATTAGTGGTAGGTAGTTACAGTGGGAATATTAGTGCGATGTGTTTTTGCATAAAATAAACACAATTTTGATTCTACTTATGTCCATCTAATTTATAAATGAAATTGTATTAGGCGTTACAATTCGGAAGTTCAAACACGGATGCCACGGATGTTGGCGAATTAATCTAGTTTTTTGATTTCGGAATAGTGCGATGCTAGGTGCTCGGATCTGGTTTCTTGAGGCGATTGTAGGTAGTGCAAGTGCTTGTTTTCGCAGTTACGATTTATCAGATCCGAGGGTCAGTGGAGGGTGTAGGGCCCAGTGGTGGGCGAACCCATTGTGAATCTATCTAATTTCTTAATTCTATAAGTACTTAATATAAACTTGGTTTTACCTAAGCTTTAGATGGATACACAGTAGCATAGATATGATAATGCTAGTTATTTGTAATCACAAACAGATTTTTCGAGAGCATTGTTGTTTTGCCAAGTTGTTTTTCTTGTCGGAACATGAATGAAGACATTTTTCCACTCACCCTTTCGGGGCTTACTACCATACCATTTGACGTCACTCCTGACAATTGATAGGGTCGTTAAAATAAGGGATGTAGGCGTAAGGGGTCATTGATGGGACTTAGGCAAATTAACTTATTTTTTGAGTGGAGCTACATAGAATGTATTAGAAATATTATTTAAAGATCAGTTAATAATAAATAATTGGATTTATTTCATGATGGCCCGGATTGGATTGAGATTGATGTAAAAGACTATTTCTCAATTATTCAGAGAAAAGTGGTAGAAGTTGCGTAATTACAAATCATATTATCGTGAAAAAGAATCCAGTAAATAATTGGTTTTATCCGAAAGATAAGTATATCAGTCTCGAAAGAATGTGCAAATTGTATGCAATCTCGAGTGGTTTTACATGGTAATGATTTGTATCGAGAATGATTAATTTTTATGAAATGACGAGACACTCCAATTGTGGGAAAATTGCCTCTTCCATGTTAGGATAAACATTCTAAACAGCCCTTAATTAATTCCGGTTTATTTTAATACTTAATTTTATTTATGAAATTAGGTAATTGTATTATAATATCGGCTTATGGACTTTTACAATTTACCTATATTAGCAAACCTTATTGTATATTAGGGACATGATAAGCGGTGATAGCCCAGTGCACATTGACATGCACCTTCCAAGCGGGAGGCGTAAGTTCGATCCCAGTCACGGGCCTGTACCAATGAATTTATTTCATGTACAGATTTTAATGTTATAAAATTGTCACTTAGCTCGTGCCTCGAAAAGCACGTAAAACTGTTGGTTCTGCGCCTGATCTCTCTCCGGTCGTGTCAGCTTCCGTCCCATCGGACTATGAGAGTAAGAGAACAGAGAGTGCATCTGTGTTTGCGCACACACTTGTGCACTATAATATCTCCTGCGTACCTGGCCAATGTCCGTAGAGATTGGTCGACTTGGCCGATATACGGTCGGAGATCATCATCACATGAAAATCATAAATGTGCATTCCCGCATAAGTATTCACAACTATAGTAGTGCTAGATACACTATCATCGCGAGTAAATAAATACCGGGATAAAAATTAAAGTTCTCTCTTTTAGCATTCCTTCGCGAAAAGATCAAACACAAACATATGGACAGGTAAACAGATAGTCCCTTTCGCTTTCCTTATTTATAACACAGTTTACGGCTAAAATTCATCTATACGGAACTATTATTTTTACTTTTTGTCACTTGCGCGGTTTGGTCGGGGCGGGATCGATACGCGGGGGCGGCGGGACGTTGTCATGGAAACGCGCCCACGCGCAAGCCTGCGTCCCGAACTCCCAATATATCCCGCTTGTAGGCGGCGGGACCTATCTCACAAGGCGTGATTAACATCAGTAAGGCATGTCCATCGTAATGGGAGGCGACAAGCGAATTTGCATGCTTTTACGTAATCATGTTTACTCTACGAAACCCGTCGAAAGGAGTTATGACGTCGCTTGGCAGTGGGCACTGAAATAGGTACCGACTGAGAATAAAACTTGCCTATTCATAGCAAGCTCTATTATATCATGGGTATTTGCGATAGAGTAGTTATTCGATTCGATAGGTACCTACTTTTATCACGGGTTGTATTTGTTGTTTTCAATGCTGTTGCACAAAGTTTGAATTTCCTTCCATTTTTAATTACCGTTTTTGAATCTGATGTTCAATATCACGAATGCACTACTTATAAAGCGATGCTGATTACCTGAAAACGTATTAATATTAAATAGTGCGCTTAGTAAACTAAATAATTATAGGTTATCTTTTAAATAGACAATAAATGGTATGTAAATTTAGATTTTTATCTGGTAAGACAATCGATAAGCCCACATTCTCCCTCTGCTGGGGCTAGTATAGGCCTCTTCCCTACTACGCCATTCACTCCGGTCCCGTGCCTCAGCCATTCGTCGTATAAAATTGCGTTAAAACAAAATCACACCCAGCTAGGCTAATAAAGTTGATAATTATATACGTATGGTCAATGAGAGAAATTAAATAAATGAAATGTTCATCTTATCATCAGATGCCGTCACAACCAGTTCATGTGCGCTACCGGTGAATGCATCTCCGTGCATTGGAAATGCGACAAGGAACCTGACTGCCCCGACAACTCTGATGAGTCCGAATGTCGTAAGTATACAATAATTAAATTGTCTTAGTATTTATTTTAAACACTCGGTAAAAGCTGGATTTATAACATACCACTGTATGACGAGTCAGACTGGTAAAACGTGCTACTTATGTAACCTGTGCTGATGCGGGGCTTACTTAGAATACATCAGCTGCAACTCCTTCCGTGCATGTCGAAATAGTCGACTAAGAAACTTAGGGGCGTTCTCTCGGGCGATTAGCTCGCTAATTGCTTGAATAATCTCTGATCTTTTACACTCTGATCTTCCCGCTTGATAAACGTGGCTATATTCGTAGGATTTCATTCACGATCCTGTTCTGGATTCCCCATTTTTTGGAACACACACAGCCGTATAAAAAAATAATACTAGGTGATTTTACGCTCATAGATTACGCTATGCCTGTAGAATATTCCATGGTTATACTTAACGTTTGTTTTCACATTCAACAGCTGTGGAACTTATCCGCTGTGCTGAAAACGAGTTCCAATGCGACAACAAGAAGTGCATACGCAAAGAGTTCCAATGTGACGCCGACAATGACTGCGGTGATTGGACGGACGAGGACGCCTGCCCGATGTTGCCTGGGAACTGCAATGCTGGGGAGTTTAAGTAAGTCCTTTTTAAAACGTAACAAGTCATTTTTCCAATGTTGACATTACATAGTCCTAAAATCACACTGCGGTGACTAATCCGCCTACCTAACGTGGTGACTATAGACCAAAACCCCTCTATAGAAGCAGCCTTGCTTGTGGCGTGCCCTGGGCGAGGAATGCAATAGGCCGATATGATGATGAGTATTGTATCTATATCTATCGGATTTTTCCTACAAAATATTGAATAAAGTTTCGATTGCTGCTCGCAACTGGTAATTACAGTGAGATACAGTTTTCACCCAAGATGTGTTTCCTTGAATAGGTCTAAAGCTGCAACATAGCTCTACAAAAACTCGTATTGTTGCCAACAGATGCAGTGATGGCAAATGCATTCCTGATCGGTGGCGATGCGATAACGAAAGGGACTGCGCTGATGGTGGCGATGAACTTAACTGCGAACCCCATGATATTCGGAACTGCACCACTGACGAGTACACCTGTGCTGATAGACGGTGTATATTGGTTAGTATTAGGGAAAAAAATATTAAAATATATTGATGTGACTTATGGTTTATGACAGAGAGTTCGCCGCAAAGATTGGTTATATAAGCTATCTTTGTGCAAATGCACGTCAAGCCGACTAGGAGTGGAAGTGGCCGCCAACGGTCATATAGATCATCATCACCAGATCAGCACAGACCATGTTAGAACTTTGCCAATAATTAATTTAGTATTGGGAGTTTAACTTCTTATTTACAAAATGACGCAATGTCTGCTACAGGAGTATATTTGAGCTGGTTTATATTATACAATACTTACTAACATTGTACCGACAGAAAACCTGGATCTGCGATGGCGTTAGGGACTGCACAAATGGAGAGGACGAAATGAACTGCAAGGTCGTGTGCGAAGCAGACCAGTACATGTGCAAACCTCAGGGGAATCTCCTAAGCAATGCGTTCAGAAACTGTGTCAACAGAAAACATGTGTGCGACGGTGTAAAGGATTGCCCCCGAGGGGACGATGAAGACGAATGCCCTACTAAAAGAAAGTGCACGCCACAAGACCGATGTGAAAAGTTGTGTATCACAACTTTTGATGGAAAGCCGGCGTGTTCTTGCCCTTTAGGTTTTTTGATGGCTGAAGACGGTTTCAGGTAAGATTTGTTGATTCTTCTACTACGTCGTTGTTACAGTGATGTTATGATTTTACCAACGACTGGTTTTTATTACCGTTTATGTAATAATATCTACGCGAACTCTAGCTTCGCTGCTAAATATAGTCAAAGAAATATTATTTGCTCATCATCACATAATTTTGGTATGTTCTAATCATCTATTATTTTCTTTAGCTGCCGTGACATCGACGAATGTATGTACGAACAAGACCCAGTTTGTTCCCAAACCTGTTCCAACACCGTGGGTAGTTTCAAATGTGGGTGCATGACCGGATACGTATTGAGACCGGACGGAAGATCCTGTAAATCTACAGGCGGGTCACCCACGCTACTGTTTTCCAATAGAGTTGGAATACGAGAGGTAACTTTATATAAGCTATTATTAAAATTTAAGATCTAGGTCGATCTCTAATTAATATAAGATAAGAACCCTTTGTAAATTTTCTATTTAAAAACAATTAGTTATTTTGTTGTTATTACTGTTATTTTCAGGTATGGCTTACTGGTGATAATTACATGCCGGTAGTAAAAGGCCTACATAGCGCAGTAGCTTTGGACTACCATTACGAGAAAAAGCTTGTATTTTGGACTGAAAACAACTTGCGTGTTATACGAGTGGCTCACATTGAAAATAACACTATGTCAGGTAATTTTAATGATCAATGTGTCTTGTTTATACTTCCCACGATACAGTTAGGGTACGTGAATTAAAATGAAATTAATAGATTGTTTTTATGGATTAATAGAAATAAAAATATATTACTTCACAACACACGTCACACACACGCCACACGTCATGTGTCGTGGGTACTAAGTGATGGTATATTGAAATCTCTATTTCCATTACAGATGTCGTAAAATGGGGTTTAGAGACTCCCGGTGGTATAGCAGTCGATTGGATACACAATTTGCTATTTTGGACAGACTCTGGCACGAGACGAGTAGAAGTTTCTACTCTAGATGGTTCCCTTAGAGGAGTCTTGGCTGCAAATGATTTAGACAAACCAAGAGCGATTGCGGTGCATCCAGGAGATGCGTTGGTCTTTTGGACTGATTGGGGTATGTATTTTAACTAAGGGTTTATTAATAGACACTATCCATCTCTTTTGTCTAATTAGCCCGAATTCAACTTAAGAGTGAACAATGTAGGTATCACTAAATCTAATTTTATTTTCATCAGGTCCAAACCCCAAGATCGAACGATCAGATATGGATGGAAACAGACGGAAGAGTGTGATAGTTGATCAAATATTCTGGCCCAACGGACTGACAATTGACTACATGGATTCCAGAATATACTGGGCTGATGCCAAACATCATGTCATTGAAAGGGCTACGTTTGACGGACGTGAACGTAAACGCGTAAGTTATTCAGGCAATGAGCTGAATATTTACGTAGAATATAGTAAATTCTTTAAATTACATATCTGAAACATATTATTACAGATCACCAACAAAGGTCTTCCACATCCATTTGCACTGACGTTGTTCGAGGATGCTATCTACTGGACTGACTGGCATACCAAGAGTATAACCACTGTCAATAAGAAGACTGGCAAGGGTATTCAAACCGTTCATGCTGGATTAAATGTCCCTATGGATATACACAGGTAAAAACAATTATATTATTGTTTGGCCCTTGTATATACTCCAATTATTGTGAGAAAATACGATATCGCGTTCTAAGATTTGTATGTAGGAAGTTTGATTCTGTCCGCGTCCCAGAAATAGGCTCCATCCAATACACACATGACGGTTTCCGCGTTAGTTATACATATTTACCTACATTCCGTAAAGCTGAATATACAGGGTGTTTGTGACAGCCAGGCAAATATTGATACCATGACTTCAGACCATGATTCTGGGCCGGAAAACACTGAAAATTTTCACAGGAAAACTCTAAAATTTTCCGACATTTTTTCATATTTTTAGGAAAAAATTGTTTAGTTCGTTTAATTAGGCCTTAAATAATGACATAATGACCAAAAGGAAATTTTAAAAACAAAGTTGCCTTCAAAAAACTGATCAACCCTAATGGAGAGTCACAATTGATCAAAAAAACAGAAATGGGTCATACAATAACTAATAAGCCTAATAAATAAGCCTAAATATTGCTGCTTTTTTCAGCTATCATCCGTTGAGGCAGCTTAACACATACAAGAACAGATGTGGCCCAAGCAACGGCGGATGCTCACACATGTGTCTTCCGAACAGCGACAGCTATTCATGCCGATGTCCAGTTGGCTTTAACTTGAACTCTGATGGGTATGTAATATGCTAGAAATTTACTTATTACATCATAAGGACTTGATGATTTATATTTCTTTTCGATAGGCGAACCTGTGAAAACACTCCAGAGAAATTGCTGTTATATGCTCGACGAAAGGATATCAGACTAAAGCAACTTAACGCAAGGAAACAAATCGATTCATTAGATATGGTGAGTTCAATGTCATGTTATATTAAATCCATTTACATTTTCCATAGACCATGTACTTATCTACTCATTTAACTACTGAATTCCGAACAGGTCATTCCCGTGGATAACATAAAGTCCGCTGTGGCTCTTGATTGGGACCACAACTCTAATTCCATATTTTGGACAGATGTAGAGAAAGATACAATCAATAGAGCTTACTTGAATGGTTCAAGTCAAACTGTTTTAATATCTACCAATTTAAGTAAGTATTGTAAATTATACGAAGAGCCTTAATATCTACTTATAAGTAAAACATTTTCGATGACCCGGTTCTTTTAAAATTACAGTATCACCTGCTGGTTTAGCTTATGACTGGATTTCCAATAAAATATACTGGACTGATGCTGGTACAAACAGAATTGAAGTTGCAAACGCCGACGGGTCAATGAGAGCTTTGCTAGCCTGGAAGAAAATTGACAAGCCAAGGGACATTGTCGTGGACCCAAAAGGTGGCGTCATGTATTGGTCAGATTGGGGAGCAAGTCCGTGCATTGAACGAGCTGATATGGACGGCGGGAATCGAAAGCGGATAATATTCGGTGATATGACATGGCCCAACGGATTGGCATTGGACTTAGCCAACAACCGCATTTATTGGACGGATGGCGGAAATCGCACCATCGAGTATGCTAATCTTGATGGGTCTGGGAGAACTATTTTGAGTAAGTTTTTTTTTTTTATAAATTGAGCTGTTCGATTAATATATGTACTTACACCAACACAATAATTAGGGATTTTCTGATATCCCAAAAGTTCTGGGAACGCTAATTCTCAGGTCAACTCAAAGCTACCCTTAAAAATTTTATTTGTAAGAATTTTTTTAGCTGTCCGAAAATCTCTCATTAACATTTTCTTTTTCTTTAGGCAATGATTTACCGCACCCATTCGGTCTGGATTTATATGGCGATGAAGTTTTTTGGACGGACTGGGATACACAATCTATACAGGCTGCTAATAAATTTACTGGCAAAAACCGCAGGACATTAGGCTCAGGAGTATCAGGCCTAATGGATGTGAGAGTATTTCACAAGGAAAGAAGAGGAGGCGTCAATAGGTACGTATGATTTAATATTCAGAATACATATAAAACAATCGAAGTAGTCGTTTCTAAACATTTAAATTATTTGTCAATAAAGGTGCGGAAAAAATAATGGCGGATGTTCGCATCTTTGTTTGTTGAAACCTGGAGGAAGGTCGTGTGCATGTCCTATTGGAATAAAACTTATGGTAAGCAGAAATTTGTTTCTATATTTAGAACCGGAATATCACGAAGGACTGGAATGGATTGTGAGTCAGATGTCACTCATACATCATAGACTTCTAGGGACGGATGAAAAAGTCGTTATCCCAAATAATGGTGAATTACAAGTTTTATAACTATATGTACTTAATTTAATATGATTTTTATGTGCTTACTGGCGAACCCGACAGACGTTGCCCTGTCCCACGCCTTTGAACTAACGTCACTCAATTTGTTTTGCCTTCCCGGAATCTCTTTACTTTTTCGAACTTTCAAATTTCGAACAAATTGTTTGTATGGAAGTATAGAAAAGGGTTGTTTTTAGACTTTCTTACGCATTTTTTTCTCTCCGTTAGAACCATCCCTGTACTTCAAGGAATACGCTAAAAAAAGAATTAGCGAAATCGATTCAGTCGTCCTCGAGATCCGCGCTTACCAACAAAAATAAAGATTCATTTTTATATTATAGATTAAGTAATTATATACTTTCTTGCAGAACGATGGCAAGACTTGCATCAATGGTCCAATAAACTATTTGATTTTCGCTCATCGTGTTGACATTCGCGTTGTTTCCTTGGATGTTCCGTACCTTATTGACGTTGTGGTACCTCTACCACCATTGAAGAATGCTTTAGGTGTCGATGTGGATCAGAGAACTGGTAATTACACCAATCTAGATAAAAACGTTCCTATCAACACAGATATTTCAAATTAAATTAATGTTTCCTGCACTGTGCTGATCGCAATAACAATTTCAGGTCTCATCTACTGGTCTGATACTGCTGAACGACAAATACTTCGTGCAGATAAATCTGGAAAGAATAATGAGAGCGTCGTAAAATACGGATTGCATACTGTTGATGGTATTGTCATAGATTCTACTGGACGAAAGGTAAGTTAACTGACGAGACTTGTTGGAAAATTCATAGGACCTAATTCAAGAAGTATAAAATTTAAAATATGATTCTTTTTTAGATGTATTGGACTGATGGAGGCCGCAACAGCATAGAAGTTGCCGAACTGGATGGTAGTAACAGAAAAGTGCTAGTTTGGACAGGTCTAGGTAAGTTCAAGTACATAAATGAATATTACCTTATAGTTTTTAATGTATTATTTAATATGATTCTAAAAAAATATAATATTGCAGATTCGCCACGCGCTATTGCGTTGTTTTACGAGCATGGATACATGTTTTGGTCCGATTGGGGAACTTCGGCTAAAATAGAGAGAGCAGATATGGATGGCAAAAATAGGTAAACTACTTATTCATTGTTTCTAAAAGATAGTAATTGCAACTCAGGATTGCCAAGTCATGTTATTCATAATTTCTTTTTCGTAGGCGTGTGCTTGTGGAACACAACATCAAATGGCCAAACGGACTTGCAATTGACAGCATAGAAGGGAGATTGTATTGGAACGATGCCAAAATGCTTACGATCGAAAGTTCAGACTTAAACGGAAATGACAGAAAAACTGTGCTTAGCCAAGTACCATATCCTTATGGCATCGTTATAGTTGGTCAACATATTTATTGGACTGATTGGAAGACTAAAGGTTTGCATAGAGCTGATAAAACCAATGGAAAAGATGCACTTATGGTTAGAGAAAATCTTGAAGGACTTATGGATATAAGGGCAGTGCAGGTATGTAAAATTATATCACGTATCCGCCTTACATTAGCGTTGTGGGGAAACCTACATACAGAAAAGTAATTTATTTTTAATTTTTTAGACCGAACGTAAACTAGAAAATGCGTGTGGTATGAACAATGGAGGCTGTTCCCATTTGTGCCTGAGGCAGCCAGATGGCTATTCATGCGCATGTCCCACAGGCATTCTATTTGAGAACCAAACCGAAGCCAATCCAAAGATCTGCAAGAGACACCCTGACAATTTTCTGGTGTTCGCTACAAGAGGCAGCATTGCCATGATCTCGCTGGATACACCAGAACAGTGGGAGCAAACGCTTCCAGTCAAAGACATCTCAAATTCGATTGCAGTAGATTTCCATTGGGAGCGTAAGCAGATTTTCTTCACCGATTTGAATGATGATGTCATTAGGTAAGAAAATACATTTTTACTCAAATATTCTTATACTTATCCAAGAAATATGTGTCAATAATATCAAATTGTTGAAATTCGGGATCTTCAACTAGAGGTAAATTCTGATTCATAGTTTTACATTTGTAAAGTGCTAAATAGGGTTTCATCTTTTTTCAGATCTATAAATATGCTGAACATGAGTGAAACGAGTATAGTAATTGACGAAAGAGTGGGTTCTCCAAATGGACTGGGCATTGATTGGATTGCAAATAATATTTATTGGTCGGATAACGATTACAAGGTACCTATTTTGATTTGACTAAGGACTATGTATTTTCCACATTAATAATTCCGGGTGCTAATATCATGACGTTTTTCCAGGCAATTGAAGTATCGAGAATAGATGGATCGTGTAGGAAAATGTTGATAAGTGACTTGATAGAACCAAGAGCCGTAGCATTATTCCCAGCTAAAGGGTAACCTTGAATTTCAAATGAGTTACACATTTTTTATATTTGACTGTATTGAAATGGTTTAATATAATTTGATTTCAGGTACCTTTATTGGAGCGACTGGGGAGAAAGCCCAACGATTGAAAGAGCGTTGCTAGATGGTAGCCAAAGGAAAGTTATCGTGAAACAGGACTTGGGATTCCCGAACGGCTTAACGATTGATTACAAAGAAAGAAGATTGTACTGGACTGATGCATTGAAAGATAGAATTGATACAACTGATCTTAATGGAGAACATAGGGTGCAGCTTATACCCGATGCGAAAAATCCTTTTGGAATGACTCAGGTTAGTCAATGGTCATTTATTTGTGTGAAATATTAAAGTATATAATTTTGCGAATGCAAAAGTTGGTTTATTTGTTAAACTTTTATGCCAATACTATTTAGCTATTTTTTCATATTCGCTATCAGTGATACAGAGAATGGCACAGAGTACTTTTAGCTACTATAAATATAAAATAATAATAATTGCTGTAATTTCAGTTCAACGACTTCATTTACTGGACGGATTGGTACAAGAAATCAGTACTGAGAGCAGACAAAAGAACAGGAAAGAACGTAACCGCAGTCAGAACTGATTTGGAGATGGCAATGGAAATCAAAACCGTTTCAGCTGATAGACAACACGGGTGGAATCCGTGCAAGGAAGATAATGGAGGATGCACACATCTTTGTCTGTTTAGAGGACATGATTACATCTGTGCTTGCCCAGATATTGCCGATTCTCGCCCATGCTCCAGAGGTAAATTAGTCATAGAAATATTATTATCTATGTTTAAAAACTCAAACTTAAATCAGACTAAATTAGCTACCACTTAGAATACTAACTTTAAACTGAAAAATAATACAAAATACTTGAGGACTACTTACTTATTTCTAAATGATCGTCTAGTTTTATGATTATGCAAATCTTTATCAAAATTAGTATAACATTTAACGTGCTTCTTTAGTCACGAACCGCAGCAAGAGTATTAATAATGTCTATTCCCATTCGTTAACCCTAGAACCGAGATCAAAAGTGGTCCTGCACATGCCAGCCCACTACCCCTCATACTATGACTACATGGACATGGACCTCGGCAACCGGGACGCGCCGGCCCCGACCGCGGCACCAGACTCCGGCGTCAGCGTCATCCTGATCATCGTCGCTATAGTCACATTTATTATCTTTGGGATTATTATTGCTGCTTTTGTTTGTGGTAAGTTAAAAGAATGAGCCCAGATGTGTTTAAAAACTGCTTAAATCATATGATATAGATAGAAATAGGCCCATGATGAAGTTAAAAGATAGATTACTACGCTTGTATAGAATGTATAGCTCGACCAAGCTAAGTTTGCACCTCGCGTAGAACTGCCCACATTCCAGCCAGGTGCAAACTTAGCTTGGTGGAGAAAGATACAGATTCTTTCTTGATCATATTTGCTGTTTTACGTGCTGAAGACTTTGTAGAGATATAATAATAATAAATAAATATTCACACACTACACAATACATTGTCCAAGTCCCAGATTAAGATATAGGTTTTTATTTCCGAATTAAAATTGTTTCGTTGTTCACGGTCTTGGTGCCAACA
Organism: Carposina sasakii; assembly: GCA_014607495.2. NCBI lineage: Eukaryota > Metazoa > Arthropoda > Insecta > Lepidoptera > Carposinidae > Carposina > Carposina sasakii. The sequence continues at coordinate 10,491,568 of CP053154.1, forward strand.
GCCTTTATTATTAAGATACAGTTAGTTCTCTTAGTGGTAAAACTCAACTTTTTATATCTCTATGAAGCCCCGTTTACCTATCGCGAAGTTCAGTTGCAGGTGTTAAGCGCAAGTGTTAAGTACGCTGATTAAATAAAAGACATACGTTTAGACCCTTTCTTAGGCCTTGTCTAAAAGTCTAGACAGTATCAGAAATTTTAATAAGAAAACATAATTGCAGTGAAAATGAAGAAGGAACGTCAAGGCGACCTAAAGGACGAGTACCGAGAGTCAAGTGGACACATCTCATTCCACAACCCGAATTATAGCGGCGCCGCGGGGACCAACGGGGAGGCCGGGGAAAGGAGGGCCAATCGGCTGCAAGGATTCTTCAAATATGATAAGAACCAGGTAGACAATGTATTTCACACCAACATGTTGGCTAGTAGGTTGAGGCTCTTGGGGCTTTTGAGGTCTTGGATAGTACCTACGTCGGGAAAGTTATTTGGTAGCCACTATTGAAACTTGGCCCTACATGTCCCATGACATAAACACAACATATGTCTATAACAGTTTCACATAAACTTATTAACTCGCTCCGTATTGCAGGACCGTGTAATAAACGTATACATCCCCGAAGGCACCAGCTTACTGCCGCCGCCCCCTCCCCCGCCCCACCGGCAAACCCCTTCAAGGCCTTCCACACACGACGACTTCGAGCCTGTCACACTGCACCCCTTCGCATGAACACAAGGACTCGGTTAACGGACATAGCCTCTAGCTAGTAGCAAACAGTAAATATTAAGATGGAGGATCGCATATCAGACGAAGCTCAGTACTCTGTTTACGTCCCAGACAAGCGAGCGTTTTTGCAGGAATATAATTGCCCCGGTAGTGCGAATAACAGCCGACAGTGAAATAGTTCTAGAACTTTGTAACCAATGGCAGCTTTTATGTAGGGGTGGAGTTTACACCACTATGACGTCATCGGCTCCGATGCAATCGATTATACCGTAAGTACAAATTGAGTAGATGCACCATCCATCACGATTTAACTTGGTCTCTACTCACTTCACAGCATACATTCAGGACTTTCCAAATCGGACTGCTCGCTCGGTCTTCGATTCCTACTTACACAAGACTTGTCAATTGCACATACTTATTGAAAATGTAATGAAACGTTGTAGGAAATTAAGGTCACATTGTAAGTATTATTGTCTATGTTTATTGAAATCCAGGATTTTAAAGTACGAAGTTTTGTAACTCTATGTAATTATCTCAAACCTAACACCTAGTTGTAAGTAAAAAAATAATATCCCATTTCAGAGAAACCTAAGGATCTATTTAATAATCCGTCAAAAATGTGTTTATTACTCGTATACATAAGTTTTCATAAACTATGAAAAATATGGTTATTGTTATAGTTCATAGACATAGGCAGATTGTTTAGATTTTATAATAAGATTACAATGGATGTAAATAGAGAGGCGAGGTGAAATATGAGAGGGTAAAGCATATTTTGTTGTATTTGAAAAATACAGAATCACCTGGTTCTGAGGTAATCAGATAAGTAGTAGAATTTTATGTGCTGTGACTACGATTAGTATACCGATACGACAAACTCGCTTCGGGACATCGCGTCACTTTTATAAACGACATTTTGTAAAATAAAGTGCATAACTATGATGAAAAAACCGCTTTGGTGTGAACCTTCTTTAAAAGGAGCTTTCGTTCACCGACCGAGTTTTCCTATCGCTGTACGAAGAATGTGGGAAAGATAATAAAATTATCAAATAGTTATAACATTGTATAGAATAAAGTAATAGAAAACGCGTATAGTAAGTATAATATTATTTTTGTACAAACAGTCCATGTAGGGAGTTACCGAGGCTCACGGGAAGCTTACTATAGAGGCGTCATTAAAGGGATTTTTAACAGAATGTACCATTTTGCAGACTATTTCTTGGAGCTCGATTCATGGTTTTGAAAATCGGTATCATATGAATTCGAGATGATTGACAGAGAGGATGGATATGTAAAAAATACCAAACAGTGAAGACACGAAATCTGCATGGGGACACTTTGTTTTAAATCCATTCAAAAGAGTTGCAATTTATTGCGACGATTTTGTACAAAACCTTGCTGTATCCCGCGACCCTGTCTGGGTAAAACATAAAAAATAACAAAAAAATAAGTATTTTTCATGCATGAGCGAGCACATTAACTAACAGAACTGCGGAAATCGAATGGCATCATGACATTTATATTTAAAATCGTCCCGATGTAATTGCTTCTAAACGTCCATGGCTCTGTTTATTGTTATGTATTTAATTATTTATTAATATATTCAGTTATTAATATCATCTTGTATGTTTACAAAATATAAAGACCCACGTCAGATAGCTAATAAATTATCAAGAGTTGAACATTGACCTATTCAAGAAATATTAATGTTATAACTTGATTGATATCGAAATAATAACCGTATTAATTCTGGATTATATTATTATTTCGATGTTAATTACAATGATGGATGCTCTTTGTTAGTAACTTGATGTTATTTTCAAAGAGAATAATTATTACACGTGTACGTCATTCGTTAAAATCTTACTTTGTTGATACGTAATAGATTTTTATTAGAATTAATTCACCAGGTAATATTTGGTGACAATAAAATATCAATGTAAATAGTTAGTGATAACAATGTTTACAGTGGGTCGGTTTTTATTTGTATTATAACACACCGCGGAGGTAAATGTTTTGGATCGGCTTATGGACTTAGTTCGAGGCCAGTAATATTTAATAAAAATAATGTTTTGGATTACATAGGGCATATACCAACGTTACTATGTTTTTACTTTTAGCGGGCATTGCTATAATTTACCAAATCACCGTCATATCACACAAAGTAATATTTATGCACATTTATTTGTAATTTTATGCTTCTAAATGCCTCCTTATATACGTGCCAAAATTAGATATGATTTCAATTAAGTAAATAATTCTTCCTTTATTATAATTTTAGGATTTACTTACGTTAAAAATTTACTGGCGTGACCTCTGCGGGCGTAACCTTCATAAATGTCACAGGGTGGTTTTAATCTAAGGTAGATTTAGGAGGTACAACGGATATTCACAGAAAAATACAAACTATTAACATGTTTTTTTAATATAAAATATTCATGAAATACTAAAATATAATTTCAATAATATTGTAAATAAAATTAATTGTAAGATTAATCACACTCACTAACTTGTATTTGCATCAGATACATTATTACGACTCTTAAAATATATGTGAAGATATTATTACATTATCTCAAAGTTTATTATTTGTACATTGACGTAGGTTTATAATTTGTATATTGGTGTAGGAAGTTTTGAACCTCTTAGTGTAGGAAAATAAATTATTTTATGAAAAATACAAGTCTAAAATGTGCGAATATTTTAATTACTTGTGATTATTTTTACTAAAATAGTACATAATGCTCAATCCGCCCTTTTGAATTACTTTTAAAAAGTTTATTAAATATTTTCTTAACGAATATCATTGATATTTGTAGCAGATATATACTATAGATTTTTAAAGTATTTGTAAATTGCTTAACCAACAGTCCCACGACTTCCCATTTACGACGAATATAATTATTAATTAATAAAGCGAATGATTCTTGCAAATAATTCATGACAACATAATACGGGGCTATTGTTTGCAAAAAAGCGCACTAATTTTATATCTTAGCCAAAAATCATGCATATGGGAAGTCTTATAGTGAAAGCGAGACTATACGATCCCTTGCTTAATATAAAACCAGGTATTAGTGTATTGCGTTTACAAGACGAGGTACTCGTAGTTATATAATTTTAATTTCTCTTTATTTTAGCAACTAAGAATATTCCAAAAGAATATATATTGCAATGAACGAAAGGCCTACTTCTTTTGAAGTGTTCCTGATTTTATTTCGTATAGTACTTACTTTATTCAGTTACATAGCTTGTAAGGAGAGAGGATGTATGAGAGTGCTGTGATACCCGAATGCTTTGACGGTTACTAAATGGGTAACTGAGGATGGCAGATAGTTTTACAAGAAGTAACAAAAGGGACTATTTGGTAACAGAACGGATGTGGTGATAGAGCACTTAATTTATATGTATGGTCATTATTAAAGTGTCTCGCGTAAGTGAATTTGTAATTCTTTGTGAGATAATAAATATTCTTAAACCAGATTATTTTAAAGTACATACATAATAAACTTTGTTTCTTTATTCAAATTAAGTGTATGGTAATTTATTTTCAATTGGAGAGTATTTAAAAAAAATATTTAAAATATCCCTTTATAACTTTATTCCAAACAATCGAATATCTTTTATTCCACGTCTGTTCTCTTTCCAAAATTAGTCCCAAATTTATTCATTTTTAAATATGTATTTAAAAAATCTAAATTAATTTAAATGTCATTTTTAATAACTTATTAAAATTATAATGCACAAAACTCAATTGCGCACAAGCGTTATTGCAAGGAAGCGAATTCATAATTATGAATATTATGACAATTTTAGTCACATGAAAGTGTGCCAAATTAAAAGATTATTAGTATGTACTTATATTTTAATAATGGACAATGTTAATTATAATACTGTAATGAAATGGCTTAAACAAACAGCTTTTTCACCTCCAAAGGGTGCCTCCTACGTGCGGGGTGTTTAACCTGTTGTCTGAATTATTATTGTACTGAAAACGAAAATAGAAACTATTCGAAAGATGTGTGTTTTATTCAAAAATGTTTGAGTGTTATTATAGGTATATCCCACTTCTGATCGATAAACCTAAACATTAAACATAGCACACTTCTCAATATTCAAACAAAAATAAAGACATACAATTCGCATCGTTCGTTATGTAAAAGGGGTTTTTCCTCTATGAAAAATTATTGGTCTAAAAACTCTAAATAATTAGGTACACAGGGTGTTGGTGACAGCCAGGCAAATACTGAAATGCTGAACAAGCACCATTGTGTCGAGTTATACGACAGTGTTACTACTTCGCAGGAAATATATATTTGATTTGATTATCTAATCTTCTATGCTTTTATGCTGCTCTGGGATTGAAAAGAAAAACGTATAATAATACTACAGCTGCTTCTCTTCCCGGGCATACTGTACAAGTCAGTAGAGGGATAAGAGGGTTTTGGCGTTATGTAGGCGATGGGCTGACCACCTGTCACTACTAACCGAACTTGTACATCTCAACCATACCCTCAAAATTGGTCAGAAGTGGCACCATGTGGTTCTATGGGCCCTTGGTGCTCTACCTACCCCGTAAGGGATAAAGGCGTGATTATATGTATGTATACCTATGTATCTAATCTTTGCTCTCCGCGCCAATAGGGTCGTGTACAGTTTTTGTTGTTTGGATTTATATCGAAAGATCATAAAATAAAAATTTGCGAAGAAAAAACATTGCTAGCGTGAAAACTTTTCGGCCCCCTTATTAAATTCGTTCTTGCTTGTCAAATTCGTATTACGTAAAATGAATTACAAAGGAACTTTGACGTTTCAAGGCGAATATTGTACAATTTTCGCTATCGCTTTGCTTCGGCGTTGCTATTGCTTTTATGTAATCAGGGCGGGATATAACGATTTCAAAATCACAATTTTAGACTTGCCAAAAAACGCTCCATACAAACGGCTACCACGACGTGACGTCACTCTTTAAGCAACTTGTATGCACAAAACAAAAGTTGCTGTAAATGATGCAGGTGGACATGTGATGTAATTTTCAATTAATTTCACATTTGAAAAATGGACTTTCCCACTTAACTTTGGAGGCTTATTACTACCTCATTTGGACACATGATCAAATTGTAATTTTACAGATATGTATTATTTTGATTATTTATTCTGATCAGAATAAGATGTTATTAAGATTTCAACTATTTTCAACCATAGGAAACTACCCCATTGTATCGGGCGATCCTGTGACTAATTAAATTTGCTTATCGGTTATTGTGTGATACACAGCTGTTTTGTGATACACACTTGTGACTTTCCATTAGGGTTGATCAGTTATTAGAACTTTTTTAAGGGTATTTTTTTATAAAAAAAAATGGTTTAATTTTTTAAAAGTCATTATCTAAGGCCTAATTAAACGAACCAAACAATTTTTTTCCTGAAAATATGAAAAAAAAAATGTTGGAAATCTTGATATTTTCCTGCGAAAATTTTCAGTGTTTTCCGCCTCAGAATCATGGTCTGAAGTCATAGTATCAATGATTGCCTGGCTGACACAAACACCCTGTAAGTATACTAAAAATTATAGTTCTAATTTTAAAGAAAAAAAATCATACATAATTACAAGTATTTATTTAACTTATAAAGCTGATTACATGTATTTTCGACTAGTCAACGTTCGTAAATACAATATAAATAACAATAAGTAGCTCTGAAAATCAATTACAAAATTATACATATTAATATTTTTACAATTTAAAATGTATTTTAATAGCAGTAACGAATAATCTTATATTCTAGCAATATAATAAAGTGACTAACAGTTGGTGGGAAATAGTTATAATAATCAAAAATAAACAGGTTTAACGGGCCCGTAATTAAGATGAGTTTAATAATACGAATTTATTGTATTTAATAATACAATAAAAAGTTATAGAGCCTATCTTTGGGTTATTAATATACAAAAAAAATATATATATAATTTAAAACGGGAAGACAGACACGAATAATGCCTAATGTGAAAGTAAATAATATTTAAGGCCGGTCCTGTACAGCATTATCTTCAAAACATATTAAAAGTTTTAATTTGGTGATTCCTCATATGACCAAACTGCTGTAGGGTGTAGGTAACATTTCCCAAATGAATAAACATAAAGCCTATAATGTAGGTAATTAAATACGTCCAGTAATGACATACGCTGACAATGGTTAAATATTTCATTCAACAACCTAGAACCTTTTTGGATTACAATAATATTATTATTAATCTTAAAATTCTAGGGGTATATTTACTTTGAAACAACCACATGTCACAAACTGCCATAGAACACTTATATACGAAGTAATATGTAACCAGTACAATTATGTAATACTTCTCTCGATCTAATTGCCAAAACGGTGCTATGTTGTTTACATTCTGATATTTAAACTTCAGCGTATGATGGGGATAATTGTATTAAAATTACTTAACTACCACAGCCTAAAACAAATTACTTTTAGGCGAAAGTAAAGTGTCAAAATTTCTGTTGTTGACTCACTCTTTGTAACCTAAATTATTGAGATTCATTTATCATTGGGTATTGAATTACAATTACTAGCAAATTACTATGTCACCAACTCGGTTTTCATACATATTTACATTTATGATTGGAATGTATATTGCTTTAATTTATGTATTGACATATGTGTGCTACAAATACCTACTATATCACTTGATAAATTTAAATAAAAAAGGGGTGATTTTGTGCGCCAAATGAAAGATAATGTTTAATCATTATTATCTACGATTTCTTTATAATAACTTAATAATAAAAATAGACAGTATACTGTATAGATAGATTCTTCTAAATATTATTTCTACTTAACTTAGGTTTTAACACGTTGCAAAGACCGTCTGCTTTAAGTTTTGGTCACAGTTTTTTAATAGTTACTGAAACATCTTATAGTAAAGCACAATAACACTTAATTAAAATAAATAACATGTATTATTAACTTATTAGTGCAATCTTTGGCACATTATGTCTCTAGGTCTTTATAACGATAAAATAGCATTTATTTGCAAGTCATAGTAAAACGCGCGTACATTGGACATTGACTAATTAATTATATTATCAACTAACTCTAACCTATAATGAAAAGTTTTGTAATTACTTAAAAAGTAAATAAGAACGCGATATAACGTATTTTTCATTAACATTTAGGTGTATTTCTAAAATGAAATATATTGTTACGTACATGCAATGAGATACCTACCATAGAATTTGTCTTAAACGAAACATTTAGATGTGTCAACTTTTAAAACATAAAGCTAGACGCAAATTGGATAAGGTTTCGTAATAAGGCGACGTTTGTGTACCAGTTCACAATCTAACATTATCATCGGTAGTTCGCAACCTCTTTTTGAAAGGGTCAAAAAATTTAACCTAATCTTTTTTATACTCATGACATAGTACTAAAAATGCGTATCGTTACTAAATCCGTATATAGAACATGCCTAGGAAATTGGGATGAAGTGTACATATGTATATATTAGGTATACGGGTCAAATTCATACGAAAGTCTTGCTGAAGTAAAGCGGGCCTAGATCTAATAAGTTATTGGTTGGAATTACACTGAGATCATTCGGCACTATGTGCCCAATTAAAATATTGTATTAGATTATAACCTTTATGATTACACAACCTACCTACATATTACAGAAATGAATTAATTGCTATATTAAAATAAATTAGATAAAAATATAAATCATCATTTAGATCCATCATAAGATTCACAAATTCAATGTCTAAAATACTTTTCATTCAATTCGATTCAAAAAATCACAAAGGAATTTCAAATTTCAGTAAAGAATGTCATTTTATGTATTTTAAGTTTTATCATGTAAATAGTAAAATGTTTTCTGTAGTTGAAAATCCCTGTAAAGTCATATAAAGTTATGATAGTGATATTGTCAAGAGCTTACCTAGCAAAACAGAGCTTAGTGATAACGCTTCAGTTCAGGAAACACTTCTAGAAGGACGAGCTCGAATAACTCCTGAAAAAAAAGGAAGAAAAAAATAGTTTGAGTAAGTACCTCCTATTTATAGATCTGCCCAATCTGATCAGAGGGGTAAGCACGAACCTCTCGATAGTCCGTAACGCTAGCGTCAAACTGGTAAATTACATAGATTTTGCTAGCGAGTTGCTGGCGTTACGCCGCGTAAAAATTTTCATGTTTACCTCACAGATAGCCCAATGGTTAGGACGTGTGCGTTTTAGTTGAAAAGCATAGGTTCGCTTCCAGTAACGGGCCTGTACCACTAAATTTATTTCATATACGGATTTTAATATTCTGAAATTATCAATTAGCTATTCCAGAGGAGAATTGGCATCAGGCAGACAGCCGGTTTAAAACAAACGCCAACCTCTACTATTGAAGATGCGCCACAAAACCGGCAGCAAATCCCGAATATTTATTTCATCAGACACCTTAATTTAAAACGGCAAGGCGTTTAATTAAGTGCCAATCACACGTTAACTAGATATGAAAGTAAACGAGAGCACATGCATTTGACATCCCTTCCGCGTCTGCAGCACCAATACATTGACCGCGACACGGTCACGCCTCGTTTTTAGCTACAAGCTGTAAGCAATTTCCATCAATCCTGCGCTCGTAAAACCAACAATTTTACACCTACAGCCGTTGTTATAAGATTTACGTGGCGGTAAAATAAGTATGTCGCGAGCGTTAATTTTAGAATGCGATCACGATTTGTGTGATATTGCTCGTGTGGTCTTCAGATATTCGGAATATAACGCGATCGGGAAGTGTGCGTGGGCGGAGCCGGTAGCGGAGTGTGGAGCTTTTAAATTATAATAAACTTTGAGAGTTCTGATGTTGTGTGTTGGTTGGAGACTTTGAAGTATATTGATCTTATCTGTGATTTTGATTTATTTTAGGACAAATTAGTGTTATAAACTATAGATTCTTAAATAAATAAATAAATGAACGTGTCTACATAACGCGGTGAAATATGAGACTGATAAGATTTATTTTTTTTATATTGAGGAAAATAAGGAGGTGAATTTGTGATATTGATAAGTGCTATTTATGTAATAATGCCTATTATATTCAGTGTGGTGGCGAACAAAGATACGATTTTAGCAAAGCATGCCTCCTGCGATGGAAACTTTACGGAAATCGTGGAACAGATACTGTCAAAAATTACAATGCGGGACAACAAGATGACTTACTACCACGGGAAATATTTATTTCATTACATTGTGGAGAATAGACACATGTATTTCTGCGTAACTGACAAGGTAAAGGTAATCAATTGCCTATAGTTTATGCTAATGGTCCATGATTGTCCATCGATGTCGCGTAATGTTAGCATATGGACCTCGATTATTATGTGATTGCTCATATTATCACTTTTTACAAAAATATGTTACTCGAACGCTCATAAAGTGTTGACCGTGGATTCAACTGTAATATTAATGATATTGACTCTTGTTTAAAAAATAGCTGTTTTATAAATGAAATTGTATTAGGCGTTACAATTCGGAAGTTCAAACATTCACTATGGTAGGGCCCGGTGGTGGGCGCACCCATAGTGAATTAAAAAATAGCGTTTGATTGAAGAAGTAAACTGCCAGGTTATGGCCAAAACTTTCTGTTAATGCTATATTAACAGAAAATTTTGGCAAGAACACTTAAGTATGTACCTAAACCGTCAGCTATGAGTACATAGTTTTCGGATATAGGGAATCAAATAGACATTATGTTACTCGTATTCACAAAAAAGATTAAATAATAGGAATAGGCCTTTATTATTATTTTAAGGGCCGATTTTTGCAATGGCCTGCTAGCCTATCTGAAGGATAAGTCTGATTCTGTCTTTTTTTATAACTAGATCAAGAGACAGTATTGGCAAAATTGGTCCTTAGTATACAAATGAAGGAGTGTTATAGGAAATAACAGCAATGTATAATTTTCACAGACATGCCAAAGATCGCGAGCATTCCTTTTCCTGAACGAAATCAACCGGCAGTTCAGGGCCGGGAACAAACATTTCAGTCAGGTACTGGAGGCAGAAATGTACAGATATAGCGACGATTACAGCACTATTACTATTAGGAAAGGAGAAATTGATGAGCTGAACCGAATAGGAGTTGGAAGTAGTGGTAAGGGTTAAAAGTAGTACTATCAATATCAAAATAGCCTGATAAGTCATCATCATCATCATCAGCCTATTGCAGTCCACTGCTGGACGTAGGCCTCCCCCAGGGCACGCCACAAGACTGCCATGGGGGGGTATTTGCCCATAGTCACCACGCTGGGCAGGCGGGTTGGTGACCGCAGTTTGTATTTTGGACAATGTTGTCAACACGGGAGGCGCTGCTGCCCACCTCCCGGAAACCCTTAATGGCCTTGTACCATACCCACGGGCAGACATGGGGTGGTACGAATTCTACTCTGCCGGCACCACGCGGCCAACCTGACAAGTGCGAGTCGTAAAAACAGCAAAAAGTCAAGTTTATTTATATGGGAGCCCCCTTAGATATTTATTATTTTTTCGTTACGTTTTATAATTCAGCCTTATAATCCACTCCTGGGCGTAGGCCTTCCCCAGGACATGCCATAGGGGTGTTGCCCATATTCACCTCGTCACGTTAGGCGGGTTAGTGACCGCATGATTTTCGGACTTCGTTGTCAACTTAATTGCCTCTTACGATACGCACGGGCAGAGATGGAATGGTACTATTCTACTCTGTTGTCACCACACAGCAATCAACATAAAATTAATATAAATTGTTGTTGCTTTCAGAAAGTATACTTGGCGAAAAAATACTAATTTTAAATGAAGATGACAACATACGATTTGGTGTAAGTATGACTAATTTATTAATTATTTGAGTAGGTGCTTTTTATTATATTGAAAGCAAAGTCCTAATGCTTGTGTTTATTTATTTGCAGTCAATAAGATACATCAACAAATCGCCAGAGAAAATAGAGAAGTTCTCGATATCAATAAATAGCTTCGCGCTATATGTTATAGCGTTTGTGATATTATTGTTTTTGGTGTTGACATTATACGGGCTCGGCCCAACGTCCAGTCTTGGTATAATTATTGTTTTTTCTATAGTATTTATTAGACGTAAAGTAGCTGCTCAGTAATCAATGTGATAGTTAATTAAAATAGAGTGACCGCCAAATATTTAACAAAATGAGTTTCGAAAGAAACCATATTGCGCCGACCCCATTAATATTGGGAATATAAAAGCAGGAAGATGATAATGATGAGTTATTTTAATAAAGTTTACAATTTTATTGAATCTGGGTTTTTATTAAAATCTATATGATTTTTATAAATATGGTGTTAGGGTCCTTAAGATTTGAAGAAGTTGGTGCGCTAGGAAAAAGACGCGGAAAACCCATGCGGCTGTGAAACTAGGCTCGTACCTATACAAGGTGATTTTTGGTCGTCAACATTCGCGAAAACTACGGAATCTCCTCATCATCACGATCATTTTTCTCCATGGAAGCATACCTGGGAAGTGTCTGGTTTCCAAAATATTAGGGTCCAAAGTTGAGTAAATTGATTGATTAAAGTGAGACTGCTTTTTTCTGCATAAATGCACAATGATGCATGTAGCAAGATTTTTCCACGAGAAAAAATTAATATATGTCTATGAAAAAACTAACATAAACACTATAAATTTCGCCCGATCAAATAATAAAAAAAAAAACAAAAAATTTACATCGTTTTCTAGCATTTTTTTGCATTAACTTACTTTATTTCATGTATAGAGTATGTACCCTTCGTTAAGGGTGGCAACGAAAAAACACCCTGTATATACTTACAAAGGACATCTACCTGTAGTATGGGCTCCACGTATACCTAAAGGCTTGTTATTCATACAGTAGGCGCGGCAGATTTTCACGAATGTGAAGTTAGGGTCGTACTTAGATACTAATATAGGACTGCTACTTTTTATATGAGCTCCACATAAACTTCTTTCTCGTACAGTAAGTGCGACGAATCTTTGCGGCTGTGAAGTTAGGCTCGAAGCACACTCGATCAGCTGTGAAGTTAGGCTCGTGCCCAGACACTCACATAGGACAGCTGCTTGTTGTGCGTGGTATTCTGCAGCGTGTGGAACAGTTTGCAGGCGCCGCGCTCGGCGGCCGGCGCGCCCACCAGCGACGACAGCGCACCCGACACGCACTCGATCAGCTGCTGCAGCGCCAGGGTGCGGGTGTGCTCTGTAACACACCGATATACACACACATCAGCCAACTGCAGTCTACTGCTGGACGTAGGCTTCCCCCAGGGCACGCCACAAGGCTACTGTCATAGGGCTTTTGCCCATAGTCTGTCAATGGCTTATACATGTATATCCTGACGCATTCTATGTACATGAAGCTGTAAATTTCCTTAAAACAAAAACATAAAAATAGTCAACACACTGGGGGGTTGGAGACCGCAGTCTGATTTTCAGACATTGCTGTCAACTGGGAAAAAGCGCTGCTGCCCACCTTAGCTGTTTAGGCTGGGCATTGATTCGTTCTACAAAAGAACAAAATAGCAAAGAGGTTACCTTTGTCTTGTAAATTTCTATTTGCGACGTTTTTGGACAGCACTCCCCCCGGCCACCACGCCTTCAGAACCACGCTGGTGTAATAATGTAACATCTGTTCAGAGAACAGCCATGCTATCGTGTCCTTTATCTGTCTGAAAATAAATCATTGTCAGTAAATACGGTGTAATAGACAGGCAAATACTTTCTGACTTCGGACTACATTTCTTTGTAAAAACGAAAACTTCTGTGCTTCATGTATGTATGGTCTGCAGCCTATTGCAGTCTACTGCTCGACGTAGGCCTCCCCCCAGGGTACGCCACGAGGCTAATGCTATAGGGGGGTTTTTGCCCATAGTCACCACGCTGGGCAGGCGGGTTGGTGACCGCAGTCTGATTTTTGGCCTATGTTATCTGTTGACAGTATAAGATGAAAAAAAAAAAAAAAAATCTGGATGGCTATTCATTACGTAACATGCAGTAGCAAAGTCGAAGTAATGCGATAGCGAAAATTGTGAGTGTATGATTTTCAATTCTAATCAAGCTACACTTTATCGCAACGGAATTTATCCAGCGATTTTACAACTCGTATTTCGCGTGGATGTGTCCTATGGAAAAAACAATTTATGGATCACAGATTTAGTACAAAACAGTGGGCGCCCGCGACTCCGTCCGCGTGGACTACAGAAAAAACAAAATGTCAAAATTATCCGGGATAAAAACATTTTCCCGGGATAATAAGTAGCCTATATGTTAAGTGGGACCTGTCACTGCATCGAAATCGGTTCAGCCGTTTCTGGGATTAGCGTGCACAAACGCACAGATAAACAGACAAACCGACAAACAGACAATAATTTCAAAAATCATTGTTATGGGTACTATTGCATTGATAAAGGTCTCCTATAATTTTTTTTCTCATATATCTTCGATGTACAGACAGCGACCCGTTACATTTTTATATGTAATAGATAACCAACCTATTAATAGTCCTTCCGTATGTGATCTGCACGAAGGTGACTAACGTTTTCCTCAGCCATTTGAACACACCTCGCATATCGAACACTTCGCTCAGTAACGCGTATAGAGGCTCCGCTATACTGTCGCGTTCTTCGCTCATTGCATTCGTGCCTGTTTATAACAATCAACTTAATAAAGGTCTTTCTATACGGGACGGGACAGGACGTGACATCGTTACGTGCAAAAACTATAGGATTAAACACAAATCCCTTCCCATTCAAAACATAATTAACGATAGCGTTTTTAGCTGTGTTTTTAAAAAGTTGTCATCTGTGGGCGAAGTGTGAGTTTTCAGTTCGAACTCTATCGCGTTAATGACGACGATTGAATAGTTTATATTCAATCAATCACATGGTGCCGTTGATCTCACTTTTATTACATCACGTCATCACGGCATAACGTGATTAGTTGGCTGCTTTACGATAAAGCAAACGAGTTCGAAGTCTGTCAGAATTTGTCGATGTTTACCTTAAACAATGTCTAGTCTTTTTTCGTAATAACACAGTGTGATGAAAAAAAAGTACAAACCTCTCATAGAGTTGGTCATGGTCTTGTTAGTATTGTCTCCATTGCCGTCCAAGTAGAGAGATATTTCATCCTCGTCCGCCGACAGGTGTGTGAACGGCTCCTTATCTTGCGACGATCGGGTTGTCGCTTCACTACTCGTGCTAGAAACAAAACATCGATTAGGGCCTGTATTACTCGGCTTGGTTGGTGAAAAGTGGATGTGTGAAATTTGCACACTTCTGCCCAACCTCTTTGGGGGATAATGGGCGTGAGTATACAGGGTGATTTTTGGTCGTCAACGTTCCCGAAAACTACGGAATCTCCTCATCATCACGATCATTTTTCTCCATGGAAGCATACCTGGGAAGTGTCTGGTTTCCAAAATATTAGGGTCCAAAGTTGAGTAAATAGACTGCGTTTTTCTGCATAAATGCGCATAGACGCGCGTAGCAGGATTTTTTCACGAAAAATAATTAATATCTGTCTATAAAAAAACTAACATAAACACTAGACACTATAAATTTCGCACGATCAAGGAATTTAAAATTAAAAAAAAAATAAAAAATTCCCAGCATTTTTTTTGGCATAAACTTACTTTATTTCATGTATAGAATACATACCCTTCGTTAAAGGTAGCCACAAAAAACACCCTGTATGCATGTTACCCGACTGCCTCAAAAAAGGGTTATGTTATGTATGTATGTATATTTCTTAGACACGCTCTATAGCCTAAAAGGCTTGTCGCATTTGAGCTCTAGGGTTGTCAATAGATTCGAGACTTTACCTTGAGAGTGATACTGGATAATTTCTTTTACACAGTCAGGTTAAATTAGGTTATTTGATCAGTGGTTTCACTGAGGCCTTAAAGTAACATTATTTCTTGGTAAACACGTTTGCTCCAATAGGAAGCCATCATTTTTGCTCGTTCGTCGCGAAGATTCACAGTACATTTACAATCACATTTAAATTTAACATAGCGGGGCTAGATGTAAAAGGTGCGTGACAATTTGCTAGATCATCGCTTGAGGGAACGCCTACTCAGTTCCATAGTTGATTCTTACGACACGCACAGAAGATGCAGCCAAGGGCGGCGCTAGACCACTCGTGGACGTCGGCGAAATTAGGTTTGCGAGCATTCAAAGTTTATAAAAATAAATAAAAATTAATAGTACATAACTAAATTTTATATAATTAAAAACTTTTGCGAGGCCGACGGCGGTCGACTACATCGCCGACGCCTAGCGCCGACACTGGATGCAGCTGATGTATTCTAGTGAAGCCCCACATCAACAGATGACAAGGTTCGAAATTATCAAGATAAATATTTTGTTGGATAATTATCCTAGATGACTTCTTAATTAACTTCTTGAAATTTTCTTTATTTCAATTATTAATCTATTTATCTCAAAAAGGGTCTCAGTTTTTCAGCATTATTAGATGAACAGCTAAAAATGATACATTTTAAGTGAGAAAAATACAATTTAATTCAGAGTTTGTTTTTATGGCGTCAAAAAAAGTAAGAAAGTACGTAAAAAAGGGAAATTTCACACTTCTCTTGTCAGTAGGAAAGGTTTTTTTATGTTTAGTGCGTTTGGATAGGTAAATAAACTTAGATTATTTTAGTATTTGATTTTTATAATAATAATTATCAAGGTATATTTATCAAGATAATTATCGTGATAATTATCACTTCGAACCCTGACAGATGACATAACGGGATAAATGATCTATGATTGTGAAAGTATGTAGGTATGTGTATAGTGTATGAGTTACCTTTTAAATAACGTAGAAAATGAGAACTTGTTTTTCTTTGGTAAATCTCCTTGTTTTAAATACTCCGAACTAGGATTTAGGAACGTATATAAAGCTTCGCACTGGTTTAATCTATCGTCTTCTAAAACAAACTGAAAAAAGGTTCAAAAACATATCAATCAGTTCTATTTAGTTGTTGCAGTCGTGAATTTAAAGAAACAATGACCAGATTATAAATACTTACCTCTAAATACTTTTGTATTAACATTTTTGCTTTCTCCAAAGAATTCTTATCATTCTTGCCGAATAGAAATTTAAACGAATTTGAGGGTAATTCTAAATTTTTCAACTCTGAACACATAGGCCTTAATTTTCGATGTAGTTCCTGAAAATAAGTAGGTGTCATTTACAAAGGTGTAAAATTAGTAGGTATACCACGTTGCAGCGGGTAAACTACAGGACTTTGTCTTAAACAGTATTATGTAATACATTGCTGTTTCTCAAATTTCGTAAAACTTAAGTTTTGTTATTTGTTTGCAAATTTTACTCCTATGACATATTTGGTTTAGTGGAATAAGCGAACGAACCTTTCGAAAGTCCGTAACGCTATTGTCACATCGTCAAATCTAGACATATAAAACGCATTGACCTGAATATCAACGCACGGGTTAAACTGCTGATCTTAGCTACCTGAAATTTGGAGGGTTTTTGTATGACGTAGGCATCCGATAATAAAGGATTTCCGAGAAAAGGGATTTCTAAAGTTTATCGAGTACCTACCGTTAGAATTAGGGTAATTATTTAATTTCTGTAGTACCTGAAATTCGTTGAGGGTCCTGAGAATCACCCAGCCGGTGGTGATCTGTTCTGGTTTGTCCTCATTAGGTGCGGGTTCTTGTTCCGCCATGTGCACTACTATCACAAACTGCGGCGGTTTCGACTCGTCTATTATCTGGTAATATTATAAAGTCACAGAGATATGTAGTATAATATATAATATATTTTAAAGATATTTTTCGCTATCTAGTATTGTACACTTCACTAGAAATGTATCGATACAGTCATAGAGGAATAAGATGTCATAGAGTGCTAATGTCATACTAACAGTTTCGATGCACCATTAGACTTTTCGGTGCCTCACAATTCCAGTCCTTAACACTTAGATTCTATTAGTGTAATGTATAGTAATGTACTACATTACTAATGTATTATAATGTATAGTAATGTAATCTAAGTGTCAAGGACTGGAATTTTGAGGCACCGAAAAGTCTAATGGTGCATCGAAACTGTTAGTATGACATTAGCACTCTATGTCTACATCTTATTCCTCTATGATACAGTCAACAACAGGGTCACAATCCTAGAGTTATGTGTTTCCCAGCAATTTTTTGGGATCAACTGACTTTATTTCGTGTAGGTACATGTACGTACATTTTCATATGTTTCACTCCACCCTACTACACAACACGTTAACCTAGTCCCACACTAAGATCCCTAGGGTCTTGTGTCGTGGGTACTAAGTAACGGTATATATATATACATAGATAAGTATAGAAACATCCATGACTCGGAAACAAACATCAATATTCATCATATCAATGTTTGCACCTACCGGGATTCGAACCCAGGACCTATGGCGTCGTAGGCAGGATCACTACCTACTAGACCAATCGGCCGTCATTTACGACAGAGTAAACGGTTGTAACCTAAAAACATCATGTATATTATGATAATTTACATCTATCTCCGCTACGTTAAGCGTGGCCATGTTATCTTTGCAGCCGTGTGTATATGTATATGTGTACCTCCGCCTGGTGCACCAGCGCTCTCCAGCGGCCCAGGTGCTCGGCCCAGGTGTCGGTGCGCGCCAGGCTGGCCTCGAGCCTCAGCCGCTCGGCCGCCAGCCGCTCCACCTCGCCCGCCAGCAGCGCCAGCGCCGGCGACGCGGGCTTCAGCGACGCTCGTAATGCTGCCAGCGCCTGGTAAGTACGGCGAGATATACTGGGTGTAAAAAGACAACTTTGTTCTTTTAATACCTCGTATTCTTTGTAACATCACGATCATTTTTTTCTATGGAAGCACCCCTGGGAAACCACGGGTTTCCAAGATATTGCGGTCCAAAGTTACATTAATATTATCTTTTTTTTTTACATAAATCCATCTGAAATCGGTTAACAAAAGTTTTTTTCAAAAATACCATGTCAGGTAAGTACTTTACATTACATTGTCTACACTTCTACACTAATATTATAAAGAGGAAAACTTTGTTTGTTGGGTTGTAATGAATATCAAAAACTACTGGAGATTTTTCTTTCACCGTTAGTGGACCTTGAACATAGGCTATAAGAAGATATTGAGGCTATACATATGAAGCTGAAATCGGTTCATTTAACGGGAAGGCGACAAACATTCATAGTTTTTACGAAAACCGCTATACATATTTTTATTTCATTTACGGTAATTTCCCGAAATGTCATAGTTTTTACGAAAACAGCTATACATATCTGAAATCGCTTTATTGTAACAGATTTTTTTCAACGGGAAATTTATTTTTTACGAAACCATGTCTGAAACTATATGTTATTTTTAGTTTTACGACAACCGCGTAGGCTACTTTTTACATAACATATAGGCTACTTTGAGCATCAACGAAGTCGCGGGCGTCCACATTGTTTGCAATAAAATGACAGTATTTTTTCATAATTTTTTTGTCGTTTCCCAGGGTTGGTTCCATAGAAGAAAATGATCGTAACCTTACAAAGAATACGAGGTATTAAAAAAACATTGTTGTCTTTTTACACCCTGTATAAAGGGGTAAAGTGGCCCTTTTAAAGGGCATATCACTGACGACACCCTGTGCGGTCTACCTCGATCTAAGACGCGTGTAAAATTTCCGACATATAAAAAAGTTATGTGAAACGGAGTTGACGCTTATAATTTTGACTTTAGCCAGACCATTCTATAAGGCAGATCCAAGATCTACAGTTCACTAACGACTCACTGTTATAGGGCAGAGATGGACAAGTTATTATTACCTGCGTCTTATTGTTATGCCTCTCCTGTAATTGGTCCAGTTTTCTCCTTGCGTAAGTGGAATGTTCCGTCAAATGTAACGCGCTGCCCACACTCTCGGCCGAAGAGACAGACTCGTTCGATAGCTGACGGTCTTCTATTGGAGATCTTTCTATACCTAGGACCTCTGAAACAACAATATACCTGGTTACATAATATAGGCACAGAATGCTTAAAAGAACCGAAAGCGTGTAAAAACATCAAATAAACAGAGACTTAAACAAACTAAATAACCCGGTACCTCAGTTGGTGAGAGCTTTGCACGGAATGCGAGAGGTCGTGGGTTCGAGTCCCACTCGGGTGAAGAATTTTCATTTCTTAAAACATATTTATAAACTAAATAACATTCAATTTAAGTCCCACAAAGCTAAGACATATACATACAATGCTTTGTCCTGCCTGAATGACGGATCAACGCACAGCCTAAAGCCGTTGGTCTTCGAGATCTGAAGCTTGGAGGATGTGTTCTTTGTATAACAAAGGAATTCGATAAAAAAAGATTTCCTCGAATTTCTAAGGGAACGGGAAAAAACAGGAGTTTCTAAAGTTTACGCGGACATAATCATGGGCGTATACTCGTACCTATATAACTCTTCCACAGACTGACTGACAGAAAACACACTGCAGAAGCTGAAATTTGGCTCGTATGTTTCTTGATGAGTAGCTAGCAAGCACTAAGTAGATATTTCCCCAAATTCCCGCAGGATGGGAAGAAGCGGAAATTCTAGTAAAATAAAATTTAAAACCTTTATTAGCCTCTTCAGTCGCGAGTTCTGCTAACAGTGCCGTATACTGGTCGCTCAGTAGAAACGAACTGTAGTATTTCTCCTGTATCGTATCGACCACTGTTTCTTGCACCTCGTAGAATACTTCTGGACCCTTGTCTCCTAATAAGAAAGCTTCCATTCTTTTTCTGGTATCCTAGAATGTAACATACGAAATTTTATTCACTAGTATGGAATTCATGATAATAATTTGTCGATATGATGCCGCGTTATGCCGTGACATGACACGACAAGCCACGGTATGCCGCGCGGCATGACTTCATTCCACGTTTTGTCAGCGTGACGTCACTTTGTGTGTTGTAATTATGGTAGCTAAGCGCCGATTTTTCCAGTGGTCACATAGCCTATGGTGGTGGATAAAGTTGATGCTGACTCTATTTTGATCAAGTTTTGACGAGAGAAGAGAAAGACAGCATCAATTATTCTTTAAATGGACTATTTGAGCATTGAAAGAATCGGCCCTAAATGTGATAAGTTGAAACGGAGTAAAGCTGGTTAATGATACAGTGGCTGGAATTTAAAAAAGAATACCATGCTGCGGAAAATACCTGCCGCACCATGCCATGCTACGCAATAAGTCAGCTCTTAAACGAAAGCAAAGTAATGCGATAGCCAAAATTGTACAATATCTCGTTGAAATGTCAAAATTCCTTTGAAATTCATTTTAAGTAATACGAATTTGACAATTTTCGCTATCACTTTGCTTTTGCTAGTTAGGTAATAAGGGGACTATACTCAATTACCTTATCAACTTTGAGCTCAGCACTGGGCGATCTGATGTAAGTATAAAAGATCTCGGCTCCTAACTGATGCCAGCTGCTTCTCGGACTATGCCTGAGCTCCTCCACGGCCGTCCAGAAACCGACCAGGCCTTGTGAGCAGAGCGTTTCCAGAAACATCGACAGATAGCGCCGCCCAGTCACGCTTTCCATTATCTTGTGGAGGGGTATAGTCTGGAAATAAATGTTATTGGCAAGCCAACATTCGAATTTTTAGTGATAACCTTAAGTGCACTGGTAGAGAGGGTTATAATTTGTTCTCCTCTTAAGTTCACACGGACAAAGATAGAATAGGTTTTTATTTGAAGACTAGTAGACGCCCGCGACTCCGTCCGCGTGGACTGCAGAAAAAACAAAATGTCGAAATTATCCGGGATAAAAACATTTTCCCGGGATAAAAAGTAGCCTATATGTTAAGTGGGACCTGTCACAATATATTCCTGAAAACTGCATCGAAATCGGTTCAGCCGTTTCTGAGATTAGCGTGCACAACATCGATCCGTTACAATTTTATTATATGTATAGATATAGATTACACATACATAGATATTATAAGCAACAATAAAAGAAAACAAACCGGGTAGAAACATAGACCCTAGTCAGGTAGAAACGAAGATGGTGTATTTTAAAAAAGTCCAACATAAACAAAAAAAAAACCTGTGCACCTTATCTTAGGGTTGCCATCTCAAAACTATGAAAACCAGGACTTTAAGAAGAAATACAGGACATTTCGATTTAAAGTCAGGACTATAATGTGCGAGTCCAGTGACAATACGATTGGAGAGAGTTAGTGGCATGCGAATTTCAACCTGATGTTGGCACCCTTAGAAAATTTGGCGACAGCGAATGTGTCAGGACTCTAAAACTCAGGACGATGCTTAAAAACTATCCAGGACAGCCCAGGACACCCCAAAAAGCAGGACATATCCTGGACGGTTGGCAACCCTACCTTATCTGTCAGTTACATAAGGTACATCCCGCGTTTGTGTAGCCGCAAAACAAGTCCCTTTTCAGTTGGATGCTGCTGAGTACAGATTGCAACCCGGTATGTTTTTCAACCCGGCCGGGCCCGGTAACATTCGGGTTGATGTGTTAGGATGAAACCTTTAAAGTATTTTATGAAAATTTGCTATAATTTAAGTAAATTGAGGCAAAATACAATGATTCAAGGTTACGGAATAATATTTATTTCAAACCAGCAAATCAACAATAATCAGTCTTAAGAATGATTCACGCTACACCGCGTCGCGACCGGTCCGGGCCTCGGCCTTCCGTGCCGCAGTATTCGTACCTATCAATGGCCGGGCCCGGTGGATGTCTAAAAGGGCACCGGGTCCGACCGGGCCCGATTTGCAATCTCTACTGCTGAGACAGGGTAGGGGTTGCCTACCATGCAGAAAGTTGTGTTTAAGACGGCCGATTGGTCTAGTAGGTAGTAACTCTGCCTACGACGCCATAGGTCATGGGTTCGAATCCCGGTAGGTGCAAACATTGATATGATGAATATTGATGTTTGTTTCCGAGTCATGGATGTTTCTATACTTATCTATGTATTTATATACCGTTACTTAGTACCCACGACACAAGACCTTAGGGATCTTAGTGTGGGACTAGGTTAATGTGTTGTGTAGTGTGAAAAAAAAAATCTATAACAAACATTTAATACCTTTGTGTCAGACTCTACAGTTGGAAATGCTCCATCCCATCCAAGTTTCCTCAAAGCATCTTCACACTCCACTTTAGCTATAGTAAGCTGGTTGATGTACTTCTTAAGTTTTTTCGCATCAGTAACTTGTTGTCGACTAACATTATTTGGGGCACCACTTTTCTCGATTACCTCGACGTCTATGCCTTTCGCCCTTTTTACGTTTTCGAGGGTAGTCGCTTGCATGATTTGTGTTACTATGTCAAAGCTGGAAATAGATTAATTATTACATCAACGACGACACTGCCATTTACCAATAAAATGTTAAGTTTAATAAATGATTAGGTAGATAGAGAACAGTACATGGTGAAATTTTATAAAACAATTTTCACCAATATAAGACTTGGCTTAACTCTGGTGGTTTAAATGTAAAACAACCAAAGAAAATTGAGTGGCGATGTAACTGCTAATAATGTACTGACCACTATTTGACCTATTGAAACATCATAATGTGATTAACTTTAGTGATTTGAAAAAGATTCTTCTTCTTCTATGCTGCTCTGGGAGTGAAAAAAAAAGTATAATACTACAGCAGCTTCTCTTCCCGGGCATATTGTACAAGTCAGTAGAGGGTCTTAGTGTTTTGTAGGTGACAACCTGTCACTACTAACCGAACTTGTACATCTCAACTATACCCTCAAAATTGGTCAGAAGTGGCACCATGTGGTTCTATCTGCCCTTGGTGCTCTGTCTACCCCGTAAGGGATAAAGGCGTGATTATATGTATGTATGAATGTATTTGAAAAAGACATTACATACTGGACATTTACATAACATTGGCATGACAAAATAAGTTGTATAACTTTGTCTAACCTTATGACTGTGAGGATGGTATTAATAGTACAATGTAACATGTTGCATCCGTCAGTGGTGACCACCAACAATAAAATTGAACAACAGCTTAAGCAATGCCCACTCACCGTAACCGTTTTAATGTGTCAATATTATTGCAGCTGTTTATCAACCGTATATAATCCTCAAATGTTTTGGCGTATTCATGTGTTCTCTCATGCATAGCATTCACCGCTTTCTGAGCCTCCAAGTATTGTATGATTTTCTGGTTGATATAATCAGGTTCAGTCACTAGATCTATGGCTGGTTGTAGAACTGTCCAAAGTTGAAAAAGTAGGCAATTAATTTGAGGGTAATAAATAAGATTATTTTCAAATATAGGGTCACCACTGGTATCAAGGTACATAAAATGTGAATAGAATTTATTACTCTTACAGATGTTTTTCTCAAAGTTCTATTTAAGTGTACCAAGAGAACAAACACTTACCACTCTATTTTAATTTTATTCAATGGACGCCCGCGACTTCGTCACATGTACTCATGGCTCATGGACATCAAATTGTAAAAACCAACCCATACTTCACATTTCAGTAGTGTAAAAAAATTCGGAAAACAAAATATTTTTCTGGGATAAAAGATAGCCTATATTCTTTCACAGGCTCTGAACTACTGCGACTGCTACTTCCTATGCACCAAATTTCATTAATATTGATTTGATGTAAAAGCTAAACAAACTGTAGCCAGACAAAGGTACTTTCACATTACTAAGGATAAAAATAAATGAGTCTGGTGCAATACTTACTCTTGCAGGCGATAATCTCTGTCATAAGATGAGAGACCGGTGATAAGGAGTAGCATCTTGGCATCAGAAACATTACAATAAGTTCACTGATTTGCCGCAAATAGTGAAGTTCTGTCTCACAGGACATGAGGTGTGGGGCCAGTGCAAATATTGGTGCTTGATTCAATTCCATTCTAAAATATAAGTACTAAAGTATTGAAATTGCAAATTACATTGTACATTTCAATAAACTAACATTTGTATACTAGTACATATATAAGTTCAGTTCCATTATGGGGTAGCCAGGGAGAATCATAAGGAAGGATCCCACAGCCTCATTTAGATGAAAGTGCATTCTTTGTGAACTCAAACTCCGATAATAACATCTAAGTTTGAAAAGTATGTACCTACACTTATTGTTTCACTAGTAGACACCCGCGATATCGTCAGTGTGGACTGCAGAAAAACAAAATATCGAAATTATCCAGGATAAAAATATTTTCCGGGATAAAAGTAACCTATGTATAGTTATGTTAGTTAATCCAGAGTGTCAGCTAACTTCATACCAATATTTTTTTATATGGCTCCAGCCCTTTTTACGTAAAAGAGTAACAAACATCCATCCATCCATCTATACTTACAAACATTCGCGTTTATAATATTAGTAGGATAAATCTGCTATTTCTTTTGTAAATGTATGTGTGATAGTTTTTCTTTTGACTTTATATTGTTGGTTAGTTATTAGATTTACAAGTTACAGTACATATTGTCACATTTTTACATATTGTCATAAATATGTCTACATTCACCTATAAAATGCTAAGGGCAGATCTATAATAGCACAAGGTATATGTATATAATTTATGTATGTATCCTTCAAATAGACCTATATGACCATTAGAATTATTGACCCTAAATTGCTTAAACTTGTACTTACGCACAATCCTGAGCAATTCTTATTCGTTCAAAATGTTGTGTTATTTTATTAACCATATCATTGGCTAATAGTTTCTCTGCATCAATTCGAAGCAGTCTCTCATACAGGTTTTGAATGCCACCCCATAAGTGTTCTTTTAATTTTTCCACTACAGGCTCAGGTCTGTGAGCCCAGTCCTTCAATAGTGTGGTGACAAAGTCTCGGAGTGCATAGTCTATTAGCAACTGCAGCTGGCTGTCCACAGTACGTCCAAATATAACTGGTAGATGGACCTTTTTACTGGAATGTGGCCAGTTGCCTTGATCCTCCTAAAATATTGATATTAATTAATCCAAGAATTTTCATCCCACTTGCACCACCTAGGAGTGCATCCTGTTCTTTTTTATTATTTGCTAAATTAAAGTGACTTGTTTAGTACCTTCAAAGTTTCCTCCAGATGCCTCAACTGTCTATCTACTTTATCTAGCAGAAACATGGGTGTCTGATGCGGTGACGATAGTGCTATGTGACCCCATAGGGTTAAAGCAAATACTGCTATAGCCATTAAAAGAGTAAACAATAATAGGTAAGTTACATTCCATAGGGATGGAAAACAATATGCTAGAGCAAACCACACAGGAGTCGCATACAACCCAGCCCACTTGATCATTATTACTGGATTCTAGTCGTCGTACTTTACAATTACATATAAAAGGTTGGTACACAAAAGTTGTAGTTGTCTGGCTAATCAATATTGACGACCACTTGTATGAGTAAACCACACCATAATGAAATTTTTATGAAATAAATTGAATTATAGAGTGTACGTTAGACTTTCAATGCTACCATGTCATATTATTAATTATTCCCTCTCGGTTTATAACATTCTTCCTGAATTTTTCGTAATTTTTAGTCACACAGCAGCACAACAAATATTTTGTTTTTTTTGTTTGGCTATCTATCTGACATTGACATTTAGTTTAGTTAGTTTTCTTAACATTATACGGACACAAAGAAAACTACGTCCATGCAGCCATCGTCTTTGGAAAAATGATTTTTGAATACGTGATGTGTTGACTGACTGAGGCGCAAAACACATTTACTGACTAAGGCTGACTAATATCATATATTGATTGCAAACCATCAAACCAGCATAATTTTTTAAACATATTTCCATTCATCATCATCATCATTTCCAAGCTATATGAGTGCAGCTCCTTTGCCTTTCTTTTGTTTGTAATAAATAAACCAAATAAAATAAAAATAACCTAAAAACTTTATGGGATTCGGCGGGAAAAGCTGGAAGGGTGCAGGTGTAATTTTCTTGTGAAAATCAAAAATTATTTGTAAATGGCTTGCATGTGTACGTAGTGATGTTTTCTGGTAGATAAGTTATATTTTGATTACTTGTGATGTGAATCTAGTGCGTGTACATGGTTTTATATGCAGGTAAGCTGAGTAAAACTTTAGCCGGAATACGATCTCTTCATGGGCCCATATAAGTTGTTTCTGCAATGATTTTTCATTTTGATTAACTTTACACTTGTTCTTGAGGATTTTCCCGGCGTTTCCATTCATCATCATTATTACCATCCATCATCATAAATCATTTACTAAAGACTATGGCTGTATGGGCTTAGTTCCCCTTGCCTTTCCTTCGGGATAAACTAAACTAAACAAAAAAAAACAAACTTAAAACTATTTACATTATAATCTCTTCATGGGCTCATGTAAGTTGTTTCTGCAATTATTTTTGATTTTTACTCATTTTAAACTCGTTCTTGAGGATTTTTCCGACGTTTCCATTCATCATCATTATCATTTAGAATTCATTTTACTAGACAATGATTAGGCTGTATGGGCTTAGTTCCCCTTGCCTTTCCTTCGGGATTAACTAAAACAAAAACAAAAAATTACATTATAGACAAAATAGGATTCGGCGGGAAAAGCTGGAAGGGTGCAGGTGTAATTTTCTTGTGAAAATCAAAAATTATTTGTAAATGGCTTGCATGTGTCCGTAAGGTGATGTTTTCTGGTAGATAAGTTATATTTTGATTACTTGTGGTGTGAATCTAGTGCGTGTGCATGGTTTTATATGCAGGTAAGCCGAGTAAAACTTTAGCCGGATTACGATCTCTTCATGGGCGCATGTAAGTTGTTTCTGCAATAATTTTTCATTTTGACTAACTTTACATTTATTCTTGAGGATTTTCCCGACGTTTCCATTCGTCATCATTGTCATTCATCATAAATTCAGAATACATTTTACTAAACAATGATTAGGCTGTATGGGCTTAGTTCCCCTTGCCTTTCCTTCGGGATAAACTAAAAAAAAAAAAAATATATAGACAAAATACGCGAATTTTCTTAAATTTATGCATTTTCTCCGTCTAAATCTATTATATAAGAGAAACTAAAATAAATATTTTGACCTATTAACTCTAATGTCTCAGTTAAAAACAACTTATTTAGTTGTAGGAGGAGGAATTGCAGGTGTAACTTGTGTTGAAACTTTGGCTATCTTGCATCCTGAAAAACAACTTATAATAATTACTGCATCATCTCTTGTAAAAAATGTAAGCAACGTAAGCTTTTTTGCTAAAACTATTGTAAAGTTTGATGTCGAGGAGACGGAAGCAGGTTCCTTGCGAAAAATTCATCCAAATCTGACAATAGTTTATGATTCTCTCAAACATATTGATACCACAAACAGATTAGCTATAACTGATCAAGGTACAGTTGTCAAATTTGAAGTGATATGTATTTGTAGTGGTGGAATACCACGCCTTATATCTGAAGCAGATAAATGTAAGAGAATTCTAGGTATAAGAGATACTGAATCAGTTCAGGAATTTCAAGAGAAACTTAAAACTGCACGTAAAATGCTCATAGTTGGTAATGGAGGCATTGCATCAGAAATAGTGCATGCTACTAGAAATATACCAAAGGTATGGGTTATAAGAGATGATTATATATCTTCTACATTTGTAGACCCAGGAGCAGCAGAATTTTTTCAAGATTCTTTAAAAAATAAAAATACAGAGGGCCAAACAAATCCAACAATACTTCGAAGACATGTTTTTACAGAAGAGGACACAGTTGTGGCTCTGAACAAAAACTTAAAGTCTGCAGCCTTAGGCCCTGACTGGTATAAAAAACTGGAAGGTGTAAGAAATGAAAGTGGTGAACATGAATTAGAAATTATTTATAAAGTAGAAATCAAATCAGTGAATGAATGTAATAAAGAATTTCCCTTAGAAGTGGAACTTTCAAATGGTAAAATAGTACAATGTGATTTTATTGTATCTGCCACTGGAGTTGACCCAGCTATAAACTTTTCATGGGATATTGAACCTAAGATCGGATCAGATGGAGGATTATCTGTGGATGAAAATCAAGAGACATCAATTAAAGGTGTTTTTGCGGCTGGAGATGTAGCTTGTGCAGCATGGGAACATGCTCCTCACTGGTTCCAATTAAAGTTGTGGACACAAGCTAGACAAATGGCTGGTATGGCCTCTAAGGCAATGCATGCTAAAATTACAAACCAGGAAGTATTGCAGGATTTTTGTTTTGAACTGTTTACTCACTGCACAACTCTTTTTGGATATAGAGTAGTGCTTCTAGGAAAATATAATGGCCAAGGCCTGGGTACTGATTACGAAATTCTAATCCGTACAACACCAGGCCTAGAATACATCAAGTTTGTGCTACAAAATGGCAAGCTTCAAGGAGCAATTTTAATTGGAGAAACTGACTTGGAGGAAATGTGTGAAAACTTAATTCTAGATCAAATTGATTTGACACCATTTGGAGATGATATTTTAAACCCAGATATTGATATTGATGATTACTTTGATTAACCTTAACTTACTTATTACTGTGATACAACACAAAGGCTTTAAGACTGAGTATTGGTTGAGCTCAAATTGTAATAGAAGGGCTGGGTTCACAGAGTTACCTGACCTACTGTAAAAATCAAATACTGTTATAGCATTAGCATTCAACACATGACTGTTATAATACCATCCAGCTATGCTAGCATTCACTTGGTGTTAGAATATTTACTCTGAAAATGTGTCTATCTATACATAGATGTAAAAGACTATTGTTTATTAATGTTATTGCATTTCAATACCAAATCATATATTTAACTTATTTTACTAATTTAATTTGTTTACAAGCTGAACAAACATTTAATATTTTATTTATTTCAGTTCACTACATAGTAATCAGCTGTTAAGTCTACCTACTGCTGAACTTGAGTCAGTTTCCTTACCTAGGCATATTAATTAAGTAGGTAGGTACCTATAGTTTTAAAGCCTTTAGATTTATGTACTACCAATAGGCTTTATGATTTCTGAGTTTGTGATAGATGTAATGAAAATGTCGGGAAAACCCAAAAAAAGCGAGGGAAACGCATCAGAAACCTCAGATACTATGTCCATAAATAAACTATTGTCTTTAGAAATAAGATGTGCAACGAAGTTCGCAGGGTCAGCTAGTTTAGATTAAAGCTTATCCAGTCCCTTCTCGTGGAGTTTTAGACAAGCTATAATAGCGGTGATAGCCCTATATTATGTACCTATCTATTAGAAACTGGAAGATCCAGTACATATCCACAGGTATGCTATGTAAAGCTATGATTCTTGTTATGTACGATTATTTCTCCATTCGTCATGAAATAATTTGACCCATTGACCAAAGATAATGGCTTTATGAACACAGTTGCCTTAAGTCTTAAGTTAATAAAGAAGCTCTTAAGTCAAATAAAAGTAGGGATGCCGAAAAAGGTTTGATATAGCTGATGAATCGATTCACGATATAATCGAAAAGATTGATATCTAAAAATCTATGTATTTCTATTTTTCCATAAAACGTTAAAATATTTTTTTATAAATAAACTATCAAGAACATATTACCCACTAAACCTATTTATTACTAAAGACAGTTACCTATTTTAGTTCAGAAAATGTGTAATTTTTCCAAATCAGGTATGGAAGATTATTTTAATGACATTTAATGTATGTTCGACAACAAAAAAATGATGTATGACACCTATCTGACTGCGAGCGCGTTCGCGAGTGGCCTGCTCAGCCTGCTTTGTTTTTTCAATAACAGCCAATTTCTATAAACGATCTCGAGAGATTTTTTGAATATTTCAGATTAAATGTTCCATTGTTTATATTCGAAATTTCTTGGAATAATATAAAAATCCGAGATTCTTTATGATTCTCGTATTAAAATCTGCCATAATATTCAAAAAATATCGACTGAGCCTGAGAAATCGATTTATCGACTAATCGAGATCGCCCATCCCTAGTCAGATTAATTTATTCATGTTGTTAGGCTGTATGGGCTTAGTTCCCCTTGCCTTTCCTTCGGGATAAACAAAAAAAAATCATGTTGTGCTTTGTGCGTGATATGTACGAATAAAAAATATTAATACTAAAATTAAAAGTGTTTTCTCGTTTGAATATTTTTTAAAATCGTACTTTAGACAATTATCAATTATTCGTGGTCTATAATACAAACACACTTGGTGGATGTGAAATTACACGTACTTCGTACCTACGTCGTCAGTGTTTTGCTCCACATATCCATTGTTTTGCTTCGCTTTGTGTTACCTATTTTCCGATTGCCTGACTTGGTCTACGAAAATTTATAAAAATGACAATCCTATTTAGTTCTGTTTCCCGTGGGACGGTTGTCCTAGCTAAACATGCATCATGTGCTGGTAATTTTACTGAAATTACCGATCAAATACTATCGAAGATACCACCCAAGGACGATAAGCTTACCTACTCGCATGGCAATTACCTATTTCATTACATAGCGGAAAATAAGTTAGTTTATTTCTGTATCACAGATGATGTAAGTACAAAGATTACTCATGTTTTTCAGTTACTTATATTTTGTCATATTCTTGTATGCTATATTGAACTACCTACCATTAAATTTGTTGTTTTAAATGAAAACCACTTGATGACCCATTGGCGAGATGCAAAGGAGGGTAATGTGTTATAACTAAGTATGTTTGTTTCTGTGTTGAGACCAAACATGTTGATTAACCGAACAGATTGAATGGATGAATACAAATCTATTGTTAACCATGAATTAATCAGTTTCATGCCTTCTATTCTAGAAATTTGAACGTTCAAGAGCATTCCTATTTCTTAATGAAATTAAGAGAAGATTTTTGGCCTCATTTGGGGATACTGCACATACTGCGATTCCCTATGCGATGAATAGTGAATTTGCCAGTATACTTGGCAATGAAATGAGACATTACAGTGAATCAAGAGAACTAGACACTATATCTAAAGTACATGGGCAGTTGGACGAACTGAAAAGCATTATGGTTAAAAACATAGGTATGTATCGTATAAGTATTATTTTTTCTTCATATTTCAGAGACACTTTCATGTAGATTCCATGTACATAGTATTTTATGTCCTTTGAAGTTTTGAAATTCTAGAAAGTAGAAGTTCATTCGAGATACTAATTTGTGACCTGATAATGCATAATAAGTGGATACTAGGTAGGTGTTATTTTAATGTACTAAGTTCTGTACTAAACATGTAACTATAAATTGTTTAATTTAACAGATATTTAATACATTTTGCTGTCAAAAGTTATGGATAAGGAGTGCAACTTTACACATGGCTTATTAGTAGCATTGTCAAAATATTACAGTTAAATAGGTTTATGCTGCTCTGGGAGTGAAAAAACATATAATACTACAGCTGCTTCTCTTCCCGGGCATACTGTACAAGTCAGTAGAGGGTTTTGGTGTTTTGTAGGCGATAGGCTGACCACCTGTCACTACTAACCAAACTTGTGCATCTCAACTATACCCTCAAAATTGGTCAGAAGTGGCACCTTGTGGTTCTATCGGCCCTTGGTGCTCTGCCTACCCCGTAAGGGATATAGGCGTGATTATATGTATGTATGTATGTAAATAGGTTTAAGTAGGTATATAGTAAATACTGATTCTTAATTGCTGTGTTGCCGCTAATTATATTATTTTCGTATTATTCCTGGTTCAGATAACAGATTGTCCACACATTGGTTTATCTGGGCTTTTATCTTCTTACTCATTATTTATGTTTAATGGAATATTTAAATTTAAACTCTTTTATATGACTTGAACATAAAGTTGATATTGCAATGTTTTTGCACACCCATGCTCAATTGATTGATTTATTTTTTAGTGATAATGATTTCCATTCTAGTAATCTCTTTTGTTAGTTAAATAGTACCTACCAGCTGATGTTATTTTTATTAACTAGGTACCCAAATATTGCATTATCTAATTGCTATAATTGCTATAATTATTGTGGTTTTGTTTAGACTGAAATGACCTAGCCAGATAATAATCTGTTATTTACATGATAACATGCAATTGGATAATTCATACTCCAGTACCCACTAAAATATTGTTTGGAAGACCTTGAATAAAAAAATTAGCAACGAACAATTATTCAAGTATAGGTATGCTCTTGCCATAAAAACCACTTGTGTAAATTGTGAAAGAACTCTTTTACAAACAACATTCATACCCAGTAACAAGTTATGTATTAATTAGGTATTCAATTTAAAGCAGATAGAATGATTATATATTTGTGCTTTTATAACATGAATGTATAAAGAATAATGGACAGATTGTTGTTACTACACAGAGCGAAGCATTCATAGTAAGCTCGGAAACGATATTCAATGGAGTAGGGATGTGTATTGACGCGTTATCCTCCCACACATACAAACCATAGTAAGCTCGGCGCCTACTGGAAAATACGCACACATGCCCAACGCGCCGCCATTTCGGTGCTTCAATCTGTGCATTGACAGCGTTACGTCCGTTGTTCTTTA
Source organism: Carposina sasakii (assembly GCA_014607495.2). Lineage (NCBI taxonomy): Eukaryota > Metazoa > Arthropoda > Insecta > Lepidoptera > Carposinidae > Carposina > Carposina sasakii. The sequence continues at coordinate 10,524,818 of CP053154.1, forward strand.
TACATTAATGTTTTATAAAAAATGAATTGCAAACAATGTTGCACTTTAATGACAAAACTTTTAACTGGACGGTACAGAGATAGACCTAGATCTAGAGCCTGAGCATGGCTACTTTATAATGTGAAAACAAAAGGATTTTTTAAAGTTAGAAGCCTGAAACTTAGTTTTCAGCCTTTGATTCTATATTCACACACACACACACACTTCACAACACATTGACCTAGTCCCACACTAAGATCCCTAAGGTCTTGTGTCGTGGGTACTAAGCAATGGTATATAAATACATAGATAAGTATATAAACATCCATGACTCGGAAACAAACATCCATATTCATCACATCAATGTTTGCACCTACCGGGATTCGAACCCAGGACCTATGGCGTCGCAGGCAGGGCCACTACTAACTACACCAATATATAAGATATAATATATAAAAGAACACTTGCATCAAACAATATTTACATATACATCCTATTTACTTACTAAACCTAAAGGTTTGTGAGAATGGATGTCTGTTGCTATAATTATCATGCAAAGTTAGCAAACCCATCTTGATGAAACTTGAACATGCCATATATTCCATGCCGAAGAAGCTGTTACTTACTTAACCTAGCTTATTCTTCTTTTCTAGATAGCATGGCAGTACGTGGCGAAAAAATGGAGCTTCTGGTTGACAAAGCTGAAAACCTGGCGACTACAGTAAGTTTCTATGTTATAAATAATGCCCTGAACAGAAAAGTAAGGTTTATTAGCTGAATATTAATAGTGGACACTCGATCAATATACGAATAGCAATTTCATTGCCAACATTCTACATAATTCAAATGACCCTATAGGCAGCCAACTCGGTCTCAGGAAATGTATACTGTTTACCATCGACACCCTGTGCAGCCTACCTATTATATACTTCTTGAAATCTTAAATGACACAGCATATAGTCCAGTATTATGTAGGTACTAAGTGCCTTGCCACGATCGACCGAACGTTTGGCCACCCTTGACATATAGATTCGAACAACCTTTTTCGAAAAATAGGCTGAACCCTGGATACGGGTTCTCGACATTAATAGTGTTAGATGACGATAGCGTGCGTGTGACGTGTGGTTTACGTTGGTTTACTTCTAGCTACACGTGGTGGGGCTTCGTTTAATTTGTTAGATAGACCTATGACCGCCGATGTAGACTATACATACATGCCTAGCACAGTACAAACAAATATCACATTTATACGGACCACAGTACTTTGATGCGAGTATAGGAAACTTATTTAAAAGTATATTGTGTATTGACTTGTGTTAGGCGTTACGACACGGATGTTCAAAGTTCTAAGCAGGTATTCGCCCACTTCCGTGCCCTACACTACTCACTGACCCTAATGCTGACCATACACCAGCTTTCCTATCATCTAATCGGCATGACGCTATCGTTAGAACTGTTAAACATTAGGATAAGCACGATCCATTTTACGCGCTGTAACGCTATCGACTCGCAAGCAAAATCTATATGACAGTGTGTGTTATGTATGATAGCGTTACGGACTATCGAGAGGTTCGTGCTTGCCCCACTGAACATCCAAATCTTTGGAAGTAGTATGTGTTTACCTAAAAATATTATTATGTAAGCTAATTCGTTCCTTTTTTAACTTTCCAGTCAGTAACCTATCGGAACACAGCGCATGCGGTGCAAAGGAACCTATTCTGGAAGAACATTAAGATGTACGTGATCATGGGCGCCGTGGCTGGCGTGGGGGTGTACTTGGTAGGGGCCATGGCTTGCGGAGGCCTCGCTTGGAAATCCTGCGTCTGAACTAACCTTAGTATGATTGTGTAAAAACCTAACTATACTAGTATTTATAGGTCACATTTCACCCAATCATATATTCGCTGATTAATTATTTAAAATATGAAAGAATGCTATCGTGGCCTGTGATTATCGATTGTAATGGCTGTTTCATGATATGGCCATAAGCATTTTGGCCATTTTGTGGTAAGGTCACAACAATATGGTCACGATGCTTTTATGTATACTATAGGTACTATAATAATAATAAAGTATTAAAACAAAGCACAATAACAGGATAAAAATAGATAAAAAAGTGTAATAATATAATTCCCTCATACTATACCGTGTCTATCGCATTTGGCGTAAGTAGTCCTTTAGTGATGGATATAATGGAGTAGCTTTTTATTTGAAAATTTCGAATGAACAGAGGCTAAAAATTAGGGTGCGGTTCCACTGACGCGAAGGATGTGTGAAAGATTCGCTTCACTCATTGACTTGAAAGTTATATCTTTTTTGGATTGGATTGGATCTGGTTGGATTGAATTAAAATAATGATGAGTTCGTGCAGTTGATTTTCTAGTTTTGAGTCACAATTTTTTATGAAATGTACTTATTTGGTAACAAAATCAATAAAAATCGAATCATAAAGGTACATATTAAAGTTTATTGAAAAAAACCCTGCAATTTAGCAAGATGAATTCATGTATATACGTTATTTTCTATTCTATATATATAATAAAATTGTAATGGATTCATGTCTGTACATGGAAGATATATGAGAAAAAAATATAGGAGACCTGTATTAACGCAATAGTAACCAATGGAATGATTTTTGGAATTTTTGTCTGTTTGTCGGTTTGTCTGTGCGATTGTGCATGCTAATCTAAGAAACGGCTAAACCGATTTCGATGCAGTTTTCAGAAATATATTATGACACGTCCCACTTAACATATAGGCTACTTTTTATCCCGGGAAAATGTTTTTATCCCGGATAATTTCGATATTTTGTTTTTTCTGTAGTCCACGCGTACGGAGTCGCGGGCGTCCACTAGTGCTACAATATATCTGCCCATATTTATAGAAATTAGAGTGCGTTTCCATTAAGGCGAAGCAGCAAGAAGGCAGAAGCAGATCAAGAAGGATCGGATACACTTACATTTATAAATACAGTCTAGTTTTTTTTTACATTCGGATACGTATGCATGGCAAGTATCGTAGACGTAACAATCACATTGCCAAATCTCATAGACTGCTTGCGTGAGGATAGCGTTACGGATCGTCAAGATGTTCATCCTTATCCTAGAGTTCGTCTTTGCTGTTTTAAGGCCGGGTCCCCATTAGGCGAACAATGAGCGGCTGACTGACTCTAAGTGGCGTGTCGGTCGCTAACTCAATGTCAACTGAGCGGCGAACTGTAGTGAACAAACTGCGCCGCTGACCGCCCGCATCATTCGCTGCGAATCGGAATGAGTCGGCAAGCGAAACGTCGCAAACTGCGCTGTATGGATACTTCTTTTAAAATGTACAGGGACGCAAACTGAAAGCAAACTGTCAGCCGCTCACTGTTTGCCTAATGGGGACGCGGCCTAATGGAAACGTATCGTAAAGGATACAAGAATAGACATTTGTATAATGTCCTAGAAGACGCCCACGACTTTGTCCGTTTGAGCATTAGAATTCCCGTTTTACCTGTTCCCGTGGGAATTTCGGAAAACCCTTTCGATGCCTAGTCATACAAAAAACAGGACCTTCAAGTTTCAGGTCTCTAAGTTAATCGTCCAGGCTAAGCATTAGTAGGATGTGCATTGATCCGTTGTCTGTCTATAAGATTTTATATGTATAGAAGATAAAAATAGAGGTAGTCACAACAATAAAATAGTGAGTATAACGTAGAACTTAGGAAAAGAAGGAATTGGAATTTTACAACAAGGTGACCCAGGCGTCGGAATTGTGTAATAATAATAAACAATTTGTAAAATTAAATTGAAAGAGCAAATAAGACAATTTTGTTTAGGTTTCGGCATTTAAAATTATATTTAGTTATCAAAGTACATACACCAAAATTAAAAATTTTACGTATTGTGACCTGATAAATAAGTGTTTTTAATTACATATTTTTAACTTGGGATAATCTACCCCCAAAATTTTGAATGCATTTTAAATAACGTACGTCATTTTAGCTTTGATAGTTTTAGTAATTTGCAATATGGTATCGTTTTTATTTAAAATATTAAACCATATAATTGTTACAATTTGCACTGTAATCTATTCTAGAGTAATATTATATTGTTATAAAAACTTTTTAAAAATTATATGTATAATAAATAGACATAGTAAGTACCTAAGTAAGTATAGGCAATACCAATTAAAATTAATAGTAAGGTTTTTATAGGAGAGGCCACAATGCAATGGTACTTACATAAGAAGTTTATTAGGCGAAATATTTGTTCATAAAATTAATAACCAAAATCAGATAGTGGGCTCTCCTACTAAATAATATCAAATTACAAGTATTCTAATAAGTAACTCTTTAATTTGATCGGACAGACTTTATGGTCTTACAATTTTACATCTCGTAATGTACCTACCGATGAATAAGATGTAAATAAAATTTACATAAAATAAGCCAACAGTCAAACATAAGGACAATATAGGGTTGAAACCTTACTAGCACTAGCCGTTTTAATCACCGATTTTCATAATAGGCCATCTAATTATTTGTGACAAAACTAAGAGACAGATCCATAAGTATATGTCAACTACTCTAATAAATTATCTTGGATTTAAGAGTTGGTGCGAGTCCTCTAAAATTCAATTGTTTTGGCGCTTTGCGATGAAACTTCTCGACTGTATGAATACTGTTAAAATATTTAAAGTACGGAATAGTTATAGTTAAATCATTTATAAAGACTATTAAAAGTATTGTGATATCGACAATGTAAGATTATTATGTAATGTATAAATGATGTGTTAATAAACATGTATGTTATTCAAATATTGTTATTTTTTATTTATTAAATTATATCCTAATCCCTAGTACAAATAACATATTATGATTATAGCACTTAGAGCCGATTTTTACAATGGTCATATAGGTAGCCTATCTGAAGGAAGGATTATATTGATGCTGTCTCTATCTTGATTAAGTTTTAGAACGAGACAGCATCGAATTTATTCATCAGTAGGGTAAGCATGAACCTTTTTACGCGACGTGACGCTATCGACTCGCAAGCAAAATCTATAAGATTTGACAGTTTGATGAGTGTTACGGACTGTCGAGACGTTCGTACTTGCCCCACAGATAGGCTATCTGACGTAGTTACGGGGTAGGCAAAGCACCAAGGGCCGATAGAACCACATGGTGCCACTTCTGACCAATTCAGACAGTTTCAGTTCAGTTCAATTAACTTAGAGATGGAAAGGAAATAAAAAATACCTACTCCGCTCCCCATCCAACATTCTGTTCCGTGAATTGGCTCAATAAAGCGTTTGATTTAAAACAATGGGATCCAGTAAAGCACAACGCTAGCCAAAATAAGATTAACTCCGTCTGATTCAGTTCCTATTGCCATGGACATAGCAATGTCAATGGTACGGTATTCCCTATACCTGATATCGGGAAGGCAGATTGATCCCGGACATGCACCCCCGCCCGCCATGTTTTCGACCGTTCCTCCGGCAATCGCGCGCCAACCTTCGCCGCGGGAGGGCGCCGCTGTCGCCCGTCGCGATCCGTTCCACGCACGTGTTGAAACGCGGTTGTGTGAGTGACTTTCCGTGTGTACGGTGTACGCCTCCGGTGCAATTCGTGCCCGGCATAGGAATAGCCCGATTGTCTGCCGTGTGTAAATGAGTATGCTTGCTGTTGGCTATTATTGTTGTTCCCGAGGGATACGGTGATTATTATCGGTCATGCATGGATGTCGTTTCGTTGAACGAGCGTGCTTTATCTATTTATGATCACTTAACGTGTGACTATTGTAGATTTGTTTACTTATTTGTTGTGCCTAATCCTAATATTTATGTAGGAAGAACCTAAACAATAGTTAATACCTCAGTGGGTAGCTTACATCAAATTATAATACCTAAGTAAGTAAGTACCTACCTACTACCCTATAGGTATAGGCACATTAGTTGCATTGCATCCAAAATAATAACGAATTCTGATTATTTTTTGTTATGTCCAAAATCCGGCTCGAAGGACCAACTTGCTCTATATGGTCAGCATTTTTCATTCATATGATAATGTGACAGTACGCGGGCTTTGACCAAATTGAGGGTCATGCTCAAGATTGATTATCTTACTTACTTGAATATTCATTGCTTGTCCTCTTTTGTGGCAGGCTCGTGTCGTGATTGATTTAATGCAATACATTATGACGGCTATAAACATTGATAAAAAGCCGCCGAACGTAACTATAGTTAATGTTACACCAGTGTGAGTGTAAGCCCGTATGAGCACAATGCTCACATGTGCGTGATCCGTAGCCAGTTATTAACGCCGCAGGAAACGGCGTCGATTTTAGGGAAGTTACACTAGGAACGGTTCACAGGTCATTGTTCTTTTTTACGCCGAACTGCTCTTTAGGTGGCGGCCGGTGATAAATGGGCTTTGTTTCCGAGTAGGCGCCTTTATGTTGCATCCTAGCATCACATGTGGGAGAGCCTTTATGGATTTGTAACTCTTTGTCTTTAGGTACTATCGGTTTTCAATGGATTCAAATAGTTACCCAACCTATTTATGATTCAGATTTCTAGGCAGATACAAAATAAAGCATCAAACAGATGGAATAACAATAATAGCAAACAGAAACTAACCGTAATCTAAACCGTTAGCAGCTGACAGTATGGGTTAATTAAACTATTATAGACTCTTCCCATGAAATGACTCACAAAAAAGTGCGAAAATAACATAAATAATCATGACTCATCTGGTGGAATAGTGCTCTCAAAATGGATGACAGTTCCCCGGATTTGTCGCTGAAGCTCCGGCGAGGGTCCAGCGATTCTCGCGAGTCGTTTTACATGGACTTCGCCCAGGGTATAGACTCGGATATAGAAGAGGTCACGACTATTGAGAGGGTCATCCCCGAGCACCCCGGGGGGCGGACCGAGGGGGATGCCGACACCTTGGCCACGCCGTCTGGACTCGAAGATAATAAGGATTTGGGACAATGGTAAGATTGTATCTTTTTTATCGTGTGAATGTGAAGGTTTATTATTTTAGTTTGTTGCCGATAAATTGAATAAAAACTAAGAGTTAACACCAAAACTATGTGGACCATTAACATTTTATTTCGTACTTTAAATTCCTTTGTGTATTTATATTCATTATATTTATAGAATTCACGTCTAAAGTTATAGGTATATTTAACCTACGTAATAAGTTTTTGTTTATATGTTTACATCCCTATCTAGCTAGGTACAGGGTCCTTTCATAATTAATTTGCAAGCCCAATATTAAATTTTGCGAGGAAATACTACCTGTTTTATATGAGTTATGGGCATGGGGCTCTGAATTTTCACCAATTACTCCCAAGAGGTCAGCAAAATATATTTTCTTGGGTGTTTGCCGACGTAAAATAAATCAAGTCTAACCCAGATAATTAATACCCAGCCGAGCAAACACTTAGAGCATTTTTAATTGGATTTGCACGTAGATTTAACTAAGTTACCTACTTACGAAGGTGTAGACCGACTTAATTAATTTCTTGGTACTCCATAGAAGTAAACATGTGATAATGAAATAATGAATTATTAACCTACCCCTACAGATTTTCTTGTTTGATGAAATTGGTTTATTTATGAAGGCAGACATGCGATGTTGCTTCATCATTCACAAATTGGTGGTAGAGCTATAACCTTAGTGATGTGGTCCGTCTCTATTTAGTCGTTACTCTAAGGTAATCCTTACTATTAGTGTTATGTGGTCCGTCTCTATTTAGTCGTTATTCTAAGGTGGGAAAGTATCACAATTATATAATCAATCGTTGACTTCAATCAACCGTTTCAATCTACCATCTTATCCAAGTTAGGTACTTACCTACTGACGCTAAGATAGTTAAGATTCGAGCTTTAGTAACTTAATGGTCGGCTATGATATATTTAATAGACATTAGTAGGTATAAACAAATAAATGTAAAAGGTACAACTAAAAACTTTTACATAGACATAACGTCCATAGTCCTAACCTACGTTAAGACAGTCAGCTGTTCCAAGTTGATACTTTATAAGTATCTAAACTCGCCGTAAGTAGCCACATAAAGATGACGATAAGTATGTCGACGGTGAGCGATACCCGTCGAGCGGGTTCCGCGGTATCTGATCTAGCTTTCTCCGCACCCCGGGTCAGATAACACGCCAATATGCCTCCGTGAGACTTAGGGTATTTTCGCACTGTAAATAAAGCCTAAATTTGACCTTTAAATCGTTTCCCACAGGTTTCCTACCATACCTACCTACCTACTGCTTGACGCTTAACCGACCAATACATACCTAGTTACATAACATACCCGTAAACACATCGCTGAGTTCTCAAAAATGGGGTAGTCAGAACTGCAGGATCGCGAATTCGCGAATCACATTCTACAGGAACGATTTGCATAGCTGTCAATATAGTGCCTGCTATGGGAAACGGTTTGACGGATAAAATTCGGCTTCGGTGCAGTGCGTAGTAGCCCTAAAACGAAGATGATAAATATTACCGAATGGAAATGCACCTATAAATCTTTACCTACGCGTTTGTCGCGCTCTTGACTCGTCATGTGTCAGGCACATTTACCGTACTTTATAATGACTCAATGATAATATCAATTCACTAACACCATATAGATATGTATAAACGAATTTAATAATTATCCGCGTGGATTTTAAAAACTCATCGTCAAAATTTTACGTTTTCTTATGTAACTTTGAGACGCCGCCGCACTAAGGACCACCCACTGTCTAACTACCAGAAAGCTATTAAACTGAATTATATTTTATTCGGGACGCTTTAAAATAGATCACCATTCTGCTTAATTAGTAGTGTTCCTCCTAGCCTAAATAAAAGCCAAGGAATCTTTACTAAAAAGCAAATTTATTAGAATCAACTGAATAATTTAAATAATATAATCTATATATTTATTAAAGCTGAAGAGTTTGTTTGTTTGTTTGTTTGATTGAACGGCTAATCTCCGAACTACTCGAATTAAATTCTTTTTGTGTTGGATAGTCCATTTATCGAGGAAGGCTTTAGGCTATATATCATCACAGTGCGACCAATAGGGCGAAGAATAAGAGGAAAATTGGAAAAAACGGGGAAAATTATTACTTTGGAGACTTCCGTTGCGTGCGTGCGTAAACGGTTCAAGTTATCCAAAAAATATGTATGAAAGAATAAAAGCGTAGAAATTGATATGAAGAAAAAAATTGAAGGTCTAACTGCCTGATGCAGAACCCTTAGCAGCCCAGCTAAACTTTGAAGATATGAAAAACCGTCTTAGGAAAAGTTTTCAACATTTTAAAAGAATTCAATTCCCTGTTAAGTTATCTTTTGCTGTAACAATTAATAAATCACAGGGGCAAACGTTTAAACACGTTGGAATGACTTACGTCAAGACTGCTTTTCAACGGCCAATTATATGTCGCGTTGTCAAATCGGGTTGCGGAGAAAATCAGTATGTTCTTCTGCCACAAGAAAATAAAACAAAAAAAAATTTACGCAGAGTACTTTAAAATATTTTATTCTGTTTGTTGACGCGGACGAAGTCGCGGGCAAAGCTAGTAAAATAATAAAATGAGAAGAATAGTTAGGTAATAAAATACACATCTATACTATTTATATATTCTGTACAGGGTTTTTTTTCGTTACCACCCTTAACGAATGGTAGGTACGTACTCTATACATCAAATAAAGTAAGTTTATGCAAAAAAAATGTTGGAAAACGATGTAAAATTTTTTGTATTTTTTTTTCTAATTCTTTGTTCGGGCGAAATTTATAAATGCTATTTTTCATGTATTAATTTTTTTCTAGAAATTCTGGGAAACAGACACTTCGCAGGTTCGGGTGAACTGCCTTTTTCTGCATAAATTATAGACGCGCGTAGCAAGATTTTTTCCATGTTTGTGCACGTAATTCAGAAACGGCTGCGATTTTGATGCAGTTTTCAGGAACATATTTTGACATGTCCCAGACTACTTTTTATCCAGGGAAAATATTTTTATCCCGGATAATTTTGTCATTTTGTTTTTTCTACAGTTCACGCGGACGGAGTCGCGGGCGTGCACTTAAAATAATAAAAAGGCAGACGGCTAGGCTATAGCTTCACTATTTATAGAGGTATAGAATAATAAGTTCTCTGTTAATTATTTGAGCTACATGATATTAAAAACCTGCTGTAGCCGAATCCCGTTTGATGAATCCAGTTTGTTTTCATCCTGAAATACGGAAGTTGTTCAGTAAACAAACTTGTTCTGATTGATTATTGAGCTTGAATGTTATTTTAGATTTATAAATAAAGGGTTTTGACGAAGCGTCCGATATACTAGCTAGGTTAATGGATAGACCGCATCGTGAAACGTAGGCTACGTAATGCGTTTCATATACCTACCTACAGTCATAATAACCAAATATATCATATATTTTGCACCTACAAGTGCTTGTAAAGCCAGTTAGAACCAACTTCCATTGAGCTTAGGATCACATTCCTAAAACTTTATTTGCATTGTGGAAAACTTGTTTTCAGTTTGAAAAGACTAAGATTAGGTTTAGTACTATGTTTAAGTGTGAAGGTCAGAATCGACCCTATTATACAGGATGTTTTTTCGTTGCCACCCTTAACGAAGGCTACGTACTCTATAGTCAAATAAAGTAAGTTTATGCCAAAGTAAAATGCTGGGAAAAGATGTAAATATTTTTGAAAAAAATATTTCTTGATCGGGCGAAATTTATAGTGTCCAGTGTTTATGTTAGTTTTTTCATAGAGAGATATTAATTATTTCTGTTTAAAAAATCTTGCTATGCGCGGCTATGTGCATTTATGCAGAAAAACGCAGTCTATTTACTCAACTTTGGACCCTAATATCTTGGGAGGGAACCAGACATTTCCCAGGTATGCTTCCATGGAGAAAAATGATCGTGACGATGAGGAGATTCCGTAGTTTTCGGGAACGTTGACGACCAAAAATCACCTGTATGATCTACCAGCTAGGCATATTTATAATGATGCAACGGACGTATGAGTGCACTATTTACGCAACAAAGTTACATCCCTACTGAAATTTTGGCATCATAACTAGAGTCCTCACAGAATAATCTATGTCTGGCAACTAACATTTTTAACAGTGACATATAATGTAGTAATGCACATAGAAACTAGCGCCATCATCCAGAGGAACTAGGCACTCTACTACATTGGGCGTATTTCCACTAAACGACAACGACACGACCACGAGATTTCGTCATCTAGAATGGGGGGCCGCCGCCGCCGTGTCGTGGTCGTGTCGTCGTCTAATGCCATACATACTGTTACGACCGGGGAGTGGCTCACTAGATGTCGCTAGTAGCAGAATGCAATATCGGATGTTCTGTTGAGTCTCCGTGTTTAGTTTAGTTGAATGAACGCCCGAGAACGTTCAGGTTTGCCCGGATAACACACACGGGGTTTTTGTAGATGGGTCGCTCGCGAATGTTTCGGGACCGAACGTCGAGCCAAAAATCACTTAGTTGAGTCTGTATGATCTACTGTGTTTAGAGTTATAGTGATTAGTGCAGCTAGGTTTTAAACCTATACCTACCTTTTAATCGGCAGCTCCAAATCACCTGTACCCATGTAACAACAGAAGTGAGGATTTGGAGTAGAATGTCGATTGTCAACAAGGAAGGCATGGAGCGAAGAAGTAGCATGAGGTTCAGTAGCAGCGGCGACATTTCTTCGTGAATTTAACGAAGATGGAAATGGTTTAGCGTAATCGATCTTTGACAATACTTATGCGAACTACTGCGTTTGGCGATCGAGAAATTTACCCGTGTGCTAACATCGCAACGTTGAGGCTCAAAGTTACATCCCTACTGAAATTTTCAAGCCAAAGGGAATTCGAACGTGGAGATCGTACGCCAGGAGCCGCACTCAACAGCATCGAGGTGGATGGAGGAAGGATTTGGCTCCATCAGTGAGAGTGATCTTCCGTTTCGATGAGAGTGACAGAATAAAATTGTGGCAATAAGTCAGAGACACCTGCTAGTGATGTATGTCTGATTATGCTAATGGAAGAAGGATATGTGAAATGGACTGGAACAGTGATGGTCTACAGATTATATGACGAGCGCTCAGTGACATATAATGTGCACGTGAAGTCAAGTGGGAGTATTGGTTTGACGTTAATGCATATGTGGAGACATAGAAACTAGCGGGTTCGTTTGTGTGGCTGCATCATCCAGAGGAACTATTTGGTGAAACGCACTCTACTACATTGGGCGTATTTCCTAGATGTCGCTAGTACTAAACGTTTACTAGCACGACGTGTTTAGTTTATGTGTCGTTGAATGAACGCCCGAGAACGTTCCATTTCGTCATCTAGAATGGGGGGTATAAATACCGCCGGCCCGGAGTCAGTCCGTGTCGTGGTCGTGTCGTAACCTGCTCCACCTAATGAAAAAACGAGCCATACATACTATCTAATACATTTTGGTTTCCAAATAGGCCGTGGTCATGCTGTGGCCGGGTCGTCTAGTGGAAAAATATTACATAGCGCATTATATAGCTATGGAGATTTACCGCATAACTCTGGTCTCGTAGTAAACGCTAACGCAACAGTGCAGCGTCACTTAAAGCGACATGCGACGCTAATTTCACGCCAGTCCGCCTCTGTGAGAGCCCCCTAAATTATGGCGGGGGTACAGACCTCGACATCACCAGGTATCCCAGGAAACTCGTGCTCGTAGGTGGAAACATAGTAAAATTACACACGTAGTTTGATTTATCGTGTGGCGTTGATCCTGTTAGTTCAGTAGACGGCAGCGCGCTTCGGCAACCAAAAGAGACACTTTAGTTAGCTGAAAGTCCAAGTTCCGAAGTAAAGCCCCTTTGGTGGTTCATGGAGTAAATACCTATATTAATCATCACATATCTGATATAATTGGTCGGCATATCGTATCCGGTATCGGTGATAGTTTGGCAGCATAAGTGGAAATATTATGAAGATAAACTACTTTTTCAGTTGTACTATGTTAATAGGAATTGGCGATGTGAAAAGTTACATAAGAGTGGAGAATACCGTAACTTTTAATAGTAGATACCAACACTATCCACACATATTTACTTATGGGTACTTGCATGAAATAAATTTATGCTGCTTTCCTATTTTTCTACTTTGACCGTAGTTTTAAACATAGGTTCGGGAAGCATAACTACCTACAGCTATGTGTACCATCAATGAACCCAGCACTAATAGCGTGACTGGCAGGCTCATAACCAACTGTACCAATCGGTTGAAATTCAGAAAAAGAACAACGATCTCTCAAGGTACTCGTATACCTACCAATAGAGTGCTATGTCATACATAGTACACCTACATAGGTATATCTCTTAAAATGAATATTTAGTTACCACGACATGCCGCAAGGAAGTCCGACACAAAATGGGGGAAAAAAGCTTGCCATGCAGGTGTTTTATATTGCGGTCTGGTAGGTACTTAAACCCTAGAGCTGATATATTGAGGAGGTAATCTTACAAAGCCTTGTTAGAAAATATGGAGCCTAGACTAGCCTTGTAGAAAATAATTAGTCGAATAATGGGTAAGGATATGACTGTTAGGAGGCAAAGGTTTAGTCTATGCTTTATACAGGCTTCAAGACAAATCCATTTTGTATTTACTTCATACCACAGCTACGGTGGCGGCGTCGTCGACTTAATACTTACCTACAATGGTTTTCCTTTGACTACCTATCCTTTGTCTTGTATCAAAATTGTAAGAAGAATAAAAGAAAGTGAAAAGCTAAAACGGTTTGTTTGATATTACCTTTTTGTGTAAATTCACGGTTACCTACTATGTTAAGCATTGTAGATAGGTAGAACAGCGAAATTAAAAAACTTTGGCAGACCTTTAGGGGCTAGAAATGATTATTTAGGTGCTTAGTGTTTCATAACTTTTATAAAACGTAAGTTATGAAAAGTAGTTAGTTACAAAAATGTTGAAATATTAAATTAGATTATTCATGAAAATCTGCAGCATTAAGTTTCAAAAAGGTAAAATTACTCCACTTTCTTAGTGTCGACTTTTTACTGTAGCCCAGTCTCGAACCTTTTTATGTTGAATACTAGTGGACGCCCGCGACTCCGTCCGCGTGGACTGCAAAAAAAAAACAAAATGTTGATATAAACCCGATTAAAATATTTATATGATATTTTTTCGAAATAAAAAGTAGCCTATGTTCTGTCTCAGGGTCTAAAGATTGTCTGTACCAAATTTCATCAAAATCGGTTGCGAGGTTTAAGCGGGAAAGCGTAACAGACAGACAGACAGACAGACAGAGTTACTTTCGCATTTATAATATTAGTTGGGATTGAATTGTATCAGGCGTCACTATTCGGAAGTTCAAATCTCTATTGAGGGATCGCCCACCACCGGGCCCTATACCCTCCGCTGACCCTCGGATCTGCCGACTCATGATCACGAACACAAGACACTACAGTCGCAATGAGAAGCCAGATCCAAGCACCTAGCATGCAACCATAAATACATAGCTGCTAATCCGAAAACCAATTAAAATTTTAATCGACATATGTTTCGCCAACACCCGTGGCATCATCAGGATTAGTTTTCCATGTTAGTTCTATCTACCGAACCGACATATGTTTCGCCAACACCCGTGGCATCATCAGGATTAGTTTTCCATGTTAATTCTATCTACCGTTCCGTTGGGTTCGGTAGATAGAACTAACATGGAAAACTAATCCTGATGATGCCACGGGTGTTGGCAAAACATATGTCGATAAAAATTTTAATTGGTTTTCGGATTAGCAGCTATGTATTTATGGTTGCATGCTAGGTGCTTGGACCTGGCTTCTCGTTGCGACTGTAGTGTCTTGTGTTCGTGATCATGAGTCGGCAGATCCGAGGCTCAGCGGAGGGTATAGGGCCCGGTGGTGGGCGATCCCTCAATAGAGACTTTTTATGTTGTATTACATATACTTAAGTAGCTATATTTAGGTTATATATATTTACGGTTTTGATATGAAGCATCGTTAGATCAAGTGACTATACACAGAGACTTTAAATTTGGTATACCTACTTACACACTTTTTTAATTCACTCACAAGTTGTTTAGAAATTCAATAACGTATATTGGTAATCGAATATTACGCTTCTTTCTACTGTAATAAATACCTAGGTATAAGTAGGTACCTACACGTATTTATAATAATATACATTCTGGAAATTACTTGCATAATATTGAGCTACTAAATCACTTTGAGTTTGGCTCGGGTTCCCGTCTCGACAAAGCTTCACAAACAATAAGGTGCCGTGCAGTTTGCACAGTGCATCAAATTGCATAAATGCTAAGGCGCTCCAGAATTTCCATAAAATGAGTTAAAGTACAAGGAGGTTTGTTGTGCCTGCTTCTCCTCGATTCTTAGAAGAATGGCCAGTTGTTTCATCAGTAGTTAGACTTTATTTAAACTAGGTATATCGAAAACATAGTTTGAGTCATGATCATGACATAGTAACGTTATTAACCAATAGAAGCTTATATTTACTGGTCAAATAAATAACTGGCTTTAACATTCGATTAAGTTATAGAATTTGTTAATTAACGATTATTTCTTATCTTGGCACCCCCCACGGCAGTAGCCTTGTGGCGTGCTTTTGGGGAGGCCTACGTCCAGCAGTGGACTGCAGTAGGCTGAAGACGAAATTAGGTAAACCCGAAATGAGTATGTAAAAGTAAATGCTTCGAAATTATAGGAACTACAAGCAATATGACGCTCGAGGCGTTGTAACAGATGTGTCTTAAGAGGGTGCTCACTGTGGGTATTGCAGACTTGACAAATGGTTATGGCCTGAAGCCCCGGAGCACCCTGTCAATGTCTGAATGTATATTGTAAGTGAAAAAAAAAAGAACCTTGTGGTTAATAGTTTTAGTTTGCGACGTTGTATTGGTAGATTTAGGCTACGTTTCCATAAGAGATGTAGTCATATGACTACCTTGCTATGGATGCGTTTTATAACCACCAAGCAAATTCATAGACATCATGGACCAACATCACACTCATCCACAGCAATATAGCATAGCATATTTGGTGGAAGTCAGATACACTTTCGCTTGCTCTGGTACAATCTGTTTAGTTAGTATACGAAGATACGAGTCCTCTAAGGGTCGGTTCATATCTGACGGAATATGCGTTGCGTATTATCGGTCGCATAACGCCAGAACAAACAAAATGTGTAGAAAAACACTCGACCGTTCACACTCAACCGATGATACGTTAGTGCGTCTAGCGCGTATGTTTGCCTGTACCTGTTGATACGCTCGACGCATCTTCCGTCACATATGCACCGACCCTAGAGTTATACATATCTACGAGTTGAGGTTTTTTGAACCTGTAATTTATGAGAGTATGGAAAGTAGAGACATGATTATTGAATTGTGACTTGTAACCTACAGGCCGATGACGTCTCTTGCAAAAGTAAAGCAGAAGCAATGTGATAGCAAAAATTGTGCAATATTCGCGTTGAAATGTAAAAATTCCTTTGAAGTTCGTTGTACATCATGAAAATTTGACAAGCAATCAGCGAATTTTGTACAATTTTCGCTATCCCATTGCTTTTGCTAGATAGGTAATAAGGGGGCTAGATGATTTTTATCAGATTAATGTCAGTCATTGTATTTTAGTCAAAAAGACAATTGTATTTAATTAAATATTCCTCTATAAGTTTATTTGCAGAATTACGAGGCCAGTAGGTTATAAAGCAATCACTCATCTTGACTTCGATGTAAGGATCGGTTCATCTGACGGAAGATGCGTCGAGCGTATCTCCAGATACAATCAAACGCACTAACGCTCATCATCATCGGTTGAGTGTGAAAGGTTGAATATTTTGTCATATATTTCCCTGTTCTGACGTTACGCGACCTACAAATACGCGACGGATTTTCAATCAGATATGTACCGACCCTAAGTAAACTATATTTAGACACATCACAAGTTTACCCAGTTTGTAACATAGTAACGCCCCTAATATTTCGTTCAACAAGCCATCATAGGCCATAAATCAACATTGAAAGGAGTTTGTATATTTTAAATGGGGGAGCCATACATTTATGCAGGAGGCAGGATGATTCAGCAGGACCGGGTCTGTGCGCTTTTTGAAGTCACGATCGATTAAGGATACCAAGCGAAAAAAATTGGTGGGATTTTGTTACAATCTCAACGAGGATTCGGATATTTATTCACGGAAGTAATAACCAAATAGTTACTTCTTTATTTATGTAGATTGTAAATGCGGTACGAAAAAGTTAAGAGAAAGTACAGGGGGCCAATTCTTACATATCTCGACATATCCCGAAAATCGACATTATTGTCACTATACATAAATAAATAATAAATAAATATTCACACACTTCACAACACATTGACCTAGTCCCACACTAAGATCCCTAAGGCCTTGTGTCGTGGGTACTAAGCAACGGTATATAAATACATAGATAAGTATATAAACATCCATGACTCGGAAACAAACATCGATATTCATCACATCAATGTTTGCACCTACCGGGATTCGAACCCAGGACCTATGGCGTCGCAGGCAGGGCCACTACCAACTACACCAATCGGCTGTCACATAGTAGTACACATAGCGATATAGTATCGCGATAGACCATATCTCTATTTAACCATGTCTCTTCTACTACATATTTCTATGGATGCTGAAGTCGAAAGTTTAGAAATACGAGTATGACGAGTAGAGGGACTGAATAGGAGCCCAGGATAATGCAAAAGCCTTTCAGACGTTGTTAGCATAGCATTATAGTACAATGCTAATATTTCAACAGAAAATTAACTGGTTCTTGGGTCTAGATTGTAATTTTGAGATAAGAATACCTAGTATTAAAATTAACTGTCATGAGGCGTGAGTATGCAAAATGAACTAGGTACTTAACCCCTCAAGTGATTTACGAATACACTAAGTAATAAATCTCTATGTATGTAAAGTACAAGTTCACGAGAAAATAGGGAATCGAATCGCGATGAGATAATTAATATATAAATATTTGAAGTTAAATCCCTTTAACTCTTAATTTAGTTGACCAGTAGATTATAGAATAGTCAAAAGTCTAAGTACCTAAGGAGTTTAGTACGGTAGTTGTTAAGCAAGTTATAACCAGTGGTCGGAGTAGGTATATTGATTTTACATACTTGCGTCATGATTTCATAACATGGACATGCATTTTTTCCGGAATGTACCGGAGTTTCCAAAAATAGCATAGCTGAAGGAGTTTAGTAATAATTTACGGTAGTTGTATCCATATTAACATTACGTTTGAGTCAATGACCTTAATTCAATATACCTACTCCGATCACTGGTTATAACTGATACTATGCAGTCGGGTGAAGAAAACAATTTTCATAAACCTAACCACTTCTCTGCAATATAACAAATGTTGCCGGTGACTTGGGTCCCAGCCCGAGACCCGTTTCGTTGGCAATAATTCGTGTACGGATCGATGGAGGCCCTCTTGCGGAGTTTATGTACCAGAAACGTCTCCCCTGCCGAGTTGGCATTGTTTTCTATCAAAATACGTACAGTTCTATTGTTACGTAGACTATTTGTAGAGGCTTGGAGTACTTATGTTATGTTGTGAGTGGATTCTTGAAAAGCAGATTCTAAGTCAATTATGGAGTACCTACCTACTTGTTGACATACATTAGGTATAAATGGCTGTGCTCCTAAGAATAGGGTAGCCAGAACAGACACATTAACAACAGCGATAGCAAGCAGATGTAAAAAGATCAGTGACAAGTTAGTTCATTGCCTGATAGAACGCATCTGAATTTCTTAGTTAATGCATGGAAGGAGATGTAGCCGATGTATTCTAGTGAAGCCCTGCACCAGCACGGGTATTCTGTACCCGTACCAGTAGATACTGTTTAGTGTTTACGTCATTATTTACTCGTATTGTTCTTGTTCAATTTTTTGGACTGCTCTAGAAGTTAATGACATTTTCAAAGTATCATAACTTGGAAATGACGAATTGGTTGTGTTTCATTATTTTCAGTAAATTCGTACTTATTTGTGTCATCAATAATATTGTCACCTGCCAAGCCCATATCTACCTACTACACGACAATATTGATTTACAACTCCGGAGCTCACTGAGCGTAGTAATTGATTTGTACCTTGCAGGTAGAGCTTTTATTATTTCCGTATTCTTTAATATTGTGATAGGCACAACAGTAGATAGGTATAAATTACAATTTTGGGTTAGAAATATATAAGTACCTAATCGTCGTAAGTCTACTCGTAATAAAAACGTATTAAATTGGATTAAGGCGACGCCTGTGTTTTCCTGTTAATAATTTTCCACGCATAAATCTGCCTGGATAATGTTTGACTCATACATACATATAAACGGCTGTATTACAGAAATGGGTTAGCCAGGACTGCAGCATCATAAAGGACATCCCACTACCCACGTTTAGGACAAGGACAGATGTGATCAGTGATAAGTTGTTAAATGTTAAGATCCGTTCCCGATAATTACCTGACAGGGACACAGAAATAAGACAAAACAGATGTGCAAGCCCTAAATTACTAAAGGTAACGGAAATGAATTTACTCTGAGATGTAAAGTGACATTTTGTACGGAGATAACGAGTTTAACATCGGAGTAACCTTGGACTAAAATGGTGGATTGTTATTAAGCAGAGCAGTATTAACTTAGCATTATTACCCAGAATAATTTGCTAATACTTTTCAACAATGATGGTATGCTATTACGCGGTCGACGACACCCGTCTGAGTTTTAAGATGCCCCGTTATGGAATTTCCACTTTCTAAGCACTTTGAAGGAGTTTCGGAATTTATTGATTAAGTTTAGGGAATGAGAGGAAAAGTCGAAGACGGGATAACGAGTAGGTATTCTGTCGGATCTGACAGAGGAATTACCTCAATGAAATTCCCAATAGATACGTAATTTTAAATTGGAAGAGCTAGAGTTAAGTATATCATGAAAAACCTTCTCGTAAAAATGTGCAGAACATAATGGTTGTCGCCATATATCGCTATTGTCAAAAACAACTTACAGATGTTTCGTAATACCTAAGTGGTTTCGAAGTAGCAGTACGTCTTGTATGCTAGGTGCACGGTATCTCATCACGAAAGGTCGGCAGAGGATGTAGGACCCAATATTAGGAATGTACAGTTGTAACTGAGGTTGTGACATATATCTAACTGTCCAAATCAGACATTTTACCGCCGCGATGTTTTATCCCTACATTGCCTGCTCGTGTGAAAAAACGGCAGGCTGATTTTATAACTTGCAACCGGTCGCAATCGCTGGATAGTCGCTGTCAAAATTGACATTTGGTATTATCCTACTAGTTGTAGATTAAAAAGTCAGTGCACCATACTGCTTGATTACAGAATAGGGTTTCACTATGGGTGCGCCCACCACCGGGCCCTACACCCTCCACTTACCCTCGGATCTGATAACTCATAAATGCGAAATTAGGCACTTGCACTAACTACAATCGTCACGAGAAACCAGATCCGAGCACCTAGCACGCAAGACAATACATTGCACTATTCCGAAATAAAAAACTAGATTAATAATCTACATATGTTTCGCCAACAACCGTGGTATCCTCAGGATTATAGAAATTAGTAAATTAGTAAACCACTAATTATTATGAAACTCTAAAAACCCGAATTGTAACGCCTAATACAATTTCATTTACAGAATAGGGTTTCTTGGAATCGGTCGCGTAGTCGTGTTTTGACGTTTAGTGACCGGTTGCCGACCGGTCGCAAGTTACAAAATAAGGGTGCGGGTCTTTCGTCGGTTGACACGTTGACACCACGAGCCGATGACACCGCGGTGTCAACTGCACGTGGTGTCAATCGACCAATAAGTCTTTTGGACTTCGTCGTTTGACACCATGTTTCTAGACTTGTCTTGCTTGTGGTCTTAATCATAAAATAAAGATTTTTGTATGATTGAGACCACAAGTAAGAATAAAAGTAAGAAATATTATCTCTGTACTGGTCAGTAGAAAATTTTAGGAGGTTTATTGAAAAAGTTTGAATAAAAGGTTTGATATCTTTACTTTAAAATCTATAGTTTAGTCAAGTCCAAAAGACTTATTGGTCGATTGACACCACCATAGACTATTATATAACACCACATGTCCATCGCGCAATTCAAAAAACGTCTTTGTGCAGTTGACACCGCGGTGTCATCGGCTAGTTGTGTCAACGAGGTGTCAACCTGAAAAAACTTGGCGAGGTGCTCAACCTTGCATCCACATATTTCCTGTTTTAGAACAAATAAAATAGTGATACGAAACAAATCTGTGATATTGACACTTGGACATTTAACCGTCTGAAGTTTATAGGATCCTGTTATTTACGACTTCCGATAGACTTGATTAATTGAGCACAGATGTGTGAGAGACGCGACAACTTGGGAAAAGGGACTCGTCTAGCACAGTGTACATTGGAAACATTGACTCAGATGGGTTATTATATCGCGCATTTAGTCCTTAACAGTTACAAATCTATGTTTCTTAGGAGAAAGTAGATAGTATTTGAGGCTGCCCAAACTTGCAAATCGGTACCTGAATGAACTAGACAATGTTGTTTTTTTTGGATAAGTGACAAATACAAAAGGTAGAGTTTAATAGCCTTTGGGAATGATTGCCGGTAAGACTGATTGATGTTTGGTAGCAATAAGGTCCTAAAGTTTCTACACCGCATTAAGTGTGGCCTGTAATGATGTTGGCAGGAATGGAGTGTCGTGCGAGAGAGACAGATCTAATAGAGTGCGAGGACAGATTGATATCGTCCTATTTTTGGAATTTATTTTAGTAGCTGTCAAAATAAACACTCGTCTAGTTTAAGTGTTCGGCAGATAAAGACGTGTGAGATGATTGGAACCTTTACCATTACATTATGTTAAAAGCTGGAGTGACATGACATTGTTGAAATTAAGCTAAAGACAATGAGGTTTTATTTTCTTGAGGAAAATTATCACAACCAAATGCATAGGTATTTATTTATTACATGTAAATATCCTACTTCCTATTAATCCTTTTAATATAATATTATAAACGCGAAAGATTATGAGACTGGATGGATAGATAGATGAATGGATGGATGTTTCTTTCACGTAAAAACGGCTGGATCGATTTTAATAAAATTTGGTATGGAGTTAGCTAACACCCTGGACACATAGGCTGCTTTTTATCCCGGGAAAATATTTTTATTAATAATTTCGACATTTTGTTTTTTCTACAGTCTACGCGAACGAAGTCGAGGGCGTCCACTAGTGATGTAATAATCAAACGATGGGCGAATAATATAATGTACATACTTATGTATATTTTCGCCCATCATTCCCACTGTTTATAAACTGATCATTTGATTCAGTTTAAGAGAAAAACAGCATCAACTATATCATAGACTATCTGAGCGTTGGAAAAATCGGCCCTAAAGTAAAATAACAACCTGGTGTTCTATGTCAAATTAGCTGGAAGAGAAAAGCCTAATTACCCCGCTAGTTGGCAGTACAATATATGTACCTATATATTATAGTATATGGCTTGTTAGTAGCGCTGTCTTTGTAACTCGAGGGTCCTGGAACTAAGACCCACTTCATGCGCCACGCAGCTTAGGCGTTTCAAGGAAGAATAGTGTCTATCATTTATTCAGCTTTAGCAGATCCAGTTTATTATTTATGTTGTAAAGTTGAGCTTCTAACGGATCCTATTTTTAGCCTAATTTCATATAGAAACAATTTATGCTGTGCCCGCGCCGCAATCTGTTATGACGGAATAGATACATTGATACCAAACATACTTATTATCATTTGGACAAGGATATGTTCCTATTTGGGGTAGCCAGAACCAAGAACTACAGTATCATAAAGGAGAGCCTCGTTTAGCATTGCGGGGGCAGATGTAAATGATCAGTTACAAGTTGCTAGCTGATCGCCTGAGAGAATGTCAGCGTTCCTTAGTGGATTCTTATGACATGCATAGAAGGAGATGACACACGTGTTAAGAAATAGAAGATTAAAATTATTTTTTCTGGATTAGCACTCATGTATCAATAGTAAATAGACGTTATGATCAATGATTAAAGAACTTGAATCGAATAGGAACAAGAGCAAATATTTGGTCCATAACAGTACAACTCAAAACAAAACCCAAGAAACAGATTCTATTTACGAGTAATATGGTCTTTTATTACATACATATAAAGAAGAAGTTGCCAATTTACAAGTCTCGCAAAACAATCCCAAACATGCTTATGTAAATGACTTAACTCCACCAACTTCATTAGGCATCGCAGACATCGCGCCATCTGCAGAATTTCTGTAGGATATTATGCAAATACCCTCACTAACTAACACATCCGTCACTTACAACCGCGCAGCGACGACTGCGATTTATGCTTCCAAAGATTTGCACTTCCCAGCCAATGAAAAACTGATCATATCACGGGAAATATAAGAGCTGAATTAGGTACGGGTGAGCTCGATGCGTGGGCGTGCAAGACTGCTTGACGCCGAGCTCGTTTAGTGAATTGGCTTTCATTCATAAAGATAAAGTTGTGATATTCTTTGAAAGTGTAAATAGGTCAATATAATATCAATTGCCCAATGTCCGGCCAGCACCTATCCTAGTCTCGCTTACTTTTCTGTGTATCTTCATACGCCTAACATTAAAATAATGCACAGATTACTTTCATGGTCAATCGGATTGCGCATAATCCCGGTTCTTTAGCCGTCAAATCGGCAATATCCGATAGTATGGGTGGCAGGAAATACAGGGGTCCGAGGGGCCCTCCGACCTCTGGATACCGCGCGTCTCATATATCAGTACACGCTTTTGTATGATGTGTATGAAATAGATCATAATGTTTGTATTTGTTGTGATGTATGCTCGTTATTAGGGTTTTTATGCTGAGTAGTTATTGTAATATTTGAATAGAGATTTCCTTTTCTTGGCAGGTATACTGGATTATTGTAATTTAGAATCTGGATTGGAATGGAATGTATTTCATGGTTTCTAAGTAACCGTGATTAAACATTGTAGTCCTCTAAGTTTTCTCTATTAGGATTAAAGCATCGAACACAGAAGACCAAGACCTATTCATGAAATTAATGCTTAGATATTTATCTACTAAATATTCATTACCTACTACGGCCGTCTATTTGACACCTTGTTGTTGGTGTAATGAAGGAAACTACAAAATATACGTAGGAAGTCAAACTCATACTTTGGTCGTTATAGTTGGCATTTGCATAGCCCATTCAACATAGGAAGCCATTTACCAATTCTCTCGAGAGCCCGCCCTCATGCCGTGAATATGTGCCTAATGTATGAAATTGCAACATCCACCCAGTTAGTGATCGCAGCACAGGACTCGAGCAAGGAACAGTTGCGCATACGCATGTATTTAACTCGTTCCATAAATCTTTCTCAACTATAAATTATCAGTTGACTAGTTTCTCTAATATTTTTAATCTGTTGTTTGACTGTGTGAAGATATCAAGTTAGTGTAAAGTGGTAGCAATGAAGATCACGGACGCAGCACTGAGCGATAATGAAGGACTTGTGGAAAGCGTGGAACCGGTTGTTACTGTTGTAGAAACAAGGTATATTATTTGACTAATATTTACTATTATCTACATATTTTCTCTGGTAATCTGCTCTGAGAAATGTAGTTAGGTACTTTCATCAAGAATTTCTTTAAATACGAGTAACATCACGGGGTTTTTAAGTAAATGGACATTGTTCTCTTACCGAGTCTTCAATTTACAACGTCGGTAGTTATTTGGTATGGAAAATGGTTGTTTTGCATACTTAGTTGATATCTCCAGATCAGTGTTTACATGTAAGTTAGATCAGTGTTTAATTGGTAAAACATAGCTACTAGTGGACGGTTTAGTAATCTCGTTGGTTTTTTTGGTAACCCTTTCTGGTAACTGGACCCAGTGACGTCTCAAGTTGTAAATTGTTCGACCATACATCCAACTGTTGTTTAAGTGTTATATATACCTACTTGTTCTATAAATGACCATAATTGCAGTTGCCTTTTGGAGTGTGAGACTGTTCTAGTAAAATCTGTAATTGGAATGCTACCTTTTAAGCAATAAAATTTCTCTCTTCCACCCTTCAGCATGATTTTTTTGTGAATATTTTTCTTGTTCTATTAGCCCTTTATCCCTTATTTACCTTCTTTAATCTGGGTCACGTATTGCGTCGAGTCCCATGTAAATTGGAAATATATGTTGATTTAAGGAAGAGCTTCGCTGACCCTTTGAAATCTCCATTTTTCACGTTCCTTTTACATTATTTAAACCTAATGTAACAAGCACTTGGAAATGAATGGTTTGTATATTATTTTCTTCATTTCTCATACGAAAGAGTTTCGAGAGAGTAATTTGAAGAATTATTTCTGTTTTCATTACTTTCTTCATAGTTTTAACATAGCATCCATATAGGTAAGTACAGCTATTTCAATAAAAGTTTCCTTATTTTTTTAAAACAGCCCTTGATTCACGTATAATCTTGTTTAGAGATTGTTAATTCTGTTAGCTGTAGAGTATAGAAAGTTCACGGGCCTTGTCAGCTCTCCGCTGTATTCTTTTTAGGTTCACGGTGAGAAGTAGGTGATGAGGTCGCAGATGGTGTTGACTCATTTATATTGTTTCGATTCTAATCCAACTTAGAATAAGCAGAAATTCACTGCGATTGATTGAAGCTCTCTACATTCTCGGCAGTGGCGCAGTTGCTACTTACACTGGAAATACATTATTTTTTATTATATTTAAAAATTTTAGGAAGACCTAAATCTATCTTCTAACTTCTATCTCTTCTATTTATATCTTCTATATATACCTACATATAATAAAAATGTAACGGATCGCTGTCTGTGCATGGAAGGTATATGAGAAAAAAATATTACAGGAGGGCTTTATCAACGCAATAGTACCCAAAAGAATGATTTTTGTAATTTTTGTCTGTTTGTTTGTCGGTTTGTCTGTGCGTTTGTGCACGCTAATCTCAACTAGCTGAACTAATTTGGATGCAGTTTTAAGGAATATATTGTGACAGGTCCCACTTAACATATAGGCTACCTTTTATCCCGGGAAAACGTTTTTATCCCGGATAATTTCGACATTTTGTTTTTTCCGCAGTCCACGCGGAATCGCGAGCGTCCACTAGTTGTAACTATAGGTCAAATTACAGATACACAAAGCCAATAACAGGTCCACACTCGCATAGAAGTAGACACACTCAACCCTTAGTCCGCCGAAACGCTCGAAATTTCACACGCCTAATCGTCTGCCAAATTAAAAACGCTGGGTGTTGAACGAAACGCCTACGCTTTAAGTAGGATCGCGTGAGTTGCCCACATTCCCTGCATTTTAAAACCGCGGCCTTCCACCCTTGTCAACGAAGTATTCAGCGGGCAATGACCCCTGTATTTAGGCCGCTTGCGGGCGTATTTAGAAAATTAAGTAGTTTATAATCGTATCCAAAAAATACTTACTTAGTTATACCCCAGTCGTTGCTTCGGGTTTACTAATCATCGCATTGCGTAGGTTTCTTGATATACTTATTTTACCAAGCATCTTGGGAAATTACTGTAACGACAGGATTGTTAAAAATGCCATATAAAAGTGTCATTTTAAATGTCAATTCTCGATGTTTGGTATTTTGACATCACCTATACTTTAAAATTTGACAGGGCAGTAAAGTCACGACAACGATATGAATCTGTACAAAAAGGTATGAAGGTAAACTGCTTGCTTGTTTGTACAATGTCGTGGTTCAACTTATTATATTATAGGAAAACATAGAAATTGGGGCGGAGCGATGCGCAGAGTTTAGGGCCACGTTATCTTAATATATAGGTAAACAGTTTTAAGTTTAAACGCTTTATAATGTGGTCAAGTGTAGATTTGTTTACTATGCGGAAATGACATCAATTTCAATATCATTGTGGAAAACTTTGTTATCTTCGAGTTAGTCGACTCTTAGTACTTAAAGCTCACGTTAAGTTATGTACATATGAAGTTTACTGAAAGTTTAAGTTTAGTAACACAAAAACTGTGTTACGAAAAAAGTACCAAATTCATTTAGCATAATTAATATAGAGAAGGTAGTTTTCGCTTTTCCTCTTATCGACCACTTTGGGTAAAACAATCTCTTACATAAAACCCTCTCATTTCCAAGCGAGATCTTATAAAGGGGCCTATTCATCACCAGTGAGTGATTGCGCGATGTCATAACAGTGTTTGTGTCAATTATGAAGTATATACAGTGTACAGGTTTGCGGCAACAAGTGTCGTGGTTTTGTTGTATACGGTATCCATTGAGCAGTTATAAAATGGAACTGTGATAATCCATTAACAAATGGATCAACAAACAACGGCTAGCGCCGCCAATCCTGACTGACATTCTTAGGGCGCCGTTCATTTATTACCTAAGACTATCTTCGCTAGTTTTAACCAAAATGACCCTTACGTACAGGAATTTTTTCGTATTCCCGAAAAACGGATCTCCTCGTCTTCATATTTCTCATCATACCTGGGAAGTGTCTCCAAAATATTAGACAAAGTTGAATAAATAGATGGTTTTTCTCATAAACACCGCCAAGATTTTTTCACTCTGTCTACAAATCTAGCACTTATCGTAATTAAATGAATATTTGGTATACCTAGAGTGTACCTACCCTTCAGACCAAAATGACTATCGGCTGCCGACAATGAGCGTTTCGCAGTTTACTATATTCCTATACATATTCACTTTTTTGTTCACACTTAATCGACAATATATTATTACTTTATTATTTTAAATGGCTGAGACAGAAAAGGATATGTAGGTATATAGAACTGTTTTTAGTTTATAAATAAGTGCGGCGCCTGCGTTTGTAGCGACTATGTAGTAGCCCGCATAAACCTGGTTAACATTTGCACTCCACAATAGTTTACCCTTTCACATTGCGAAATACATATTTATATATATTAAAGCTAACGTTGTTAAACCACCCCCTTTTTGCAACTTCTTTATGTCAGTATCGATCGGGCACTGAGGAGCTTTGTCTGTGATATGTTTATGTTGTTGTATGTGTGAATATGACTTTACGTTAGCGGTTAAAAATACTTGGTTTGTTTTGAATATTAAATAGGTGTGCTTGTAACATTATTGTTTAGTTTACCCACTGTATTTTAAGTTTTTTAGATACCTTTTGTAGGCTTTGACATGCAGACAAAGCCAGGACATGTTGTGTAATCATTTAATTATTATATTTTCGATACTCATTTCGTATAGTTTTAAAACAATTGCCATTAAATTTTATATCAATATCTAAAATAAGTATACGAAAAACAGAGTTAGGCTCATCCCTTACCTCATGATGGGATGACTATAATGTCTTTTATGTAAAATATAAGTACCTACTATGATTTTGAACAAAGGCATGGCTATTTTCTATCTAGTAGATATATCTAGTAAAGCGCACATTCATAAACTATAGGTATACAGCTAGGTACATTTCACACAGTTTTTTCTTCTTTATGTCTCAAGAAAAATAGTAAAATTGGCATATAGACAAAGGAACTCAGAAAGGAGAGAGCGACAATACCTCGCTGGTGTTGTGAAAACAATCTGACGTCTCACGAGCAGTACGAAAAAATGTACTCCAAATCCACGAGCCGACTACAAAATTGCTCTTCGCCCATTGGAATAAGGATAATAGAGATTGTTGGCAAGTGTAGAAAACGAGAAGTTTACGAAAACACGAGTGTCTGGTACGTGCAGACGTCCTGACGAATGTCGACGACTGTGGGATATACCTACTGATGCGAAAAATTCAAGGTAAAATTGTTATGATGTTGACTGCAAATAAATATGTTGTTGAATGGCAACTTATATGTTCATGGGAATATTTTGTCTGCATTTCCTAAGATGTCTATAGGTATAGCCTTAGGAGCTAGCTAATATAGGAGTATATACAGGGTGTTTTTTCGTTGCCACCCTTAATGAAGGGTACGTACTCTATACATCAAATAAAGTAAGTTTATGCCAAAAAATGCTGGTAAATAGAGATGGGCGCCTACCCGGTAAAAACCCAACCTCTGGAAATATTTCCATTTACACCCATTTTTACCCACCCGATTTCAATTTCTTCCGGGAAGAAATGGTAAGCTTTTTATTTATGGGAATATTTTTAAGTTTATTTAAAAAACAATGTTTTAATCGAATGAAGGTGTTATTTAATACATGTTATAAAGGCATAAATTTTTATTTCTATATATTCAACTGTAAAATTTAAATATTTAATTAAAAATATTAAAGTTATTAATGCAAGAGTTTATGTACACAACAGGCGAATGATACTTACGTTACGAGTTCTATGTCTTGTAATGTACCATACTCCCTACAATTCGATTACGGTGAGTGAAACGGGGGAGAAGCGGGGAGGGCGCAATTCGCGCTTCGCAGTTAGCTCGCCATTTTGTGTAGTTGGTTCCAGTGCGCGTACGCGTCAAGTGATCGCGCTCGGCTTGATTATTTCCATTGTCCCTTTTCAGAATCGGTAAGTACAAACTAAATTTTATTGTTTAGTTCATTTGGAAAATATTTAGGAATATGTAGGGTTTTGTTGTTGTGTAAACAACAAAAAACCCACAACATATTTTTTTAATCAGTGTTAAATATATCCGCTAAAGAAGACGTAGAAAGTAAACGTTTCAAGAGAATGACAGTATTTGACGACATGGTTACACTACATAAGTGTCGGTCAGTCCAAATAAACAACATATTTTTTCCTGTCTTAGTAATCATCTTATTTATTTATCATTTTACATCATCATAAATTGGCATGAATAAAAAGTGGCTACAGCACTTTTTGCTGTCTTTGGCCGACTGAAGCTACTCTTCTACCGATTTATTTGTTGCATACCGCCACTGCAATCGTGTAATAAAGAACTACCTTAGTACAAATACTACCCTATGTAACTAGGTACCTGATCTGTAATCTGTTGATGATTATTGATTAATTAAAAACTGAATAATTTCGTGAAGATCTTTAATTATGTTGTTATACAAATAAAAAGGAAAAATGTGTAAGATATAGATCCATATGACCACATATATTTTTTTAAGATGTATACTAGTATTTCATTAAATGAACCACGTTTTCTCAAAAAATAATATTTTTGTTTTAGATAATGCCTAATGGAAGAAAAAAGAAAAGAATATGTCTGGAAACACTACCGATCAAGTCCAGACAAATCAGTAATGTGTAATTACTGTGATCATAAATATAAGTTACCAAATGTAACTAAAATGGGAAATCACTTATTAAACTGTGATAAATGTCCAGCTATTATAAAACTTGATATAAAGACAAAAATCGAAAAAAATGTTACAATTACAACTACTAAGATTCCAGACGAAACTACTCCAAACCATCAGATTAATACCCTGGAACCAGGAAGCAGCAACCAAAATAAACGGAGCTTGATTGATGATATTAACGCCAACATATCCATGGCAAGGGATTCTATTGATGATTCATTGAATAAACAGGTTGACAAAGATATTATAAATCGGCCTTCAACGTCACATTAATCGATCCATTAAATGAAGAAGAGATTGAAATACTAATGCTGAAATTTGCGAAAGCAGTAATTATTTCAGGTTCACCTTTAAATATCGGAGAACACCCATTGTGGAAGGACTTTTTGAAATTTGGTATGCCTTCGTTTCCAATACCTTCGCGGAAATATATGTCTACAAATCTTTTAGACAAAGTACACAACCAAGTCAAAAAAGATGTCACCGAAAATTTGAGAAGTACAAGCTATCTACATCTTCAATGTGATGCGTGGACAAATGTAAACAACGAAGGAATCATTAATTTTATTATTTCAAACCCCGAACCTTATTTTGCCGAAAGTTTGTGTACCACAGATAATAGACATACAAGCTTATATCTCAGTGAAGAACTAATCAAAATCATGCGTACTTACGGAGAATCCAAGTTTGTTACTCTAATTGGCGACAATGCAAGAAATCTTCAGAAAGCATTTGAACTTGTAAAAAATAAATATCCAAAAATAGTTCCTCTCAATTGTATCGCTCATACACTGAATCTATTGACTCACGATATAATAAAATGTGATGTTATCAATGGATTATTGATTTATCTGTAGATGTTATTAAAACTATCAAAAAGAGCCAAGTTTTGACTGCATCATTAAAGAAAATCTAAAAGAAAAAAAAAACAGGAGAAACATTAAAATTACCAGCAAAGACACGTTGGGGCAGTCATGTAGCAGCCTTGAGAAGTATAAAAAATACAAAAACAGCTCTTTGGCTTTAGCTATTGATGAAATCTAGTACACAATTGCCACAAGAAATTAAGTCGACCATTCTAGATGATAATTTTTGGACTATGATTGAAAATTGCCTATTGATTTTAGAACCTTCAACTGGTCCCATATTTCAACTCGAGTCCAACAAATTGCAATATTCACAATGTTTATACGATATTCAAGGATATAAAATCTAAACTATTATTCATATTGCCTGATATAAATATATTGAGTCACGAACACAAACAACATATCTCTTGATGCAGTTGAAAAAAGGACCATCGACTGCATAAAACCTATACATTTAGCAGCTTATCTTCTGGATCCAAGAACTCAAGGCGTTGAATTAAATGAAAACGAAGACCTCGAGGCCATGGGTTTTATTGAACAAATGGCCGAATCACTTCAATTTTCTGTAATATCTGACATAGCCGATTATAAAGCAAGAGATGGATTTTGGAGGAGCCGCTTTCTATGGGAAAAGTAGATACTATAAATCCCGTAACATGGTGGAAAGGGCTTTGTTCTGCTAAAGCTCTTAGTAAAATTGCCGTTCGTATTCTAACGGCTCCTTGTACATCCGCCGCAACAGAGCGATCATTTAGCAAACATGGCCACATACACTCGAGAAAAAGAAAATCGATTAATGCCCGAGAGAGCAGCTAAAATAGCCTTTGCGTCGTATAACTGGGATCTTCTTACAAATACAAATACAATTACAGTGACGAAGAATCTGAGGAACATGAATCTCATGATGATTTATTATGATAGCGAAGACTATGAAAGCAATGTGTTCACTGAAGAAGAGCAGCAAGAATATAATATTTTACCAGGTCCGAGTAGACCTGAAGTTGAATTTTTAAACTGTGATAGTATAACTGACAGTAATGATGATTAAAAATTATAAATTGTTAATTTTTAAGTGCACGTAGGGATACATATGTTTATCATATATACATACATACCTTTGTATCTCATGTTATTATTAAGTCAATCAAACTGTGATTATTAAACTCGAGTCAATTAGGATACGAACATAGTATTTGATGTCTGATTTTATATGACTATTATAAGACTGATTTTTGTGATTTTTATAAACAGTTATAGTTATACTAACGTACTTTATAATAAAGTATGTAATGTGCTTATACTTGACGAATATTTTGTTTAAGTTTAAAATTTATTTGCAAATATGTGCTTATAGTTACTTAACTAACATATATCAATGATCAGGGTAGATTAAAGCCATGCATACTAGCAATATGTTGTATAAATGTTTAAATTTTAGATTTCTTACGTAGTAAAAAGAAAGGAAAATGATTCTTATAATACGGCTGTGTTTAAAATAGAAATCATTATATTTGCTATTTTTTTTTGTATATCAAAGAATAAACATGATTTAACTAAAAGGCCTTTTATTTCTGAACGATATTTTACTAAACTAAGCTGCTAAATCAAAATATTGTATCAATATTAAAGTAAATTTAACAAAATTAATTTCTACCCGGGTATTATTAAAAATACCGGGTATAAATGGGAATTAATTCATTTCTTCCCTTCCTTCCCTTTCCTTCCCATTTTTACCTTCCTGCGTTTCTTCCCGCGGCCCATCTCTACTGGTAAACGATGTAAATAAAAAAAAAATTACTTGATCGCGCGAAATTTGTAGTGTCCAGTGTTTATGCTAGTTTTTTCATAAACAGATATTAATTTTTTCTCGTGAATCTTGTTACGTGCATCTATGTGCATTTATGTAGAAAAACGCAGTCTATTTACTCAACTTTGAACCCTAATATCTTGGGAACTAGACACTTCCCAGGTATGGAGAAAAATGATCGTGATTATGAGGAGATTCCGTAGTTTTCGGCAACGTTGATGACCAAAAAACACCTGTATAGCTCGAAATAGCCTTTTTGTGATATGTTGCTACGAAGTGTGATATCTACTAGTCATATTAATTGGTCTGAGATATCGATGAATAACGCAACTAGTAATGTAGCATAGACAGCATAGTGGAAGACAATTGGAAAGATAGTAATATAACTATATGCCAACAAAGATATTTTACGTGCAAAATTAGGCATACTAGCCTGTCGTTAGTTCAATTTTTTTGTTATTTTCAATGACGAAATAGCTAGACGAATCTTGATAATTATTTTAACGTACAGATATCTACGTAATGAAAGAAATTTAGTACTTTTTGGTTAGGACTTTTAAAAAGTTTCTTTCTCGTAAACGAACAAAGGAAATTCCACATAGACCTACCTAAATGGAACCGCTAAATAACTCCACGCTACTCCAACCGCAAGTTGCAAATCTCTCGGTATTCTACAGGTTACATATCGGGGAGTGTGCGTTGGGACTTCACGACCTAATTACCCCAGCACCCTTCTACCACCGGACGACCAGGGAAATGTCAAGACGACACCGGTTCACAGTTGAAGTGCAGAAAACTCGTACTAAGCGTTTTGCTTCTACATTCATAGTGCGAACGGCCAAGCTGTGGAACTCCCTGCCTGAATCCCTGTTCCTCATGAACTATAATCTTGCAGTCTTCAAGTCGAGAGTGAACCGGTTTCTTTTAGGCAAGCGCGCTCCATCTTAGACTGCAACGGTGCTTACCATCAGGCGCGTTGTGGTCAAACGTAAGCCTACTATAAAAAAAAACGTCAACTGTAACTAACAGTTATGCCGGAACAATCCAAAATGATATTTTACGACCTCATATTTTACCGAGCAATTAGTTACATACGACGTGCATACACGCACAGGTAACCAAACATGGCTGCTGGAGGGAAACATTTACTCTGGTAGATGTAGTAATGTATGAGCAAGTAGCTATTCTATTATTTTTTATTAACAAAATTCGCAATAAATCTCAATCAAAATCAATTGTCAATATTGATAGTAAAGTTCCTAACATTATTAGATTTAAACAGCTTGGTTTAATTTTATAGGGGAACCACATTAAAAATGTAGCTCTTTATATTATTCTGACTTACCAAGATAACTTTAACATTTGCCTATAGTGAAACTTTTTGATTGCTAAAATAATTTTACAAATTAGATAGGGACCTTTCCGAAGCTTTTCATTTGCTGAAAAAAAAGTTTAAAAGTACTTACAATTCAATTACATTGACGTCATTTTCCCAAATACCTACTACATACATTAAAAAATAAAACGTCTTTGTAAACTGAAACAATTATACAAATATCTGCTACTACGTATCTACTACGAATTCACCGTAGTAACCGTAGAGCTACTACGGAAAAACAAAGAGTTGCAAAGTTGCAAATAACGGAGCCGTGAAAGTAATATTCGGTCCGTTCATTGATCACTGCGAGTCGGCAGCGTGCCAACGAAAGGGAAGCTTGCCAGACTACTACTATACTATCGTCTAACTGGATTGAAGCAACGCTAGTAAACACCAGGCTGCGCTCGAAAATCGATTTAAGCGCCCGGAAAATTGGACGCCTTTTACTAATCTCCGTACGACGACGTTCGAGTTTGTTTGACTCTGCCGATGGTTGAACGTACAAATTCTAGAACCTACATAGCTGTTGTACTATAATATAGCCATATAAAGAGAGTGCTCCTAGGTTAGATAGTTGTAGTGTAGAAACATCTTTGTGTTCTGTGAGAATATTGTTATAGGAATTAATGTTCTTTTTATCTTTACTTATGTGGATATTCGTACACTTGTTCATACATAGAAATTATTATACAGGATGATTTTTGGTCGTCAACGTTCCCGAAAACTACGGAATCTCCTCATCATTACGATCATTTTTCTCCATGGAAGCATGCCTGGGAAGTGTCTGGTTTCCAAAATATTAGGGTCCAAAGTTAAGTAAATAGACTGCGTTTTTCTGCATAAATGCACATTGACGCGTGTAGCAAGATTTTTTAATGAGAAATAATTAATATCTGTCTATGAAAAAACTAGCATAAACACTGGACATTATAAATTTCGCCCGATCAAGTAATAAAAAAAAAATTACATTGTTTCCCAGCATTTTTTTGGCACAAACTTACTTTATTTGATGTAAAGAGTACGTACCCTTCGTTAAGGGTGGCAACGAAAAAACATCCTGTATATAAATTTCAATTAAATGAACGTTTTGAAGAATATTAGTTTGTGTTGTTTGGAGGTTTTTATTTCGACAGCTATAACCTAATTTTATCTAATTTCTTTCATGTTATCCATCGAATTTCAATGTGTTTCTTAAGTAAGAGAATCTAAATTAAAATTTATAAGTTTATAAGTTTGTACATTACATTACAGATATTTCCAGCACATAAGTTTAGAAACCAATAAATTAAGGTACAGTGCCGGTATTAATTTACAGTTTGTGCCAGATTAATCTGGGTGCTATTACCACCTCAGGGTATACGCGAACATAAAATCATAGTGTAAAATATTAGTAGAACATCTCTTTCCCTGTGCTGATGCAGGCTTCACTAGAATGCTCAGCTGCTCGGGCATTCTCTCAGGCGATAAGCTAGGAACTTGTCACTAATCTTAAACATCTTGCTATGCAAAACGTGGCTGTTCAATCTCCCTTATGATCTTCTGTATACCTCATTTCAGGGACATACCCGTGTCTATATGTATAAGATGCAGTACAGGAACTAGAATACATCAGTTGCCTCTCCCTCCGTTCATGTCGTCAGAGTCGACTGCGGAACTCAGGGCATTCTCTCAGGCTATAATCAAGCACTTATCACTGATCATCAGTGGTCGGAGTAGGTATATTGATTTTACATACTTGCGTCATGATATCATAACATGGACATGCATTTTTTCCGGAATGTACCGGAGTTTCCAAAAATTTGGTAAATAGAGTAATAAAATAAAAACCATACGTAACCAAACAAAATTGTTTATTGTTAATACAAATAATCATTATTACAATTTTATTAAAAACAATTATTTTTAATCCTCATCCATATTAACATATACGTTTGATGTCAATGACCTTAATTCAATATACCTACTCCGACCACTGCTGATCATCCTATATCTGCCCCCCTAGCATGACCACGCATTATGGATATCGTATCGTCTCTATAGAAAATTCAACATGGCGGCTATATTTATAGTATTTTGACTAGCTAAATGTCGATAAATCGGTTTATCATATACGTGTTCTAAATTTAAAAAAAATCAAAATAAAAAAGTTAAAAGAGAAATCTTTATTTATGGTCAGACTGGTTATATGTTTATTAGCTGTATGTATATGACATTATATATAGTCTACTGTATTTACCATACAGTAATAGGCATAGAGATGAAAGTTTCCCGCTACTATAGTAATGGGAGCTTGAACGCGAGTTTGTTACTCAAATGTTCCGACTACATGAGCTGTGGAGGCTCATTACTTGTTTATATCACCTTTACTTCTGATTGGGTTAATAAAAGAGAACAGGATCATATATTTACTTTATTACTTTGTTGATTTCCCTCAGGAGTTAACTGGCTTATAAACAGTTACATGTCATAAGTGAATCGAGTTTTGATTTGTAAAATAGCTTAATCTGTGTTTACAATAATAACCAAACTTACAAACTTAAAATACTTCTTTGTACCACTACTATTACAGGGTGTTTTTTTCGTTGCCACCCTTAACGAAGAGTACGTACTCTATACATCAAATAAAGTAAGTTTATGCCAAAAATGCTGGGAAATGATGTAAATTTTTTTGAAAAAATTTTTTTTTACTTGATCGAGGGAAATTTATAGTGTCAACTGTTTATGCTAGTTATTTCATAGACAGATATTAATTATTTCTCGTGAAAAAATCTTGCTACACGCGTCAATGTGCATTTATGCAGAAAAACGCAGTTTATTTACTCAACTTTGGACCCTAATATTTTGGAAACCAGACATTTCCCAGGTATGCTTCCATGGAGAAAAATGATCGTGATGATGAGGAGATTCCGTAGATTTCGGGAATGTTGATGACCAAAAATCACCCTGTATTTGAATACTTGGTGACTGAAAAGCAAATCCGGTGCTAATGCAGGGCTGCACTAGAATACATCAGCTGCATCTCCTTTTGTGCACATCGTCTCGTACCTTAGTCTGTCAGGCGATAAGCTTGGTAACAACTTGGTAAGCTAACAACCTTTGACATCTAATCTGGCTATGCTAAACTTGGCGGTAGGATCTCTTTAATGATCTTGCAGTTCTGGCTACCCCATTTTGACAACACAACCGTGTGTAGGTATACAGGGTGTAAAAAGACAACGTTATTATTTTAATATCTCGTATTCTTTGTAACGTTACGATATTTTTTTTCTATGGAACCAACCCTGGGAAACGATTTTAAAAAAAATTAAAAAAATATCATTTTATTGCAAGCAATACCTATACCTATATATTCGATTGATGCGCAAAATACAAATGTACCTACAAAACTAAATTTTAACATCTTGATATAGTGTCTTTGTAAGAAATGTTTGTAAACCGATTCCAGATGGATTCATCTAAAAAAAATGCTCATATTAATGTAACTTTGGAGTTCAATATCTTGGAAATCCGTGGTTTCCAGGGGTGCTTCTATAGAAAAAAATTCGTGATGTTACAAAGAATACGAGGTATTAAAAGAACAACGTTGTCTTTTTACACCCGGCATGTATGATTATCATTGAAAATCATGTACCTAATACTTTATTTATGTATTAAACATGGATCGATTCTCGTACAGGTAATGTATATTTATGTAATTAACATGGATCGAGTCTCGTTCATGTGTGCTGTTTATCACTGCGCATAGCAATTGTTTTATGAATATTCTATAGGGGAGCTCAATTTCCGCACCCTTTTACATGTTAATTGCGTTGTTATGTTATAAGTCCTTTATACATTTCCATTACTTTGGCAGCTTTTGTAATAGTTATCTGTAAAATTATGCAAATATATGAAATGAAGTTGGTCCTAAGTAAATATTATTTTAGTATTTAGGTGGAGTTTGAAATGAGAAGGCTTTTATATGCATTACAATAGACAGGTTTAATTTTTTTTTATTTATTCATTTTTATAATGTTGCTAAACTCATGCTAAAATGAGATATTTAGGTTTAGGTATATCTCTGTTATGAACCGATTTAATTAAGAGCAGATTTTAAATAGATACTTGTGTCAACCCAGTAAGACTTATCTTTTACCTATATGTTTAAAACTTTCGTTACTATCCTGACATAGTACTTACCGGCCTTAGTTTTCATTTATGGTTATGTTTGCACAGTTTCAAACATGTACACTTATAAAGAAAATTAAATAAAAACCCATCGTAAAAAATACATAAAGAGAGAAAAGCCATCCAACTCAAGAATCTGCGGATAACATATCCGATAAAAGCTACATAGATTTGAATAAGCCGATAAGTAGGTAAGCAAAAAATACAGAGCATAAAAAAGCTCTGCAATAAAAATCGGCGCGCTCGTGTAATTGGACATAAATGTCCACCAAACCCGATTTCATACTGGATCTGATTAAAACGAATGTCTATTTGTAATCTGACATAAGGCTGGTACACATGGATACAGGGTACTGTGGACTGCACCATTGCGGAAATCAAAAGGGTTGTTCTTACCCCAATTTGGTGTAATGAAAAACCTTTTGTATGTTTAATTTGTTTATTGCACAGATTTTTGTGAGATTTGTTCATTTTAGGTATCAAGTTGGTCATAGTAGAATGCGTTGGATCAGATAACACTGATAATAAAAAATAATTTAAACATTGCTTAAGTTAAAAATTGACCAATTTTGATATACAGGTGTAACAAAAGGGGTATGTTAAGCGAAAAGCTATGTAAATAGCCCACTAAAAGGAACCTATCCACAAAATTTCAGACTCGAAATCACTTGTTTATTTTTCCCGATTGTATGGAGAATTTTTAAATATCTCAGGAATTTTCATACAATCTTGAAAATTAAAAATGTGATTTCGAGTCTCAAATTTTGGGAATAGGTTCTCTATAGTGGGCTATTTATATAGCTTTTCGCTTAACATACCCTTTCTGTTACACCCTGTATATTCCATAAATTTTGCTGTAAATTGACATATTTTTAATCAGTTAACGAAAATATTAGTAGACAGTTGTTAGTTATATTATTCATACAGGTTTCAAAGAGAATAATAGTGGATTTTTCGAAACCTTAGCTAGCACCTTCGTTTTCTACTCTATACCTATAATGTGTGTTCATGTAGACAAAAGAAGACGCAGCAAACCAAATAGTCTGTTTAAATGGCGACAAAAATCCGATGAGCAGCCCAAATTAAAACAATGGCGTCTGTGTAAAAACAATCAATACAGATAAATAATACAGAAGTGACCGACCTGTCGGTTACGGCGATATATTATTTTATTACAGCATTATTATTGATTTCATCATAGCAATATCATGTTAGATGTAAAACACGCTATTTTGTCTAGTGAAAAATATTTCAGTGGTTACGCTTTATCGACCTTTTGGAAACATGTACATAGGTGATGTCCTAAGGTGTCAAAGTAAAAGTTAAGTTATGGCCTTACAGAAAAACCTATTAGATAATCAGGTTAGTTGGTAGAGTACTGTATGTAATAGATATATATATGACTATATATTCATCATATATGTTTACCTAATACTTAAAGAATTTTATATATTTAGGTAAGTACGTATAGTATACAGGATGTTTTTTCGTTACCACCCTTAACGAAGGGTACGTACTCTATACATCACATAACGTAAGTATATGCCAAAAAAATGCTGGGAAACGATGTAAATTTTTTTGAAAAAATTTTTTTGTTTATATTTATACTGTCCAGTGTTTATGCTAGTTTTATCATAGATAGATATTAATTATTTCTCGTCAAAAAATCTTCCTACGCCCGTCTATGTGCATTTATGCAGTAAAACGCAGTCTATTTCTTTGGACTTTAATATCTTGGGAACCAGACACTTCCCAGGTGTGTCAAAAAATTCCGCAGTTTTTCATCAGCGGTATATACGCCAGTCAGTTATTTCTTGGAATAATGATTTCTCGCGGAGTGCAGTAAATTTAATTTATTTAATAGGCCAAGCACGTTTAGAAACAGGGGCAAAGACGCAATGTGGACTTGTTTTTTCAAAGTATAAATATTTCAAAGCATCAAACTCAACTTAATAACAAAGTAAAATGACTTACTATTCCTTAACTTAAAAAAAAAACCTACACCTAGGTAATATCTTAAGGCAAAACGAATAATATTATTTACCACCAACACATATTACCATCACTGGACGCGACAGCTAGAAAGTATATGCAATTTTGGGATCATGATGAGAATGAGAACAATGTATACAGGCTGGTATATGGCCAAAATAAGTCTCAACGAACAAAAGGAGAAAAATGATCGTGATGATGAGGATATTCCGCAGTTTTCATCAGCGGTATACATAGAATCGAGCACCACTGTCCAGCGTCAATAAGTTGTTATGTGTGCATGTCAGTAGTTTATAATTTAGGCTTGAATATTTAGATCTATGTATTTTCGCTAGCATACTTAAGATACTTCGTACATAGGCAAAGTATAATGATTTAATACAGTACGGCCTATCATTAATCTAAGTATTTAGGTCAAAGAATTTTATAGCAACAAGCTTCCAGACAGTAGACAGACTGTCTACAGTTAGGGCTGACTTTTCCAAACGTCAGATAGCCTATCTGAAGAAAAAAGTTGATGAAGCTGTCTCTATTATGATCAAATATTTTAAAAAGACTTTTTTTTATTTTAAATGAATTACAATTAGGTTCAGGGTGCCATTAAACCGGAGGGGTTTCACTTGGCGCCATTTATGTAACTATTAGTTATAAATTACTTACTACATTTATCCAGTACCTACACTCAGCCTGGGATACATTTATACATTTCACCGAATAGCTCCTATTGCCGCTTTTTTTTTAATAAACACTTATCTATTTGCAACCGTCACTTTTATTATTCTTCTAATAGGTTATCTGACGTTTGGAATAATCGGCCCTTACGCCGCTAAACCAACATGCAAGACCCCCAAAACATACTTATTACTAATTCTGGTGGTAAACAGCGGAACAGGGCCTAGGAAGTGAAGCACGGGACCCAAAACGGAAATCGAACGTGGCCATATTGAATGCGGAAATGGATCGACTGGCACCGTCATTCGATTTGTGCAGCGACGGCGATGCTTTGCTGCAAACTGAATTTCGAATTTAAAGTATACCTACCTACTTGTATTTTCCGTTAATTGATATTGGGAGTTCTCTCTATGTTTGTTGGTCATGGGTTCATTTTAAACTCTACATCTACATCACATATGGATCCTTTGAAGTGTAAGGCAACGTAATCTTTGTAATCGCTAGCTTTGTCAAGAAAAGGGTATCTCTGAAAATATTTATTGTGTACTAGTTTCTATTTCTATTCACCGTCGACAAACTTATTTATTTGCAACTATTTAAAAATGTGTATATTTTTAAAATGGCAGAGCTACAACTTGACTATTGCATATTATCTCATCAGCGATGAATGGCATAGAAAATTTATAACAAAACTAATCAAACCTCTCAAATTAATCAATAAACCAAGTCAGGATGTTCCCATAATAGCACCGGCAATGCGTTATTGCATTCACCAATATTCGACTACATCGATTGTCACCGTCCCGACACAATAAATAAACTATTAAATGCGCCTGTCTCCGTCCGTTTATCGGTACCCAGAGCACGTTCCCCGGCACCATCCGAACTCAGAAAGCCACACTCTGCTAATGAAATATGTGCGGTTCATGAAATAACTGAACATGAAATAAAATTTTTTTTTTTTTATCATTTCACTCGTAAAGTCTTCGAAATATACGTATAGATCATAAACAAAGTAATCGCAGCTATCTTCGGTATAAGTAATTAGTACATGTTTAAGATTTTCTGGTTACAGAACAGTACATAAACTTGTTAAGTGCCCAAAATAGTATAAAGGGAAAATAGATCACCTAATTCCAGATGTAATGTTTATTGAAGAAGACATAAGAATAAGATCCAGTTTCTCTATACGTACAGAGACGTATAATACACAAACGTTTAAAAAAACTATAGCAAAAATAGTTCCAAACTTTTTATCCATACAAAATGTTTTTGAACTGATTTCCTAGTCAAACCCTCAATCTTACTGTGTCTATTGAAAGAGGAAATTGGAATGGCAGATGCTCCGCATTTCTGCGCATGTTTGTTAGGTACCCTACTGGATAATGAGCTCGACAATTTTGAGTGATTACTCGGCAATTTCGATGTCGTACGGAGATACGTGGCAGCAATACTGATTATATTTCCTGCTTTAACACAAATGGTTGCGTTTCAAGTACAAAACAAAATTAGCAACGATATGTACGCTGCTTGCGACGCCATAGGTCCTGGGTTCGAATCCCGATAGGTGCAAACATTAATATAATGAATATCGAAGTTTGTTTCCGACTCATGGACGTTTCAATACTTATCTATATTTATGTACCGTTGCTTAGTACCCAACCCAAGATCTTAGAGATTTTAGTGTGGGACTAGCATGTTAACGTTGATGTTAATGATTGAGTTAACGTTGAATTTAGTCAGATTCCTGATTAGCGGATGACGGTGAAAATCTCAGAGAATAAATATACTTAATCATCAAAAAATTTGGGGATGCAATAATTCACTGCTCTCTTGTCGATGCTCTCCACCCTTGACAGCTTCTTAAAAGTTATCGTATTCAAATGGTCTCGTCAGCATGATGATTAAAAAGAGATGCGGGTAAAATTTGCAGATTTTCCTTCCCCTTACTCCTGTAGCCTATAGAAGTACATATAGAGATGTTTTTTGGCAAACATATGAGTATTTGAACATTGATTTTGAGGACTCTATTATATAAGAAGCCCTGGGAATTAATTAAATGAATTTGGCACTACTCCAGCCATGGAAAAGACATTCTTGCTCTGCTTACTTAGTTACTGAAGTAAGCTGGCCATGGGCACTAATTGTGGGTAGGTTATGCCAATATCATCAAAAACTGTACAGCCATTTAGCTGGAACACAAAGACGTTTATTAAATCTTACAGTTCAATTGATTTACCTAATAATAATAATAATTGATATAACTAATTTCTATGCAAAATTAATTGTAATCCAGTAAAATACCTATAATTACGTTTGATCTAAAATATGGTCCTACCTAATAAGTCTTTCGTGTAGCCTCAATTGCGTAAATCGTTAGGTACATGAAAAATCTCAAGCTAGGTAATGTACGGA
The DNA here is from genome assembly GCA_014607495.2 of Carposina sasakii. Taxonomy (NCBI): domain Eukaryota; kingdom Metazoa; phylum Arthropoda; class Insecta; order Lepidoptera; family Carposinidae; genus Carposina; species Carposina sasakii. The sequence continues at coordinate 10,568,481 of CP053154.1, forward strand.
TCAATTCAATAAGATGAAACGTAACTCAATTCTCCTTCAATTTCGGCTCAAAGTAACGCGAATGGAGTGAGATAACAGTGTATTTCCAAAGGAAACGACAGTTTTTAGCATGGGGCGGAAAGATAAGATTTTCAATGTTTATTGATACTCGTAGCAATTTCAGATTGTAATGTATTTGATAATGTTTTTGATAGTAATATGACCTTTAACACCTTTTTGAGATAGAAAAACCAGGAAAAGGTTCAGGCCATTCAACAGCTTACCACCAATAAATCTTCTCTCATCTCATCCAAACTTTCACATCTAAACTTCTTAAATAATTTACTAACATAAGTTTCCTTTTGTTGCAGTTGCTACTCAATCCCAGCAAACAACATGTCGGGAGGCTCGCACGTCTCTCGAGGGACGTTTGCGGAGTCCGACCTGTCAGCCTGCAGCGCCCCGCCCCTGCCCAGCCCGGCCTCTGCGGGGGCTGCCCTGGTGTCCCCAGAGACCTTAAGCCGACACAGCAGCCCCCCGCCGTTGCCTGCTCACGCGCACCCAGCGCCGTCGTGTTCCTCGCATAGAGTGCATATGGAGTCACCGTTAAGGTAAGCTGCAGTGGCGTCACTATACCGTTCGAGGCCCATGGCAAATTCTTCGGATGCCCTTGTGAATAATGTTGAGAGTTGGGATTCTCCTGGCCCCTTCCGGCTGAGGGCCCGTAGCATTTCACGTTAAATCCAGAAATGGGATCTTATATATCTATCACCAAATTGTACTAAATAAGCCTTGATAGCGATGGTAACCATAAATGCAGCTCTCCTTGGAATACGTTCAGTAGATATATTGGTATGTTCGGTGGTATTATCTGCCCCCTTTATCTTTTCATTTTCTTAGCTTTATCGAATAAACTTTAACAGCATTTTGATAAAGTTAATTGGTAGGTAGCCTTAACTGACGAAAACGCTCTCTAAATTCCTGCAGATCTCTCACTATCAAACTTATTTTTTATGTAAAAAGGGGTTCAACAAAAAAGTCGTTCAATTTGTCATGTCATGCGCCCGGATGATCGTAGTTAATTACCCAAACTCCTTTTGTTGAACTTTTTGGACACAAGCTATCAGACGTTAGAATTTAGTGCATTAATCCAATTAAGAATCCGTTGTATTCATTAATCCCCAATAAATAAGGATTATGCTCTATTAGATCTGGACAGAGAAAGTTTAATGCACGAATAGTGCGAACTACAAGTAATTTGAGAGGAAAATGGAAACTACGAGTACCTGAGTACTGGGTGTGGCTGTAGGTAGGTATACCCACCCACAGCGTGGTTACATTGTTATTATAATGTGTTAAAATCTCGTAGACACTAGCGCCCATATTTATTAAAGTTAGTTTGGTGCTTTGTATTAAACTTGGGCATTTAGAGTTAGGTTTTGTTATTGTTAGCGCGGTTGGTTACCACTATATCTACCTAGGTATATGTATACCAATCTCGCTATAAGTCCTGGGTTTGGATCCATGCAGGTACAAACATGGGAAAGATTTATCGGCGTTTATATCCGATATACCGTTGCTTATCATCACCTACGACCTTAGATCAACCTAGTGTAGTTTTACGGGCACTAGTCTAATATTGTAATTAGTTTGACATACCTTCATTTATTTTTCTATCCCCATCTATGTGCCTATACTAAATCTGTGTTCTATCCCCAGGGTATCAAGTCCACCATCGCTCTCTCTTGGCGGCTCTCTATCCCTGCAACCGGTGCTGTATGGCCCAGCTGGCGGAGGAACTGGCCACGCCCCCTTGCCGCCCATCAGGAGACCATCCCGACCTGCGGTGCAGCAACATGTACACTTTATTAGCGCGTGAGTGTTTTGTTATATATCTTCTATGCTAGAAGAGCTGGTGATATGTAGAATAGAAGGAATATAGAGCTTCTTATGCATCATGTAAAGAAAAATAAAAACTATCAAAAGTGACAACTAGACTTCTATCATATTCACAGAGGGTGTTCATAAGTAAGATGCTCGACCCCTGACTGGATATTTTATTAGGCATCATGTGTTCGCATGTAGGTAGGTTAGGTCACTTATATGTTGCTTTATTGCCGTTATAGTTTTATATTTACCTAAAGCTCTGTTCTGACTGACGTTACGTGGTGTAATGGATTCGCAACGAGCATGTTACGCGACACAGCCGTGTCCACAATCTATGTATGTGCTTGTTGCTCGCTAATTTCTCCATAGCACTTAATACTGACTGCACGAATGCTCGCCGTGTAACATGTAATATCACACTGCGTAACGTTGGTTAATACCGAGCACGTATTATATAAATGTGACAATCCCTATTTTTTTGTTGGACAAAGAAATAAAACTTAAGTAGGTACATTACCTATATAGTTTCGTTCAAAAGACGAGCTCATTCATCGCAAATCGCTTTCAGTCCGATATCCTAACGTTCAACATTTATTCTGTCACGTTCACTTTATATGGAATGCCATTGAAAAAGACGTTATCGGTGAAAAGGCCAATCACTAGTATTTTGCTGAAATTGCTGCTGTTAATCAAGCGGGATTTTTATTACCTACAGGAGGACTTTTGTGCTTACTTGTTTCTCTTATTGTTGTAGCAAATTAAGTAAATATATTTTTTTATTATATGACTCGGAAATTTCACATTTACGACTATGTGAAATATTTGCCAACTTGAATTATATTATCCGGATAGCAAACAAACAAAATAGTTTATTTTTTCCCCTTCCGACTTTAACATACATAATTTTAACAAATGGTCCAATAAAAACAAAGTCAAGGAAAGTGGAGCCAACCATAGTTCTTGTGGGAACAGAGGCGGAATAAGAAATATTATGATTGTAGGCACTAATAAATTGCAAGAATAAATTTACTGAAAAACGTATGGACCACTGAGTGGTCTCCCCTTCCCAGGAGAAGTGAAGGGCCCGAAACTCGGCTTATCCAAGTTCGGACTCTTTATTACAACCGTTTATTTTTAGGGCGGCCATAATCTTTGACATATTGCAAATTGGGCATGCAGCAAATAACTTTTATGTAAAGTTCTAGAATAAATAAGAAAATTGTTCCACAGATGGGAAATAACTGTCACCCGAGAATACGGGCCTTCCGATTTTGTCCCATAGGATAAGTACCCACCTTTACGTACGTAAGGATATGAAATAAAATGATTACGCTATATATCTATACATATAATAAAAATGTAACGGATCGCTGTCTGTAGGAGACCTATTTGTTTGTTTGTCGGTTTGTCTGTGCGTTTGTGCACGCTAATCTCAGAAACGGCTGAACCGATTTCGATGCAGTTTTCAGGAATATATTGTAGCAGGTCCACTAGTCTATGCATATAATAAATATTATAATATAAACAAATACATTCGATTCACACCAATATTTTTATTCAAAGCTTTCTGTAATTACTTAGTTTCACAAATGTGACACGTATTTGTATTTAGGTAGGTACAATTTTTTCAACATTTTAATTAAATGTTCCTTTTCCTCAAGCCCAACAAATTTATTCTTCCACTAGTGGACGCCCGCGACTTCTACGACAGAAAAAACAAAATGTACAAATTATCCGAGATAAAAACATTTTCCCGGGATAAAAAGTAGCCTATATGTTAAATGGGACCTGTCACAATATATTCCTGAAACTGCATCGAAATCGGTCCAGCCGTTTCTGAGATTAGCGTGCACAAACATCGATCCGTTACAATTTTATTTTAAGTATATAGGTATATAGATAGAAGTATAGATAGATAGATAGATAGATGATATGAATTGTCCGATTGACACGCGATATAAAATACGTAGGTACATTATATCTCTACCGTCGCACTTCGCTCTTGGTAGGGAAATTGCATTTTCCACCCTGAATACGTACTCTAATGAAAAGCTCTCAGCGCGACACAATGTCGCCTAGAGCTTGAAAATTAACAACTGTACGCCTCCCCTTATTCGCTATCATTCTGTCATAGGCTTGTTAAGATGGGTTTCATGGTGAAATTGAGTGCTGGCGGTGTAATAAGGCATGCTTCTACCAGCAGACCCCTCATTTTGTATACCTACAGACTTGTATATCTAGCATGTTTACGATTTGAAAAAAAAATGCTGTTTGCATGTATTTGAGTTTTATTAAAATATTGTTTATTTATAAGGTTAATAATTTAATGTACATTCGTGAGTCAATAACTTGTAGACAAATGATAACACACCTCACATTTAAAAATAAAATAAAGAAATACTTAGCAAATAAAATCAGGCTGACCTACTCTTGAATCTCATCCGAAGCTCATTTCACAAAGCGGTTGAAGCCATTGTGTAAAAACGGTGTTCCTAAGTACGGCTCTGGGTTTTCATTACACGGCTTCATTGTGGGAGATACCTGACACCGGCTGGCCGTGGGAACGAATGCCAAAAATTTGAATTTTAGATGGGTACGTATATTTAGTGCACACTCCGTGAGAAGGATATACGTATAGATTTTTGTTAGGGTTATATTCTGGATTAATATTATATTTATACGAGTTTACTAAATCAGAGTTTAATGGATTGTTTTTTTTTTCGAGATATGATTTTATTTTTCGGTATTTGTTTTGGTATAGGTACGTATAACCCATAAAAACAGGTAAAAAAGCTTAGCTAAGAAGACCTTGAACTTTGTTTGCAACTAATATCAAGCACAACTGATTGTTTTGTAGTAAGTCTGTTTAGAAATGTCCGCAAAGCCAGGATCAGAAGGAAACTTCGTCAATTACAGGCTCTACTTGGGGTGTGACTTCTGACAGCTCCATTATTCATGAGTCGAATACGTCTGAACTAGGTTAGGTTTAAGCTCTTCATTGGCTAGTATTAAGATTAGTGAGTATTACTAGCTTTCAATTTACTATCTACCTTATGAAATAGATAGTTGAAAATCGACAGTTTTTCGCCACTCAGTTAACTGTAACCTTCCTTAAGTCGATCTTAGAATCATGGAATAATAAATCTTACGTGTTATTCAACTAGATACAAACAACTTGCTTCTATGCTGCTCTGGGAGTAAAAAAAAAGTATAAATACAGCTGCTTCTCTTCCCGGGCATACTGTACAAGTCAGTAGAGGGACAAGAGGGTCTTGGTGTTTTGTAGGCGATAGGCTGACCACCTGTCACTACTGACCGAACTTGTACATCTCAACTATACCCTCAAAATTGGTCAGAAGTGGCACCATGTGGTCCTGTCGGCCCTTGGTGCTCTGCCTACCCCGTAAGGGATAAAGGCGTGTTTATATGTATGTATGTATGTACAAACAACCTTAGATAGATAAAACTGCACTTGTACTCGTATAAAAATAATTAGTAACTACATAAGTTACTAATTATTTTTATACGAGTACAAGTGCAAGGTTAATTAAAGTCTTTAATGGCATTCTCTATCGGCTAATCTATGTATGGGTAGCACTTACAGATTATAACAAACATCGTATAAACGATATTTAGTTATTTATTGTACTGATTTCAGCATCTCTCTCATCTCAACTGTCTACAACTCCATTTCTAGAGCCACAAACACGTGAAGTACTATTATAATTCTAAAGGTAGCGTTGTCTGATGCGTAAAACCATTTCCTCTTATATTATTTTCCTGACACATATTTATGGCCTTGTTTTCAGTATTCAGTAACCCCTTGCAATAAGTTACGGTATTTGCATTGAAGCGTGACGTCATAATGTAGCGAACGGACGCGCATTGCCCGACCCGGGCTTTCCTCAGGTCTGCAGCAACTTAACTAGGCACCAAGGAGCACTGTGGGGAGCCAATAACAACCGTTGCCATGCCAACCAAACGCTCACCAGAGGGGATCCTTCCCCCTTAGAGAGGGCAACGTGAACCAAAAAACGAAGACACCTTTCATCGTCCCTCGTTCCAGATAAACGCTACGCGGTACCAAATGTTGAAGCTCTTCGTTTTCTGGACAAAGCATTATTCAGTGCTTTTTGGTTAGTGTCCTTGCAGAATATAGCACCTTCGCTATTTGTAGAAAGCAATCTGTCAGCGTAAGATTAGTACGCTTATGAATTAGATCCTGCACAGTTGTTTATAAAGTAACCGCAGTAAATTGGTTTCAATCTTATTGGTTTCGAGGTCGGGATCACAGATTTCTGATTGATCTAGGATATTGATCGGTTTCCAGAATTGGCACGTGTTTGCTAACTAAGTAAGTAAGGTTGTTTGGTAACTAAGCAGTTATTAAAGCCCTCGCTTTATGTTATGTACCTACTTATTTGAAACTGTGTAAATTTAGATTAAATTTGAAATAATGTCTATCTTTCCCGACCTCATTCTGTTTCTATTTATGTCAAAAATGCAAGAATGTATGTAGGTAAATCTGGAATATTCTATGTAGGTATTGAAAGTAAAGTAGATTTCTATTTTCTCACTTTATACAGCAACAGGTAGATTGAAGTTATGTCAAAATTTTGAATTTCTATTTGCATTGTTGGGTTTTATTTTAATTATTATTATAAAATAATGTTAATAATTTGCGACAAAGCTAGAAATGCGTCACAAAATTGATTAATCCTTAGCTTTCTGCCATATTTCTTGGCTGCGTGACACTCCCTCCTCGGGGGAAAAGTTGCAACTAGCTTAGAGCTGTGTCGCAGGAAGTTTTTGTGCGTGACGTAAACCTTCACATTGTGATTACTTTGACGTCACTTAGTTAGTGGTAAAGTCAATTTGTAAGTTCTTCTAGAGTTATTTAAACATATTATCAGCGGTTTACAGTAGCAGTGGTTTACTTAAAATTCCTTAGTTACTTTAAATTCTCCTTGTCCATTTAGTTTTATTTATTTTCTTAAATGTAAACATCGTGTAGGTTTCTTATAATAACTTTTATATTATTTAATTATTTATTTCCAATTATTGTGTAAGCTGGGAATTGAAACGAAACAAAGGTTTAAAGACACAAAAGAAATATTTAAAAAAAGCGAATACCTAAACCCAAAATTTTCCTTTTCTGACAGCTTGAACAAAATGTTTTCTATAAAAAGAACGACAATGAAAACAACCCCAATCATGTCCGACTGAGATACAATGCATTATCATCGACAAAAAATCATAATATTAAATGAAAATGTATTATAGAAATCGGGTTTATTAATAAAAATCTGTCAGATTAGCCCGAGCATTAATATGTAGGTACTCCCCGGCACTTTACTTACACCCCGCGGAGTCAAAAAACTTCCGTGTCCATTCCACGTTTATTAAAAATTCATCTCATTGACCTATTTATTATTTATTTATTTAAAAGGAAAACGTCTTATTCCACAAGCAGCAATAATAAATCAAACCGACTGCTAAATACGGAAAAATAAACATTATATTCATGAGCCTGTGGTTGCCGCAGTCGAATAAATGGCCTGTCAATAGGAACAAAGATAGGCTTTCCGGATTATTTACGCGCATTACCGATCCATTCGTGCCTGCGACTGTAATAATCAAAGCTTTTTGCCCAATTGAGATATTTTATCTCGAGGACGTGTTCGTGTCCTTGATGCTAAAAGTTTCCTATATATTTACACTGAACGGAGTTTAAGATAAAACTTTTTGGAATTATTTATACGAGCGATATCAGTATATCCGATTAGCTTTTTCTAAGGTTTCTGCCTTAGATTTTAATATAGAAAAAAATATGTTAGGTTTCATTTAAATCGTGTTTAGGCGCTAAGACAACATACAAAGTTTGACATCTACATTCGTTGTCGCAATTGTTTTTTTTTTTTTGTTTGTTTAGTTTATCCCGAAGGAGTGATTCGGCGGGAAAAGCTGGAAGGGTGCAGGTGTAATTTTCTTGTGAAAATCAAAATTTATTTGTAAATGGCTTGCATGTGTCCGTAAAGTGATGTTTTCTGGTAGATAAGTTATATTTTGATTACTTGTGATGTGAATCTAGTGCGTGTGCATGGTTTTATATGCAGGTAAGCCGAGTAAAACTTTAGCCGGATTACGATCTCTTCATGGGCGCATGTAAGTTGTTTCTGCAATAATTTTTCATTTTAACTAACTTTACACTTGTTCTTGAGGATTTTCCCGACGTTTCCATTCATCATCATTGTCATTCATCATAAATTCAGAATACATTTTACTAAACAATGATTAGGCTGTATGGGCTTAGTTCCCCTTGCCTTTCCTTCGGGATAAACTAAAAAAAAAAAAAAAATTATCCCGAAGGAAAGGCAAGGGGAACTAAGCCCATACAGCCATTGTCTTTAGTAAATAATTTCTGAATTTATGATGGATGATAATGATGAAGATGAATGGAAACGTCGGGAAAATCCTCAAGAACAAGTGTACCTATAGGTAAAGTTAGTCAAAATGAAAAATAATTGTAGAATTAACTTACATGGGCCCATGAAGAGATCGTATTTCGGCTAAAGTTTTACTCAGCTTACCTGTTTTATTAATGAAACTGTATTATTGAACATTTTTGAATGCTGAATAAATAATTTCTTTCTTTCTTTCTATTAGGCGTTACAATTCGGAAGTTCAATTCACTATGGGTGCGCCCACCACCGGGCCCAGTTATGAGTTACACCCTCCACTGACCCTCGGATCTGGGCGCACCCATATAACTCAGCTTAACTGCGAAAACAGGCACTTGCACTACCTAGATTCAATCGCCACGAGAAACCAGACCCGAGCACTTATCTAGCATGCAAGAAAATACATTGCACTATTCCGAAATCAAAAACTAGATTAATAATCTACATATGTTTCGCCAACAACCGTGGCATCCTCAGGATTAAAACAAATAGAAATTAGTAAAACAAAATTAGTAAACCACTATTATTTGTTATTCGTTATGAACTGACTCTAAACGACCCAACTAATGGAGTTGCGTGTTTAATTTGGGTTCCTATGCCACCTTAGCTCCATCATAGTGCAGGTCTATGTCATAATAATATTGCATTGTCATCCCATTTATATCTGCCTGCAAAATTTCGGCTCAATCAGAAACCGGGAAGTGGATAAAATTTAACTTGCAAGATTTGGTTACAGACAACGGAACAGGTGAAACTTAATAAAAGCTTGTAATAATACGTTTACCTAGGTATACCTAGTAACGATGGAGTAAACACTCGGCCGTTAAACAAATGGCTTACCGATGGGAACAAAATAGGACTCTGCGGATTATTCACGCGGATCACGGACTAAAGCCATTTTATCCGTGCTTTATGGGTATCTGTCTTCTTGCGCTGACGTGATTTGTAATAGAATTAAATTGAAAAGGCGATAGAGTTTGTCAAATTTCTACCACCGGTGGAATATTATGTTATCAGGGTTTAAAAAAAAGAACTGATGCAAGTGCCTATACAGGGTGATTTTTGGTCGTCAACGTTCCTGAAAACTACGGATCATCATCATTTTTCTCCATGGAAGCATACCTGGAAGTGTCTGGTTTCCAAAATATTAAGGTCCAAAGTTGAGTAAACTGCGTTTTTTTGCATAAATGCACATTGACACGTGTAGCAAGATTTTTTCAAGATAAATTATTTATTAATATCTCTATGAAAAAACTAGCATAAACACTGGACACTATAAATTTCGCCCGATCAAGTAATAAAAAAAAAACATTATTTCCCAGATTTTTTTTTGCCATAAACTTACTTTATTTCATGTATAGAGTACGTACCCTTCGTTAAGGGTGGCAACGAAAAGACAGCCTGTATAGGTAATATTCAAATTCTTTTTGTATATTTTGTTCATCTCAAGTTTCTCTAAAAATAAAAGCACAAATTTTCCTGTAGTACAGGGAATAAAATTGGGGAGAACAAGTACCTTGAAAAATTTCCTTACAACTTACGAGTATATCAAAATACCTAAGTGCCTACGTAACCAACTTTCACTAACGTAGTTAATAATGGATTTGGGTTGGTTTGTTTTTAAAGTACCCTTACATGGGAAAAAGAAAGCAATGAAAATATAGTTTTGTAGAGGTAACTCTTGGTGCCGATCCCAATCTATAAAGAGATTCTAATTTATGCCTTTCATACAAAATAAAGCACTGTCTGGAATATTTATTAAAATAAAGAAAAAATGGTGTAGGCAGTCAGACCTGCAGGATCGCGAGCATAGCAGGGTAAAATCAGTAACAGGTTGCTAGCACTCATCACCTCAAGGTATGTTAGGTTACCTCAAGGTAACGCCCTTTAATTGCTCAATCAACTCTTACGAAATGACCAAAGAAGATGCAGCTGATATAATTCTAGTTGAGCCCCGCATCAGCACAGTTACAAGAAATATTTTAGGGAAAATACAGTAACTTTAGAAAAATATGTTTAGGTAAACAATTATCCCAGGAAAAAGAGAAATACTAATTATACCCTGAAATGGTTAATATTGGAATACGATCCAAGAATAAGTCTACTAAAGTTTTCGGATTCGAGACGAGAGCCTGTATAAAGGTTGTTTACGAGGATTAACCCAAACAACCCTTGTCACTGCAACAGGAACCGGATTAGCTTTACGTTCGTAGATTATATTTGATTTTAAAGGCATTATTATAATTATTAATAAGTAAATAGACAGATTTTTGGGGGCACTGTAACGACTTTAAACGAGTGACAACGAAGTTCGCAAAATTATCGAATCGTTTACGGGATCGTCACTACCTATTTATCAAAAGTAGATAAATAGGTAGTGACGATCCCGTGACTTTACCCGTTATGTATTGCTTATAGTTGCCAAACTTAATTAATTATTATTGTTCACAGTGGTGATGCTCTGGCTACCACATTGTCTGCACTCTACGGCAAGTTGCTGGTGGTGATGGGTGTGGCCTTTCCGATGGCAGAAGTCATTTCTACCTATATACCTCCCTCGTTTTATGAAGCAAGTATATTTCTCTACTTTCTTATGTATGTATAGACAGACATACTGCTGTGTTCCTAAAATGTAGCCAAAACAGCAGGATCACGATAGTGATCCTATGGCCACGTATCGTAGCGGGACCAGATGTAAAAGATCAGTGGCAAGTTTCTAGCTTGTCACCCCTGAGTTTCTTATTCGACTCTTATGGCATGCACGGGAGGCGATGGAGCTGATGTGTTCTAGTAAAACCTCGCATCGGCACAGGACTTTATTGTACTGTTTTAAAACTTTGTGTATTTGTTACTTATAAGTATTTAAAATCGTATCTAACTCCGCTCCATGCTTGTCCACAGGGATTTTACCTGTACCTGTACATTGGAAGTATGGTGTTTCTCCTATACATGTATGCAGCCCTTGTAAGAGACAAGTCGCATTCCACTCCGGACACAAGTATTGCTGCCAGTAAGTGTTCTACATTAATTTTGACAGGCCGATGTGTGCTTGGTAGTAATTCTGTCTGCGACGCTATAGATCTTGGGTTTGAATCCCGGTATGTTTGTTTCCGAGTCACACAAATGAACACAAAGGTTAATTAGATTAGGTTGTCTTAACGAATATAGATTTGATGGAAGTGGAAAAATTTCATTCCATTCTTTACCATATTTTCTATAATATAATAATCTGACTTAAAAAAAATATCGACTTAAAACTTTCACTAAAAAGCGATAAATAACGTAACAAATTTATCTACTTAATACATGTTAAATATCTAAAATCATTTAAATATTTACAACTTCATACCTAATACTTTAACAAAGTCAACTTTAAATATTTATAATTATCACTTATTTTTTGGAGTCGGTGCCGGTGCCGGTGCAGGCAGGATCATACCAACTACACCAATCGGCCGTCAATTAAAGGCCTAATGGTTAAAATCTTGAAATTAATATTGTTGGTTAGAATGAAAATAATTAGTCTAATGTAATTTATTAACCCTTTAAAACTGTTGGAAATTAAAACTCCATTTCTTAATTGTTCGTCTTCTTTCTTGGGGCAAAAAAGGGTAGAGAAATGGTCTGTATTTTTAATTTGCAAGTAATTAATATACGAAGTACGCGTAAACTGTTTACAGTGTATTAGGGAAGTATTATGTTTGCAATATTTCAATAATATATAATACCTAAATATATAAATCACACAAAATAAACGGTAGTCAGAAAGTACGGTCTGTGCCTGAATAAATGTTTCTGATATTTTTAAGAACCTTCTTAATATGAGCTACCGACAACATAATACAGTTTCTATCCAAACTTCTCAAAGATTAAAAGTAATCTAATATACCTAAATATTTAACTCAAGAACTCTGGTATAACTTCGGTACAAAAAACAACGTGCCGCGGGCTATTTGGCTTCTGCGCCGTTGTTGTTTTTTACTCACTCGAGATGTTTTTACAAAGCAGTGGAAAGTTTTTAGACTATATTTAATTTGCGCTTAATATACATATATAACAAGAATTGCAGGATCATAAAGGAGGTCCCACAGCCATGTCACAGCGGGCACAGCGGGGTCAGATGATAATGATCAGTGACAAGTTGCTTGTTTATCGCCTGAGATAATGCACGAGTTTCTTTGTCGACTCCTACGACATACACGGAAGGAGATGCAGCTGATGGGTAATAGGTTAAACTAATAAAAATCACGGCTAGGTCGTCATCGCCGGTAATCTAAAATAAAATATACAATTAACAAGTAAATTTGAAATTTTTCAGTAAAATATTACAAATTTTCAACGTGGCGCAACCCTTTTCTGTGGCTATCATGGGAAATGCTAGCGCAATTTTCCTTTGCCGACACGAATGCATTTGTTATTTAAATGACGTGAAAAAAACGATCGAGAACGAACCGAAGCTATGTTGGCTCACGAGGCTTCTAACTAATTAAAACCCCCTGCTTGGTTAATATTGGAATAAAATGTGGGAGTAAATGAATTTCAAACGTTGTGGCAAAGTTTCAGTCATAAAAAAATAATATTACTTCACTAGATAAAGATTTCTGGGGTTACCTTCGCCTTCTGTTCGATGACCAAATATTTATTGTTTCAGAGCTTTGTAAGCTCTCTCTAAAAATATGCTCTTAATATAATTTTTAAGACAGCGCATGACATACGCGTATTTATTTCTATTCTATGATTTAATTTCATTATTTTTTAGAATCAGATTCCAGTCCATCACCCTCCGATTCGGATTCTTGCTCTTCACGTACGGAACGAAGTATGGCGTCCATACCGCACTTACCTCCCCATCTTGCGGCCAAGCGACTTTCTCTGGGGTTCGCGTTGGCCACTCGTACTCACCATTATGGAAGCTTCTACCTCAGGATGGGAGCTGTTGGTAAGTATAACAGATTCGGAGTTAAAATTTACAACTTTATTATGACATTCCAATATTATGATATTTCGATATTCTGTTGTCTGGAATAAAAGCTGATCAGGCTCTGATTTGTTTCTTCAATAAAACTTTCTTAGCAAATTACGTTCTTAAGGTAAATTATTATGTACATATTTAACTATAGGTAATCATTCATTCCTTGAATCTACATAATTAAGCTTATTGGTTTATCGATAACTGATGTACGCTTCATGTCACCAGCTTACACGAACTATGATAGATGTTCACACGTAATGGAGTTTAAAACCCTCTACTCATCAATAGTACTTAGCCAACTGCCGGAAAAATGTATCGGAAAATTTTAATATTACTCGTTGTTAATATAATAATAATTAGAGGTTCATTCTTTGATATTTATTTGGAAGAATTGGGTATCGATAAAGATATACCAAAATGTTTTGGCAAGGTTATAAAAACACAAATTCAGGGAGGCAGTACTTTAACCGTTATTAATACGAAAGAAGTGAGACATTTCATTGACGACATATTTGACTTGAAACATGTGCAAGTGATACATAGAGACTCACTCAATCGCGGCATCTATCATTGTAACTATTCATACTTAATCCTCATTTCTGGATATGAAGAATTGTTGCATATTATGTTTAATATTAGAAATGATTGGCACTGGAACCCTAAAGCCTATTTCATAGTTGTAATAACCAAATATACTACCGAGAGGGAACTGTTTTTTAAACTTTTCCTACAAATGAATATTTTGCAAATATTACTGATAATTAAGGAACGTGAAAATTATGCAATCTATACATATTATCCATATGATAACAATGGATGTGGACTGACATTTAAGAATATTGTCCGAAGTATCGATAACTGTGATAATTACAATGGACGTCCAATATTTCCAAATGTGAATAATATATCATTAGAAAATTGTACTTTAAAAACAGTATCGTACTATTATCCACCCTTTGCTTTAGATACTCCAGGTGAAGACGGGCATCTAGGAATTGAACAAATGGTTATGAATGTGTTAGCTGAAATGGAGAATTTCAAAATTAAATATATCGACCAGGAATACGACAATGAAAATTTTGGTCAAGTTCTAAATAATTTTACTGTAACTGGTCTCTTATCACTTTTGCGGGATAAAAATATTTCCGTAATATTTGGCGGTTATTCATTAACCGAATCCAGAGTAGCATTATTTGATTTTTTGTGGAGTCATAATACATTTTCGGATAATTTAGTAGCGTTAACATCTGCAAAGCCACCTCTGGATAGGTGGAAAGTTTATTATATAGTTTTTGATATTATCATTTGGATCTTTGTAATATGCATTTATTTAAGTTTTGCTTTGTATACAATAATCCTTAAAATATGTAATAATATTGAAAATCGTCGTTACGACCATATTGGAGTTTTTTTTAAAACTATTAGAAACATTTTTTGGCAATTCAAATCTTAATAGAATCATTAAATCGTATTTACTTATATTTATTTGGATTTGGTTTGCATTTTTAATTAATAACTTCTATCAAGTTTCTCTTATAAGTTTATTGATAAGAACTGGTAGCGTGAAACAAATAGATAACTTAAGAGAACTACAAGAGTTGAATTTGAAGCCTTGTATATCAATAGGTCACAGATGGTTACTGAATGAATTTTCTTTTAAATTTCTTGACAATTATGATAATTTTAATTGCGTTACAACTTTAAGTGCTCTCCTTACTGTACTCAATTCCACCGAATATTACACAGTAGCAACCAGTTTTCAATACAAGTATTTAATGGATGGAGTTGAAACTGATTATGTAAAACTCCATTTGGTGCCTGAGAATATTCAACAAATGAGGTATGGGATTTATTTCAATCGTGGATTCCCTCTCATTGATAAATTAAACTACCAATTAATGAGAATTTCTGATGCGGGCTTGCTAAATAAATTAGTATCGATCGCATTTAAGTATAAAAAACATGAAATAGAGGATGAAAAAATTGACTTATTAAGAGTTATTAGAACCTTTGATTTGTATATTCCATACTTATTGTATGGATGTGGCGTATTACTGTGTATAATTGTATTTATGCTGGAATTGATTATATTTAATTACAAAAATCTCAAAATATGGCTATTAAAAAAACTAACTATGTGGATGTATAAGACGTAATTCTGTCTGATGATCTCTTGGACTCTAAATTTGTTGAATTCATGGGTTTTACTAAAGTCATACAATAATACTTAGTCAAAATACAACTACAAGGTTACAATAATTCGCATAGAGTTGTATATTGCAATCGTGTTACTGCTATGCAGTCCCTTGACAAGAATTTTATTAAGAGTTTCTTAAGAGTTAAAGAGTTTCAGTTTTAGGTTTTATTGTTTTTAATTTTCATCAGGAGAGACCAGTTTTATAATGTTTACAAAAAAATTACTTATTATTCCATAAAAAACGATCCGCTATTATATCCAAGTGGCGATTTGTTTGTAGGTACTATTATTTTCTCAGTTCAATTACGTACATGCGTTTTAATTAGGGGCCCTACGATTTTAATTTGTTCTAATTTTATTTGAAATTGAAGCAAAAGAAATAAGTACTTATACGTAGGTATATATTTTGTTCATATAGCAATATAGCATATCTACTTCAGTCCGATATACTTCAATAGAGATATCGGACATACATACCGCATCTTATTCTTTATTGCACACAAATTAAAATATAGGTACACATAAATTACATAGGTACAGGAGAAATGTACCTTAATGATGTTTATTTTATCATTTGGACATCATTCATTTGTTATCATTGTTGTATAAGCATATTCTGATGCTTTTTTATTACCTATTTATATAAAACATGATCTTGTAACAAGCTAATTTTAGTATGTTTCCGCTATATTTTTGAAACATTAACGGTAAAAGAGTGCCTAAAGTTAGACTCGATTTAAATATGACATTTGACAGTAAAATGTATGGCATATCTGCCAAATTTAGGGCATGTTTAGCTTAAAAAAAGTTAAAATTCTTTTGTAATAACACGGTAATTTTCTTGACGAGCATTTTGTTTGTGACAACATTTGTTTTTGTTAAAGAAGAAAATAAAGATAATAGTTTAGATAATTGTGTTAAAAATATGATAAGTAATAAGTACACAGCTAAGTCATGGCTTACTACTAAGAGTTGTAAACACAGTCAGAAATACGACCTCTCTTAAAACTATTTCATGATATTAGACGAGTGCAAGTCATCACAAGTGCACCAGAAAACTGTTGTCTGGAAATTCACAACTAATCTTATCTAATAGTAGTTGGAGATCTCATTCAAATGGAGATTGTAATAAATAAAGTGAAAAAGAGTGGAATTGGAATGCTAAAGCTCGTTTCTTTAGGTATATTAAATAAATCAGACTCAGATTTATACTTTAAATTATTTCTTAACTTCTACATGTTGGGCGTATTATCAACAGTGAAAGAATATGTAACTTATATATAATTCACGAATATTGTTAATAACGGAAATTATGAGAATCTAAAAAAAGATGTTAAAATTAAAATGCAATCTCGAAACAAAGATGTGTCAATTGAAAATTGTACTGAAAATTGTATTGTACTGCCATAACTCATAATTTTCCTCTATGAAAGGTTTGGTTGAACCTCATTAGGTATAAACTTCAGAAAAAAGAATATGAACAAATGATACATAGAATTTTGACTAAATGGTAAAATTTACCATGTAGTTCCATTACGACTAAGAAAAAAAAAATCGGAATGATTATGGGAAATTTGACCGCAACTTATATTTTTTAGGAAATTGCAATCACCACGAAACTATACTTTTGCTCATGGCGGTTTTGTGCTTACAACTCCTAGAATATCTGTATTAGATTTCTTATGGACATTTGATGAAGATGGATTGAACGTTATAACACCGTTCCAGATAGAACCTGAAAGCTGGAAAATCCTTTTATCAAATTCAGATATCCCTACCTAAGATTTTTATTTCTTTCTTAGTTTCAAAAGAGACGTAAAAGAAACAATTATTTTACTACAATTAATTAATTAAAATAGGTACATAGGTCACATGCAAAAAAAAGCTCATGTGGATATTCTTCTCGATCCTCTAGTACGATTGGTCTGAGCTGTCTATATGAACTGGGGGTTTCCATTAAATAAAAAACATGTTGATATCTTAAGAATGTTTGATGTCGGTTTGGTCCCAAAATTGCTTAATTTGTCATTAAATTATTATTCCATTGTAACACAAAAAGTAACAGTAAGTGAGTATTCTACGATATATTTAGAGGATTCACATGTAGGTACCGTATTGAATTTTAGCCGTTGGTATGATTTCTGGTGTTGTGGTTTTTGTAATGTAAGCTAGTTTGACTTAAGAAAAATTTGGAATATGTAAAAATTGTTGAAGTAATTGAATAATGTAGAAATAATAAGTAACAATTATAGGAGTATCACGTTGTTCAACAATCACATATTAGTATAGTTAGTTTTAACAATAGTGTACGCGTGTTATTCCCTAAACACATTAATGTACTTACCTTGTAACTGAAAAACTAACATAATAGTAATGGTGTGAAAATAAATGGAGCAAAAATAAACAAGTGTGTGCTTTATTAAACCCCATACATCAGTCAATAAACATACTTTCTTGTAAGGTTAATTAAGAAAGTTCACTTAATATCTAATAATTAATTAATCTAATAATGAGGTGACCTTAAACGCAAATGTTTACGGTGTCTTTCTTACTTTTGTCCTCTCGATGGTCCGCATGCATAGGAGTAGTACATAATACACTTCATGCTACTTGAAACCAAAATGTCTGATATAACACGCATATATAGGTACACACACAGTCTTAACAAAAATCCTATGACAATGCATGGCAATGCCTGTAATTTGCTTGACAGTAAAAGTTGCATAGACAGAAAACAACCAAGCGCTCTCTATCCGCGTGATAGTAAAAACTTACTAAGTAGTAAAAGAAGATATTACTAGTCTGCTTATATAAAAACTCACGGGTTTTAATGAAACTAAGAATGCTATAGATAGACTATGTTAGAAAACTAAAACGACGAAGTTCCAAAAAATGTCTCATCTTCCAGCGTTCGGCATCGGGTCCATGATCTACTCCGGCTTGGAATTCGGCCAGTACTGGGAGCTGGAGAGAAACACCAACTGCCACAACGTGCTGCTGGCGTTGACGCCGGCCACCAGGATGGCGTTCATCTTTATACAGATGTATTTCATCTTTCTAAACAATGAGGTATAAACACATCTCGATACCACGCTCTTTGTAAATACAATGCTAAACTTTTGACTAGAAGCATCCGGTTACTCGAATCGTTCTCACTATAGGTGTAATATACTATATTAACTACTAAGGGTCGATTTTTCCAAAAATCAGATAACTTATCTACACTAATAATATTATAAAGAGGAAAACTGTTTGTTTAGTTGTAATGAATAGGCTCAAAAACTACTAGACCATTTCAAAAATTCTTTCATTGTTAGAATCCTCATTGGACCTGGATGAACATAGGCAATAAGAATTTCCCGATATTCCCACGGGAAGGCGACCAACGGGAATTCTATATTTTTTACGAAAACAGCTATACATATGAAGCTGAAATCGGGCATATATGTTCATTGAGGACAGCGAGGGAGGACTAAAAACAGATTTTCCGAAATTCCCAAGGGAAGGGGACCAACGGGAATTAATTATTTTTTACGAAAACTGTTACACATATGAATCTGAAGTTGGGCATATATATTTATTTGGGACCCCGAGGAAGCGCTAGGCACGGATTTCCCAAAATTCCCACGGGAAGGGGACTAACGGGAAATCAATTTTTTACAAAAACCGCTGTACATGTAAAGCTAAAATCGGACATATATGTTCATTAGAGACTGCGGGGAAGCACTAAGAATGGATTTCCCGAAATTCCCACCGGAAGGGACTGTCTGTGCGTTTGTGCACGCTAATCTCAGGAACGGCTGAACCGATTTTGATGCAGTTTTCAGGAATATATTGTGACAGGTCCCACTTAACATAATTATAGGCTACTTTTTATCCCGGGAAAATGTTTTTATCCCGGATAATTTCGACATTTTGTTTTTTCTGTAGTCCACGCGGACGGAGTCGCGGGCGTCCACTAGTCTGAAGAATAAAGTTGATGATATCTTTCTATAAAACTTGATCATAATAGAGATAGCATTAACTTTATCCTTCAGATGGGCTATAAGGAAAAATCTACCCTTAAGCTGCAAAAATCGTGAATTTGTTGATTAACTTTGTGACAGAAAAGATAAATAAGTATTCTCGATAGATTAACGGCTTTCTATGAGTACAAACTAAAGGCCTTCCCAATTATTATTTAAACTATGAAACTATTTACTTTCGACCCTTCTTGTTGATTATATACCTGAAATAGCCTGAAAGCCTTAAGTACAATAATTTAAATCCCATCAAGGAAAATTATTGTAGATTACTTTTCTATGTATGTACATAGTTTGTAAGAATGATCGGGCTGAATAACTTTTTTCCAGATTTTCATATTTATTTATCTGGAGTATCTATATCATACTCGTATACATAAAACCTTTTGCTTTGCAGATGAAAGTATACAAACACAAGATAGTGGCCCGTTTCGGCCTGATGCACATGGTGGGGACCAACCTCAGTGTGTGGCTGAACGTGCTGGTGCAGGAGACCAAACATGAGATCCTGACCTTCTACGACCCGGAGAACAAGACCATTGGCCTGTCGCATAGACTTGGTAATATTTGTTACGTAACACTAATGATTTTGTTTTGTAACGATCACGCCAATTAGTAGTCTGAAGCTTGTTTGAAGCCAAAATACAGGATGTCTGTTATGAAGATTTGGGAGATTTAGGAAGATATGTGTATACAGATGATGTAAACTAATCCCGAATGCATAATATAATGTTATGCTTGCTTGCAGCGTGTTATATTTAATCTTAACGTTACCGCGGTAAAAAAGATTTTGGATGCGGAGATTTATTTCTATTATTACTTAACAGCAAACACTTATTGAAAGACATAAATATCAGGGTGAACGTAGATGAAGAACAACAAACAAATTAAACTATTCCAAGTTACCAACAGCAAATGCAGACTAGTTTTACGTGCACCTGGCGCACAATAACTATAAATCAAGGAACAAACAACAAAACTATTTCCCTTTTGTTATTTAGTTTGTTGTTCGCAACTGATGCGGTAAACCACAGAGCTAAGACTTCTTTAGATCTCCCTACCTGCCTGCTAATTTATTGATACTTTTTGTTTTGAAGCTTTAGGTACATAAGTAAATTATTTTATGAAAACACTTCATCGGCCAAAAAAAGGTGCAAGATCTTCTTTTCCATTTTTTTTTACTTTCACAAGTATTTATAGACCATGTTTGTAGTAATATTTTTATTATTATACAAAATGAATTATTTCTATTATTATGTCCCGTTACGGAACATCAGATATGTGTTATGGTAAAATTGTAGCAATTTTTATGTATTAGGTAGGTAGGTAACTTTTATGACCCTCAAGAGTTTTCGATGGCATAAAAAAATGGTAGATAATCATAAGGTGAATTTAATAATATTGCTCCTAGAACCAGTTAAGCAGTTTCAGTAGATTGCAAGTGCTGACAAGGTAATTCAATGAACCCAATTATTGTCCCCGTATCTACGTTTCTGTTAATTCCTTTTGTGCATCAAACCGAGTTATTGTGAGTAAATCTGAGCGGGTAGTGAGTTTAAGCGGGTAGAGATCTCATTGTCTGATTTAATTATCAACGGAAATATTTACGTCTATCCAGAATTCGAGCTTTGTTGTTGTTATCTCGAAACTTAGTTGCAATGTTTACCTAACTCTATCTCAAGCAATTAAAAGAAATATTGAATACTATTATATAATGTTTAGCTCTAGTTTCTGGTAATGAAATACTTCTAGTAAACCTTAGAGAAATTCTCTTTAAGTCTCAATTGTAGTTTTTTGCAATCACAAGTAATGACTAGTTGTCATGGTAGGCATTTATTGATATACCGGTGCCCCCGTATTACCTAACTAGCAAAAACAATGCGAAGTAAAATTTGTGCAAAATAAATTGTGTTATGTATCAGCAATTTCAAAGGATTTAACAATTCAACGCGAATTTGAAAATTTTTCCCTGGCGCATTGCTACTGATTTCAAAGCAGTATTTTGTTTTTGACAAACTAGCTGTAATTAGCCTATAGAAATCCAAACTTCCATTAATTCAATTTCACAAATGAGCTATTTGTATAGCTAGCGTTCCGATAGCTCTGACAGAGGAAGGTATTGACCCAAATTCTTCAGGATCCGTCCGGTATGCGATCGAGATTAATTAATGGAAGTAGGCTCACCATAGCGCCGTTTTCGTTGAATTATGTATTGTTTAACCGGCACCTGATAAACTGGATGTTGTACCCAATTTGTTGGAAGTTTTTGTATAATAAAAATGTCTGCTAAGAGTTATGAAAAATAAAATTCTATTTAACAGAAACTAGTTACCTGTATTTTTGAGTAAATAACTACATAGTAACCATAATAGGAAAAACAAACACAAACCGAGTCCTAAATAAAATTTTCTCTATTTTCAGCATTTCAAAAAGCGTTTGCTTCTTTGGCGACTGAAGTTCCAGCATCACACCCAGCCGCTGCTCATCTACGAGTGCCCAGAGGCTTGAAAGGACCTCATCATATATTCGAATGCCGACGGACGAACATAATGGGATCATTAGTTCAAGATGCATCGCCATTCTTGTTTCCATGCACTATTGAGTACTCCCTCATATGTGCTGCCATCTTATATGTTATGTGGAAAAATATATCTAAGTATCCTTCTAAAGATGTAGCAGCGGCAATCGCTAAAGCTAGAATGCTGGAAGGCTTAGCGTATAAGAAGTCTCCGCATTTGTACAGCGTGGATTGTGCAAGGGCACATAAAGGATTGTTTTTTGGAATCCTCGTTCTAGTCCTAACAATAATATCACTGATACTGTTCTTTGTTTTGGTGTCCAAGAAAGATTATGCCACTTTAGCTGTGGTTGAAGTAAACGTTTGTGAACTTGCGCTCTATGCAATGACAACAATTGCGAGTTTGGCCGGAATGTTTTGTGTCAGAAACCTCAAGTACGATGGCAATAGAAATTTGGAATTAGACAATATTCTACTAGTAGGAGCTCAAACTGGAATGTTCATCTATGGTACATTCACGATTATTGGTGGACATTTCACAATCGAAAAGAATACAATTTTAATATTGATAACAGCATTATCGTCGTTGATTCAAACGACATGTCAGACTATGTTTATATTAGATGCTAGTAGGCGATCAGCCAAAACGCCAGAACAATTGAGAAAGAAGCCTGGAAGGGAAATTGTAACATTCCTACTTGTGACGAACCTAGCAATGTGGGCGATAAACACCTTAGAGAAGTCGCGAGCAGAGTCACATCCAGTTCAACTACATTTCTACGGTTTGTGGGCTTGGACGATCATAACTCACGTGTCAATGCCACTGGCGATATTTTATAGGTTCCATTCAACGGTATGTTTATGTGAAATTTGGAAACGGGCGTACAAAATGAAGCCGGCATACATGTAGCGACGGAAAAGAAGGTATTAATGTGCAAAGTTAACATTGAAATGACTGTAACAGTGGCGTAGTTAGGAGTTAGTGCCATAAATAATGTAAAGTGGATACCGGATAGATCAGCAATTTGTACTATATTAATAAAATTTTCTTGACGGCCGATTGGTGTAGTAGGTAGTGATCCTGCCTGCGGCGCCATAGGTCCTGGGTTCGAATCCCGGTAGGTGCAAACATTGATGTGATGAATATTAATGTTTGTTTCCGAGTCATGGATGTTTCTATACTTATCTATGTATTTATATACCGTTGCTTAGTACCAACGATACAAGACCGTATGGATCTTAATGTGGGACTAAGTTAATGTGTTGTGAAGTGTGTGAATATTTATTATTATTTATTTATTTCTTCAACACTGTCGAATTCATTGAATTGGTTCAAAAAATTTTCGTAGTAATTATAATAATAAGTTCATGTAAATAGTACATTTTGATGCTCAATTTTGACGACAATTTTGTAAAAGAATAATGCTTGATTATATTATATACTGCTCTAAATTTAATATTTAAAAATAATAATTATTGTGAGATGAATATGATAAAATATTATCAAAATAATGATTGTGTGATTTGCATGAAATATCTACATATTTTCCTAGCGTTTTCAATGGATACGTACGTTAGGTTACTTTCTGCGATTTTTCGGTATGCACTTAATGTCCATGTTAGTTTTGAGGTTGACTGCTTTAATGTTAAGTTATTGTATTAAAAATATTTTAATGCGTTATTTATTTGTAGCTTTAAACTGTCCTTATTGTTGGGAAACATTAAATAAATGTACATTGAGTATGTTATAATAAGTAAATCCTTTTCCGAAATTTGTTTCATGTTTATCAATGAATTCATCTCCATGTTTCTGAATAGACGGGTTATTTTGTTAATTTTGATGCTTATTATTAGATGTGAATTTTACTCCAAATGTAGTGTTGCTATGTTGTTAATAATCAATGTTTTAAATTCCTGTGTTCATATTTCTAGTGCCATAAAATCTAATTTTTAGACTGGAACTAATGTTTCCATTTCTTTAAAGACGATGGCGTATGTTTTAGATGTTATGACACTGTATTTTAATATATATCTATACTTAGGATAGGTAAGGCTTTAGAAACTTTTAGTAAAGTTATATTGTAACATTCCACTCATTTTGTACTCAGTCGCACCTATACGTATTTTCAAATTCATAATAATTAATGTCTTCCAATAGGCTACATTTCTTTTGTAAAACTTTTATTTCTCATAAGTAATAGCTTCACAATAAATAGTTACAGGCAGCGGGATTAAACGACCTAACTGTTTTTGAAATATTTTTTGTATCTACTTTTATAATCCTATTTATTTCTATTTGTCTGTAGAACTTAGTGCTAATTGTCTGATAAATATAGAAATTTTGTAGCAATATTTTTGCATTGAAAATGTAGTGTCAGTATTTTGGAACAAATTTTTACCATAACTTTATATAGATATGTACCGTGGACCCAGTAGATAGTCAAAAGTAACACCGAAGTTTTTTATAAATTACGAGTAGATAATTGGAGCTTATAGACGTTAGAGTCCAATAAAGATTTATATTCTTTTAGCATTTACTATTTTGAAATAACGCCAACTGAATAATGAATTTTGATAATATTAATAGAAGTATTTATTTATGTCGTCCAGTACCTAGAACATTACTACATAGTACATAGGTGCAGTAGAAAAACTCTTTAGCGCGAGTTGAATAAGGTCAAAAGAACTATCGTAAGCTTAACGTCTTTTTATGTCATCATAATTACTATTATCATACACAATATGCTACGTATGAAATAGAATAGATCGATAAAATTAAAGTACATATATCAGTTAAAAATACTGGACACATCATAAAGTGATAATTGCTAACAATTGATATCCCCAACTGGTAAACGAGTCCTTTAACAGAGTGTCAAAGGATTTAACGAATGTTAGCTTGGTTCTAATCTAGCCAACCTACTCACAATATACTAGGTACTGCGCTAAATTATGAATGTTTCTATATTACAATGTAATAAAAATATAATTTATTGCTCAATTTTGTATAATTATTTAGCTTTAGCACAAGTATAATAAATACCTCAGTACTGAAAACTACTTTTTCAGTCCATAACAATGAAGATTTATTGGTAGCTTTAGGTTGTTGACTACTTAGCTTTAAAATTGCATATGACATACAATACACGAACTTTGCGAGTACCTACATAGGTTGTAATGATACATATTGAAACAAAATATTTGAGTACCTACACGGCCTGTAAAATCCTGATAGATAAGTCCATTTGTGACGCTTTTGATCAGTATAGCGATAAAATTCGTAGTTAGGAGGAGGATCGCGTTAAAATGCAACGTATTTATATTTATTTATTAGGGTAATTACAGTGAATCACTCATTTTAATATTCGGTTACCTCTAAACCTGTATAGGTTTGTGGAGGCAATGACATTCGCTTACTCCATTTGTACACGACATTTAGTATATTATATACATTAGTACATTAAGAAACAACATTAAAAATAACATTAGATCAAGGAACAATTTATGTGTATATTCCAATAGAAGATTTTGTTCTATTCATAAATACTGAGCTTCTGAGGAGATTAGTTAATATGCTTTTCTCTGTCTTCGTTTTTACCTAAGATTTCTATGTTTCTGCCTTGTTTCATTATCCATTTTATCTGTATGTCCAAAATGTGCATAACATAACGTTTTTTAAAGTACCTATAGTGTAGTTTTGGTAAATATGTTCAACATAGTGCGATTGTCCTCCTGGTCTGATGCACATGTCAGTATTCAAAAACTTCAAAGCGTGCCTATGATCTGTCAAGATTTAAGAAGTAATATATTTTTTACGGGCCGAGGATTATATTGATAATCTTTTGATTTGTTTTTATTCTAAACCAAGCAAGCTGACCAAATTTTAAATGACATCTATCGGATACGATTTCTTTTTCGTTAACAGGTCAAATAAGTAGGAAATTCACGGATAAATGTTAAAAATATTTCGTGCAAGGCCCAAAGAATCGTACTTTATTGTAACCTGTTTGAACAAAATGCGTGTATTATCCTCGCAATATTTATTTATAATCACTATGATTTTAGGAATGACTTATTTTTCGGGCAATTTGATAAGTGCGTAGTTAAACTATCTTATAAACATTTATTTCATTGATTGTGATAAATTTCATGTAAGTGTAAGTAGCATCTAATTTGGTACCTATGGTAAAATAATCTGGGTAACTTCGATGTTTAAGCTAACTAAATATACCTATAGAGCTACATAAAACATTTTTTTTAAATATTTTTGTATTCTTATTTATTTTAGAAGCCGAGTCTTACATCAGGTATAATTAAGTTGACTACAAACATTTCTTTTTATTATATATTTTTATCCATTGTCTGTATTTATAGAAAAAGCTTCGGACTTATCAAATTGCTCTCATAGGGTTAAATAATAATTGTTAGTTCAGAAAAGTTATAGTTATTGCATAAAGTGGTTTATACGATTTTGAATTAGATTTGAGAAAACGAATTGTTTTTTGTATGTATTTTGTACACAATATTCATAGGAAATGTAGTGTTTATATTTGATGATAATATACTGTAACATAATAATTTTATAGCATCACGATAAGAAAGCTACATTTAATTTATCATGTACCCGAGATTTTTAGCTTTAAATTGTATTTATACCAAATTTTTATTATAATTTACAATATACCATCACGACTATGCTTTGCCTAACTCCAAACCAATAACTAGAGATCGCATTAGTATTTAGTTTATACTAAAGGGTACATCACTAAATCACAATAAATCAATCTACTGACACCAATATTATTTATGTATAATACGCCTAATTCATTACAAACCTTGTTAATAACAATTTTTAATTTTTAGATTCACTTTCCTACTCTACCACATAACATTGCAAACGTGACGTAACCTTGTGTCATAGACATAATCTAGAAATGGCATAGGCATCGAGGATTCCCTAATAGTACAGAACAGCTCGCTTAGGGGTAAGTAGGTTGCATCTTGCAAAAACTACTCGAAATATGGGTGCAACATGCACAGTTTTCCATATAGTTCATATGCGAGTGGTCTAAAGCCGTGTACACACGTACGAACATAAACATTTGATTCATACGTTTGAACGACACATTCAAGTACGATCGCGAATATAGTTCGAATCAAGTTCGTGCATTATTGTCATGAACTCAATCCAAATAGCCATTGCGGCGGCGGCGCAGCGGTGGTCGATTGTCAAAAACTTTAAGTGGTCAGAACAGTGGTCGATGTTCGTTGGTGGTACGAACACGTGGCCCAGTTGTTACGTATCATGTAACGCAAGTTCAAACATGCGTACACGGGTTATGATGACTCGAAAATGTCATTACAAAACATAGTACTCGTAACGAGATTTTTTTGTTGCTAAATTTTAGATATTGTGTAAATACTGATTCCCCACATAATACCAAATATTTGTTATTATTCCAATGCCTTCTAATTTAAGTCCTTAACGTTACATAGATATAGTTTTGTAAAATAATAGTGATATTAGAATATAATTTTAATAATATTTATGAACAATTTATTTGTTTTAAGTGTATGATAGCTGTAAAATTTCCTCTTGGATGTTTGACGCTGACAAGCAAAATAAATCTTATTATAAACTCTCAAATAGCTTTGTGTTTTTTTTTCTTAGGGCCGATTTGTCCCCTGACCAGATAGCATATATCTGAGGCCTATTCCACTGTAATCCACTTGGCATATCCATTAATGGATTAAATTCCACTCTAATCCACCGCTAAAGTGGAATAGGCCATATCTACGAAGTATCAATTAATGCTGCCTTTCCCTGAAACCTTATCTAGATAGAGATAGCATTAACTTTATCCTTCAGATAGGCTACCATTGCAAAAATCAGCCCTAAGGGTTATTATACCTACATATAAAAGAAGGCATGGGCAAATACTCCCCATGGCATGTGCCCTGGGGGAGGCCTACGTCCAACAGTGGACTGCAATAGGCTGATGATGATAATGATGATAAAAGAAGGTAGCAAACATATGTAGTATATTGTTGTGTGGTGATATTTCATAACGTTAATTGGTAAAAGCAAGATACATATACTAAGTTCAAACTGACGGAATCGAGTAACAGTTAAGTGGTTTAATTTTGCGGGTATCCTTGAACTCTTGAACGCAAGAATTTTACCAATAAGAATACCTTAATCTATGCAGGCAATATAGCGAGTAAACTTTGGATTATAATTTCCCGTACACAATCCATATTGGGAGGCAGTACACACGGCTTATGAGGTTTCGTAATCGAACGAAAGAATAGATGGAACCATAAATGAACGCTGCACTAAATATAGTCGCTGCATTCATTTGTATTATGAAGAAAGATACAAATGATTCATAAAAGGAGAAGCTGTCTTTAAATTAAATAAATTCGTGCATTGATTGATATCTCGGTGTTATTAGGCGCAGCTAGCTTGATTTACAATCGGATTGAATTTCTATAACTCAGGGTTGTCGGTAAGATAGAAATTTATATATTGAAAAAAAAAAAAAACCTATATTTAAACAGAGATGACGGCTGAAAACTTGACTTGGGAAATCTTGTTTTTTTAGTAACGTAAAGTAAGAATTTATGGTTTGGTAGGTAGTATTATTAGTAATCAACAAGAAAACTATTTTTATAAGTTTGTTATCCGATAGAGATTCGGAGGGGAGATTCGAATCAATATTTACTTAAATATTGAGAGTTTAAATGAATGAAATGGAAATATGTATCATATAATCTGCTAGCCGTAAATTATGTTCATAAGTAACCAGGTTAGCTGATAAAGAATGCCATGGAAGGCTAGCTCACTGTTGTATAAAAATTTGTAGAACATTTGATGAATTTTATCTATCTATCTAGGAATCGGTTGACGGCCAATATTGGTGTAGTTGGTTGACCCTGCCTGTGAAGCCATATATCCTGGGTTCGAATCCCGGTAGGTGCAAACATTGATGTGATGAATATCGATGTTTGTTTCCGAGTCATTGATGTATACTTATCTATGTATTTATATACCTTTAGTATCCATTGCACAAGACCTTAGGGATCTTAGTGTGGGACTAGGTGATGTATTGTAAAGTGTGGGAATATTTAATTATAGGTATTATAGTTTGTGACAGCCCCGAGGAACGTCTTAATCTTAATGCCCAGCTGCTATGGGTTATAAAGGCAGTACGTGAGCGTATGAATGTCACCCACGCTGCTCTACTGTCCGAGTTGTAGACGAATCGCGCCATTCAGTGTGAAGGTGTCTTTACATTAGTTCTGCTTATGTAATGTAAATGCCCAATATGATAAATACCATTCTTTTTAACATTCTGGAGCAATTATTGATATGTCATTATTTTACAAAATTATTAATAAAGAAAATGGAAAAAATGTCATTATTACTAGTAAAAAAAATTATAATAATATCAGAACTACATGATCATAAGGGAGATCCCACAGCCAATATTAGCGAGTACACATGTTAATGATCAGTGACAAGTTGCTAGCTTATCGCCTGAGAGAATTCCCGAGTTCCTTAGTCGACTCTTTATTTAAGGCAAACATAAGGAGGAAGTGCCTAAGTAACAAAGTATTTACTTAATAGTATTTTGTTTATAGAGTTCTACGTATATGCTACCTGAGATATTCCTGCTACCAGGAAGCTATTTATTTTACCTAATCGTTAATTTAAAAATAATTCTTTAATATTTTTTAATTATTTGGGACGAAACTCCGTAGAAATATACCTACCTAGAAGACTTTAATAAAAGTTATAATTACAGAGATAACACAAAGAAACGTTATTTTTATCCTTAATTAAAATAAATTACGTTATCTATCTATAGCGATAGCCTATAAGGGCATTTTATAAAAACTTATCTATCCAGTGTAAGTGGAAATGAGTTCAATCGGTTCAGTAGATTATTGATGCCCCATATTGGTGATATGATACTTTACAATGGTAATTAGATAAGGCCAAAGAGTTCATTGTTCTTACATAGCTTTAGCTTCACATTTAATTAAAATCAGCCTTAACCACTTGACTGTCCGGTCCGCTCGGCCGCATTCACTTCAAACGTCCATTCGCACGATTTAGAAATTTACGCCTCGGCCAGCCGTAACCTTACTTACAAAAAACATCATAGTTACCTAACCACTGCAGTTATACCTTTATAAAAATACGTGTGAATAGGTTGTAATATGTACAATCACACTATTTAAAAAGTACATTTCAAATAACAAAGTAAAGTACTCAAAAAAAAAGGTTAACAGAAAGGTTGTCAGAAAACCGATGAACTATTATCGGCAATTCTTCATGTAAATTTGTCGTCGAATCAGCCGTGAAAAATTATAATCCTACTTAAAACGTGAAGTACTAATCTTTAGAATTAAATTGATATACAATATTAGTAGAAATACTTTTATACTAATATTGCTTTTCGTGCACCAAAACACTTTACCTTGACTTCACTACACTGTAACTTGAAAATAAAAATAAAAAAAAACTTTGACAATTCTTAGCCGGTAAATGCTGTAAATATCATTCAGCCATAACCATAGAGCCATCTGCCAATTTTCTTCTATACCTACATAATATCACCTCGGAAACGTTTAATAAGCGGTAATCTTCTGCAGAACGCGATGCGCTTACTATACGTTTTCATTATAACAAACAGTTGAAAGCAATCGGAATATGTAATAGATTCTTGGTCGATTTCACAGATATAATTTAATTAGACATTAGTCCGATCTAGAAGCACGCTCACGTTAATTTAATAAGCTGTGTTTAACGCACCAACATAATAATCGTAGAAATATTTTTAGCCCGCGATTTGGTTGAGTAAAATTACTAGGTTCCTAGGTACTCAAGTTAATTTTGCACAATTATCTACTTATCTCATTTTCTAGAAGCATTTGGAGTTTTGTAAATAAGTATTCAATCACATAGAGGCGTTTGAACAGCGAGTTTGTAAAATGATTCTTTAGATATCCAATAAAAAAATAGTATCAGTATATTTCTATTTAAGTAATTTACAAAATAACAATTAATTACAAAATATTTCACTCGGGTGAAGAATTTTTTCCATTTTTTTAATTAATAATTTTAAAATAAATAATATTAGTTCGTTTAAGCGTGCATCATAAATATTTTTAAGAGCCTGTAGATATAATCAACTCATTAGCAACAAAACTCTTCTGTCTTCATCTCAGAAATGAGGGTAATTTGTTCTCGAGTGGAGCCATAAAGATTGGGATCTAAAGGTGGGTTCCCACGGTGCGTGATTTCGCGGACGAACGCGGACGCGCCGACGGCTACGGACGGACGCGCACCACGGACGCATCTGTATTACCACGGACGCTCCGTTTCCCACGATCCGTGGTGCGGGCTGGTGCGCGTCCGTCCGTAATATCACGCACCGTGGGAACCCACCTTTATACGCGAGATGAACGCAGGTGTGAATATAGGTCGCAGGCAGTTCAACCACGCACTGGGAACACTCTAAAACTGTTTGTAGTCTTATTTCAGCTAAATTTTATTTCTCTAACGTATGGTTAGTAGTAAGAAATATGCCGGGCACGGACTCCGACAAAATAATATAATATATACAAGTATATAATGTAAATTTAAGAGAAGAAAAGAAGAAAGAAACAATAGGACATAATGTAATAGTATTAAGAAAGAAATACTCGTAATAGCATTAAGTAACATCAAATAGAATTAAAATACTAGGCACACAAAATCCCTGCACGGGATCCTAAGCAGCAAATTAAAAAATAACGTATGGTTAATCCGTACACTAAGTAGTCTGTGAATCCATTCACCATCCTACCCTCCTAGTTATTATTTAGATTGTATTTCCCCTGGTATTTTCATAAATATCATGCAAGTCTACGCATTTTCACATCCGCTAAAAATGTATCCTGACACAAGATAAAAATATTTATTTGATAAATGCGCTTCAAGTTTTTGTGGAAATGTGTTTTGTAATTTTTTTGTGAATGTGGTTAAATATTAATATAGAATGTAGGTAAGCAAGTTAGTAGATAATTGGGAACATTACCTATATCAAAACGATATCTAGGAATCAGGGTGAGTTATAATAAACACTGGCTATTTATTGGTTGCTTGGTTTTCGATTTCATATGTATTTCACTTTCGACATCAAGTGCTTTTAAATAAGCATCACCGAGGGTGTGATTCCCGAATGCTCTATCGATCGGGAGGACAGAAAGTGCAATGGCGGCTGTGGATGTAAGAAGATAAATAATATTTTTATGTCTATCTAAGTATTATTCCGTACTTCTTTATGCTATATTAAAGGCATAAATAACCATGAATTTTTGATGATTAGGTCATGAAAAACTCTTTCAAAATATATTGGATCATCATCATCATCATCAGCCTATTGCAGTCCACTGCTGGCCTCCCCCAGGGCACGCCACAAGACTCCCATGAGGGTTATTTGCCCATAGTCACCACGCTGGGCAGGCGGGTTCGTGACCGCAGTTTGCATTTTGGACTATGTTGTCAACACGGGAGGCGCTGCTGCTCACCTCCCGGAAACGATACCTACGGGCAGACATGGGGTGTTACGAATTCTACTCTGTCGGCACCACGTGGCTAAATATTGGATACCGATACTAAATAATCAAATGCGAATAGTATGTTTATTCTAGGACCTATGTCAAAAGAACTTATTCGCGAAATAGTAATTCAGAACTTCTTATACACGAAGTCTCTTGAAATCCGCCATGGGTACATCATATTGTTTGCGTGTCAAAATTCAAAATATATTTGAAAATTCGAATATAATAGGAACTCTACAGTTTATTAGTTCAATGTAAAGTGCATCCCTGCACTCCAGTACTCTGTCCCCCGACCCTCGAGCTACCAATGCAACTGCAGCTAATTGCCTTTTCGATCCCCAAAACTTGTTCCCTAACTCTGTACCACATAATACTTAGTAGTCTGTCTCTCCCATTAGAACGAGCGGGATATTCGACGTATTTCTAAGGAAGGACTACAAGTACAAAAGATATTTTTATTTACAACTTTTTTCAATAGACAGTGGAATTTAACCATATTTGTTTATTGAGAAGGACTTAGGCCATCTCTTAGGATCTTATATGCTGCTCTGGGAGTGAAAAAATAACGTATAATACAGCTGCTTCTCTTCCCGGGCATACTGTACAAGTAGAGGGAAAAGAGGGTCTTGGTGTTTTGTAGACGATGGGCTGACCACCTGTCACTACTAACCGAACTTGTACATCACAACTATACCCTCAAAATTGGTTAGAAGTGGCACCATGTGGTTCTATCGTCCCTTGGTGCTCTGCCTACCCCGGAGGGATAAAGGCGTGATTATATGTATGTATGTACTTTGGACCATTAGATGCATCTAATAAAAGACATTGTGCATCAAATGATATATTAATTAAGCGAAATAAACTTTTTGCTCGTGGACACTTAGGTACTGTAGGATGATTTTGATGAATGAGTCTTTCCTAGGAGAGATTAGATAATTATATTAAGAAAATGTTTGTTTTCTATTTTAACTTGCAAATGTCAGAATCTGACTTAGCTATTTAAAATTCGCAAATAATAATTTCACAATATGTTACCTTGTTTAACCATTTGGTACATAACCATCAATTTGTTAAATATATTAAATATACTGTATCTAAAAAAAAACAATTAAAGCATCAACTAGTAACGAACTTATCGATATTTAATTATTATATTCACAGCAGCAGTAAAGTAGAACAACAACCTCACATTCTTCGAGTGTAATACAAAACCTTAGTACGAGGAGAATAATATATCGCTTAGGGCCGATTTATAGGACTATCTTAAAGGACACATGTCATGCTGTCTCTATCTTGATCAAGTTTTGGAGAAAAACAGCATCAAATTGATCCTTCAGATAGGTTATCTGACCATTGGAAAATTTGCCCCAAAATTTGCAAGAGTCTCTTTCAGCTGTTCGGTGAGTACTCAAAATGCATTACAGTATTTTGTGAAAATTTGTACATTCATACTTACACTAACGGAATGCGACTTAACCTGAATGAGTTTTGTAGCATTTAAATTATTCTAAAGTAGAAATTAAACATAACTGCCAAGTTTCATCAAAATTTCTTTGGTAGATCATGAAAGACTAACAAACATCCAAAACAAGAATTCTCACAAAATTTACAATTTAAATGAGCAGTAGAACTGTAAATACCTCTATGCAAAAAGGAAAAGGTATCTTTATTGACATAAATATAGAAGCACAACAAAGTGATCTATGGTTTGTTTTCTATGATGTTCGGAAACCTAAAAGCCATTCTATTATTTTACTTATGCAATGGCCGAGTGCTAGCGATCGCATTTCTGGCATGCAGCAGACGAAGCAATAAATCTATTTGCATTAAGGAACTTTTATCGTAAACATATCTGAAGAAAAGTAAACAATTTATCATTGGTTTTTCACTGTCTATTTCAATATCAACTATTGAAAAGCGACTTTTTAAAGTATATTTTGTGGCACCATTGAAAGAAAATAAATGTTATATCAGAAGTTTTTTGGACTAGTTGACTACGTATGCCCATGTATCTATAGGTACATACAGTGCGCAAGAAAATAACTTTATTCCAAAACTTTTTTGGAGAGTGAAAAGGACCTATCACCAACAGCCAGATTATAATATAACACCTGAGTTATGTTTATGACTAGGCGGCTACGTATGATATGAATACCCAATGTGGATGAGAATCATCACCTGAAATAAATATAGCGGAAGTTGTAAGTTTTACGAGCTCTACTTACCGTTTGTAGACGTCCATTAGGCATTCCTTTCATCCACAGCGTGGAGAATCAGTGCAATGCAAACCAAGAGAAGGTTACCAAAAAACGGTTTTTTGGGCATAGGTAGGGATAAGTGGTGCTGATGTGGGACTAGGTACATCGCCTGCATCTCCTTTTCAGAATGTCGTAAGAGTCGACTAAAGAACTCGGGTATTCTCTCAGGCGATATGCTAGAAACTTGTCACTGATCGATCATTCAAACCTTTCCTCGCTGTGTTGAACGTGGCTGTGGGATTTCATTTATGATCCTGCCGCTCTGGCTATCCGATTTCGCAAACACAGCCGTGTCTATATAAAGGTAGAAATAACCCTAGCCGGATCAGAATAACTTCAAATAGGTCTGTTATCGATTTCATTCACAAAAAAAGTTAAGTCGCATAGTGCCGGCTCCCAACACTTTCACTGCCCAATGCTATTTGACCTGAATATAAGTCATAGAAAGTATATTTTGAATACGAATATTGAACAAAGAAAAAACTTCATAAATACGTGACAGTATAACGGTACTTTTCCGATAGAGCTTGGTATCGAGTTTATTTAGTTGAATTATGCAATACAACACCTACGGATTACATTCATAATGCATCCTACGTGTTACACCTACAAGAACATGTTACACACAACAATATCGATTGCAGTTTTGAAGGCGGTTCGGTTTGTTTACAAGTCACTGATTAAGTTTTAAAATTATGAGAAAAGGTCGATGGATTGATAACCTTTTAATAAAAGAAATGCTAGATATAATAATATACGATGTTGCCACAAAACCGCATATAAATTAAGACACTTTAAAAATTATATATGGCAGCAAAGTATATGGAATATTTGTCAAAATTAGTTAATATTTAGCTTAATCAATGTTAAATTTGTCTCGGATAGAGTCCTGAAATATACGCAAAATAAACGAAAGCTCTTTAGCTATAGGTAAGGTGGTATAGCGAGGGTGGCCGCGTCTGCCATGGTACACAATGGGCCCCATTGCATAGCTATGTTTGTGTAGGTAGACTGTACGAGACTGACGCGAGTCGCGGCTGAGTGTACGCCCGGCTTTGGACTCGATCGCGCGTTCGCAATTCAACTATTTGTTTGTTTTGACAACAAATTGTGATTAAATCCTGTTTGGAAAAGAAACTGTTTAAAATCGAATTCGATTTTTGAGTTGGTTTTCAAATCTTTGGTGAATGTATTCTTTGTGTATTTGAACGGTTTAGTGTAGTGCAACTCTATAGAAACCGTGCTGAATGGACACAATGCGAGCTGGTTGCTGGTAATTTTCGTGAAAATGAGGACGTAAGCATTGTGTTTTGTTGTTTTTTGGCGTCTAGCTTATTCATAATTTACATTATTTGTTCAACAATACTGATATTTTGCATGCATAATTAATTATTTTCTACTTTTCAGTCATTAATACTAAGTATGTGTATATGTATTTTGTATCTAAGCGTTACTTTGGTTTTGGTGTTATTTGAAATACCTACATTATGTAGGTCGTATTTATATAAAAAATTTCTTTATACTTTTACTACGTTTGCTAGTGCAAAAGACGCACTTTCATATGAAAGATTTTACCCAGAAAACTGTCCGGGAAAGTGAAATCGCATAAATGTTTTATTATAATCATAAAAAAGAGTCGCATTTATTATACAGGGTGTAACAAAAAGAGTATGTTAAGCGAAAAGCTACGTAAATAGCCCACTATAGAGAACCTATCCACAAAATTTGAGACTCGAAATCACATGTTTATTTTTCCCGATAGTATGGAGAATTTTTAAATATCTCAGAAATTTTCATACAATCTTGAAAAATAAACTTGTGACTTCGAGTCTCAAATTTGGTGTATAGGTTCTCTACAGTGGGCTATTCACGTAGCTTTTCGCTTAACATACCCTTTTTGTTACACCCTGTATACCAATTGCAACAGCTCGAAGTAATGAGCAATAATGTTATATCGCATATAATTAAAATGTAATTGCCTTGTCTATGTTTTCTACATCTTCCACTCACACGAGAAATAATTATAGTTGGCTAGTTATCAAGTTCTCTCCCACAATTTTAGCTAGCTACGGCCTAGAGCTGCAGTTAAACCACATGCTGATATAATTACATGAAACCACAGAACCCTTACGGGCTACCTCGTTATGCCATACTAGTTGCTTGTTAGGAAAACCTGGGCATGTTTGAGAATCTCGTACATAATTATGGCGACACACTCTCTCTGAGGCACTTCGATAGTGTTTGTGGTACAATCTCGATCTCTGGCGCTCTTTCGTATGAAAGCGCTCGCCTTAACCTAGATCTTCATTTGTTTTTTGCAGGTAGGTTGAGACCAAACGCTAGACTTTTTTAAGATTATCATGCTTAGCTAATATTGTGAGAGTTCAGGCTCTCGCCGACATACGTCGAGACAGATAGAGAGCGAAAGTGTACTAGATCGGTTTGTTCTTAAAAACAGAGGTCCCAATAGCTCCTATTACCTAAGCCTAGCCTATAAGTTAATTGGAAGATGATTTCATTTGTACACCTCAAAGGAGACGTAAAATATCTAGTAAATGCCGTCAAACCTTTTAGCCGAGGCATTTTATAGAGTGGCTACTCTGCCGAGATGTCTCGAGGGAAACGTAGTTTTCTGAAGCAGGAGTGTAGGTAAAGGAAGCATACAAGGTAGGTTATTACTATGCATACAAGGTGTAACAAATTGGTAATTAAATGCTATAAGCGATTTTTTCGCATAGTCCTCAATTATATCTCTGTTATAGAGAACCTATCCACATTCAAAATTGTATAGACATTTTTGAGGTTATTTGGGAATTATCTATACTATATACTTATAATATGATAAAGCAATTGATAAAGCCTCTAATTTCGGGGTTAGGTTCTCTATAATTGGCTATTTCATACCATTTTGATTAACATATTATTTCTTTCATTAGACTCTGTATACTGTTATGTATAATTTCTTCTTTGGTATGTTTGTAGAGTCTTGATCAGAGAGATTTCTCTACTGCGGTTGTGGGAATATGCCATAAATAGTAATTTATAACAGCCAACAGAGAAATACCTCTGTGCTATATTCAGTGTTTACTATACTCATATCATAGGCAGTTTTTATTTATTTCGTTGTTTTTTAACATAACTTGATGGTTAGTGCTCTTAAAAGTTTTTTTCGGGATAAAGTTTTTAATCTTTCTAAGATATCTTTCGTGTAGATATACCATCTACCTAAGTGGGTACGTGCCACTATAGCAGTTTTACTTAATTTCAATTAATATACAGGGTGTAACAGAAAGGGTATGTTAAGCGAAAAGCTATGTAAATAGCCCACTATAGAGATCCTATTTCCAAAATTTGAGACTCGAAATCATATTTTTATTTTTCAAGATTGTATGGACCATTCTGAGTTGTTTCGGAATTCTTCATACTATCTGGAAAAATATAAATGTGAATTTGAGTCTGAAATTTTGGAAATAGGTTCTCTATAGTGGGCTATTTACATAGCTTTTCGCTTAACATACCCTTTCTGTTACATCCTGTATACGTGCAACATTTTCGTTACTGAGTGTTTAAAGTGACATGCAACGATCAGTAGAAACTATTGGACATTGGACTATAATTTGTCTTATATATTCCTTGGGGAGAATAAGGGAGCACTAAGAAAGGATTTTCCGATATTCCCACGGAAAAATAAAAAAATTACATAGTCGTAGTCAGTCAAGTTACGGGCGGCCGCTAGTACCTATAGATATACGAGTAATAAATACCTCAAACCGAAATAGATTAATGACGATGCAGATTTCTAATTAAGCGATAAAATAGTCATGTTCCATATTAATAACCGTAACCTAGCAAATTCTCTAGGCTTAACTAACCATTCAATTGGATTTGGTAAGATGGTAAGAAGCCATAAAGTTATTAAGCCGTCAAAATGTGCCTGACATTACATAATATGGAAAATATTATTTCAGTAAGATACCTTGACAGCATTAAGTTAAGAGTATTATTACTTAATAGCTTAAGAGGTTTGCAAAGTTTTTAAGCAATGGATTCAGAATACTAATGCTACATGGCTATACAGGGTGTAACAAAAGGGATATGTTATACAAAATACTACGACTAAAATCCACTATGGAGAACCTATTTACAATTTATAAGACTCTAAATAACATGTTCTACTTTAAAGATTGTTGAATTAATGTCAAAAAATTAAGCTGATAATTAAAAACATAAAAAAGCAGACAAAGCGGTCAATGGACATGACAATAAAGAGTTGGCATTGCGATGCGAATTCAGCAATAAACAAGTTTAACGAATGTTGCATTGTGAGCCCAAGGTTTGTCAGACTACAATGGTGGCGTCCACATTAACCGATTTCTTGCAGTGAACGACTTCATAATCGTTAAAAAATTCAAGTTGTCGTGGTGAGTGAGGCGAGATTTGAAAATTTTTGTCATTTGGTTTCTTAACCCCATCCTAGATTTCATTTTATCGGCTCTGAAGCAAATTGATTACACCTACAGAGGTTTACAGAGTTATAGTTGGAGCAACAATGCAAGGCAGGATGATTTACTTATTGAATTGTATCAGGCGTCACTATTCGGAAGTTCAAATCTCTATTGAGCTCTCTCTATATACCGAACCCAATTCGTTATATAAATAGATGAACTAACATTAACTGATGACCTACATGTCGATTAAAATTTTAATTGGTTTTCGGATTACAGTATTTATGGTTATGCTAGGTGTTGGATCTGGCTTCTCGTTGCGCTGTAGTGTCTTGTGTTCGTGATCAATAGGCAGATCCGAGGGTCAGCGGAGGGTATAGGGCCCGGTGGTGGGGATCCCTCAATAGAGATTTCTACTTTCCGATAAAAATCGTATCGTATAAAATAAATGAGTAAGTAGCGGGTCGTACTTACTCTTTTATTTTATACGATACCTACGATTTTTAATCGGTGACTGTAAAGAAACGACATTGTTGTAGGTTCCCACAATTATAAGTAACACACTATATACCTATATAGGTAGGTAGTAATTAGTTGGTTGGCATGCTATGGCTTCAGCGACAAGTTCCCGTCGCGTCCCATTGATCAGATTCTGAGGTTTTTTGGAGCGTTGGCGAGCTGCCATCTTTAATACGGTTTATTTCATGGTATTTTATATTTCATTTGTAAAGATTTGAAAAGAAATGGCTACTTTAGCTGAAATATGGTCACCAAGTAGGTAGGTATACGAATTTTTATATCTCATAACATAATGTCTTAATCTTCAATGAATTTTGTTAGGTATATGTATTTTATATTATGGGTTTTCCTGGAAGATGAAATAATCCTAGGTTTACCCGGGTAAACTTATTATTACCCAAGCTTTCTGCTAAAGATTCTAGATATAATCAACGTAACTGCGCCACTGGCCATATTAACCCCCAAAACCGATGCGTGTAAAGTAATAAATACATAATAAAATTATGTTGTAAAGTTATTATGCACTTTGCAATATAAATAATGAGGTATAAAATTACACGATGTTCAACCTTGTGCTACGTAAGCGCGATTTGTTGAGTTCAAGGCACGAGAGTGATATAATAATAGCAACACGAATGGCGACTGCAGGTGATCGGATCGTATAAAGGTCAATGCGAATGTTTACTATTGACTTTGTCTTTAAAATCTGTTAACAGCAACCTTTTTTTACACAAATTAAAAAAATCTTAAGAAAGTTACACCTGATTGAGCATTTCAGTTCATTTTTCTTGACTCTGATGACGGTCGTCTATTTTCTTGTTATTTATCTCTACCTTGTTTTATCTCTATGTACATTAGCTAAAATCGTACTGCGTGAACAAAAAAGATTCTGAATGTTATGTACCTAACTATACATCTTCATGATTACGTGATGTCTCTACGTACTCTCAATTAGTTTTAAGTACTCATCCAATTAATAAAATTTGCGTCTGCAACTTGACACTTCATAAAAATCCAGTGACATAATGTTTTCGAAAACACTCTCTCACTTATTAAGGACCATTAGATGACACTACAGTTTTTCCAACATTGAATTTGAACTCTATTTTTGAAGAAAAACTGTAAAAATGCTGAATCATCTATCTCGCTATAACATACAACCTTCCGTACTATCAAATACACGTAATTCAATTTTTTTAACAACACTCGTGCATTTTATATAGTTTTAAATTATGGTGGGTTGTAAAAGGGAGGCATTAGTTATCCCAGGAAGTCTGCAATTAATCTGGTTCTCTCGCCCTTCGAAAGGGGAATCATGATTTGTTTTAT
The DNA here is from genome assembly GCA_014607495.2 of Carposina sasakii. Classification (NCBI taxonomy): domain Eukaryota; kingdom Metazoa; phylum Arthropoda; class Insecta; order Lepidoptera; family Carposinidae; genus Carposina; species Carposina sasakii. Next base: position 10,609,682 of record CP053154.1, read on the forward strand.
TTCATAAACTCGAAGGGCCTTAATGAATTAGTATGTTCATGTGCTGTGTATTCATTATGACGTGATGTTATCATAATATTAAGATTAAGCTTTTCGTTTAAGCAGGCTTGGGAATCGAATATAAGATATAGGTAAGCTCTTACACTGTTCACACTCAAATAAGTGGTGAAGGTGATAAATAAACAGGGTAAAATTTTTATTGTACAAATAAAAACGCCATCCACCTCTAAAAATGAGCACTCTACTTGCAAACTCGCAAATTGTTTACCGTATCCGAAGTTACCCGAACATTGCCAACTCTTTGAATAGCAATAAGTATGGATAGTTTCTCATGCTACGTTTACACGCATATCAAGCCTAAACCACCATTCACAAACACAAACAATGTAAACGGGCTTAACTAGCTCAAGCTTGCTATACATGCTGTGTTTGAGTACAGATCAGTGGACCTTGCTAAGCGTCGGCAAGCGTGTAAACGTAGCATGAAGAATAAAAAACTTCCTTCATCGATCGTCGCCACAGGTGGATGGTTGGTGGAAACGAGATGTTTTGGTGAGTACGTCGACCCCGCCACCCTAGCGGCGGCAGACAGTCTGCACCCTTGCATTCACGCCCCCTGACCATGCGAGCATGCGCTAAGTCTTCAATTAAAATGCGTGAGGGATGGTTAATGGAGGCTTTGTTTGTCTCTCGCATTCATCAGTTAAAGCTAGGCCTAATTATACCTACCCTTATATTATGATATATTAACGATCTGATTTTTCCATTTTCGGATTAATTGTTTTGTAAACTTTATTTTTGAGACTAAGAAAAGTTACTCTGTTTTATGTTTGAACTTCCGAATTGTAATACCTAATACAATTTAATTTACTCCGTTAATGTTAAAAATGATTTTTATTTGTTTAAAATTTAACTTTTTCTAAAAAATTCTGTATAGTCTAATTACAAAGTACATATACTATATCGCTATGTATCTACAAAGATCATCCCTATGGAAGATTAAGGAGTATAACCACAAAGATTGTTACAATATGCTATCATGTGTACGCTGTACATGAACTTACCTAGTGATAATTGAAGTGTTTCTACATAAAATTGTCTAGATCTAGGCACTAGTTTGTAGTCATGAGACCGGATTCGAACGCGCGACCTCTGGATTGCGAGCTGCGCTAATGCCACGGCAGAACTTTATCACCGCTTAGAAATCAGGTTGGTCGGTCTGGTTTGTGGAAGTAATAATTCAACATACATTTCGAGAAAAATGTCACGATTTCTTTTTTATGTTGTCTTTTATTGATAAATACTTTTAGGACCTAGTTATACAGGATGTAACAGAAATGGTATGTTAAGCGAAAAGCTATGTTAATAGCCCACTATAAAGAACCTATTTCTAAAATTTGAGACTCAAAATCACATATTTATTTTTGAAGATTGTATGAACATTCCTGAGTTGTTTATCTGGAAAAATAAACATGTGATTTCGAGTCTGAAATTTAGCAGCTTTTCGCTTAACATACCCCTTTTGTTACATCCTGTATAACTTATTGCGGCCGCCCACGGCTTCGCCCGAGTGAAAGTGCACTACTCCCGTGCGAAGCCGGGGCGGGTCCTTAGTTATACATTATAAACCTTCCTTGTGAATCACTCTATCTATTTAAAAAAACCTCATCAAAATCCGTTACCTGGTTTGAAAGATCTAAGCATACATAGGGACGGACAGCAGAAAGCGACTTTGTTTTATAATATGTAGTGATGATGGGATGTGGTTTAGTATTTTATTTTAATTTAATGGGACTTAAATCCTTATTTTTACTATGCCCAAGGATAGTTGATGTTTTACAGAACCGCATCTGAAGTTAGACATTATTCAAAACTGTTTGACAGCAAAATGTAGAAAAAATAGAATATCGGTAAAATTTAGACAATGCTTGCTAAACTTGAACAATATTTTAGAAAGATACCTACCTACAATCTATAATAAGAAACGATGCCTAACGTAGGTACATCTACGTTAGGCATCGTTTCTTATTATAGATTTTATAATTTCGACTAGGCCCATAATGCACCATGTTTTTAATCTGCCGGTAAATTGTATCTTTCTAAAGTGACATATTACATCCATTTGTACGTGATGGTATATTTATATGCGTGCTATTTCTATAGTAAAGTTTTTAGGTCAAGTATGAAATAGAGGAAACACCCGAAAGACCTAGATATAATTATAATCTTTGGATGACCGCATCGCTGAATGCTCAAACAAAACTACTGTGACAGTTTAAATACGAAAGTTTATTCGCTTCAACAATTGTATGGAATTTAGTATAGGTACCTCTTATATCTAGGTAGGTAGGTACCGTACCTAGATATAAGAGGTGTCGAAGGGATAACGTTGCACTATTTGTTGCACTCTTTATAGGTACTTACTTGTTTACATTTTTTTTTTCATAAAATTACTTTATTGTATTCTGTAAAAACAAAATAAATACATAATTTTTATAAAATATTGTATAGGTGTCTTATTAATTTTAATTAAGGAGTTAATTAAGTTTATAGTCTGATGCTAATGTATGATAGGCCCCCTTATTACCTAACTAGCAAAAGCAAAGCGATAGCGAAAATTGTACAATAATCGCTGATTGTCAAATTCGTATTACGCAAAATGAATTTCAAAGGAACTTTGACAGTTTAAGGCGAATATTGTACAATTTTCGCTATCGCATCGCTTCGGCTTTGCAAATTAGGTAATCAGGGGGCCAACCTATTTAGAAAGATCAATATATCGATATATTGCCCAATAGATTCTTTACCGATTGCTAGATTGGTTACTCGTGTCCAAAAAGCGGAGATAGGCTCACTTCTTACTACTTAATTAGCTGACTTGTGAAAAGAAGGTGTGTAATTTGCACACTTTTGACAAAAAAAAATGCGTGTATGAAATTTTCTTAAAAACCATGCATTTATTAAGTAAAGCTATACCTATGCTTGTGACGTTGGTTAGTAGAAGATATGCAATATTCGGAGTGGAGGCGTGTCTGAATCGAGTTGCATTACCGTTCAGTTTGATGGAACTCCATGGGAAATTACGTGGTTTATTTTATACCAGACCCATGATAATGGGAGTATATAGTGTAGCAGAAGTATATTCGGTGCTGTTACAAAACTGAGTCTAAAGTTAAACAATGATATTTGACAGCAAAATGTATATAATATATTTCAAATGTCAATTTTAGCTTTAACATATAGGCGGTATTACATAACCACGTTCAAAGTTAGGGAGCATTTGAAAATGACATTTGACATCACCATTTATGGAATATCTGACAAAATTATGCTTCATTTTGTGAGTGTGTGTTTAAATTAACCCACGTATAATTTTTAATTATTTTTTTTTTCTAATAACACGCCCGTGTCTAGGTTTCATGTTATTATTTCCTTGCATACTCCCTGCGAATTACCACAAGTAGTTGGTATGCATGAAGCATGGTATGACATCTTCAATTTTCTCTAGTCCAAATATACGGACCTAAAGTAGGCGTGCGGTGAAAACAAGTGGGATTTATTTAATTACACTATTCTTACTAAAATAAAATAAAGTTGTGAAGTCAGACGTTTTTATGTGAAATCTGTGGGCTGTGATTTGTTAACAAAAGTTATGCACTTTATTGTCGCAATACCTGAGTTTATCTATTGTTATTTTGAAAATTTACATCTAAGAAATAACCTCATTCAATTTTTTCAAAAAATATTTTTATAGTCTTTATTACCTCAGAATCATAATCACCTTCAATATATATCTGGTTATCTATTATACCGTGTATTATACAGAAACTAATATCAGTATAATGGACTTAAAAGCAGAGTCAGAAGGTCTTCGCGTGGGTTGTTAAAGATAATTCCAGCCCAAAACAATGACGAATGTTTCCCACACGCATATCCTGATTACGTCAGACAAATTATAAAATTAAAAAGAAATGCATGCAACGACCGTCGACCGCTTGCACTATGATTACATTAATAGTACGCTGAACTTCCGGCGCGTGAAGATCAAAGTCATGGCATTTGATACCATTGTGATTTAGTTTAGTACCGTACGGTTGAGCTGTTTATGAAGCTAGTATAATTGTAGCTATCTTGCGAAAGCTGCTTGGGTGGCAGTTGTAGAGATGATTTGTTAAAAAATTGGCAAGCATTACGTTTACCTACTTCACATTAACTATAAAATTATGTAGAAATGGGAAATTGGTACAAAATTGCAAATCAAGAATAGATTCGTGCTTTCACATTAATTTAAGGCCACCATTTTTCATATATTACCTCTTCTCAATTAAGTCAGTACCTAGTAGGTTCCTACTCCTATCCAATAGACACCTAGAAAAAAGATATTGACAAATACCCAAATATCCCCTCGATTCTCATTTTAAACAAGGAAACGAAACTCTAAAAATAAAAACTATTTCCAAATATGAATAACCATAAAAAGCGAACAAGTTATGAGCTACCGTTGTTATGACAACTGCTGGTCACGTAAACACGCGCACGCGCATGCCGGGATAATGTTTGTTTGTCTGTTTGTATCTACCGACGATGATGGCTGATGGTGTTCTGAGAACACGATGGAATGCACTAAATAATTATTCTACACGATGGCGCCAGTTGCTTCATGTATAGTACATTATCTGTGTAACTGCATACAAAAAATCTTAGTTCCGAAATCAGGCATGGAGCTTATTCCATAAGACGGTCTCTACCGAGATTGAAAACGAGATGAGTTTGAAAGTTGCGAGAAGGAATGGTAATTTATGCTTAGATTGATCTAGGTTTTGCCGTACAGTCCCGGTGGAGTTTATCGTTTTCATCAGCTGCAATAGCGGTCAAGACGTGTCGGTACCTACCTTCTGAAGCACTTACATATTAGGTACTGTGTTTCTATTTAGAGTTGATTGTACTTAAAAGTCAATTAATTGGCGTCCACCCTCAGTTGTTAAAGCTGTATTTTTACTTGAGATAAAAGCATCAATTTTTATGAAAATGACATCGGTCGAAGCTGATGTATGAAATTTTGACGTTGTTTCTTTAAACTTGTAAATAGGTAAATTATTATATGTAAAATATGTAGATCTTATACCCACTGAAACTAGCGGGGTAGCAGTATTCTTATATCTGAGATATAAGAAAACTCTCGGTTGCTTTACCTTCTCCACTGAAAACTTAGTATTATCGTATTACTATTACTACAGATCTTGCACTTCATCTACAACTTGTATTTATCCAATCCCGAAACTATTCACACATAGATGACGTGCGATGACTCAGTATATTGGTCGAGTCAATGGCGTTATTTATAGGCGCATAGTGTGAAATACTATGGGACAATCGGAACCCCTACCATGACGCCCCCATCTGCTTCCTATGGAGGCAACAGCAGATACCAAAGTGTGGATACGGCTTCGGTACCAATTAAACATTGCATAACATATTTTGTGAACAGTTATATTAATTTAAATTATATTGACCGAGCAAAAAGACATTAAAAGTTCATTTAAATTCCAGGTCAAAAACCAAGTTATATTTGTATATTTTTTCAGAATAGTTTCAGCTCGCACTAGAAATTTTAAACAATTTTGGACTCTCACAACATTAAATTATGTAAAACTATTATAAGTATTATTACAGGTTATGTGTCTAATTAAGTCAACTTTCTACCTTGCCTTTGACAAGTGAAAGGGGATTAAATAAATGAGGGGTGTTTTTAGGACGGTCGTGACAAGTAAAAAAGTTTCGTCCCTTTTATTAGGTAATTCATTATCACGTTCATTTTTAAAACATACTAAGAAAGAAATTTAAATTAGTACGAATACATAGTAAAGATGTAAACAAATATTATACCGAGCAGTTTGTTATTTCTGCAACATAGATAAAATGTAAACATGGCTTTCAAAGAGGTAGGCAATGATTTCTAAACACTTGCACAGTAAATATTATTATTATTGATTATGATGACCATAGAAAAATCGTCAGCGTACTTGACGTCATATTTTGTTGCTATATTCCCATATGTAAAGAAAATTAAAATTGACGAAAGCAATAAACTAACTTTTTGTTTACAAGTTCGATTCCCTACTAATCTAAAACTAGCGGCCGGCATTTCTGGCGAAGAGAGCCCAAAGTTCACGTTTCTATTTCTGTCTCACTCTATCGCGCCTTCAAAAACATCAGTGGCAAAGCTTTTGGTGCTTAAAGCTTTAGTTTCTTAGCTTTCGTACTTGAGCTTTCTAGTGTGTTGTGTTCGTGTTGTATATGTTATAAAATTGTTATCAACTTTGTTGCGATTTATTTACGAGTCGATATTAGTGGTGTGCAAACTAGAACAAAGCTGGTGGTCGGTGAACAGCCAATAAGTTAGTTAGAACTGTACCAAGATCGACACAATGATGTAAGTTAATATATTTATTGTTATTGAAAGTGCTCTCGATGTTTGGTTTTGAGTTCCGTATTACGTCTCCTGTTTTAGTACTATGCACTTGCATGAGGAGTGAAATATTGCAAATTTTATAGGGATTTGACTATACTTTTGAATTAACTTCGTAAGATTTCTTGTTAGAGTGTAGGAATAAGTAGGTACTCAATATAGTTATTTACCATGGTAAAGCAATTTAGTCTACTGTAGTGTTTTTAAAAGATATGTTTCTTGTATATTGTATGTATGAATTGAATGTAAGAGTAGATTGTTCTCGTTCTGTTAAGCTCTATCGTTGGGGTAAAGCAAAACAAGAGGATGAGACAAAATAAATTCCAAAAGTTATATGTTTTTACATGTCTGAGTATATTATACTTATCTTATATTTCTGGATACTTCTAATAAATAATACAGGGAATTCTTTTGTGGCCAGTCTAATAAACGTATCCAATACTGTAACCTAATAAATTAACACTATGGCAATACAAAAGCTAGCTAGATTTAGATTAGTGGAACTCTGTGGAACCTAGTTTCATTCCACTCCAGTGTTACCAGTTCCAGAAATATTAAATTATCGTTTCCTAGAGGTATTTCTAATTTGGCAAAGCGTTTTATATTTTCCGAAAGTGCGCATATTTTAATAGAGTTATAAAATGCAAATGACTGAATAGAACGTGCTTGTAAAATGGTTAAGTATATTACTATATGAATCAATTAGGTATACATATTGGTAAAGCAAACAACAGTACTTACTTATTTAATTTTATAACTTTGGAATTCTCATTTCTACCATTGTCATGAGAATTTCTGGCAATTCCTTCTTTTCCTGCTTCTTATCGCGATTAAGTGGAATTAGTAACTATGTATATTTAGTTATATAAATTTTGTATAAATGTTTTATTTAAATGTTTAAGACCCAATACTTGTATCTACTAAGCAGCCGTAGATAGCTAATGGGAGTCAACGCAAAAAACAACATGTTGAATAAAATACCCTAACCATGAAAATAAACACTGATAAGTTCAAATGAAAAAAAAAGAAAATAGGATGAAATAAGAACACGTCCTATAACAGCCAACTTCGCGGAAAACTTTCGAAAAGACAAGTTTGTCCAGACAAACTTTCGAGACGTAGAAGGAAAAACTGATGCTATTGATGCTAGCATTCTTAATTTAATTAAATGAAAAAATACGGATTTTTAGGGATGCCTCACTTACATACGTACACGGTTCAGAACTGAATTTCAAACGAACTTCAGAACAGAAATCAGGATCACGAAGAAGAGTACAGCTACGTTTAGTATAAAGGGGCTAGGTGTTAAAGATTCGCGCCCTGGTATGTAAGGAATGACGACCTCCATCGGGACTTCAAAGTGGACATGGTCGCAAAAGTTATGAAAAAATACGCAGAAGCTCATGAAAAAAGGCTTCACCAGCATGTTAATGTTGAGGCTATCCAGCTTCTTGACAATACGGACATAGTCAGGAGGCTTAAAAGGACAAAAACCTTTTAAGTTAGTGCATTGAATATATAGTGCAGTGTGTGCTAATTTTAGCACACACAATTTGTGCATGAACAAAGTGACTTTCCCTTAATAGTGACAATAAGAAAAGTGCTGATGGACACATTCTTAGTTTTACACGGTTTAGCAATTTAAGTTAGATAAAAATTACTTATTAGTCTAATTAGGCTAAATTATAATTTTTATGAATTATCTGTTCGTCACGGATAATACGAGTACATTAAGAGAAAAAAAAGGTGTTAAAGATTAGCAACAAGTTCATTGCCTAAGAGAACATTCCCAGTTCCCTAGGTGACTCTATGATATGTAAGTAGTACTAAGAAGATGCAGCTGAGTATAGTAAAGGTCCACATCAACACAGAACTCAGTCAAAAAGCATTTCTAATGGTTTGTTTGTAATTTCTTGTGCTACACTCAGAGACGTTTAATGGCCTTCCAAGCGATTCCTTAGTAAAGATTTTAATAAAGATTCATCTCTTGGAATTAGTGTCATGTTGTCTGTCTGTGTGGGTCATTTCACCATTGGTGGTTTTCACAAAATTAAATCAAACAAAAGAGCATATTCCACAGCTTTTGGACTTATTGCTACATTGAGATCTTTATTAGGCACAGCTTAATATATTCTAGCAACAGTTTAAACGCTATTTGCCTATGTCATAAAATAATACCCATAATACCTTACCAGTAGTAAACCGTTTCGCTAATTGCTGCAATTTGGTTGCGAGCCAGGTTTAGACCGGAATTGTTTGCCAGAGACCTATGACCTATAAGACTTAAACGAATACGTAAACATTTTAAACGAACTTTTTGGAAGTTAGGATCTTATTTAATAACATTGGACTTCTAGGACTTAGCTCTCTTCTTCACTTATCAGAAAGCAGGAAGCAAACAAGCAGAAGGTTTAAAATAATATAGACACTTCTACTGCACATAATGACAAAGCTTTAAAGTTTGTCAGTTTAAATTGATAAACATACAGACATGGCTGTGTTCTTAAAATGGGGCAGCCACAATTGCTGGATCATAAAGGATATCCCACAGCGGTTTAGTATAGCGGATTTAGACGTACTTACCTAGTTAAAAATCTAGGATTAAATTGTATTTTTTCCATAATAAAACACCTGTTCTGTAAGTGCTGTAGTAATAAAAAAAAAAATGTTAACCTTTTTCACAAGACTAGCCAGTTAGAACGTTGACATACAATTGCTTATTGATTCAGAGTAAACGCATTAGCTTGCATTAGGGTCGCGTCGCTAGCACTCGGAAGCGTTTTGTTTACGTGACTCGATCGACGTTCAACGCTGATCGGCGTGATGTCGATGTCGAAGTCGATGCCGGAGTTTGGTCTCGGTAGGAACTACAAACAAACGTGCCTCAAATAGATCCTAGATACTAGAACAGTTATGAATTTCTGAAGTATCCACTTAACCTACATACCTATATGTGCAAATATTTGTACCTAAGTACTCACATTTTACCTAACTTTTAGTGCAAGTTTTAACATTAATCGTAATTACGAAAAAAATCTAACATAAAGATACAAGGGTACATTGAAACAACAAAGTTATGAATACAGTTCAAAAAAACTTCCGGAAAACCATTTAAAAAAGTTTCCAACTCCAAAACAAGAGCAAACACTCGCCGCCGCAATATTCGGTGCATCTCTCGGAAGCCTGTGATTGTGTAACTGTCGGGGCTAAGCTGTATTCGCACACATCCAGTTGCGTTAGTGAGCATTCATAGTGGAGCAACCGTCCAGTGTGCCACCGAAAGGCGCGCGCTCATCTCGCTTGGCCCAGCCCTGCTATTTGCAGAACAATGCAGGCTTGACGTGCGCACGCAGGAAAGCGCGGGAGGGAAACCGCGCGAACGTTTCACAGTCTCGGCCCCACAGCGCGACGGGCCGCGCGCCGAAGCCCGCCCGCCACGCTTGCGCCCTGGCGCACGCCGGCACGCGCCGCGCTCGCCGCGGCGTTACCTTCGCCGAATCGACCGCAGACACCGCCGACGATACCGGCGCTACCGAAATTCAGTGTCAAAAGGTTGGTGACCCCCATTTGTGTGCAAACCTACCCAAAGTCATCGTACGTAGATCCGAAAATGCAACGCCGCCAACCTGTGACTTATCTGCTAGAGTTTCCGCGCGATCGCGATTTCCTCGTGCACCGCAAATGTCAAACGTATCGGTAATCTAAATTGCGTGTAAATGCAATTCCCTCCGGAAACTACATCAGTTTGTCGATAAAATTATGTTTCGATAACTCTATCAGTTATAATTAGTTCGTAAAACTTTCTTTAAAAATTTAATCGTAATAATGAGGTAGGTATTATTAGACGCAAGGGTGAGAAATATCTATAGGAAATAGTAATTTATGAATTTCAGCACGAATGTATCGGTAATAAAGTAAAATGTCGAGTATCAAAGTATCAAGTCAAATGTATTCTACGATGAATTCTAAACTCTACAAATATAGAGCCTCCAGCTGATACTGACATATTTTACAGAAAGTTCAAAAAATAGGCAGGTATCAAAAGCTCCCATCTAAAATTCCCATTAAAGTTTCCGTAATTGGTGTGCAGAACGCGTTAAGACATTGTGACCCACATATCGTACATAAAACTGAAATTAGATCGGTTTAGAATGACCAATCGGACTGTAAGCATGTATTAGACCTAATCTCGAGGTTGTAATATCCCAGAATACGCACATCTTAGCCCAGCAGCTCGCATGAGATCATCGAAAACAAAAATACACGTGTCCCTTCTCTATGCAACAGGGTGACAGCATCGATAAACATCGCGTAATACTTTTCAAGCAATGTCATAACTCGCTTCAATGTTAATGTGTTTCTTACTTCCTCTCGAAGAAGTTTTGTTAACAGGTGAGTGCATGGATATATTAATATGTTTCCGCATTATACTTTGAAACTAAGCTTAGAGTTCTTGCAGTACATTTTAAGCCTATTCGAAACAAAAAGTTTCATTTTTGAAAAAGTTTACAAAACCATCAAAATTTTTAAACTTAAAATATTCTAAAGGCATTCACATAATACCATTTTAAGTGATAGTAATTATTGAATACAGTTATTGATATGCCATTATTTACTAGTAAAAACTTGAGAAATATGTCAAAAATGGCAGTCAATGGTTGCTTAAATAAAGTTCTTATTCTATTCTATTCTTTATTGTACACAGACATTTTATATGGAAAAACATTTTACATTGACAATGTACAAAGGCTATATGTTATATGTAACAGACAAGAAAGTAGTACTTATCATGTAAATGAAGTTTAAATAAAATATTACATGACAATCTAGAGAAGAGAGACTATTCATTTTTTTATTTATAAATGATTGTGATTGCTGTGGTTAATTTTCGAAACGAGTGTGTAGTGGTTAATTTATTAAATCATACGTATCCTGTGCGTCGGTTATTCGAAGCAGTTAATAGTAAACCCGTTACGGTTGTCCTTGATTTACCAAAATAAGGAAAAGCATTAATAATTCTGCTAGCGAAAGGTGTTAACCCATTTAGTCTTGAGTAATAGGGCGGTAGGTAAGCTACAAAATGGTTTAACAATAAATTTCGATATGAACACATCGTATAAAGTTTATAACAAGGTTAACATCAGATGAACAGTTTCTCTAAATAGAATATACTTACCTAATTATTTGTATTGGAAGTTATTGGAATGGAATTAGGGAACGACTCCAAATAATTAATCAATGTTTAATGCTCTAGTTAGCATGAAAGTTCATGACTGCTACCACAAGTAAATATTCCTAACATAATTTTACGAGAAGTAGCAAAAATCTATGCTTATAAATATTATTTGTGTAGTATAGGGTCATGTAACATATCTGATCAATTTAGTAAAATGACAATGCAGTCTGGAAAACCAAACAATAGGCTTCAATCATTCCGAAAAATAGCTTACATCATCCATTATACAGGTAGGTACTTGTTCGTTTAATAGTACCTAGTCGTAAAACCATCGACCAGTATGTGGTAACTCCTAACATAGCAATGCCATTGTCGGGCGCAGGATGTGATTTACTTTATGGTCAGTGGAGGTTGTGTCGTCAATGAGAATGCCGAAAACATTATTGTTCTGTCATAGTGTTCGTTCTAGGACTGTTTTAGGAAGATGAAATAAATAATACATAGGTACAGGTCGAGGATTATCATATTGTTCATCATCTGATAACATTATGTAGAAGTTTATTGATTTTTTTTGTTTTATAACTGCTACAATTTACAAATATTTATTAGCACCAATATTACTTGGCCGCGTGGTGCCGGCAGAGTAGAATTCGTACCACCCCATGTCTGCCCGTGGGTATCGTACGAGGCGATTAAGGGTTTCCGGGAGGTGGGCAGCAGCGTCTCCCGTGTTGACAACATAGTCCAAAATACAAACTGCGGTCACCAACCCGCCTGCCCAGCGTGGTGACTATGGGCAAATACCCCCCATGGCTTTCTTGTGGCGTGCCCTGGGGGAGGCCTACGTCCAGCATTGGACTGCAATAGGCTGATGATGATTACTTGAAGACATAACGATTTCTTTTTAAATGTACTTATCATTCTGTACATACATATATGGAAATGGAAATACTGACGTAAATAGAATTTTTAGGTCTACTTGGTGGGATTACTATTAAAGGTTTTTTTGTTTACAACATACATTACGCTACTTTATTTTTCACTTACAATCCCATTTTCCGCATGTAGTTTATTTATCATAAACCCAAAAATAATATGGTTACGAAATTGTAGCAATATTTTATGATGACTACCTTATGCCACATCGGAAAACAAAACCTTATACAAATGCGCACAAGACGCACGTTTCTTATTCCTCGTTCGTGTTTCCTTGTTTCAAAGCAACAGGCGGGGAGGAACTATTGAAGAATACACGTTTTAGAAGCTCCCTTCCAATGCGTTACTTTGGGCTTAAGATGGCTTCAAATGTATCACCAAAGACATCCCCTTTGTTCATTTGGTAAAATATTGTTACCTCTTTTGCTTATAGCGTTTCGCTTCCATAATGAAAACAATCCTGCTTTTGCTTACTTTTTAATGTGGGTGCCCATAAAAAGGATATTCAGAGCTTGATATTGATCCTTTTTAAAACAACTGCGTCACTCCTAAATCGCGGTAATGCTTTTATTTCAAGGGTGAACATACAACATCAATTTGGACTAATAGTAAAATGGAATTGTTTTTTAGGAAATTGGTTGGAAGATAGATAACACTGTTTACATATTTCCTGTTATGTAGAAAGATACGATAAATGACAGTGCATTATTTATACATAGGTGTAATTTTAGCGTCCCTTACAAAATAATGTACAAAGTACTTACGAAATAAGTTCCAAGGACAAAGACGCCCTACGTTGTTACGCGTGTTACGTTATGCATATGTGTGTATATTTATACGTCCCTGGGTCGGGGATGACCAAATTACCCCTTTGAAGTTAATTTGAAGCTTTGGGTTAATGTATAGCTGTTTTGTATAATGTATCACCTTTCGTTATTTTTAACTGAAACCAAATATAAAGCAGGTTGGCATCTAATTATGTTGTTTTTTCAAAGAGAACTGACTCTTCATTATCCATTTAGTGAATGTATTAGCCATGGGCCATTCGTGAAATGATAGAGAATGAATCTCTTTTAGGTAGTGAAAACTGTAGCGATAAAATAAGAATAAATATGAATAAGTTTTCTAACATAATGCTTTTTCGAATACTTATATAGGTATATATATATATTCTTTTTTCCTAACTCTACAGCTTTGTTTTCCGAAGAATACGAGTATTATGACTATAGAATTCCGATGCATCTCAAATAGGATCCATGAACTTAACCGTAGCTGTGATTGCATACAAATTATATGCTACAGTACCCAACATTAAGCCTTTATCATGACACATTTTGAACTTTATATTAGAGTTGTAAGGTTTGAGTTGCATACATTTAAACGCATTGGATTTAGTCCGATTATTATGCAAATGCTAGGAGCTGAACATGAAGGAGGATAAAAAGTAGGTGGCTTATCGACGTTTGTTTATAGCTAATAGGGTAGCTATTATAAGGGTGGCGGGCGGAAGAGTTTACAATGTACTATGGGCCGCAAGCTGCAATACCTATGGATCTGTGTTTAGACCCTTAGTCCTTAGTCCACTGTTTTTGTTGTGTTTGGTTTACACCTGTCAGCAAGATCTTCCTTCGTCCGTCGTGCGATAAAAACATCAGGAATTCGATAGTAGCGGAATCCTCGAAGCGATTTCATTCTCGCTCCAAAAAATTGCGGTTTCGAGCGACAGAAAAGGCGGCGACGATGGTACTCGTAAAAGGGGAATACGTATGACAAGACTGTGTGCTACAACTCTAGAGTACTTTCCGGAAATGGTGGTGCCAATGATAAGTTTACAGTGTGCTGTGTAGACTACACGGTTGCAGATCTAGATAGAATTTCGTATCTCCTCTTTTGACTTCCTTTACGTGTGAATTACGCTAGCCATGTCGACCTGTCTGCTGGTGCAACGGCACTTTTATCTGATGGGAACTTCGTAGTATTGTTTTGTTATTTTTATTTTGCTCTTTACAACAACAAATTGTTGTTTCATTAAACTTATTAGTTCTTTAGGTATTATACACTTGGTCATTGTGCATTTTCGCAGAATTTTGTAAAAGAAGATCTGTGTAATTTATTATGGTTTTAAATGTCAAACTTCGTCGTACTTTCTTACGAAACGCAGATTTAGGTCAAAAGAAAATTGTCTTGATTTACACTCTATAAAAAAATTGCTTTGCCTTATGAGACGTAGTTTTTTGAACTACTAATTTGATTTGTAAACGTAGATAATTTTACCTGTTTTATTTCTCAACAAACTCCTATTTCCCAGACATACTTTGTTAACCATCTTATTTCACAACGGAAACTACAACCATGATCTAATAAAGTCTTCACGAAATAGGTTAAACCTTTAGTTGTATATTTTTACAAGAGTGAAGAAAACGGGGCGCACTATGAATGGGAAACGTTGGTTGCATCACGAGATAAAAACCTACTTTAGTTTCCGGCAAGGCTATCCCGGTAGAAGAGAGTAGGGCATTGCGGGAAATGTATCTTTGAAGTGTACTGGTTAAGAAATTAAACATAGCACGCGCCGTTAGTAGTAACTAGTAATAATTTAGCCAATAGTTAATATTGAATAATTCAAAATTCAAAGAATACAAAAGTTTCGGTTTCCTTTTTGTTGTCGCTCCACCTATATTGGATCATTTCTGTCTATAAGGAACATGGGCCACAGTTATGACTTGACCTTCGCATTTTAATTTGCTTCAGGTTTACCCTCTTTTCTTCGCCTCTGCTATTAATTAGAGGTGTAAAAGTAACGAAATAAGCATACCCGTATATATTACTTACTTTGACCATTAGTACTCGTTACTATAGTATCGATACGTTACTCGTTACTTTTGATACCGCATATAGTATAGTATGTAGTATGGCAACGAACGAGTCGAATCGACGTGAACTGTCGATGTAACCTATCAAATTCGCAATGGATTTACTATTGGGAAATTTTTAAACTAAAACTTAAATTACCTATATTACTAAGAATAGTACATAACAGTAAAAAACTTTGACGATTTTTTTTAATTGTCCAAACCTAAACATCTTTTTTTGAATTTGCAAATTAAATTAATCGCATCATGCGCATGGGTAGAACATACGATCAAAAACAAACGACAGCATATTATATGAAAAATACCCATGATACGAAAAATGCGAGTAAAAAGAGACGAATTCTTGTGTAACGTTTCGTTACTCGGTACTGAATGGAGTACCCGTTACTCAGTAATGAATACATACGGTTTATTACAGCTTTACTATTAATCGTACGTCTCAGGTCTGCAGCATATAGTCCGAAAAATATATATGTACGAGTATATATAGGTATATGTACGTTCCCGCAGTCAAACTGTTATAACAGTTTTGCGGGGTATTGTAAAATTACAATTTGTAAACATTAAACTGTAAACTTAATAAATAAATACGTAATAATAATACATACATACATGCATACTTACATATAATCACGCCTTTATCCCTTACGAGATAGGCAGATCACCAAGGGCAACATAGGATCACATGGTGCCACTTCTGACCAATAATAATAAAAAATAATATTTATTAAATATTTATTTTACTTAAAACGTTTTTCTCATTTTATACAAAATAGCTCCAATAGTTTTTCGTTGGAAAACTTTATTAAGTAAGTATGTAAAAATTGTCATAAATAGTTTGCTACTCTTTTAATATTTTGTTTATTTTGCATATTGGTTGATAGCTACTAAACAGACTGTTGAGATTATATCTAAATTTGTAAATAGGTGCTTGTGTCGATATAGATTATTCATACAACACTCTATCTATTAATAAGCATGGAGTAGAGATGGAGTAACTAATTCTATTATAAGGGAGTTTTAATGTTGGACTATACAAGGAATAATATGACGAATTTTTCATAACAAGAAGATGTGTAAACTTTTCTACATCTTTCGTAAGTAAAAGTGCTAAATGTACTAATATTTATAAGTAGGTATGTAGAATATTTGGGCTTAATAAGAATCTAGCTAGAAGTGTTTTTGGCCCAAGAACTGACCTTAATCTCAATACTAATACTATAAAACTAATTATGACTTCACGTCTGTTTTGAAGTTTATACATAATTATTTTTATTGCTACTTAAACTGTGTAATATTTTTATGAAAATCGTAAAGTTAACGACCTTTTTAATAGTAAATAAAAGCAGGTTAAATAAAATAACTATACTGTAACATTGTTATTACATACTACGTGCTTTTTGCTAATCTACCCACGCAGTAAAACAACCAAACATGAGTTTAGAGGTATTTGAACTTTACAGACACCTGTACCACAGTAAATTAAAGTTAGTAATATTCGCGGGACCAAAGGAAAGCTTATAATTTTCTTATTAAATAACCTATAGCAAGCCTACAATTTCCTATACATACTAAAGAAAGTAATGTTTCATTATAATGTTGTCAAATATCTTTTCCCAAAGACGGTTGACGCACTAACTGTAACGCATAACAGGCAGCTCAAATAAAAATATGAGGCAAATCTTTCGTAATATAAAATAGCTTACGAAAGGACTTATTATTGAAGCAGGAAGTTGATGAATTTCACCATACCTATAGAGGTATAGGTAATATAATTATGTCCAAATATATTTGTTAGCCGTAGGTAATCTTTTTTATTTTCTTTATTCACTTCAATGCTGACGAATGTAAAACAGACGTAAATCAGAAACTTGGTTTTCACAGAGCTTGCAGCAATGTCTTTTTTAATAACACGGTGAATAGGCACTTAGCAAGGCCATAAACACTCTATACGGCACTGCAGTGCCTGTGACTGGAACTAACGATCAAGTCTCGGACTTTAGTCACACGAACACGCTACGTACTAAGTACGACACCAGTGATTTTATAGAGTTCCAAATAATGGAGCAGATGCAACGTGGAGTTTTTTTAAATAAATGCAGTCATAGAGCTTTTTGCTGCTATTGCTAGCTATTGATATGGGCATAGAAATCTAAACCCTTTGAAGATCTTGATGTCAACATTCAATCAAACCATCCTAGTGTACCGCAGCACTGAGTACTTACCACGCGTCGTGAGTCTTTCAACTTTGGTTTTGGTAGTCACACTCATGCCCATGCCAGATTACAGGCTGATATAATTTGTCAGGTTGTCACTATTAATGAACACGTCTAGGAGCTTTCTGCCGTCACTCACACGCACTGTGACATTAATTTATATACCCATTGTTATAACTCCTCCTCTTTATATTTGCTCGTATTTCAAAACCATATTAATTGCAGTTTCGTCACGTATACGCACTAATCATCAACCTTTTTATTTGACTATCGCGGCATTTGGTCAAGTGTTGGTCACAAAGTGATCAATGACTAACCCTAAACCATTAGACTGTAGAAGGGTCATTAAAGTCCTCTACGTTTCCTAAAGGGTTCTGAGTAGGTACCTACTATTGAACACAATGGCACATTCGATAATGACACAATGAAAAATTCTAGTCAAGTTTATAGTAGTTAGGCTTTGTGGTGTTTCAAGAGGCAGATTTTTTTAACAACAGTCAGATAGCCTATCTGTAGGATATGAAGAGATTTTGAGCTTAGTTAGAATTTTATTTCAATCAAGTATCTACAAAAAAGTACGGCATGATTGCTACAAAAAGTTCAAACAATCCAAACATTAATTTTGCATTTATAAATCCATTAGCGATCATGACTAATCTAGCTTTGCGTAAACATTCAAAATAAACCTACACACAGTTTTTTGTGGATTCTTTAGGTCAAGGTTTTCATAAAATCAAAAAGTTGTCTTTTAGAACCTAAATTCAACTGCATGAATAGTTCTTTGTATTTTTAACTGGATTAATTTAAAACTAGGTCGATGTTTAGCAACAACAAGATTAAGAGACTACAGCGGATCAAGTTTCGGGTTTCCTTGGCAAATAGTAGTTTATCGATATTTATAAATATTGGTGCATAATCTTTCTGGGTCACACGAATAACTTTTATCAACAAAAAATATTGCAAGCAATAAATTAAGTCAACTAGCAAAAAATATTTATAGGAGCAAAGCAAAAATCCAATTTAGTCTGACTTATAATCTTATTTATACGAATTCGTTTTTATACGAATTACTTACACGACGAAATTAAATTGTTCCGTTTCTCTGCTGCCTTTTTAAAGTAGGTGCCTACAGATACAGTTTCACAGGGACTGATTTACTAATAAAAAAATATAAATAATAAAAAAATATGGAAATTAGAGTCAGAGCTTCCGTAAACTATTTTCCTTTGGATAGCACTAAGCGTTTTATATGCGCTTATCATGACATCAACGCGCCTCAGTTCAGTCATTTATGGTCCGTGTACACGGCTCCTAAGGTATCGCATTGCACGGTACCTACTGGTTAAGTCCAGTGACCCGCTGACATAGTTTCATGAATCGATTGTATGTCCTTACGAGGGTGTGCTTCACGGAGTGACATGCACTTGTTGATTAGAGGAAAAAGAAATTAAAATTTAAGTAGTATATATATCGTTTATAGCGGTTATTAGGGTCTGACCAAATAGTCAATTGACCACGGTCAGACTTCCATTTCACCTACATTGTTTAAGCCAGATAAATGTTCCAAACATTTTGCTGTCCAATCTCATTTTTTAACAGTTTAATAATATTAATATTAATAATTATTAAAAATTAATATTAATCATAAGCATTTAATACCTTAAGTCCGATTTTTCAGATAGCCTATCTGAAGGATATACTTGATGCTGTCTCTATCTTGATCAAGTTTAAAAGGAAGACAGCATCACATTTATCTTTCAGAAAGTCGTCTATTTGACGACCGTTAGAAAAATCAGGGCTTAAGAACATGATCTAATAAATTAAACGTCAATTTAAAAGCATTGCATAATGCCATATAAATAAACTACCAATAAATTTAACTAATTTAAGCTTAGGAATTTCATTTCATTATCAATCATCCAAATTATCATTTAATTCTACAGTCAGCAGTTTGGTTCAGAACTCTCATAAGAATTACCAGTAACCTACTGGCCATTGCCACAGTAGAGTATGTCACAAGTCCAGCACATAATAGGAACGTTTCTCCCGACAAAAACGATATGTATGTCTGTTTTGAAACCGGTCGCCAAGGGCTTCCGAACACTGCATTTATTAATGTAGTCAGATCATGTATCTCAGCTCATGGGTTGTACATGAACTAGCTATGCAGATAAAGCTTAATAATTATTATCGGACATGATGAAGCACTTGGTGTTTCTACATAATTATTTTGGTAAAGCCGTTTTTTTTTGTAAAACATAAAAAAACAAAAATATTAACCTTATCTTTTATAACAACTCACTGAAGAAATCACATCTGTCGCTCCTCGTTATTCTAAACGCGATCTCCTTCATGATCCTGCAGTTCAGGCAACCCCATTTCGGGTAATATGTATGTAATCAGAATAGTAATCAACTATATCCTCAAAATTTGGTCAGAAGTGGCACCATGTGGTTCTATCGGCCCTTGGTGCTCTGCCTACCCCGTACGGGATACAGACGTGATTGTACCTATATGTATGTATGTAATCAGAATAGGCAGGACATGGATACAAAATGTAGGAGTATAGATACAAACGTTTATGATTTCATATAGACATAAATTTGTATTGTAGAAGTCTGCTCTGACATGTAGCTGCAGGAAAATAGCGCAGCTGAGTTGTTTTATGAGTACCACTTTTTGTTTGACTTTCATGGAAGCGATTGAAACTTAGAAATGATTGGTGTTGACTGGCGAGAGCAAAAAGTTGGGATATTACAAGGTACTTTCTAAACATTGAAAGTTTTTAAAAAAAGGTTTTATTATAATTACTTGATCAATCTATTCTGGAGTAACTTTAACTTTATGTGTCGCTGCAATTCTTAAAAACTTATATAAATATACCAATTTTGTAAATACCTATTAAATAGTACCTACATAAATCACCTACATGAACCGACTCACTGACCGTCTTCTCTACCAATATTTACAATAGATGGCGAATTTTACATAAATAGGTACTTATAAGTATTACGCAGACATTATAAAAAAATCTAATTCTTACATAATAATTTTAAATAATTTTACTGTACATTGTTTCGATAAATCTTTTTAAAAATATCTGCCTTAAAATAATTTGATTTATCAAATGCTTGGCATAGTACCTAATACTTCGACCATCATATACTTAGAATATTTCTTATTATGAGGATTATTTACCATAACAAGCACGCCCCAAAGTATGGCTCGAATAGATAAGAATAAGGAAGGAATCACACCGATTCCAATTTATTTATTCACTGCCATCAACGATACCGTCACCATAACGAATACTCTTGAGAAATTAATGCAATATTTACATTTAAAAATCCGCCGTATCAGTAGCTTCATGACATAACGAAGGGAGGGGGCGGCATTGAGCTGCCACTCAACGTTGAAGAGGAAATGGAGGATCTTATTGTTCCCCTTTAGGGCTTTCGAAGTTTACATGCAAATACAGTCACGTTTCTATTAATGTGTGGTTCTTAATAAACAAAAAAATCTATAATATTTTTTATTTTGATTCTTCTAAAAATCTATATTAACTCATCGATTTATGTTTAACCTTGCCCAGAATCAGATTGTGATAACTAAGACAGCCATTTAAAAGTTTGAGATGTAATGTAATATACAAACAAGTAGGTATTTTTACTTATACCTACTGACTCACGTCAATTTCTTAAAAGCTTCTCAGTTAATCAATATTGAAGTTAACGGCGTGACTGACTAGCCAGCGCATGTCAATGTCTTTAATGCAAACAACCAAACAAACAACTTTATTGATTGTATGTATGTACTCATCGGATCTCATTCAGATTAAAAACCATCATTTTCCGTTAGATAAACTAATAGGAGAATGGTTACTCTAATGGGTTTTGATTGATATAAACATATTGATATAAAGCTTTGTTACTTACATTTGGTAGTGAGTGTAGAATTTATCGTTTGCGTATGGAAAATCACATTGACTTTAAATAGTATATACCTAAGATGTAGGAAAATAATTGGACATTTGATGAGGGTGTAAAGGAAGGAAACGTTAACACTTTTATTGGCTTTTGTACAGAAAGAAGTGGATGAATGTATCAATGTATCAAAACCACCGACATTAAAGAATCTCACGTTTTTGTTACAGGTCCGCGTACGCGAGTTCACCATCGCGATGCAGCGCTGTCCCTACATCCACGAGATGAAGGAGCGGCTGCTCGGCGCGCCAGTTGAAGGAGAAACTCGGGAGGTTCGCGAGCACGTTCGCGAACATCCATCGGAACTCATGCAGGAGAACCAGGTCGGCACAATTGTCAAAGTGAGTCATCATCCGCACTTGCCATCTTTGCACAATCTTTCTTCACTATCCTGATGGAACACAAAATTCTGGTAAGGAGTATAGTGGAATAAAATGTAAACGCAAATAGGAAATCACAGAAACCTTCGATTAATGGCCAACTAGATTAGTTATTTGAACATTACTGTTGATTACAACGCTGCCAAACACGTTAGCGGATCAGTTTAATTTTCAGCGTCACTACTCGTAGACTCACTACAATCATGTATTTCTTTTAAAAAACCAGAAGTTTTCTGCCTAATTATTTTGATCTCCTTTACGTTTTCCGATTATAATATTCCTTTTCATGACATTATTTTCATCTAGAGTTTCATTTGATATTAGATTGATGTTAGTTGCCATAATTCGACAGTATGAAGTTAAATTACAATTATCGCAGTTAACAGTAGAATGACATTATTGTTAGGTTGGAAGACAATACCTAGTTTATCTTTTTCACTGAGAATTTAAAAATATTATGTGAAAAAGGCGTTGCAAGTATCGTCGAGAGCATGTATTTAAATATTTCTAATAGGCATGTTCCCTGTTCGCGCTAAGGGTAATTTTGCGCAAGCTTTGTATTGATAGCGTAGATGGCAAAGCTATATTCATCGCTTCGCGTAAAATACATTAATCTCGCTTGCTCACTATTTTTCACTTAAATACGAGTAGGTACTCTCCATAAAATAGGTCTTCGTTTTGCCTTTTTTGTTTTTTTAGGCAGGAACCATTATAACTTTAATTCAAGAACTTCTATAAAATCTATTCCCAAGAAGCAAGCTGATAAAATTTCCATATCCTGCGATCGTCGCTGTAAAATAAAATTACAGTCAACTTGTGTTAATTGAAGCTATAAAGTGTTATCCAAGCATGGTGTTTCCAGCTGAATTCCGACGGATACGGCTCGCACACATCGCCGGCGCGTGCGCCGCTCGTCGCCGACGAGTGCGATGCGCCGGACGAGATGGAAGCCCTGTCCCCCACTGACATCATTCTGAGGTATCGGGCTTGCTGCCAGCCGGAAACTGCACCAAAAAATGCCAAGTAAGTTCAGTATACAATTCTTTTGATATTGTTAGTGTAATTTCGTCACCAACCTACCTTACCTACCTTCGTGGTGAATATAGGCAAATCCCTATTATGGCCTTGTGGCGTATCCTGGGGGAGGTTTACGTCCAGCTGTGGCCTGCAATAGACTGATGTGATAATAACCGCATTTGAAGTCGTATAATGTAAACTAGTGTCATCTATGGAGATTGAAAAAAGGACTGTCAATAACATTATCTGGTTTCCATTACCATTCCGGGACCGGATAATATGGCATATGATAATGGAGAGAAGTGGAGACTTATACCAACAGTAGGCAGAAAGAAGCTGCCAATGATGATATCGAAGTAGATAGCACCTACTCGTATTTATCACTTTTACAACTCAGATGGAATTTCGCGTATGCATTCGGTATTGCACTACAGCTACTGCGGAAACAATTTCACGCATATGACTCTATTTAGATTCAGTTGCAGTTCACAAAGCTCTTGCCCAATTATATAGATAGGTAACAGTTGTTACAGTGGCTGGAATAAGTGGTGGGCCAATCCCGGACCAGGATCAACAGAGATAGTTAAGGTATAGGACTATAAGTACCATCATATCGTATAAGTTCATTCTTTTCATTTTTCTCTGACACACTTGTGAAATCTTTTCACTTACTAGTTTGCTGTACGGTATCACCATATTTATACAGTAATTGAATGTAAAAATTAGCCGAGAAAATTATCTTTTGCTTTTGTGCGAGCCTAACTGTTACCTCGGTTCACATTGCCATACTTCACGACAGTATAATGGTCGTTAGACAGATACCTATTCAACCCGTGTTCCAGTCTACTGCATTTTATTAGCAAATCGTTTGAATATAATTTTCTCATGAATATTATGAGAATGTACTGGTTACGGATATCTGCTGAGCATAAACAAACAATGCAACGAGATGACTCCGTAGCCAATACGTAGACAAAAACGTTAAATAACATATTTTTTTCAAACATTTCTAACACAGTTTTTTATATCTGAAGATATCGTAATTGTGAGTCCTTTAATCACTTCCATTTTTCGAATTTGATTTTGATTATAAAGATTCGGAAATTGGAAAACAAAATCATCCATTATTCAAGTCAAAGATGGACGATAATAATGAATAATTCCTCAGCTCTAGTGAATTATTTATTTTTATACGCACAGCAATAAATCAGTCAATACCTGCCAGTGGATTACTAAGAAAATATTGCGGTTGTAATCATACAACCTGTGTGACGATGACAATAGATTTGGCAAAGCATTAATTAACTGGTAACGTTATTCTTTAACTTTTAAAGCTGTAGATAAGTTATTGAAGTGAGTTTTTGCATATTTACCTTATCAAAATGAACAAAAATCATGTAGGTAAGTCACAAATCAAGAAAATCAAAAATCAAGACTAACATGATAGTTATTCAGTCGATAGAAAAATTTTTGGAAAGAAAAGGAATTATTATGTAGGGTAGCTCGTTTAAAAATAATTAAAACAGAAGAATCTGCAATAAAGGAATTTCCACGTGATATGGTCGGACATTGATTAGCTATTACGTTAACAAAAATTACTCAGCTACGAGGTGATAAAGTTAATTTTAGCGACGCGCTCATGTTAAGTAGGGTAATGCAGTTAAGGTATGGTCAGCAAACATTCCTTGGACTGGAATATCCTTGTATTGTAGCCATAATAAAAAAATATGCTATAAATAAATGAGAATATAAAGTTAAGCTCAAAGTTCCGTACTACTAACTCTTTAGTGTGCTGTAATTTGACATTGAGCACTTATGAAGTGGAAAATCTAAAGTTCGTGCGATCAAAGCTGTCTAGAAGTGCCCATTAGATATCTAAAATATCACTTACACGAGTACATTGTTTGAATTTTCATCTAGTTCCAAGACTTTGTTTTATAAATCTAGAGTCTAGACAACATAAATTATTTCGGTACCCATATTTGGCTATGTCACCTGTGGCTCCTTTAAGTTCGCATTGTTACCGCTTTGAATACGATGGCCGAAGGCTGAGTTCTACAGATTATGTCATATTATCATCTTTGTCCGTCACAACGTGTAATCATTAGGTACACGCTCTTTAGCATACTTGTTCTGAATGGAATGTATTATATTGGTACGAGAATAACGCATAAATACCTACACCTATCAATTTACTGAGATATATAGGTATAAATATTTTGATACACTTTACGATACATTTTTTTTTAAGTATATAAACAACCATGACTCGGAAACAAACATCGATATTATATTCATCACATCAATGTTTGCACCTACCGGGATTCGAACCCAGTACCTATGGCGTCGCAGGCAGGGCCACTACCAACTACACCAATCGGCCGTCTATTTACCTAGACCCAACAATAAGCTCCACAAGATCGTGAGTATGGTAAACAAATATATACCTGGATAATTATAGAAGCATGGGACTCGGATACAAATATCAATGTCTGCACCTACCGGGATTCGGACATAGGACCCTTAGGACTGGCGCGGCAGGAAAAATAAATAATTTTACATAGGTGCCTCATTTTCAGTTAAATAACAAATTGCACGAACAACTTACTAGTTAAGTATTTAATTTTTCCAAATCTGATTGAAAGACAATGGTTTGCCTTTTAACGAATATAAAAGGAACTGATTGTTAGGAACGCGATACCGGAGAATGAATTCTCTTTATTTTTCAACAAAGACAAAGAACAAAGACCGTAAGAAATTCAAAGCTAAGCGCATTATAGTGAACTTTGACCTACGTAATATTTCTGAGCTCTTGTAAATCTCACACTAACAAAAGATTTCGTTATGTTGAAGACAAGATTTATCCGATAGAGATAGACGAAGTTCACCTGTCAGCCTATTTTTTTTATTTGGTTCATTTTCAGATAGTAAAATATCACAATCCACACCAGTATCAAGACCAATAGAAAATGGTCAATAGCCACCTCAATATAAACAGATGTGTATCATCGACATAAAGCTAATTAGAGTCAAATGCCTTAACATGCCTATTACGTAATCAGTTCTCTATTTAGAATGCAAGTGACGATTTTAGCGCAGGTCTCCTAGGTGTTCACTAATTAAGATGTGTTGGTCGTTTTGTGAAACACAATTAACGACCTTTTAGCCTAGTTTGTGGAATAAGTATTATGCAGATAGACCTAGTGCCAATTACATACTAATTTTGTGTCGTGTCGACAGGCATATTCTAACGTTTGGCATAAACATTCATGTAAGATAAGACAAAGTAAAATTACTCGATGTAATAGATAGAAGTTCGTTATCGAATCATTAGATCAGAGGGGTAAGCACGAACCTCTCGATAGTCCGTAATACTATCGTCCAACTGTCAAATGACATAGATTTTGGTAGCGAGTCGTTACGCCGCGTAAAAAGGTTCGTGCTTACCCCACAGATCGAGAGTTATCATCATCACACACGAGTTTACATAACTCTTTTTGTTTATGGAGACAAGCAACACAGCATTTGCCATCTAATCTAATTCTCGATATACTTAAATATAGATTGAAAATTTTCCGCAAGTAAGTTTTAGCATTTTCACGTAATTCTAAATCGGAATATTTCTTTCAAAACTTCATCATTTTCTATGGCCTGGACTGGATTTCGATGATTTTATCTTGCAGTTCTAGGTGCAATAAACTAAGTTTCAATAAAGTTCGTTGACCTGACAATACTTTGCTATTCCCATTCCCAATTCGTGGTCATTCCGGTTTAGGTAATATGGGTCAAAGTTGCTTGCATCGCAGGCCAATGAAAGGATATGAACTATGTACGTAATAGAAGGTCGTCATTGAATAGTGGCAGAGCATGCGCTTTCATCCTTTTAAGATTTCATCCTTTATGTCACACTCATCTTAGCATATTGCGTCTTAAAAAGATAAAAGTATTTTTGAGAACCCATTACTTTTATATAACACATTAAACTAAAATATATAAGCAAGTTGTTACGTTAGTACATACTTTAATAAAAACGGCATTAGTAAACAAAGAAAATAGATCTGACTACTATAAAACACAGCTACGATTACCGGTGCATTATTAACAATGAGAGTACTACATTCGTACAATTCGCCCAACTTTAATCTACTCTGATCCAATAAAGTCCTTTTGTTACTCAAATGCGATATACATGTGGGTAGCAGTTCCGTGTGGCCTACTGTACTAGGGGTGTGTTTCGGGAGAGGGCCGGGTCAGTGGGTCGCCCGCGCAGCCTCCCAAAGAACTCCGGGAGAGACGCGCCTCTATCGACCGCCTGACGCCAATTTAGGGTTACCCATAATAGTTTTAATAACAAATCTTCCAAAAAAAAGTTAGTTTTAAAAGATACGTTACCTGTGTATTTTGTACAAGGTCACGAAGAAGCTATTTTACATTTAGATTGAATTCAATGCCACTGCGTATTTTGAGAGTATCAATATAGCATAACATAACGAAAATCCCCTCAAATCCTAAACAATAAATGGCATAATCGCCACACCATGCAACAACCCCTCTCCCATTACGAGTGCAATTTAAAAATAGGGTGCGTCCGGAGGGTCATGGCGCCCCTACCGAGATAGGGGTCCTCTCGGCGCAGCATCCCTCACTGCGCAACTCTGGCCGCACTCGTTGGAGGCGCGGGCCCGGCACCGCACCGTTCCCGGAAACCTCGTCAAACTTGCCCTACCCTTACCTTTATCCTTCACCTTTGACCCTAAATGGGAAGTCCGCGTCCAAGTCCCTCCAAGTGAAGTGCAGTTATGGGGAAGGATAAGCACCAGCCCACTGAGGCTGAGGTGAAAGTGGCTACGGTGGATCTAGAAGCGGTCGACAATATGGCGACTCTGCCTGTCGGTCAGCACCGACAGCAGGGGAGTGATTTCGCGATAGCTGAGAAGAACAATACGGCTAATAAGGAGATGGAGCTGAAATGCGTGCAGCCGAAGCCGTCGAAGAAGTATGTTATTGATTGAATAGGGGAATTCCTTTGTTAGTTTATCGTAGTTGAGCAGTTCATATTTTACCGGGTTTTTTTGTTGCTATTTTTGAAGCTACCTACTGCGTATTAAAATGTCAATTTAAAATTTTTATTGATTATGGTAAAAAATTTACTCGAAAGACTTAATTGATGCTACATTTTCGATAATTGATTTTGTTCCGAAGCCGGGTGAAGTGTGTGTGAATAAAATTCTCTTTAGTAGGTATGCTGTTTTTTAACATTTGTAATGTTCCTGTGTGAACCTTATCATACGAGATTAGTGCGATAAAATATATTTTAAACCAAAATGAACCTGATATAATCTTATTCTTAGGCTTAACTTAAATGGAAATTAATGTACCTATTTTATTAATTATTCCGATAAAAAACATATGATCCGTTTTCCTGATAATAATTTTTATTGTGTTGTTTTATTCGATTTTTTTTTTTAAGTTTAACTATAAAAAACCTATTACTTTTGTTGAATACGAGTAGACGTTATAAATTAATTAATATATTATTTTCTGTCGATATTTCATATGCTATGAACTTGCGATTGAAAGTATTCTTTGTTCGTGAAAAGTAGGTGATATTTTCATATACCTTTACCAAAACCCGGTCAAATGAATACTTTGTATTTAACCTAAATCCACCAAATAGACTTATTTATCTACAGATATTTTAATGTATCTTTTCTTTATTTACAGAACATCGCTGTTTATCATCTCAAGTTTCATTTACGCGAAGCTGCTGGTGGTAGTATGCGTTGCTTACGTCATTAGCGACGTGATCACACATAATCTACCCCTTTACTACTACGAAGGCTTCTTCACCTACCTGTATGGCATGAGCATACTGTTTTTGCTGTATGTTTTCTGCTTCTTGTTACAAGGTTCGTATAAGGTTTTCAATAAAATTTATAACTATACATTAATTAACTTTAGTACCTGCTTACTTACCTGTTTAAATTATGTAAATAAAAAATAATTTAGTACATGTATGAATGACGCAAGCGCAAGTCTAATATTATATTTATATATTTTTTTAAATAGAAAGCACTTGCTGCAGCGGCAGTCCACCAAAACCTAAACCTCCTCCAAAAGAGAAGAAACCGAAGAAAGAAAAAGAAAAGAAAACCAAAGACAAAAAAGAAGAAGGAAAAGATGTAAAAGAAGGCAAAGATGCAAAGAAAGATGGGAAGAAAGAAGCTAAATCCAAGGACAAAGACAAGGACAAGGATGGCGGAAAAGAAAAACATACCAAAGAATCAAAAAAACAGAGCCAATTTCAGGTACGATAATACATCATAATGGTCATACACAGCACATCCATTATTTTAACGATATTCTTCATGACTGTCGCTTTCGTCTGTTGTCCTGTGTAAGTTAACAATACCTACCGTCGCATTATTATTAAGTTTTAATTTTGATCTTATGTTATTTTGTCATTTTACGCACTATTCGCCGATTATGTTCTTGGCATTACAGTTTTAAACACCTATTTTGTTAAGAAGCTTAAGTCGGGATGCATGACCCATTTTTGTTTACGCTGCCAACTTTTTTGTTTTTTCCATATCATTTGGGCAGGAGGTGTATCCCCGTAAGATGCGTGATAAAGTTCGTCAGCAGCAATTGCAAATGCAAATGGCGCAATTGTATGCGTCTGAACAGGTGAGGTACTTTGACGCGTCGCTTCAAACAATACACGTGTATCATAATCATTACGGAGTGCTTTGGATGTGCTGTTGTAGATGTGTTTTTGTTTATGCTTGTTTTGTCTGCTGTCATTTGGCTTGCCGTTTTTAGACATCGGTCCATTTTTAGTTAGTTACGTTTTTAGCTTCGATAGTTTTAGAAATTCACATAAGGGTTCAAAAAACTTAACATCTGTTTTTCACCGCCATGTAGAAATTCTACTAATATGTATTTTTCATTGTTCCTTTTATGTATTTCAGAAATTCGTTGTTATATTACCGTATAAACTAATTATCAGGATTAAACTATCGTTTTATTCTTATTATATTGTTTGATGGTAATTTTATTTTACAGCAACAAGATATCGTCGAGATGGAAGCAGGTCCAGTGGCAAGACCTAACCGCAGACGCAAGACTTCTCAGAATGATCATAGTCATGGCAGTTTCTTTCTCAGGATTGGAGCAATCGGTAAATTTGAATTTGCTATAATTTAAATACTTTTTGTAAGGTTACAAGTTTCGGAGATATATTTTTTCTTTTTAGCTTTTGGCCTTGGCACAATGATCTACAATGGATTGGAATTTGGTACATTCTTTGAGCTGCCTATGGAATCGCCTTGTTACCTTATCTTGAAGGGCGTTAACCCCGTCCTTCAAATGGTATTTACCTTCATGCAGATGTACTTCATATTTATGAATTCAAGAGTGAGTATCAACCATTAAATTCTAAGGAAAGTAAAATATTGTGAAACCTTATACAATATCTTCTCTTGTAAGGGTAGGTAAATTAATAAGTATATTGAAGTATTTTTTATTATTTTCAGTTGAATATACACCGATTTAAGGTTATTGCTCGATTCGGGTTGATGCATGTAGTGGCAACAAATATCTGCGTATGGATACGCACCATGGTGTTAGAAGCGCTAAAGGAGATCACTGATTACCACGTGAGAAACCCCCAGGGAGTACCTGGAGAGGGCGTACTTGGAAGTAAGCGAATTTCTATTTTATTTTACCTCACTTTAACTTACTTTCTTGTAGTTTGCTTGACGTTAAAGGTATCTTTAACATTTTCAGAAGTCATCCGTAAACATACTTTGAGACATTCTGGAAAAGTTTTTGGTGCCGCCACTACCGCTGCTACCACTCTTGCATCTTCCGCTATCACTGGTGTTAAAAACTCTGGTGAAGAACTTTTAAATATAGTAACCACCACAATCACAGCCCCCACCACAACTACTAGTAAGTTAAATGCAACTAAACAGCTACTAACAAAATTTAACATTAACACAGTCTTCCTGTGAAATGTTGCATCTGTGCCGATAATGCATGTTTTAAATATCATGAAAAATGTTATTCTTTCAGCGACAACTCCTTCACCTTATCATAATATCATGAGTGGCGAGTTTCTCCCTAAGTCAAAGTTGATTGAGACTCTTACGAGCACTGTAGGTTACGGTAACGGTTACGGGAATGGATACGGGAACGGATACAAAGACGCGTGGCCAAATGATCATCCGTTCACAACCAAATCTAGTGTCATTCCTCTTACAACCGAGGGAGAAAAAGCGACTCAAACCCAAACTGCCATGTTGGAAGTATTCCAATGGCTGTACACTTCAACTGTGAAACCGGTCGTTAGCACCATGTCAACCATGGTGACGACTGCAGGATCGTATTTAGCCGAAAAAGATGATTGGTCAAATGGCGGTGAAACATACCGCGTAGATGAACCACCGCATTTGCCAGGTTTGTCGTTGGAGTGTCGTCTCAATCATCGTTATTGCGTTTTCCCAGTGCACCTTTTATTTGCGTCTTGTATTTGTTTGTTTCGTTACCCCTAGGATTTGAATGTTGAATTATTGTATTATAATTTGTATCCTCCATCGTCTGCCTCATTTATTCGTTAGCGTCGCATGAATCTTATTTTAAGTATTTTTGTTGTGCTCTAAGTTAACCTGATTAATATACTTAAACAATTTATTTTATTATAATTAGATTGTTTGTAAAAACAGGACTTTAATCTCGTTTCCAGTAAACAACAATACGGAGATTTTTGAGTCGTTCGACAATCTAAGCCCAGCTGCACTAATTGCCAATATCGATAATTCTACCGTGTGTGGCCGCAATCCAATTATGGGAACCATCGTCACTGACTCGGCACCTTATCTGTACCCCTTCATCATTGAGTACTCTCTCATCGGTGCTGCCGTCATCTACGTTATGTGGAAGCATATTGGCCGCTATCCTAGGTAAGTTATTTCAGACATCTTTCTCAAAACTAAATCATTTGCCACATTTAGACTGACACCCATTATTTATTTGCAATAAATTAACAAGTAGCATTACCTATAACTTTATTTCCATTTGAATTAGTAACGCATGAGTCCGAAACTCCTAAAAATGTCGTACGCGACTGACGCGCGGACGCGATTGGTTGCAGTGTGGCCAACGATGAAGATCTGGAAAGACGTCTGGAGGCTGTTCTATCCCGCAGGGCGGCAGCTTTGGCAGCAGCACAGCGAGGAAACCGCGTAGACTGCGCTGGTGCTTCTAAGGGACTATTCTGTGGACTGCTCTTCCTGGTGGCATCACTAATCTGCCTGATTCTGTTCTTCGTGCTGATAAGACACCAAGAGCTTAAACGCCTGTCAATTTATTTGGCTGATGTATCGCATTGTACTCTGATGGCTCTGTCAATTCTGGCAATTCTGATTGGATTTATACGGTAAGTAAAGTTGTTATTAAATTATTTTCATAAAAAATAGATTTATGAAAATAATACTTCTATACTTCACTGCATGATGCCCTAGTTTCACCTGAGATCTCAAAAGGCCTTGTGTCAAGATTCAAGTAATATCATTCATCACGGAAGGGGATTGTCAGTCCATGACTGTATTTCATCCCAGGTTACCGATCACCTTCGAATCAATTTACCCAACGCATATAAATAATAAATATACAAAACGATACTTTTATATAAATTTTGCACTGGAACATGCCCAGTAATGCCGATCCATTGTTGTAAGAATGTATTTTTCAAACAAACGAAGTTACAATGCACAATGCATAAATAAATAAATATAGCCAATGTATATCCA
Source organism: Carposina sasakii (assembly GCA_014607495.2). Taxonomy (NCBI): domain Eukaryota; kingdom Metazoa; phylum Arthropoda; class Insecta; order Lepidoptera; family Carposinidae; genus Carposina; species Carposina sasakii. Next base: position 10,642,544 of record CP053154.1, read on the forward strand.
TCTATTACTATTGTTGTACTCGTATGCAACCAACCCGCTTACTTTGTTTGTCAAGAAGATATTTTGTTTTATTATTTCATGTTTTATATATTTTTTTTGTTCTTTTATCCCAATCCCTATACCTACCTCTCTTTTCCTGTTTTGTGTTTGCTCCTATTGATTTTACTTTATTTTACCAATATTGGTTTTATTCCCCTTATTTAATATTCATTTTATGATGATAAATGATACACTAAATAAAATCATTGGTATCATTCAATGTCACCATACCCTCTTTTCAACATTTTGGTTTACCTGTTTTGGTTCATTCATAAAGTGGTCGAGATATGAAATGGAGCTCTAGTCCTCCTTCCTATACCATACCTCTCAACAGGGTGCAATCGCTGAAATTCCGCTCCGAAGAGCAATCTGAGCTAAACGACATCTTGCTTCGGGTCTCCGCTTTCGGACTCTTCGTATATGCTGTCTTCAGCATCATCGCTGGTGGAATGGGCTACACTAATGAACCACATCTACTCGTACTGATTACTGGATCCTTAAGTGTACTTCAGGTAGGATATTTACACTTTCACATTATAATAATAAATAGCAATTCCCCGCGACTCCGCCCGCGAGGACTGCATAAAAAACGAAATATCGAAATTATAATATATAATATAGGCATAAAAATATTTTTCCGGGAAAGTATCCTATGTTACTCCTAATACCAATAAGAATATCTGTACAAAGTTTCATAATGATCGGTTAAGTACGATGAGTGAAACATCCCTTTTTTCACATTTATAATATTAGTAAGCTCCTTCTTCGAACTTAAATACAAATATACAAAAACAAATACAAATCATTTATTTGTTCAACACAGGTACAGTACAGAGTACTGTACCGAGTACTGTACTTCTTTCGGCCATGGCGATCAACCTCAAAGGAAATGTGTATAGTACACAAGTGTGTGCGCAGATATAAGTGTACTTATTCTCTCATATACTTCCTCATATACTACTCATATTCTCCCATAGTCCGATACGGGACGGATATCGAGCAGATCAGTCGCTGGATCGCTTTTATATGACCTATATGAGTAATATAATAAAAATTCGCCTAATTTTGTTTTGTCTCACCTGAAAAGTCTGCACTAGCCTATGTGCATTTTACCTACTGTATTTCGTGACTATATCCGTAAATCTGTACCCATGATGTTTCTTTCAGGTGATCTTGCAACTGCTATTCATAGCCGACGTCTCCCGCCGCCGCGTGCACCTGCCAGAACAAGAGCGCAGCAAGCCCGCACGCCAAGCTGTTACTTTCCTGCTGATCTGCAATGTCACCATGTTCATGATCTATACCTTTGAAGCACAGAAGGTGCTTGCTAACCCTGTAAGTACTACCTTTACCATAATTATATGTGAAAAATATTATCATGTACTTTCCAATAAGTATGTCAATTGAAACTTTTGAGACTTGACACGTAAGCTGTGTTATTGTATCGTCAATTGTCAGAATTATTTTATTATACCTACCGCATGTTTAAAAACTTGAAAATTCTGTCAAATGTGAAGATAATTTACTATATAAGACTCTAAATATTTATTTTCTAATTTCAGGTTCAACTGGAATTCTACGGCTTTGTGGCTTGGTCCCTTGTTCAACGCTTCACTTTGCCTCTCTGCATCTTCCACCGTTTCCACTCTGCTGTTACTCTAGCTGAAATCTGGAAAACCAGCTACAAAGCGCGCCTGGAGTGAATACTTATGAGCTACAGGGAAAATTGGGAAACCAAGTCCATTCAATCCTAGATCACTAGGAAAAACATTGATTTCGTCCTATCCGGGACAGCAATTTCGTAGTTAGAGGGAATCAATTCGTTATGTACTAGTTCCATCACTTCGCTAAGATTAGGATAGGCTCGTATGACGAATTTAGATCAACCAGTTTGCTTTCTATATTTGAGGTTTACAATTTGCTCTCCCGGAGTTGATGCACCTGCACTACAATGCATGTCACTATAGTTTCCTACTCGCTGATATTCTTTTCATTAAATCTACTCTTTCACATTCCATACTTTTACAGTTTCTTATTAACAATTACTTTTCTGAAGACTGACTGTGGAGACTTTGATGTGACCAAACATTTCATATATTTTTTTCAAATACGTAAATACAACTTGCTCACATACTTACTTAATATTTTTTTAAATTTTAATACATACTTAGTCGAGAGAATTTTTGTACTAAAATGCTTGATTTGAACGAAAGAAGGTAATATAAATAATTCCTTGTTGTGAATCGTTCCCTCCTTTGTTAGATTAGAAATAATTTGTGTGCCATGGTTTTAGGATTAAGGCTTAGTTAAAATACGACAATATTTTTATGCTCTTATTTGTTTGTCGAGGGAGGAAAAGCAATCTCATTATTTCGTCGCTACCCGTGTATAAGCGTCAGCGGAGCAATTTTTTGAAAATTATTCTTAATGCATATGTTAGATATAAATACATTAGTATTTATATTATAGAATTAGTATTTACGAGTAACTAATATTGAAATTTCAAAAAATTTACTAGCGATGTAAAATTTGTATTGCAAGTAGGTAGAGATAGGTATAATGCCGAAGTAATACGGATTTATTGTAAGTGAATAGATCATTGTATTGCCATTGCCACCTTATATTATAGAATAGGTATCCGTTGCCGTTTCATTTATAATAAGAAGGTATATCTGAAAAATAAATAAAGCATAGTTTACCGAAATATTTCAAGAGTATTAATTAGTAACTAAAATTTGGGTAGTTAAGTATAAGGAGTACTTAAGATAATTAAAACTTATTTATTCTAGTTAACAGATGGCGACAGAATATCCAGTGATCTGTGTAGTTGTTGTGGATTAATTTTCTTGTAATGGGGCCATAATCTAGATGTTTTATTCTACCATTGCACACATATTATTAATATCTCTCTACCATTGCCATTTATTTAGTTTTACCTTTACCAACCTAGTCTTCGAGATCGATGTCAGTTTCAGTTAATTTAAAACAAAGAATAAAATGATACTTAGGTACATACTTAAAGAGTTAAATAATAGATATTTGTACTTTGCTAAAAGTGTATGTACGTTTAAAAAAGTTTTGTAAAATTAAAATTTTATTGTGTTGCATTAAATATTTCTCTGCCAATATTTTCGTAAACCATTTTTATGTGCAATCTATTTTTCTAAGCAGTTTAATTTTATTACAGCGAAATGTACCTCCCTACTTTTCCTTAATCGGAAACTTGGAATCTCATGGTTGGCGTGCTATATCCTTTGAAAGTTACGGATTTTGTATAAAGTAGTTTATATTAAGTATATTATTTATAAATATATTTATTAACTTTTATAAAATTAAAAGTAAGGTGAAAAATGTAATTTTATTGCTCTAGAAATCAGGGAGTAATGGTGTGCTTAAAACGTGAGATTTTGAGTGAACGTAGATGGGTTTGACTGGTTTAATGATTATACATATTTTAATGTTACTTAATATTAATTATTAATATATGAAATATACGATGCAACAAGGAACAATGGGTCTGGTTTATTAAAGAATAATATTACGTTCTGTCGCAATCAGAAATTTTGCGATGTGTTTTAGATGCAAAACGCTGCATGTTTTTGGCTTGTTTTTATCACTGCCGATAACTTTCTAACAAAAGTAATTATAATCTAGGTAAGCCCTTTGATAAAAACTATACTATTTCTAACTTGTTCAATTTTGTAGTGATATTTACTGTGTACCTAAATGTTTGGAACAAAATGTACCGATGTTTATGACTTTAGGTTTAACATTAATTTAATTATTATCATACCTATATGGATACTCAATCAATGTTAATAGATACCAAAAAAATAAATTTGGAAATTCTACTTTAAAGAATATAATTAATATAAAATTAAATGTCTATTTGAATAAATCGAATAATTATATGTAAATTGTGCGTTTTATTTCAAATAATTAGTACTTAACTCAACTCATACTTAGTTTACCTACTAACTAACCTAAAACTAATCTGAAACTAATATGTAATAGGTTATAACTAAAACTGGTCCCAACTGTGAGCTCTGTCGAGGCACTCCTGAGCTAAGTAAATAGGTACCTACACTACATAAATCAGCCGGTAGTCCCTTTCTTCTCTGAATATCGATCGTCTGAAAATCATAATCCCTAAGGCCGAAAATGGATGTCTGCGATTTGTGGGGCGACGGCGGTAGCGGGCCCAGCTCGTTGCTCGGGCCGCTCCCCGCGCCGCTGCCATTCAGTTCCCTTCAATAAGAATCTACTTATGTGTTTATCGTACCGCTCCCGCCCCGCTGCCGCCGTCGGCCCGCTAATCGCAGACATCCAGTTTTCAGCTGTAAGGCTGTAAGTTTGCTATAATCATCACTTTCTATAATATCTGCGTATACGAAATTATATATTACCTAATCGTCTTTAATTCTAATACTTTTGTGCCATAGGTTCGGGTGCTATAATGATTAGATATCCTAATTTTTCTTGCTATAAAGTCACATGTCCTAAATGTTATATTGTATAATATATGTTAGACCGAATGGTGGTTTATAATAATATTGTAAATAGCAATCTTTCTAGAGCATTATTTAAAACAAAAATTATGATGAATAAAAAAAACAGGTTCTTAAATCGACTCAGTTTACCCCGACTCCACGCAGTCTTGTCTGCCCTACCCTTAGAGTGCAATGTAAAAGCGTGTAAAGCACATCAGTCTATTGAAGTTTACTGCTAGACATAGGCCTCTCCCAGGATAAGCTACAAGGCAAGCTCGATCTCCCATTTTCGTCATCCAGTTACTACTACATAGAAGAAGGATGAAAATCAACTGCATGTAAGAGAGATGCGAATGGTTGAGATGGATGTGTGGAGTTACAATAACGATTAAGATAAGGAATACGAGTATAAGAGGAAGTTTGAAAGTTGCGCCGATCACAGACAAGTTACGAAGTAATCGTCTGTCTGCTTGGTTCTACGGGCATAAATATAAAGCGACGGGATAAAAGGCATATTTTACATTGTGCATGGATGTGGATGGATAAAAAGCAAGAGGTAGACTTATTAAGAAGTGTTGAATGGACTGTGAGAGAGTAACGAGATGACGTATAAACGTATAATAGGGATAAATGGAAGAAAAGTACCTACATAATGCGCCGACGCCAACAAAATAGGGACAAGGAAGGAAAATGATGATACCGGATAATTTTGTTTCGGACTTTGTCTATTAGCGAGATCCCGATAAGATGACCTTTCCATAATAGCTCTCTAAGTGTCATGCAATCGGTGGGCCTGCCCCACCGCCAGCTTCCAGGTCTCGGCCCCGTTGGTCATTAGTGGTAGAATGCACTGATCGAACACTTTGGTCTTGAGGCATAATGTGGCAAGGATGACTCAAAGATATGAGGCATCTTCCCAAACCCTGCCAATCAAGCTGCACTCTTGTTTGTGATTTTCCCCTTTAAGTTGTATTTACCCAACTACAATATTACCACAAGGTAGGTAAGTAGGTAAGTAGTTAGGTTCACAGTAAGTATAATAGTGTTCTGTGGAGAAACCCTGGAGAAACTCTAGGTAGGTAGGTACTGTGCATAGTACCTAGAGAACTCTGAGGTTACTTTATAACAGACTGACAGACGGGGAGCGGAGTCTTAGTAGGTAGTTAATAGGGGGCAGTTTTCTACTTTCTCGGCACGGAATCTAAGTAGGTACCTAAATTCTAAGTAAATACTTAAATAAAAAGCAATGTTGAATTTAGAGGGTAACAAGAACTAACCTACCAAGTACCTACCTACCTACCGATTTGTAAAATCAAATTTTGCTGGAATCAAACTAGATACTTAACTAAGTATATTATCTACCTACCTACTTATGTTTTAATAATTAAGTGCCTAGGTATGCACCTACTTCCACTGAATAATCTGGGTAGAAGAATGAAGCTCGGATCTTCTTCAAAGGCGAATTCGCTGGAGATTAGATGACGAACCTATATTATTGAAGGGGATATCTAGGAGTTTAGATGAGATGTCTTCCCACCGATTCCATGTGACTGGCAGAGAACTCTCTAAGATCTCAGTTAAACTGACTGGTTTACTACCATCGTCCTATGAAGCGATCACGGATTAATACAGGCAGGCACTCTCCAGACTCAGAGTCGTAAGTATTTTGTATAGGTAAACCCAAAGAGTAGGTACCTATTATTACCAATATTATTATAGGGGGAATACCTTCCTACTGGGACTTAACAAGAATTTGTGTAGAGCGGTAGTCTAAACTTCAGGTCACTAACTGATTTGGTTAGCTAGCTTGGTAGTCAATGGCGAGCACAATGGAAGACCCGTGGACCCGTTTATTTTAATGGTAGCGAGCGTTGAAAAGGACACTAAAATTTTGGTGGATATTTTATAGATTTTTACATCACCAGCATTTTCATCCAATCCCCAATCACGGGAGATTCATTGCAATGTATTTATAGTGAAATAAATTCTTTACTGATAGCTGCCTAATAACGTGATTTGGCTGTATGGTATAAACGTTATTTTGGTTTTCGTTTGGAAACCAATGTCAATGTCATTGTCATCGTTCGTTCTTGTAACAGAATGACGAAAATTCTCAGTTTTCCTTGAAATTAATCATTTTACAGAAATCTAATGTAATTTGTATTGTTTGTAATTATCTAGTAATAGTCATTAATAAACGTTCAACATGCTTATACATTGGAGTGTGGTGTTATTATTTGTAAAATGTGTGGCTACCTATAATGATAATAGATTAGTAAGCGAAGGGCTAATTAATTTGGATAAGTTTTCATCATGGCCTTCTGTTCACAATGGAGCAGCGATGATGAGGCTCAGGAAGCGTGAGAGTCAGGATCTACCTCCAGGTTTGAGTGAAGGTGGGCTTGTGGCGCCAGGACCTACACCTGATGCTGTCAGCCCTCAAGCCGCTGTGCCTAAAAAAAAGGTCGAAAATACACCCACATTAGAACAAGAAGGGCCGAAAGACTCAAAATTATCTGTGCCTGAACAAAATCCTAAGAAAAATGCTACTATTGAAGAGTCCAATCATGTGAAAAGTCAATGTAAGTATTTTTTTTAAGGTTGTACCTAAAGGTATTACCAGATTTGAAAAGAAATAATAAGTAAGATAGAAATAACTGTTTTACTGGTTGAATAAGATATAATGCACATGTCGTTTCTATATTGGTACTTATTAGTATACAGCATCAATTTGCTGATTAAAAAATCATTAGAAAAAACCTGTTGTTTAGAGCTAAATGCATTACCTTTGTTCATCTATATTATAATTTTATTTTATATTATAGTCAACTTACCTAGATAGGTATTCCCTAGAGAATATTTTTAAATTAGAGCAAATCAAATTGCATTACAGTTAACTGTTTAACTGAGTCATCAAATTTTATTAAGAAATATACACATAAAATATTTATTAGTGGCCTTATTAGAAAGTAATGCAGAGTTAGGAAAACTACTTAAGAAAAGGTAATGTAGAATATATATAAATCAACGTTACTACGGAATCTCCTCATCAAATCATTTTTCTCCATGGAAGCATACCTGGGAAGTGTCTGGTTTCCAAAATATTAGGGTATTGAGAAGAGTGCACATAGACGCGCGTAGCAGGATTTTTTCACGAAAAATAATTAATATCTGTCTATAAAAAAACTAACATAAACAAGACACTATAAATTTCGCACGATCAAGGAATTTAAAATTAAAAAAAAAAAAAAAATAAGCATAAACTTACTTTATTTCATGTATAGAAACGTACCCTTCGTTGTATCCTGTATATATATATATATATAGGCACTGGCGGCTCGTCGTAAGGAGCGCTGGTGGGTGGGAACCCAGGAAGATTACATAGGCAAACTATATTTCTCTATATTTATAATTATCTTTCAATTCTACTATGTTTATACAATAGTGTCTACGCGATTGTCTCAAGTAAGTTGTAATCTTATGTATCGAGTGGAGCACTAGCAATGGCACTCCAATGAAACGAAATTTGGTACGATTCCTAGTACTATATTCAATGAGTGCGAAAGAGACATACCGACATAGGCCGGCGCGTGAAACAGAAGATTCGTACGAAAAATTAGCCTTATCTGGAGCGCCGCTCACATTCGCGTATGCGGCCACTAGATGTCGCTTAGTCCAAGTTAGAACGCGATATGGTTGTCTTTAATGTGTTTCATTAGGTCATCTGAATTTCAATAATAGTGAGGTTGCACTTACATCATCTCATTCGATCGATAAGGGAGTGAACGCGCGCGGCGTTTCCAAAATGTAAATTTGCATGCGCTCATATTAAAAAAAGTGAACCCCCATCTAAAAATTCAGGAGCCACCAGTGAATATAGGTAATACTAGTGGACGCCCGCGACTCTGTCCGCGTGGACTGCAGAAAAACAAAATGTTGAAATTATCCGGGATAAAAACCTATATGTTATGTCTCTTCTATGCTGCTCTGGGAGTGAAAAAAAAACATAGAATACTACAGCTGCTTCTCTTTCCGGGCATACTGTACAAGTCAGTAAGGGACAAGAGGATCTTGGTGTTTTGTAGGCGATGGGCTGACCACCTGTCACTACTAACCGAACTTGTACATCTCAACTATACCCTCAAAATTGGTCAGAAGTGGCACCATGTGGTTCTGTCGGCCCTTGGTGCTCTGCCTACCTCATAAGGGATAAAGGCGTGATTATATGTATGTATGTTAAGTGGGACCTGTCACAACATATTCCTGAAAACTGTATTGAAATCGGTTCAGCCGTTTCTGAGATTAGCGTGCACAAACATAGATCCGTTACAATTTTATTATATGTATAGATTGTCCATGAAAAGGAAAAACTCATATAAAACAACTTCAAAAGATTTATTTGGTGCTTCAGTAAATGAGCCTATATAATAATGTCATTAACATAACATTTACTTGGTATTGTAAAAAATTTCAGTTGAAAAAACAGTAACTCAAGCTACTCCTAATGTATTGACTGCCAGTGATACAACAGCCAACACCACAGTTCCAAAAGTGGAACCGGAGCAGTTGGATATAAACAAACCCGGTGTTCTGAAAAGGGGAGTCATCGTGTTTAGTGCCTTCGCCTTGATGGCTGGAGCCTACTTCGCATTTTACAGGTAAACTGTGTCACTTGTGGCACTGTAAACTTTTAACATTGTGTCAATTACAAAATGTAACATATAAACTGATTGAGTTAAAAAGGATATTTGATGAATGAAAAGATGTTTATAGTTTTTTTCATTATGTACTTGATTTTCCTCTCCCAGCAGTGATTTTACCTTGTAGCTTATTATCTTTGTTAGGTGATTGTATTTATATCCAAATTCCAAGTCCAAATAAATATGAATAGTACTTATTTAAGTCTGCACAAAATAACATTAACCATTCTCATGGAAAATTCAAATAAAAAATAAAAATGTTAATAAATCTGTGTCTAATTTCAGATGCAAGAAAAAACGCGATGACTTCACCAGCATGTCAAACTCATCTGATGCCAATCAATTCAGATATGGTGTTCTCCAATCTGAGGATAGGAGCAACCATGAGCTGGACCGCTTGCCCTTGACCATGGACTCAGATGACGATGATGAGGAAGACTTGGAAATATTTGACTTGGAGCAAAAGAAGAAATCAATGTCATATGTAAATTTGGAAGTGAGTGACTATGACTTGGTAATACCACCTGGTAACAGTAGAGAAGACTTAAGGGACAATCTTCTATTGGATATAGAGAATCAGTCATCAAGTTCTTTGATTAATCTGAACCAAGGTAACCGGTCAATACTATAACTTTGTACATTAGCTTGCTGTGGGTTACGTGACTTTTAATAACTGAGGAAGTTGTGTGAAAAATTGGGATAGATATAAGAAAGGTAAAGAATAAAACAAGTAATAATTTGCAAGGCGGGTACTTGTTATTAAAAATTTGGAAAATACTTGTAGCATGCTATGTTTGTAAAAGTATATGAAAAAGGCCTATAAAATAGCCTATAGGTTACAAATTATAACCAATATCATTGGTCAACATAGGATGTTACTACTTTTATAGAAAAAAAGTGTAAACCTTGCTATTGTTTTAATTTTTACTGGTGTTTGCTGACATTTGATATTTTTATTGACCAAAATTGTGTAATGTACCTATTGGGTCTCTTTTTGTTGTCATGTTTGGTACCTTCCATTTGTTTTAAATATTTCTAAAATATGAGGTGTTAGACGAAATATTTAATTTTGCATTTTAACTGTATTTTTGTATTATTTTTATTTTGGTAAAAATGAAAATCTTGACATAATATAATAAAAAAAAACATTGAAGTATCTTTGTTATAAAAAACCATGTTCATATTAAAGTTATTGTAATGTACTCACTAATAATAATTTTTTGGGCCTTGGTAAGTTTCGAGCTTAGAAGTTTAAAACCAATGAACATAGAACCAGAGCAAATTTTACTATAAAAAACCATTGTTTATTAATAATTTTAAATTGATATGGAACCCAAAAGCCCCTGGTGAAGTTGTAACGTTAACTACGCAATTAGATACTTGTTTATCCTGTGCTGTTATCTAGGAATATAATAGAGGCATTCCTGACACGACACTTGCTTACGTCACCATTAATTATGGACGTAAATTTGTGGCCCCACGCGACATTCCATTATCATTAATTGAACCTGGCATATAAGTATTTTAGTTAGGGTATGAGAATGGCGTCTTGCTATGATTCAAGAGCAAAAATCTCTTGCCAGTTGTCAGTAATGTGATGTGATCGCAAATGTGTAAAGAAGTCAATTGAAAAATTGATGAACACTCTCATTCTTCCTATACAAGTTGTATAATACAACTATGCCATGATGATTGTGTATGATGAATCAGTTAGCATAATTTAACGAAACAATGGAATCATAAGTATATCTAATAGCTCTGAAGGTGAAATTCATTAATATTTTCCGTGTAGTTATGCTGTAAACAAATTAATCAGAAACGTTATTTAGTTCTACATAGTAGCAACTGTAGAGGAAATAGACTAATAGAACACCACGATTATGTGTGCTTCTAGCTCTCATAATGCAAATACAAAGTAAAAATGTTTTTTTTTTCTTTTAATGACTGTTTTAATAAATAGATCTACATATACTACCTTTGATTTAGATGCCTAAATGAATGTTTTGTTTGTTGCAATCTCATGTTACATTTCCAAAGATTATACAGAGCTGCATTTTTAAAGTCATGATGTTAGGTAGGTAGGTATAGAATGCGCGGCGTAAGCTTAACTCTGTGTTTTGTGTGGGTGTAGATACATAGATAAGCGAGGCCTAACCTGCCCCCCTAGCATAACCACGCATCATGGATATCGTTTCGTACGATATCTTATCGTCACTATACAAAATTCAATATGTCGGCTATATTTATCGTATTTTGACAGGCTAAATGTCGATAAATCGGTTTATCATATCGTGATTCGCAGGTCATGCTAGGCTTGCTGAGGTTGCACTTGTGAGAGTACATAGATAGTGTATATGTACGTTGGCCACTAAATTTGTCTAAACTCGCACAAATGCAAAGCTGAGCTAGTTTTAGCAATGATTTTTTGACCAAACCAGAATATTGTATTTTTTTTGTGGTAAATAATGATCTCGTTTTCAGTCAGTTTTAGAACTTTCATTTTGCTGTTTAAAAGACGTATTTCATTGTCGTTTTTTCATTCTTGTTTAAGGCCATCATTATGCCCGGTTTCAAAATCGTTGCGCTAAACTGAGTCATTATTCCCAAAGCTTAGGCAAAAATGTGCAAATTGCACAGCAGTTTGCCTATTGTGTCTTTCGTGAACCTATGTGAGCCTACCGCCGCAGTTATAAGCAATAACGGGTGAATCTTCACTGAGATGTCTTTGAGTAGAATATAATATAAGATATTCTGTGCCATCTGTTCATGAATATTATTGTTATTATGTACCATCTACTGGTACTGTATGGTACTGGCTGGGTTAAAAAACATAAAATTTTAAGTTAGGTTATTCCTATAATACACAATCTCACGCGTGTTCACATTAGATGCACATATTTAGAATTGACCTTAGATCAACAAAAAGGTTGTTTTCTAATTATGGAAAAACGTGTTTCCTAGGTTATGCTAGGTTCCTTACGTATCTATCGTCAGATAGTATAGGCCAAATGTATAAAAAGTAGTCTCAGATAATGTACTTAATATTAATTAATTCATTACTATATGCGTTTGAGCGGGCTTCGATAAAGTAACATTGATACTCGATCGAATCGATAAGGCATAATAACGTTTCCACCAATAGGAAGCCTCCATTTAGTTTGTTCGTTAAATGACGTGATCAAGTTTAACTGCTATTGGTGGATATGTTACAAAAATAACGTTAATGCAAAATGATGTCTATGGGCCCAATTTTGTTATGAAGTGACACTATACAGGGTGTAACAAAAGGGTATGTTAAGCGAAAAGCTATGTAAATAGCCCACTGTAGAGAACCTGTCCACAAAATTTGAGATCCGAAATCACATTTTTATTTTTCCCGATAGTATGGTGAATTTTTAAATACTCAGGAATTTTCATACAATCTTGAATAATAAAAATGTGATCTCGAGTCTCAAATTTTGTAGATAGGTTCTCTATAGTGGGCTATTTACATAGCTTTTCGCTTAACATACCCTTTTTGTTAGACCCTGTATAAGGTCTATCCAAAATTAGTGATTATCTTTTGACACGAAACTAAGCTATTCTGGCAGTCACTTTTCTGACAGTTGGCGACTAAATTTAATTTAACGTTTCAACTTTTTTCAATTCACTTTAGGTTTATGCGTAAAAAGCTATTCTGGTGGTGATGGAACAGCTGATTTTTTTTTTATATTTCGGAGTTGGTCTCATAGTGAAAGATGTTTCTAGTCATCACTAATTTTGGATAGACCTTATATGTTTAATATTAAGGGCTTTCTGTATGTTTTCTAGAATAATACTTATATATGTATGAATCTGCGATTGTATCTATCTCATACGTAGGTATATCTAAAATTACTAATGTATAGGTATAGTCAGGGAATGAGAATATTTCGTCACACTAAGATCGGATTTAGCTTTCTGCTTTTCAAGGGCAATTGTTTGCTGCAAGTGTGTTGACAGCATAGGTTGACAGTAAGAAAATACTGTCACGAAAGGTGTGCTCCCAAATTTTTTAAAGGAAAACTGACAAACTTTCCTTTTCCGCGACTATACAATTAACTTGGCATATCGTAATATACCTTTCACCATGCTTTAATATAAATACTTATTGTTACTGTGCGATGTGTTGGGTGAAATATTGGATTAAAATCCCTTGAATATGTATGGATTGGTCACGCACGGCCATTGTAAAAAGACGCCGGACGTCTTATCCCATATTCATTGGCTGGAATTTTGAATGTATGTCATATAGATAAGTAGGTATTTTGCTTTATATTAGGCGTACCTTCTAGTAGAAGCGTCTATAAAATAACGTATATCTAAATAAAGCGTTATTTCCATACATTAGTGAGGTGGCTTAGTTAGTTCCTTTTTTCAATCACGGTCGTGAAGTTAGTCGGTCACTTATTTTATTGGCTTGTTTGGAAATATGCAAGCAATTCTGACCGTCACATTAGTCCTACCTGTCCCTTTCTCGGCCATTTATGTTAAGAATGGGGGGATAGATCTGACTAAGATTAAGTTTACAGTGTGATGGTCAGAATCGACCATAATGTGTTAGTTAAATTCTAATACTTTTTTGGGCAGATGTCAGATAATCCTAATCCAGATATTCAATATTTCCCTCAACTGAATAGTCATTGCTAATGTACATTTTTATACATAGGCTTCGATTTTCATCTAAATTAGATCTTAGGTATGTACGGTATACAAGCTAGTGAAACAGTACTATCGTGTCTCCTTTTCTAAGCTTTGGACTGTGATAATAGATGAGAGATAAAAATTATATTTTTTGGAGACTTCATACATATTGTTTGCAAAATGCGAATGTCGAAGATTCGCTCTCTCTTTCTATATTAATCTGTTACTTACCGCTAGCCATAAGTTGTTTTTTATTTAAATAAAAATGTTCAAATATTTTTTAATATTTTTTTTTATTAAAAAAGCATGTACTTACCTCTATGTACCATAATTATTTTTCTAGGTCTAGACCTTTACATGCAAAAACACTATATCCACAGATATGATATCTAATATTATAGTAAGTACTATATCCTGCTTATCTATCTAAATAGCGCAAGTAAGTAGGTACTCGCGTTTGTACAAGCATCACTACATATTATTATTATAAAACAAAGTCGCTTTCTGCTGTCTGTCCCTACGAGTATGTGTATGCTTAGATCTTTCAAACTAGGGAACGGATTTTGATGCGGTTTTTTTTTAATAGAGTGATTCACAAGGAAGGTTTATAATGTACAACAAGGGACCCGCCCCGGCTTCGCACGGGAGTAATGCACTCTCACGCGGGCGAAGCCGTGGGCGGCCGCTAGTAATATAGAGGTAGAGTATAGAGGTTTACTCCAAGCCAAAATTCCTATTAAGAGATTACATTCTGTACGGTAACTGCACTCGTAGGCATTTAGGTAATGTTTTTACCTATTAGAAAAACATTGAGTTGTATTGTCACTGGGTATGGTTCTATAAAAATGTAAGTATTAATCAAATTATTCCCTCAGCTAAATCAATAACCCCCAAAGTAACAGATAACATACCCCAACATGAGTAAACACAAATAAATACGGAAAAGGGACCACGTGATGAAAACAGAACGATGCAATTTTCATCCATGTCTCATACATACCTACAGTTAACATACAGTCTACCTTCGAAGTACATACTAGGTACATTATTTGGTAAGAAACTCCAAGAGATGGGTGTAGTTGCAAGTGTTGCTCTACTTATCTCTAAAGAGGGAACGCTCTGAAAAACGAAAACGGGAAAGAGGGAACTTGCTGACAGCTTGCCAAGGATTTATGAAGTGGAACGTGGAAATTGAATTGTAGCTTATATGACACGTTGTCGGTTTAATAGCAGTGCCATCTATTGATTACTTACTCAATCCAGTCGAGTATCGACATCTGTGTGTTAACAGTGTGACTTAATTTAGACAAATAATTTGAAATTGCGACTATAATTAACTTGCTCAAGTTGGACAGCTCACGGTGTGCCAATTTAATTTAAATCGGTTAGTAGTTTAGGAAGACGACAAACATTTTATATATATTATTTTTACTGGAAGGGAGATGCTACCAGCAGTTGTAAGGGTTATGTGTGACCTCTTAATAGAATAAGACGCGCTAATACTGTATAAAAATCAGCGTCCTTCTACCAAGTATCCACATCACTAAGGTTTTTTATTTATCGTTGATTACGTTTTGATTACGTTAGTATGTATTTTGTATTAGGTAGGTATGCTATCTATGCTGCTCTGGGAGTAAAAAAAAAAAAGTAAAATACTACAGCTGTTTCTCTTCCCGGGCATACTGTACAAGTCAGTAGAGGGACAAGAGGGTCTTGGTGTTTTATAGGCGATGGGCTGACCACATGTCACTACTAACCGAACTTGTATATCTCAACTGTACCCTCAAAATTGGTCAGATGTGGCACCATGTGGTCCTATCGGCCCTTGGTGCTCTGTCTACCCCGTAAGGGATAAAGGCGTGATTATATGTATGTATGTATGTATTAGGTAGGTAAATTATGTTTAGTTATTGGCTATTTCGAGGTTATTATTGTATAAAAATGCATGGTATTAATGTAAATATGTTAAAAGTCTGTTATCTCTAGTAGGTCCATAATAAAACAAAAGAGGTACATACATAGAGCGGTCAATTTAATTTTAATTTATATAGGTACGAATAGGTACCTTCAGCAACTTGTCATTAATTATCAAAACACGGGTCCCTTCGGTCTTTAAGCCCTATTAAAATATTATTGTAGTCTATTCCATAGATGTGTACCTCCTGGTTTGCTCCGGTGCACTTTATACTACGAGATTGGGTGATCTGTGCGAGGCATAGGGTTTAGCGACAAGAGAAGATTAAATAAGTTATTGCATATTTTTGTAGGTATGCAAGTACCTTATCTAGAGGTGAAGTACGTAACAACATTACATTACGTAGGTACCTACATGAAACCGGCGGCGGCGCAGCGGAAGCATACCTAGCAGTGCGTGCCGTGCCATTCTGATATTTGTTCTACTTACTTGACAAATAAAAATAAAAAATCTACATTATTTACAATTTTTACAACACATATAAACCTATCTCACTCGAAGATCCGCAACCCGTTTTATAGGTAGATATGTACCTAATATGTATAAAAAGATACATAGAGAATAGGAAAATCCAAGACTTGAAACAAACATCGTTAAATATTAGTTACACACATAATATCAATGTTGCGATTCGATTCGAACCCCGCGACCGACTAGTACCTGAGTCAATAGGTCGTCGAGAAGCCCTTCTGCTATTCATCATATCAATGTTTGCACCTACCTATTCGAACCCAGGACCTATGGCGTCGTAGGCAGGGTCACAACCTACTACACCAATCGGCTGTCAAGATGGGTCACAAACTCGCTATACTCTTATAACTTGTCACATATCCGCGAGGGCCGAGCCCGAGGGTCCGGCCGGTCCGGGCGGAAATGAAAAATAAACACGTCCGGCGTCGCGCGGCGCCGGCCGCGGAAAATGAAGGGCTGTCGCGACTCGCCAGGGAACGTGGAGCTACGAAAGCTTAACTGACCTCTCAATTAGATGGGAAAATACTGGGTAGGTAGATTTAGGTAATATGTAACTTTAGGGGACGACCACACAGAACAGACGTAAGACACGGACCCGTCGCAGTCGCTACTTTCATACAAAATGTATACAGCCGTCGCGACGTAAAACATACAGAAAAGACGGGAGTAGATTAAACGGGCGCCGCGACTGCGACGGGTCCGAGTCTTACGTCTGTTCTGTGTGGTCATCACCTTAGATCTAGTAAGCACGTGTCCCACTGCTGGGCAAGGGCCAAGGGGGCCTCTTAATTTTTTTTACCATTGTTGGCATATCCTGTACCCAAGCCCAAGTATGATTGCTATGGGACAACCTTTCAAACAAAAGTTGAATAAGAAACCGCTTATTACATTTAAGGTAGGTACCTAGTAAGTATTTCGGTATGGAATTTAAAAACCATAGCAAAGCCAAAGGCTGATTTGGTCAACTGATCCCCGGGATCAGTTATTTGAGGTTATTCGGGGTTTTTTCAGTTATTCGAGCGTTATATTATAATGTTTTACAGGGATCAATCAGCTAAAATAGTTAATGAGCAACATGTCAGACGCACTTCATTTGCTGTCTAATACACACACATCACATCATCTCCTTCGCAGCTCCATGTTTCGGGAACGTTGTCCAAAATTAATGTTTCTGGTCCCTAAATGAGTTATTACCCACGTTAGCGCTGTGCACACAGTCTTACAACATTTATTAACAGTTTGCGTTCCGTTTGATGGATGCTATGATCATTTTATCCTAAAATTACACTTTAATCAAACATGTGTTGGTAATTTAACGTGGGATATGCATGGCGTTGGCTGATGGATTAGATTAGAATTATGCGTTGAACAGACCATGGACTGGACAGTAGGTAATTGATAAGTCCACAACTTAATAGAATCTACAGAATTAGAACGCTATTGGAAACGTAGGTAAATGTAGGTACACTTTTCAGTATAAGAATAAAAAAATATATATTGGCAGATAAGTAGTTACTTCTACCTGTAGACATGCGTGGCTCTGGCTCTAATATTATCTTTGTCTTTTCCACACATTAAAAGTACACAGGAAAGCATGTAACATTTGTTCATGTCTCATTCCATAACATATAGACAGACGCTGGATTTCCACATAAATTAGTCACGTGCATACTATATCTACCTTTGTATCGTGAGTATTACACACATATTTACTAATTAATTCAATATCCGTTACATGCCTGGAGCTAATCAATCGAATAATGATGCTAATTAATTTGTCTGACAAGATTCAACATGTTTTGATAAGCACCTTCATCAATTGAACCCACGAATCAATACCTCAAATTACTTGGGGATTATGTATATATTGCATAAATGTTATGTACGTCTACTGCACAAAAATACCTCAGAATTCGCCTTCAAGTTATGCAACGTTAGCTATAGGTACATGGTCTTATTCTTACCAAAATATAGGCGATGTACCAATACATACCTCATCATCATCAGACTATTGCAGTCCACTGCTGGACGTAGACCTCCCCCAGGGCACGCCACAAGACTGCCATTGGGGTATTTGCCCATAGTCACCACGCTGGGCAGGCGGGTTGGTGACCGCAGTTTGTATTTTGGACTATGTTGTCAACACGCGCTGCTGCCCACCTCCCGGAAACCCTTAATAGCCTCGTACTCGTACGATACCCACGGGCAAACATGGGGTGGTACGAATTCTACCTACTCTGCCGGCACCACCTACATACATACATACCTACTTTTAGCTAATTTTCCTGTGGTTTATATTGAAAGATTGTTTAATTTTTGTACCATGCAGATAGCTTATCTGAAATAGATGCTGTCTCTATCTTGATCGAGTTTGAAAGGCAGCATCAAATTTATCCTTCAGATAGCCTATCCGTTGGGAAATCGGCCCTGTGTCTAATTGATGCATTCATTACTTATCTATATTTTTTATTGTATGTTAATACCGTTGTTAAAAACAGCTGTAACAACTTTCAATAAAATCCGATATTGAAGGTACACACCCCCTACGGTATCGTGTTTGCCGTGTGAGCAAGTTTGATTGAAACTCTCTTTATTTTGCCACATTGATTGAACTTCCGCAATTGGTTTTCTTCTTACTTTTCGGTTGTGTTTTAGTTTCAATATAAATTTGTGGTCTTAATATATCTAGCTATAGTTAGACCTCTAAATGACCAAAATGTTTTACAGTTTCGGATATTTTATGTTCTCACCTGAATCTCATGAATCAAACCTATGGTAAAAATAAATAGTACCCTATTCATGTCGCCAGAATCTACAATAATTCTTTTCACGCTAGCTTTGCGAAAGAAACGAAATGGAGAGAGTAGGTACCTATTAAAACTAACTTTTCCTATTTCAACGCCTCTGCTTATTTAATCCGCTTACGCTCGTAAACCTCTACTACGATCTGCGAATCATCTCGTACTGCTGTAGTAGGTACTGACCTTAAGATGGACGATACATGCATGTTCGCCTCGGCTGTGAATACGTGAGAGCTATTTGTTTGATAGCACAATTATCGAAAAAAAAATTCATATTCGGATTGTGTTCCCAAAATGGGGTAGCCAGTGCTACAAAATCACGCAGGAGATCTTTATAACCAGGTTTAGGCATAAGGCGGGGTCAGAGACTAATTGTAAAAGTTACATTCATAGGTATTATGTAAGTAAGTAACTTTAACAAAAGCCAATTGCTTGTAATCTCTTGTAAAGTACACCTCACCATTATTATGCATTTCTTTTGTAAATATCTCTGTATTTATAGGTAGGTACTGTTGTGTCTTGTGTACAATAAAGAATAAGACTATGATGGGTTCTTTTATTAATTAAAAAGGAATAGGTAACGTATCTTGCATTGATGCAATAAAGTGGAATTTACGTTTTACTATACTTGGGCCCCCCTTCTCAAATATTCTACTTGCAACAGCTGGTTATTAAATTCATTTGAATACTATGTCAAAAAAATGCGTAGACCCATATAGACTTGTATGAGTAGGTATGCCGAATCGAACAAGTCTGTAGCCTATCTTACATATACAGCTGAATTTATGAGACTTCAGCGTATCTAGCAGTTAGTACTTTAGTACGGATGCCCGGATACCATGAATTTTGAGTACGTGCTCTGTGTTAGTTGAATTTAACTACATATTTCTCGTTGAGTTGGAGTTTATAGTCTTCTAGGATTGTACAATGTCAGCTGTTTTCTGTTTTTAATCAGGTTAACAAAGAAATAGTCCGGGAGGTAGCGTTATGGAGTAACATAATCAAAAATTAATTTATCAGTAGTTTTAACAATAATAATAATTATAGAAACCGTCAGCTGTGAAGAAAAATCGAATGAAACTGATATATGCTCGATAGGGGGTTAATGCACCTATAGCTACCTGTCTGCTGATTCTTAATTCAAATGTCCTCATCTAAACTATCAATTGCACTCAAAAATCGGGCAACGCTACCTCCCGGACTAAAACTAATAACCAGTGGTCGGATAATCGGATGCATAAGTAATTACCTAATCACTACTGGTTATTACTTGCTTTGCCTTTTTAAGAACTTAATTTTTCGCAAAAAACATGGATACGGCTTCATAAAACTGTTTTTCAAATATACCTAAGCATAGAGGAATAATTCCTCTATGACCTAAGTCTCGAGATTCTATAAAATTCGGAAATGCAAAACTAATCGATTACATGGCATGGACATTACATATTTATCATGTGGTATTATACAAAAAAAAAAAATTAAACTACTGAAAGCCTCTTCAAAAATAAAATACACGAACAGAAAACAGCGGAAAAAGATCCGAAACGCCTTGTCTACATCGCGTGTGTTGCCAACTAATTTCCACATTTTCCTCCACTTTTTCCTGGAAAGAAACACATTTCCCGGCTCCGGAGCAGGTAGAACGAGATATAATGACTAGAACACGATTTATTTACAGCCCGCACTAGCCGGTAATGGGTAAATAATTACTCATTTTTCCCCGGGGATTACTTTGCTTGCGATAATGGGGAAAAGATTTTCAAACTTGTTAGTTTTCGTTTTCACGTTGCTGATGCGTAATTTTATTAATATTTTACGGACGTGGTTCTTATCTGAATTGAATTAGTTTTGGCGGAGAAAATAATTTGGAAAATAAACGCATTATTTCGTTAAATCAAAAATGGTGACATTAAATAATACATTTACTTATTCGATATATTTTCGAAGCTATTCTGCTGAGCCAAAAACTTATTCTTGTTCTTTGGTATTACACTGGTCCCGTACAAACACCGGGACAGCTAAATAAAATACACAACTTAACTCAACTGTATTAAAGTTTTGAAAGTCTCAGCTCAATTCAGAACCGTCCTTAGCTGTAGCAAAATGACTCCAATAATGCATCGGATCCTATAATACCGACCGAGCGGGACAATCTCGATGTCCACTGCAGTTTTGTACAACAATGATCATAAAAATGAATCCATTTTTATTGCGAGCATCATGTGATAGCCTGCGATGGCTTTGCTCTATCTAGCTTTTTATTTTCTCCTAAACTAACTGTATATTTTGTAAATAATTATAAAAATGATAATCGTGAAAATCTCATTCGGGATCCTACAGATCTGGTTTTCTCATTTTTAGGAACATAGCCGTGTGTATTATGTATATATATTTATATCACAGTAAACTGGGAGTGGTATTATGTAAATTTATAGTAAAGTTTCAGTCTGGTAGGCTAGTTTTCGTTTCCAGGCATCATAAGGCTCGTTCACGTAGCATAACATCTCTGGTAGGTTCAATGCTGTAACAACAGTGACATGAAATGCTACAGTATCTACTAATAAGTCAGTCACTCAATTGTATGGAAGTAACCGGTCAGCTCCATTCCCATTTTGTAGAGATCAAATAAATATAAATCGCTGGCATAAGACAGTTACGGTATCTCGCTCCAGTGAGCTTTATACGGATAAACAAGAGATCTTATGTTAAAGATCAACTGAAATTGAATGGCTTTGTCTGTAAGTATACAAAAATGTTTTTTTTTTTTTTTAGAATATGAGTCTGCTTTTACCTAAATATTTCATATCCGACTGAGAAAATGTTTAAAAGGATGATTGTACTAGTTTACATAATGGTTTGATTCCAAGTTAGGTACGATCCTATATTGCCTCTGAATTTTATTGGTGTACAGGACCATTTAAATATTTAAAAGCTTTCTAGACCTATTTATACTTTAATCTTAAAAATGTTGAGTACTCGTATCTGTATATTCAGTCATTTGTCTACAAAATGGTTCAGATTCAGCTTGTCAGTTATGGGTTGATAACTTAAGACATGTTAAGATTTCGATATCAAAATTCAAGTTCAGATTAAGTTCAGATACAACCATCTTCGATTTTCAGCGATAATACCAAACCGTGCTTAATTTCCTCAAAGAACAATTTAATGCTAAAGTTTCTTTTAATTGGAACCCCTTGATAACGGAGCGAAGGAAGTTTAGACTTAGAGTATTTAGAGCTAATACAAATTCTCTTAACCATTATAAAAATAAACGAACCCACCATAAATTTTATCATTGTAAAGAACGCCATTTTAAGAAATAGCAAAGTTTAAATATGTATTAATATTTCATCGCAATTTCAGTGCAAAGTTGCAAGCAAAACTGTCGCCCCACAAAATAGAGGTTTTCAAGCAGATTGTCCCAAACTTGTGCTATTATGACGGACAAAAATACTTGGCGGTAGTTTGGAACAAGTTCTGGGCTCTGAGCGTTCGTTATTGCCTTAGTTTGGCAATATTTTCCTCGTGGACAAAAGATGGCTAGTTCTTGTTAACAAACTATTGTATTGCCCACAGATTAGTGTAATAGCCTGTAATTGGGCGACGAACTGTGTTGGTTTTGAGGTATTTATTTATTTACTGTGCACTTTAAGGTATTTATTTTTATTTGGTGGGTATCTATTTTTTATTTTTGGAAGGATTTTTCTATAGTTTTTAAGGTATTTATTAGATTTTAGAAGTATTGAGTTGAGAAGATTAAGTTGCCTTTTTGAAATCATGTTTAATTGATAGTAAGATAGCATTTTATTTGACCCCATTTAACCCATTTTCACTTATTTCATATTATTAACTGGGCCTCTCTTTCATGCACGTAATATCTAACCTCATTTTTCATCCGACCTATTCTCAAAGAACATTAATACGCAAAGCAGATCTCCATTCACATTCATTTTCAATTCCCTCCAAGAAAAAGGTAGCATAAAGATCGAGATTAATTTTTTGTTCGGTATATTTCTAGTTGGTACAGTGGGTCGTAGATCGAAGTAGACTCTCAAAGGGTTCATGCAGGTTTATTGGTAGATAAAGGGGTAACTATCGATGGCTTAGGTATGAGTGACGTGTGGAGGGGTGTATTTGAGATCAGTAATGAAGTCCATGCATAGTAGACATCACAAAGGCTGTCAGCGCCAGGGGACGAGCTCGAACAGGTAAATTAATCCGATGCAATTTTATCTAGTCGCAGGTGAACTGTTCCACAATAGACATAAAATTACCTTACTAAAGAGATGATAGTGAATGTGCGTATATAGACAGATAAAATACGCTACTTAGGACCGATTTTCCCTGAAGAATAAAGCTAATGCTGTCTCTATCTTAATACATTTTTAGAGAAACACAATAAATTCATCCCGTACATAGGCTATGAATCTGATGACATAATAAATTTACTCTTAGTCAGTATATAGATTCATAGTATACTAAACAGGTAGGTAGTTTATTTATATATTAATATAGCTCGGATGAGAATTTGACCAAAACTATTCAGGCACTTCAAGAATCTGACTAACTTAACGATCCTAGTAATTCGTTTATAGAATGAGTTCACGGTATAGCGTTCTGCTGCAGGTGAAACTATTGGTAATTCGACTAACACCATTGTAGAACTCCCCTGCTATACTCATATTTAATTGGCCAGTCATGAAACACTTCATTGTCCTTTTGTAACGTGATGTGACCCCGAAGGTTTTAATACCTTTCAGTTGAAATCCCAAATATTTTCAACGAAATTTAACTCGATATTTAAAGGTGTACTAGGATCTATTTGGATACTTGATGCCTCTTTGGGAAATTGAGGAATATCTACTTTAACATTGTGAAAGGACAACCTGAGGTGAGAATTTTCTACCTGATTGATAAAGATAACAATTCATGATGCTCTTTGAAAGTGAGACCCTGCTTTTCAAGTTTCAAATTATACTTACCCATACACCTTATAGGTTAACATAAATTTTCGACTTTTGAAACGCTCTTTGAATTATCATTAATAAAATAATTTATCTGATCCGATTAATAAAATAATAATTTGATCGTTTCATCATTAAACATTGAGCTGAGGGATTCAGCTTTATTTACCGAGATTTGGCTAGTGTATAGCTATCGGGATAAAAAAATAACGTTGCCAACAACGTAATGTAAAAGAGATGGTAAAATTCGTCATCCCAGTTAATTGACCCGATAGCTCAGTTGATTAGAGCGAAAGCACGGTTTGCGAGAGGTCGTGAGTTCAAATCTCACTCGGGTGAAGATTTTTTTCATTTTCTTTTTAATATTTTATAAAATAATTTAAATGTTACAAAATGTTTGCTAACAGCTGTTATGAAAAGAGAACCTAGTATTCTCGAGATTCAAAGATCTTCAAATATAACACATATTATTAGAATTTGCAAATGTGTGATCAATTCCATCCATAGAAAAGTTGGAAAAGCACTCCTTTAAAAACTTTAAAATCAAAACCCGTAAATGATCATTGTAGACCCGTCACAACACCGTAAAATGTAACACATAATATTGGAATTTGTAAATGTGTAGATCATACGGGCATAGATTTTAAAAAAGTTAAGGAAGCACCGTTTTAAACTCTTCAAATTTCAAAACCCGTCAATGATCCTTGAGGATCCCGTAACAACACCGAAACGTATACACTGACCCCAAGTATTAAGTTCTGGTATCGCCGTCTCACTAAAGTGACTTGTTTAGAAACACAACAAGGGTAACCAGATCGTCTCATTGGTGCCCATCTCACGGACTCACTTTGTTATACCAACACCGCCCTTTGATGTAGGGAAAGCGATTTTTTAATGCATATCTTGAACAGAATTATTGATTCGGATTCTATAGATTTTTTGTTTTCCGCTACGTCAAGTGATGCTTTACATATTGAGTAGGATAAGGGAGTGCGGAGTGATTTTGAAAAGATTAAAAGGATGACTTTTTATTTGAGATTGAATAGCACATGAAAATAGACCACATGATAAGATTCTAATGGAATAGGTACGTAGCTAAACTTGATTAAATGCAAAAAGGTACCTACATCTATAGGTATATTTTATAACATGCTTTGTCCTTAATGACTGACTGACGAGCCAACGCGCAGTATATTCCTTGTATGACGTAGGCATCATAGAAAGAATTTTTCTTAATTCCTAAGGGAACGGAATTTAATGATTTTTATGTGGACTAAGTCGCGGGCGTCCACTAGTATTTATATTCTATATCTTCAAATAAGGGATCAGGTGCGAATCGGTACCTCTATTAGTAGATTTCGAGGTTTAAAAACGTAATGAGTATATAAGCATTTGAGAAGGCAGACTATCAGTGAATTGAAATGAAAAATATGATTAATTTATTTTTAAATAGCTGATCTTTGAAAACATTTTTAAACAATTTTTTTAACATACGCTGCATCGATGTAGCAGTCAAAGAAAAACTTTAGCAATTTCTCAAAGTATCCGTGCTCCCCCTAGGCAATAGTACCTCGTAAGGCTTCGATACGAATTTCTTGTCCTTCATTCATTAGCAAGTTCAATCAGGGGCCACAGGCTGCGGTTATTTATTACCTTGCATCGGCCCTCACAATTACCTAAGGAAAAAGTTACTCCATTACAGCCCCCGGGAGGCTTTCATATACAAAAAATAAGGAATTGTACACGCCATAGTGCGTAATGGATTCCGGGTTTCGATTTCGTTTCGTTTACGCACACAATGCTGAAGTTCTTATCGATATGGACGGTCGGTAATAATGATTTTTGTATTATCGTTATTTTGGTTTTCCTACTTTATTCGTAACATTTTGGAAGATTGATTTGTAATTTATTTCATTTTATATTATTTAGTTTTCCTACTCACTGAAAACGTTATAAAAATATAGGTATTCCTATCAAATGTCAAACTTTGTTCGATCGTCATTACCTACTTTTGTAAAATTTATTTCATTCTGACACGGCTGAGCATTTGTTGAACATAGATTTGACAATTGTAGATTGTTTGAGGGTCCTACGTCCTGAAACCTTAGAAAAGTTTTATTAAATTTCAATGCGCAGACGTGTCTTCGGATTGTCGGCACACCTGGGGACTGAATTACGGTGTACGTGCCGCCGCTTGCTATGCCGTTAAACCTAACGATGTTAGAAGAATTTATTGTACCTGTACCTACCTATGTCCCGACTGTGTGCTTCTTTGTTGCTGTTTGATGCAAGCGATTAGGACAGTTTCTAGTATTGTTAGAATCATTTAAAATCCCCTTGAAGGTTCGGTTTTTAGCTCATTGTCTTCATATACCCTTAAATAAATTATAAGTAGGTACTTAATATTTGTAAAAGCAATTATGTTTATCTAGTTTCCTTGTCAGGTTACGAAAATTATTTGAATCTAATAATAAAAATCCACCCAAACTACAGGTCCAGGTAAAAATAAATAAGAGTAAGCCGGGTTTCCGAACCCGGGGCACCTGCGTGGAAATGTTATTATCTCATTACACGGGTCTTCCGTTCCCTCAATTTGTCGGAAACAAACGGAATTTTAATATTATTGCCCTAAAAGTAAAATAGGGAAAAGCGCAACTAAAATGGTGATACAAATTAGTTTGAGAAATATTGCGTTTTCTGTTTAGGGCGTTGTGCGTTCGAAGATATTATTATTATTATGAAAATTATTCTGTTTTATTTGTTATTACTTACTTCTTTAGTTTCTACCTGTCCTTTTCTCTCTCAGCCATTTATGTTAAGGACGGAGAGAGAAAAAAATTAACCGAATCGACCTCCTAATGGTATCAACGCTCAAACGGGAAGATTACAAGACTTAACTACAATGAAAAGGATTGTATATCGATAAGCTAATTAATAATAAAAACAAAATTAACAAAATCTATACTATAATAATCTCACCTGCATTATAGCGAGTGGGCCAGCAGAGAAAATAATCTTTTAACGACAACGTTATAATAATCTTTATAACGTTTACTTTAGGAACAAACAGTATTCATCGTGTTTTAACAACGCAAAATCAAATTTTGTAAAAATAAAATTAAACAATATACCAATAAGATTAAAACCACTTTATAAAAATATCGAGATTCCAGCTTATAGCTTAGTTGATGATGAGTTAACATAAAATCTCACTCTGAGGTAGCCGCAGCTTTCCAAAACTTCTTTGACAGTATACCTCATTCAGCAACAAAAGTAATTCGTCTGAGGTCGCTGCATCTTTGCTCAAAAACAGTGTAACAGCGTGTGAGAGGGATTTTGCATTTTCTATGTTAACTATGTTAACTACAAAGATATAATTAAAACTTTTATCCATCTACTCCAAAAAAACCGCTGACCTATCGGTGCCTATCGGTGAAAACGTTAGGTTCAATTATTATAAGTACTCCGCTAAATTACATTGTATACGGTTTTTTGATTTATGAAACATAGTAAAGTTATTCCGTTGTATAGAATCTTCTGATTAACTTTCGCCCCGATATCAGTACTCCTTTCTTTGAAAAACTAATTTTAGAACAATTGTCCAGGCACTTCGATAGTATTTAGTGGTCACCAAGGGGCGGTCTACTATCAGTTTTCTTAAGCTATGGGAGGAGTCACATGACGCACTGGGAGTATTCTGTGACTTGTCAAAAGCGTTTGATTGTGTCCACCATGAAATTTTAATTCGAAAATTAGAACATTATGGACTGATGTCCTATGAACGAAAAAAGGTAGATGTGAACGGAAAACGATATCACTGGGATATCACAATATTGTCCCACAAGGTTCAACGGTCCGTCTTTATATAAATGATTTGCCATACTTTGTAGGTAATGAGCATGAAATAGTACAGATGGTATTTTAAAGAGGCAGCTATCGTATATGACGTGGTGAACAGTGCTCTCTCTAAAGAGGCAGCTTAGTAAAATAATGACGTTGAGACATCTCTAATTTTCTAC
Organism: Carposina sasakii; assembly: GCA_014607495.2. NCBI lineage: Eukaryota > Metazoa > Arthropoda > Insecta > Lepidoptera > Carposinidae > Carposina > Carposina sasakii. The sequence continues at coordinate 10,670,665 of CP053154.1, forward strand.
TCCCAACGTGAAACAATTAGAAATTGGTTTACTGGATAAAGTGGATTCGACTGTCCTAAACTTTGGATGCCAAATTAACATTTTCCCAACGTCTAAGTAAGAAACTTCTTACTAGTTTAATAGTACTGACAATGTCGAGACTGGGTTAATAATTTTATTTTAATTTCCAAGTATAATCTGTATTTTTTTGGGGAAGCGCAGCTCGCATAACTTATCTTACAAAAAAGAGTTGTCCGTTAAACTTAGCGGTCCAGGGTCCTCACATTGAAAAACTAAGTAGAATATAATGACTAGTTTAGTTCTCCAGAATTATATGGTAGTTAAGAGTATTCTTTGACAGGGTGATTTTTGGTCGTCAACGTTCCCGCAAACTACGGAATTCTCCTTTCACGATCATTTTAGCTATTCCTTGGAAGCATATGACAGTGTACTGGTATTTCCAAAATATTAGGGTCCAAAGGGAATAGACGCGCTGATTGCACATAGACGCGCGTAGCAGGATTTCTTACACGAAGATAATTTTCTGTCTATCTAACATAAACACTAGACACTACTAGACACTATAAGGGTTCGCCACGATCACGTGAGTAATTTAAAATTAAAAAAAAAAAAAAAAAATTCCCAGCAAATTTAAATTTTTTTTTGGCATAAACTTGACTTTATTTGATTCATATAGAGTACGTACCCTTCGAATTAAAGTATGGCCACATTATTATATAGTTTAATCGAATTTAGTCCCTAATCCTTAATAAAAGTTCTGTAGCACATAGCAAGATGTTGTTGCTCAAGTGTTCCCGTCTCCGCATAAGTCAGTAAATATTCATGGGTCAATTGCAGTACTTGTCTACCAAGCTCCAGATACACCGTTCAAAGGGATTTAAAAACATTGTGAAGAAAAAACTTGTAGCAGTATTAGAATCATCAGCATGGAAGTGAAGCTAGCATCAAGTTAGCAATCTTGACTTTTCAAGTATTAGCTTAGTAGGCCCTACACATACTAATAGTGTTGGTGAATGTGACTGTCTCCCATCGCTATATAATGTTCATGTGAGCTTCATCATTCTAATGCATAACTATAGGTATGTTTATTCATGTAGTTCTGAATGACATGTTAGCTCTTCTATTCACATTTTACACTTGTACTACTAACATAAATATATATTTTTTTTATATTTTATAGTTTAGTTTAGTAGATACTTATTTATACTTGTACTGTACACAACTTATACAGTTTAAATTTCATGGACCTTACATCATCACAGCATGCATCAGATGTTGATTCAATTGTGTATACCTCACAATATTTAACAACTAAATGCTCATGCAGTACTGTTATTATCTAAGGACTTCTGTAGCTAATCAATGTACAGCGGTCTGTTGATTCGAGTAACACTACTTGTTTTACTACTGGATATCCATCTTGACCAATTTCTTCTTCCAAATATATATTTAACCGTTAATTCGGTGTCAGCACAGCCATAATGTTGATTCAAGTAACACGTTAGCCCTATACTACTAAATAGTTTCCATCGACAATTGCAGTACTCCCAACTCTAACCGTTAAGGAGTTCTGTAGCTTCAAAGCATAGAAGCATCAGATGTTTATTTGTAACACGTTAGCCCTACATATACTAAATAGTTTCCATGACCAATTGCAGTTGTATTCCTAACCGCTAAGGAGTTCTGTAGCTTAACCATCATCACAGCAGCATTGTTGATTCAAGTTACCTCACAAGCAACAAGTTAGCCCTACATACCACTATATAGTTTTCGACCAATTGCAGTACTGTCTCCCAACTCCTTTAACTTCTGTAGCTTCATCATCAGCACAGCAGCATCAGATGTTGATTCGAGTAACAAGCCCTGCATATACTAAATATTCCATACAATTGCAGAGTTAAAGTGTAGCTTCATTCAGCACAGCAGCATCAGATGTTGTGAATACATACTACTTAATAGTTTTCATCGACCAATTTGTCTAACTCCTAATAAGGAGTTCTGTTTTCATCATCAGCACAGAAGCATCAGATGTTGATTCAAGTAATCGTTAGCTCTACATACTACTAAATAGTTTCCATTGACAGTTGCAGTACTGTCTCCCAACTCCTAACCGTTAAGGGTTCTGTAGCTTCACCATCAGCACAGCAGCATCAGAATTCAAGTATACCTCACAAGCAACAAGTTAGCCCTACATTCCACTATATAGTTTCCAGACCAATTGGTAGTCTCCCAACTCTGTAACGTTAGTTCTGTAGCTTCATCATCAGCACAGCAGCATCAGATCTTGATCAAGTAACACGTCAGCCCTACACTACTAAATAGTTTCCATCGACCAATTGCAGTACTGTCTCCCAACTCCTAACCGTTAAGGAGTTCTGTAGCTTCATCATCAGCACAGCAGCATCAGATGTTGATTCAAGTAACACATAGCCCTACACACTACTTAATAGTTTCCATTGACCTGCAATACTGTATCCCAACTCCTAACCGTTAAGGAGTTCTGTAGCTTCATCATCAGCACAGCAATAGATGTTGACACCCTAAAGCATATACCTGAGTAGGATATGATTACGTAACAAAAGCACCATACGAGCATACAATTTTCGGTGGTTGCCCTAGATTTCTCCTGGTCCCATCATCAGATCCTGACCGTGAAAATGGGACCACCCAAAGAACTTATCCAACCAAAAAAATTTTTGAAATCCGTTTATAATTGGAAAATCGGTGAACATACATAAAAAAAAAAATATTATACATACAGACTGAGAACCTCCTCCTTGAATAATAACCTAAAAATGTAACGAAGATATTATTATTATTATGAAAATTATTCTGTTTTATTTGTATATTACTTACTTACTTAGTTTATGTAAGTAATAAGCTAGAAAGAGAAATATTTGCTGGTTTATATACGGTTTTAAAAATATTTTCTAATAAGGTTTTCTATTACATTTTAATATTTAGGTAATGTGAAATATTATGGTTGATTCCGGCAGTCACACTTAAACCTAAACGTTAATTTAGTCCTACCCATCCTTTTCTCTCTTAGCCATTTATGTTAAGGACGGAGAGAGATATTCAGATTCAGATTCAGATCATTTATTTGCATAAATATGGGTACATAATGGGATAGACCTGACTAAGATTAGGTTTAGGTATGTGACTGCCGGAATCGACCCTACTAATGGTATCAACGCTCATTGACATTATTGGTAACCATTCAATTACTAAAAACCCATAGTTTAATAACTTTCAAAGATAAAAAAAACTACATTGTCTTAGGATAGCAATGTATGGTACTACGAGTAGCTCAGTCAGCCATAAATGGATCAAATTATATTAGAGGATACTCTCTACAATGCTTAAAACTGCTCGATAATGGTATTGGATATCTATCGGTGAATTGTTGATTTAGTAAGTAAATTAGCGTTAATGATTATTTGTTCATGGTCGATTTACATGGAGTAAAGTGACCATTAGGGTGAATACATTAAGAAACAGTAACTAATACAAATTTAAGAACTTTAGTTCATCGTAGGAAGTCTCGATAAAAGTGATGTGTGGGGTTTTGAGCGATGGAATAAGTATGTAAGTAGGAAAGATTGAGATATTTAAGGAAGGTTTAAGAGTATCCCATTGATTACTCTTGTGGTGTGCCCTGGGGGAGGCCTACGTCTAGCAGTAGACTACAATAGACTGATGATGATGACCAGAAATTGTGTACTATCTAAAGCCTAAAACATACTCCTTGGCAGAGCCAAAGAAAGATAAAATAATATATTAAGTCCGAACTAGTTCCAATATGTATCATAAGCTATTAAGATATCAGCATAATATGGTTAGCATAGCGGGCCAGACATACAGTGACAAGTTGCTTGCTCGTCGCCTGAGAGAACGACTTTAACTCTCTCTGTCGACTCTTACGGCATGACCGGAAGGAGATGCTCCTGATATATTCAAGTAACCCCTCATAAGCACAGGGCTTAAGCTTAAACTTAAGTTTATACACATTTTTATAATGCATGTACTTTGTAGAAGTTGGATATATTTTAAAACAAACAGAACTTGGTAATTTTAATTCTAAAGTGAGCAGACTAAACTTTGCCTGCTTTCGACGTTATCCTTTCAACTTTCGAGCTTATCAAAGTTAATGTTTCTCACTTTTGTAAAGACCGAAAGTTATGTATAAGTAATAAAAATAAAATTTACCGGAGAATACTACTTCACTAATCTTATCTACTTTAGATACATAGTAAAATGAGAGTAGTTTACTGCAGAAAAAAAATGTAAATAGGTACGAGGATTATGAGAAACTCTTTCTTTTGCAGCGTTATTAGTAGGTACACATTAAGCAAATATTTTACAATAGATTTATTTGCATTTACTGTCCTTACTTACTTACGGTCCTGTAGGACCTCTTTTATGATCTTGGATTTCTGGCTACCACATTTTGGCTACCACACAGCCTAGATATTTGGCGCAATTAGTTTTACCTCTATTTTAGTATCAAGGATACTCGATTACACCTTCTTCACTATAAGTATTTACTGAAAGAAGAGATTTATCCTTTTAGTGGAAATCGCATTCGTTATCAACTTTGCGTTCAATTCTCCTAAAAGTCCCTATCTTAATGCGTGAAGCTCGTGAAATATGGCCCAGGAAATGGCGATAATTGAATAAAAAGACTGACTTTCACTGCATAAATGGAATTTAGATAAGGTGAGATAGCAAACAAGAAGTTCTATCTGAGTTTCAACGTGAATAGCGACAGAGTGGAATACGTAGGCAGTAAGCAGTAGGTTGAATAAAACATTTAAGCAATGTTGCCGCTAAGAACTAATCTGCCTCATATCATTAGCTCATACCTTTAAAAAAGCGAAGTTTTACAAGCTATGGAACTCCCAGCCTGAATCCCTGTTCCCCATGAACTATATTCTTGCGGTCTTCAAATCGAGAGTGAACCGGTTTCTTTTAGGCAAGCGCGCTCCATCTTAGACTGCAACGGTGCTTACCATCAGGCGCGTTGTGGTCAAGCGTAAGCCTATTTAATATAAAAAAAACTAACTATATTTTCAAGTCATATTTGAAATCTTTGAATATGGCCTAATTTCTAGTGCTCCAATACTAGAGGTCTATCATCAGCTCACAAAATGTAAACTTGTCCCTGGCCATTCGGAACTTTAAAATTGTATCTAATGGAATCCAAATTTAAATGTGAATGTCGTCACTCGTGGTAAGTTACCTACTTTCAGGGAAATATGGTTACCTCACATTGTAAAAATCGCATTTCCGTCACTTGACGTAACGCAGGTAACGCGGGTATGACGCCGTGGAATCGCAAATGTTGCTGGCGTCATGTCTTGCGTACCAACCGGGCAAATTGAGTCGTGTGAGTATTTGTGCTTAAAGCTGTGCGTACATACCGCATTTGTACAGTACGTTTGTTTTGGGCCTAAGTAAATAAAATACGTTAGTCGCACAATGGCGGACGGTTAGAGATAGTAACTCCGTAATTTCAAGTCTACGTATACGATATATTACAGCCACGTATGTATAGTTTAATATCTAAGTGGTAGAGTGTTCTAGTACTTTTATTATTATATGCAAATTTTAATAGAAAAGCGAGCAGTAAAATTCTGCTAGTACAGCTTCAAACATTTAAGAATTACATTAAACTGCACGCCTTACCCAACCGTGACCTGACGAATAAATTAAATAAAACTTTTTTCTCGTAAATCAAATAAACCCTTTTTCAAATCCGTCATACCTGTTCGTACCCTTATCCCGCGATTTAGCGACAAGGCGCCGGATTGGACGAGGCGGTCGCGCCGTGACAATTTTCCACTAGGGAGTTTTATATTACGCGGTATCACGAAACTTGGTGCAGTGGAGTTGTTGCAGTACTATTTTACACTCGTATAAACGATAATATGTATTTGGGTGTAAAAATCAGGCTACCTTATACTCGTAATATGAATTTCATACAAACGATGTATCTTTTTGGATCATGTACGTTCGGTGGCATGCCTTCGAGTAAATATAGTGGTAAGCTTGGATATAATAGTACGTTTTTAAATTTTTTACCTAGAAAGACTTGTTATTCTGATATATAGGTAACATGATAAGTGCAATGCATTTTAATCCGCTTTTGAATAGGTACGTGTATAAAATTTTTATCACACAATGTATTGTCGTCGGTTCCATTTAATATATGCCATCATCAGACTATGAGAGTGAGGGAATAGAGAGAACACCTATGTTTGCGCATACACTTGTGCATAATAATATCTCTCGCGCAGTTATATAACTTCGTTGAGATGGCCACCATGTTCGAAATATGATCTGGAGGATATCATCATCATACATGTCAAGATTTTGCTCACCACTCAACGTTTATACATATACATATAAAGAAAGAAGTCCGCCATATTTCTTCTTCCGTGTGGAACCATCTGGATCTAGCACGTAGCTTGAGGAGCTGTGATTATTTGATTTGTCTTTATTCGTGTGAGCTGCGATGTAAAACGAGTGAAGTGGGTTATGTTTGGTTGGGAGAGTCGAACTTAAAAATGTGGTAGAGTATATCAACTCCTTTATAAAATACTAATGATTTTTAAGTGTAAAAATAAGAATAGACACTGTTTAATTTGGCAGATATTCAATGTATTTTGCTGTCATGAGCAATGAGCATGTTAAACGGGTGTGTAACCGTATGTGCAGCACCGTATGTACCTTTTTAATGTGTCAACTTAAACTGTCACAAGCACTATTATCATCATCTTGCGAGAAGAAAACCATGTCTATTAACCTCTTTAAAATCTCAATCTCAATTTAAACTAAATTAGCCACTCCACTTCCAATTGGTACGATAAATCCATGAAATTAGACTTTCAACGGGATGACTGAAAATATTTTTATTTCCAAAAGACCGTGGAGTCTCCCTAAATCTTCCAAAGCCATTGTGTTCGACACAAAGAGACCTGACGGGGTGTATCTCTTTAATCCAATGTTGCAATTTATTTTATAAACATCCCATCATTTTCGGTTTAATAATGCCATTGTCCCGAACGGGTAACAAATTATGCAACAGCTTTATGGGCGGTAACGAAGTAACTGATTGATTTAAGAATTAATGATGTTACAAATGGTGTGGTCAATTTTAGATAGGTTGATAGAGTTGTTGACATTACATTTTCTGGAATATTAAGCCAAGATCCGTTTATTAGGGGAAGTTATATTACTTTTTGGAGATGATATGTATGTACAATTTCATTCCAAATCAATGCATGTTTGTTCATCATGTATGTTTTTGAAATTTAGAGTAAGTTTTTTAAATAATGTTGGTATATAGGGTCCTTTTATAAGTGATTCAGAACAACTATGTGTACCTTAGCAAAACATATCTTTATATCCTTCCATAACAAACATGTAAAGCAGATCATCTTTTATCTGAAGAGCACTCGCAGTACGTTTGTGTAGGGATAAATTTGCATTTCCCTCATTATTTTAACGTTTCTAACACCCGAAGTCAGCCGTAATCATTGTGTGATAGACAGGGGAATTCCCCCGGTTGAATTATGCCACGTCACGTTCGACTGGCGGCTGAACCTTTGTTTTGTTTAATTACCCTGAGCAAAGCCAGGGGAAGAACTGGTAAGGTTTCGCATATGACGTGCGACGTAATAGTATGATTAAATCATAAGATGTAAGAGGAATCACTTTGCTTAAACTCAATAGTCCAGCAGTTGTAAGAAATTGCAATCAATGGGCACAAAGTTGAAGTAATAACTGAGTTGCCCAGCTAAGTTGCAAGTTAGCAAGAAGTGGCTGCCGCACGGACAACTCTACAAGTTGCGTCGTTGGTTCTAAGGCGGTTCTATTACTATAGTTTCTGAAATGTTGCTGATTCTAGTCTTCTACCTAGTATTATGGGAAATTTAAATTTCATCTCCTAGGTACGATATAATATGTAATAATACTGATGTTATGTAGCAAATTGTATTTTATGCGACTCCGTCCGCGTGGTCTAGGGGAAAAAAAAATTCAAAAAATCATTGTTTTGGGTACTATTGCGTTGATAAAGTTATTCTATAATAGTTTTTCTTATATATCTTCCATGTACAGACAGCGATCCGTTACATTTTTATTATATGTATAGATAGAAGATATACAGTAACAACAAAGTAGGGGGAGTAAATTATTTTTTCTTATAGCGCTAATAGTTGAAACAGTACTTAAGGGTAGCTCCTGGGAGCCTGTCTTGTGAAACCTTACTTACCTTAATATTTTTACATATTTTTAACATCATATTTACGGACGTATAGCTAAAAGCTACATAACTTAATAATTTCTGGATATTTAGACTAAAATCCAAATGCGAATTCTATCAACTACATGGCCACTAGAATGTAGTTCCCTACAAGTTTCTCCATAGCTCTCTGTAATATATAAATTTATGGAGATGTAATATACGTCTTTGAACCAAGATTATATTTGAAGCTAGATGCTGGAAATTGAATTTATAGCCTTAGCGGGTTTGAGGCGGAAATTATTATTATGAATATACGGCTTATATATATAAAGACTTTAGAAATTGTTTGTTATTTTTATTTAATAGAAAACTTAAAACATATTCATGTATTTTAATTTTTTTTCTATGTAAGTATAATATTTTATATAATAAAATATGAATAAAACTTTATCCTTCAGATAGGCTATCTATGACCATTTGAAAAATCGGCCTTAAGTCTTATTCTTATATCACAATTTACAATCTACTAGTCAAGGCGGCCCTAAGTCTGATCACAATTTATATTCTAGTCTTCGTAAAATTAATCCTAGCATTCAATATGTACCTACCTAACTCCCAAAACAAAGTATTTAAACTTTACTAATACCATTCGCCATCGTGGAAACGATTGAATAAAATAAATGGGCAAAACTCCCAAGTTTTGACGTAAAAATTTACGCACATTTTTTCAGTTACAATGTTGTCAATCAGTCTGCGAGGTTCGCCTCCTTTGCCTCGCTGATTTGATTGGAACTTCCCACACACCTGATACCCGGAAAGAAGCACAAATATAATGTTTCCGAACGACGCCGAATACGCGGTTAGGGCGAATTCGTGTTCTGCGGTTCTCACTTGGATGAACTGTCGGTGAAATGAGTTTGGATTCATTTGATAAAAGATTTAGGCCGTATTTAGACCGCCAAAAATGAGCGAGCGTTACGCAGCGCAGTTTATTGTATCTCCTAATACTTACTTACAAATTCACTGTATTATCGCGCTATCCATAGAAGCTTACAAAAATATCGTTTATTTTAACGTTCATATTAGAACTTACAATTGGCAGCCGTTTCCTTAGGGTAACGTTGGACAGTGTAGCGACTTTCATAATTTAAAGGTAGTTTGTGATACAATTTTGTCTAATTTTTAAACTATTATAATGATTCATACATTATAGGATTATGTAATATGAAATTAGATGAGTTGTATCATCTATTTTCATATTAAATAATATAAAAAAGTAAGAATCATGAGAGGTTTATTATTTACCTGATGTCCATTTCACAATGGTTTTAAAACCATTGTAACCTAAAATCCAAAATAAAAGTTATTTCTAACAATTCTCATAAGATAGAATATAGGGCGCTTTAAAATAGGCTGCATGCTGTCGCTTTAGCGAAACGATATTGGCAATGTGACTGAGCCTTTAGTGTGTAAATTTTTTGAATTGAAAACTGCGCAGTAGCGTGAACGCGCACAATTACCTTGAGAAGCGTTTGAAAACTCGTTATTTTTGTGCCAAAAACGCATCGACTGATCAACAAAAGTGTTTTGATCAGCAGCTTATTATGTTTGCAGCTGAACTATTATATCCTAGATTACGACATATGTACTGCTAATCATTTCTCAGGTCTCCGTCCGAATGATTTGAAAATGCATATTTTTTATACCTATTTATTTATTGAAATATTTTTTCTGGGATAAAAAATGTTTAGTGTACAAAGTTCCCTTATAATAAGAGAGCCAGCATACTAAAAATTACCTACATTATATTTAACAAGTTCATAAATAAATATAATCAAGGAGATAAGTACATAATGCTATAAAATTTCATAACACAAACAATGAGACACCGAACACTCAAACAAACTGAACTTATTTCATTAAAAGTGTAAGGTACGCACGGCTCCTTCTGGGCCCATCGCGGAGTTAACCACGGGTTAAAATTGTTCGCTCAAATTCGTTTTACAACCCTACTGTCCGGGAAAGATTACGGTGTTACAGATAGGAATTATTTTTGTGGATAAATACCTACATTAGTAGGTAATCTAAAGAAATTTACACAGTAATCAATGTTTGATAACCATGAAATTATTGTGGTTTGATAGTGCTTTTCTTATTACCTACCAGCTTCACATGCAAGTGTAGCCTCATGATGTACAAAAATAGAGTTTGTGTAGGTATTATAAAGGCAATCGTAAAATATTAATGCGTCTGTATAAATAATGTTTAAAGTAAGTAGCATACAAGAAAATAAAAGCTAATTAATGACAATCTCCAAGCAACAGTTATTTATAAACAACCAACCTTTCAAAATAGTCAATATGAAAGGCCCATTTTTCCAATAGTCAGATAGCCTATCTTAAGGCAAAAGCTGATGCTGATCTATCATTCATCATCATTCATTTACAGCAATGAGAAGTCCACTGTTGGACATAGGCCTCCCCCAACAACCTCCACTCCGACCGGTCGGAAGCAGCCTGCATCCAACCGACGCCCTGCGACCTTGGCCAGGTCGTTCCGTCCACCTCGCGGGTGGCCTTCCCACGCTGCGTTTGCTGATCTTTCATGAACAAGTTTTATAGAGATACAGCAACAAATTTATCCTTCAGGCTATCTAATTATTGAAAAAAAGGCCCTTACAAGAATAATTAAATTATATTTTTATACACATATCAACTTATTCATGAAATATATAAATTCAAAGTAGATAGGCACTATGTAACGAAACAGACTTGTTTAATCTATGTTTAAACACATTGTTCGACGTAGGGTTGGCAGCGAAGGTGGGATTGGTCCCATGACAATACGAGTTCCAGAACTCAGGTTAACCGGGCTCAGTCGGCCTCATTTTATAACAAATTGCCTATCGAATGGAATTAGACCATGTAGCGGAAATTTTGAAAATAGTCATTATGAAGAAAATTATTGGAGGTAAATTTTGTTAATATTATTTATTCCTGTGTAGGAAATTCTTATTTTCTATCGTACTCAAATAAATGTTACTAACTAGTTGTTAACTAAGAAAATGTGTTGTGAATTTAAATAGGTTTTGGTATATGGTTGTCTTTTGATTACATACATATAGACATGGATGTGTTCTCGAAATGGAGTAGCCTTTAGCCTAACATTTAGCATAGCAATCTTTAGATTTGATTGAAGAAAAACAGGTCGAGAATTTTATTAGTGAGCATAGTTATTTAGGTATTGATTAGTGTGAAAGTTTAACTTATTTTAAGAGCACAGTATATAGGCAGGTATAGATATATTCTGCCTATACGTAATAACATTAGACTAATGTGCCAAATATTGTTGTTAACTCCATGAGCAGTAATCGTTTAAACGCGCTCTATCTCATAAACCTCTTGCACAAACTATATTGTGTTATATATATATAGTGTTGTAGGTGCAAACATTGATATGATGAATATCGATGTTTGTTTCCGAGTCATGGATGTTTCTATACTTATCTATGTATTTATATACCGTTGCTTAGTACCCACGACACAAGACCTTAGGGATCTTAATGTGGAACTAGGTTAATGTGTTGTGTAGTGTGTGAATATTTATTTATTTATTTATTTATATGTATAAAGTTCCGGGTCATATAACGAACAATATAATATAAAGTATTTTTCACAAAAAATCTGATGCGAGCAAAAGTCGATCTCATTTGTGATTCCAGACGCCGCTCGGTTCGTAAACTTTTATAGTTTCCCGCTTAAAGTTTCATGAATTTAATCATAGCAGGACATTTTGTAATCATTTTTACGTACAAAACTTTACGAAAATCACATGAATATTTTAAGATTAAACTTAACTCGGGCAGACGTTTGTTTTGGATGAACCGGGAAATTGTTTTACCGGTCTCTTTAAGAGTTTATTATTTTTAAAAATAAAGCTTTTACGAAGTAGGTGACATTAACCCTTACCTATTTAAGTATCACCCCATGTCTGCCCGTGGGTATCGTACAAGGCGATTACCCTTAATCGCCCTTAAGCGATAACCCTTATTCCGGGAGGTGGGCAGCAGCGCCTCCCGTGTTGACAACATAGCCCAAAATACAAACTGCGGTCACCAACCCGCCTGCCCAGCGTGGTGACTATGGGCAAATACCCCCATGGCAGTCTTGTGGCGTGCCCTGGGGGAGGCCTACGTCCAGCAGTGGACTGTAATAGGCTGATGATGATGATGATTTAAGTATACCTATATTTATGTAACGGGTCGTCGGTGTAATACTTTTAGGCATCTGTTTAAAAATAAAATATATATTATTGCAATGTTAAATTAACAAACAATAATGTTAATATTCTCTTAACTTTTGTCCACAAAGAGTTAAGCAAATCCGAGAGATAAACGTTTTTTTTCAGCATCCGAACCACGGACAAACAGTCGTTACTTAAATTGTGTTTGTCTTTCCAGACCAGAAAGACTTTTACAGACAAATCATGCTTCCGAACTTCTTGTTAACCTGCAAGAAGTCGTTAAATTATATTATGTACCTATACAGGGTGTAATAAAAGGGGTATGTTAAGCGGAAAGCTATGTAAATAGCCAACTAAAAGGAAACAACCCACAAAATTTCAGACTCGAAATCACATGTTTATTTTTCCAGATATTATGGAGAATTTCTAAACAACACAAGCAAGTTCATACAAATTTGAAAAATAAACATGTGATTTCGAGTCTCAAATTTTGGAAATAAGTTCTCCATAGTGGGCTATTTACATAGGTTTTCGCTTAACATACCCTTTCTGTTACACCCTGTATATAAATGACAAAATACAAAACCTACATAACTATGCAACGTTAAATATAACAAAAATTTATCCAAAGATCAGGCGTCTTCACAAAGTTAGAATGATTCAGGTCGAAGTCAACAAAATCAAAGTATTTAAGGGGCGGTCCATTGGTTCAGCGCTTCATTAGCCAAAAGGAAAGGTAATAAAGGGCCCATTGTCTAACTTTTTGCAAGAGCACTCCAAACTTGGCAGCGACTATTAAACTTTACAGAGCGACCTGTCACCGTAACTTTCTAATAAATTCATCCATCCGAGCACAACGACATTACGTACAGCCAGCCGCGACAAAAGCATCGCCGTTTGAAAGCCATTCGTTCATCTATCAGAGTGACACGCAATCAAACAATACAATAAAACTTCTCTTCCGAAAAATACTTGAAAATAATTCTCCATTTAAATTCAGGAGGGGCTGTGACGAGTTTTGCGCTAACAAAGGTTTTTCTTTTCCTCGAAGGTAATAACCGACGAGGTGCTCAGTATATGCGTCGTGGAAAGGTCTGTGAGGAATGAAACGCCAACATGGAGCTTAAAAAGGAACGTTATTCTAAGTGCGATACTTCGTCTTGTTTCGTGCCGAGTTTAAGAATTATTTCTTTGCCTGCTCTTAGTAAACGTTAGGTATAGGAAGAATCGTGTTACGTTCATTTTTGTATACATGATACGCAATTTTAGGACAAACTACACGACGAAATAAGTTATTTACATTATACTATCTTTTTACTTTGAGTACTTACTCAGTGTATTATTATTATTATTATAATGTCACAATAAAAGATTACACATACATACATATAATCACGCCTTAATCGCTTACGGGGTAGGCAGAGCACCAAGGGCCGATAGAACCACATGGTGCCACTTCTGACCAATTTTGAGGGTATAGTTGAGATGTACAAGTTCGATTAGTAGTGACAGGTGGTCAGCCCATCGCCTACAAAACACCAAGACCCTCTATTGACTTGTACAGTATGCCCGGGAAGAGAAGCAGCTGTAGTATTATACGTTTTTTTTCTCACTCCCAGAGCAGCATAGAAGAAGCACAAGATTAAAACTATTGTTTTCTGGACTACTCTATCTGGTACGAATATTAGCTATCTACCCAAAAATACTCTTCAAGTAGGCTATTAAAAGACTAACATGTAAATGTTTCCCATGAAGCCTCCATTAAGCATATAACTATAAAATGCGCAATTTAAATTGAATCTGCATTCTGTATAAGTTATGTAGCCAAAATGAACTACTATTCCTTAACATGACGCGTGACAGCCAACAGCAATCAGCTGAGTAATGACGTCATGATGACAGTAATAAGCGTTATGAGTTCGGAAGCGCGATGTAAGTATCTCCATCTGTGTTCCGCTGCTCCCGTGATAGTTTGATAGTATAGAGGTACAACCTACGTAGGCATACATGTCGTTCCTTATACCTTATGTTATAGGTATAGTTGTCAATTGGACCTAAGTTATTAATTATATTATTTATACACTTATATAATTATGTTATTTATACACTGTTTATGTTAAAAAATTTACTCAATGAAACATTCATAAAAAGGAGAAAATTAGAATTGCAAACCAATTTTAAAGGAGTATGCAGCTTTAATAAGTATTACTTAAGCACGGCGAAATTAAAGGTAGGCATTTTCCAGAATTGGAATCTGGCCTCAAATCAAAATTATAAGTTACTTATTAAAAAAGATAGAGAAATGCATGTCATGTCTCCTTTCTAAATCCATATCAATAAACAGTTGTTTTTATTTTTTAACCCCCGACGCAAAAACGACGGGGTGTTATAAGTTTGACGTGTCTCTGTGTGTAAATGTGTATGTGTCTGTCTGTGGCGTCATAGCTCCCAAACGGATGATCCGATTTTAATGCGTTTTTTTTTGTTTGAAAGGTATATTTTGCAACGTGTCAGACTAATTAACATGCTTATTTCAATGTCCTGAAAGTCGTCCCGTCTGACAACTTTTTTTTATTCAGTGTTTCCGACTACTACGCTTAATACCCAACATCAAAGCGCAGAATATTTATAAAATTTTCCATCCTCGTTGAATATTGTTCAGCATGCAAAATAATATTCAAACTAAAATGAAAGCTGTAACACCATCGTATAAGGCATAAATTGGGCTGTCTTTTGAATTTAGGTGCATTGTAAAATCTAGATGGGTCAGTAAAGTGGGCCCGAAGTGGAACAGCTCCCAAGCGATGAATATCCGAGCTTGTATGTAACAAGGATGTAGGTGATAATAGTCGACATATGCAGATTAAGCGATTGGCTGATTATTCTGGGGGTTTTGCTATAGCCACAGTGGGACTTAACTTGATTCTACGGACATTAATTTGAGACTTTGCTCGTTTTAGTGGGAAAGTTTTGGGAATTATGCTTCTATGAAAACGCATTCTCTTATTGCTAGATATTTTCTCCATTGTTCCTTATTTATGAAGTAGAAATACATAGAATGGCAGTAAATAAAACAGAACAGTATAATATTGTCTTCTACACTAATATTATAAAGAGGAAAACTTTGTTTGTTTGGTTGTAATGAATAGGCTCCGAAACTACTGGACCGATTTCAAAAATTCTTTCACCGTTAGAATCCTTATTGGACCTGGATGAATATAGGCTATAAGAATTTCCCGATATTCCCACGGGAAGGCGACCAACGGGAATTTAATATTTTTTACGAAAACCGCTACACATATGAAGCTGAAATCGGGCATATATGTTCATTGGGGACAACGAGGAAGGACTAAAAACGGATTTCCCGAAATTCCCACGGGAAGGGGACCAACGGGAGTTGCAAATTTTTACGAAAACCGCTGTACCTACATATGTAGTTGTAGCTATGTACTGATATGTACAGAAGCGCTATCATGTGGTTCTATCGGCCCTTGGTGCTCTGCCTACACCGTAAGGGATAAAGGCGTGATTATATGTATGTATGTATGTACCGAAGCGAAGCGAGGGCGGGCCACTAGTGTATTATATTTTTGATTTGTTTCAAATTAAATAAACGGGACATAAAAGTTTATCTTGATTTGTACAAAGTATAGACGATTCTATGACATATTTTGCCGTATTGTGAAGTTTTATTCTAAATAGACACACATAAATTAAATGACTAATCTCTCAAGTAGTATTAAATTAATTATGTCTCTTAATTACATCTAGTAAAAGATAAACAAAAAAGTATTTTACTCTTAGACTCAAACTTTGTAAAACAGTTAAGGCAGGCAACGTAAAACAGGGATGCTTGCTGTAAAAACACAGACAAGACAAAGTATTGTAGAGTAGAAGCGCCTCGTAAGTTACCGCGAACGTAATAGGAAAGCTTCTGTAAATCCTTTAAAAACGGGAGCCTCAGGGTAAAAATTAATACAGTAGATAGGTAATTGAGAATGTATTTCATATTCGAGGATGATTGTAGTCCCTAAGGACGAAGCATCTATATGTAAGTATTATACCGAAGGCCTACCTATCTACGCTAGATAAGGTTTTGATACAGTATGTTCGAGACATTGCGACAAATTTGTCCATCAAGTCCATCAAAATGTTTACACCTAAATTGATTATTTAGATTTTGGCAATCAATGAGTAGGAGAAAGATAGCTCGCATATAAAACAAATTCCCCACATTTAGTCATATAGTCGACAGAAGGTACATTGTTATATTTCTCACTATGGTATTTTTAAAATGTTAGGTAAGTACATATACATTGAAACACATTCCATATTTTAGTTCATAATTATATGTTTTTGATTTACAGTTGTGCCTCTTTAATATAAAGCTCGACATAAAATTACAGTCCAATACGTCCCTCGTTACAATATCACTAATGCCTTGTATGAAATAAGGTTTCACGGAAGCTAAATATAATGTATTAGAATTAATGTTTGTATTAAATTTCGCTGCCTCGCCTTCTTCAGGTTTACATTTCATTACGATTTGCAAGTTGCTACGCACATGATGTTCGAGAGTATTCGTGGAATTTTGAATATTCTGAGAATAATATCGTTTACCTAATTACTTCATGCTCGCTCATATAATCACGTAATGTAGTTGGTATATGAGCTGATAATGTAGTTCATCTATGTGTAGACCTACGAAAAATATCAAATTACCTAGGTATTTTTGGCAATTGATGTATATAAAATATATTTCACGACTGAACCTGAGATGAATTCGCGAAAACGATTTTAGACTATTTTCCTTTCCATCGGAATTCACGGAACAAGGAACAACGATGAATCCATAGAAATGATAAATAAAAATAATACAATAAGTATCTCAAGAGTATTGCAACAATTAGAGGAAGGGAAATCATAGATGGAATAGAAAAGCCGATTACCTACGTACAGGAAGCAAAATGTGCGCTTTGCTTCCATATCTAATTGTTGTCGGTTTATAGGGTATTTCGTAGAGTTGTAGCTTGTATCTTGCTAGTATACTCGAAGGAATAGACTTCACCATGTTCGTCGGCTTAAAGATTTGCTATTATTAATACTACTTAAATATACATTGCATGGAATATAATTTCCCAAATGTATCTATTATAGATTTTACTCTACCAAATATTTACTCTAAGGATTTGATGAATGTACACAATAATAAATATCTACCTACTTTCTTTAAGTATATCTTTTTGAGATAAACTTACTTTGCTTTGTAAACACTTTTCTTTCATATAAAATATTGTTGTGTAATATTTTCAATTCACTATGCGGGTTTAAAGAAAGAATACAATGTGTGACCGAGTTCCAAGATGGCACAAGCTTACAACGTTACATCTGTTACACGCTGAATTCAGCGTGCTTAATCTTAAATAATATATTAATTCCATTCCTATTTCAATCTATTAACTATCTACTCTACTCTACAATCAAGTCAGCTCTCTTATGTTCAGGTACCGTATTAGTAGATTATATTGAACTGTATTCATACCTTTTTTATTGCTAAGTAATTTTCTGACTCAATCAAATTCTAGGTTTCATAGAATAACTTATGCTCAGGAGTATATGAAACCTAGGGTTCGATTAAGTCGGAAAATAAACTTTGGAACTAATATTTTTTGTATATAGTTAAACACATGAGCATCATCGTTCAAAGGACCTATTTTGTGAAACGCACGACATTATACTATGTCTATTGGCTCTTGTTTGGAAGCACTATTGTTTTCTCTACTGATACTCGTATTGTTGTTGGTTTCAGATTAATATTGCCGTCAAGAGTAGATACGCTCGAGCTGACTATGTCTTTGGTATTCAGAACACGATGTTATTTCTCGTCTTCTATATTAAAACGAAGTGCATTGTTTGTAAAACAAATTCTGATCATTATTTAGGCAAATAGAGTTTTTTAAATATTAAAATAAATACTCAATTAAAATATTATTTTAAATAGTGGTTTAATTAATACCTCAATTTCTATCTACTTCATCATCATCAGCCTATTACAGTCCACTGCTGGACGTAGGCCTCCCCCAGGGCACGCCACAAGACTGCCATGGGGGGTATTTGCCCATAGTCACCACGCTGGGCAGGCGGGTTGGTGATCTACTTATATTATTATAATCCATAGTAATGGTACTCTTAGTTTAAAGCTATGTTTTTAATCAAACATTAATTACTTTGTTTTTACAAACTAACAGTTCACTAAACTACGACTATAAAACAGTTTCATGTCAACTCAATATTAACCAGAAGCATTATTCAAAACCATTACAGAAATAGGCTGTTGAATGTCGATATTCCATGCTCCATACTTCCCGGCTAGTGCATATTGAATCCGAAATAAACCGGTATGAAAATGGCTACACACAGAAATGACAGGTTTTCCGCTAGCCTGAGAGCATAGAACCTTTTTATTATTTACACCGCATTTTCAACGAGTGTTTGCGTTACCTTACTTTGATTTTGGAAAGGTACATTGTAGCGTGATCTGAATACGGGGTTTTGATGGTAAGTGCTTGCGTTGTGTTAGTGAGAGGGGCTCGTAGTTGCCGCTCACTGTTTGCTCACATAACGTATACTAGTTAGATAGATTTTCAGGTAAATATGGAGGGTGCGAATAAAGGTGGTATGAAAATGCGGTGCTAGTGATAAAGGTATGTTTACCTAGGTATTACATGTTTAGATGTAAAACGTCAGCTAGGGTAGCGGCATTTTGTGATGGTCATAAAAACGAATTAAACGCAAAATTGTGAAAGCCAATGTCACCACTGCCTACTCGATATATTTCATGGTTTTATTTATTGAGTCAAAGATGAATTAAACGCAAATTATGAAGAGTACCTACTGAAGCCAATGTCACCATTGCCTACTCGATATATTTCATGGTTTTATTAATTGAGTCAAAGAAGCTTTGAGGTAAAATTAGATATCTACAATTTGAGCGAAATACTCGTAAACAATAATGCAATTCCCCAATTTTAATCCCCATATCAATTTCCCATAAAGGCACAATCATCGCCGAAAACTCATCGAGCATATTCGTATTAACTCAAATTAGCGAGTGAGAATTATGTTTAACGCAAGCGTCACAAGTTCGCATTGAAACACGATGTTAAATTCCAAATGAATAGGCCTTGTAAGAGAGCATTAACTCAACTCCGCGGAAAGTACGGAAATGGGCTCCAACGCGTTCACAGTTTTGGCAAAGATTCCTTTTTGGTGCAGAATGGACATTCATAAAGTGTAGATAATTCAGTTAATTAAGGTAGTTAATTTATTACCTGATATGTTATCGTTTGTAATACCATTCAGTTTGAAGGAGAGACTGAGAATCTTCCATGTAGGTTATGGAGCGTAGGTACTAAGAAAGGATTTTCAGAAATCACTTCAGGGAAAACGTAAATCTCAAAGTTATGGTAAACAAGTAGAGCGACGAGCTAATAAAATATAAAAATAAAGTGATACTTATCACTATGAGAACGAAGATGAAACTTTATAATTATACTTTCTGTGAGAGCTATTTTTCCAATGGAAAGATAGGTCTATTTGAAGAATAATGTTAATGCTGTCTCTATCTCAATCAAGTTGTAGAGAGAGACAGGATCATGTTTATTCATCATTTAGAACTATCTGCCTATTTGTAAGTCTGCCCTTTACTCACAGTAGTTTGAACTGTTACATCTGCGTGCAACTAATCTACGAATGAAAATCAACTCTGCAGAAGTCGGGCGCGAGCTCTCAGTCCGCTGTTCATTTGTCACCGAAATTACAAAAAGCCGTCGCTCGTGCCTGTTGCGGCTTCACGAGATAATGAGTTTAATTTCACCGACTTTAGCGTTCATAATTATATGCAATAATTAATTTTTGAAATATTTTGTTCAAGTAGTGGCTGAACGAGTAATGAAAATGGCCGGTGGCTGGATTTTGAAGTGTTGTCGTACAATTATTGTGATGATAATTTGCTCGGTTCTCAAAACTCTCAAAATCTGTTGAGTATAATGACTTTACTGTTTATTTTTCTCAATAAAATTTGCAGCTTAAGTATTAATATTAATTATTTACCTGTATTCATACGGGATTTTACTAAAATAAGTTTGTTTATAAGTTGGATTACCTTCCGTAAATTTGGTAAGAGTCAATGAAGAAACTCAGGGACGTTTTAGGGGATGAGCTAACTTGCCACTAATGTTTTTAAGCTATTTTGCACCTTTATATGGCTGTTGGATTTTTTGTGATCCTGCAATTCTGACATTCCCATTTTGGGAATATGGTCAGATATATAACAAAGTCACACAGACACACCTACCTGCAAAGCTGCGTATTTTCAAGTCAATCTAATCCTTTGGCATGATGGAAATTAATTTTGGTTCTTTGGTTATTTGATAATTCGGACCGGTAAGTTGTCCAAGAAGGTTTCGATAAAAAGGCTTAAGTTGTATCACGTCCTCAGAGTTATCCGATTTCGATTAAGAGAACGAATAAATTTTATTGTACGGACGTTTTGAGAACAAAAGGGCAGATAGGGTAACTTTTAAAGATTAATTCTCTAGATAAAATTTCACGGTTGAAAAGTTGTTACTAGTTTCCAATGTAGCTCTGCGAGCTCTGATATCTGTGGGGCTTTATAGAACTCAAAATATTTAGAAGTGGAAGCTTGGATTGATTAAAAGTTTAAAGTATGAAAGTTTATGAAACATTATTGCTTTTGCTATATTTTGTAGAAATATACAATGAAATGATCTTAACTTAAGTTTTATGTTCTCTAGATGGCTCAGAATGCCTCTACAGTTCGCCGCCATCCCCTCAATCATGAGTCACCAAAATACTTGTCATTTAATTTAAACGTTATGAGCGGTCGCAAGCAGGTATAACACGAATAGCTCTTGTTAAAGTTTTATTTTATGATAATGATGTAAGACTAGGCTCATTATAACCGTACATAACATAAACTTTTTACCCCCAAGCATGTACAACAAGCAAGTAAGTTTTACCAAATTTTATACAGGTGTTTTTTTGTGAATAGTAAGAAACTTCCAATATATTCACTCTGTCCCAAAAAAATACATTTCTATAAGTAGGAAAAGGAAGCTAGGTCCCAAGGTCTATTCCAAGCTAAGGCTGACACAACTCTGAATGTTTCGAGTTCTGTATTAATTTCGCTCGTCGGCTCAGAGGTCCCGCGGGACTCCCGCCTTTTTATGGCTTTCTTTCAGGAACAAGCTTTAATGTCCGTTAAGAACCGTTTTATCTTTCCTAGTTTGTCCTGCCAAAGGAAAAGGGTTCATTACGGGGTGACACATAGAGAGTTACGAGAGGCATACCTATTTTCGGGTTTTATCTAGTTTTTTCCGCTTCCCGGAATAAATGTATTTATTTGTATGAATACGCACGATAAAAGTGAAAATCGATGACAGTAATATAGTATATCTACTTAGAATATTTAGGTACCAATATTTTTCAGTATCCATACGCAGATGTTATATTTTTGTAGTACTAATTGTGCTTAAGGTGACTCCGTGCTCAATAAAATAATTCCAAAACGCATGTATGTATGTACCTACTGAGTTTATTTATTAAAGTTTATGTGCATACAATCGTGGTATAACAGCTAATAAAAGTTGTTTATAAAATATATCAATGTAACATCTAAAGAAGAACTTTATAAGGATCTAAAAAGTAAACAAACAAAATAAAAAATCTACAAATGTAAAAGAAGTTAGAGTCCACTTTTTATGAATGCATAAGTATAACATTAATAACAAAATCGCCTCTACTCCCATATTTGTGAAAGTTTCAGCAATGAAAGTGATATTTGCACACAAAATAATAATATAATATACAAGAAGGGGACAGTCGTAGTATTTTATTATGTACATGAAGGCCGAATATTAGGCGGAGCTGTTACTGTAAAATATCATTTAGCTTTGTCAAAACTGGGAAAGAGTTGCCGTGATATTAATATTTACGAAATCACTTGGATGAAAAGTCGAAAATAGGAAAAAAGTTAAATGTTTTTCAGGTACAAAATGTAGCATTTCTTGATAAATATTTTTCGGGAAGAAATATATTCTCCGGGGTCAAAAACCAAAAGCCTATATTTTGCCACAATAGATGCACAAACTAACACAAAAATAATTTCTAAATAAATAAAATAATAAAGTTCCTAAAATACATAAAATAAACTCCGCTTCACTTTCAGCTTTCGTGGTGCATGTCCACTGAAATTAGTAGGGGAAGGAAAGGCGCCACCGAGACGTTTCATGTTGACAAAATTGCTATCATCAATGTTTATTTGCCTATAATAAAACTAGCCGAAAATACCGGACTCGCTTATTTCAGGCTTTTGATGCACTTTTGTATCGTTTTACAAGATGTATTTAATATATTTTACAAGAAAATCATTGAGGATCACTTATACAGGATGTGTGTGACAGCCAGGAAAATACTGAATTGTATTATAAGATAATTGTATTATAGAAAACTACATTGTTTTAAGTTATACAACAGTATTATTACTCGCAGGCAATGCATTTTGAATTTGATTATCCGCAAAGTTTGCTTTCCGCGCTAATTGTATCGAGCGATCCTGTGACTAGTTAAATGGGCTTATTGGTTATCGTATGATACATTAATGTTTTTGGGATCACTTGTGACCCTCCATTGGGGTTGATCAGTTAATTGATTTTTTTTGGGACAACTTTTTAAAAAATCATCGATGGGTTCAAATTGTGTTATAAAGCCATTATTTAAGCTCTACTTAAACGTAGGTAATTTAATTAATCTTTGATTCCTCAAAAAAGGTAATTTAAAAAAAAAAGCTGTCTAGATGGCAAATTATTTGGAACTTTTACAGTTTGCGAAAATTTTCTGTAGTTTTCGCCTCAAAATCATGGTCTGAAGTCGCCATATCAATATTTGCCTGGCTGTCACTTCCACCCTGTATAGTAATTATTATATTTTTAATAAAGCTCTTTCTGAACCTTTTTACACTACTCGAAGTGCCAGGTACCAAAAATGTACTTACTTACCTAACCGAAAAAAACTTTTAATAAACGAAATTAAACCCAGTACATAACATGATAAAATACTTGAAAAGATTGGACATATTTAACAATATCAACAAACACATTTTATTTTACAATATTTATTTTGATAGTAACAACATAAATTGAGATGTTATTCCAGATTCTTGATCAAATATTAATAAATTAATAATTTTCTATCGGATTGGTTACCAATTTATTCAGTTGATGAAGTATTGATATCTTATTAGTTTTCTTTATTACTCCTCTGTATTATCCAATTGATGCTTATCTGTAGGTAGGTACTAATAAAGACGTAGGTAATTTAATCTAAAATTAGATTGAGTTTATAAGCGATTTGGGTGCAATTTTAATAATATCTTATTGCATCGCTGCATCTTATAGATAAAAATTTATTTAAAAGCAAACATAAACCTATCTACTAATTTGGACAAAATAGCTTTAAACTCCAGACCGATGTATTTTACTGCAGTGATTAAATTGCGTGAAACATTATCATTCTAAAAGCGAATTATAGCATTTTAAATTTACTTTGAAAGGGCAAATATAATCTGTCCACTTATGAAGCAAGATTTTTTCATTTTATTTTATTAATTAATAAAGTCTTTTATATTATTTTTGCACATCTTAGTAGTAAAGGTAAAAAGTGGTAAAACTTCTTTTTTTCATGAAATCAAAAGATCCGGCTAATAGATCGTTTTGTAGTCTAGAAGATCAATGCCTAGTTATTATAAACAACCACCAAAGTTAATCATGCAAAATATGCGGCGAAACAAAAGATTACTCAATTAAATTCCTTTTTTAGGATTCCGTAAAATAAAAAAAATAATCATTTCTCTTGTAATTTTACCCTAGGGAACCGTATTGGATACAGCACCGAATACCTATACGAGAAAGTGAAGGGGCACGTAATCCCTCATATGCAAATTAATCCTAAAAGGGGGTGTTTATGTCTATTGCATACATGGGGCCATTGTCATCTCGCCTTCCGTAGATGGGATAATAGAGCAATAAAAGTTGGAGCTTAACTACGTTGCACAGAAATTAATATGTCATAAAATTTCGGTTTTATAGCCTGCACAACATATATTATGTACGTGTATACATATATATTTTTAATAATATGTATATTTATGTTTTTTCGCATAACTTTATAAGGGTAGGTATCAAGAATGAGTCATAAAATACAGATGTTAAATTTGAAGTGACTTTATGACTAAGCCAGGCTTGATTTGATTATTTTAACCTAATTTTTTGTGCAAAGTTCCTCCTAAATAAAAATATCACTCATCTATGCCTACTGGAATAATTACACGGTACAATAAGTACAGTCTCACTTACGTAATAGTTAAAAGACTCTCTCTGTAATGACCAGTTTAGGTTTTGTTTTTTAGCCCGGTTTTCGGCCGAGTCGGCTTAAAATACGGGGATTAATTTACCTAAACGCATAGACGTTTTTTTAAACCTTACCCGGCATATGATAGGATATTATATTTCTATATTAAAAAATACTCCTTGGAGTATGTACCAATCTTTGAAAAATTGTCATATAATAAAATTAAAACTTCAAGGAAACCGAATCATTATTTTATAAGTGGCCTCACCCGGACCTCCCGGCTAGTGAAATGTTAATTACCTCTACCCTACTATTTGCGGATAATAAGTAAATGTTCATGGGTGTCACGAAATGTATAATTTATTTTAACTGAAAACTAACCGAACTCGTACATCTCAACTATACCCTCAAAATTTGTCAAACGCACCAATGTAAGGTATAAACGTGATTATATGTATGTAGAGACATAATTCCAAAAATCATTTATTTTTTGGTCGACTATTGCGTTGATAGGTCTCCATATAATATTTTTTCTCATATATCTTCCATGTACAGACAGCGATCCGTTACATTTTTATTACATGTATACTTAGATGAATTTCATCTAAGCATGTATAGATATAGAAGATGAGGCCATGTTAATTAGTATTATGTGTATTAAGTGTACCGAAATGAAGATGACCGCTGCCAAGTATAGTAATAAACAAATCTAAATATTAAATTAACATTAAATTCGTTATCCGAGTAATTGACCCGGTGGCTTAGTGGTTATAGCGGCTGGCTCGGTTTGCAGCGGTCGTGGGTTCGATTCCCACTCGCGTGAAGAATTTTTTCCATTTTCTTTATTAATAATTTTATAAATCTAAATATTAGTTTATATTCTGTGAAAAAAAATTCTGAAGTCTACTAGAGCGATTTGGGTTGCATATTTTAATAATATCTATTAATTGCAATCGCATGTCATCACTTATAAAGTATAAAATATTTATTTAGCAAACGAAGTCGCAAACATAAACCTATCTACAATTAATTGTGGATCTCAATTCAATATCTAATTCAGTAAACTTTCTAGACCGATGTTATTTTTTCACTACAGTTGATTAAATAATGGCAGAAACATCCTGGTTCAGTTCATTTAAAAGCGAAGGTTTATTAGCATTTCGCATAAATTTACTTCTTGTGAAAGGGCACGTGAATAAACAAGAATATCATCTGTTGTTTTCCACAGTTATGATAGCCATAAAGAGATTTTTAAAACCTCAATTAAAATATTGATATTTTTAAAAGTTAGATTTTCTGATGATGCCAATCGGTAATAAAAGTCTTTTATATATATTTTTGGCATCATACTTATGTGTAGTATTTAATTCTTGATTAAGACATAAATAACTGTGGATTTCAAAAACATAATTTTTTTCATAAATCACAAAAAGAATGACCGATTTTGATGATACATGATAGTTTTGTAGTCTATAGATAGATCAATGCCTAGTTATTATAAACATACCACCATAATCGTTACATCATGCAAACATAGTCGCGGATAACAATCTAGTAATTTATAAATAAAAAGGCAAAATAATTCATCATTTACTCTACGCTGCACCTCAGTACCTACCTACCCTAATAGGGCAACATGACGTAATTGAGATAAACATGCACCGACCATACCTATACGATGAAAGTGAAGTGGGCACCGTAATGTCCCATCATATGCCCAAATTAATCCTAAAAGGGGGTGTTATATGTCAAAATATTGCCATACCATGGGGCCATTGTCATCGGGTCGCCATTCCGTAGAATGGCCGATAATAGAGCCAATTAAAATGTATGGAGGCTTAACTGCAGCGTTGCACAGAAATTAATTTATAGTCATGCCTAAAATGTTTTCGGTTTTATAAGCCTGCAACTATTACGTACTAGACGTTAGATAATATTATTTATGATTTTTTTCGCATAATTCCCCAATCAGGTAGGTATACATATTAATCTAAATATTTGATCAGAGAAATTAATTACAGACAGGTAGATAGTAATAAATTGAAGTGACTTTATGACTAAGCCAGGCTTGATTTCCACACAAGATTAACTTTTAACCTAATTGTGCATAAGTTATCATTTCAAAATCATATCACTACCATGCTATGCCTACTGGAATAATTACACGGTAACAATAAGTACAGAAATTTCTTGTTACGTAATAGTTAAAAGCTCCCTCCCTGTAATGACCACGTTTAGGTTTTGTTCATTTTAGCCCGGCTTCACTCGCGCCGTAGTCGGCTCGATACAAATTACGGTGGATTAATTTAAAACCGTAACATAGAATAGAATAGAATTTATTTATTTGCTCTTGTATAGTATACATATGAACGTTAATTTTAAACCTATGCGGCATATGAATAGGATATTATTTTATTTCTATATTAAAAAGCCGATACTTCCTTTTGGAGTATTGTACCAATCTTTGAAAAGATTGTACATACTAAGTAAATACTTGGGTAAATGACTATCATAGGCAAACCGAATAACCATTATATAAGTGTTAGCCTCACCCTGGACCTCTCCGGCTAGTGAAAGTGTATAATTTGCACCTCTACCCTACCTATTTGCGGATAATAAGCGTAAATGTAATCATGGATGTGTTTTTCACGAAATGTATTTTTAATTTATTTTAACTGAAACTACTAACCGAACTCGTACATCTCAACTATACCCTCAAAATTTGTCAGAAGTCGCACCATATGTAAGGTATAAAGGCGTGATTATATGTATGTATGAGAAACATACTATTTTTTCCTGGAAAAATAAAAAAGTCGGAGAAATTTGGAATTTTCCAGTGAAATTTTTCAGTGGTTTTCGACTCAGAATTATAGTCTGAACTCACCATATCAATATTTGCCTGGCTGTCACAAACACCCTGTATTAGTGATTTTGAACATTGTTGTTTTTTGACATATTCATTCATAACACCAAAATTATGTATCAATGATTAAGGGGTACGAGTACCCACCTAAATTTAATAGTCAATAAGCTCACAGCTCACATCTGGGCCCTTACAAGTATAGACCCATTATCGGACCGGCAAATACCCATTCTTAACACTTGCCACCATCGTCTGTAATTAAAGCAATTGTGAAATACGTTCCGGTCTGTATGGTAATTTCCCTCGGCCTATATCAATTTATTGTCACCCTAAAACAGCCAATTTGTCCTTTCAAACCCCTTTCCCCTCCATCAATTAGTGGCACTTTAATGTCTTCATACCGCCTTTATTCATTCAAGTCCATCTATGCCATTGAAAGGTGATAATTGTTCCATACTAAAAATATTATGACTCTCTAGTGCTGTAAAAATATCGGTTGCAAAGATACCAATATTTTTTTACTAACTAACTTACTTAATGAACCAGAAAAAAACAACACTCCAAGAAAAGAAAGTGTATTCTCATCAAAGAAAAATTAATAGTAAATATTTTCATGGCAAGCCAATTAGATACGAGAGGAGCCAACTGCGCAACAGATAGGGGCCGTATTTGAAGGCACCGTAATTCTATTAAATGATTAAATAATTCAGACAAGTTCAAAGGAGATGCGCTTTCACAAGTAAAACGAAGCAAATAACCCCGCAAATAGAATCGGGGGAGAAAAAACGCAAACGCATTCACTTAGATGTGGTGAAAGCAATGAGATAGCTCCCCATCTATCGATAATTAGATACTAGGTTTTTGATGTTGTGTATTTACAATTTTGAGAAGATTAATTTTATTGGTATCCAATATTTGTTTTAGTTAAAATTCTTTTAGACTGAAATGAATACAGAAAACATAAAGTTAGGTCTGTTTATAGGTACCTTGATTAAATACTTATTTATCTTATAAGGTCCTCATAAAATATAATAACAATACATGCCATTTTCTTATTGCATGTTTATCGATAGACAATATTTTTGTCGGTTCTTTATCGATAGAAGTACATCACTACAGTAAATCGCTTGCAATAGCTTTCAAAAGGGGCTGGCTGGTGCAATAAGGTGCACAAATTAGAGCAATTTAACTTTTAGACGTGTCGATATTGAGAATAACCTAAGTTTTAGACGTGATTTATGATTCATTTTGCTGAATGTGTAAGTATATTATTTTACAACGCTATCCAAATATCTTAGGAAGAAATGTTAAGATCCAGCATCATAATAACAAACAGTAGCCCTTGCATGTAGTAAATATTATATTTAATTATAAATGTTAGTCATATAGTTTCCATCGAGGGTTCGCCCACTACCAGGCCCTACACGCGTGGTGCCGGCAGAGTAGAATTCGTACCACCCCATGTCTGCTCGTGGGTATCGTACGAGGCGATTAAGGGTTTCCGGGAGGTGGGCAGCAGCGCCTCCCGTGTTGACAACATAGTCCAAAATACAAACTGCGGTCACCGCCTTGCAGTCATAGCCACCCGCCTGCCCAGCGTGGTGACTATGGCAGTCCCATGGCAGTCTTGTGGCGTGCCCCGAGGGAGGCCTACGTCCAGCAGTGGACTGCATTAGGCTGATAATGATGATGATACATATAGGTAATGTCTTGTTAATGAAATCAATTTATCTACAAGTCTGTGACGTCTGTTATACAATATAACTGCATCAAACTTTAGGCTAGTTTCTGGTGACAATAATCAGGTAGGTAACCACATTGAGATTCAAGAAAGATAAAAAATTGAATTAAGCACTTCCACTACTACTACTTTTTACTGCCGATTAAAATAAAATCTCTTGCGACCGTTTGACAGTCAACATTTTTTCATAGATACGAGTGTAGTCATAATGTGTTGATGCGGGGCTTCACTAGAATACATTAGTTGTATCTACTTCCGTGCATGTCGTAAGTTTCGACATTGTTGACAATGTTACCAACCCTACTGTTTTAACAGTAGATTTGCTGTTTTCACATTAATGTCCATGTTTTCTGTTTCATTCCTATTTTCTACTGTTTTTCAACTACCGCTCAGCGCCACCTATTACACTACTTTGCAAACGCACGCAATGACAAACCACTACGTAATAAAACGCAATGACACTAGATGACAGTATCTTCTTTAGTCGGGATTCGAAGGAATCCCGACCACATTATATGTGTTTGACAATCATATTTTTATACACGGGGAAATCCCAATTTATGAATGACAGCTACACGCCTACTGTATAGCGTATCGTATGGTTTTATAGTCACAACACCTTGTGCTTGGGCAAATCTATGAAATCTGCCTTTTTTTTTCTTTACCTACTGTTTTCTACTGTTTTTTTTTAGGCGAGTTGCTGTTTTTTAGTTTTTTGAGGTTGGCAACACTGATTGTTGACGTTGAATTTGCACCTATCTCTAAAGTATAATAATAAAATAAATTATAAAATTATTAATAAAATTATTAATAATAAAATAAATACTAAACAAACGTGGCTTTGTGATATCTTTTATGATCCTTCAGATCTGGCTTTTGCCCATTTATTTATTACATGAAAATATATTGACTATTAAGGTAAGAAAAAACTGTAACTAGTCAAATAAATGTTTTCCATGACAAAATTGGCTAATTTGATTGATTCATATAAACTTAAGATTCGGTTCCAAGTGTCAAACTGTAACTGGTTTATATTATTAAGTAACTTAAATTCCTTCTCCGAAATTATTCGGTTTGTGGGTTAACTTCAACTGAGTGATAAATTAGTAAGCATTGGACGATTTCTTGGCAAAGTTGTAAGATTGGGACAATTTTAACCGTGTTACCTATTTTATTCGTTATCTGATTGAATAATTTGGAGATTGGATATTGGAGCGTTTCTTAATATCTGATTTTTTTATTAGAGCGCCTAGTTAGGAAAGACGTAACAGCCAGGCTTAATAGTTCTAGTTTTTAGCTATATTGAAGAAGTATATAACGAGGTACTCCTAAATTCTGAAATAGTTAAAATTTTGTAAGATCTACCGTTACAATGATTTGGTTTCGGATTACCTAAATTCCAAAATGTTTAAGTTTAAATTATTACCTATCTACTGATAAACTCATCAGGGCGGCCAAACAACAAATATCAATAAATCTGGGTCATTTAATCGATCGGTGGTACCAAAAAAAGCATTTTCCTTTGAAGCAATCTCGCTGCCCAAACGCCTGCGGTCGGTTTGCGGTAATTAGGCGAATTTTTCTTTGAAATTTTCCAACAAACATCCCATTCAGAGGCAGATAAAAGACTTGGGAAACGTTGCCCGATCGCCGGTGTAAATAACGAACTCATTACTAGCGGTTTTTATAAGGGAAACCACCGTAATATCCAAACAAGCATTTTGGCAGATATCGTTATTTTAAATGGTTTTTAATTTTAGAAAAGCGGGCATTTACTTTTGCTATGTGTGTTAGGTGTATACTATAGCAATCTTAAACACTTGAATAATATATTTCAACATAATAATGATACGAGTACTTTATCATCTAAATCTGGATTCATTAACTCCTAATACTCGTATTCGGTCTCCCTTAGTCTCGATTGGAATATGTTATTCGTACCGTACCTTCCTATCTTTTTCTCGATATAACGGTAAGTGGAAACTTTCCCTTAACTAAACTATTGCAATGATAAAGTAGATATAATTAAAATGGCAATAAAAATGTTTTCAAACTAAAGTCAAATAACATTACCAGAGAAATAAAATATTCATACACCAAGCCCCTACATTTAACTAGCCAAGTTTCCAAGAAAGAGTTGAGATGAACGATGTCATACGAAACTTGTTCGTATTCTGTAAGGAAGTTTAATTTGGGTACACAATGGCAATTATGAAGTTGGCTTTTGCGCCATTCAGATTCAAAGTGGATTTTGGAATTAATTCGATTTTTGTTGAACTTCACAGACAGATAGGGATTTTTTTGCAGTTCAACTTTGTTAGGTCTTTTATCTTTATTGGCGCGTTCTTGAGTAATTAATTCAGCTCGTTTTGCGACTTTTGGCTCGTCAATAAGTCTGTTACTTCGTTAGGTAAGGACAGGAGTCTGAGAACTTTTTAAAATTAGTTTCAATTAAACGTATGCTTAATATTTTCAATGTTGGTCTTTTGATTAAGTATGTTGGGAAATGCAAGACAGGTTCGGTCATTGCAATAAAGTCTCCCACTTCTTAGGTAATTTAATAAAAGTTTGATTGTTTTTATGATCTGAATAGAAGCCTAACAGAGTTTAAACTAACTCTAACTACTTTATGTGTGCAAACTATAACCTTTTTTGTAGATATACCAGCTGGTGCGTATATACACGTGCCGTGTACTCCGTCCCCTGGCAGGCAATAAATCGGCTCGTGTTTAATGAGTTTCCTCAGTCGGCATCCGTCCCTCGGCTGTAATGCATCGCTATCATCGCACCGCGTAAGAAAAGTTAAAACATGTTTTTTGTTGTTACTATGAGTTAGGATTATACTTGTGAAGTTAGCCTAGAGTTATTGGTGTAGATGTCCGTTTACGCTTGATAGGAGTTTATAAAGGGGGCCATGCGGGGACCTTATAGAGCCCTAGGAGCTCAATCCGAGGACTTTTTAGTGATCAAATGCGCTTTTCAGTTAAAACATGATTTTATATTTAAATCACAAATTATCCAACAAATTCAAACCAAAACACAGAAATTGGTTTATTTTGAAACGAAAAGTACTTTTGGCAAGCTCTTGTATGAGTACACTCAAATCTTTACAAAACTTCATGAAGGATTATACTGAAAATGGAGACAAAAATTTGTATATAAGCCATACAAACGGGAAAAAGTCAAGCAGCTACTCAGCCAGAGTGAAGAACGGAATTATAAGGCCTTGTCCCGGGGCCGCCTACCCTTGCTGCACTTGTTCTACAGCGCGAACAAACCGCGCCCGCGTCGCGTTCAGTAACCGCGCTCCGCGTCCACGGACCTACGAGTATACAGCGCGATCCGCGCCCGCGTCGCGTTCAGTAATCCGCGACCGAGAAGATTCTTCTGTCCGATACCAGTACCTACAACGTTGCACCTGACTGTATTGTCAATAGTAAACCCGGTTGTCTGGTCCGGTACCTGCAACTTCTAGCAAAAATCGTCGGATAGTGCCTGCAAATACTACACCCGGGGCGTGACTCCTTTCAAGAGGACTCTGCTCACCGACTTCCTACACTTTTACACCGTACAATCCTTCATCCACGCTCTACTCACCCTCACTCACCTTCACACATTATTCATTATCTCTTATATACTTTTATAATTCACACTCGATAGCTCTTTTAACCTAGACAGTCGTAGCTAACCAACAAGTAATGGAGACTTGAATAGTCTCTTTCTCAATTGACACTAAAAAGTACAACACAGCATTGATAGGATCCCAACTATATAAATGCAAAAGTAAGCTTGTTTGTTTATGTGTAACCTTTGCACAGGGTTGGGATCTTCTTGAAATTTGCATAGTATAATTAGTACAGTTGGCTGTACAGAGAACGACATAGCCTACCTTCTGTAGTCCACGCAGACAAAGTCGCGAGCAACAGCTAGTATTGTATAATATAAATTATGCGTCACCTAATACAAATTTATAAGATTTACTAATACCCAAGAATAAGAAGAAGCATAAAATAAAAGATAAAAGTGGCAATTTTTCGTGAAAAAATCTTGAAACATTTTTTCCCAAGAGAACGCCTGTCCAATCCGGTCTCTTCCATTGCAACATTATTCCTAATATTCCATATTAATATTCCGTTATATTTTTCTTATTATAAATGATTATTTTCGCTCAAAATTTATGAGTCCTCTATGGGCAATCTGTTTTACTCAACGAAAGAATTTATTGTAACACTGGGGAGGACAAAAATTAATACTGTCATTTTGTTATTATTCAATTAAATACCTACGTTATAATTCAAATTAAGGTTATTTTAAGGAATAATGGCAACTCTATTTGCTAAAGTTCTTATTTTGTTGAAAGCCTAAGAACTATTTTTTTAACGGCCAGATATCCTATCTGAAGGATAAATTTGATGGCGCCTTTTAAAATATTTTGATCAAGACAGAGACATCAACTTTATACCTGAGAAGCTATATGACTATTGGAAAATCGGCCCTATAAGATAGCGCTCTAGTTAATTAATTTTAATGTTTAATTAATTTAAATTTATACTACATATTAAGTTGTCTAATTATCTATAATTATATATGATTATCTGTATTAATATAAGAAGCCAATTCAAAAGATTCTTCTCTAATTAATATGACAAATATTTTATTAAATATTTAATCCACTAATTAAAAGGAATGTGCGTATTACTTTCGAGAGTATTTATGGAGGGTCCAGGGGTGATGTCCCTAATGAAATCAAAGACAAAACACCTCTACAAGAAGGGTAATGAAGTAGAACGGTATGCTTATTACTTTGTGAACTAGGTGTCGTATTTTCAAATCTCTAGTCAAAACTTTAATTCTGTTTTGACATAGGTGAACTGTAGACTCGACTTTTTCATCTTCTTATAGACTTTTGCATCTTCTTATAATATGATCGAATCCAGTTGAGAAGTTTGGATTAAATTATTATAATTGAATACCTACATATTATTCTTCGTTGATATGGTTTATTTTTCGAGGACTCCAGGATAAACTCCGTGCTTATTAGTGATCTTTTTTAGCCGCTGCACTATGCATAACTTGTATAGAAATTTATTTATATCCTCTCAGACGCAGAATTTTAAAAAATAGACCGACATTTGATGTAATTTTTTACGTTTTTAATTGAAAAAAAAAATTGGGTTTTTAATTGCCGGACGGTTATGTTTTTGAGTCTATGTAATTTTGTATGTATGTATATTTCATTGGCACGATATAGAGCCTGAATGGCTTGTCGCATTTCGGCTTGAAAGATTCTGGGTCAAAATTTATAGGCAGTCGATTTTTTTCTCTTGAAATAAATGAGGTTATACTAGTGCATGTAATTTTATCGAATATCACATAAAATACTAGTATACGATTTGAGAATAGCATGCCTATAAGAGCTATCAAAAGTGACGAAATCCCTCAAAGAAGCCTGACTCCGCCCTGTGCCTTGATTACGAGGGGACTGTAAGCCAGATTAAAAGTTCCCAACTGAAGGAATGCATGAGCTTATTATAAATTATTAATACGTTTCTTCAAATAAAATGCGCAAATTGAAAAATGTCTTTGTTCAGAAAGCAATTTAGATTAAGATTATAATAATAAGGCCGGTGTTTCAGGGATATTAGTTCAATTAGGAGTTCAAGTATTTATTTCTTTATTTTGTGTTAT
This sequence comes from Carposina sasakii, assembly GCA_014607495.2. NCBI lineage: Eukaryota > Metazoa > Arthropoda > Insecta > Lepidoptera > Carposinidae > Carposina > Carposina sasakii. The sequence continues at coordinate 10,705,879 of CP053154.1, forward strand.
GCCATTTGATGAGTATAACACAGAAATAATAATATAATTTTATTGTTATCTTTTCCTGCTAACTTATCTAAAATTTTAATAAGATAGAGACAGGGTCAGGATCCTTCAGATAAGCCCTTAAACTACACAATAATTTTACCTGATAACTATCAAAATTGAAACTATAGCGCACTGAAGCCCACAAACTATAGATCACAAAATTTATAGACATGTCAATTATCCATTACACGGTGGGCACGAAAACATATTGTTGCTCGTTATACTCCGAAATTAAAATTGACATTTTGTGCGAGCTTGCAGCTCGAGCCGTCCCCGGTACAATTTATTTTATTACCCGATTAAGGGCTTACAAAGGATTTTATAGCACATAAATATATTTTTAATCGCTTTATCGAAATAATACGGTGTTGCTACACGGGAAATGAAAGGTATATGATTAAGTGCACAATTTAGGCGATGCATTTTGTTGCGAACTATTTGTGTTGATATTGGTACTTCAATGTTCTATTTATAGCAAGAGTAAATACTAGGTACTAGCCTTTCTTGGTGTGTCATTGCTGCAGTATATTACACTTATTTTAGAATAAACTCGTATTGTCATGATTATTTTTATAATCTAAATTTTTCAAGCCGAGTAAGTAGGTTGTTGGGAAAACTTCAACTTAATTGAGAGATTTTTGAGCTTTTATGTAACACGAATCGTTTTATTGAATTATTTGTATGTAAATATTACATATACGTGAATTTTTGCTTAAAAAATTCACCATAAGCTTTTCCTTGTTCCTACGTTCTATGGTATAATGTTTACGTAGTATAGTGGGCGCCCGGCGTAATTCGTAGCTTCGTAGCATGCTACGAATGTACTACATAACACGTGTTTGAATGTTAAAGACGACTGAATGTTTGTACAAAGTGCGCTCAAACGATAACAATGAAGAATCATAGGCATCAAATAATTATTATATCCATATTTTTTATATCTCAAAGATTTTTTTTAGTAATTGGACGTCTTATTAGGGCTTCCAACAAAAAAGACGGTGAACTCAAAAACTTCAATCAAACGTTATTTTTATAGTTACGAGTAATCAAACAGTCAAGAGGCTACCTCAATACCGTCACCAGTATCAGTTTACCAGTGTAGTAGTATACCAGATTTTCCGTTACTAAAATATCTTCTTCAGCCTATTGCAGTCCACAGCTGGACGTAGGCCTCCCCCAGGGCACGCAACAAGGCTACTGCCATAGGGGGGTTTTGCCCATAGTCACCACGCTGGGCAGGCGGGTTGGTGACCGCAGTGTGATATTCGGACTATGTTGTCAGTACGGGAGGCGCTGCTGCCCACCTCCCGGAAACCCTTAATCGCCTCATACGATACCTACGGGCAGGCAGGGGTGGTACAAACTCTACTCTGCCGGCACCACGCGGCTAAAATATGGAATTAAATAAATATCCCATTGTTACCCGATTGTTACTGTAACAGTAATTTCCGATTGGTCACTCGGCCGGTCTCGCCACGCATCAATTAACTGGTTAAATAATTAATTAGTCGTGAAAGAGCATTTAACAAAGCACTATAAAAATATTAAATTGGACACTAAAACTAGAAGTTAATATAATGAAACCGACTAACGTATACTTTAAAGTATATAAGTTACAGTCTAGGCAGAACTAAAAATTAAGTTATATTTATATTTACAGTTTTTGAGTGAAACGAAACCGACATAGTACCAGGTTTAAAAACTGGACCGTAACGAAAAGGTTTAATCGTAATTAAAAAACTATGAACAAAAAGTTAGTCCAGGCATGACATTATTACGTTCATAACTGTGCGAAACCGGCGCTCACGCTTGTTTCTATCACTCGTGACTCCGACTTTATAGCGTGTGATCTTTCGTGTGTTTGTAGTTTATTTGAACCTTACTATAAAAGTATTTATATCTATACTAATATATAAAGAAATGTAACGTATACTTTAAAGTATAGGCTAAGTTACAGTCTAGGCAGAGTGACTAATGTAATGTTTCTATTATGTAGTTCTATTAAAATACTTAAAACAGCGTCCATCTTGTTTTCATTTCAATCTTTTATAAAAGCGATCGCTTAGATCACGTTTTGCCCCGACACAGCCCCAGCTTTTTTTTAGGCTAACAGGTTATAACTATAACTGTTATATTCGGTTTATAGTTTTAAATTTTGGGGAAATAAAAAAAATACAGATCCTATAACTTTAAGTTTAGGTGCTCAAATGTAAACCTTTAAAGGATCATACGCATGAAAAGCTTATAGGTACCTATACTAGTAATCAACAAGATACTGTACATACAATCCTAATGGCATACAATATACATTACGCTAAGTCCTCCGGCATACTAGAATCATATTATACTAATTAGATTAAATGCAGCATAGCGTACCTACATGTTACGTTGAAATTACGTGAAATCGTACCATACAGCTGTACAGTCAAACCTCATACGATACAGTCAGCAAAATTCTAAGGACGTGTCTCACTAGGATACATTAACGCAACCATTGGAGTAGTTGTGTTCTGTGGACGTGTCACTATCAGTTCAGTATCTACCACAGTCACCTACGACTAGATGCTTAGCTAGTTGGGATTATCACTCCCTCCAATCACTGCATCTCCTATAAGCCTGGATCAATAGAAGCGAACAGAGAATGTAGAAAAAGTAGATATGGAAAATGTGTGAGCGCTAACAAGTGTTTATTAAAGATTTTGTTGCAAGAATGAAAATAAGTTAAAAATCAGATGACTATGATAATTATCTTATAAAAATGGGCAACATTACATGAAAACATGGCCGTAACTATTTCCACTATATTACGAGTATGTCCGCAGCTAAGATGTTTTTATTGCGTTTTTAATATTTACATTAGGTATCGTAATTACATGTGGTGATGCGGGGCTTCACTAGAATACATCAGCTGTATCTCTTTTCATTTCGGGCATTCCCTCAGGCGATGAGCTAGAAACTTGTCACCGTGGCATCTCCTTTACGATCCTGCAGCTCTAGTTACACCATTTCGAGAACACAGCCGTATGTATATGTATGTATTTACCCTACATATGTTTTCGCTGCATATGCGATGTCTTAGTGGGTTAGCATTTGAAACGGCAGTGTAATAGCTCGCAGAGCCAACGAGCGTGAGGTTGTCAAGTCGCACGCTGTCACTGACAATGCGTTATGAATGCTGCTAGCTTAGTTACAGAATCTGATGCAATAAATGGCCTTTAACCAGCATTTAACAGATGTGTTTAGTCGAAGTTACCATTAAATTAATCATGGAATTCGGAACGCCTTCTATACTTTGTTTTTGCCACGATATTAAATATAAGTATTTTCATGTGAATTACATAGATTATTATATTTTGCTAATCACTTGTGTCTTTATTATGCATGAAACGGCCCGGTGGTGGGCGAACCCATAGTGAATCTTTATTATGCGTAAAATCTAAATGTGGTATATAGATGAAAATCATTAGGATCCCTTTTCTAAAATATATTGTCTATTAATATTCGTTTTAGTTGTTAAGAAAACTATACATGTAAGCAACGCTGTAATGATTTGATGTAGAATGAGGTAGAACCTCGTAAAAAAAATTAGTTCAACATAAATTTTATAAATCCAAATGAAATATAAATATTATTCTATGCTGCTCTGGGAGTGAAAAAAAAAAACGTATAATACTACAGCTGCTTCTCTTCCCGGGCATACTGTACAAGTCAGTAGAGGGACAAGAGGGTCTTGGTGTTTTGTAGGCGATGGGCTGACCCCCTGTCACTACTAACCGAACTTGTACGTCTCAATTATACCCTCAAAATTGGTCAGAAATGGCACCATGTGGTTCTATCGGCCCTTGGTGCTCTGCCTACCCCGTAAGGGATAAAGGCGTGATTATATGTATGTAAATATAATAAATCAACCATCTCTAATTACGAATTACAGCCGCGAACCATCAAACAGCTAATCAGGTGTAAGGCCGAACTGAATTCCGTAGTTAATTGTCCTGTCGGATAGTACAATCGTGTGCGTAATTACAAAACTGTGGTGCACTCAACTATGCCATAAATTGTTCGACGCAATTAAGCTTGGAAATATGCGGTGAAAGATTGCTGTGAATGTTGCACTGTATCATTGTTGGGTCGATATGTCGAGGTTTGATTGAGCCATCGGTTTATTAATCTATCTATAGGTATGCATATAAAATACCGTGCTGATGCAGGGTTTTTTTGGAATCACCATCATCACCATCAGCCTATTGCAGTCCACTGCTGGACGTAGGCCTCACCCAGGGCACGCCACAAGACTGCCATAGGGGGTATTTGCCCACAGTCACCACGCTGGGCAGGCGGGTTGGTGACCGCAGTTTGTATTTTGAACTTTGTTGTCAACACGGGAGGCGCTGCTGCCTACCTCCCGGAAACCCTTAATCGCCTCGTACGATACCCACGGGCAGACATGGGGTGGTACGAATTCTACTCTACCGGCACTACGCGGCATAGCTATGATGAGCGCGGCACGATGAGCTAGCAACTGAGCTGTCACTGGTCTTTTACATCTGGCCATGCTTTTCCATCTGGCCATGCTTTGCTAAACGTGGATATGTAGTATCTCCTTAGTGAACACAGCTATGTTAACAATACTTATATATAATTTATGCAGACATACCTATATAATTGCTGTGTTCAGCCAGTTCAGCCAAGAAGTAGCCAGAACTGCAGGATAGCAATGAAGAACGCCATTGATTTCCTTAGTCGACTCTTACGCAATGCACGGAAGGAGATCCAGCTGATGTCTTCTAGGCCGAAAACTGTATATCTGCGATTTGCGGGGTGACGACGAGAGCGAGCGCGGCTGCCATCCAGTTCCCTTTAATAACAATCTATGTGTTTATCGTACCGCTCCCGCCCCGCTGCCGCCGTCGCACCGCTAATCGCAGACATCCAGTTTTCGGCCTAAGAGTAAAGCTGTTGTAGTTACGAGCGTTGGTGGTTTCTGGAGTATATAGAGCCCACATACCCTAAGGCGTGTGTAGGTACTGTGCGAATTGAAGCAAACGGTAAATACAGTTTCAATTAGTCAGTCAGTTAGTTTACAAAGAGCATAGTTACAGTTATTGAGTGGTATATTTTTAAGTTTAGAGTTAATTTATTTTTATATATGTTATCGGTAAGTAGAAACTTCATAGATATGTATGTAGGTGCTACTACGTATATAAACCTACTTTAAACTGCTTAACATAAATATCTTACCAATATTGTAAACGCGAAAGTTTGTAAGTATGGATGGATGGATGGATGTTTGTTACTCTTTCACGTAAAAACGGCTGGAGCGATTTTAATAAAATTTGGTATGGAGTTAGCTGACACCCTGGATTAACACATAGGCTTTTTTATCCCGGGAAAATATTTTTATCTTGGATAACTTTCGACTTTTTGTTTTTTCTGCAATCAACGCGGGCGAAGTCGCGGGCGTCCACTAGTAGTAAAATAAAATAATTTACCGTAAAGGATATTTAAACTTATACAAAAAACATTTATCATCTAGCTTATATGCCTCTCGCTCGATAATTTTCCTAAACAACCCCAAAAACGCTATAATCTTAACGCACCAACATAAAAAGGCCTGTTTACGAAATGTTTTTAACAACTAAACCGTGCGAGGTATTTAATTTGACGGAGCACGTAAAAAGTTCGCTCGTAGTCGGCTTTATCTTGTGCCACGTTGTGTGGTTAATTATACGAGAAAGCGGGAGTTTTCCGACACGTAACGCCGCGGGCGATGTACGAGTATATGTTGTGCCCGGGCTCTCGAAATGTAGCGTATGAATTTTGTTTCTTGTTTATAATATTTGCTAGTATTAACCATCACTTTGACTAGAGTTGTGAAATATTACGTACTTATTTCGTAATTTTTGCTGTTTTTTACTATTATAAACAGTTACTATTTATAATTATGAAAAAATTGTTTCTTGTAATCATGGAAATACAGGAAATCGTTTGTCCAAATGTTTGGGTAAAGTGAGAAAATATTACTTTCTTATTATATCATCCTAATTGTAGGTAGTAGTTTTTGATCCATATAAATTCAGTGATGGAGTCAAATACATATAACTATTCAAGTTCCATCTAGCAAACATTGAAACTTATGTAATATTATTAGGTACATAGAACATACATGCAAGCACATAAGTAAAGCTAAGAGTTAAGGTTAACTAAGACCTATTTATTAAAACCTTATCACCGCCGGTACGTTTGTGTATAGCAATATGTATGTAGAATGTTTAAAATTGGTATGAAAATTTATGTAAACGCGCCTACATAAATATACCCTAGCGAAACCAAGTAATTATCGACAAGTCTCACAGGTCTTGTAAAAACACTCCTTACACAAACATACGAGTCCAACAAAACAAAAACCACGCGCTCCATTGTTTACCCAGCATATATTGTGTATGTACAAAACACAATGAGATTTAACGAAAATAGAACACATTTTATTTCGTGGCAAAAAGTGTAGAAAATGACACAATTTCAAGATAACCAGGTTCGGAAACGCAAGGTGTTGCCCATTTTTCAGTTACGAGTTCCGTCCGTTCCTGAACGATATATGGGTGTGATATTTTTTCGCCACCGTTTGTTCTAAGCTCGAAGATCTACGCGGACGATTTACCCACATTATGACACTATATAAAAATGGTTTATCGTTTTACAGTTTTTAAGGATATTATTTCTAGTTTTTCTAAGTTTCAAACACTAAAAAATCCAAACTTTTAGATATAAAACATAATTTATTACCACATATTAGTATTATTATAGGCCGCGTGTTGCCGGCAGAGTAGAATTCGTACCATCCCATGTCTGCCCGTGGGTATCGTACGAGGCGATTAAAGGTTTCCGGGAGGTGGGCAGCAGCGCCTCCCGTGCTGACAACATAGACCAAAATACAAACTACGGTCACCAACCCGCCTGCCCAGCGTGCCCAGCAAATACCCCCCATGGCAGTCTTGTGGCATGCCCTGGGGGAGGCCTACGTCCAGCTGTGGACTGCAATATGCTGATGATGATGATGATTAGTATGCAGTGTGGTAAGTGTGAATTGACAAAATTATAGGTATACAGAATCCTTGTATATTTGTCTCGAGTCATGGAATTAGATCTGTTTCACATCGGAAAGACATATTATCTAATATTTAGTATGTTTTTTGGTTGATTACCTATGTTCTTTTTAGGTCCTCAAATTAATTGATAGCATAAGATTGAAATATTACAATAACAAGAAAGAAAAATACACTTCTTCATTTTGCTTAGGTATGCTTCAAGTGAAGGAAGGTAAGTTTTTCTCCATTACTCTAAAAATATGAGGCAACCATCAAGTTGATTTAAAGACCTCGGGAACTCTTACACATTTTTTTTCTTAATCTAAAAGTGTTTGCGTACTCTGGAAAGTTTTTTAAACATTCCTCGCATTTGCAAGTAAAGAATGTTTAAAATGTCGGTGCCAGCATTTCGCGGGAAACCGTTTGACCCATTTCGAAAAGTTTTCCTTTCGAGTAAGATTGATGTTTGTAGAAAATATTACTTTTTTTCAGAAAAAGTGTAATAAGAATTTCTGACAAGAAAGCAATGTTGGTTTAACACGTGGTCTGAACTGAAAATTTTTATTGAATTTTTCTTTGTAGTCCCTAATATCAATCATATTAGTTTGTACCCAAACCGACATTTTTATAGAATATGTTACTGGCACCTAAAATTCTCGCCAATCAAATATAATCCTTACGAATCTTTAAATGTGAAATTAACTATGCTTATAGCGCTTTTACGCCAAGAATACTGAACTGATTTAAATGCAATTTGGTATGTACACAAGTAGTCTAGAGCCGTAGAAAAGTCAGGCTACTTCCCCGAAAATTCCGATGGTTTGATTTTTTTTGCGGTTCACACAGACGGAGTTGGGTCTACGGGTACTTATAATAAGTAATAGCAAAATTTCTTTGCACTGAGCTAATGCCATTATGGGAATGTTAAAACAATATAGCATATGAATATAATATCGTGTATGGCTCACACTAGCCCGGCAAACAAAAACTAAAATAGAACTAACATGTTAAATTCATTCAGTTAATTTCAATGCGATGATGTAGGTTGAAAATAAATTCCAATCACCCAACAATCACCAATAAAAACATAAAACAATTAAAATTAAATACCTATTTCAAAAGTACTCTACACTGCTGCAGGCAGTAGAGATATCGTTTAATAGAATTTAGTGCACATCCAGCTAATACGCCGTGTTTTCACAGCTACCTTCATCTCGCAAAGATCACGTATCGCAGTATCAGCGACGGGAGGTTATTACGTGCGACAGCTGTTTCGATGTTGTATTTTTCTCTCCCATTCTCTCGTTATATTACGTTTACTCGCTACGACAAGGTACGGCCTAGTTAAATGCCTCTGCGTGCAGTAAATTGCGAAGTTTCGGAAAAAATGTTTCACGGGGTCAAATTATGGAGATAGCAGAAATCTAAAATAAATTAAGTAGGTTGGGATTGCATAAACGTGTTATAGTTTTCAATGCAAATATTTCTATGATATTGTTAGGTTATATTGACTTCTATAGTTCATTGTCGTAACACTTTCACCGATAGCAGTTGGGTGGAATTTATGCGGTGACTTGACAAATGCGCGAAAAACCAAGTTTTCCTTTTGGAGCATATCATTTACAGCCCTAAGAAGTCCACTGTTGGACATAGGCCTCCCCCAACAACCTCCACTCCGACCGGTCGGAAGCCGCCATCCTTCTGACGCAGTCCGGTAAAAACTCGAACTATCCAAAAGCAGCGTATTTTAACATCCAATTCTCTCCTCAAAGTCTGTCTCAAGTACTGCGAACAATAAAACAAACTCAAACACTATCGAGTTTGTCGATACAATCGCGAAGGTTCTCCAAACCCTTTGTATGCGAGACGATAGCGAAGATGTGGCGATCACAAAGCGGGTCTAAAGAATTAAAACGATCCTGGCTGGAGTTCGATCTATCAATTTGTTTAATTGGATTCCGTTCTTTGATTTTTTGCAACTGTTTGTGAGCGAACAGAGCTATCGAGATTTAATGTTGTTTCTTTTGTCGTTTTGTTGATTGGAATGTTTGTTAGAAATGCAATTGTATCGCTTTAGTGGGAGCAAATGAAGTTGAATGGATTAACGTTAGTCTAAATTGTAAAGACTTGTTTCAACTAACTGGCACTAGCTAGTGAATGAAATACGTGATACCTGTACTAATTTAGATTATTTACTACAAAAAAAATGTACTTTCGAATTTTTGTGTGTATGATTTAACTTGATGATAAACACACTTTTTTCAAATATTGCAAGTAATTATTTCATGATTCTTATTTCAAAGGAAGCACGTAGGTTCAGAAACTGGTCCATCATTCCTATTCTTCTCTTATTATTGTTCTTCCTTGGTCTAGATTCGTGCTGTAGCTAAAGTACGAAAAAAATAGCCTATCATTAGCCACTAGTAAGATTATTTTTTCGATGGTTAAAAAACAATTCGACGTAATTTTGTCCTCCCGCAAAAGTCTCAACAATTTTCTCATCCCTATCATCTATTTGATGGCCGCAGCGATTATGTCCAGCTGGACACCAAGGGATGGATGGGGCGTAATAAACTTTATTGGGACCTCCGGAATCGATGATAATACATTACACACTCATTTTCGCTTTCATCCTGAACAAAGAGAGCCTGAAAAGAATGAAAGGTGCGAAAAGTTATTGTTTGGCAAAATTAGCTGTCGGCGAGATTGATGTATCGTTTTTGTTGAAAAAAAAAATATAAGGAAATTCTCGTGGGATGCTGTGATTCTTTTTACCTGGATGATCTTATATTTTAAATTATTTTTCATGCAAAAATGCAGGCCAGTGAGAGTATCTTATAGTAAGCACCTTAGTGTTTGGAGAATAATCTACTTTAAATTTAAATGAAAATGTTTCTTGTTCTTGTATATAGGTACATATAGCTAGTCCTCGCGGACAAAGTCCCGGGCAATAGCTAGTAATATCCAAATAGTTATTGTATACTTAATACAAAATTAAGAATGCTTCTGCTGCTTCTTCATTTAATATGCTTCTTCCACCGCCGCAAAATATTAAGCACAATACCATTTACGAGAACACATACATTTAATACTTTGTAACATAGAAAATGAGTGCTTATTTGAAACGATACCAGCAATGGCATTTACAATGAACTGAACGAAGTATTTAAATTCACTCAGGTAATGCCCATACAATGCGCGCTGAAGAAAATTAAATGCCTCCAAGCATTTATCCGATGCCCTAGTTTCCCTAAGCCAAAAGCGGGGTAATGTTTTTTACCCTCGTTATCCACTCAGAAAGCATTTTGCGAACAACTGCCTCGAAATTATCCTCAAGCGGATTAAAACAACTAAACTTAAAACATTAATGTAATGACACAAAAAAGTCTTTTAACTTTTAATGTGCTGAAGTATGGGCAGCGAAGAAGTATGGCGGAGTTGTGGAGACAAATAGGAAGAGGCATAGCAACGTTTATTCATAGAAAAAGGGGTGGGATAAAAGCAACAGCAGTTTTATTCTCATTGGACTTCGTGCGCTACATTATTGGTCGCAATGGAACAATATCTTCTCCACTCTACTCCTCCTTGTGGACTCTGTAATTTTGCCTACAAAATTTATCAAAATTATAAGAGTAAAATTACGCTTAAAACTTCGTCAAGACAACTCCAGCTCACGTCTTTCTTTCATGATATAAACGTGCTGTTTATAAAATTCGACACGTTTTTCAGACTTAAATGTTGTCTTCTTCGTATTTCTGCTTTAGCGACATTTCTGGGAATCTGGAAAAATAGGAAACTCCGGTTGTTTTGTTGTTACTCAGTTGTAGGTTTTAGTTATTTATCAGTAAAAACAGGTTTCCTATTAAACTATATAAACTATACCTGTACTAATATGTTAAGGGCATTATTAAAAAAAAATCAACTTTATTCCATTTCAATTAAGATATAACTAGTAGTATCACATCGCGTTATACTTTTTACGTACACTTATTAATCAAATATAACCCAATCATAGAGCAGTAAAAGTTTCACATGATACACACTCATAACTCCGAACTTAAAGACGTAACAACTATTAACGCGCTAAAACTTGCAGGCCAACTAAATACCAGATCCTCCTGAAAAAAATCCATCTCACTCTAGCTAAAGAAATTGCGGTATGCACGAGTAAGATAACACGAAGAGAACATAAACTTAGGCACGCTTTACGACTGTCTTTGTCCGTTTTTCGGCCGAGGTGGGATCCTCTAATGACCAAACTTATCCCTTGGCCTAATGTTTCTTTAAACACTCGCACAAAACCATTACTGAGCTACGAATGTTTTATCCTTCCCGTATGTTTGTTCTCTCACGTTATGAGAAAACTAAGAATAGGAACCGAAACAACTTTCCCGTTTACTGTAATGAGGTTGGAGTCTATTTAAATTGAACATCCCGATTGAGTTTCGTGTTAGATTTGTACTTTGTAAGCAAGCTTGGTTTGGCGATTAAGTTGTTTTGTTTTAAAATTGATTTTGAATTTGATGATATTCAGTGTGTGTTTCATATTAGTGGAACTTATGTAAATTAGACTCAATCAAACAGAGCAATCCATACATATATAAAAGAAAGTCGTGTTAGTTGCATTATTCATAACTCGAAAACGGCTGTGCCGATTTGACTGAAAATTTATATTGGGGAGATGGCTTAGAACTAGGAAGTGTCATACACAAGCTTCATCAGAATACATCAGCTGCTTAAGCGACTTGCCACTACTGTCCATAACTGGTCCCGGTATACTTTATGTATCTGCAGGATCTCCTTTGGGAACAATATAATGCATGTATCATACACCAAATTTTCTTACAGGGAATTAAGGTAATAAGGCCTGCTGTACCTAATACGACTCTAACAAATATAAATAATAACAATGTAAGCTATTGTGTAAATCATTCAGAACTTTTCTCTTTATTTTTATTCTTCAATAGCTTGGTAGGTCTATGAAATTATAACAATAAAAAGTAGCAACGGTTTGCATATTAATTTTTGTATGAAACAATGTGCTCTTGTTACGAATTATAATGCACAAAACTTTGTACAGTTCCGATTTTATGTATATAAAATTAAAAACTGGGCAAGTACGAGTCGGACTCGTGAACATAGGGTATGTTTTAAATAAATGTTACTGAATTGTATAGCAGATCCCCTTTTTTGTTTTTAGTACCTGTTTGTTCTTAAGCCAGCAGCAACAGACATACACCATCTGTAAAAAATTCAGTTATCGCGGATCATTAGTGAGATCACAGACATGTGATAGATAGGTGAACCGAAGCATAGACTATAGACAGAACACAGTTTAACAGATAAACAAATGGATAAGCAAAGTCTTAGTAATAGAGTCCCGTTAGTACCTACCCCTTGGGTACGGGAACCTAAAAAAGTTGAAGTACCGAAAACTCGTACTAAGCGTTTTGCTTCTACATTCATAGTGCGAACGGCCAAGCTGTGGAACTCCCTGCCTGAATCCCTGTTCCCCATGAACTATAATCTTGCGGTCTTAAAGGCGAGAGTGAACCGGTTTCTTTTAGGCAAGCGCGCTCCATCTTAAACTGCAACGGTGCTTACCATCAGGCGCGTTGTGGTCAAGCGTAAGCCTATTTAATATTTTAAAAAAAGTTAAAATTACAATAACATCCGAACAAAGGTAACAATTCATTTTGACATTACTATAAATATTGTTGGCATCGTAAACTTTGCCAATTCAATTATTTACGTAGTAAAAACAAGCCAACGGAAAATAAACCTTTCATCAGGGATTGTACAATTCAATACGTTTTAACTGTTGTTTTACAGTGGCTGCATGGATGGGTATTGACACGAGCCACAGGCTATAGTCTCATTGTACAGTCATTAAGATTTATTGGCAGTTTACATAGTGGCCTTCGACCGATACTATTTGAGTTTGGGAAAGAAATATTGCGTTATTTAGGTTGACAATACCAGTTTTAATATGTTACTAGCTGTTGCCCGCGACTTGAGTTCGTTCGCGTAGATTAGAGAATATAGAATATAGGAACTCTCAACTATATGTATGCAAATATTTGAAGAAGATTGGTTTACTAAATAAAATGTGAAGAGGTTACGAAGGTTTGCCTTGGTATCCTCAAATAAATAGTGATTAGACTTCATGACGTTATTGTTTCAAAAGCGCTAGAGGAAGACTTTCTAACAAATATATATTATGAACGGTAATGAATTTCTATCGATTTGATTCATAAACAAGGTTACTTTGCCCTAGCCCCAAGAAACCTGAGATATAACTGTTTCAAAGTTAAATAAAAATGAATCTACTGCCTACTATCTTCACATTATGTCATTATTTCTAGTCGATGAAACTTTGTATTACCCTACGTGTGATACTATTATAATTAGCAATACACTGAATGCACCGAACTGCATAATCAACAGATTCCTAATGGCTACAGACGCTAGCTTTTGACTCTAGCTCCATGATTTAGCTCAACCAATCAAAATTACCTGTACGCAGCCAAATAGAAATGATTGGACGAATAACAAAGGCAACATAGGTGAACTCATCTCATGAGTTCACCTATGACTACAATGTAGACTACATAGAGCAGTAAACCAACCACAGGGCAATCGCGCAAAATAACAATGTTAAGGGAACGTTTTAGGTTTTATTCAATTTGATAACGCTGGAAACGTCTGAAACGTGTCAACGTCAACGTTGCTCCTTGGATGCAATTCTTTAAAATTTTAGAGCCAAAACGCAACCACTAACGAACCGCGAAGCAATATATACTTACTGCTTGAGTAATAAGGTATATTTAAGCAAGCATCGGTCGCAGAATAATAATAATAATAACAAATATCTGTCTCGTGCTGAAATGTGTCTAATTACATCACCGTAAAGTAATTATTGCTTTGTTCTGAGCGTCTACAACGGTTTCGTTTCGGCTTCGTTACAACTCGAAGCGTTTCAAGAATAGGCCCGAGATAATTTTCCAACTGAAGTCTACTTGCCTGTGAATCATCGGCGAAGTTATTTTCTATGAACGAACTTTGTCAGACCTCCTATTAGTCCTTCGTTCATGTAGCCAATATAGAATTACACAAAGCCAATGGCTTATTGTGCAATTGGGATCCGCTCATTTCGTTAATTCGTAACAAAGTGGTGCATTAGAGTCTGTTTTAAGCCTGAAGTCACTGCGGCTGAAATTTGGAACCATGGACGTATAACAGTTTTATGTTTTAGAATGACGTTGCCTTGGCTGATGCGGGGCTTAACTAGAATACATCAGCTGCATCTTTTTTTGCGCATGTCGTAAAAGGAAGTCACAAGCGATAAAAGCTAGCAACTTGTCACTGATCAATAACATCTGTCCCCGCTATAACACGTGGATTACTCTTGTAGGATTTCGAAAACACAGTCAGTCTATGTATATTTAAAACGATTTCCTGCATACTTTCTGTCGTTGATTAACTTTCATCTTACCTATTCGATGACAAAAGGTTTGTTAATCCTACGTATATTATAAACAACGAATTTTTGCAAATTTTGTTAATATTTCACGCTGAACCTATAGTACTAATTAAAACTGGTCATATCAAATATCTGATAAACACACTACTATGATTTCAACAAGCCTTATATGATAATAAAGTTTAAGTACTTTACCTGCAAAGATCGGATTGAAAATAGAGCCACTTTATTCAACAGCACGATATTCTTCTTTTAAAGATAGTCTACCTTTAACTCCGTCTATGTAAAAACCATAGCTAGCACTAACCTTTCATCTTACATTACGAAATAAATGTTGTATTCGATGACTACGGGCCTACACCCTCCACTGACCCTCGGAGATAACTCATAATTGCGACAAAGGCACTTGTTTCGCTATTAATACGATACATTATATAAATGTTTCGCCAACAAATCCTCAGGATTATAGAAATTATAAATTAGTAAACCACTAATTATTATGAACCTCTAAAACCCAACACATTACTTGCATTATTTGAGTATTGGGTTGTGATAAATTAGTAAAGAAAAACAATATTTCACGCCATACATTCTGAACCTATAGTACTAATTCTAATTACTGATTTATTTATTCTACAATGAGTTAATTGGAGACTACTTACTCGTTGGCTAGATATGTAATAGAATTACAATGATCAAGGCATAGCATACACCTTGACGTGAAACGTCTTTAAATCGCGCCGACACATACGGGTACCAGGTTTATGTAAAAAACTATATACCATTACCTATGTATTAAAAATTGCAAAGTTTCTCAGTAGTGAAACATTGATCGGATTGAAAATAGTGATGGCAGTTTTATATCACTTTGAGATTCTAACAGAACACGATGAAAAATTCTTCTTTTAAAGCTATTTAAAATAGTCAATAAATATATAAACATTTGCTTTAACTCCGTCTATGTAAAAACCACATAGATCACGTATGCTTTTTCTTTACTAATTTATCCACCCAATACTCTGTATATATTTATTTGCAAATATGGTGGGCTAGCTGTGTAAGTAATGTGGGTTTTAGACATAATAATTAGTGGTTTACTATTTATTAATTTCTATAATCCTGAGGATGCCACGGTTGTTAGCGAAACTGTAGCTAGTTTTTGATTTCGGAATGGTGCAAATCGTCTTGCATGCTAGGTGCTGGGGTCTGGTTTCTCATGGCGATTGTAGTTAGTGCAATCGCAATTATGAGTTATAAGGGTCAGTGGATAGGGCCCGGTGGTGGGCGCACCCATAGTGAACATTACGAAATACATTTGTTCCACGTTGCTCTTTGAAAATAATAAATAGTAAACTAAACGGGTGTAGCAAATTGGCGTGTTATTACAAAATTAAAGTTAACACGTGTTTAACGTGACATTTCACACAAAATATATTTAGATTATTCATCAAATTGACTATTTAGACTTTTGCCTAAACATTGATTAAAGTCTTAAAACCAATTTCTGTTTTTAAACATTGCCATCGGCAGCTAATAGGTAGCTCTTTTATATTTTATTGCCTATAGGTACATTACATATAAGTATACAAAACGAATGAAATAAATTCACACACACAGGAAGCAAATTCTCACAAAACCCAAATATACATAGATCTTAACCACACTCCAGTCCTCGCATTAACCGAAATAAATTATATCTCTACAAAATGAAGGAAGGGTCAAGCCTGCTCTTGATATATGAATAGTCAGGCCCTTTCTTTGCCCTGGCTGATAACCCTGGCATTGTCGCCGGCCTTATTAATCATTAAACTTGCCCCGAGTTCAGCCCTGAGATTAGGTTAAGATGAATAATGAGTGCTCTGGACCTGTCCAAGTGTGGTGTGTGAAATGAATGTATTAATTCATTTGAGGGCCGCAGTGTCGTCTATACATGCTTTCCTTTGTCCTGAACAACCGAGGAATCAACGAACAGCCTAAACGACGAAGATCCTCAAAAACGAGTGTAAAATTAGTCAAAATCAAAAATAATTGCAAAAACAACTTACATGAGCCCATGGAGAAATCGTTTTTAGACTCAAATTGTCATCAGATTACCTGTATATAAAATAAGCGGTGATAGCCCAGTGGTTAAGACGTGCACCTTCCAAGCGGGAGGCGTCCCAGTCACGGGCCTGTACCAATGAATTTATTTCATGTACAGATTTTAATGTTGCAAAATTGTCACTTAGCTCGTGCCTCGGAAAGCATGTAAAACCGTTAGTCATGCACCTGATCTCTCTCCTGTCATGTCGGCTTTCCGTCCCATCGGACTATGAGAGTAACGGAATAGAGAGTGCATCTGTGTTTGCGCACACACTTGTGCACTATAATATATATCTCCTGCGTACCTGGCCAATTGAGATTGGTCGCCTTGGCCGAAATATGGTCGGAGATCATCATCATCATATAAAATTATGCACATTCACTAGATTCACATTACAAGTAAACAAAATATAACTTATCTACCAGACAATATCACTGTACGGACACATGCAAGTCTTTAACAATTGTTAATTTTGATTTTTACAAAAAATTTACACCCGCTTGCTGCCAGCCGAGCCTTTTCCTACCGAATCCTGAAACCGCAATGTAAATTCTTTCTCTTATAAATAAATGGCATAAATCCGCATAAATCACATCAAGTGACATACTTAAATTTTATAAAAAAAAATTGAGATTTTATAAAGATTACCTCTTGTCAAGCTCGCGGAGGATGAGCCTATGATTGGCAGGCTGACCCAAATGATAGTTGAAAGCGGGAAATGTAAAATAGCATATAGACCTGCTTAGTATTCAATATGGTGTACATACCTATATTATCTACCTTAGAATAATTATTGGTCTTCGCTCAGAGCGCAGCGAAGACTCATCATCATTATTCTAAGTTATCCACGTTTGCTTAAAGGATTCTATACCCAGTTATCTTTCTATACCATGAATGTATGACCATAATAACCATGCTATCATAATGTATAGGTATAATACGTCACTGGGTATAATAATTCTTATTGGTCATTAGGTTGCACTAATTCAATTGTGATAATTTCTGAGTCTTTGATCAGCAGAAATCAATACACTAGAAAATTAATCATTTTCTCAGGAAGGGTTTAATAAAAACACACAAACAGTGTAATGGGTGAGTTTGTCTTTTTTGAAAATTCTTATACAAGCACACAAAATGTTACTGCCACGAACAGCAGCAGCCAAACCACCTTCACGTTCAAATCGCCGCTATTTCCCAAGCTTTGCACTGCAGTCAAACCTTTTAGCTCTGGATTCGGGTCACGAGTTCCGGCTATGGGCCATGTCCAATAGATGGCTGCTCATCCCGGATCAATCGGCGGGCGGAGGTGTCCTTAATGGAGATTTTACACGTGATATCCGGACCCGCCGACAATTCAACCGGAGAACTGTTTACAGACGCTATTAACGGGATAAAATTGGCTGTTTTTTCTGAGGTAGATTCGGTTTTATCCGCTTTTGATTGGCCCGGATTAATTGGCCTTAGTTGTGTATAAAGCCTACCAGCTGGATATAGAGGCATGTACTTTTTGTTAAAAATAAATGTCGTGTTTTCTCGTACCTTAGTAGTGAAGAATAGAGAAATATGTATTTTGTGATTCAAACCAGCAGAAATAAGCTAATTTAGCCGATGTTTACCTAATAAGGCAGCAACGTGGTCAGCCAATAAAGTGAAAGAACTATAAAAATAATAGACCTGGAAAACTGGATTCCTACAGTTTTGGTACTTTAAATAATTTATGTACATACATACATACATACATATATCACGCCTCTATCCCTTACGGCAGGTAGGCAGAGAGATAATTTATATGTTTTTAATTTATTCCATTATTTAGGAGCAACGCGGTATTAAAAAAACGAAACTTCGGCAAAGGGGGGCTTTAAATAAAAATTAAATGTAACCATATTTATATTTACTATTATGAGAGAACAGTCCAACTTATAATATAGCATAAACTTCTTCTTAGATCCCTAAAAACCTTCGCATAAAAACTGGCCAGCCATAACGTTATTATAAGCAGGGAAATTCTGCAAAATCATCGGCCTAAAGGCTGAATGACGGTTTGTTTAAGCTTGGCACGGCCGACGCAGATTTTTGGTTTTCCACGGCAGGTGATGGATTACTCGCTGTTTTCTTGCGTAATTTCCGGACACTAATTGCCACGGGCATCCGTCATGGCCACGGCAAAATGAAAAAACCCGTGAACGTTGCGAGTGATACAGGTGAGCTTTACCCTTAGTTGCACAAATAAACTTATTCTCATTATTTATTGTACCTGTACAAAGACACTAGGTACTGTCTATATAAAGAGATTTAAAAAAGAAATGTATTCTAAGTTGCTGCTTATCTAGCGTGCCAGACAACAAAGTGATGTTTGAATATGTGGTCTAATTTATTGCGTTCATGCAAGTACTTATTGCGAGTACCTTTAGATGTTTATCAAATGAAACCTGTTTTCAGAAAAATAATATGAACAGTCTTTTACCGCCAATTTCTATAACTGATCATGAGAGTTTTTTTGCATATATTACATTTAATCTTCAATTGTATTCATACAAAATTTCAAATTAGGAATAAAAGAATCAAAGATTCTTTTTGATCTCTCGTATTAAAATTGGCCGTTAGGGAATAACTCGATTAAAAGTAATAAAAAAAGGTAACAACCCTAACCAAAACAAAAATATTTGATAGGGAACAGTCGAGGTACATTTTATTATACTGCCTATTTCATTGGATTATGACAGTTTGAGTCGTATAATTTGCTAAGGTTGTTTGCATCAATCGATTTTACTGTCTTTTATTTTACTATTTTATTAGAGATAGAAATAAGAGTTAGAACAAAATTCACCGATTATTTCTAACCTGACCTGAAATCCTATCCCGGTCGTGTGTTAGGTTAGGAATACCCACCGTATATCGCTTGAAATGAATAAATAGATGATAAAAATTTATTTCAACGACTCTAGAAATTTATTTCTGTACGAATTAAATCCCGCCTCTCTCCTGTTTAATGCAAATAGAGAGGAATCCATTCGATTGCAGACTATTTGATATTCACCATTCAAAACTTCAAAGAGATCATTACGCTTCGATTTACATACAGATACAGATTTGTACAAAATCGATAACATAACTTTGTACAGTCAAATGTAAAGTATCCTTTATTTAGGACACTGTGTACAAGCGAGCCTTTACGTCCTTTGTTCATGCTGGGGCTTCGCTAGAATCAGCTGCATCTCCTTCCGTTAATGTTGTGAGAGTCGAAAAAATCGGATATTCTCTAAGGCGAGCTAGCAACCTAGGTCACTGAAGACTATTCTATCCCATTTCGGGAACACGTGTTTGTATATGAGAAAATACGAATAGGTATATAGGTAATTGTAAATTCTCCAGTCAAAGTTTGATGTAAACATGGGCTGCGGAGTTTCAGCGGTCAGGTTTAAATATGAATATAAATTGAGAAACTTTGGGGTTGTTCAAATCCAGCCAGGAACTTTAAAATGATTAACACGACAACCTTATAGATTTACCGCCCGTTTATGTTTATCTGTAAAGTTGAAAAAGTCGTTTTGAGTTGCCATTTTAATTTGCAATATTTTTTGTGGATACTTGCTTTACCCGCATAAGCTAAATAAGGTCGTAACTGAAATAAGATTTCAGGATATTTTGGCTAAATTCAAAATTCACTTAGTAGGGATGCATTCCTGATTTACTTAATTTTAATGTATACTTAATATAAAATTTTAAAGTTCACTAGCTACAATATAAATGTTTGTACTTATTATATGGGTACTGTAAATCTATGAAACATAAATCTATAATACTGTAATAATTCTCTTTATTTATCACTCATAGACCTGGCGCCCTGAGGTATTATTTATTCTATTCTATTTTATTCTCTAAATATTAGTAAAAAATGGTTTTGAGAATCCAATATATTTTCTCTTAATTTAATCTTTAAAGTCTCATGTTCTGCCGTTGGGTTATCAGTGAGTAGCTCTATTTCGTCAGGCCAGACCCGGCCTGGGGAAATATTGTTATAAAGTTATACTTACCTAGTTAGATATGTAGATAGCGCCGAATTTAGGGTTAAAAATGTTATTTCCGGAATAAAAAGTAGCCTAATCCTTTATCAGGCTTTAGACTACCTGTGTACCAAATTTCAATCGGTTGAATAGTTTTGGCGTGAAAGCGAGACAGACAGAAAGAGTAACTTTCGCGTTTATAACATTAGTAAGGATTTATTATTGATACAGGTTTGTCTTTTAATAGTCTTACCTTTAACGTAACGTTATAACCTCCTTTCAACCCCTAAATAAAACTTCGTTGAATTTGCGTTCCACATGACATCGCTTCCTTTAGTTATTCAGCTCTGCATTCTCTATTTTAGCCTTAGACAAACGTTCGAGTTTACGTCGAAAAATTCTAAGCTAGATTTAGAAGCATGTTCGTATAACTTACCTACCTAGTCTAGTCACGTGGGGAACCAGCGACGTCGGTTCTGACTGAATTTATTCTCTCCCAATCACGCGTTCAGACTTCACAGACAAAGCGTTTGCTCTATTAAGCTCATGCTATATTAAGCTCTTTTTACACATGCATACGTGGTATACCTTCGTATAAATCCTCGATTATCTTGGGTAACAATGTCATAAGTCCTATTACTAAAAGATAGCTTCTAATTAAATTTATTATAGTATTAGTCCTTTGTGTAATTCTGTTGTAAAACTATTAATATAGAAATGGAAAAATTTTTCACCCGAGTGGGAATCGAACCCACGACCCCTGCAAACCGTATCAGCCGCTCTAACCACTGAGCTACCGGGTCAATTACTCGGATGACGAATTTCACCATCTTTTTTCTAAATTACATATTGGCAACGTTATTTTTCATCCCGATAGCTATACACTAGCCAAATCTCGGCAAACAAAGCTGAATCCCTCAGCACAATGTTTAAAGATGAAACGATATATATTATATAATTCTGTTGTACCTATAAGCTTTATTAAATTTAACTACTAAGTTTCATTTAAAATTAGTATAGTCATTATTACGTGAATGAGTATCAGTTTGTACTTTATACTTTAACATGGCTAGAAGGGAAGGGTAAGTAATAATAAAGTTGTAATGCAGATATATCACCACTTAAAACAGTGATATTACAAAAAAAAAAATCTTTATACGACATCTCTTTCTTTTGTCTTAAAGTGGTATCTACTTACATACTTACTGAAAAAGACGGTGATCGCCTGAATCATTCATGATCTTCATAAACTAATAAAGAAGATTGGACGGTTTTTGCGATATTACATTATTTAGGTAAAAGCTTTCAAATCATTTATAACCCTGGCTAGGCCGCAAGGTAAAATATTATTTTATTTTCTCCTCATACATCACTTTTTGACGGGTAATTCTTGGCCCACAATCTTATTTTTACGTCCTACGTATAAAGTTTTACTCTGTACAAGATATAAAAAATAAGTCTCCTAAAATATAATAAGTACTTATAATACTATGCTGTTTTTAGCTCTTTGTTATTTCATAACCAAAATTTTTTTTATCTTTAAATTATTGATTCTTTTTTTGGGTTGGATATCATGTGATATTGCCTAGAAGGGTTCATGTTCATATGCGCCCTTGTCATACCTAGAAAAATAGAAAGTTTTGCTCGAAAAGAAAAAAGCTGTTGTGATGTAAAGCTGAATGTAAAGTATTAAGTATTTATTATTATCTGTCTATCTATACATATAATAAAGATGTAACGGATCGCTGTCTGTACATGGAAGATATATGAGAAAAAATATTATACAAGACCTTTATCAATGCAATAGTACCCAAAAGAATGATTTTTGGAATTTTTGTCTGTTTGTCGGTTTGTCTATGCGTTTGTGCACGCTAATCTCGGAAACGGTTGCACTGATTTCTATGCAGTTTTCAGTAATATATTGTGACAGGTCCCACTTAACATATAGGCTACTTTTTATCCCGGGAAAATGTTTTTATCCCGGACTACTTCGACATTTTGTTTTTTCTGTAGTCCACGCGGACACAGTCGCGGGCGTCCACTAGTTTTCAATAAAATCTGTTCAATACTCGTAGACAACATCGCAGTACAATTACCTGACCAGTTTTTGTAAACATATTCCTGAGCATTTCCCTTTTTAACGAACAAAAATAGGTTAAA
Organism: Carposina sasakii; assembly: GCA_014607495.2. Taxonomy (NCBI): domain Eukaryota; kingdom Metazoa; phylum Arthropoda; class Insecta; order Lepidoptera; family Carposinidae; genus Carposina; species Carposina sasakii. The sequence continues at coordinate 10,728,736 of CP053154.1, forward strand.
AACTATTGACTATCGCTTCAGTCGAGGTCAATGCGGTCACAGATAATAAAATTAAGGTTCCGTTTACACTGAACACACCGTTAAGAAAGCAATATCGGCTGATAGCACATTAACGTTCCCAATGTACTTACAAAGTGTTGTGGCAAATTATTTGAAAGTAGTGAGTGTTTACATTTAAACTGTTAAGTTACTTCGTTTTGTATGAAAACGTTTTAAACATATAACACAAATTTTTTATTAGAAGAAATGGAGTAGAACGCTAGCCTTGTTTGTTTCGTCATCACATCACGGTACAGCGACTAGGGTTTAGATTTGTTGTCCAAATATCTGAATAAACTTAGCGTAGAATAGCCAGAAAACGACGCTTTCTTTACTAACCCCAACGTCACATTTTACCTCATTTTTTTAGTTTTGGTATTAAGAAATTAATTGTACATCTACGTGTATGAAGCCACAGGAAAGAGCTAGTAAAACATAGGCGCTTACACCAATAGCTACACCCGGTCACACTCCTTCGGCCGATTTGAATCACCCAGTAATAGCATTACTGCTTTTATTACTCGCAGCCAAATATCGTTAGAAGCCAATTTTGACGTCAGATATTGGCTATTAGCACGGGTTAATGTCTTCCCGATATTCATATGTATAACCAAACGTGTAAATGTTTGTGGTTTTACCCGCAGTGTTAAATTTGGGGAATTCAGCAGATTATATAGGTTGCTATACGAGTGGTGATTCGAATGTTATCGTACTTTGGTAGAATTTTAGGATCGGCGGATCGGAATGTTTAAAGGTATATATGTTTATTTGAGACGAGTATAGGGTTTGTCTTGACCTGTTTGGTGTTTCGACATCGTATCATTACTGAAATAGTCGAGAGGTCCTAGATTATTTAATTCTCCATACAATATTTAACAAAACGTGTGAGTTCGAGTCTCAAATTTTGTGGAATATTCTCAATATTGAGCCATTTTCATTTTTGTTATACCCTCTAGATTGGTTCCTGACGTATGCACGTATTTCCTTTTAAACTCTTTCTTTATATTACCACCACTCGCAAACTATAAACACTACCGCCTTGTAAAGGTTTATCTTCTAAAACTTCACAATTTTACCCTGTAATTTACTGACCTGTATTGGTTATCACAAAAGAGGTCAAGTCTAATCTCATTAACTTCTTAATTAAGGGTCGGAGACGTGACTTGGTCGCTAATTTAAGCCTTTAGAGCCTATCGATGGGGTGAAAAACATGTCGAATTGAAAGGCGAACTTGTAATCAAATAGGCCATCGGTTCGGGATTCCGGATTCATTAGTGCGGGATTTTTAACGTTTGGATCGTTATCTACGGTTTCCTATTCCGAGGTTAGGTAGGTATAACTTTACGGTTGCTTCGATATAGGGTAGGACAAAGTTCGAATTCGAATAACGTTTCGTGGCGAACCAACCACGGTATGGCTTGATGATGTGATGTTAGAAAAGTGAATAAAATTGCACTTGTAGGTACGTGATTTGCTCGATTAATAAACGTTAACGCGAACTAAATCGAATGAAAAACTTACATTTTATAACCAGATAGACATCACAGTATTATCCATGATAAATAGATCTAGTAAAACATAAAAATCGCTACATTGTACTACCTAATTCCAGAGCTTGAGAACATTTTTGTTGACATGTTTTCGTCCAAGTCACCCTTTTTCCCAGCAACAAAAACTATTTGATAGTCGGACACGTACGCTGGCAAGAACATCTCATTAGGGACAGTGTAGACGCGCAACTTAAGGGCATTCGCAGATCGCCGATCGCAAAATACGACATTTAAAACTATTTAATTAGTCTAGCCTCTAATGATGGTGAACCCAGTTAGTAACGCAGTGATGACCATTATAAGTTCATCGGATTCGGTACACCCTTTATAACATAGATACAGCAATGATATTGAAATTGACGTCCAACAGTACCAAGGGTTTAATGTAAACGTATCTATATGTAGTTAAGTAAGTAGCTTTAAAAATATTGGGCCCCAATTCTTCATGCTAGAGATCTAAATTTCTAGTAAATAAGATATGCTTAGTACTTATTTGTAGACACTTTACTGGTGTGTGTTTATTTGTTTTAATAGTACTCTTTGTGTTTCTTGAAAATAATAAAAATAAAATAAATAAGTAATATGCCAGTCTTGTGGCGTGCCCTGGGGGAGGCCTACGTCCAGCAGTGGACTGCAATAGGCTGATGATGATGATGATGAAATAAGTAATAAAATAAGGATTTGACCAAGTTCATTGGTCAAATCCTACTTTATATAATAATATTATAAACGCGAAAGTTTGTGAGTATTGATGGATGGATGTTTGTTACTCTTTCACGTATAAATGGCTAGGGCGATTTTAATAAAATTTGGTACAGAGTTAGCTGACACCCTGGATTAATACATAGGCTACTTTTTATACCGGGAAAATATTTTTATCTTGGATAATTTCGACATTTTGTTTTTTCTGCAATCAACGCAGACAAAGTCGCGGGCGTCCACTAGTATAATAATAATATGACTGTTGTTATTGCACTATAGGCTGCGAAATGAATATTAACTATAACTATTAATATAGGCAAAAGGCAGCATAAGTGTAGCACTTTTTCGTATGAGCTGTCAACAAAATCGCATGTCTACATAACCGTAGCCGTCGCCGGGTGAAACGGGGGTTAATTTCATTAGTACGAGCTCAACGAATCGTGTGATAACTTTAGTCGTGTTGCGGGAACGCACCCGTGGGATCAAAGTACAAACAATGTTGTACACTGTTGCGGTAATGACTGAATATTATTCGAAATGTTGTTGTGTAAATGTTGTGAATGTGTTTAGTTTAATATGGATGCTCCATGTGTTGAATTAAAATTTTGTTTGTTTGGCAAAGGTTTGGCAAGGCCTGACACTAATCAAAAGACGCGCATCTCATACGCGGTAGGCTATTACTTTTACAAGCTCTATCTGTCTGATAAGTACATACAAATTGTTATAAGTTTTATATTAGCGTTTTTTTTTCGGTCAACCAAAACACATATAAACATACGTTTCCTATATTTTCTTCTCACAGTTCCATAGAAGTAAATGCTCTACTATATGTTGCACTAGTGGACACCCGCGACTTTGTTTGCGCGAAAGCCTATGTGTTAGTATGATAATAATATTACAACAAGCAATATTTACAGCCAAGTTTCATCAAAATCCGTAGTAACATCCAAACGATCTTCACATTCTCAAAAACATTCATATTTATAATAGGTAATAACATAATAATTTAACATACGGTTATATCTATATGCCGGAATATGTTTGCTTGAAATTAGAGTTCTCAATCGCTAAACAGGTTCGACGATATATCGAAACTCTACACATTGTATGGAGCTGAGCTCATTACCATACGTGATTGGGGACAGACGCCGAGGGAAAATGCATGGAGCAATTAAGGCATTAAGTCTGCGATAAATAAAAGAGCTGCTGTTTTAACTGAAGTGTCGTGAGGTTGTGTTAATCGATTTTTTTCATAGTTTTATGGTTAACTAGATCTAATTCATTTTTTTAAATTAAACTGATATGTATGTTATTTGATATGTACCTATTTAATAATTCTGATTACTTTCTATTATATCTTCTGCGCATTTGGCTAATTTCCGTAGAGATTGGCCGCCTTGACCGCAAAAAGTTCGACAAAAAAAATATAATTTTTATTTATTGTGAATATCGACAAATAAGCTATTTATTGGATGAAATATTTCACTAAAATGGTTATCTACATACCTTGACAAAATTTCCAGTCATGCTCATTTATCCTCAATAAGATAGAGAAGAATGCAAATCACACCTGGTACCCGGTGAGCCTATCGCCGCTCTTCAACAAAAAGAGCAATCTAATGACTGGTAACGAATTCACTGGAAAATGTTTCTGTGTTATTCTAAATCTGTTATGCATATAGCAGGGTTACACCACAAGGAAGGGAGATTGACTTTGGGTCTTGGGCCTGTTTCACTAATGTGGAACCCACTAAGACACCAAGGTTACTACTACGAGTACCTACCATGGACCCCTAAATAAAAGTAGGTACCTTTGTTATGTTATTTTTGATGTCTTTATTCTCGTCGAAGTAAATTACTATAATGAGTACCTACTCACAATGTTTTATTTGAAAACGTGGGGCTGGTGATCCAATCTTTGTGATTAGTCTTGAGGAATTAATTTCTTACTAGGCACGTGTCCACTGTATTGTTAACTTACAGTCTATGACTATAATGATTACGTACTTATTAATATTACGCCACTACAAGTATTTTCTGACAGAGATGTAAGTATACAATTTTAAATTGAAATATTAGAAGTATTCGTTCCTACTCAAAATATCACACACGCAATACACACACAATCACGCCTTTATCCCTTACGGGGTAGGCAGAGCACCAAGGGCCGATAGAACCACATGGTGTCACTTCTGACCAATTTTGAGGGTTAGTTCAAATGTACAAGTTCGGTTAGTAGTGACAGGTGGTCAGCCTATCGCCTACAAAACACCCTCTTGTCCTTCTACTGACTTGTACAGTATGCCCGGGAAGAGAAGCACCTGTATATTATACTTTTTTTTTCACTCCCAGAGTAGCATGGAACAATTGCGTAATTTTACTACTGACATTTTATAGTTTATTCTTGTTTTATTGTAGATAGGTCTATAGTTACGAGTACATCAACCTTTTTTAAGGAAATCTATTATAACGCGAGTACTCTCTTATAAGTACAAACTGTGTATATATCACATTTGAGGATACTTTCATATAAAAAAATAAGTTACCGGATTATTAAATTGCTGTACATTTTACATTTTTATCCTCATACATCTCTGACTGGGTCTGTAGAACCTTCTCGATCTGTCACCCAACACAATGTGATCCATTAGACGCTTTTCAATTCGACGTTATGCCGACAGCACGCCCTTAACGCCCTTTTGAAGATACGTCTGTCGAAAAAAAGCAATATTGTAATGGATTTAACAAAAAAAAAACACACTCTGCTTCTTTTTGAAGAATTTATCATGTATTTATCTGCGAGTGTATTGGAACATTGCGCATTCAATTTCATTGTAAAAGTGATTGCACATATTTATGAATATAACTTTAGAATTTTCTTGGCCTTTTCATTATACATTTATGGAAACTAGTTGAAAAGCAGGAACAATATCTTACGGTTGGAAAGCCTACAAGTAATTACTTAGATAGTAAAGTGATCCTCTCTTGTGATAGAACTTTTGGTTTCTTTCAACAATTTTTATGTTGAATAATATGTACTTAGATGAGTACTTGGTAATTTATCAACTTCGACTGACTACATAAAACAAATTCAGTCTATCAGATGGTACTTCTAATTGCTTACTAAACTAATTGTTGTACATTCATACAAAATTCACGGAACTATCAGGACTTCCTTGATTGCCAGATAATTCAGTTTCTATTCTTGTACGTTACTTTGCTTCGGCTAAGTTTCTAACTTAGTGACAGGAGGACGCACGAAAGCAAAGTAGTAAAACAAAGAAAGGAGCCTAAAGTCTATTTCACCAAATGACCACATTATCCGTGTTAATTATCTGAAAAAAAAAATGTAGTTCCGAAATCACACACGGGAACTATTACAACGAGCTCACCATAGTTTGATTGCAATCATTTTGACAGCGCACATAAAAGAAGCGCGTACTAAACTATGTTTATTAGAGCGTGCGCAAATGAAAAGATACATTTGAGAAAATCGAGATGGCAGTGAAGCCCTTTGAGTGGATAATAACATTTCAGAGACAGACGTCGTCGGCGCCGCAACCACAATAAAGGGGCTATTTCTAAAGCTGTGCGACGCGTAAAAGTTATGAAGATTATAAAAGTTACACATCAATATGAAAAAAATCTCGCTTTTTAGCCGATCGCGCCAGAAGGAGGGTTATGTTTTTCGAGTGTATATTTTTATGTATATTTCTTTGCTACGCTCTAGAGCCTAAACTAGTTGTCGCATTTCAGCTTGAGAGGTATCATAGGATTCGTTTTAGTCGTTAGGGTGACACTGGGCCAGAGTTTCACAGCACGCGGCTGTTTTTCTTAAAATAAATAAGGTTATCATTATAATCGAGAAGCGTAGATATATGAAGAATATTGCGACCGAAAATCAAGTAAAACAATCAGCGCCATAGCAAATTGAAGTTCATGATATACGCATCCTTAAAAAAGTTGCGATTTTTAAGTATGTATAAGTTTATACCCTCTTAATGATTAAGAAAACCACACCCAAATTGTTAAAATAGAGTGAAGATAACAAGTACTTTCCCACAAAATGTTCCATAACACGAAATTATCAACTGTCGTATAACATCTCGTTACAACACATTGATGGTGTTTTAATCTATCTTTAGAATGAAATGACCTACAAATAAGGCAAAAGTAAAGTAGCGTTTTTTTACATACTTTAAATTGCTCCAGTATTGTATCTCAGACTCAAAAAAACGTTGGAAACGAGTTTTCTACTTTACGATTGACTTATAATTCCAACCAATTGAAAATTTTCTATTCGGGGTTTCCAGAATAGTCCCCTCAAGAGGCTCAACTGTACAGCCTCGGGACAGAGGCCAAGCCTTTGTTCTCAGATTAACTGAATATTATCTATTACCGGAACTAAACTGGGACCTTTGACCGCAGTCAGGTCACAGTTGGTTTGAACAGGTAGATGGTTATCTACATTTTGCCGGCTGCTAATTTGATTAGAACAAAGTTATTGCAGAAGCAAATACTGTGCGTACAATGATATGAGAGTACTAGACAGAGTGTTCGCTTATGACTTCGTTCGCTAAGAATTTACGATTCTCGTTTTTCCTGTACCCGTGGTAAGTAAGTCCTTTTTTATCGGTTGCCTATATCACACAATATCATTGCGGTGATAGTCCAGTGGTTAAGACGTGTACCTTCCAAGCGGAGGGCGTAAATTCGATCCCAGTCACGGGCCTGTACCAATGAATTTATTCCATGTACAGATTTTAATGTTGCAAAATTGTCACTTAGCTCGTGCCTCGGAAAACACGTAAAACCGTTGGTCCTGCGCCTGATCTCTCTCCAGTCGTGTCGGCTTTCCGTCCCATCGGACTATGAGAGTGAGGGAATAGAGAGTGCATCTGTATTTGCGCACACACTTGTGCACTATAATATCTCCTGCGTACCTGGCCAATCTCCGTAGAGATTGGTCGCGTTGACCGAAATACGGTCGGAGATCATCTTCATCATATCACACAAAGAACACACTCTCCAAGTTATAGGTTACTAAAATTTACAGTTTTGACTATACATAGGTACTCACATGACTCGTAGTATTTAAAATGAAACTGTTTTCAATGCTAGAACCCCTTAAGGAGTAGTCAAGTTAGCTACTATTTACTCCTAAGGCCCACTTTGGGATATATGGAGGAAATGCGCCTCAAAGTTTAGTGTGTGAGTCAGTTACTTACCTTAGACTTTGTGAGTAAACCGTAGTTATACCAAAATTAACTATAGATTTAAACTTTTAATAACACTGAAATGGCTTTATAAAGCGATAATTAGACAATAGGTTACACATGCGCCTTCCAGTGAGAGTCCGAGGCTTGAAAATACCACAGATTTTTTCGTATGAGTAAAATTTTCAATTAGCTAGTACTTACTGCTTAAAGCATGTATTGCTCCTTCGACTTCTCTCTGTTAGTCAGTTCCATCGAATTATATGAGTTTGGGATATAGGCCCGGTCAGTCTGACGTTGCGCAGCAGATTTGGTGAAAAATTACGCGCGTGTGGTGTGGTGAAAAGTCCCAAAAGAGAAAGTGGGAGTGTTTGGCGAAGATAATGCAGATGCGTGAGACCTCATTCTTCTTCGCCACGCAGAACCACACACCCGGTCGTCTATTGCAGCCGGGAGAATAATGTTCGGGTTTAGCTAGGTTGGGCCGAGTTCCAAACACCTCCAGAGTAGGGTTAGGGACTCTTATAGTTAGGGAATAGACAGTGCACCTTTATTTATACACAGATCCACGCCTATAATATATTCTGCATATGGTTAATTCCCAAAATACTGAAGGACATTGTTATGTTTCAAACAATCAAAACTTGAGTCTAAGTTATATAATATGATCCACATACATAAATAAACCAGTAGTAAGTGAGTTGCCGCGCTGGTCATAAATCAGCCAGCGGTTTGTCTACCAGTTTCAATTTAACTTCGCAGTTGAACAACGCGCCTGATGCTGTAACTTTAACGTTTGTTTCGTCGGATATAGATGTCAATGGATACCATTAGTATTAAAGTTTTTGTAGATATACACACAGTTGTGTCTCCAAAAATGGGACCGCCAGAGCTGATCACGAAGGAGACACTACAGCCACGCTTAGTGAGGTCAGATGTCATTGTACACACGTATAAAAAAAAATTACGGGTCAACGAGGGTATAATTATTATGAAATGATATTATATAGGTTTTATTTATTATTATTGTTTGTAAGGTATTAATTCTGTTTTCAACCTTTTTTAAGTTATTTCTAATGACACCAAGTTACGACGAAATAGTATAAGCTTAAAATATACTGAAACTTGACATCTTTGGCATGCAAAGAAGTTTATTTGCGGTACCTATTTATACATTGGCTATATTATGAGTTATGACTTGTTATATAATAAACTAAATGCACAATACAAGAGGTTATGTTTCAGCTGTTTGAAAATTGTCTTTAGAGAAGTACCCAAGAGTGCAATAAAACATTGGTAAATACCTATATATAATATAAAATTATTAATAAAGTGCACACCCGGGTAAAACGTCCTTTCCATTGGTAAATACCTATATATAAATATAACCCTATTATGACCAACACTAGTTGAAAAAAAAAAACAAACAGTTCATAATGGAATACCTACATTTTTTATTCAATATTATCATTTTTACAACCACACATAATAACTTATTTCCACGTATTTATTGGATAAACAAAACAAAAGAGCATCAGTGCGCGCTGCAGCCACGGCCTGCGTTAATGCATTCGCCAACCGCCCCAATATGATGCTTTTACGTTGGAAATTATTTAATTAACTTTTGCAATGTAATTGAGAATGCTTTAAAATATTTTCAAAATGCACATCCATTTAATTCGCAAAAAAATTTACGGAATATACACGGATGTACTTGAAAATGTCTATTGGAATCACATCCTATACAGGGTATTTTTTTGTGACCACCATTAACGAAGGGTACGTACTCTATACATCAAATAAAGTAAGTTTATGGCAAAAAAATGCTTGAAAAAAAATTTTTTTTTTTTTGATTTTTTTTTATTACTTGATCGGGCGAAATTTATAGTGTCTGGTATTTATGTTAGTTTTTTATAGACAGATATTAATTATTTCTCGTGAAAAAATCTTGCTAAGCGCGTCTATGTGCATTTATGCAAAAAAACGCAGTCTATTTACTTAACTTTGGACCCTAATATTTTGGAAACCAGACACATCCCAGGTATGCCTCCATGGAGAAAAATGATCGTGATGACGAGGAGATTCCGTAGTTTTCGGGAGCGTTGACGACCAAAAATCACCCTGTATAGGTACAAAACGACTTAAGCGATTTGAAGAAAACTTATAATTTAGATAAGCCTAGTCTCTTTTGTCATACTTGGTGATGAAGCTGCGTCTCATAATATTTATATAAATTTATACGTGACGTTAAAAAATTAATCGTTTAGGCTATGGTTACCTAGGATAACGGCGCCGCCATACAGCGGTAAAAAAAGGTCATTATAAATAGATAGTTACCTATATAATCAAATTGACGCGGTTTCCAAAATTTTCCGGTGACGTCGCTTTTCGCCACATTACGGCCGCCATTTAACGGCATCACTATCATAGAATACCATATCTTAACTTCCTATAGATGAAATGGTCACCTTTAGGGATGTTCGAGAAAAAGGATGATCTAAAAGGTGATAACAAACGTAGAATGAACGAAAAATACAACACTGAAGTTGGATGTAAAGAGAAATATAAAGGTGAAGCGAGAGTCAGTCAGTCAGTCATATAGGTAAATATAGACTAGGACGCTTTTTATGGCTATAGGAAAAATCCAAATAGAAATTAAACAACTGTTTCACCTTCAAAACATAGTCGCGCAGTCTGAAAGCCTGACAATGCTGGTGAAATATGTTGTCTAGCTCGTTTTGTCGTAATTAACGGTTCACAGTGACTGTCCGTTTGTCATACAGATTAGATTTATTGCTTTGTTTTCATAATACTACAGCTTTAACGTTGAGAGAGAAACAGATTTCAAGATGGTAGTTAATAATAAATTATCTGATACATCGGCTGTGTTCCCAAAATAGGCTAGTTAGAACTGCAAGATCATTAAGGAGACCGGTCGGAGTGGAGGTTGTTGGGGGAGGCCTATGTCCAACAGTGGACTTCCCAGGGCTGTGAATGATGATGATGATGATATAAGCCTGATAAGCCTGAGAAGCATATTCCATAATAAGGATATAAAATTAAAAGTCAAATATTATTTAAAAAATAATAGCATATTGTTTTAATTTTAATGTAAAACTGAAAGAGAAAGTAATTTGCTTCGGACATTTCACTCAAAGAGATTCATAGTTTTGTTTCGCGCTGCTACGGGCCGTAGCCGTAGTCCGTAGCGGTTCTACGGACCACTAAGAGCTACGCGGCGGCCATGACAAATTGGTGTTTCTCCCTCGCCTAGTTAATTAGCCCGTAAATAGGCCCGCTGTTTAAATGCCACAGCATTTTGGTAAAGGATTTTAAACAAATTAAGTGGGCGTTTGCTATTCCGACCACAGTGATATGCACTTGAGCACGTTTAGAATTTTGGAATTGATTTTAGGCTCTTTTTAACATTAGTGTCTTTCTTCCTTACATTTGGTTTAGTATAATGTATTTATTGATAAGATAAATGGATAAAATGTATCAACTTATCTGTATTAAATGAAATTGGCGGGTTAGTCACCTATCGACAGATCAAGTGTAATAGTCTCTTACATATTGATAAGTATTTTCTATATAAATATCTTGATAACTAATGCATTTTAATATATTAAATTCAGTCAACTCACTACGTGTTCGGTTGTTTTTATCTCTTATGATTGACAACTTCCCCTCAGCATAGCATAACATTAGCATCCATTAACTAGCAACTTTATTGTAAGAGTGCCACACCGTACATTACATTAGTCTAGAACAACCACACAAAGCAATCAATAGATCACTATTCTAAGATAGAACAACAATATGTTGACTGTAGTAAGTCCATGGAGTAAAATTTCCAAAACAACTTGGCACTGATAGAACAACCAATGGCATCAGCTGTGACTTACGCCCATACAATTCTTCTCACTTTATGGACCTTCTACATCATTGTTACACAATCCCAACATCAACTGCCAACGATGGGCCATCAAATCGCAGTTTACGTCCATCCAACGAGCCTTACGTCCGGCTATTGATCCATGGGGTGTGTACTAAAATATAAAGTTCAATAAAAGTCCCTCGCACGATACCAAGACCCGGATTTATCGGTCTAACCCCATGTAAATAAATAAAGTGGAAACCCATGCATTTGTTATGAGAAGACGGCGCGAGCGGGTTAGAAAAATTATCGATTGCAGATGTTTATGATTGACAGGTTTCCTTTTTTATTGATATATATGTTTGACATACTCGTGCATATAGGCAAACATACTCGTACTGTTTATTTATAAGTCTATAGCGGACGCCCGCGACTCCGTCCGCGTGGACTGCAGAAAAGCAGAAGAATTAAACATCTTTGCAGACTTATGGAAACGATTAATAACAACAACCAACGTTGATGATCAGTTTTTTATTAATTATTAGTACCATTAATTTAAATAATAACTATCCTATCATCTAAGTTGGACAAATTCATATATATGCCAATTTTTTTTATCAGTTGACTCGTTTTTGAGTTTATTCGGAACATACACAGTGACACGGATTTTTTATATATTAAGAAGATATTAACCTCTACAGATTAAAGACCTTCCCAACGATAGACCATACCTCGTGGTTGTACTATGGTACGGAGGGAGGATTTGTGCATGGTCCCAATAGGCCGGTTCCAATCGGGCTGGGCTACCAGATAGAGCGTTGAGCCTCGTTTTTTAGTCAGCAGAATGACCCCGTGCATTTGAGGTTGCTTTGGGCTCTAGAAGACGCTCTTGTTCTATAGAGTCGCGATATAATGTATAGTGCGTTTCACAAATACTTTTCTACACAAAGAAATAAGAACGTGTCTGAATTTTTCATGCCGATTTTACCCTTTGTCAAGACGTGATCAATCGACCTTCGAATAACTTACCAGAATTTAATAGAAAAATTGAATGTGCTATTTTTCAAATTACTAAGAAAGAATTAGTCACATGCTATGATTAAGACACGGTCAATAAATCTGTGCCAATAAAACTGAAAGTAGCAAAAAGCGACATAAATCTTCACACGAAATTAAAAAAAACCTTACCGAAGTGCCTATTAATCAGCAAACGAGGTGCCTTTTTAATTCCACATTCAAATGTCGCAATTCTCTCTCAGTCACCATTTATCCAAGTCGCAACTTCAATCAGATTAAAGTACATTTAACTGTTGGTAAAAGTTCAATTTTGGGGAAACGGGAAAAGAAATATGGAGCCAGGTAGCGGGGTTCCAATTCAATCAGCTCCCCTGGTACCTTCGGCGCCGTGATTTGATGAGATTGTTGGAAATAAGTACAGTTTGAGAAAACCTACTTGTATGGTAATGGAAATGCCGTGTTACAGCCGCTGAGAATGACTGTGGATACAATCTTGTTTTTGCCTTTTTGGTGATCTGTTGAAGGACTGTACGTGTTGTCATAGGTGATTGATAAGGTTTATTTAAAATGCAAAGTTAGATAGTAACGAAATTAATGTCTACCTACCGTAATAATATGTCAAATACTGTAAGGCTATACAAGTTACATTTTGTTGAATAATGCATAATATTTTTGCTGTCAAATTTACAGGTCTTGTGACGTAATTAATAATTTTATGCAGGATGAAATGTATAATTTTGCATTTAAAAAATATTTGCGCTTAACTTATCTGGTAAACCGGGTAAACCAATTTAACTTTCATAATGTACTTCATGTCCAAATTCTATAACGTAACAAATAAATAAACACCATCAATACAGACAGAGCAAATTTCCGTTCCAAATCGGCAGAAGTTGGCGCCAATAAAGTGAGTCGAATTCGCAGCAGCCGAGAAGTAAAACAAATCCTTTGTCAAAGTAAATGAAAGCACCTCTAAACCCAATCCAATTTATTTGGACGACAGACGAGTAATCGCAATGATGTTGACAAATCGACCAGCAGCCGGCCGTCCCGCCTCTTCGGTGTTCGATCTTTTCTATCGATACAATAACTCATTCGATACCGAAAACACCGATTCGCGGCACTATAAATTAGTCGCGACACGATTGTCGGTGAATAATTAAATTTTGGTCACTGTAAAATATCTGAAATTGCGATTTTACATACCTAAATTCTTGAAAACTTTGCTGTTAACCCTACGAATTGTGTACAGATCCATTAAAATTACAATGATATTAAACTGGGTATCGACTTGGGTTTCGAGTTCGGTAAATGAATAATAAATGTTCTTGTTTGTGTAAGCCGGCATACTTACTAACGCAATCAAGGGGTAACTTTTATTATGACCGGAAAATTTATAGATTTTTTTACTACGAATTTTCAGAATAAGTTTTGACTGCTGAAGAAAAACAGAGACAGGGACCAAAAGGGAACTATTGACTTGTGGAAAAATATAACTTTATACCTCTCTTGGCTTTTCCCGACACTCGCCATATTGTCGCCTACATCATAGAACAATACAGTAAACATCTCCACAATTAAAATGCACTGACTCTGACCGCTTGCCTCACGGGTCGGTATGCATCGGGAAAAAACTGTACTCAGTAGGTATTATGTACGTACATACATTGTACTTACCGCGTTGCAATATAATCCTTGAATAAAGGGTGCAAAATACCGTATAGTCAATAAATACGAGTACGAGTATACTCATATTAATAAGCGCTTCAGTCACTAGTAGGTACTGCGTCGTATGTGACAGACATAATATAGTATGATTTAAGTATGACGTATGCTAGCTACATAGTTATCAGAATAGAGCGAAGACGTACTCGCAACATTCAACCATGCCAGCAGCCTGCTTTCTTATTTACAAAGCATCAAAACAAACCTAAAAACAAACGGATACATCCCTTCGGTACTTAACGCATTCCAAACACATCGCCCGCAGAAGGGGACCCGACACTATCCGGCCCGAGGCTACTACGTGGACTAAATGTTTTAGCAGAATTTACATCTATATGTAACTTGATACGCGCTAGGTCTTGGAGTCGAGATGGGTAGAGCTGTAGAGCTGTGTCTAGAACTGTCACTATTTACTAAATAGTAAGATTACAAGCGTACGTCGCCGTGTTCTGTTTAGATCTATGGAGGCATTATTCCAGATATTACATATAGTTAGGTAAAGGCCCTACAAATTATGGTGTTAGAAATAGAATTAGCACCGTGATATAAAATGGCCGATGGCTTTCATCGCAACCTTCGATTATTGTAAATAATAAATAAATATGCACATACAACCCTATAATACATTAACATTGTCCCACACGGCAGGGTCACTAACAATCGGTCATCATACTCCGATATACCTCTTATCTTCTTGGTGCATACATATCACGATACAAGCTGGATTTATTTGTCTGTTCGCCGTACAGTTTGTTACTATGGTAACGTTGTTTCGCTGCCAAAACGAATTGCCCGAAGAAAGCTGGAGGTGGTTTACAATATTTTTGCAGATTTTCTTTAGAAAAATTGTTTATCTTTTTGACGTAGCAAATTTTATTCGAGATTCTATGTTTCTTTTATTATTACCATTATAAGAATCGAATCC
Source organism: Carposina sasakii (assembly GCA_014607495.2). Taxonomy (NCBI): domain Eukaryota; kingdom Metazoa; phylum Arthropoda; class Insecta; order Lepidoptera; family Carposinidae; genus Carposina; species Carposina sasakii. The sequence continues at coordinate 10,743,787 of CP053154.1, forward strand.
TAGAAAAAATTGTGTAACAAGATTGTATATATTGATTAAAATTACGATCATAGAATAAATGTTGTATACAAATTGCGTTAAAACTTACTTTATAAAATGATAATTCCTAATATAACATCTCAGAAAAGCTGTGAAAAAATTATGAAGCTAACCAATGGAGCCTCTTTATAGTCATTTGAAATAGCTGACATCTAGCTTATTTAAATTATTTATAGAACAGTTACGTTTAGGTATATCTTTTGGCACCCTGCATTTATTTTTCGGCGCAGTTTATTCCGCAAAAAACTAGGAACTGCATAGAGAACCTCAAGGTGGAAAACGCCGGAAAATTGCCCGAAATTTCCGTGCTTGAGTCGGAAGTTTTATTTCACGGTTGTGTATCTTTTAGAATTGTATTTTGGAAACAAGATGTCTTCTCTATTTTTCTAACAGATCCTTTGCAATAAAATGATTTGATTTGATTTGTTTTTCTAGGTTTACCGATTATGAAAAATGAAGCTAAAGTTAATTTTGTTAACATTTTAATTTTAAACTGTTTAAAATCACTTGAGTATGTATGTTTTGTAATATTCTCTGTAATTACTAATTATGAAGGTATAATAAAAAATAAGATAGAATAAATTCGTAAGTAAATAAAAAATAAATTTGATCAGAATCGATGAAGTTAAGATGTTGGTTGGATTTTTTTACACTTAATTTAACCTAAATACAAAAAATATTATTTTCATTATAATTCCATTTTTTAAAACAGATGCTCTCTAAAATCCGTTTTAACCTAGACAAGAGAAGTAGCGGACTCCAGAGGCCAATGAGGGCTAGAATTGCCCATTCATAAACTTCCCGAGATATGGCCCGAGAACGACGCTTATGGGAGACATGATGGGTCGACGAGGCAAAAGTTTAAGTAAAAATGTAGCCAAATGTAGGTAACATTTAGTAATACGAACGAAGAATTAACATTTGTCAACATAATACAAGAGAACTGTATTATATAACTAGTGGACGCCCGCGACTCCGTCCGCGTGGACTACAGAAAAAAAAACAAAATATCGAAATTATCCGGTATAAAAACATTTTCCCGGGATAAAAAGTAGCCTATATGTTAAGTGGGACCTGTCGCAATAATTATATTCCTGAAAACTGCATCTAAATCGGTTTAGCCGTCTCTGAGATTAGCGTGCACAAACGCACAGACAAACCGACAAACAGACAAAAATTCCAAAAATCATTGTTTTGGGTACTATTGCTTTGATAAAGGTATTCTATAATATTTTTTCTTATATATCTTCCATGTACAGACAGCGATCCGTAACATTTTTATTGTATGTATAGATTATAACCGGTTTAAATAAAAAATAAAAATTCTTCAGTTAAAATGTCTGTTGTGTATTGTAGCAGCAGTTATTATAGAGAACCATCTACATCATGTACCTAATAATTAGTAACAACATAATAAGCCTACTAAAGAGATTTTTGTATATATTTTACAACTTTTACTACCCAATATTAATATTAAAAAGAACACAAAGTCTTCCACAAAAACTACAGCAGTTCACATTAATATTCAAAGTGTCCAGTAAACCAAGCACAAAACCGGGCAGAAGTACAATGAAATATGTTGAAACTATTGTCACCCATAACCGGGCAAAAACCCGGGCCAGGTAGTTTGTACCCGGCTGGATTTACACAACATTACGGAGTTTGGGAACAGAGCCGCGGATTTGCGGCCCTGTCCCGCCGACTTCAGTTAGTCGACCTGAATTATAACTGAAATTTAATTTACTATGTTTTAGCGAGGACATTTTGGACAAATCAGTTTGTGGTCTAATTGTCCACTGTGTCTGCCATACATGTTGTTATGTATCTAATGCAGGTAAGAGGTGGGAACTTTTATTTAGATTGGTAGGATCTGATAAAATTCAATACTCATCAATGATGCAAAAGTCAAAACTACAATTTACAAAAATAAAACAAAGGTAAGGTAAGGTAAAAAAGCGAAATAAAATTAAGTGGATACCTAATATACAGGGTGTTTTGAAGGTGGGTGCAAAGCCGTAAGGAGGTGTTAGTATAGACCATTTAGAACATTTTGAGCCATATTTGTCTTAACCAAAGTCTGCTTGTTTTTTTTTAGGGAACTTTTAAGATTTTAGTACAAAAATCCCAAAATTTTACAATGAACTGCGAAAAACGCAAAGTTTAAGTGGAAATGTTTATTTTTTTATGTACTTCTTATTAGACTAATGTATGTTTAGTGAAATTAAATCATTTTAAAGCACCATTTTTACTAAAAATAATATTTTCGGGCTATTTTAACTTAACAGAAAAAAAAAATATAGAAAAAAATGGTATTTACATTTAAAAAAATAAATAAAATAGCAGATTCTCAGACAATTTTAATAACATGCTGAGTTATTGCACTTTCTTTTAAGGTATCATTTACCTAGATGTCTTTACAATTTTTGCAATTTTTACAATTTACAACCTGAACCAGAAGGGTAAGAAATTAAAAATTTTAAAAAAAATCAAAACAAATTGAATTTTTGTTCTTATACCTTTAAACTGATGTCTAAAACAATATCCAAAATTATTTTTTAGACTTACTGTGCAATAATAATAAACTTATCTGAACAAAAATGTAGAGAAGGGCCTTGCACAACTAAACAAAGGCCGTCCATTCATCATCATTATCATCCATCACAAATTTGAATCATTTTACGAAAGACAACTGTGTGGACATAGTTTCTCTTGCCTTTCCTTCGGGATAAACTGAAATAAAAAAGTTCCCGCTTTTTTGGTAAAGTCATATCTCTTCGTCGTCACCTCTCTGCTGCTTTTCTGCGTTGCAAGTAGATTTGATTGAATTGTGTGTGTGTATACTGACAATACAAACCAAGAACAAGCGGATATCGTATTTATGTATGGCAGAGCTGATGGTAATGGAGCTTTGGCACGACGTTTGTACCAAGAACGTTACCCGAACCGCAGGTAAAGATGTCCACACAGCCATTGTCTTTAGTAAAATGATTTCTAAATTTGTGATGGATGATAATGATGATGAAACGGCCTTTGTTTAGTTGTGCAAGGCCCTTCTCTACATTTTTGTTCAGATAAGTTTATTATTATGCACAGTAAGTCTAAAAAATAATTTTGGATATTGTTTTAGACATCAGTTTAAAGGTAAGGAGCAAAAATTCAATTTGTTTTGATTTTTTTTGAAATTTTTAATTTCTTACCCTTCTGGTTCAGGTTGTAAATAAAAATTGCAAAAATTGTAAAGACATCTAGGTAAATGATACCTTAAAAGAAAGGCAATAACTCAGCATGTTATTAAAATTGTCTGAGAATCTGTAGCTATTTTATTTTTTTTTAAAATGTAAATAAAAGGCCATTTTTTTCTATATTTTTTTTCTGGTTAAAATAGCCCGAAAATTATTATTTTTAGTAAAAATGGTGCTTTAAAATGATTTAATCACTAAACATACATTAGTCTAATAAGAAGTACATAAAAAAATAAACATTTCCACTTAAACTTTGCGTCGCAGTTAATTGGAAATTTTGGGATTTTTGTACTAAAATCTTAAAAGTTCCCTAAAAAAAAAACAAACAGACTTTGGTTAAGACAAATATGGCTCAAAATGTTATAAATGGTCTATACTAACACCTCCTTACGGCTTTGCACCCACCTTACCCTGTATATTGATATTTTTTTTGTAAATTAAATATAATGGTAATTTTTTTAATAAACTTTTGCAATTAACTTTTAGCGTAGAAAATTTAATTGACGGCCGGTTGGTCTAGTAGGTAGTGACCCTGCTTGCGACGCCATAGGTCCTGGGTTTGAATCCCGGTAGGTGCAAACATTGATATGATGAATATCGGTGTTTGTTTCCGAGTCATGGATGTTTCTATACTTATATATGTAGCTTAGAACCCACATCACAAGACCTTATAGATCTTAATGCGGGACTAGGTTAATGTGTTGTGCAGTGAGTGAATATTAATTAATTAAGCGTAGAAAATTTTTAAGCGTATTTATTTCTCATGGAATCTTTTATCGGTTTCACTCTTAATAGGTACATTCTTACAAACATTAGGTATAAGCACCACACCACATAAAATTACCAGATAAAAATAGCCAACTTAAAATACAATACGTGTGTATAGTGTACTCGTATTCTTATACCCTTCAATATTTCCCTATTAGCTTCACTTTAGGGGTCGAATCGATGATATTGGCAGGGAATTATTATGAGTTTCTATCCTAAGCCAGTTACATTAGTGGATTACAAGTGAAAGCTTTCTCGATCCATCGGCAACCTGTAATCGGCTTTCTGACCCTTTAGCCCTAAACCTTAAGGGACCTGTCTCATTGGTATAGCATGGCCGCGTAGCCATCATCAAGAGATGGCGATAAAATTGTATTTACTGGTAATTATTATGGCAGCAGAAGTGAAAACATTATTAAAAAAAGTGATATGAATTTTAAATATTTGACATTATGCATTTCGTTATTCGCCTATTTTGGCAGGGAGTTTACCCCCAGTTTGAAAGTAATTAGGTACATAGGAAATGGTTATTGATTTCCAATATAGCATAGAGCAGGAGTCTTCACATTATTTAATTTCGTACGTCACCACGTCACCATATTATGTGTCCTAGTGAGGTAATCTTCTAGCGGAATAATGTGTAACGAAAATATACGCTCTAGAAGGAAACACAAAGCCAAGTTTTTAATGTATCACTATACTCGTATTAAAAACTATATGTGTTGGTTTTTTATATGTTATACTCGTAACATATTATGTTATAAACAAAAACCTTGGCAGGGAAATACTTTCTCTTTCGATTTTCGGTTTTCACTTAGAATAAAGGTTTTAATAAAAAATATTTATAAAAATAATAAAACATGTCATCAGGCAGCAAGATATCCGGGAAAGGATATCTATATAGATATATACAAACTCTCCAAATTTTCAGTTACATTATAATAATAACCTAACTAATAAAAAAGTTATTACATATTTTCTGATATAACATACTTACATTCATAAAGGTCGCGCCTATTATCCCCCGAGGAGGTTGGGCAGACGTGTGCTTATACACCCATTTTTCACCAGTAAGCCTATTAAGTCTCACGTGGCAAGTGGTGAGCCTACCATCGCTTTTCGGGAATCTGGCGACCGGTAACGAATCCAATAGGAAATGTTTCCATACTAAATTGGTATTATAAGTTTTTTAGCGTCAGAGCCTCGTCCGTTATATATAAAACATATATCTATATACATATAATAAAATTGTAATGGGTCGATGTTTGTGCACGCTAATCTTATAAACTTACTATATCGCTGGACCGATTTCGATGCAGTTTTCAGGATTATATTGTTACAGGTCCCACTTAACATATAGGCTACTTTTTATCCCGGATAATTTCGGCATTTTGTTTTTTCGCAGTCCACGCGGACGGAGTCGCGGGCGTTACTAGTCTTATATAAATAAGAACATAATAACATACCGTCGCACGATGTCGTGTAATAAAGTCGTTTCATAGACAAGATCACGAAGAAAGGGCAATGAGGAGGAGGCTTAGGTAAAATCTCTGTTCATGGAAAATACTGATTTATCACGATACATTTAGTAGAACGGAAAAATAAAGTCGTAGAGTGATATTGTAATCAAATATATTTCATATATGGGGTGTATGGGGTCCCATATAACATCTTGCTCGCGGTGCACCCTACAGAACAACTAACGAGGCTCTGGCCACCCGCCAACACGCATTGGACCAGCGTGGCGGGTTACGGTCCAAACCCCCCCCCATGAGTAGTAATCTAGGAAGGCCCCAAGAGCCCGGCGGCTCCGGAGGCGACACTGGCGTGTCCGACAGGTGCCGGTCAAGTGCCGGAGCCACTAAGAAATACGACGACAAATCAAAAATGGACCATAGGCGTGGGTTATCGCTGGTGACGTACAATGCGCGCACGCTGAGGGAGGACACAAAACTCGATGAGCCGGTGGGATATTATAGGGTTATCTGAGGTCCGAAGAGAGGGAGAGGATACGTGAAATCTGGCAACTTACTCTACCACCGGGAAGGTGATCATAAGTCCCAGTTTATCATCCACAAGTCCCTCTTAAACAGCATCGAATCCATCACGAGTGTATTGAGCAGGGTAGCATACCTGATACTCAGAGTATCAAAAAGGTACTCGGTGAAGGTCTTCCAGGTATACGCGCCGACCTCGACGCATCCGGATGACGAGGTGGAGGTTATGTATGAGGACATAAGTACAGCCATACATACCTCTAAAATCATTTCTGTGTTGTTGTGGGGGACTTCAATGCGAAACTGGGCAAGCGGGGTGAGAATGATTTGAAAGTGGGACAATTTTCCGGCGATAGGAACCCCAGGGGCCAGAGGCTGGCCGATTTTCTAGAGATGGAGGGACTCTTTATGATGAAGTCTGATGAAGCTTCTTCAAGAAGCCGCCTCATAGGAAATGGACCTGGCTCCATCCCAACAAGCACACGAAGAACGAGATAGACTTCATATTGACCACCGATAGACGGATATTCTATGATGTTTCAGTGATCAGCAGGGTGAAAACCGGTAGCGATCACCGAATGGTTCGAGGCACATTGAATATTAATGTCAAACGGGAGAGATCACGACTAGTGAAGTCTACACTCCGACCTTCATCCGTGCACATTCAAAACCCCGAGAGCTTTCAACTCGAGCTGACAAACCGCTTTGCTTGCCTAGAGGATTGCATATCACAGTGGATGATATAAATAACAGGCTGGTAGAAACTGTCCACACGGTGGGGTCTAAATTCTTTAGACCTAACCGTAGAAATAGACCCCAGAAACTAACTGATCATACTCTCAACCTAATGGCGGAAAGGCGCGCAATGTCTCTGCAGTCCTCTGATGACTCTGAAGCATTCGGCAGCTCAATAGACGTATCTCCAAGTCTCTGCGACACGACATCAGCTTTAATACTCGCTGCATTAAGGAGACAATAGAGCGAAACCAAGGCTCTAAAGTATTCGCAAGAGAATTATCTATTGGGCAGAGCCAGTTGACGAAGCTGAAGACAGAGGACGGCAGTGTAGCATCTACCATACCAGAGGTGCTAAGGGAGATTAGGTTCTATGGACAGCTATATATAAACCTGTTAATAGGCAAAGACCCAAGAGCCAAGCTCACCCGACACTATATGAAGACATCCCGGATATCAGCCTGTACGAGATTAGGACGCCCTTAAACAACTCAAAAACAACAAAGCGCCGGGCGACGATGGAATTACATCAGAGCTTCTAAGAGCGGGTGGAACGTACTGAAGGTCCTCCAAAGGCTCTTCGATTCCGTCCTGCTCGAAGGCGTAACGCCGGAAGCATGGAACAGAAGTGTGGTGGTGCTGTTCTTTAAAAAAGGCGATAAAGCCTTGCTGAAGAACTATAGACCCATCTCGCTTCTGAGCCATGTCTACAAGTTGTTTTGTAATCCCGAATCGTCTTGCTTGCAGGTTTGATGACTTCTAGCCTCCCTAACAAGCCGGTTTCCGAAAAGGGTTTAGTACCATAGACATATCCACACGCTACGGCAGATTATACAAAAAACGGAAGAGTATAATCGGCCACTATGCCTAGCGTTCGTGGACTATGGAAGGCCTTTGATTCGATCGAGACATGGGTAGTGTTGCGGTCTCTCCAGCGGTGCCATATTGACCATCGATATATCGAAGTGCTGAAGTATTTACACAGCAACGCCACCATGTCGGTACGAGTACAGGAGCGGAGCACTGAGCCGATTTCTTTGCAGAGGGGAGTGAGACAAGGAGATGTTATTTCTCCGAAGCTCTTCACCAATGCAGTGGAAGACGTCTTTAAGCTTCTCGAATGAAAAGGAATCGGCATCAATATCAATGGCGAATACATCACTCACCTTCGGTTTGCAGACGACATCGTGGTCATGGCAGAATCGCTGAAGGATCTAAGCATAATGCTCGATGGCCTCAATCGAGTCTCCCAACAGGTGGGCCTGAAGATACATAGACGAAGATCATGTACGTCCATGTGCCGCACTCCTGTACTGGTTGGGAGCTCGATGCTTGAAGTTGTTGACGAGTAGTTTACCTGGGACAGACGGTTAAACTAGGTAAGTCCAACTTTGAGAAGGAGATAACTCGGCGAATCCAACTCGGCTGGGCAGCGTTCGGGAAACTACGAAGCTTTTTTGTGTCCAAGATACCCCAGTCCTTAAAGACGAAGGTATTCAACCAGTGCGTGCTGCCGGTGATGACCTACGGTGCCGAGACGTGGTCTCTAACTATGTGCCTCATAAAAAAGCTCAGGATCGCACAGCGAGCGATGGAGAGAGCTATGCTTGGGAATCGAATCAGAAATGATGTTCCGCAGACGTACGAAGATCACCGACATAGCTCAATCCAACAAGCTGAAGTGGCAATGGGCAGGGCACATAGCTCGAAGAACTGATGGCCGATATCGGAAAGTTTTACCACGTATCGGCAAGCGCAGCGTGGGAAGGACCCGCAAGGTGGACGGATGACCTGGCCAAGGTTGCGGGCGTCGGTTGGATGCAGGCTGCTTTCGGAGTGGAGGTTGTTGGGGGAGGCCTATGTCCAACAGTGGACTTCTCAGGGCTGTAAATGATATATTTCATATACATCTATGCTACTCTGGGAGTAAAAATAAAACGTATAATACTACAGCTGCTTCTTTTCCCGGGCATACTGTACAAGTCAGTAGAGGGACAAGAGGGTCTTGGTGTTTTGTACGCGATGGGCTGACCACCTGTCACTACTAATCGAACTTGTACATCTCAACTAACTCTCAAAATTGGTCAGAAGTGGCACCATGTGTTTCTATCGGCCCTTGGTGCTATGCCTACCCCGAAAGGGATATAGGCGTGATTATATGTATGTATGTATATTTCATAGGTCTAGAAAACTGAATGACTGATTTAAGGATAGCTGAAACTATTTCAAGGAGGAATCATATTTTTAGTTTTCATGGGAGTATCCTTTTGTATGCAAGTTATGGCCTGAAGTGTACCCACACTGCCATAGTGGGTATGGTGGGAAACAAATGCTACCCATAGATTAGCATATACTGCGCCGTGTCTATGGGCTGCCACAGGTTTACATATATTATTGTATATCCACATTTTCCTTCCTCCATGGACGAGACAGACTACTAACATTACCTTATCGCAATCTTGCCCCGTTTTTGGGCTTCCATAATCCATCATGGCAAACATGACATGTGTTCGTAAATCTCATGTTACTGTCTTGTTTTCAGGATAAACAATAACCTTAGAGGTAGCTAAGCTATATCTAATTACATATCGTATGTGTACCTACTATATCTACCTATATACTTATAATTTTTATCTTATTATACTCAGTATGGATTAATTATTATCACATCATAAATAAATACGGTGTATGTCATAGGTAGGTAGGAGAAAAAGGAAAAACTTGCTATTGGTTGATAACCATTGATGTTATGCTATTGTTGTAAATAATAAAGCAATTTTATGCTCTGGTTTGTATAGATGAGCTTTTACTCGTACTGTCGGCCGAAACTAGCCCGCAGACTTGCAGTCTTTTATGCTGTCAGTATTATAAAAAAAGGAAAAGAAAATTTTAAAATCGGCAAACGTTGGAAAATTTAAAACGAACTTTAGCCAACAAAACTAAAAGCTGTTCCTAGTTCCGAGATATACGGGACGTTAGTATAAAGTAGTTTTGTATTAAGTGCTTACATGTATTGTATACTGTAAATACAGTAAAGTTTATGACAACGACTATATTTTTAACTTCCAGGAACGTTTATTTCAGTCTTAGTTCTTAGATATTTTGAAACACAATTTTTTTGTGTTTGCGTGACTGCTTCAGGACCGCTATAATTCCAATAAGTTCTTTAAATGGAAGAGTAGCTGCCCTTAATCTAAATAAATTACTTTTTTAGTGCTGTTCTACACTACCTAAAAAGCAACTTATTATAATAGTTCAGGATGAAAGTACGTATCTATCTTTCAAGGTAGTCAATACCTAAGTAGGTATAAATGTAATAGACGATTTTATATAATATTGATAATGTACAATAGACTTTTTATTTGAATATAAATATTTTGAATATGAATTTGAATATTAACCGCGTTTTAATTAAATAATCTAAACAGTGTTTAAGCTAAACATAGCCTTAATTTGACAGACCATTCTTTATTTTATTGTTAGATGTAATTTCAAATAATTTTAACTTTAAATTAATGATTAATATCTGCTATACTCTGAGCCCGTTAGACACGGTTTTGTAATAACACCGGAATTGCAAGTAAATAAGCTAAATGTTAATACATGCATACATAATCACGCCTTTATCCCTTACGGGGTAAGCAGAGCACCAAGGGCCGATAGGACCACATGGTGCCACTTCTGACCAATTTTGAGGGTATAGTTGAGATGTATAAGTTCGGTTAGTAGTGACAGGTGGTCAGCCCATCGCTTACTTGTGCAGTATACCCGGGAAGAGATGCAGCTGTAGTATTATTCGTTTTTTATTCACTCCCAAAGCAGCATAGAAGAATATTAAATACTTCTCTATAATTAGAAATTCCATAGCTAGACTACTAAAATAGCATCTTGTCTGCCCCGAAGCAAGAGTAGAAAATAAACAGAAAACTTTCGCCGGCATCAAACTCGGGAATGCAAACGTATTTTCGGGAATCCAAAAACTTCGATTAGATAGGTTTAGTAATAGTATTTGGGTTGTGCGGAATTAACAAGGGATACTCGATGGTCTTATTATGTACTTATAGGCTTGTCTAGGAAAGTTGTATTGAATAAGTTTCTAAATATACTATTAGGAAAGTCTATTGACAAAACTATTTTAGTATTGTAGGTATGTTTTAGGCTTATTTTCTCTCATAAAATCATGAGCTTTTTTACAAACTTTTCATTTCACGGAGCTTTTTATATTACTTAAATTTTCTGTTGATCAAAAGTTTATATTTCGCTGCTTTGCTTCAATAGTGACATAAAACCAAATGTGTCGAAATTGTGTTGTGTGTTATTAACTACACCATTCAACGCAGAATAGCCTGTTCTACTCGTATTTGGAGTCAGGCTATCTTAATGCTTTTAATAAATTATGAAACACTAACTATATACTTCAACAATATTATTATGAATCCATCCGGCTGGTCATAATCAAGAACACGTAGGTACTTTGTGACTAATTTGCGTATTATTCCGCCTCAGACGTACCGGCTAAAGGATTATCTGCAACAGACGTCTGTTTTCTCCCCGTCTTTAATGTGCACAATGTGACCTTTATAATACTGTAATACGATATAAAATAGCATGTTTTACGAGCTTTCAAAGCATGGTGCGCCTGTCATCAGCGTAGGCTTAAATTTTCATTATGTTTATTGGATAATTCAGTTCAGGAGCGGCGTGAGTCTCAGAGATAGCGGGATTGTTCATGCCACAGTGAGCATTCGCTAACATACACTATCTATAGCAAGTGGCTCATTGTTTAATGCCATCCCGGATGAAACTTGAATGCGTTTTCGGAAATCTGAAAAGGATCGGGATTTAGATCCGTTTGAAAATTGTTTTTCGTGTCTATTTTATAATCTTATGATTAGTTACAAATTAAGGTAAGGACTAAATTTTTTTGTACATAAATAAAATTATATGAATATGCAAATACTACATAAGAATACATTTTTTAGGCTATTAGGTATAATTAAATTTCATGAAAATTTAACTAATATTTTTAGAAACCTACTGTTTAGACTCACCAGCAAATTCAGTGTAGGTATAAAGTATTTTCGATGTCGACGATTAATAAGTCGACATGTATGACAAAATCTACGTATACCTATCAGCGCAAATGACAAATCTCCTTACAGAGTCATGAGGTCCCAGATGGTCCGGATATTTTAGTAAATGAGGCCTACATTTAAATAAGTAGAGCTACAATGCTAAAATATTTTTGGACATGACATTATACATTTATCTAACTATACCACTATCGGTACATTTAAAATACAGTATCGTCAAGAATTATCTCTTATATCCAAGTTCACGTTATTATGTTTAGATTGATTTTACTTTTTAAAAATAAAACTAACTACCGCTTTATAGTAAAAAAAAACATTTAATTAATATATATGTATTACAAGCTAAGCCGTATAATACTACCCAAATACTAAATGTCTACTAGCTAATGTCTGCAACATCGTCCGCGTGGACTACATAAAATAGGCTATGTCTTACCTCATACTCTTAACTCTACAATTGTATGTCTGTATGTATAAAATATATACAAAACTATATCTATATGTATGCAATATTTTAAGAAGATCGATTGAGTAAAATTCAGTATACGTGTTAGTTTTAAAACCATGCTATATGCCGCATCACCGTTTTCACAGCTCCATTGAAAACCATCCCGCATACGACATGACTGGCCATCTGTCACAGAGAAAGCGGGACCGAGTAAATTACTCGCCTCCGTCATCCGCTGACCTGAAGGCTTGTCTACGGCTTTATGTTATCTAAGGTATTTTAGTTTGCAGGATTTTGGTATTGTCTGGATTACATTGAATGTAAAAGTTTTGTATGTAAAAAAGCACCTTAATAATATGTTATACTTATTATAAGCAAATACAATTGTCTATAATAAACGTGGTAAGCCGCATGGCGTATACGCAGCTTCGCCAAAACGGCAAAGTTTATTTCATAATTCTAAGACTTCACATGGGTTCTTCTCTCACCAAGTCACAACATAGCAAGTTTTTAGTCCCTTGCTCGTAGCAGCTGGCATTAAATGCTTATAAATTTAATTAACGATGATTATAGCCAACGAAACAGCTAATTACCGGTTACTGAATTAATTAGTATTTTGATTTCAAAGTTTTGATCACGGTGTATCTATTGTAGTTCGGATCGTGTTTATGAATACCTTTAAATTTTATATGGCTAGGATCTGATTTTACTCCCTATTTTAGTAAGTACAATTTGGTGAGTTAAGATGGACACGATAGAAAAATACCTCTATACGATAGATAAGTACCTGGTAAAATATAGGCGTTTCGCCCGAATGTATTGTAAACTACATTATATTCGTACTCGTACATTGATTACAATACATTTGGGCGAAACGCCTACTAAAATAATATTATTTTTGAAAAGGGGACGATTGGCACGTTCGTGCCTATGTCCTAAGTTCTTTGAGAAATTATAAATGTGTGTAGCTACTTATCATTATTATTATTATTACCTAATAACATATTATTAAACGTAAATTCATAGTTTAGGGTATATATTATCGATTACGAAATACGATTTTGGAATCACATCATAAAGGTAACGCATTTTTTACACTCGTTTTCGAGGATTTTCCCGTATCGTTCCATATATCATCATAATCAACCAACCAACATAAAATGAGAAATCATTTTACTAAAAATAATGGCGGTATGGTGATAATAGTTTACCTCGTCTTACTTTCTGGATAAACTAAAGAAATAAAAGTACTTAACACATTTTACAAATGCAAGCATTTTAAGAAACACACATCCAGTACAAAACTGAACACAAAACCTGCGAATCCACATAAAAAAAATTCGCAAACCAAAGGCCTTTTCCCATCGTTCGTCAGGCTTCTAATGAAATAAACTTTCAGGTAAAGTATTAATATTCATGGGCGGTCCGGGGCTTGTAAATGTTTTATTCGTTAACGAGTAGACCGGCTTAAGGTAATCATGTCACGTCGTATGGAAGCCCTGAAGCCTTCCCATCCCAATTAATTCACAGCGTAATCAATTTTGTCTATGACACTATGTGGAAGAAACTCGTGATAAGATTTGGAAATAACTTGGATGTTGGAGATGTTAAATGAATTAATTCAAGTTTAGATAATATTGTTTGCGAATTTTGTCTTATCACATTTTAGTAATAATTTGATTAAATTTTGCAGATTTTTAAAGTGAGAGTAGGTGTAGAACTGCGGTTTACGATATTGTAGGTTTTATTGTATTTATTTTACTGTTTTTGTAATGATGCCTATATTGATGCGGGGCTTCACTAGAATACGTTAGCTGCACCTCCTTCCGTGCATGTGAAGTCGACTAAAGAACTCGGGAATTCTTTCCAACGATAAGCTAGCTATCACTGCCCATTTACATCTATCCCCAATAGGCTAAACGAGGTTGTGGGAGCTCCTTTACGATCCTGCAGTTTTGGCTATCAGGAACACAGCCCTGTCTATATGTATGTCTGTATGTTGTATATAATGTTGGATGTATCTTCAATCCAGTTTCATATAACCTAATTGTTGGAGTCAGGCATGCTGCCGGCAATAGTATGAGTTGAATGAAACCATATTGCTCTAAATAATTAATAGTATAAGGACCGAAAGATAATGATGTATTGTGCAGTAAGTACTGTTTCACTACAACACCAGTCCATTATGATTTTCATTTTCACAATTCTCCCACAAAAAAGTTAAACAATCACGAACAAAGGCGCCTTTTCGAAAGAATAAAACAAACTACTTACTACGCTGAGAATGCATTATTATCTAACCGCAGTCAGCTACAGTATGAAGCCTACAATAAAGCTATAAAAACTTAAAATTACACGTGGCCTATTGTTGCCTCGGCGACTAGAGAGCTCTTAGAACCACAGACAATATGCATATTCACTGCATCCCTCATACGGCAGACCATTAACAGAAGTATACCTTGGAGTACCCATCTCATGTGCTGGATAAATAAGGATGTAAGTTAATAGCTGAGGACTGTATATAACACAGCTTTATGAAAGAAGACTTGCGTCGTCTGCGTACACACTAGAAAGTTTGTGAAGGAAATTATGCGATTTTTCTCCGATATTACTGCGATTTGGTGTGATGGTTTTTTTAAAAGATGAAGGTGAAATATGCCCGCTATTCACTGATGACGGCGCAGAAATCAAACTGTGATTGTTTTAGCAAAACTAACGAATTAAACTGATATTGCTTCAATACAAGTGTAGGTGAATAAAACCAAAATTTCTACGTAAAGGAAAACCTATAAGTAGTGATCAAAATTGAAGTCACCAAAATTTCTGGTATGAGTCGTACGTGCCTATTGCCCGGGAATAGTGAATAAAATGTAGTAGTTTATTCGACTTTTGCACTGTTTTCACGTAACCTTATTGAAGAAATAGGTGGTATTTATACTCTTGGTCTTTCTGCCATACCAATTAGCCTAAGCTTGTCTTGCAAAGACAAACAACGTACATTCAAATTGTTCACAAAAGCTACGCTCATTATTTCGAATCGAATCGACCAGAATCATTAGGGTTAGTGATTTTTCTATGAACCGAACGGATCCGTTATTTGTGATATTATTCGGCTGGAATATAAAAAGCTTGAAGATCCAGTTTTGTGACATGACCTTATTTTTTACTACTCAAGAGTAAAACTACTTTTATTTTCTCAACGTGCGAGATCTTTGCAATAACATACCCTGCTTTACCAGAAGGGTGGTACAGCCTACTTAAATAACATTTATATTCATATCATCACGTATTTACGTTTTACCCTAAAGTAATGCACCCGGAAAAGGTTGCCCCCTATTGAGGCCTTGTGCGGTGCAGATTTAATGAAAAGTCATCGTCATGTATGGAATTCCTGAATGTTTTCCATATATTTGGAATAGCACGGGTTTTTCTCTCTCGTACTTAATAAAATGCCTAAAAATGTTCATAAACCTAATTCACATATTCAGTCATTTGTAAATAATACAGATACACAATGGAACAACTAATCTGGAATAATAAAAGCAACTCGTTTGAACGGCGATTTACGTCATTTTTTTACTATACAGGATTTTAAAAATGTAAGTAAGTACAAATTTGAGCATTTTGCTTAGTACCTCTTTTGTTACTCCCTCTATAGGTATATTTTGTGATACTATAGAAAATCATCAAGC
The DNA here is from genome assembly GCA_014607495.2 of Carposina sasakii. NCBI lineage: Eukaryota > Metazoa > Arthropoda > Insecta > Lepidoptera > Carposinidae > Carposina > Carposina sasakii. The sequence continues at coordinate 10,759,801 of CP053154.1, forward strand.
CTACCTACCCGTCGAAAACTACACTAATTCATATGATTCCAACCCTAAAACTATGAACTTAAGCCCTTTCCGATACTTTATTTCACCGGTGCATGTCACAGCACAACTCTACTCTTGGTAAGAATTTAATATTGAAATAGCTGTTATCCAGATACGAGTAGAATGTTATACGCGAAAATAACTGGTTACAGTTATTTATAATGTAATATAAGCAAGCATAACATCTAAGTAATATCTTTTCTCTGTTTTTTTATAGCGAAAAAAGGTATTGGCTATATTTAAAGGATATTTACGTAAAAAAATTATATTATATTATACAGAGTGTAACAGAAAGAGTATGTTAAGCGAAAAGCTGTATAAATAGCCCACTATAGAGAACCTATTTCCAAAATTTGAAACTCGAAATCACATTTTTATTTCTCAAGATTGTATGAAAATTCCTGAGATATTTAAAAATTCTCCATACTATCGGAAAAAATAAACATGTGATTTCGGATCTCAAATTTTGTGGATAGGTTCTCTATAGTGGGCTATTTACATAGCTTTTCGCTTAACATATCCTTTTTGTTACACCCTGTATATAAAAAATTAAAGTTCTTAGTGTAATACGTCACAGATCAGTTTGATCTATTCTTTATAACAATTCTGAGACAAATAATAAACCTTCAAACTTGGAACACATACGTTATTACCTTACCTACTCCTAATTAGCATACATTATGTGGAAAATTCCGGGTTTTAAGATAGAAGTAAACTTGAACTTGAACTAATATTAGAGTTCTTAATAACTATCGTAATATACCCATAATAGGTATCTATAATCTACCTATACAATACACGAGTTTATAAAATGTATTTCAACATTATGTAACATGTTCAAAAACTACTATTGTGACTTTAAAGATAGAAATATCCGTTAGAGATATTAGTTGTCCAATAGCGAAGTCGGGCAGCACGTTCTCGCCGGCCATTAGTGGAACGAGATGTCTCGGGGACTCCCCCGATTTGAACGTCTCGTCTGGTACAGTTAGTACATGTCGAACGGTATTGTAAGAAAATATCAGCTAAAAATGACTTTTGGTTTTTTGTATGGCGACTGTATTTGTACTTTTTGTCAGTTTGGAAGCTTGATTCAGAGCATCAGGTATTACAGATATATTTTTTACTAGTGGAGGCCCGCGACTTTGTCCGCGTGGACTGCAGAAAAAATAAATGTCGAAATTATACAGGATAAAAATATTTTCCCGGGATAAAAAGTAGCCAATGTGTTAATCCAGGGTGTCAACCGATTTTACGTGAAAGAGTAACAAACATCCATCCACCCATATTCACAAACTTTCGCGTTTATAATATTAGTAGGATTGTTCTTTATTTCCTGTCCTGTGCTGATGTAGTTCTTCACTAGAATAATATCAGCTGCATCTCATTCCGTGCATATCGTAAGATTCGACTAAGGAAATCGGGCATTCTTTCAAGTGATAAGGTAGCAACTTGCCGCTGATCAGTCACATCAATCACCGCTATGCTATGGGATCCTGCATTTCTTGCTACTCTATTTCGGGAACACAGCCGTGTGTATATATATATATGAATGAATGTATATTTTTTCTTTGGCATGATTTATAAACTAACATTCAATAATTAAAATTTAAAATAGTTTAATCGTTTGAATCTAAATTGCATCGAGACAATAATTGTTGTTGCTTATGGAAGCTCAATGAAGAAATAAGATGCTAGATAATTTTATCGATATCGAGATTATACCTATATGTATCGAACAAACATGTTTCGAAACGTGAGAGAAGTCGGTGTTAATGCGATTATTCCAATATTAGTTACGAGAGTAAACGATATTAGGAAAGCAATTTTGGCCTCGCATATTGCCTATTAACGGACTCTTGTGTTTTTTATTAATAACGTTTTCCTGCAAGATTGCAGGACAAAAATGGAATTTTCTATTTAATAGCTTAATCGTTTTTCATTATATCAATATAAGTGAAACTTGGCCGGAAGAATGAACCCAGACAGGTGGGAAAAGATAGCAACTGATTGGGTGCCTACAGACGGAAACCAGCGTGGAAGTGGACCCAGGAGATAGATAGAGGGACGACCTGGATAAGAGTGGGCCAGTAAGCTGAACAAGACAAGTGTGGGCTCAAATCGGGGAAGCCTTTATCCAGCAGTGGGACACGGTATTGCTTAAAAAAACAATATGATATAAAGTAGCACATACAGGATGTAAAAAGACAACGTTGTTATTTTAGTACCTCGTATTCTTTGTAACGTAACGATAATTTTTTTCTATGGAACCAACCCTGGGAAAAGATTTTTTTTTTTAAATCTCTTTATTGCAAGCAATGTATTTGATTGACAAATGTACCTACAAAACTAACATTTTTAAATATTAATATGGTGTCTTTTAAAAAATTGTTTGTTAACGGTTTCCAGATGGATTTATTAAAAAAAAAATTTGATATACATGTAACTTTGGACCTCAATATCTTGGAAACCCGTGGTTTCCCAGGGGTGCTTCCATAGAAAAAAATGATCGTGATGTTACAAAAAATACGAGGTATTAAAAGAACAAAGTTGTCTTTTTACACCTAGTAGAATAACTACAGAGGATTCTAAGAGAATACTTTCATCTAAAAATAAGGATAAACCAGATGGTAAGGCCTAAATATTTTGTAGTTATCTCGCAGCGCAAATGAAAAGTAAGAGTAAAAGTTTTAACTGCATAGAAATTTTCCCACTTCCGAAATGGGACGCAAAAATTACTTTCTCTTTACACCTTAAGTGCGATTTCCGAAATATTTCAAACTCAATTTCCCTACAAAAATATTGCAAGTTAGCGAATCGTCAGCGCACCTGCGCATGAATAACGTTTCCCCATTTTCAGGTAATATCTTTAATAAATCTTACAAATGTTGAGAATATGTTCCGTAGCCTCTTTGTCATCACTTCCGCGAATGAATCACGAATATGAAATAATGTGAACGGAACGTATCCCATAAAAAACTTTATCGTCTGTTTTTGATAGATTTATTAAGGTACAGTTTATGTGTATAATTTCATTTTACACAAGCCACCTGTTTATCGCAAATCATACGGTATAAATTTATTGAAGTAGTTATATTCGGCTCCACTAGAATACTTCAGCTGAATCTTCTGTCGTACCAGTCGGCTAATGAACTCTGGCATTCTCTCAGGCGATAAGCTACTTGTCACTAATCATAAACATCTGTCCTCACAATGGTACAAGATGGTAAAAGTGGCTTTAAGGAACATAACGGTGACAATATATATCTTAGGTATGTTATATTCTTCCTCTACCAGATGTACCAGAGATGTTATTGAACCTTTTATTTTTCAAAATTATAATACTTATTATAAAGGTATCATGGAAAATAGCAAGTACCTAAATAGCAAGCAGTAAATATCTACAACACAAAATGTTGTCTCAACCAAGCATCGAACCATGGACCATATAATCTCAACTCTGTACACAACAATAGTACCACTAAAACAATCACGTGTCCTCTCACCCCTTGCTAACACAATGTAGTTGTAAATGTTTAATATCTGCATCTGAACAGCGAGTGTAGCGACGGTGAATTTTACATGCACTTCCGGATACCAAAGGGTGTTTGTTTACATGTTCAGAATTGAGTCTGAGTAACATTGAGGAGGAAACACTAACTCATAGTATCATTTCAAAACACAATACATAGATGAAAATATAATTACCACAAAATTTATGTAATAATACTACTCACACACTACTACTACCCACAGTTAGCTACCTACTTTACATTGTGTTAGTACCTACGAGTACAGATACCTCGAAGATGTTAAACAAATATTATTGAAGACGTAATGTAAGGTCAATTTAAGATATTTGAATAAGAAACTACAAATTAATTAATTAACAGTAAAATAATTGATTTTGATAATTGATCAAGGTATAGTCATTCAAACAAACAAACGGACTATATCTCTAAATTTCTAGGCCAATTTAGTAACTTCATCTTATCCAGCAATATACTTTTAACCCGGAAAGTCCGCATATGCAAAGGAAAGATGAGCACAACGTTAATATTTTAATTACCTACTTCCTTCTTATTGTCTTATAACTTTGCAGCCCTTTACCTAATTAAGGGGTTTAATTAAGTTGCCAATATACTTTAGGAACCTTCCATAAAGGAGATTCACACGCGTGTTTCATATTAGACATTGTTTGTAAACAAATTCAAATTAAGCCGCTCATTTGCTTTTACGAAATTTTAATCTCAAGGCGGTTGTAAATGTAATGAGGGGGAAAATTAAGGCTTTTTGTTGTAAATTGTAGTAATAAAGAGTGTAGGTATTAATAAAAAAATCTGGTTTCTTACTCCGTGCCATAAGTGTAGGAACTCCGACTCTGATAGATCTTTACAAACAAAATGACGCTTTGCACATCGAGTAAACCTACTTTATCTTTACTTCAAGTCCATAATTTATGTTAGGGGTATCGTATAAATTATAAAATAACATGTGCAAATAAAAACTATATTTAAATAAATGAGTTTTAGTGAAATATCTATAAATATGCTAATTAAAAAACTCAAAAAAATATATTTAAACCCATTTCTACATGTAAGTAATATTCTCAGCATGTCTGTCTGTACGTAGTACGTCTGTCAGTGAACCATAACAATACATCTTTTGTTTTAACATCTGTCAATATCAAAGTTATTCGTAGCGTAAATAAAACTATTCACTTATTATTGGCAAGAAAAATCCTTCGTGAACAGAAAAAAATAACAATTTGGTATCTAAACATAGTGTTGGTGTAAAAAACATAAAATAGTTTTTATATCATCATCATCATCAGCTTATTGCAGTCCACTGCTGGACGTAGGTCTCCCCCAGGGCACGCCACGAGACTGCCATGGGGGGTATTTGCCCATAGTGACCACGCTGGGCAGGCGGGTTAGTGACCGCAGTTTATATTTTGGACTATGTTATCAACACGGGAGGCGCTGCTGCCCACCTCCCGGAAACCCTTAATCACCTCGTACGATACCCACGGGCAGACATAGGATGGTACGAATTCTACTCTGCCGGCACAACGCGGCTATATGTTTTTATATAAGAACCCGTAATACTATTTTACGTGCTGACACATAGACAGACATGGGTCAAACAGAATTATAAATGATCTAAGCAGACATCTTGGACTTACGCAGTTGAATATAATATTCACATAATATAATGCACGGTCTTCACTCCTCACAACGTTAAGGGCCGGCATTCACTTTATGGCAGGATGTGGAAAGATAAAAATATATTTATTTATTTATTTATTACTAAGACACACCAACAGTATACACATATAAATTAAAGAATTACAGGCAATAAGGTATTTTGTCTTATGCGCATACCAATTATGGGCATGTTCGTATTGCACCTTAAATATAACATTTATTTATTATAATATCTATATTTATCTGTGCTGATGCGGAGCTTCACTAGAATACATCAGCTGAATCTTCATCCGTGCACGTCGTAAGAGTAGACTAAGGCACTCGGGCATTCTCTAAGCAACAATTTGTTACTGATCATTTGCATCTGTCCTCTCTATGATAATTTTGGCTGAGGGATCTCCTTTATGATTCTGCAGTTCTGGCTACTCCATTTCGGGATCACAGACGTGTGTTAGTATATCTATGTATGTGTTTTAATTTTTAGAACGCCTTAAGGCATCTTTAACTCTATTAAAATTTTACATGGCCAAGTTAGCGTAAAGTCTGTTCAGAGTATGCTTAGACTTTTTGAAAGGAGTATTTTTTGAAAATAAAACGTGTCTCATTGTATTATTTACTCTGGGATCTAGCAATATGCCAATAAGTGAGCGCCGGCCATCAAACTAGGTCACATTTGCATACGTTTTACAGCCACGTCTCCTTCACGCTGAAAATATTCATGGCTTGAGTTAAGCCCGATTTGCGTTACCCTTAAAATGAGCAAAATATTATGTATATTTAATATCTCAGTAAAATTTCACAGAGAGCTTTCATTTCGCGATTTTCCGCGTTATGAAATGCTGTGTAATAGCGCAACTCGTTACTCTACTATTCTGAATTGGTAACAACCACTTGTTTTGTATTAACCAGGATTAGCATTCAAAGGGAATTACAGTTAAATTACAGGTTTAGTGATAAGTACTCGAGCTTTTAAATGTTTATTAGGCAGCATCTTGTGTTATGTTTCAGATTTTCCCATATGTTCCCACGCATACGAAGAAATTTGACCCTTAAGCTTCGTTGAAAAAGGGTTTCGCCCCGGTGCCCCGAGGTGGTATGTTCACGACATCATGGCCACTCAGTCTCGGCACGGCCTCACCTTGACTTATTAAAAATTAAAACTAAGAAAGTTACGAACTTAAAATGTCGGACAAGAAAAATTCAAATGTGATGAAATGACGTTATAAATTAACAGTAAAAGTTTTAGTGTAAAAATTTTTTCTTTTTAGCGCATTTAAATAAAAGCTGTTTTTAAAAAGGTTTTTTACCTAAATTTATTTTATACTTCTTAAAAAACTGTCAAAATAGTTCAAGTTTTAGAAGTCCGTAAAAGTGAGTCACATTTTTTTCGAGTTACTCTCAGCTAGTATTGTAGAGCATTAAAATAATTGGTAAGATATGTTGGATTTAGAATGACGTCACCACATGCAATCCGAACGAAGCTCACCAATTTGAGCCCAATCGGTATTTTTAAAGAGGTATATTTAATCTAAAAATATGTTTGTGCTAGACTAACCCATATTTTACAACAAAAGATTTACAGGTACGGATACTGAGATACTGTCTAGAGCCTTAAAAAAGACGTAGGCTACCTTTTATCCCGGATAAATATTTTTTCTTGAATCCATCCGCATGTATTGGAGAAAAAAAACTAAATTCATTTTTTTTTTATGAAATCCACGCGGAGGTAGTAGTGCTGTAGAAGGCGTCTACTAGTTATTAATAATCAGAAAATATGCATTTAAACTAAGATAGTAATAAACCACAGAGATGTGGCCAACCGATCAAGAATTTGAAAATGGAAAATTATACTGAAATAATATTTATTTCTCACTGAACTCTGAAAAGTATTTTCCGCCAACAACGGTATGGCGGTACCCACGCTTGAAATTATAGGTTGATAACCCAAGCCAATCCAATTGATTTTTACTTCGAAATACTTAGGTACTGATTGTGAAGGATATAATAATAATAATGGGTAATAAGTATTAATATTCACTAAGTATAAATTTTCACAAAGAATTCCGATATTCCAAAGTTTTTTTTCTATAGCCCTACACAAAGGAAGTCACAGTCTGTCACTGGTATATCAATTTGTCACTCTATGAAAAGAAGTACAATTAAAGACAAAATGTCACAAAAAATAATTACCCGCTGAAACAATTTTTACTTTCAATTCCACGGAGGAAAATTATGTAAGATAATCGTAAGATTTTTCATGCGGGCACCCAGCCCGTAATTACGTCTTTGTGCAAGGAAAACTTCTTTTGTTTGAAGGTAAGCCTGGCATAATAACAAAAGGCGAGGACAAGGGGCGCAAACAATGAAGGCTAGGTAGATGAGCTATAAATACCCGTAGCATATTTTTCAGTAGCTCTCATAATATTGATGGATTAACCTATTATGGGGCTTTAAATAGAATTGATGGAGTTATTCACCGATAGCGGTTGTGTTTTAGCAAGCTCTGTTGCTGAAATACATAGTATTTGATAGTAGGTAAGTATGCTTTTGCCGCGTGGTGCCGGCAGAGTAGAGCTTGTACCACCCCTGCCTGCCCGTGGGTACCGTACGAGGCGATTAAGGGTTTCCGGGAGGTGGGCAGCAGCGCCTCCCGTCCTGACAACATAGTCCGAAAATCACACTGCGGTCACCAACCCGCCTGCCCAGCGTCGCGTCGTGACTACGGGCAAAACCCCCCTGTGGCAGTAGCCTTGTGGCGTGCCCTGGGGGAGGCCTACGTCCAGTAGTGGACTGCAATAGGCTGAAGAAGATATTAGGTTGAGATTTTTGGGTATAAACTTGCTATGTGTTTTTGTAAAATACTGGTAGAGCATCTCAGCAAATAAAAAAAATATCTCCCAGCTAATTTGACTTACATTTGGATTGGATACTTTAGTAGTATTTATATAATTGACCCGGTAGTTTAGTGGTTATAGCGGCTGGCACGGTTTGCAGCGGTCGTGGGTTCGATTCCCACTCGAGTGAAGAATTTTTTCCATTTTCTTTGTTAATAATTTTATAATATCTAATATATTGACAAAGATAAATTTATAAAAACACTTCTCCATTAATATAATCCGTTAGGATATGGTTGATCGTTTCATCTTTAAACATTGTGCTGAAGGATTCAGCTATGTTTGCCGAGATTTGGCTAGTGTATAGCTATCGGGATGAAGAATAACGTTGCCAATATGTAATTTAGAAAAGAGATGGTAAAATTCGTCATCCGAGTAATTGAATCGGTAGCTTAGTGGTTATAGCGGCTGGCACGGTTTGCAGCGGTCGTGGGTTCGATTCCCACTCGGGTGAAGAATTTTTTCCATTTTCTTTATTAATAATTTTATCAGTATTTATAGTATATTATCCATAATATTTTGTAATATCTACTGGGTGTAAAAAGACAACTTGTATTCTTTGTAACATCACGATAATTTTTTTCTATGGAAGCACCCCTGGGAAACCACGGGTTTCCAAGATATTGGTCCAAAGTTACATGAATATCAGCATTTTTTAAAATAAATCCATCTGGAAACCGTAACAAACATTTTTTTTAAAGGCACCATATTAATATTTAAAAATGTTAGTTTTGTAGGTACATTTGTCAATCGAATACATTGTTTGCAATAAAGAGATTTTTTTTAAATTTTCTTTTCCCAGTGTTGGTTCCATAGAAAAAATATCGTTACGTTACAAAGAATACGAGGTACTAAAATAACAACGTTTTCTTTTTACACCCTGTATAATATTTATAATATATCTATATATATATATATATATATATATATATATATATGTGTGTATATTATAAATATTATATAGGGTATTATAATATTTTGATCATTAAATTGATCAAGTAAAGTTTTTTGTTAAAGGACCTACCATCGAATTGAAACAATACCTCCCTAAAGATATCAAACAACATAACGCAATCTTAGAGCAGCAGCGCACCCCAAAAATATGAACAATAAACGTCCTCAATAAATCACCATCCTAACACCTTTTCTATGGAAATTATCCGGGCGAGTTCTCGGCTAGTTTTTCATCAGCAGACATAATGCTCGATTAACACTCCATAACGGTCAACCGGATGTGTGGACGCCATTCTGCCGGCGAGATAGCGGAAATATATCGCCGGAAGTAGGCGGCCATTATTCAGTAAGGCTTCCCTTCCGTTGTCACTTCATAAGTGCCCCTATTATTCGGAGATGCTGCGGTACTTTCGCGTGATGAATGGCGATCAATTGGAAAATATGTGTGTGTTTGTAATTAAAATGTTAATTGGTTGTGTTAACAGTTTATGTGCTCGTAGGTAATAATTTTATAAGGGGCAACGTCAAGTTGCGGAGTATTATGACTAATAAGACTGATATTTTTACTGAAAATAATGTTTACTACTATTTTAATAGCTCGAGACTTTTTTGTGTTAGGTATTTAACAATTCAAATAATTTCCAAAGTGATAGTTAACATCGCACACCATTAAAACCACAATAAAACAAAACGTCGATAAAAACAAAATCACTAGTGCCGAACCGTACTAAGCGTTTTGCTTCTACATTCATAGTGCGAACGGCCAAGCTGTGGAACTCCCTATCTGAATCCCTGTTCCCCATGAACTATAATCTTGCGGTCTGCAAGTCGAGATTGAGCCGGCTTCTTTTAGGCAAGCGCGCTCCATCTTAGACTGCAACGGTGCTTACCATCAGGCGCGTTGTGCTCAAGCGTAAGCCTATTTAATATATTAAAAAAAAACGATATTTTACCTCCAAACTGCACTTTACCTCACTTTTTTCGCAAACTCATTCGCCCATGGTTAAAAAGAGTGCAAGCAAAATATATTTAGCCAACTTTAAGAGTGTTAATTAGTGAAATACAAAGTAACAAGTGCTCTCCAACCGCCGCCGGTGGCCAGAGACCAAAGTTTCAATTTAAATTTTTATACCTTATTTTTAGGTGCAATTTGCAAATTAAAAAGATTGAAGTGTAATGGTTATGAAGCGGTAGTTTTATAAAAATTGATACTCGTATTGTGTAAACTGACTATCTTTTTTAGCATATTAGACTTTCAAAAATAATAGTAAGTTGTTAATAATAGTAAGTTGTTAATACTCGTAAGCTGATAAAATATTTCGTTGATACTGATGTAAATACATCTTCTATCCATGTATTAGAAATAAGAGTCTTGTAAACTTAAAAAAACGCTCTTAACGTCGCCGTAGTACCTACAGTCTACACATGATGAACGAGTGATTACCATTTGACGTACTGTACTTACATCGTTTCAATAAACAAGTCCACGTACATCGGCGCTAGCATCCGTGTCTTTTCAAAAATGTTCCGTACAATCAATTTAGTTCCATGAAAAAACCATGCGACTTCTTAAAGTGTAGACTATAGCACCCTTCCGATGCGGTTATGTAAAAGCTCGTGTCATTCCCCGCTCTCTTCGCGAGCTAATGACGGTCCTCGGGCTGACGTGTGCCTGACACGTGACGCTAAAGAACGCGATAGACAGATTCAGCTGACTACATATTTGGATGTCGCGACTTACAATTGAAATCTTTTATAATAATAGTCAGGTAAATATTTTGTAAAAAAAAGTAATGTGCTCATGCAGGGCGTCACTGGAATACATCAGCTGCAATGCAACTCCTGCAAGTCGTAGAAGTCGACTAAGGTAATGTGGCATTCTCTCAGGCGATAAGCTAGCAACTTATCACTACATTTACGATTGCAGTTATGCCCCCTGATTACGTAAAAGCAATAGCAAAGCCGAAGCAAAGCGATAGCGAAAATTTACAATATTCGCCTTGAAATACCAAAGTTCCTTTAAAATTTATTTTACGTAATACGAATTTGACAAGCAATCAGCGATTTTTGTACAATTTTCGCTATCGCTTTGCTTTTGCTAGTTAGGTAATAAGGAGGCTGACTACCAAATTTCGGGAAAATATCTATATTAGTACCTATTTATTTCACTGAAAAAATTATTTACTCAACCAATCTCTTTGCATACAATAAGTCTTATAGTTGGGATCATGTAGAAGGACATAGGCTACATTCAGTGGTTTACGCAGACAAAGTCATGAATAACAGCAGGGTAGTGATTCTTATTTGAGTATGTTTCTGTCTTTATTTAATCATTTCAAAAAATACTTGTAAGGCTTTCTACGAATAACTCTTATTCGTTTCCGTATTGAACATAAAGTTGTAGGTATGTAAAATAGTCAGAGATCTTATAAAGTAAGTGTACCTCTACATGCAAATTGGCAGCTCGTTAGGGCTTTACGTCTCAGAGATTTATCAGGGGATGTGTTTGTTTGTAGTAGTTATCTGCCATACCTAAATACCTAAGCTGTTTTGCATAAATATAGATAAATTTTCGCAAACTTAGAACACTTTAGGGACTATTTCGGTCACCAACCCGCCTGCCCAGCGTGGTGACTATGGGCAGTAGCCTTGTGGTGTAACCTGGGGGAGGCCTACGTCCAGCAGTGGACTGCAATAGGCTGAAGAAGAAAAAGAAGGACTATTTATCCTGAATATCTTGTATCGTGGGTTCTAAGCAGCGGCATATAAATAATTACACCTAGTCGTATATAAATACTTAATTAGTGAACAATTTGACCATCGTAAACTTCAGGAAATAGCGTGTAAGGATTGTAGACATTAACTTGTCGTTTATCGCCGGGATCTGTAGTGATTGATAGGTATGCATGTTTGTATGAAATGCAACGTGATTTATAGCAGTAGAGATTTTTGTAAAGTTATATAACACCTATTATGAGTGGTAAAAGTTATCGAGCCCCGCAAATTGGTTAAAAATTTAAGACAGATATCTTTATTCGAATAATACTTAATTATAGTAAATACCTAGAATGTTTAGGTAGGTACTACTAGTCGATTGACAATTTTGTAATAGGTAGGAATACTCGTAGCAGTCAAATAAAAAAATAAAATGCAACAAATATTGAGACAAGGAGATTGAATACTTATAGAAAAAAAACTGTACGATCGAATTAAACATTTTGCCATTACGTGATTGATTAAGAAACATACTTATTACAATTCATTACTTTAATTAATCAACTGGCATTAAAGTAAGGGTGTAAGTATGTTGACGTTGAGGTGTTGCTTATCGGTCGGATCAGAGATTGATTGATAAATAAGCTAAAAAGCCGTGCCTTGTGAGGGAGGACATAATTGAGAGAATTTCCTCACGTACCCCACTGTTGTGGTAGTAGCTCTATTATCGCTTGATACATACGGTTTAGAACATTATTAATACATAATATATGTATAGAGAAAGGTCAGGTCAAGAGTACCCTAAACCGACGAGCGTGCATGAAGAATATCATGAAAATAGATGAAGCTAAAGAGATGTGTCAGTCAGGTTTGTGGCAAATAGAGATACGTGATCTCTGCTTACCACTCCGTGAAAGAGGCGTGATTTTATTTACCTTATAGATATGTATATAAATATATTTGCTACCCAAAATGGGGTAGCCAGAAGTGCAGAATCATAGAGAAAATCCTACAGCTATGTTAACATAACGAAGACATATGTAAGTGATCAGTGACAAGTTGCTAGCATGAGAGAATGCTCGAGTTCCTCAGTTGACCCTTACGACATACATGGAAGGAGATGAGGCTGTTATATTCTATTGAAGCCCCATACCTCAGGTCAGATGTATCAGATGAGTGACGAAGTTCGTTATCGCCAGAATTTCTTATTTCATCGTGAATTTCTATAGCAAAATATTAATTACCAGGTAACCTAACTTTTCTGTCCGTATGTCCCCAACATTAGGGTGTGCATCGTACCGTGCGACATATCTGAAATTAATTCATGTTTTGTCATTCCCTCACTTTATATTCCGGGTTTAATGACGTAGCACTATACTCGTACGGCATCATAGCTAAAGCACATATAACCACGAAAGATACCGCGGACGTGCGCACGGTTGTAATACGGAAAACATGTATTTGCTCTTACTGGACCACGGCGACACAAAAACCAATATTTCGAAGGGTTCTAGGGTCCCATTCAAACTGGAAAGGGGTGTAAAAAACGCTACTTGATTAATGTTGTTTTCGCTTATTTAAGCGCAATTCTGACGCTTATTTCGATAGTTGTGCGATTAAAATTTTGCATACTCGCCATGATTACGCGTTTTGTTTTGAATAATAATGCTGTGGTAGCTTCATTTGTCGGCCAGAGTTGTTCGCGTAATGATAAATAATTGACGTTATTTTAATTAGTGTATAAAGCCGTTTGTTTTTATTGTGCGGTTTTGTTAATATTTAATTATATAATCTGCTTTTGGGCTATACATTTACCGAATCTTCTTAAAAAATACGAGTATATTGGTGTTAAATTGAACAATATGCTGCTGTATTTTTAAATAAATTGAACAACATTTACGTGCCAGGCATAATAGAGGCATGAAAATGTAATTAAAAACTTGTTCAACTATCCTGGTCATATTAATAAGTTCAATTTACCTTAAATACATAACCATTTGGACTCAAAACAAAATATTGTTTACACAAGCAACAAAAACGACGTCGTATTCCTTTGATCGCGGTTATATTTTGGAAACTCTTTTTTCATCTCCAACTGATGTACATTCGCGTGGAACAGTGTTTGTCCACGTGTGTTCTCTCACGGGCTTGTTATTCAGCATTATGCTAATCATGCTCACGCAGCAGTGTGTTATCTTTGGTAACTTTTGTGCGCGAGTGTACACGGGTACTACGCGCTTTATGGCCGTGTTTAGGGTATTTGCTTATGTTCTTGCTGATTTTAATATAGGGTTACTATGAGTATATTGTAAATTTAAGGTTGAATATCAAATTTAATATTCAATCGTAAAACTTGGACATACCTACCTATATGATATACATTTAGTTATACTATTCCATTTTTATGTGTTTTTTTTTTCCAAACGTCAAATACCCTATCTAAAGAATAAGTCAGAAGAATATAGTTAATGCTGTCTTTATCTAAAATGTGATAATGATAGAGATAGTATCAACTTTATTCTTCTGATAGGATATCTGAAGTTTGGAAAAATCGGCCCTAGACCTTTTAAACCTGGGTCCCAAAGAATTAGATTTTTTTAAAGGAAACTTGAATCCCACGAATGATTGCCGACTAGTTGCATTTACCTCAGAAACCATAAGTAAAAGCTAGAAACTTCCACGAATATTAATTGCTTAGGTACATGGAATTGCTAAGTAAGAAGTTTAGTTAGAAACTTCTGCGTCAAGGTATAGTTTACGCCCAAGTTTATACTTTATAACTTTTTGAAGCAGACATGACAGCCTAATAATATATTTAACACGAATAGCCTTAGGTTTATCAGCTATTTTAAAATATGGCTTTTTTGTGATTGTACATCTATTTCTGAGAGCTACCTGAGAACTACATATATGCTCTACTAAATCATTTGGTTCTATAGCGTAACTATAAAATTTTACCTGAATATCCTTTGATATCAGGTTCTTTTCAATAAAATTTTCTACGAAAAACCGAGATCAAATTTTTCGTGGGATTTTTTCTATTCTTTGAAGTCAAACTGGGAAGGTGATGACAAGCCTACCTATAGATATTCGCAACGATAATTGTTATTTAACAATATAATCAATTGCTAAGAAAATATTTTCCTAAAAGTGTTCCTAGGATTTTTCACTCCTAATAGCACAAGCCTTTCCTAGTAACCCGTTATAAATAAAACTTTTTTAAAAGACATCTATAAAACTCTTTGATTAAACATTCAATTAATCCGTGCTATTTATTTAATATCTCTCCGTCTATTTCGTTCTGTAATAAATTAAATATTCAGTATTGTAAAATGTCTTACCGAGTTCTAGCTGTGAATGATTCGGAGAGGTGAAGATCCCTTTCGTTGCAGATCTTTGCAAGAGTATGGTCTAAGATAAAAGCGTCAGCGATAGTGTTTGCCGGTTAAAATGCGCCGGTTAAAAAGATATCTACTTGTTACTGTGTCAAATTATTTTAGGACATTACACATTTTATATCTTAAAGCTTTTTTTTATAAATACAAAATGTTATAAGTTCCAAAATAGTATCAAAAGTTAAAATTGTATGGTGTAGAGGTGGGTTTAGTGGTGGGCGAACATCGAATAGTAACAACTAATTAAGTCAAATTTGTATAAAGTTGGCGAAATTATTGTCCTACTTATAAGTAGATTTTATCAAACGTAATGAACATACGTATTCGCACGCCTGTATTCCCAAAATGGAGTCGCCAGAGCTGCAGGATCACATAGGAGATCCTCACATCCACGCTTAATATAGCTGAGTCTGATTTTAATGATCAGTGAGAAGTTGCTAGTTCGTCGCATAAGAGAACACCCCTTAGTTCCTCAGTCGACATGCTCACAAGGCGATGCAGCTGATGTATTCCAGTAAAGCCTCGAACCAGCACAGGCGTATGAATTATGGAACAATTTATGTGATTGAGAACCATCAAAATTTAGTAACCAAATGATTAAAGTTTTTTATTTTTTTATTTTTATATTCTCTATCCAACTGTATAAATAGAAATAAACATGTTGAATGAAAAACCAAAAAACTTATTTATTATTATTATAAAGAGGTATAGTACAAATTCTTATTAGTTAATGCCCTGCAAAACTGTTTTAACAGTTTGACTGCAGGAATGGAGTCTCTTTTAACATGTTATTAGTTTATTTTTTACTAATAGTTTGTACCACAGAGAATATTCAAAGGCACAGGGGCGCATCAAGGACTGTCTCATTTGCCAAGGACAGGGAAGAGGCGGACCTGGCCTGTCACGTAGCCGTCTCCTCATTTATTTACGAACGCGATCAATTGTATTATTTCCATTGATAGATATCGCAGTATGTAATTAGATAGACGTAGAAAAATAGGCAATTAAGGCTGACTCGTCGTAGGTCTGAATACTTTGGAAATTATAGCTTAGTTGAAGGGTTTGTAAAGTTTTATTTACCCTTCTAGTATTTATAATACAATCCCTTATTTTTTCCTAAGTAGTATCCTAAGACGATATCAAGGTAATTTTTAATTACCCACAATAACATTTCTTTATAAAACAGAACAATTATGCTACTAGTTTACCTATAGGTGCCTATATGACTACTTATTAAGGAGTAGTAATGGGGAACGTAAGAGCTATGCTAGGGTCAACCTATGTTTTTCCCTTTTTGGGTTTAACATACAATTTTGTACCAAATAATCTAAGAAAATGCTTAAATTGCTAGAAAAGAAATCAAGAGTGTTTACCGAAATTATATTACCATTTACGGTAACGTAATCGAAAATTGGCAATGATTCTAATTTCGCAGCGTACGTTTTTCTTAGAAACTAGTCCCTACGAGTGTCCAACACGTACTGAGCCCAAATAGCTCCAGCTAGCGTCACAGATTGCGTATATTATTTATGGCAAGAGCACGACCCCAGCAATTTCGATGCGGAACTTTCCCTTCCTTCCTTGTATTTCGATTTGGCAATGTTAGAAAAAATATGACGATATTATTGGAAGAGTCAAGTTGTGACCCGACCGGTCAACCGGAAAGGGTGACTTTATATTTGGAATCGCAGCCGAGACGGCCAACTTTTCTAATTCAATGTGGCACGATGTTTGAATTAACCATTTGCAGTCTGCGAAGTTCCGGTTAGAAAAAAAGGAAAAACAGAACAGTGTCGTGATTTCTTAATGCTCTGTTTTTGTGCGGTTAATTAGAATCATTTTCGTTTTTTGGATTCTTTGGATTTATTTCCATTACAATAAATATTCTTCTAAGACCTTTTTTGTGCTTCAAAGATTTCGCAAGCCATTTTCGAAGACAAGGCCCTTGCATAAATTAAATTCCAAATATCTTTTTTTCCGGGCGGCGCCGCCCGCGGGTTGGTCATTTTTCGCATAGCAAAATAAATACGTTCCTTATATTAAATTTTACATTCTACAAAAGGAAACAGAGAATTTTAATAAATTTGGTTTTCCCATTGTATTTCTTTTGTGTAACGGGCAAATGATACAATTTATATGCTTTCATAGTAGGTATCTACTTACTAAAACATGTTTTTTCAGAATCATAGACTAATTCATCTAATATACTATGGTGATGCGGGGCTTAACAAAAATAAATCAGCTGCATCTCTACACTGCAAGAGTTGACTAAAGAACTCAGGCATTATCTCATGCGATATGCTAGCAACTCACTGACCATGATAAAAATTTCCACCTGTCTGCGCAATGCTAAACGTGGCTGTGGGAAATCCTTTATGATGCTACAACTCTGGCCACAGACTATTACTATGTACTTCGACTCTCGCTGCTCCGTTTTGGCGACACAACTGTGCCTGTATGTCGTAGTCGTCAGCCTATTGCAGTCCACTGCTAGACGTAGGCCTCCCCCAGAGTACGCGACATGGCTCGATCTCCCGTTTTTGCCATCCAGTCACTAGCAGCCGTCCTCTTTAAGTCATCGGTCCATATGGCCGGAGGACGCCCAACGCTACGCTTGCCGTGGCGCGGTCGCCATTCGAGAACCCGCTTACTCCACCGTCCATCGGTTCTACGACAGATGTGGCCTGCCCACTGCCACTTCAGTCTTCCATATGTATGTAATATTTATCTGTTAATATACTCACTATTAATGTAACTTAATCAAGACCCGTTTTGCCTTTAAATATTTCTTTCTCCCATTTATAACAATGTTGTTCAGTTCTATAACACTCCATCGTGATCTATTGAACGTTAGATATCAACACAACTGAGTTATGGTTGACCACATCCGTCCAGAAATTCCGGCGCATGTTGACTAACAGACAATGTATCTTGTCTAATCAGTTGTGGGGGTAAATGAAACCCTTTAGCGAGGGTGACTCTTATCGTCTAGCTAGTAATCGTGTCCATTAAATAAAATGATCGCCGAATGGTTTATTTTTACTTAACGATCGGCTGCGACTTTGTTTTCGTTATTATAAAAAACATGTACATGAAGAGGTCATTACTCAATACTGGATGCAGGAGGCCGTATTGATAGATATACATAATTACATACGTATAGTCACGCCCATTGTCCCCGGAAGAGGTTAGGCACAAGTGTGTTAATTACGAACACACCTTTCACCAGATAGCCCGCTTTTCGGGCACATATACAATAACCATTGTAAAATTTCATGAAAAATCTCGGCACAAAAGCCATATTTCTGTCTAAATTTACTTATCTATAAAAAAAACTTCCGCCTAAAAGTAATTTCATTATCCACAAGATCATAAATGAATGATACTTGAGAAATATTAACGCTGATACAATTCAATTTAATTTTTATATCAAGAGTCTGATGAAATGATTAACTTTACTTTGATATTGAGATTTATTTTAAAGTTCTTCTGGGAGTGAAAAAAAACGTATAATACTACAGCTACTTCTCTACCCAGGCATATTGTACATACAAGTCAGTAGAGGGACAAGAGGGTCTTGGTGTTTTGTAGGCGATGGGCTGACCACCTGGCTCTACTAATCGAAATTGTACATCTCAACTATAACCTCAAAATTGGTCAGAAGTGGATTATTGGACCTGGATGAACATAGGCTATAAGAATTTCCCGATATTCCCACGGGAAGGCGACCAACGGGAATTATATATTTTTTACAAAAACCGCTATACACATGAAGCTGAAATCGGGCATACAGGATGTTTTTTTGTGGCCACCTTTAACGAAGGGTACGTATTCTATACATGAAATAAAGTAAGTTTACGCCAAAAAAAATGCGGGGAATTTACTGATGCGGGGAAGACTGCGAGGGAGCGCTAAGAATGGATTTCCCGAAATTCCCACGGGAAGGGGACAAACGGGAATTCCAAATTTTTACGAACACCGCTATTTGTATGAAGCTGAAATCGGATTAGGGACTACGAGGAAGCCCTAAGAATGGATTTCCTAAAATTCCCACGGGAAGGGGACTAACGGGAATTCAATTTGTTTTTACAAAAACCGCTGTACATGTGAAGCTAAAATCGAACATATATGTTCATTCGAGTCTGCGGGGAAGCACTAAGAATGGATTTCCCGAAATTCCCACGGGAAGGGACTGTCTGTGCGTTTGTGCACGCTAATCTCAGGAACGGCTGAACCGATTTCGATGCAGTTTTCAGGAATATATTGTGACAGGTCCCACTTATAGGCTACTTTTTATACCGGGAAAATGTTTTTATCCCGGATAATTTTGACATTTTGTTGTTTCTGTAGTCCACGCGGACGGAGTCGCGGGCGTCCACTATTATTTTATAATTCAAAATATTAATATTCGTTCTTATATACCTCATGGTAAAGGAAATTATGATAAGGGTTGTTTGCTAACATCTGTACCGAATCCTGAAAATTTTCATCATTCAGTCAAAACACAATCAGATTCTTTTCACGTTTTATGACCAAAAAATATCCTTTAAAATTTTTTATTACTGTCCTTTAATTACCTACGTGCCGACTGACCCTCATTTTAATCTTTAAAGGGAAATAAAGACAAGGAGTTTTTGTTTAGGGTATTCCGTAGGTAGATGTAGCTTGAATACTAAAGTTTACAAGAAAATATTTAGAAGCCGTATTCGTATCTACCTATCTATGTATTTATTAATTCGTATACTTTGAAGCTTAGACCTGTGTGTAATAGAAGAGTTATATTAAGCGATATACTATGAAAAAAGCCCTACTATAGAGAACTTATTACCAAAATTGGAGTCTCGTAATCACATGGGGTTATTTTTACATGTAAGAATTCCTAAACACTTCGGAAATGTTCATATTTATGTTATTTTTACAATATTAAAAATAACATAAATATGTACAGTAGGTACACCCCGTACACACTTATATGAAATAAAATTTTATTGATGAACTGTGGGTTTTCTAGTGAAATAAATTTTAAATTAAATATGTAATGGAAATATAGGAAAGACTACCTTTATTTATGTACGCAGTTACAATACGGTAAATACTTTCTTAATTCAGATTTGTATGCTTCATTTATACGACGACGGTTGCTCAATTAATATCTAGAAAAGTCTGTACATAAATTATATCTCTATAAGTCTTCCAATAAATGAATGATCACGAATAGTATAATATTCATTTTATCAAAGATTTCCACAATAGTATAGGTAGGGTTTTTTTTGTAGTAGGCTTCTTCCCTTTTTTAACTTTCACGGAACCCTATAGATACAAGTCGTGCGTAACAGCTTGCTTTAGCAATGTTATTTATGAAAGGTCCTCCAGATTTCGGCAGTAAAAAAGTTTTTCCATTACGAAACTTAACCGTACGCAATACAAGGTGGCAAAGCATGAATATTAATTAACGGCTTGCCCAATTCCACTTTGGATTCGTAAGTTTGGAATTCTTGAAAAATTAGTCCTATTGTTTCTTTTTGTAGTAAAATAAATGACGTCGTTTCTAAAGTTTTGTAGCACCTTTGTTTTGGGGTAAATGTTTAATTTAGTTAAAAAATTTCGTTTCAAAAAATCGTGTTGCTTGGCGCGCCTTGAGGTGCCTACTAATTTTGTTATAGCCAATACACTACGACACCAAATGGCAATAGCGCTATATGACAACGGCAACGACAACAGCTTTTAGTTTAACTCCGGTTTTGCTGTTCATTTGACAGCGTTTAAGATATCTTCAACGTGTCCATCGCGCTAAATAATTGACAATCTAGAAGAGAGACGTTGAAATGTCTTAGACTGCCAAAATGGACACAGCCAAACCAAAGCTAAACCATACCCAAATATGCCCAAATGCAGCGCCGGCCCGAAGTAAATTTTAGAATGGAGCGAGATCCAATTATGACGCCTCTCCTGTTTGCTCCTAATAATATATACCTATGTCTTTACCATTTAGGCGCCCTCTAGTATTTGGCGCCTGGAGCGAATGCTCCGTTCGCAGTATGGGCGGGCCGGCCCTGCCCAAATGTTCAGTTTGAAAGGTGAAAAAGTTGTCATTCAGCGCGATTGCCCAGCATATCTTATTAATTGCTTTATTTCGTTTGTCCGTGTAAAACATCACACCCTGTTTCTACAAGTTACGTCTCTATTTTACGACGAAATTTAGTGTGTTAACTGAAGAGTACCAGATGTACGGCGGCGGTGAGCCAGACCTCCGCCCCGCCACATAAATTACGGTCTGTCAGGCCCTTGTTAAGTAAAGAGAAGAGAAACATAATTTTGTTTAATAACAGTCGAGACAAGCGAGTCAACGGGATAAAGGGGACATGAATCTTGCGTGAATTGCTTTAGGCATATAATGAGATTAAGTATGTGTCACTTGTAGGCTGTATGATTATTTTTTCTTATAAAATGAAGGTAGAGTTATTTTATTTTTTGATTTGGATTTTTTAATGTAATAGAGTTATGTATAGGTATATGTAAATAAAAATATAATAGAATTACCTTTGTTGTTATTATCATAACAACGTTGCAATTTCCGCAAGTGGGTACTACATTATGTAGATTAGTAGGTACGTGATATTATAAACATATATAGTACTATTTGTAGACAAAACGATCTGCTTTGTAAAGAAAACGAACTTGTAGTTTAATTGTCTGAAATAACATCGCAGATTGGATTGGCTCATAGCCGGAGGAGACATGAGTCAACTCGGAGCGCCCAAGTTCAGGGAACTTTGTGTACTGCGAGGATCATAGATGTAAAGTAAACAGAATAGGTTATTTTAGCATGTTAGCTATTACCAGTGACGTGATTTAGGCAGACGCGGGGTTTTATAAATGCCATATTTTGAGCGTTGTTACTGAATCGTATATCTCAAATATACTCTCAAAATTGTTCAGAAGTGGCACCATGTGGTTCTATCGGCCCTTGGTGCTCTGCCTACTCCGTAAGGGATAAAGGCGCGATTATATGTATGTATGTATATTACTGAATCTAGTAATAATTTCACAGAAGCCTATTGGTCCATTTCCACCAGAGATATACGAGTACCAGGATGCGTTGCGAGTGATGTGTTTTTCAATAACCAATAGAATTACTTTACTTACCTAAATTTAAATTTTGTGTGAACTAGTCGCAAATTAAGATACGACGTAAGCTCGGGCTATGATAACGATTTTTAATTTTATTATTAGAACTAGTGGACGCCCGCGACTCCGTCCGCGTGGACTATAGAAAAAAAAACAAAATATCGAAATTATCCGGGATAAAAACATTTTCCCGGGATAAAAAGTAGCCTATATGGTAAGTGAGACCTGTCACAATATTCCTGAAATCTGCATCGAAATCGGTTCAGCCGTTTTGGAGATTAGCGTGCACAAACGCACAGACAAACAGATAAAAATCATTGTTTTGGGTACTATTGCGTTGATAAAGGTATTATATAAAATTTTTTGTGTGTGAATATTTTTATTTGTTACACCACGGCACATCCAGCAGCTCTACCTCTTCAATGCAAAATGGCATTGTTTTGAAATTGTTGGTCGTTGTTAGCGGCTCAATTTGGTACTTAATTTGATAGTTTATCTTCGAAAGCCCAGTTTATTGCCGGATATAAACCGATGTATCTTAGAGGATAATGGCCTGAAGTTCGAGCGTTCTAGGTAATTTTGTTGTCCGTAATGATCTAGACATCGCCGGTATAGGTGTTTAAATGAAAACTTATGTTGCATTTTCACAAAAAGTGTACAATTTCGAAAAATAAACGAAATTGAGTTAATATTATATTAAGATTAAACATCGTCACGTGAATTGCTCAGAGAAATCTCGTGCGAAATTTGTATTTTTAGTGATTACACAGTTATAAATATAAACATATCCCCCAAAGAGGTTGGACAGAAGGGTGCATTTTGCACCAAGTCGGGATTTAAGAAATTTTTGAGTAAAAAAACGGGATTCTTGCGTCGAAAGCGTGACACTGTAAAAATAACGTGTATAATTAAAAGTTTTTTAATATATATCTTTTTATTTGAGTTCAAATTACGTTACAATGGATAGCAAAAATATCCATAGAAAGGCCAGTCCACACTTGTCTGTGCCACCCGCCCGCGCTTTCTCACTAGCTTGCATGCACAGTCGAGTTATTCTCGAAAAGCGGGACTAAGTTTGTCCCGCGCGGGATATTTAATTTTGATAAAAAAATTCGAACGTCCCACCAAAATCGGACGTCTGGCAACGCTGGTGCAAATACTCACCCACTCCTCACCAGTTAGTCTATTAAGTGCCACGTGGTAAAGGATGAACTTATCGCCGCTGTTCGGGCACAAAAACAACAATCTAGGTACCGGTAACGAATCCAACGAGAAATATTTCCGAGTCACTTTAACAACAAAATACAATATTTTGCAAAAGAGCTCCAGGGAAATTTAATAATTTTGTATTAAATGCGATTGCTCATGTAATTCAAAAGTTAATATCCTTTAAGGAGACAGTTACCTAGGATATAATAAGGCAGCTTAGCCTTAAGGGTAGGCAACATTGAAGCCCGCGAAGGCCTCTGTCTCCGGGGAGCCGTAGTCCGTAGCCTGCTACGGCCCGTAGCACAGACGTAGCTGCTACGGTAACGAATGTAGTCTTACAAATGGATAGAAATATTACATTGTAAGTTTTCATTTGAATTTGTTTTTCTTACGAGGCAACGTGATAAATATTTTCTAAAAATTTACATGTAATGCTACTCGTATGTCACGCGTTATGTACACATATTAGTAGAAGTAGATGTTTTAGACCTAGATTTTAGACTAGTACGTTAGTGAGTTTTTAAATCGTTTATAATTATGATTCATATACCTTATAGAAAAAAATAGTTCAGTTGTATAAATAACTGTATTGAATAAAATTTAAATTCTTATAAATTTGGGTTATAATTAAAAAAATAAGACGAAGAATCTGGGGCATTCTCTCAGGCGACATGTTAACAACTTTTACTTCTGTCGTCGCTACGAGTATGCTAAACGTAGCTGTGGGATCTTCTTTATCCTGCAGTTCTAGGAAACCTATTTAAAAAAACCAAACTAACTATACATATATCTGTATTTAACTATATAAAAAAAATGGTAATATCTAAACATTGTTAGATCTATTGGAGTCGAATGTAATCAGTATCGTTCATCGCCCCACGCAACCGGTAGTTGGATTTCTTGAACCGTGAAATTTTATCAAGAGAATTAATCTGATGAAAGTTTTCCCTTGGACATAGCTTTTATTTTTTTCTAAGGAAATTGATTTCTCTGTTTGTGAAGGTCAAAACAGTATGTGAAATGAAAAACGTAACGTAGGTACGTACTGCTTTTATAGAGTGTATCATAAGTCATTAATTTTGTTTAATTATTGGGTCTTTGTTTAGTACGAGTAGTAAGTAGACTTCCTATGGCTGAAATTATGAATTTTGCTTCATTTATTTATCAATTGTTCACATTTATATGACCGTCCAAATCAGTTACACTTTAGCTACTTATTCAGAATGTTTTCTTCGTTGCCACCCTTAACGAAGGGTACGTACTCTATATATCAAATAAAGTAAGTTTATGCCAAAGAAAAATGCTGGGAAACGATGTAATTTTTTTTGAAAAAAAATAATAATACTTGATTGGGTGATATTTATATGTGTCTGGAATTTATGATAGTTTTTTCATAGACAGATATTAATTATTTCTCGTGAAAAAATGTTTGCTACGCGCGTTTATGTAGAAAAACGCAGTCTATTTACTCAACTTTGAACCCTAATATCTTGGGAACCAAACACTTTCCAGGTATGCTTCCATGGAGAAAAATGATCGTGATGATGAGGAGATTCCGTAGTTTTCGACCAAAATCATCCTGTATATTAGCGACCAGCGCGACCAACAAAATATATACAGCTTTATCACAGGCTCTATAGACTGTTCTTTGGTCGCACAACCACTTAACTGTATGTAGTATGTATGGTGTTTCTTTGGTGTCTAGTTTAATCGCTTACTGCGACTGGTCGCGCCGCCATAATCACCCGGTAATATACTAGCTCTATGAAAACCCTAAGGGAAATTAGTGAATTACTTTTTGTTATTAATTTGGTAATAACCCAAAAGTTAGTTACCTTTATAGAATATTGATACATATTGCAATTTTTGAATACAAGTATAGGTAAGTCAAGTTCAGCTTCCGAATCGTTTACGTGGAGCTGACGTGTAGTAACGTATGGTTAAATGTAATTGTAACACGCGAAAGGCGTTGTTATTCTGCTTCCGCCAACTGCATATTCTTAAAGGTTCGTTCACATTGCTTTCTGATAGGATTGTTTTTGTGATTCCTTATTCTTATGCTTTATTGTACATAGTAAAGTTTATATCAAGGAAGATGCACAAAGGCATGCTCATCTCTCAGAGATATAGTTTTGAATTTGAATGATGTAGATACATCTTCCAATCAATTATTTTCTTTTCGCATAATATAGTGCACACGAGGGACCTTTATGTCATGAAGAGTATATTATGTCTTCCATCAAAGTAATACTTTAAAGTGATTACTAATTAAGTTCACTTATTGTTGTTATATGTAACTGACCGACACGATTAGTAAAAGTAAAATAAAATTGACAATACGTGTCTAGAATATTAGAGTATTGCCTTCGATTTTATAAGAAACCCATCGTCAGACCGTTATTTACTGTATATAAGACCAACTTGGAAGCAGTTCTTGAGTCGAAGTTCTTAGTTCTTAGGTTAAAAAACATACCAATGTAAGTATTTATAGCCTCTCTTTTTAAGTCGGTTAATACCTAAACTACATGTGTCAACAAACTTTAGAAAATTACTTGTGAATACAGCTTTCGCTTGGAAATAAATAGATATTTAGTGAGTGCGAATACAATAACATGTTATTAAAGCTCTACCCTCCAACAGTAATAACCCTTTGTTAGACTTGTAGCGTCAATATACCCAATATACCTATACTCCTATTTATTTTACATGTGCAATAAAAATATAGAAGCAGAAGTAAAATGTTTATTACATAGGTATTTTAGTTTTCCCATAATTTTGTTACAAGTTAAACTAAACCTATTTTGCTACTTACATGTTCAACGGAAAATAAATTCTGACATTATATATATTATGCCGCGTGGTGCCGGCAGAGTAGAGTTTGTACCCCACTCGTATGAGGCGATTAAGGGTTTCCGGGAGGTGGGCAGCAGCGCCTCCCGTGTTGACAACATAGTCCGAAAATCACACTGCGGTCACCAACCCGCCTGCCCAGCGTGGTGACTATGGGCAAAACCCCCTGTGGCAGTAGCCTTGTGGCGTGCCCTCGGGGAGGCCTACGTCCAGCAGTGGACTGCAATAGGCTGAAGAAGAAGAAGAAGAATATGTATTATGTATGTTTCATTGTTATTCATTATATCGTATCTATCTTTTAATAATAATGTATGGTCCGCGATATTGTTGTACTATAGACGATATGTCGTATATTTTACCTATATATTATGCAATGTAGCTTAAGTTGTCTTCATAATATTTTAAGTATAATAAAGAATTTTCTATTTATAGAAATATTATAGAATAGTCTGAGAAAAGCTTAGCTGCCAAAAACCTGTGTTATCTACCTATAGTCAGCTATAGTAGCAACTGGTACAATCCGAGATGATCGTTGTCGTTCCGTCCATCGATCCTGCGCGTCACTCCACGCGACTTATCAAACATTCATGGACGTAGACGTTACTCATTCATGACGACCGCCAGAAAATCCCGGGTCCCTTAACGGGTATTTTTGTACCCTGAGCTGATTTCGGATTAGAAGACTTTGTTCGGACGTGCTTTTGTTAGTTCTTAGGTGTTTGTTATGGCTGCTATAGATATGTATTAGGAGGCTGGTTTAACCGGGTTTTGAAAGATGGTGGCTCAAGATTCAGTTGTGGGTATTTGTTTGTGTTACACTAGGGTGATTTTATTTTTGTTACAAAAAGTTGGAAATTTTAGCGGGAAATATATACGGTGCCTATGAAATTGTTAATTTATTTCGGATTGAAACTAAACCGGAGTCAAGTTCGGGTGTCACCATTTATGCATCACCATGCAATTGTATGTTGTTAAGAATGCCATCAGAAAGAAGTCAAGCAGTGGCCATGCGTGTGACAATTGTGATGCCATTTCAGCTTCTAAATGCTGCAAATTGCATGTTTTTTAAAAGTTGTTTTAAAAACGTAAATTTAGCTCAGACTATTCCGTAGAAAATCGAAGTACCCACTCCGGACATCCTATTCGATAATGGCGGGAGATTCATAAAATATTCAGAGACTCCTTATTTATGCGCTCGTTGTTTACAAAACCTTTATGTTACAATTCTCTAAAGACTACATTTAATGCATTTATTTACCTTTTTGTGTATATGTTAGATGCATAATGTGGAATCAAATATAGTTATTGATTGTGCTAATATTAGGGGTAAATAGTTCGAATAAACAGCAAATTTTTGTTATTTTGTCATTAAAATATATGAAACCAAATAAATATATTTAGAACCAGATAGATTTATTAGTAAATGCATAATAGTACTGTATAAAACCTGTAAGTATTTTCGAAATAACATTTCATATAAATCGCGAAGCCAGCACTTAGCGAATAATAACGTTGAATAATACCCAAGGAAGTCGACGATAAGATCCACTTATCCGAGAATCGTGATGGTAGAATCGATAACTTTAATTTGATTGAACAGTGCTCAATTATCGACACTGCAAGAGGCTTTTCGATATGCGAAGATAGCGGCTGCCAAATGAGATTGCTCTTTTGCTTTTCTGTTATTAATTTCCACTTTCAATTTTAACAAAGAGTTCGTGACACAAAACTTATAAAACTTTTGAATTATTATCAAATTAATGTGTTCACTTGTCTGAAGCATAAGACTATGTCAGCTGGCTCTACTCCCGTGCTTGTCGTCAAAGATTAGAGGTACCTACTTAACTCAAAGCTTCCTCTCAAGTGATGAACTAGCAAATTATCTCTCATCTTTACTTAACGTGGTCGGATATATTTTATGACCCTGCAACCTCGCTAAACCTTACCTGTTTTATAAATATAGCCATAAGGAAGCACTTGAGGTTTTTATGCAAACTAGAGATTTATTACCGTTATACAGATTTTGTTTGAAGTAAATACTGAAAGACTGTTTACAACCCATAGACGTAATAATATAAGTAAGACAAGCGAAATCACTAAAATGGCAGAGAAATGTTCAATTATTCCGGCATGGGGAGGCAACTGAATCGAGGCAGCAAGAATGCAGCCTGCCAAACGAAATTGGCGTTCTCCGAGATAATCGCCATTAAGAATGCATAACGAAAATTTCATGGCCCTGTTTATTGGACGTTAATATAAACACGATTGGAGAAAGGAAGAAAGCATTTTGTGTAATGTCAAGCTTATTTGGCTTGGAGCAGGTTTATTTTTTAGAACTGTAGGAGTCGAAATAATTATGGCATTCCATGTAGTTGTATTCAAAGCGTATGTAATATTCGTACAATGTGGAGATAGGCTGACTTTATAGGTACCAAAGATATGCTACGGCTATTCTCAGGTGGAAAGGCAGCCGTAGGTTAAGTATAAAATATAACATGACTAATAATCACTTTTACTAAAACAAAGTGGTGATACCTTCTTTGCCGATACGTCTATATCGACTGCTGAAAAGCTATAGCGATTATCGGTAAAATATAAAAGTATTTATAGTAATAATGTTAGTCTTGCGAGGTTGCAGGTGTTTTTATAAAAGCCATGTATTATTTATTTTGATAGTTGTAGTTCTCATCAAAAAATATTTTAAATAGGTACAACTATCTTGAAATAAAGATAAACTACCTATTTAGTTAATGATAAGTCACATAAGTCTATGCTGCTATTGGGGAACATGTTTTGTGTAGATCCATTAGCAAAATGAGTCCTTGTATAGAGGCCATAGAAGAATGTCCTCAAAGGCACAAATGGAACGACTATGTAATTATGTTTAATGTAAGTTTATTTTAGTGAGTTAAACGTGTAAATCTTATCTCAGGTATTTAAATTTCACAGAATGTTAGAACTTTATTTGCATATATCTACTGTCTGCCTCAACTAGACTTTTACTATTGAACAATCATAAAAGCCAGTAATTTTTATCTTTGCAAGAAAATGTGTGGAAAATGTGGTCTATGCCAGAGTAAAAGAGATAATATGAAAAGTATAGTATACATTACATTACATATAGTATAGTATACATTACTAGTACTATGTGGTATTGGAAAATATTAATACTGCGTAGACCACATTAATAGATGGTATGACTCCATTGATAGTCACAGCCACAGCTCCCATTTGTACCATCTCTGCAATCCAGCAAAAATCCAACTATTGATTCTCGCCCCTTAAGCCAGTGCAGGAGTACGGATACGGATATGCGATAACGAATGCAATTTTCCAAGTCCTTGAACAGAGTTTAGGCGGGGCCCAATCTGGGGTCTTACCTGGTTGCAGCTAGCCCCTATTCTGTCACCAAAGATAACAACATTTGTAAGTATATGACGGCGTCGTGGTCGGAACGTGTTAAAATGAGAAGATATTCCAAGAAGAACTTGTTGTGAACAAGCACGTGCACCCGATGACGTCGCTCCCCACCAGCGCGCAGCGAATATAAAGCCGGTCACTTGCGGGGAGCGGCAGTCTCGTCAGAGACTCAGTCGAGTGCACTTGCTGTGCGTTTCTTGGCATATCCTCTACATATGTACCTAGCTTATATTAGACATATTTTGTATAATACACTGTACTGATTACTGATTAGATTCTGTACTGATTTGAAATATATTAATTACCACTATATATATAGTTATTACCACTTTATTGTTGAGTTCTCATTTACTATCTTATCATGTCCGATCCTATTCCTACATCAGAAGCGCCGGATTCAGACCCCCCACTAGTTTCGGCCGATAATACTATCCTGCAACAAGCAACATTATTCTCTTCTGGCATGGAAGCCATATTCGAAAGAATCGCCAAAGCCATGATAAACCATCAAGTTATGCCGAGCCCCCAGGTTAAACTGGTCCCATTTGACCCCGATATTCCCGACTCGGATATTGATGTATGAATATTGATGATGATAACTGGTGTAAATTGACCGAGATAATTATAGATAAAAAGAAAGTGACTGGCGTAGATTTAGTTTTAGCCCTGACCCAGTCCTTAAAGGGTCGCGCTGCCTTGTGTCTGACTAAAGTACAACCAGAGAATATGTCCTGGGCATCTATCAAAGAACTTTTACTGTCCCAGTTTTCAAAACCGATGATGATGCAGGATTACTTTGACCAAATTATTAAATTTCAACTTGAGCCTAAAGAAACTCCAGCTGAAGCAGGCATGCGTCTTTGGCAACTTATAGAAAAAATACCTAATGGAAATTTTGCTGATGAAGTAGCCACCGGATTATCTATTTCAGTTCTATCTCAGTGCGATGATAAAATTCGGCGTGAATTAAACTCTGTGATAATACACAACAAGAATTCCCTTTTTCGTACATTGCGAGGCTTCTCATTGAAACGACGTAATGAGGATACAAGTCCGCAGGACATTGACATAAAGCGGTTTAGAGGTAGCACAGTTTTTCGAGGTAACTGTCACTTCTGCGGCAGGACCGGTCATCGTGGAAACGAATGCCGTGACCGATTACGATCTTCTACTAAAACTGGATTCATTACAACGAAACCAGACCAACGAAAGCCAGGTGTGGCTTGCTACATTTGTTCTGATTCTAGACACGTAGCTACCGCTTGCCCCATGCGATACAAGAAGAAAGAGGACAGCGCAACAAGCAGCACCGGGACGATAGGTGGCGGCAAGGCGAACAGTAATGACAGTGGCAGTAAACAAGTTAACCTGTGTTCGAAGACCGCGCGTGGAACGTTGCAGATAAGTGGTACAAATTTACCTTTTGTTTTTGATTCTGGTGCAGAGTGTAGCCTTATAAAAAATTGTTACTCTCATTTGTTAATTGGTGAGCAGTTTCATGACCAAGTAACTTTAAAAGGCGTTGGGGGTAGTAACGTAATATGTGGGTTACAAGTCAAATGTCCGATTATTGTGCAAGACATCTATTTCGAGGTTATCTTTCACGTCATTCCTGATGATTGTCTTAGCGAGAACATTTTATTAGGTTGTGATATTTTAAATAATGATATTTCCGTTAAAATCAGCGCAGAAAATTTAATTTTCTCTCAAATCAAAAATGCAAACTTTTGCGTAAGTAATAATGAAGCTTTTTTAAATTATTCGGTTGACACAGATTTGGAAGGTAAAGATAAAGATGACCTGTTTAAAATTTTAAGGGCATACTCCACAAGTTTTATAAATAATCTCCCTACCACGCACGTTACTACTGGTGAACTCAAAATCGAATTGATTGATCCTAATAAAACTGTTCATAGAAGACCTTATAGATTATCCCCTAGTGAACAAGAAATAGTAGATAGCAAAATAAAAGAGTTGTTAGATGCCAACATCATACGTGAAAGTTATTCTCCTTTTGCGAGTCCGATCTTGTTAGTCAAAAAGAAAAACGGAAGTGATAGGTTATGTGTAGATTATAGAGAACTAAATAGTAACACTTGTTCAGATAACTATCCTCTACCATTGATCAATGACCAGATAGATAAGTTACATGGAGCAAATTACTTTTCTACCGTTGATATGGCCTCTGGTTTTCACCAAATTCAGGTACACGAGGATTCTATCGAAAAGACCGCTTTCGTAACACCTAAAGGTCAGTACGAATATTTAAAAATGCCATTTGGTTTAAAAAACGCACCGCAGGTCTTTCAAAGATCGATCAATAATGCGATAAAGCCATTAAAAGATGATAGGATCCTCGTTTACATGGATGATGTTTTGGTTGCTTCAAAAACTGTCTCGGAAGGTTTGCAACGCCTTGATAAATTGCTAAATACTCTCTCTAAATCAGGATTTTCCTTCAATTTCAATAAGTGTTCGTTCTTGAAAAGAAAGACCAAGTATTTAGGTTTCGTGATATCTGCGGGGCAAGTCCGACCAAATCCCACTAAAATTCAGGCTTTAAAGAATATTCCAGCACCTTCCACTGTTACCCAAGTTAGGCAGTTTATTGGTTTGGCTACATATTTTAGACAATTTATTCCAAATTTCTCAAAATTGATTAAACCTCTGTATCCTTTGACTTCTGTAGCAAAAGGCAAAATCTCGTGGACTTCTGAACATGATGAAATCCATAAAGAAATAATAAATTATCTGACTAAAAAAAAAAAAAATTTTTTTGTATGTTTTTTTTTTGTATTTTTGTAAATTATCTGACTTCGGAACCAGTGTTAAGAATCTTCGACCCTTCCTTACCCGTCGAACTCCATACAGATGCGAGTTGCGAAGGTTATGGGGCAGTACTTATTCAAAAGGAAAACAATGTTCCACACGTAGTCTCTTATTTTAGTCATAAAACGACCGATCCTGAAAGCCGTTATCACTCTTATGAGTTAGAAACTTTAGCCGTAGTGAAGGCCGTACAACACTTTAGACACTATTTATATGGTCGAAAATTTACTGTTCTCACCGATTGCAATGCTTTGAAGGCTTCTCATTCAAAAAAGGATCTAACTCCGCGTGTTCATAGGTGGTGGGCTATTTTACAGTCTTATGATTTCGATATCATTTACAAAGAAGGAAAGAATATGGCCCACGCAGATTTCCTTTCGCGTAATCCAATTAACGAAATTCCAAATTGTAAAACTGTTAACTTTTCTGAATTAGAGAAGGGTTGGTTGATCGTAGAACAACAGCGTGACTCTGAACTTTTAGATATTATAGAAAAATTGCGTGCCCATGACTTACCAACTGAAATCGCTCACACTTATGACATTAGAGAAGGTATACTATATCGAAAAATTAGTATGTCTAAGTTTGTAAAAAAGTTTGTTGACTCCTGTGTCATATGTAAAGCTTCTAAGGGTCCATCTGGTGCACAGCAAGTTCGGCTGCACAGTATTCCTAAAGCTCCCGTTCCTTGGCATACGTTACATATGGATTTGTCAGGAAAACTTAGCGGCAAAAGTGAGCAGAAGGAATATTGCGCAGTGATCATAGACGCTTTTACTAAATTTGTAATTTTAGAGCATACGCTTTCATTAAATGCTTCCAATGCAATTAGATCCTTGCAACGTGCTGTGCAGTTGTTTGGAGCTCCAAAACGTATAATAGCAGATCGAGGTCGTTCTTACGACAACTCAGAATTCAAAGAATTTTGTAGGCAGCATAATATCGAGTTACATCTTATTGCAACGGGGTCATGTAGAGCTAACGGACAGGTCGAACGCATTATGCGAACTCTTAAAAATTTGTTAACTGTTGTGGAAAGTACTACGGAAGGCTCATGGCAGGAAAATTTGGGAGATATTCAATTAGCACTGAATAGTACGCGATCTAGGGTGACAGGTTTTACTCCTTTAGAATTAATATTTGGAGTACAAGGTAATTCATTGGAATTATCTAGAATTTCAATTGACTTACAAGATACAACTAGGCTTGATCTTGATACAGCTCGCTCCAAAGCATCTACTAGCATTCAAAGGGCAGCACAGGATGATACCATACGTTTCAATAGAGGCAAAGCTAAAATTCGACCTTTTGTCGTAGGCGATTTTGTCTTTGCTAAGAATGATGAAAGACACCAGACAAAATTAGATCAAAAGTATAAAGGACCTTATAGGATCACAGCTGTTTTACATAATGACCGGTATGAAATGCGACATATTAATGGCTCAAATAGATTATTTAAATATTCTCATGAAAAATTGCGTGCGGTGCCTCGTGGAACATCAGGTCTAATAGAAATAGCGGAAAATACCAGTGATGACGTGACGGCGTTAAGTGTAGATGAGATTAATACTGGTCATGAAACTGCCCCTACTTTTGACACTGCCTCAATTGACAGTGAGGAAACCCAATCTGTGGACTCTCGTACTTTGACAGCGGAAAGAGCAAGTGATCGTAGTGATTCCCGTACTATATCTATAGATAGTCAAGATTCACTGTCACAAGTGCCAGAGTCTTGTCAGATTGTTACGAAGGCTTTTGTACATACTAGTGATAAGTAGAATAGCAACTCATCTTTCTTTTATAGATAATTAAAACTAGATTAATCCGGTCCGGTGTGCACTGTAGGAATTTGTATGAAATTCGGACCAGTCATAACTGAAGGGAATTACAAGATTCGGTCCGGCAGAATACTGTAGGGGTTCTAATGAATCCGGTCCAGTTTGGCCGAAGGAATGCCGTTTTTCGGTCCAGTATGCGCTGAAGGAATTCGTATGAATTCGGACCAGTCATAACTGAAGGGAATAAACATTACTCTGAAACTGAAGGGCATTAGCCGGTCCAGATTTGTTAAAGTTAATAAGTAAAAACTGTCAGGATGATCGAACATTGAGCTGCTCTGTTTCTTTATCAGATTAAACTTGGTAGTACAACGCGCCCGAGGACGTGCGCACGTCAGCATGGCCGTGACGGCGTCGTGGTCGGAACGTGTTAAAATGAGAAGATATTCCAAGAAGAACTTGTTGTGAACAAGCACGTGCACCCGATGACGTCGCTCCCCACCAGCGCGCAGCGAATATAAAGCCGGTCACTTTGCGGGGAGCGGCAGTCTCGTCAGAGACTCAGTCGAGTACACTTGCTGTGCGTTTCTTGGCATATCCTCTACATATGTACCTAGCTTATATTAGACATATTTTGTATAATACACTGTACTGATTACTGATTAGATTCTGTACTGATTTGAAATATATTAATTACCACTATATATATAGTTATTACCACTTTATTGTTGAGTTCTCATTTACTATCTTATCATGTCCGATCCTATTCCTACATATATATTTATTTGTTTAAGGACTGTGTTTTGCATGATCAGATAGCCGATCAGATAGTCTATCTTAAGGATAAAGTTGACTAAAACTTGATTAAGATCTTTCAGATATGCTATCTGGGGCCCAATACTCGAAAAAACTTGAGTTGTAACGTAAACGAAAGGGAACTGTTGTAGACGCTTAGAACAAATAAATAATTATTGTACGGTTACGTAATTAGGCACATTTCAGCACGAAACAGATATAAGATTTTATTCTGTCATATTCACGACCACGGCATGCTAAAAAATACCTTAATACTCCAGCAGTAAGTAAATATTGCTTCGCATCGCGTTTCATTGGTGGTTGCATTTCGGGTCAAAATTTTTGCGGAATCACCCCCAGATCATTGGAAAAACGGCCGTTATAAACTTTTTGTTAATAGGCAGATAAACGTCTGCAGTGCTAGTTATATTTGTCATTTGAAATCAAAATGAATTGATCAATATTGAATATTTGACCAATTGAATTTTAACGGATTATATTAATGGAGAAGTGTTTTTATAAATTTATCTTAGTCAAGATATTATATATTATAAAATTATTAATAAAGAAATGGAAAGAAATGGGTGAGGAATTTTTTCCATTTCTTTATTAATAATTTTACAATTGAATTTTCATTAGCTTATGAAATACTTAAATATTTTTTTGTTATGAGGAAAGTCCATCGTGAATAACTTAATATTATTTTATTCTTATTCTTTGTACACAGTAATGTTTCACTAATTAAGTTTAAAACAAGGTAGATGATTAATTTTTCTTTGGCAGTTCTAATGTTTAATCTCTTACGTATGAGAAAAGAAAAGTATGTATAGATATGAGAAAAACAAGCCTGTTCCAGGTCCTATCCGAGTGCAGATGGGATCTTATTCTGCCCTCAGGCATGAATTCTCTTAATACAGGAATTGGTCCTGTACTTGCACCAATATTCTATTCCAAAAATGACATCAAAATCATATGTTGTCGATAATCGATATTGTCCCCATAATATATTGACCTAAATGTGGGTGGTTAAGGTATTCACAGTAAAACTAATGCCCAAGGGATAGCCCGTTATGAGGATAATCCCCTTTCATAGAAAACGAATAGTTCCAGCACTTTTATGTAAATTAAATAAGGGGATCGAATGTACACTCATTTACCCCAGTTAGCTTGCAACCAGTTTTAAATGTTTGATACACTAAATGAAAAATTTACACTTATTACTAGAGACTAGTTGTAATATTTTTTTAGGTGAATCCTAAAATATAAAATACTTTTTGTACAAACTCAGTTAATAATAATTTTCGAGCAAATGTTACACAAATATTTTTAATAGTAAGTAGAATAGATCTACAAAAGTGTCCTACCTAAATATAACAATTAAACCGCCATGTGTTTAGTACAGTTAAAATTACCCAATTTAAAAGCTTTTTGAAAGTTTAACAAAAACTTTTTTTTTAAGTAAAATATTTACCATTGATTATTTGTCACCACCATAAGCTCAGGTTATCAGATAAGTTAACCTATAATATTTAATTACTACGATGGCATCTAACTTTGGGTAATTGTCTGTACAAAACATTAACCGGATAAATGAGAGAGATCGATTATAACTAGAATTATTTTAAAAGCTCTTAATACAGGCCAACTGTTCCGTAGGATTTTTGAAGATTGATTGATTACCTATTAAATGTATTGATTCATGTATTGGAATAGATAACGTTTGTATGTCTTATTTTAATTACTTTCGATATGACAAAGGTCAATATTATGGACACATTGTGATGATTTATTAGGTATCTTGGGTGGTATAAACTGATAATAATAGATATTTTTTATTACTTAATTTTTAACATACATATATATAAATGTACCCATAAGGAACATCTCACACACTTATAGCGTGAAAGAAAGCCCGAACTCCTTAGTTGACTTTTACGACATACACGAAAGGAGATGCAGCTGATGGATCCTAGTAAAGTCCCGCATCAGCACTTAATTTAAAACAACTAAGTAAGTATATTTTAAAAAATGTCTAGCTAAATCACAATAAGTATGTACTATGAATACAGAGCATTGAGAAGTATGTGTGGAGTCACCTTGAAAAATAGAATAAGAAATAAGGTGATCAGAAAGAAGTGTGGTATAAATGAGGACGTGGTGACGAAGATTGAGAAGAGTATGTTGAGGTGGTTTGGGCATAAGGAGTGGACAAGTGAAAGTAGACTGACAAATAAAGTGTACAACGAAAGAGTGGATGGAAGGGTAGGAAGAAGAAGACCTTGCCGGACCTTCACCTATCAAATTGGTGAAGTAGAGAAAGGTCAAGTCAAGAGTATCCTAAACCGACGAGCGTGCATGACAAATATCATGAAAGTAGATAAAGCGAAAGATGTGTCTCAGGATCGTAGCAAATGGAGATCTGTGATCTCTGCCTACCCCTCCGGGAAAGAGCGTGATTTTTATGTATGTATGTATGTATAAATACAAAATTCTGAAAACTACGTATTCGTAATAATAACAAAATCCACCAGAAAACTTAAGATATCCCCACAAAAGATAGCGTTTAACACTGACTTCGCAACTTGGCATTCATAGCCATTACACCTAAATTTTCGCACTCGATAGTCTAGTCTGGTCGCGAATTTGCATCGGTTTCAGACAAAGCTTAGCAGTACTAAGCACGTTCTCACAATAATTCAGCTAAGCTCGAAAATCGAATGTACCTACCCTCTCTAGAAACTTTCTAACGACATAACCGCGTGCAATTGATATGCCCCAAGAGTAGGCCCATTGTAAAGAAAGGAAAATCCCGATCCGAAAATCTTGGGTGAGTTAGAAGTTTTGATAGCAAAAGAGTAATAGATATGACATACGAAACACTATGCTTTCCAGTGGTTGAAAAGGTAGAATAGGTACTGCTCCAGAAATGGTAGCCAGAACTGCAGGATTGTAAGGAAGATCCCATAGCCACGTTTAGCATAGCGGGACGAATATGTACGAATAATATAAAATTTAATCTTGTATGTAACAACTTTGTGCATGGCTAATAGCTTGCAGGTGTTATTATGTTAATTGTAAAATTTTAAAAGAGGTCGCTGCTTTCTATGGTCATGCATGAAATTAATTAAAGTTATATATTGCTTGTAGTTTCATTGCTTACATAGTTTCTAAAAGAAACTTACTTTAGTTAAATATTTTAGTGATAGATCTAGTCTAGTTAGATGTGGCATATTTGTAAGAGAGTTCAATATTAGAACATACAAGTTCTCAAGTAACATATCTATTTCCTCTGAGATCGTCGTTCACGGAAAGCAGTCCCGGAATCAGTATTCACCTAGCGTGCCCTCCCGGTGTCGGTTGCGTCCCCCCCAAGGCAACTGCGGTAAACTCCTTCAGTAATTTGACTTTGTTGTTATAACTCAGTTTTAGTTTGTTTGTCGCCGCCGGCAGATTTATTAGTTTTGTGAAATGTGCTAAGTCGCTATTGTGTGCGGCTGTCATTGTTAAGCGTAGCTGAGTTTTGAAGGTTTGCAGATTTATCGTGTTCTAGTTTAAAGTTTATATGTTGTCGCTTAATTGTAACTGTAATTCCTGTGCTGATGCGAGGCTTTAAATACTCTCAGCTGTATCTCATTCCGTGACTGGCGTAAGAGTCGACTAACATCGTAACATACGGCGATGGGGTAGCAACTTGTCACTTACCTTCTATCTGGCCCTGCACCCGTATGATGAATTTGGTGAGAGCGAGATGTCTCACTTTTAAACGTTAAATTCACAGAGCTATTAATAACTAGATAAACTAAGTGTATGAACTTCGCATGTAAAAAATAGACTAAATAAGAATTAGAATAGACACTCGTTCTCGAGCCAGGACTGAATGAATTAGGGCTAATAGAAGTGATTTGCAATCCCTTTTTACACACCAAGTAGAAACACTTGCCTTGTCTAGATATTACTTAGCTGTGTGGATTTGACATTTAAAAGTGAGACATCTCGCTCTCACCAAATTCATTTTACGGGAGCTGGTTTGCGGAACCATAGAGGAATTAGATAGAGTGCTAAAGTCCTATTTACTGCGTCGATGCACCTTTAGACTTTCCGGTACCTCACAGTTCCAGACCTTTAACGTTAGATTGCATTACTGTAATGTACGGTAATGTACCACATTACTAATGTACTGTAATGTACAGTAATTTAACCGTAACAGTACCGGAAAGTCTAAAGGTGCATCGACGCAGTTAGTAGGACATTAATACTCTATCTATGACATCTTATTCCTCTATGACTAAACGTAGCAGTAAGATCTCGTTCGTGATCCTGCAGTTCTGGCTATTATAAATAGGGTATTTTGATAACATATCCTTGTATATACATACATATTACTATCTATGTAATTTTAACTTTAGGACCTATTTCCAAGCGAATGTTATGTGTGATCTCATAATCTGTTTTCATCATTATTATTACGATAATCATTACTATAGTAAAATTATTATTATAAAATCTGCAGCAGTATACACAATAGCGTCTATTCGCCGGCTTACCGAAGCTTACATCGAAAACAAGGTCACAGAGATTTTGGATTGGTTCCATTAAATCAGTGCATTGTCGTGGCCAATCCTATTGAGCTTGAATGGCGCGGTGGCTTCATCAAATTGCACTGAATGCCCGTTAGAGCACTCGGGAATCCCACCGTTGGGGTAAAAATTTGAATGGACTGCGTTGAAAAGCTGGACTCGACGCCCACTCGTACTTCCGTGCTCCACTCGGACGGCCGCACAATGGAATACGGTCCCTATCCGATATTGAAATTGGAGAACTAATGACGGATTTCTATTATGCTTACGTTGTGTTTAGAGTTTTAGTTTTGACAGAATGATTGGATGGTTGTTAGATTGGAAAAAAAGGTTTATTTAAACTATTGGTACTATGTGGTATGCCACCTTACCAGGTGCATAGAGGAATAAGATGTCATAGAGTGCTAATGTCATACTAACTGTTTCGATGCACCATTAGAATTTTCTGTACCTCACAATTGCAGTCCTTGACACTTAGATTATATTAGTGGAATGTATAGTAATGTACTACATTACTAATGTATTGTAACATATAGTAATGTAATCTAAGTGTCAAGGACTGAAATTGTTAGGCACCGAAAAGTCTAATGGTGCATCGAAACTGTTAGTATGACATTAGCACTCTATGTCTACATGTTATTCCTCTATGCCAGGTGTAAAAAGAGCAAGGTACAACGTTGCTAAAGGTATAGCAGTAAACTTCATAATATTGTTAAACGTATACCTATGTACTAATGTTGAAGTGATACTAAAATATAGCTTAACGATAGACAATCTAAACACAAAATGCATAAATGCTTTACATGTATTATATCCACTGCCTGCGCTAACAGTAGGCTTTGACTGAAGTGATTCTACTGTACCATGTCCTA
Organism: Carposina sasakii; assembly: GCA_014607495.2. Classification (NCBI taxonomy): domain Eukaryota; kingdom Metazoa; phylum Arthropoda; class Insecta; order Lepidoptera; family Carposinidae; genus Carposina; species Carposina sasakii. The sequence continues at coordinate 10,800,463 of CP053154.1, forward strand.
TCTTCTCCCACACATCTTGAGTATACAGTCTGTTCAATCCCAGGGGACATCAACCCCGGAGAGCTGTTTGCACAGTAACCTACATTAGAACGCATGAGGGATGGCATCATTAATGATCTACAAGGGTCATGATTGGGGGACATGGTGACAGAGGGTGCTAAAATAGAATAGTCAAAGAACATACTAGAATGCACCAAATACTAATCTAAAGTCTTATGCCTCCTCTACACACAGGTGGATGTATCCGGCAGATTTTTTAACGGATTTATTAACTAATCCTCTGTTAAATACCTATTGGAAACGTCAATGCTTTGGCCTCTATCCATCCATTCATCAACAATTAAGTCCACTGCAGAACATAGGCCCCTCCCAATATCCACACATACGTAATTAGCATATATGTGTAAATTCGCGTCATTGGCAGATTTTACCAACTGTATTAAGTATTTGTATGGTTGAAAAACTCGGTCTGTCTTGGACTTCAATTCCAGCAGGGGCGGACATTGGTATGATATTTAAATTTTAAATCTATGGCTGGAATGGTAAATATGAGGCTAAAATACCTGTTTCGAATGGGATATTTAAAATTGGTCTATTTATTTATTTACCGAGGGTTATTTCCCACAACAGTACTTTTACCTTCACATTCTTTATACAAGTAACTCTCACTCTTAACTAGAGAAAAGGTACATATAGATACTCTATCCTTATTCTTATCAATGTTCAAAACCCTCCGTGACTACGCATAGAAGACTGTCAGCTTTTGACGAAGAAATTTGACTGAATCCACAAGAGGGCAAATTTTCAAAGTGTCAAAAGTTCTAACAGGGAAAATTATAATCCATGTAGCTAATTAGAAAACTGTGTGCGATGTCAATCATCCAGTTAAGTAGAAGTTGGATAAAGTTAACTTGTGTAAGTATAATCGGGGCTGCTTTTTTTTTCAATGTTTGTTGATGCCAACACTTTTTGTAGGGTCGAATGATATTGGCGCTAACTGTCACCAAAAATAAACTTTATCAAGTATAAAAATAAACATTATTTGAACTCTCAGAATTTAAACTTTAGGTATTATTAATCATGAAAAAATTGCATACTACTACAACACATCGTACATGATTTTATATGGTATATTCCCATGATAAATTTCATAAGACTTTTAAATTGAAATTTTTAATCCAAAGCGGACACTTTCATTTCAATAAATTACATAAAATCTTTTACTAACCCGTCTCGGATTACGATCGTATCACTCTATGTAAATACAATACATAATTAGACACACGAGGGGTTAGTCCTACCTACCCCGAACGCGATATCTTGGGCTGTGGTGAAATTTATGGCCCACGAAAATAAAAGGCTCTTTAATTGAACATAAAATATTTAAGATAATGTTGACAATGGTTTATATTGTACCCTTTCTTGAACACCATAAATTAAATGCACTCGTGTACATACAGACGCATGTCTCTGCCATTAGATGCCCTACTGCAGTGCACAAATCACTATCCCCTTTTGCATTTTTTTTGGGTCGCGAAATCTAATGCTGGCAGATATTCGACTCTAGTATTTCATCTATGAAGCGAATTTTCCTATGATTTGTTAGGAAGATATAAGAAATTGTAAAACAAGACTTTATGTGTAGGCGTACAGGGCATAAATATGAGAGTTTTTGGAATAACACGCTGACCTACATCTCTGGAGAGAGACTAAGTAGCATTAGTAGGGTTCTATGGGGATTCATATTTATAGGGTGCATTATGCACATGACATTTTTATGTTTTCGGCATTGCGTTGATGGTAGATTGTAAAGATTCGTTTTCGTTTGCCTGTACGGAAACTCGATAGAACTATTGTATAGTTCTTCCGAAAAATGGTGCCATGGTATTTTCTTAATTACTTTCGTGACTACAATCAATAAGCCATAATTTAGCTAAACTTAAATGAAGCCAATATTGTCTGATTTAAATCCGATGTCATAATTTTATCGAAATTGAGATTTTTTGTGTTAAAGCAAAATCTGAACAGAGTCATTCTCACAATATAATATTTATATTATAAATATGTTTTAAGAAATGAAAAAAATCTTTACCCGAGTGGGACTTGAACCCACGACCTCTTGCATTCCGTGCAAAGCTCTCACCAACTGAGCTACCGGGTCAATTACTCAGATGATGAATTTTACCATCTCTTTTTAAATAACATTATTGGCAACCTTATAATATTTAATTTTCTCATACATAAAATTTGCTGTACCCTTCTGGCTATGTAGCAAGTGGAACAGTCAGACATTGAAATCCGCGATTAGAAATTATTGCTTTATTCTTGTCCCCTGTCGCAGCTGCTGACGTCATTGTCTTCCAAATTACTGTTTGGTTTTCACTACAGTCCTATTTGCGAATGCAAATCAGCATTTTGCTTTCATCCTAATACGGAGTAGAGTAAGCAAAGAGACGAGTTATCAAAGAGGTCTCCCTTGGTGGGAGCTTGTTAAGATTTCTCATCTATGAATAAAAAGTACAGTTCTGCTTTGAAAACTGTGTTATTGATTGTACGAAGATAGTTATTATCTTGAAGAAATTAACGCTTTTTACATTTTTCCAGGTTGATGAATTCTTCATTCTCCATAAACTTTAACGATTAATTACCTAACGAAGTTCAATATTATTATACTCGTAATAGTCTGTGATTACCTACTGTCAATAACATAGCTCTAGCTGTTGTCCTTTCGATAATAAATAATACGTTAAATAAAAATCTTTAATTGTTTTTTTACGTTCTTTCAAATTTGGATTCAGTTAATCAACGGATCTACATCGATATTTGGTAAAGTAATGGGTAAACAAGTATTTAAAATAAATATCAAAGAAATTTTGAATTCAGTTTAAAAAAGTAATTAAATTAATTAAATAAGATAATGTAATTCAATTATTTAAAGAAAATATTCTTACCCTCGAACCCAGACACTTGCGAGCCGCTAAACTACCGGGTCGTTAACATTTAGTGCATAACTATTTAAGCTGATAAATATTTGCGCAGATCGAAGCTAAATTAATGATATATGCAATGTGATAGCTGATTGCATTGCAATAAATGAAAATTCTTATGAGAATAAAATGTCTTATTATTAATACTTCCAAATTTCAACGCCTTTCACACACTGACACGATATAAATTTGTGTGTGTAACCAGGAGTAACAAAAGTATATTCTATGAGCCCATATGAACCTATTTCCAAAATTTCAGCATTGAAGAAGAATTTCAGGAAGTCCATACAATCTTTAAAAATGAAGTCCAAATTTTGGAAATATCTCTAGTGCTATTTACTATCACTAAATAGTTACCCTGTAGTATAAGGACGTTACCTTTAACTCTTAATCATTTTTCCAAAAAAACTGGGAAAATGTGATTTTTTATTACTTGATGGGGCGAAATTTATAGTATCCAGTGTTTATGCTAGTTTTTTCATAGACAAATATTAATTATTTCTCGTGAAAACATTTTGCTACACGCGTCAATGTGCATTTATGCAGAAAACAACTTTGGACCTTAATATTTTGGAAACTAGACACTTCCCAGGTATGCTTCCATGGAGAAAAATGATCGTCATGATGAGGAGATTCCGTAGTTTTCGGGAACGTTGACGACCAAAAATCACCTTATATTTAAGTTATACTAACACCATATGGATCTGTAGTTGTCCGAAATAAAAGATTTTTATTTTATTATTTTATAAAATCAATTACAGTAGCAATGAAAAAGTGGTTAAATACCCACCTTTATTTCACGGGCACTCTATTACATTGCTTAGTTCTATGGTACAGTCGCTTCATGCTACGAAATTCGTAGTAGGCTCGTCCGACACGCTTGACCAATATTTTATTCCATTGCCACTTTCTTTTTTCAAACTAAACTGAATTTCCGTACTGGCCGCCTGCGAAATTGAATAAAAACAATATATTATTTTTCGTTTTTAGAAACGACGCGATGCGCTTCCAACGGCGAAAATTGTCGAAAATCAATAAATATTGCGCGTCCCCCTAATGCAATGATGGATCGTACCACTTATCTGTCTGCGACATCGCTGACCACTGTAAACACGGTTCGGTGGTCCTTTGTATTGTTGACAAAAAAGAGGTTTTAATGTAAACGGCTCTGATCAAAGTGAAACTTAGCTTTTTGTGAATTTGAGTAGGATGTAGAGACATTTTGGTTACTTTGAGATGCATCTCAGCGGATGGAAGATAGGGTGCAGTATAGATAGCTTTGTTTTCTCTGTTTCATCGTATGTTTCTGACAGTGTGTAACATTTGCTACATTATGTAATTGCTTCTACATTTACCATTTAGTTGAGTTTGTAAACACTCTTTATGAATTTACTATTTTAGTTACATATCTACTGAAGAAAGATCTAAGTAATATTAAGTCTTAATAAAAGACATCACCTGTATTTACTACAGTATTTTTAGAAAATGTTCTATCTTTTTCTGTTTTTTGCTATAGTTAACGTCTCAAGTCGTGAAAGTTATTATCGCCAAACAATAACTAGAGACAACCAAGACACCCTCAAAATAGTTTGATAAAAAAAGCTTTCGCTACGTATTTCATGTCTAGACGCCATATTGAAGGGCGGCGCGTTTGCGACAAACTTGTCCCATAACAGTTCTACTTAACGTTATATAAGATATATTATGGTGTCCCTATTTATTGGTGGGATGCACGCAGTCTTACTTGACGAAGCAGTGGTGAATTGATTTTCTTTTCTGGTTTTTTTCCAAGCTGTAGAAAGATGGATGTAGATGTTGGAAGGGGAAGACCTCGCCGGACTTTCACCGATCAAATTGGTGAAATTCTAAAGAAAGGTCAGGTCAAGAGTACCCTAAACCGACGAGCGTGCATGAAGAATATCATGAAAGTAGATGAAGCGAAAGAGGTGTGTCAGGATCGTAGCAAATGGAGATCCGTGATCTCTGCCTACCCCTCCGGGAAAGAGGCGTGATTATTATGTATGTATGTATGTAGAAAGATTTTTTTTTTTATGTTTATTTGCAATAATAACTAAACCTACGTAAAAAAACTAGAGCTACAAAATAAAATAAAATTTACAAATAGAATGTAGAAAGATTATTTATTTATTTACAATGGTCAGATAACCTTTCGGAAGAATGAATTTGATGCCTTATTGCTCTAAATCTTGATCACGATAGAGACAGCGATAACTTCATTCTTTAGATATGTTATCCCTTTTTAACCAACTTGAAAAAAAAATGAGGACGTTTCTCAATTCGGCCGTAATATATTTTTATAAATATCAGGACGGATTTGAAAAGTAGATAGAGCGACCCCGTCAGGTGCAAAAATTGATATGATATGTGTTTCTGACTGCAACACAAAAAGTTAAGTACTTAGGTTGAGTTTGTATATAAAACATACAAATCTGAACTATAGTACATGTTTAAATATAATATAGTCCATTACATAGCCTATCGAAAGTCGGGCATAAACGTGAGATGACAACTACCGCTAAATTGCCAACAATTTAACTCTCTCATAACTGCCCCCTAATCACGCGGAGAGCTTTCCAGAATAATATGCCGAAATTGCCCCAATTTGCAATTTGTTCCTAACTCGCCAACTAGGGACGTCGCAACAAATGGCAGGTTTTGTCGCGGACAGATTAGTCCGGCCTGTCTCTATTCTCGAGTTTGGGAGTTAGGCGATAAAGTTCTGATGAGTGCTGGTTTTGAGTAAATTGGTATTCTAATAGGCATATTAGTATGACATATCTGACTGGGCAAATAGGTATGGTGCGAAAAGATTTTTGCAATCGTCAGATAGCCTATCCGGAGGATACATTTCATGCTCTTTTCACTTTCAACTTTAATTTTAATATAACTTTCTACATATTTCATGTAAAAGCAAAGTAAATCTATCTTACTTAAAATAATAGCTTCAGAGCCACCATAAAACTGTTTCATAAATAATAGAAAGTCAAACAATACAACTACAAATATAGCTTATAATAACAACCGAAGTAATGCTCTAACCAGTCATTAACATGACGATCGATCAACCTTTCAAATCAAATGCCCAATTACACAATCTGAAATTCATAAACATCAACGCTTATTACTATAGAAAAAACATCGTTAGTCCGATAGAAATAAAGGTAAGATACAACCATTGATGTCTGAATATTACAGATATGGTCTTATAATAATATAACTAATAGGTAAGTGAACTGCGAGTTAAAGCAATGAATTGGCCGCAGATATTCGTACACTAATAATGAAGACTGGTAAATGAAAATATAGTTACTTACACGTTTATTACAATATATGTTTCTTTGGAGAGAACAAGATAAAGTTCGTGAAGCGGTAAGAATTTTAATCAGTAATTGTCAACTGCCATCTTTTTCGGCCACGATCTGTTGAGACCGGTATCGGGTAATGAAAATGTGCCTAAAAATGCAGACATGCATTAGCCAGAACTGCAGGATGATAAAGGAGATACAACAGCCTCGTTTAGCATAGCAGGGACAGATGGGAATTACAGTGACAAGTTGTTAGCGCCGTGCCGAAGAGAACGCCCGAGTTCCTTCGTCCACTCTTATGACATGCAGATGTATTCTAATAAAGTCCCGCACAGTACACAAAAAACATGTCTATTTTATTGTATCTATGGTCCCAACCCTCCACTATTAACCCGTCTATATAACGAGTTCACTATCGCTCATGGGCACACACATGCGACTGACAGAACTGTTATTACGTCATTAATAAAATTACAAAACTGTACCCCATGTGCTGTGCCATTCGGATTTTAGAGCCCATTGCGAAGAAGGGTTGGCCTTAATTAAATTTGGGCAGTGTCCTTATAAGGATGTTATAGTTGACAATGACCCCAATGTGTGAATTAAGTGAATTAAGTTGAATCACGTTCCGTATCGCGTGTTGCAGGCGTCACTTGTGTTACAGAGATTGAGGATTTCTGTGTCGCCCATGATCCTTTATTCGACATACTTTTTGTTTATTGATTTATTTTTAGTTACTATATACAGGATATAACAAAAGGGGTATGGTAACCAAAATGCGATCTAGCACATAATAAATAATAAAAAAAAAACTTGTGACATTGAAAATTTTGAAAATATTTATTATATTTTTTCACTATAAAAATCACCGTTGATGATGAGCTGATTATCCTTTCTTAGTTCCGTATACACTTTGCTGTAACTTGTAACATGAATACCTAGGTATCTCGTCAATGTTTAAACTCAAATTTTTGGCAAATAAGGAATATAAGGGTGAATATAAAATTAATAACATGAAAGAACGTGCTGGGCGAAAATGAATTTAAAAACGCTATTTTAACGATGCGTAATGCTCACTTACTTCATTAGATGTAACGAGTTTAAATGCAGGTTAAATTAAGTTAAAGTTCAGACTATTGTAAGTGTGTTTCTCATTAGCATAATATAATTAAGACATAAATGTTTAACTATGTAAGAACACAATAACGTTATACTTAGAAATAATAGCAAGTAGTGACTATGTGATATTTAATTAAAAACTGCATACACGTCTTGACATACTACCTAATAAAAAATTACACTTAACGCGATATTTTTATATGCGAATGTCTAAGTTTTAACTGCAAACGATTCGAAGTAACGTTATAAGGGATCCGATAAGGGCCTATGTAAAGGGCGCAATATTAAAAGGCTTAGAAGTGTCGGTCCTGAAAAGCCTCTGAACATCTCTGAACCGCGCCCACTTAAGCACAGTATTAAGGGCACTTTGGGCTTAAGGGCACACGTATATAATCGCAGCCTTTTCCTATGCGGCGCAAAATTTTATGTGCACTTTTACTACGTGCAAATTAGTTTCTTCTTTGAAGATTTTTTTGAGATCGTTTAGAATGAGAAAGCTAAACTATGTATAATGTTTCTCGCCCTTGCACAGAATGTTTTATATGGGACAATAAATATTAATTTAATGAGGAAATATATAATAACCTATACTTCTGTGTTATAAATGAGCTTAGTATAATTACTTACCTATAGGTAAATATGTAACTATAATTTTATCAATTTCATTCAATATCTCTCTTGTTGTGTCCTAAATAGAAAACTGTTGATAACACATACTACAAAGATTTTTTAATAGACCCCACTTTAATGAAAAGGCCTCCCCGATTTGAGCCCACACTTGTCATGGTTTTTTTTGTAGACATTATTATCTAGTTTTTTTGTTTTTCAAATTGGAAAATTCAAAGTAATTTCCCCGTATCTACGACTAAACAATGCAGATCACAAAAATTCCATTACCGGAATGGATGTCAAACACACCACACCTTGCTTTAGAACTGCGGAACCCCTGTGCAACTTAATTTACCAATTAACCGCTAATTGGATTACATTCGTCATTGGCATCGAGTGATGGACCCTTATGAAAAATTTGATCGCGTATTCAGAATCAAGTGTTTTGAATTTCACCTCGATAAATTACGGATTAGACGAGCGATTTGGTTATCGATATAAAAATATGTTATGGATAGCATGTTTTTATATGAAAGGGTTTGATTGGCCGTCAGTGCAGTCATTTTGAAACATGACTTAATACTCTATTCTGTTGGCTTTACATACCTACTAGCTAAATTTGGTGGATTCAAAATGGATTCCAAATCGAGTGAGTTTACACATTCTCTAGATAGCTACTAAAATAATACCCATAAATAAAAAAGCTCATCCAATTAATTTGCAGCCATATTCGTCATTGATCGTTAACCAACAGTAAAGAAACTTAAATACCCGTACAAAATAAAAAATACACCAGAGGACATGCCCGTTGATCAGTTGACTTGAATTCTCATTAAAATAGATGGTTCATTCAGTTGGTGTAAATTTTCAGCTTGGCGGAAAATTAAAACGATACCCGAGGCGGCCACGCGCGTCCTCCATGTTGCTACCGGTCGGAAGGGCATGCGAATACAGATGATCAACTTGAATTTAATGAATTATGAACAAAAAATATTGTGCCCGTAAAACTTCATATCATCATCACGAGCCCATGGAGCCAATTTATTCTATGTATGGTTTTTTAAAATTATCACTTAGCGACCCCGAGGAGGGTTGGCATCAGGCAGGTGGCAAACTGTAAAACAAACGCCATGTCTTTGACAATATGAGTTTTGAAAGAAACCATATTTCACCGATAGAAAATAATACAGGCATAAAGATAATGATGCCCACATATCTGGACGTTGGTGTCTAGTTCATGGTGTTAGGATGCTAGCTGTTGTCAATGACACAGGATCCGTCTTCGATTCAAAGACAGCAGTGAATTTGAAAATAGAATTCATGTTAGTCCTGCCACTTGTCTATGGCAGGTCTGGTCTATGTTATACTAGAGATTATATAAAAATGTGAACACGTTTGATTCACTAGTTCTTATTTATCCTGTTACCTCGGAAAATATGTAAAACTAGATCGCAAGAGAAAAACTCCACATGATTTTATACGAGTTCGCTCTAAAAAGTTTCCATCTCGAGTACATACGTGCTTCAGATTTTACTTTTTGCAAATTCTGATACTGTAACTGAAAGTATCATGTGGTTACATTGTTCGTTTTGTTTAATCTGTGAGTGGACTCACTTTTGGAAATTCATTTTTTCATATTGCAAAAATGTGTTTTTAGTTATGTACTTTAATTATGACTATCAGTTCTCTTTCCCTCTTTGAGTACCTACAGCTTTCAGAACTGATATCTTTCACTAACAAAATGTTATTCTGCTATTAGGTAACTAAAAATACTGCATAGTCAAATGAGATTTAATGCGAAGTGAATAAGAGAAATGTGGTGTCCGAACTCAAGCTTAAATGTTACATAATCGACCAGCAACAAACCTTTCTATCTCAAACCGACAAATGGACTGAAAATGTATAACGTCCAGCAAGACAAAGCGGTATGTAGGCTGAATGTAGCCCACAATCGACGCGAATACCTTAATGTAGGTGAGACACGTTTATCGTGCCCGTACAGACGAGCCGACCGCAGTCTAGTGAGGGGATAGCACAGAAAACGTGTCAGCCAACTATCGATATTTATATTTAATTTTACTGGCTATGAAATATCAGAGTTGGTACTGCGGCACCTAAATGCTGAGTGCTAAGCGACGAAGCGGTAGACCATGGTCGAGGTGAATTGAACAGTTAGTCGAAGGGCTGGCTATTTATCATGAGTAATAATAGTAGTTTCACTGTTAGCCAGCACTTTTATACGTAGTAGCCTAAATATGGGTAATATCTAATGCCCTTTCTATCATTACATTGGTGCCTTTAGTATTTTATTTTGCAGGACAAAGTATGACATGTGTGAGGCCATTATACTCGTAGATACGAGTTGCGGACTAACTCTGGTTCTATAGTTAGAACCAGAGTTAGTCCGCAACTAAGTATTACCATAAAAACATCGATACACAAGGTTCCCAGCAGCACATCCCTACAACAATGCGGTGCTAAATACTCGCCAATAACGTACTTACGGCGAGTGTACAGCCGAGATTTGGTTTATGAATTGCAACGTAAATTGAATGCATGCACTGACAATAGTAACGTAACCTTTGTTTGCATTTAAATTTCACTTATTGTTGTAAATTTCAATATCAAGCTTGGTTGATTTCATTAAGTGAGATGTTTTATTGAGAAATAATTTTGGCATAGGCATTTACCTTGTTGTGTTATACATACTAGATTTTACATACATACATCTAGAATATATAGGTAATATAATTTTTTCACAGTAAAATTAATAGTTGAATAAATCTGTAAGTTTACGAAAATGTATAAGAATAGGAGCTTATTAGTTTTTGAGGGCTGATAAACATGTGCTTTCTCTGTATTTCGTAATTATTGCAAAAATTGTGACAGCGCTAGAAGCATGCAGGTACTGCAACTCCCTTATGTGAGTAGGTAAGCAGGAACATGCTCACGTTAAATTCAGTCTTGCCTTTATTACCGTCAGTTTCTTGTAGGCATATCAATTCTAATTCACGAATGTCAATTCCATAGTAAAATATCATTTAAATCGAGAGTTACCGATCGAGCGGTCGAGAAACCGATCTAGCTAGTCTTTAGTGGATTAAATATAAAAGTAATAAAACAAGAGTTTAGTAGTTTCAATTATTTTATTTCAAAATAGGTATTCAAAGACTAATAAAAAATTAAAACAGATAAAGGGGTCACATCTTGTAATATTTGTCGCACATAAAAATAGGCCTTATATTATCTGATTTTACAGGTTGCTTTACAAAGACACCTTGCTGTTTCTGCTATCCTTATCAAAACATGTATAACATAAAATAGAATAATTATGTACTATTGGAATTTAAATACACGCTGTATTCCGAAAAGCTCGTTGAGATTTTAAAACGGTAATCTGTTATAAATAATTTGTAAAATTAAGTATGGTACATATAAATGGGTGTTATTTGCAAGAAATGATTGCATTAATAGATCTATTTCAAACAGACGACACGACAATTTACAGTAGGTACATTGTGCTGGCATATCAGTAAAGCACTATGTAGAGTACAATTTGATAGGATAGGATAGAGACAGCGATATAAATGTCTTGTATAAAATAAAATAATTTATCAAAAAAACCGAATTGCTATAGAGTTTTGTATATTTTTGTATACAGGATGATTTTTGGTCGTCAACGTTCCCGAAAACTACGGAATCTCCTCATCATCACGATCATCCATATATATATTAGGGTAGTTGAGTAAATAGATGCATATGCACATAGACGCGCGTAGCAGGATTTTTTCACGAAAATAATTATATATATATATAGACATATATTTATATTTATTAAAAAAAAATATATATACTTTATTTCATATAGAATACGTACCCTTCGTTAAAGGTGGCCACAAAAAAATATTGGTATAAATTTCAACTGGTTTATCAGTCTTCCTAATGGAAAATAATTTTCAATAAAATGTCGTGTCGTCCGCTATAAAACTGATGTTAAAGTTAGATTATATGTATATTTTATTTATGATTCTTCTGTCCACGCTTTTTACTGAGTGCGAAAATAGGCACTAGAAGTACTTTTGCAAGTGGGTGTTATTACAAAACCGTATCTAAATTAAACACGCGTTAAACTGTTTAAAAATATTGTTTAAGAGAAAAATGTATCGAAGGTCTATCTAAGTTAGAAGGTTTTTGTAATAACAACAATACTGTGTAATAAGCAAGGTATCTAAATTAGATTAATTAAATACTAAGTGGTAAATATTGGGCTGGTTACCTAGGGTCTGAAAATTGGCAGATAGATCCGTGAATACGAGTATACTACGAAACATGTACAAGTATTGTGGTACGAAAATTATACATGAGTCAAATACATTTTAGCAGTAAAATATATCTGTCAGAGTTAGACAGTGTTTAGAGGTTTCTGTAATAAAACGAATAGGTACGTCTAACTCAAATTCTACAGATGTACCTACATGAATCTACCTAATCACAGATACTGATACAGATAGATCGTTTCGTTGAAATCATACCAGACATTGTCGACATTGCACTGAATCACATGGATCTGTCTGCAAATTACGTACCAGCAGCCTTACCACATACATAACTCAACTGGTAGGTAAATACTCGTCCCCATAAAGTAAATTTAATGTTCTCTTGCTGTTTTTATTAGGTAATATTGTGGTGATATTTCAACTTTTTATAAAGCTGACGAGCAATGGTTAATGTACTATTTATTACTTTTTAAGTTATGTGTGAAGGCTGCAGGTTTGCAAATGCGCCGACCATTGGAATCCGCCATTAGATTGACAAAAGCTATATATAGATGCCTTGTCGGTAACCAAAATGTGGCTTTTAACCGACTTCATAAAAGGAGGAGGTTCTCAATTCGTCTGTATGTATAATATTAAAAAAAAGAAATCTATAGTGTTCTTGTAAACCACAACTATAAATATTAATGTAAAAGTATAGAAACAAGTGGAAATTCTCAAGTGGGAGTATAAAAAGACAATCAACATCATTTTACATATTTACAAGTTTATTGAGGACGACTAGTTTAATTGTAAATAAGGTGAGTGGCCAAAGAATTGCTGTTTATACAGGGTGTAAACAGGGTATGTTAACTATGTTAAACGAATGAAAAAACCTATCTAAAAATTTTCAGACTTGAAATCACATACCTGAGTTGTTTAGGAATTTTCTATACTACGAGTCTCAAATTTCGAGAATTAGGTTTTCTATGTGGGCTATTTTTATAGCATTTCACTTGACATGCCACTTTTGTTACACCCTGTATAAAATGTTATTATTGACAGAGATAAAATTAGCTTTGTCATTTTTGTTTATATTTGCATAATGATGATCGGCATCGTCTATGCTCCAATGAATATTTATTGCGCTAAAGTTTGTGTGTAAAAGAATTCGGAACTGTGGTCACTCTATTAAAGCGTCCTAATTTCAATAACATTTCTACCTATTACATACCTAGTATATGATATGCAACATACAAGTTGTGCTATGTAGTCGTTATAACAAGTGTTTATATCTATAACCCTTTATCACAATACCTTACGTAGTTATATTTTTGTTACTTTGAATATCAATTCACAACTCCAAAGTTACTTGTATTAATGTTTTATGGCACAAGAAAATAACGCATTTGAAACTTAGAAAATAATATCAATAAATTAGTATTAACTTTAGCCTAATTTAAATCGAAGAAAAAATAAATTATTTTTTCTACAGATGTTGCTGGGATGTTTCGTATTTCTAATAATATTTTACACTATAAAGAACTTTATATTTATTAATTATTGCCAAGCATTAATTTGTTTTCAAATCTATGGTTATTTTTAGTCTAATACTAATGATATAATTTTACAAATTCGTATCTGATATTCAGCTGGACATATCAAATTGAATTCTATCAATTCTAATAAATAAATACAATGGCTCTATCAGAATTGATAACAATGAAATTACGAAAAATTCATTTAAAGAATTCGAAACAAGTATCAGAATTTATTCAGCAAAATTTAATATCATATCTAATTTATACAATATAATATTTACAACCTTTACATAAAAGACTAGGAATAGTTTACCGAAAGTAATGATGATGTAAATAAAAGTATTATTTCTGCAGAAGCAGCAGTCAATTTTAGGCCAAAATAAAGTTCATTTAGGCTGCACTATAAAATTAAATATTATTGTCTTCAAATGATAACAAACACTCAAACCACTGTCACTGAGTCTTTGTAGTTCAACTTTATACTGCTTAGGAAGAACATAACGTCACTACACTAAATCCGTCTATACGTCCGTTTGGCACAAGTCGCCGAAGACCGGCAAGGCGTAATACTACCGAGTGATTGAATCAACTCGCGGGTTCGGGGCTGGCGGTGCCTGAGTTGGCGCAACAGATATCTGGGTTCCACTAGACAAACCAAGCCCATGTCTGAATGACGTCAGTCGTGAAAGCGTTCGCGTTCCATCATTATCGAAATTCGGCCTTTCATATTGATGCTGAGATCTCTGTCTCTGAGATTGCATTGCTTGCAACTCATCGTAACCTCCATCTTCCGCATAGTTTTCATCGTCAGACTCTTCACCAAAAGCTCTGTACGTGGTATCTGTTTCGGAATTTTTCCTAGAATTCACACCGTACGTGCGACCTATAAGTGATTGGGTCGCGTCGTTTTTCGAGTTTTTCTCGTTTTTTCGCTCCTCTAAGCTCTGATTATATCTGATTTGAGCTTTTTGCGTTTTATCTAATGATGGGAGATCGTAAAATTTTAAGACGTTAGGATGACCCTGGAAATATTTCTCGCTATAAACATTCCTGTTATAATAACCTCCATTACTAGCTGGGTACAGTTCTTCATCAGGTGCATATCGGCTGTCGACATTCTTCCCTTGAGGCGGAAACCAACCCTGTTAAAAGTTAGAAAAATACATTAGACATTATTATTTTTCCTAAGTAAGATTATGCCAATCTTCACATTAAAATAAATATGCTCACCAAAGAACTAACGCATTGCCTAGTATTGGCAACAAGAGTAACCGATGCATATGCAGCGGGTGAAGATGCGGTCTTGCTTGTATTCCATTCATTTCCATTTACTCTAGCCGAAGTAACTTCGGCGTATTCCGGTAATGCATGAGAAACTTTGTCGTACTCAGAATTAGATTTATCTTTGCTTTGATTAGTTTGAGTACCCGACATACACAAGCCTGGCTGGTTCTCCATCCATAACAATGATTCAGTCTTGGTCACTGTGTTCTTATTATAACAACTGCTAAGTGGATGAGATAGGGATACAGCTGCTTTTATATTCATTTGAGTCACCAAACTGGTCCCGTTGGAATCTAAAATAAACATTACAAAATGGTTTACACAACTTGAACCAATAAGTGCATATAGGATCAATTTATAAGTCGTATGCAAATAACTTCATTTACCTAAGGCTTAAAAGATATAAATGCAATTCAATACAAACAAAGCGGGGAAAATTGGCTTAACGGTAACTGGGTAAATCAACAAACGAATCGCCTCGAGAAAACAAAACAGAAAACATTTACATTTACTGGGTCTTTATTTCTCGGATTTGTATCATTCCTTTGTGCCCCGAACGTGAATGTAAAGTGAAAGAGATCCAGTGCGCTCGCGAGAGGGCTCGTGCTACCTTTCAACTCGAAAGTAATCTAGCGCCCCTCCCCGTCGCATGGCAAAGCCTCCATCAAACAAACGCTCGCACCCAGCGCCACCCCACAACACCCGAGGAATGTTTTTAATTTTGAAATTCTGATGCTGATTCCACGGAAAAAAATGTAAGCGTTTCAAGATAAGCGGAATAACTGTTTATTTACGAGTTACGCTAACTGTTGCTTGTAATGTGAATGCACATCGCTTGGGACTGCAATAAAGATAAAACGCTTGTTGGTCTGAAAGCTTACCGTATATATTTGGAAGTGCAGACTTTTTCGCGAAAATGTTGTGCTTCCGTATGTAAATGATGCCGCCAATCACAATTATTTTGAACAGTATTATCGCTCCTATCAAAAAGTAAAACCATGTTTCCATCACGAAATCCCCAGCTACTATAGACACTTCACCGTTTATCGGGTACCTAAAATAGAAATATGTGTAAATGAAATGTATTTTGTAAAGTATTAAAACAGTCAGGTTTATTTTTGTATAATTGGTAAAATTATCAGTAACTTACCGTGATAAAGGATCCAATCCGACGGACCTTGAATCAATATTCAAATAAACTTTTTGGCTGAATGGTCCCAATCCCACTATCGTTTCGGCTGCTATTTGAACTGAATAGCTAACGCCGGACGTCAAATTAGTCATTATGAGGCTTGTGGCTTGCTGGACAGTCGTATTTATGGCGACCATTGATTTATTTCCTGGAATGTCGAGCCAATTTACTACCACGTTATATCCAGTTATTACACCATTCTGCAAATGAGCTTCTGGCGGAGACCATTTCAAATGGACGGTAGTGGAATTAAAAATATACATCTCCATATTTGTTGGCGGTCCATCAGGTACTGAAAAAATACAAACGTAAGTATGTTAATATAGAATGTAAGGCAGCCAATATTCAATAAAAATTTTACGAATTTCAATATTTACCATCATCTAAAGTCTGTGCTACTCTGGAATTCGATGGCTTTCCTTCAAACCTCTTATAAAAAGGGACGAGGAAAAATTCGTATTTCGTATATTTTCTCAAAGAAGTTATTTCATAACCAGAAACATCGTTGGAATGCAGAATAGTTTTCATGTCATACTCCATAGTGATATTGTCAAGGGGCCTAAAATATATGAATAATCCCTCCAAATAGTAGAAGTTTAATATTTCCCACATCAATTTTATGGTTTTTGTATCTATAGGTGTTGCTTCTATAAGTTCTACAATATTGTCAGTCATGATATTATTTCTATATTCCGTATTGTTTGTGAAAACTCCATTTTCCCATAAAGAACTACTATCTTCACCAACTATTACAGTATCAGAGATTATGCTAGGTTCGGACAATCCATGAGAATTTTCGGTTCTAACAATAAACATATACGTGATGCCGGGAATGAGATTTTTCACCATGTATTGCGTGTGATGAACTCTTTTCGCAACAACCACCCACCCTCTTGAGTTTCTCGGTGTATTATTTCCTGTGAGTGTTTCTCTTGAAAACACTTCAATTTGATAGCCGAGTATGGAGGAAGATCCGATTTTATTATTCTGGCTCCAAGTTAATGTAACACTGTTCTCGGTTATATTGTAAATACGTGGCTTTGTTGGTGGCCCCGGCAGAGCTGAGATATCGGCAGCTCGAAAAAAGTGTAAATTCGGATTAGTAGGACTATCTACAAGCAGAAACCCGCTCCACACATATTTGCCATGTTGGTTTGACGCTACACAGGTATACGTGCCGCTGTCGCTTTTATCTAAATCCTTCAATATTAAAGTCCCGTCATTAGACACATTCCTTCTATGATTCTGTATTAATGCTTCCCCTTCGAAATACCAGGCAATGATTGGTTCAGGTGTACCAGCGGCGGTGCAGGGGAAAACTGCCATCGATTTTATAGGTAACGTTTGGTTAGAGGGTCCGTTTGTTATGATTGGCGGTGGGCGGTCATCGTCTGACGTCACGCTTAGTTTTCCTCTAACAAACGAACTGCCGGCAAAATTGACGGACGAGCAAACTATTGTGTTTCCACTATCATTTTTATTGGTATCGTTTATTGTCAATACACTAACTCCGTTGATCACTTCAGAGGCATGGTATTTATTTTTAGATGTTCCAGGAAATATTATTGTTCTATTTCCTTCTAAACTCCAGAATATAGTTGGATCTGGTGTACCAGATGCGGAACAAGTAAATGTTGCAATAGAACCACTTTCAATATTTACTGTTGTTGGTTTCAATGAAATTATTGGTGGATCTAAAACAAAAAAAAAGAATACTAAAATACAGCTAAGACAGTTAACTAAATAACATTAGGTTACTTTACATTGAATTCTCTATTGAATTTGCAATAACTATAATTCGTACATCCAAGTTTACAATCTAAACTAAATATTATAACGAGAACTTACCGTATACAGTTAAGGTATCCTGTAGCACTAACCGCGCCAACCGAGTTTTCTGCTTCACAAGTGTATTCACCCTCGTCCCCAAGAATGACGTTGTCGAGTCTGAGGCTCCTGTCATCTAGGACTTTGACACGCCCGAGTGGCATGTTTCCACCTCCAGCGCTTCTCCGCCAAAGAACGTCGGGTAGGGGGTCCCCACCCACACGGCATTGGAACGTTACACTGCCTCCGGTTTGAGCCACAACGTCTTCAGGCCCCGTGATTAAGTACGGCTTAACTAAAACGACAACGTCTTGGTTAGTGGTTGCTTACAATATGTTAATGAAAGACACCTATCACTATCTATTTTTAGTCATGATACTTAGATTATATTATGTGCCATTGTCCTAAATATATAAACCGTCAGAGCCGAAACAAATTAGGTCAAGTAAATGTGTGTTATTAGGCCTGAACAATCAACCATATACCTACTCGTAGATCTATAGCTAGCCTAAAGTAAGCCTATGTACTTACTGTGTATTCGTAATGTTGCGATGATTGATTCTCTTGTGCCGGCAGCATTACGGGCAATACATTGATATCGACCGGCATCAGTTTGCCTTGCGTCTTGTATTACTAGACTACCTCCATCAGCTAGGTGTATTCTGCAAGAGAAACAATTTGTTAACATCTAAAAGTAGTGTTATTAATTTTTTATTTGGTTTCAACAGAAAGGTTTAATTTCAAATATGGAATTGGTTGTCCGATTTTTATGAGAAGTCAGTCCGTCTTTTTTTAATCCATATAATTTATTGTGCTTCATTTTATTTAAATGGAGTACATACATACATTAACGAAATAAAAATCATTTAGTATATTTTGTTTAAATATTATTATGGAAAACTTTTCATTACGCGGAACAAAAGTGCAATGTAACAAAGTCATTGAAAGGTTGGGCGGAATTATTCAATAGGAAATTAACATTTAATAAGGGGTCCGGTGAGTCAGAACTATTCAGATTTTTACTTGATTGCTTGTCGAGCTCTTCAAATATCCCCTTCTTTTATAACTTTGATGTACCCTCCCAGGAACTGTTAATTATTTTTATGCTTCACCATACGTAAGCGCCCTCAAGATGCGATAGACTCATAAAAATTCATAGCTTATAAACTGCACACAAATTGCCAATAAAAGTTTTGACAGTTGATTAAATTTTCCTCTGATCTGATTGTTTTATGTATTTATGTATGTAATTTTCTTATTATGATTTCATTTTAATACAACACAAATTTAATATTCTTTAGTGAAGGGATTAAGTAAATTATTTGTACTTTTGATTGCCCCATGAATTAAGAGAGCGATAAAAATTACACGCTAAGATATCAAATATCAAACAACTCTATTCGGGAGAGATTCACAAGGCTATCGCATTTCCATCTCGGTTCACGAGAGATCTACCAAAGAGTAAGGTTTATCGAATGCTATTCAAAGTCATTTTATAAGCATTTATTTTAATTATTTATTCAAAGGATGATGATGTAGACGATTTAAGTAATTAACTAATCAGAAAGGTATGATCAAATAAAAACCGTCATTGCTCTCATTAATACAATTTTTTTTTCATATCAGAAATCAATATAGTAAATATAAACTAGTACTTATTCACAATAAAATAAATGGATATGGTCAAGTATCTGAAATTTTCTTAAACCACGGTGTACATGAGTAGTTTTCCTGATATTTTATTTATAGAGATATATAATTTATTTCATTAGAAAATTGTGTACTTTATTGTTTTGAATTTATTTAAGAAGTTAGAGATCTTGAAGGTCTTGTTTTATTTATTGTTGCATTACTACATTTTATTCTATTTCTGATCACTTCAAAAAATATCATAGTATAAAGTATTCATACTAACCGGATATTTTGTGTCGTAGGTAACCTACCTTGTATCACTTTCAGTTAAATGTAACATCTGGCCATTCTTCTTCCAATAAACAGTTGGCTCTGGCGAGCCCCGTGGAGGGAGACATTCCAATATAACTGTCTCTCCTTGAGCCGTCTGTGTTAATTGAGTAGGCTCCAGTCTGAAGTCTTCGCGGAGAACTAGACAAAAGCAAAGTATGTAAGATGGCATGAAATTTTGAAAAATGCTGGTTACTAATAGGTACTGCCAATGCTAATGATTTATCACATTAATTGAAAACAATCTAACAAATCGGGTTCTGTCAAGCTGAATTGTTTTTTTTTTTTTTAAGTAGAGGTACAAGAGCTAAAAACCATGCGGTACGATTACTATATGAACTTACGATTCAAGTCACGCGTAAATGGCTGAATGAGAGTAGCTACAGTTAGATCACAGATTTACAAATATGCATATTATTGACAGCATTTGAAAAATACTGTAGTATAGGAAGACAGGTAGATGCACTTACAACCATAAACTTGAAATAAAGTAATGAATACGAATATAAAATTTTTCACACATACCTGCAACATGTAAAGTGGCGTTCCTACTTCTAGCTGTACCATAAGTATTGGTTGCCTCACACCAATACACTCCAGCGTCTGAATGAGCTCTTCCATGAGTTGTTCTCAAGAAGAACAGGCCGCCAGCTGGAAGTAAGCTTCGGTGGTTGTCAGAGACCACCATTACCCCGCCTTTGTACCATCTGATGGTCGGTGATGGTGACCCACCAGCCCGGCAGTTAAGGGTTGCTGGTTGATGACGAGCGACAGTGACATCTAGCGGCTGTTCGATGATGTAGGGTGCTTCGCCACTGGTCACATAGTCATCGCTTAAGCCACCGTTTACAGAACCTGGTAACAAAAAAGTCTATGTAAAATGATGTTATTTAGTTTCGATATATGGAAGGAGATTCTCGAAAATGTGTAAAGATTTATTATATATAATTAGCAGAATTTAGATTTCAGTCGGTCCCAATGTCACTTCATTCATTATAAAATCGGACATCCATAGTCAGTGTATACCTAAATAGTTGCCTTGGATGGATTCTACTTAAGACACAAGTCAAGTTATAAAAATCTATCTATCTATCTATCTAAATAAAATGTCCAAAAGAAAAAAAAATCTTATTATTATATTCTTTATTGTACACAGAAAAAAAAACACACAAGATACAATATTTTATAAGATAATGTACAAAGGCGAGCTTATCTCTAACAGAGATTTCTTCCAGCCAACCATTTAATATAAAGTTATTAGCGTAGAAAAAGGAAATCACAATCATACGTGCACAATTAAATAATAATAAAAAAAACAATGTACTTGATATAAACAAACAATTAAATAAATGCATACAATATAACTAAATAAATACATATATACATACATATTTTATAAAAAGAACAGAAGGTAAAACTACACATCATCATTCTTCATCGATTGAGAAAGTACTACCACTACTTCTCATATAATATTCTCCGCTATTTTATTATCGCTATGCGTTATAGTGCGAGTATCACATACGCGCCACAATTTCCTCGTGCTAAAGAGGTTTGTTTAAAATTTACGCAACAAAAGCCCTTTCTCATGAACGGTTTATTTAATAATAGGTGGAGTATGTCATTTGCAGCTACTTTCAAACGGCGCACAATAATAATGAGCCGTAAACATAGGCTCGCACGGGTCCCCCAAGGATGCTGGCCTAACCCTCCACTATTTTATTTTGTTTACAACAAAACGCGCAGATGTTAGTTTTTGACACTCGAATTGATGTACGGCCATTGTTGCTTTTCAATATTATTGTAGCGACGTAAAATCGATCGACGAAAAAAATATCGATTTTTCGGTGCGTTTTTTTTTTTAGATAATCGCTCGAATGGACTGCGACTATGTCAAAGACAAGGTTGAGTTTGTAAAAATCAATGGGGATTACTCTTTTGTATGGAGTAATTGTGTTTATTTATTCACGTGTCCCAACGTTGTGAATGCGGTGCGATACAACGGCTAATCTATAATTGAATCGCCATTCGATTTGCTATCGTTCGATTTTTCCAACCCCAAATTTTGTATTTTTCCCCATTTCAGCTAATTTATTTTCTTTTGTTGAACTGGAATCCGCGTTACGTCTGTAGTCTATATACATATTCAATATGATTATATAAATTATAATCGAGGTGAAAACAATACAGATTTATATTATTTCAATTCACACACCTGTAAATTATAAAAGAAGCTGAAGAACTATTTTAACATTGTATAATTATAATGATAGATTGTATCTTCAATAAAAAATATGGCAGAGAAATGAGCAAAAAATCATGTCTATGGACAACGACAGAGTCATAAATTCACTGTCAACCTCATAAAGAAACTGTGATATGGCAAAACTAGAGATAAAACTAAGATGGGGAGATTGTTGGAGATTGTGATGTACATAAAATATTGTTTATGTCACAGTTCAGGTTATTGCAAATAAAGTAAAGTTAGTGCTTCATAAAATGCAGTCCGTTTCATCTAAATAAATTATAGAAAGAAAACTTTGCGATATAATCTTTTGGGTGATGGTATTTCCTCTGCAATCTTTAGTTTGTCAATTTTGATAAAGTTTTACTCGACTGCGCCAGAAGGATCACTAGATTCATCTTAGTCGTGAGAGTGAGACTGAGTAGGTAGGTAGGTATTTACAAAAGAAATTTTACGCAGTCAGGTTTTTTCTATATGTAAATGCGCTTATTTCCAACGGGCATTTTAAAAACTTCGTTGAGGATGTAATCAACGTGACATCAACGTGACGTCAACAGTAAGTTCAACATTTATTTTTGCTCGAAAGTAATCTGACTGAGAATACGTTTATGTTTTTCTATGACTTCCTCAAACTTTCAATTAACTTTTGCTCTTGCGTCAAATATAAAAATAGGGATAAAAAGTTAATTAGTCTGGACTTCACATGATTGATCCCGCAAACCATAGGTTCCATAATATACAACCACAAAATTATATACCCCATGTACATGTTCAATAAACATTGTTCATGTTGAAATGATCTTTAAAAAGAACTGCTAGAATACCAGGCAGACAAGCGTACGATAGACATAGATGGACGTACGGACCTTTGCACTACATTTGCATATAAAGAGACCTGGTCCCAAATAATAATTATAAGGTATCTTTTCTTAAAATATAAGTACACACTATACGTATTCGTCTTCGAATCATAATGTTCAACGGCCCGAATAAAACGATCTAAACCGTAATTAGTTCCGTAGTCTTTGATATTATAGGCATGTTATAACTAATTTATCTGAACGGCTAACGGCTCTGTTCCTGGAATGGGATAGCCAGAACTGTAAGATCATAAAGAAGATCCTACAGCCACGTTTCACATAGCGGAGTCTGATATTTATGATCAGTAGCAAGTTGCTAGCTTATCGTCTGAGAGAATGTGAAATTTCTTAGTCGACTCTTTCCAAATGCAAGGAAAGAGATACAGCTGACGTATTCTAGTGAAGCCCCGCATCAGCAAAGGCTCACAATAAAACGGCATATTCTGTAAATTAGACCCGTAGTGTTTGATAAAAATAACTATTACGAAAATCATAGCCGAATCAGCGTGTAAAATTATAGTATTTATTAAAGTAAAATAGTAATAATTTTAATAGTCGCAACTAATGAAGCCAAGTGTCGCTCTGTCTACACGCTAACGCCCGAAGGGAATGATTTTTCAACTTGCACGCGAGTAGTTACGCTCTATTGTTCAAAAAATCTTTGTTAAAAAAAGTTTTGCGAGGGTGCGTCGTACCCCTGCTAATTTAAACTACTGGCACATGTTGACACGCGTCGGAAGAAAAAATAAATAAAAAATCGGTTATAGACATGGCTTTCGCATTTTGTCGGCCACGCGGCCAATCTAAGATCGTTTGAAGCGACTCGTTCATTTTTTGTCGGCCCGAAATTGATAGCTCTCAGATGTCCGTGAACTATAAAGTTTGGTTTTACATTCAATTGCACTCAGTTCGCGTCAACATTCGAATTTATGGCGATATTTGTGATGGCGTTTCGAAATGACTCGTTCAAATGTGGTTTTTGAGCACATCTTGTAAATATGTTCACAAGTTGTAACATCAAAAGATGTTTATTAATAAGATCAAATGGTTTGATCTTTTGCGATATAAAATAAATAAACACACACCCAATTAAAAATGCAATATTTACGAAAGTTCCCGATATTAGTCGTAAGTTAATACTGTCACCCCAAGTAATTTGATAGTAGTGAATTTGGAATATCTAATTCTAATGACAGTGATTGGCTCCCTCAGGAGGCAATCATCAGTTTTTAAATTTCCAACACGTGTTCAAATTGGAACCCTCTTTGCAACGTGAAGCCTTTTCCTCATTAACCACCGTTCATTTACTTTGGAATTGCAAAATCTTCATAAGAGTTTTATGAAGTAAAGTAAGTGATTTTAAGTTATAGTTATTTTTACCCTTCTATATGTGTTTCAAATATACAGTAATTTAAATATGTAATAAAACTTTAAACCCTAGTATTAAATGCACAAATCTAAATATAATTTTTATTAATACTACCAATCCTTAAAATGCAGGTACTCTACTCTAAATATTTATAAAGTAGGTAGTTCCTAACAAATTAGGATTCCTACATATAAACATAAAATTTTCAAAACACATTTAACAAGAATACGGACACGGAAAATATAACGCTCAATGAAATAGCAGTTAACTTTAACGGTGCAAAAAACCGTCCGTCCACATGTGGCAGGAATTAGCCGAGACGGCTCGAAGGATGGACGGATTAGTTTAATATGAAATTCGTGAGTTACAATGTTTGCCTTGTAAGGCGTTCTTCCAGGGACAAATTGTTGACACAGTGTCATCTTTCATAGGGTCCACCGTACCTGCGACGGGGCATTCGAGCGCGTAAATATACCGTTTCGCTGCTTTCGAATAGGCAACTCTAGGTGGTTGCAACAGAAAGTAAAATGGGGTTTTCCGTTGGCAGTTCTGTTGAAGATGAAATGTTGCCATTAGCTGATGAAGTTTACGGAAATGCATAGGAGACAGTTGCGACGTATCTCTACGTCGTGTTTGGTAGCAATTTGGCGCGTGGACAGATGTAATAACAAACGGTAATGTATACTGCTTATAGGAGTCACAACAGTTGGTATGTTTTTAGTTAGGAAATAGACTTATGCTTGATAGTTTTCTTTTATGTGTCCATAGTTCGATACTTATAAATATGAATCATGGTAATCATAGTATAAGATAATTAATATCTAACTAATCTAATACCTATCTACAGTGTACCCATACATTGTGGATGTGGAATTTTAATCAAATTGTATATCAGACTAGTTTTATTTAGATGCAAGCGCTAACTTTTTTATTCCTAGCAATGTAGTACAACAAACTAAAGCAGACCTAAAATAAAATAAACAACAAAAAGGTATAGTTTGCAAACTGAGAGTTATCTGATCAAACCTCCTTTGAGACCGACTATACAAAAAGGTTTGGCGATGGCCCTTCGTGATAGCATTGCGGATTAAGTAAGCGACATCTATATTTAGGATCAATGTCCACGATAAAATCTCAAAGCAAACTGCTTATTATGGCCCCATAATATTCGATACCAACTTTTTTGGCTTCCGCCTCCATTATTTTTTGATTTCTTTATTACGAAACAATAAAATGTCCTCCTACTTTATACGGGTCACATATTACGTACATAAAAGTCATACTGATTTACTCTCAGATACATTTGATATCCCCACTACAATGACGTGCACAGTCTATTGTATAATCCTAGGAGCGATTGACTCTACATATTTATTTTTATTCTTTTTTTCGCCGCATTTTACGCAGCATCCATCACGCATTAGACACAAAAGATAGGCGTCGTTTAACATTAGCTTAACTTCTTTACGGTTTGATAGCCGCCCGGGGTGCCAGGTTTTTTATCTATGGATGCATTCCATGCCACAGAGTATAATAACTTAGAGGCAATGACAACGATTACTGGGGGATTGAGGACATCCAGACACGGGGTGTTTGTAGTCTGTTTAACAGTGAACTATCTAATAGACAGATGCTGGTGTAAATTTACGCATGTGTGTTTTGTTATCCTAATGATATTTGACAATAAGTTACGCTTTCCTTTCGATATTATTAGTCTCTTGAGAGCCGTTTTGCTGTACTGTCTATTTTAGGTTCAAGTTTTAATGTCCATTAATTACAAGTGTAAAATTAGTTTTACAATTCGTTTTTAACGTCTTTTAATTTTAGAAAACGTAGTTTATTGCGCATCGTTAAAGTATGCAATTAGTTTTTGGATTTGAAAGTGATACAAAGTGAATACTAAATGCACATACAAACTATAAAAGGAAGTTATATTTTCAAAAATAAACTTAACAAAAACTTTTCAGGTCACTGACAAATTAAGGCAATAAGGTTCGAATGACACGCTTATTTTCGGAGTCACTAAGTGACGCTACTCTAAGATGGTACGGCAAGGCACTAAATATCGAAATAGTGTGGGGGATGCACCCCTCAAGGGTGAATACTTAGCTATTAGCAATGGTTGAACCTTGACATCACCACTTACTTATACTTTTATGAGAGCGACCATTTTGAAAATTTATTGGGACGGAAATGCAACAATTTTTGACTACCTACATAATTAAAAATAAATGCATAACATGCATAAGATTCTTCTTTTTTTAACAAATAAAACCTAAACGAAATAGATACATTATGAATAGAAGATAATTAAGTCTTAATACGATTTATAAATTATAATACACAGATTAAATTAAAAAGTAAAAATTGTTAGCTACTATTTAATATACATATATAGAGTTTTATTAATTCGGAAGTTCAAATTGCATCGAGCTTTGTAGTGTGCTCTGAGGGAGGCCTACGTCCAGCAGTGGACTACAATAGGCTGCTGATGATGATAAATAAACTTACCAGCATTTATACAAGCCAGTGCGAGCAGCGTAGTCACCACAGCCAGTCTCTCCATATTGACTTCTCACCACATCGTTATTCTGAATCCCTTTCCCTTACAAGTAGGAATAGTATTTTCATTTCTTCGCTTTGATTTCACCTGCAACAAAAAGAACAAATTTGTAGACTCCGTTACGCAGCTTATACTTAAAGACTTTATATATAATCAGAGGCGAACAAAGTCGGAGTTCTTGGTTTATGCTACATCCGTAAGGGCCGATTTTTCCAATACCCTCTCTGAAAGTTAAGTATCATCAACCATCAACTTTATCCTTCAAATAGGCAATCTGATCATCGGAACAATCGTCCCAAGTAAGTATATCATTATTGAATGAAATAATAATTATGATTATAATGTTATTTTCTACCATGATAGTAAAAAGAATAGATATTACCAATTGAAAACAACTATCCATCCTATTTCACTCTACTTTTAATTTCGTCTCTAGATCTAAAAGGAAATCGAACTGGATTCGTGTTAACATAGTCACATTTTATTGGTTTACGGGGGCCCTTATAGTAACCTAGTTTACGTTTAAAATTGAATTTCATAAAGCCCTTTACTTTATTCAATAACATCCCGTGACCGTATAACGAGACCCTTAGCCCTAACCTTTCAAAGCACTTGATCAACCATTTTATAGATAGGTATGATATTTTATATGATATTGTTTTTCAGACAAGATATTATTTTAATATATACGCTACATAAACGTACCAACCAAATACGCAATAAATGTCGTTCATTATAAGCTACTTTCTAAAAAAACCAAGACAGTCCTATATTTAAATAAACACACGAGAATTCAACAGGTCTTAAAATACTACTTATAATACATCAATTCGCAGTCAAATTAGACGCCTCTTTATACAAACAGACAGACAAGCGTTAACTTCTCTCACCGGTGACTTCCCGGACATGGCCAATAATGTAAACATCTCCAAAATATTTATTTGGATTATTAAGACGGTAAACATGCTGTCATATGAAATGCTGAAGAGCTTAAAGCGGCTCCAGAAGTCCCGAGCGACCTAATTGAATTCGACGAAATGACAAATTAAAAGAACGGATTACCCTGCGCCCATTTCTTTTTAGCCTATATCTGTAACTTTTGTAAGGAATTAAATATGAAAAATAAGTTTCACGTTAACTAGTTTCTGAAATAAAGCAAAGTGAAAAAATACATAAATCTCAGAACAGGTTTATCTGACGACTGGATAAAAATGTGTTCTATTCTCACTCACTCGAAAACCTTGGTGGTAGCGAGCATTATCAACTGCTTAACGTAATAAGAATTACATTTATTTATTCATCCCTTTTAGTAGTACCTAGTTTAGTCCCTGTATACACATACGTCTCAGAGATGTAAATTTTTTGACAGTATAGGAAATCTACGTTGTCTACTAGTAGTCTAGTAAATTCTAGTTGAAACTTGTAGCGATAAAAGTTAAAGCTACTCCTTCACTTCTACAAATCGCGATACGGATGGAGTTACTACTGCCGAATATGTAAATTGGCTGGAACATAACCTAGTTACAAAAATACTGTTTGCGCAATTATGTTCAGCTTTAGCGATATGAAAATATTAGTGTTGAAAGTAACAAACACGCGTCGGAGTTCATTAAAACAAAATTATGATTATTTTGTAATCTGACCCAAATTACAATGAAATTAGAACGAATGAAAGAAGAGGTAAAAATATCAGAAGGGATTACTTGTGAATAAGAAGACTACACAATTAATAAATAACCTACAATAACATACACATACGTAAGTACCTTGTTTACACAGTATCCAAAATAAATGCAATGACTTCTCGTAACAGATTCGATATATTTATAAAGATTGACAGCATTTGAAAACATGTATATTTTTAATGAAAACTTGACATTTACTTCGAAAACAGAGGAAAGTATCCGACGAACTTAAAATACTCTTCCCACCGCCCTGTGACTTCGGTCGCTTGAACTTTCATAGCTTTTGTTTTATTCGGATGTAGGTATAAGCTACATAAGTGCCAAGTTTCATATACCTATAAACCCATTTTTTGCGTGAAAGTCAACTGTGTGTAATATATATATATAGGCACATAATAGTTTATGTAAATGAATGTTTAGAAATCCAATAACATTCATTATATTTTTGTATTATATTTGTTCCAGTAGGTAATGTGAAATAACATCTAAAGTCATTTAATGGTTTAGCCAGAATCAAGTTTTCTAGGCAAACCTAGATTTTATTGTTATTCTCAAATGTAAAAACGTACCTATTAACCCGAACTCAATCTCAGTCGTCAACAATTTTTGTATGTACGACTATTTACCAACCACTTGGCAATCCTTCACTTACTTGTATCGGCTTATCCCAAGTGTTTCTAAATCAATAACTCCTATGACCCTGATACAATATAGTTGTAGTTTAAATTAGTTTGGCTCAATGATCTTGACAGAGACTTCCGCTGGTGCCAAGTGGTGACGCCTGTCTTCATTATTGGGTTCAATAAGCGGTTCTAGTATCTAGTTTTTATTATTATTGATATTTAGATACAACCCTTTTTTGGGAAGCAAAGCTATCACTAAGTTGGAATATTCATGGGTATGTTACTGTTATCATTTTATTTAACGAGGTAGATTCTCTGATTAAAAAACAGAACAATCGGCAAGTAAATAGCTGCTTACTTTACAAGGTACCCATATTTCTCCACAAACTTTTTCCTAAGATAATGTGTCAATAAAGCCATTGCAGTAAAAGCATTTGTATATCTACTCAGCAAACAGATTTTCTGAAAACAGATCTTTCCTATCGCCTTAAACAATAAACTCTATCTTTTAGGTGAACTATCTGGGTCACGCGTGCAGTCCCCGCTGGTACTAAATCAGATAAGATATCCGCGATGGCGGCTATAAATATTGAAAATATCACAAAACAACCATTATTATATGGCCGATGTACAATAATGATAACGGACGTGATACGATATTTTACGGCAGTGTGTCGCAAAAGGGAAACTTTGGTATGCACGGCGTGGTTAAACAACGCTACATATACATTAAGATCATATACATATCAACTAAGTTTTAAAATTTCTTGAAGTTAAAAGAAAATTAGTAGTCAGGGCCTAGCCACTAAGACCGTGCATCGCGTAACATTTCTAAGGTGAAGGTTTAGCTGAAATGCAATGTACATTGCGTATTGATTCCGTTGTTTTATATTAAACAGTAGTTTAATTATGCTCTAATAAGCCCAATGAAAATTGGTACCCATCTCATTTAAATAAACGATTAAATCGGACAATGTTAATGAACTCGCAATATATCGAATAATTATTACACAAATTAGCGAGAATATCTAATTTTCCGGTATTAGTTTCATTGTGATACGCATTCCCACCAATAGAGTATTAATTACCATTCGTGAACAATTTATAATGATTTCGTATTGGAATGGGTTTAAATTACTCCAATAAATAAGAAATCTTAGTTAGTTGTCAGATTAGTTCTACCTATACATAGAACGATAATAAAACTAGTTTTGTACATTATAGACCTTGCGAAATGTAACTTTTGATACGTCCTAATATAAAAATATCGAAATATATCTCAAAACCTCTGCCTACCGTAAGGGATAAAGGCGTGATTATTATGTATGTATGTATCTCAAAACCAGTACGACAGACGTGTAAAAAATATGTAACCAAGACATATAAAAATAACAGGCTCAGATTGAATAAGAGCGCAGATAGATACCATAACTCGTTATTTTCTCATCCCTCTAAAAATAATGATTATATTAAGAAACGCAAAAATATATTTCTTACCACATAACAATGCCTAGACATCATCCCTCCTAGAATTCACATTCCCCTTATTCAAAGTAAATAAATAAACCAATAAGTACATCACAAACCTATACATTTAAAGGGGTTTCTCACGATACACATATGTAACAAACGGTTAACCAAAACAAACGTGGCCGAGGTTAAGATTATAATTTATAGCCCCTTGAATGATGACAGGTCACCCTAAAAGTGTATCGCTAGAATAAACAATACGCCTTCGTAAAGTCATTATGGTGTAAGTTGTTTATAGAAGTAGTGCCTTAACTTCGCTTTGGTAGTCACAATATGGGACATTTCTCACGACGCAGCTATAAGCCTATGATCGTTCCAGGGGAGGACATATTTTCCTATTTTAATAGTTAGCGAGTTTTATTTCTATAATTTCACAAAAAAAAAATACATTAAAATCCAATTAGCCGCTCTCTTAAAAATTAGATGGAGTCGTGGAAAAGGAGCTAGTGCCTAAAAATAATCAAAAGTTTGGTATTAAAATATAAAAGAGAATATTTTAGTACCAGCAGAACATACGCACACAGGAGAGTTAATATGACTGGACGGATAAAGTGGAGCGTTGTTTTAAATCCTCTCCAGCTTTCACGTTGCCAGAGTGTATGCGAAAACTTTTTATGAAATAAAACGACTTTTGTTAAAAGGGCATGAAATCTACTTCTCTTTTCAGTACAGGATCGTACAGGTATATTAAAATTTATTGTTGTTTTGTGCCATTCGATATAAACTAGTTTGTGACTATTGATATTTGGGATAGTCAACAAGACTATATACAAGCTTACTACAGCTTACCTTACCGGGATTGGCCCACCACTCCCACCTCTGCAACTCCTGTGAGCCAGGATCAACAAGAGGCGACCAGAAAAATGCATAACTAAGCATAGAAAACCCCGGGGGAAATAACTAGCGACTATAAGGCATTAAAACTAATTGAAGTATGAGAATAAATACGCTAAATATTAAATTAAGCGCTGACTGACTAAATTATTACAATTGCAAAAAAAAAGGGTTATTATGCCAATAATAAGTGTGACAAAATTCATTGAAGGCACGAAAATTGTGCTTACAGCTTACCTTATTGATACTATGGGCAAAATAACAAAGAGTAATAAAACAGAAACAAAAATGATAAAAACATAAACATACATACAT
This sequence comes from Carposina sasakii, assembly GCA_014607495.2. Classification (NCBI taxonomy): domain Eukaryota; kingdom Metazoa; phylum Arthropoda; class Insecta; order Lepidoptera; family Carposinidae; genus Carposina; species Carposina sasakii. The sequence continues at coordinate 10,832,587 of CP053154.1, forward strand.
AATAATTATGGCCGTGTTTTCAAAAATAGGAAGGCCACAAATGCAGGATCGCGGAGGAGATCATACAGCCGAGTTTAGCATAACGGGGTCAGATGTTAAAAATCAGTGACTAGTTGCTAGTTCATCATAGAACGCCCCTGAGGTCCTAAGTCGACTCTTACGACATGCACGGAAAAAGATGGAACTGATGTCTTCTAGTGTCAAACATAAACGCGCCTGGGATCTTACTTAATATACCTATTCTAATCTAACAAATATGGATATTCGTCCGGATCTCAAGGTACTTTAAGGTAATCTTAACAATAACATAGTTTGTTGACACCTTGTAGATGTAATGTAACATTACTTGTTTACTTTTTACTTTCGAGGCGCGGTCTAGAGATAGCTTTGGCAAGCGCGCTAAGCGTTTCATTGTTTACTTTTCATATAAGGCTACGTCAATATAGTTTAATAACTTGTGAAGAATGTATGTATGCGGGACTGGTTAATATTAATTCTAGTCGAACACTCTGTTTACTTTATTCTGAATTTGTGCTAACAAATTCTTGTGTAGCCTTGAAAGTGCTATATTTGTTGACTGCTTAAAAGGAGAATGTCTCCCTTTTCCATAATTTTTTATTATAAAAGTAGAAATATAAATATTTAGTTGTCCAGATCTTCTCAGAATCTCACGGAGCCTCATTAAACGGTATCACACGGGCTTTGACCGTGTGGGTGTTTTATAAAAATAAATGGAAACATGCATTTTGAATAATGTTTGTTTTGTCTATGGCTACCACATTTAGGGTGCAGTAGAAGTAAGTGTCGACGTGAGTTAGACCCACACAAAGCGCGATTGATCGGGGTGCTGTAAAATATGAACGCGCTCCACTTTCCGAATTGATTAATAGCGAGTTGCGACTCCGAGAGGCGACTTCCATGATGCTATTTAAAAACCAACGCTTATTTGTCGACAGTTAAAAACGTTTTTAATTGAAAGAACCATTAATCGTTCACGGACGACGTTGATTTACAAGTTAACGATAGCTGCTATCGGTTTTTTAGTTTTGTCGTGAGAAAATGTTTGGAGGAGGATGAAGTCGGTTCATGAGTCCTTTTGTGACGTTTGGGCAAGGCAATGCGTGTTACCGAAATTGCGTAAGTTTTTACCCAAGTTTTGGACAAAGCGGTATCTCACAATGGTGTATTTTTGTTCGTGCGGTCTCAGCTGACAGTTCGCGTGATGTATTGAGCTCGGGCTCCGGATTATTTTTACCCATTTCACAAAGTTTGCATGCACCTATTGTATGGGACGGAAGCGGCGGCACAAAGCGAATAGATTATTATTTGGAGATTTTGGATATGAATGAATGACTGGATTGAAATATTATATGCAGAGCGAATCATTAGCTCGTTTATTTTTCTAATCAGTTCTAATGTCTGCGTATACGCATGAGTTTTGATTTATGGTTACTGATCCAAAAGTCGCGTCGTAGAGCTCTTTATAATTTTGCTGATATTGGTTGTAAAAAGAGACTGTGAGATCTCCTTTATGATTTTGCGGGTCTGGCTACCCCATTTCGTGAACACTGCTGTATATGTATGTGTGTTTGATTAAATGGGCTTATCCTAACCTATTATGTATTAAACTATCATCTATCTAAATTATCTACCTCATTGCATAGGTATGTTATGTTTCCGTGTATTATAGCTTCGATAATAAAAAAAACACAAAAGGCGGTCTCAAACTTAGAACCCTCCACCGAACGACAATAAAGTATCTTTCACACAAACCTACGCAATAAAATCATTTGGCTTTGGGTTTTAGCACCTGGGCCTTTATAAGCGATTCACACTCTCCTGTCAATATACAAGCTTTAATCCACTGCGTGTTTGACCTGAAATGGGGAGAAGTTTACAGAAATATAGTTTAAGATTACCTTCCAGTAGCATAATAGTTTTATTTGGATATACACAGTAAGTTTTTTTTTTACTTGTCGATTGGTAAAGTATTAATATCTGACATTAAGAAGGTCTCACATTAACATTAAAATCTTGAAACAGTAATGACATTAACTACAAGTTTTACAATATACCTATCACCAACCTAGTTGCAAATAACATAAAGTGAACCGCAGAACGTTCCTTCTGCGAGTTTAAAATCATCCATTATGAAAATTAAAATCACTTAAAATAAACACTCAAACATAATGCATATCACTTTAATATTTTGCGAAACAAAGTTGTACTATGTACTCAATTCCTCTACGTTGCACTTTTGATATTTCGAAAAACAAACTATTGCATATTCCGGTATCACTACCGGAGGATGCGAGAAACTTTTTATTTATGAAATATGCACAACCACTAACTTTGAAGTTGGAAATAGAGACGTCAGAACGGTCAAAAGAACTCCTAACTACAGTTAGCAGCATATCTTGAGCGGTTTCCGTGGTCTCACTCTTGCAGAGCGGAAATTTCTCAAGAGAGAGGGAGTAGAATTAGTTTTCAACTTTCAACCTTTGTGCCAGCAACTGTTACAGTTTATGTTACGACCGTCTCCGCGATCAAAGTTTGGCGGTCCGCGAACCTGTCGTTACGAAAGTCGTAAAAAATATTTACGATCCGATTTTTATGACAAACTTACGAAATGTTGGTGTGAGTTATTTTATCTGCTCACAGGTTGTTCAAGACATGACTATAATAGACTAGCTGTTCCTGTGACATCGCTCATATTAGAAGACTGTAGAAAAAATCAGCAAACAAAATATCAAAATTAGGGCCGATTTTAAATGGTCAAATAACCTATCTGAAGGATAAAGTTGATGCTGTCTTTATAGAACGACGATATCAACGTAACCTTGTAGACCAGCGACCATTGGAAAAATAGCATTTAGTTAGAGGTAATTCGACCACAAATAGGTACTCCCCCAATGAACACATTCATCAATGGATACAATTTATCTTAATACTAGTGACCCGCCTTCGCTTCGCTTCGGCACATATCCTCTAACATTTAGAATTCCCGTTTGTCCCGTTCCCGTGGGAATTTTGGCGAAAATATGTCCTCAGTGCTTCCTTACATTCCCTACCGAATATACCTGTCATATTTCATCATTATATTGTGTCAAATGGTTTTCGTTAAAATTGGGAATTCCCGTTTGTCCAGTTCCCGTGGAATGAACATACACCTTCGATTTCAACTTCACAGGTTTTCTAAAAATGTTGTATTCCAGTTTGTTCCGTTCCGGTGGGAATTTTGGGAAATATGTTCTCAGTTCTTTCTTACACTCTCTACCGAATATACTGTCATACTTCATCTCTATATGTCATGTGATTTTCGTTAAAAACTTGAAATTCCTGTTTGTACCATTTCCATGGGAATTTCGGGAAACCCGTCCTTAATGGTCTTTTACACCCCCTAATAAACTTACACACCAAATTTCATCTGTATACGTCAAACGGTTTATCTTTATATGGTTATACTTGGTTGGTTGGTTATTGAATAAGCTTTTGTTCTGGTACAGTGGAAATTTCGGTAAAATTTGGAATTCCTGTCTGTCCCGTTCCCATGGGAATTTTGGGAAATCCGTCCGAACTCTCTTACATACCCTAATGAACATAAACACCAAAAGGGAGTGGGTGTAATTTACTTGTGAAATGTAAAATTTATTTGTATGTGTCCGTTTCTTCGTCATGTAGGTATGTTGTTTTTGCAATTCTTTTTGATTTTGACTAATTTTGAGGATTTTCCCGACGTTTCCATTCATCACCGTTATCATCCATCATAAATTCAGAAATCATCAGTACTAAAAACAATGGCTGTAAGGATGCTGTATTCCTCATGCTCTTTCTTCGGGATAAATCAAACAAAAAAAAAACAAATTTCAGCTGTCATGTTGTGTCATGGCATCTGTACGTCACAGAATAATAAATTCCCAGAACCCGTGATCACGCACACTTTTTAAGCAACTTTTTAGTATGTCAAATTTTTACAACCTATTTACTGTATCTAAAAAACTGATAATATTTATAGATTTGGCAACAATCGGGTAAGATAAGCGGAAAATGCGGGATTTTTGACTCGTTTTTGCTTCACTACTCGGAATACATCTGTCATCAATGACTCCTTCTGGGGACTTGTTATTCTATGGTGTATGTCAAACTTATTCATTATTAGCGTCAAATGGTATTTTTTAAAATATTTTATTCATATTTATTCCAGCCCAGATGAAATTATGCGAAATTTTTTAAATCGGTCCAGTAGTTTCGGAGCTTATTCGCTGCAAAAAAACAAACAAATAAACATACAAACAAACAAACAATCAAAGTTTACCTCTTTATAATATTAGTATACCTACCTATCTATATAATAGATAGAAGTAAATACACTTTATTTAAGTATAGATATATAAATAGTGAACGATCAAAGCTCAGAGGTGTGAATATTAAACCTAAATAATACGGTCATTTATCTTTTATCTTAACGCCAATACAATTGAGGATTCTGTTTAAAATTTAATTAGTTTTATGTTGAAATAGTTCCTTGTTTATTAATAATAAACAATTATTATTAAAGCACTTATCAAGGTTTAATGGGTACATTCATTAAGTCAAATTCCATTATTTTAAACCAACTAAAACGCAAATTATCCAAATAAAGCTAGCGCTCGAATAATATTTTTATTTATTTTTAAATCATACAGTCCCGTTGCGGAATGAAATATTTGGTTAATAATCATAAGTCTACTAAATTTTACGAAGACAAAGTCACGGAAAGCTATTAATAAATAATTTATATAAGAAACTTATGTAATACCAACTAAGTGCTTTTCTTATCATTTGGCCAAAGTGACTTGAGTATTTTACCTAAATCCCGGCCCACGCACCGCCACCGGTGCTCCGTGGGCGAAGTGTCAAATTTTTAACGTAATTAAACGGTCCTAAATAATATTTACGATTTACAATCAACAGTTTTTGAGGTCGTTCAGGACAACTAGTTTATGTACTCTCGGAGCCATTAATCATATAGTTAAACTTATATCTAGCTACGAACAAGTAAATAAAGTTATCTTATATTTTATCAATATTTACCTAATCTTGTCAAAGTAGCCACTCAAACAAATCACTCGATCGGAATTATATAACCATTAAACAGCTCAAAGAAATCAATCAACAGAAATTAAACTCAAAAAAATTATATCCCATTTCCGAGAAAGTCCCGCCTTTGATGTGAAATAGCATGCCGTTGATTCATACCAGAAGTTTATTTTTGGCGCCGAACATGTTCTTGTGACTTGTAGAACATGCGTGGCGAAAGCGCGGTTACGTTTGCTTTAAGCTGCAGCCGCAGCGATTAAACGGCTAAACGGCTCTTGGTGGCTCAATGTTTGACCACATGTTTCTACCTCCACCACGCGCGCTATCAAAATATTGACCCTCTTATCCGCATCGAGCCAGCAGTGTGGCACTTTAATATACACAAGTGTACCTTCTTATTTGCGTACCCCATTAGCTAGCACTTAATGTGCAGGTATGGCATTAAAAATATTGATTTAAGTTACGGTTCGCGCTTCGAAGTTCGACAAAGATTTTTGGCTTATCATTTCGTTACATTCAGCGGTGGGTTATAATCTTTTTTGTTCTAAATAAGCTCATTAGATCCATTTATTTAGGACCATTTTTTGTCAAAAGGGATGAGTTTAAATATAAAGGGTGGCCATTGTGCAATTAAGGGGTAGTTAGAGTTAAAAAATGTCACCCTTTTGAAAGGCACTTCGGTGGCAGTTACCAAAAAAGTGGTCACTTTTTATCATCTGAGTTGGAAGTCACAAAATGTTTATCGCCACTCGATGGCACGTTGATTTATGTTTCCACCCTGTCGAGGATCGGGTCGGGTCGAAATGAATTAGATTGTTTAATTGGTCATTTATTTTAGATGATAACGCCAGCGCCGAGAGTTTTTAGGTCATAGACTAATGACTTTGAAAAATCATTGTTATTAATTATCAATTATTTTTCACTCAATTTAGATTAACTGAAACCAAGGCATGGTCATTTTATTTATTTAACTTAAAGTTAGTAAAGTCTATTACTACAATTTAATTTAGCTGTTATAATAAGGTTCGATCTAATACAGAATTTATTACACTTAATTGCCATGACGAGCACAATATCATGCATTATGGATTTATTATAAAAATATGGTTCAAAATAAAAACAAAAGTCCAAAAATGCCTCCAAAAGAAGCTAATAGCCGGTTTACACTTTCCTTAGCCCACCGGAGATGTAAAAATTAAAGGCTTATCTTAAATTATGCTTAATTGGAGGGTCTAAAAGTACAGATTGAATTTCCAAAGGTTTGATTGATAGCCCAGCGCTGGAATGGTGTTGCCGATAATGGTTTATATGAAAATTTCGATATTTATTAGCGTGATTAACATAAACTAATGTTATACAGCGCTGTCGTTTTTGAGTGTTCGTAAAAGTGTTTCGGGACATAAATGATTTCGTGTTACTACTAATTGGGAGGTTATTTCTAATTAGCTGTAATGTATTCTACTGGGTGGGATTATATTTTTTATTACTTTTGTAGCGGTTTTTCTAAAAAAAATGTTAGATTATTATTTTTTGCCTCAGTTACCGAAAGAAAATAAAAGTTTTACCGCAATTATGTCATGAGTTTATTTAAGTTTGAATATAACTTATTTTATAATAGCGACTTTTTCATTTATTTATCATCCTACATGACAGTACATTACGTACGCAATAATAAACATAATAACTGAGCGTATTATATTAGCAAAATCATGAAATTCGAGACTTGCATTCTCGACAATATCAAAAGAGGGTGTTTATGTATTATGACAAAAGAGAGCATTGTCTCATAAAACCCGACACAATGAGACCAATGTTCTCTCCTCTTTAATACCTACTAAATCAAGTATGAAATGAAAGTGAGGCGACAGTGTGGTTTGCGGAAATTCGTATAAATATTTAGCATTACCTCACATTTAGAATAAAAGTTTCATAATATTAACTAATTAATAATATTCAGATTCACAACATTTACACTTAATAATATAATTAGTACACTTTTTGGACATATCACGCATATCTTCAATAAAAATACAAGTTGTTTTAAGAAATTTATGTCCAAATATGGAAAACGCTAGGAAGATATTTTTTTTATTACGAGTATGTTCAAGAGACACAAACAGTACCTACTAATAACAATAATAAATTTACAATATTAAGTAACACAGTCTGCAAAGTGTCTTCAAATATATACGTTCTATACAGTATTTTAAGACTTATTTAAATACATACCTAGAAATCGCGGCATAACTTTATATTACTATCTAACACCAAAAAACTGCAGTTAAAAACTTTCAGTTCAAAACCAACCAACGAAACTCGATATTTCATATAAAAACGTGCACCGGACAATATCCCATAGAGACGCAATGTTTATGCTACCCAGACTTATGGCACAATAGGGCATTGTTTCCAAAAGTCCAGACACAATACGTGCAGTGTTCTCTCCTCTTAATTCCTACTAAATCCTCTAAATGAAGGGCCGTGGAGTGGCAATCCGTGAATTTCGACAACAAAGCCCCTCAAGAAAACTGTATCGCCTTAATTGGCTAAACAAAAATTCTTTATATGAAATGTGTACTTCAGTTTATTGTTTCTTATTTTCTGAGACTGCTGTATTATGTTATGACTGGTATTTTTATTGTTTTTAATAACTTTAGTAGTAATTTTGACAAGTAGGTAATTTTTTGTTTCTGTTTTCAATAACTTGTAACGTACTTTTTGACACTTTGGTGTTATTCATAAAACGTTTTTTAAAGTGACTTAACTTCACAGTGAGTTAGAATTATTAATTATTTCAGTTCTTTAGAAAAACGTTAAATAGAATCTAGGATTCATTACCATCTATGCTGGAAAAGCTATAAGTCACCATAATTACTAGGGTCCCAGAGCAATTGTGGATGTTCTCCAAACGACCTCCGCAAGCTCTGGACAACGTCAATGGGCATGAAAAGACCATCGGACGTGGGTGGGAATGAGACAGTTAATTCTAATTATGGCCGTATTGTGCGGCCAAATTTTATTGCTATCTCATTGGCGCACTCATTATGCCCGAACGTAATTGTGTCCTATTGTACTGAAGAGCGAATTTTTGCTGCTACCCGTGTGAAATCGGAGCGAGATAAGGGGACGAATTTCCCGCGAAGTCAGCTAACTTTTCCTAATAAATTATTTTAGTTTAAATCGTGAACAATTTTATCTTAAAAAGAAATTTAGAAATCATTCCAGAAATAGTTTTCATTTGAAATATAAAGCTACAGAATATTATCCTTATCTAATATATTTCGTCAAAATGGTACGTCAATAGAATATTAAGGAAGTTAAATCCAGTAATAATATTATTTTTAAACGCATATTTCGTAGCTATCGGATTCAGATAAATGAGAAACGAAATCCTTGAGCAAACAGTGAATACAATGTTCATTAAAAATAACGAGCTCTCATGGGCTTTTGCTAAAAGGATAACAAAATAAATAACTACGGTTATTGTGAGTCTATTTTTGGTGGAACACACATTGGTTCTGAGTCTACTGATGGACTCTAAAGTTTCATCGCGGCCTGTCAGAACGATTAGCGGTCTGACAGCTAATTTATATACTCAACTTACTGAGCTATTCTGGGAGGGATGCTCACAGACTTCACAATAACTAGACAGTCTGTAAACATTATCCGTGTTATTACAAAATAATTTAAACATTTTTAAGCTAAACATGCCCTAAATTTGGCAGATATGCCTCAAATTTTGCTGTCAAATGTCATATTTAAATCGAATTTAACTATAGGCGCTCTTTTGTAATAAAACCGTTAGTTTCCAATTGTTTCTGATATGACAAAACAAAATTTTATTTTTCTATAAAATGACAACAAAATAATTAAATGTAGTGAATCTGAATATAAATGGAATATTTGTGGTAAATTTGAATAATCATATCGATTTAATTTATTGTAACTTTTAGGCGAATACCAATGTGTTGTTTGCAACAACAGTATCATTATAGAGCATAAAGCTGGCAGCTGCATGCCGCTTACACCTCATTGCTTTTTCCGTGACATTGCCCGATGCCATAAAAGATATTGAGTTTTGTAATAATGTAAGAGTAGCGTTAGATTTATGTCATAGAGATTCTGGTTTTGTGATTTATTGATATCTTTAGGTTATGCACGTCATCGGCATAGAGTCATAGCATAATAAATGCAGTGAAAATCTTTATTCGATATTTTACATTTAGGTATTTTAAAATCAGTCGCGATGATAAATGTCGCATTAATAAAGTCTAATTCCTCCATTTTAAAAATAAAGAACATTTTTGCATTTGCCACGTCTAATAGAATAATAAGGCTAGACAATCGTCATTGTGTTAGCAATAACATGGGCAACGCTCTAAACGACAAACCCCTTCGTCGTTAAATCTGGAAACAATTTTCGGAATGAACTCCCTTGACAAATAATTTGAGAACAAATTGGTCCAACATCTTACCTTTACAAGATCGTTAAGTGGATTGTTAAATACTCAACACTTGAAACGAAAAGAATTTAAAGTAAATTCTTGTAAATTAAAACTTTAAACAAACTTTATTGCTAGTAAACAAGACGACACAAATAAGTTTACATAACTAACTCATTATAGTATTCTTGTACAACAAATACAAGGTAAAGTCTTAGAGTATATATTCTTTAATTGATTTGAAGTTACCCTATCACATAATACTAGATACTTTGTTCCAACTATTGAGCAGAATTTTTGGCAAAACTATAAGATTCATAAATATAAAGTACATTAAAATATACGTTTACCTAAATAAGTCCAAAATACTTTCAAATATAACACTAGTAAGAAAATCTATGAACTTCATACCGCTATGCGATAGCGTTATCCTTATAACGCTATCGCATAGTTATCTTTAGGGAGACATAAATTCACGAAAAATCGTTATTCCAACCCATCTCTCTAAAAGCAGGCAATGTGTGTGCATTGCATGCTCGTAAATTACCCCGCGACGACGCACTAAAATAGCGTAACACCCCAATATCATGGGAACCGGTGGCCATCACCCCACAAGTTCAGCTAAATGCCTACAAATCTGTCGCATTCGATCAAATCAAAAAGACATCAAAGGGAGACGTTCGTACGATTAGATACAGAGTTCAATAAACAATTAATAACGATAAAGAAACTAGAATAGATGATAAATGCATCAGTCGCGCCATGAAAGAACTGCGGGAACTCGAACGAGGTATAACGCCAACAATGAAATACACAGCCGGAAGCATCGCGGATTTTTCCTTGTTATTCCTACAACAATAGGAGCCAGCTTCAATACAAAAAGACTGTACCATCTTTTGTCTAATTAATTATCTGACGGATGGAATAATTAAGCTCAAATTCTGCTGTGATTAAAGCTCCCATTCCAAAATATTATTAATATCAGGTGCATATTGTTTGCTTGTAAAATGTGGGGTTATTATCTGCGTGCTTCTTGAAAATTTATTGCGTGAATTAAGACCCTGCGCAAGGAAAATTGCAAGTTCAAGAATGTAATTAAATGCCCGCTAATGGTCTATAACTATTTATTTAATTTTTAATTATCTAGTTATGTTTTCAGAGAACATTTATTGCAAAAGTAACAAAATATTCTAATTCTGACATGAGGAATCCTTAACGTATCCGGGGCAAGCAATTTATCATGTTATGGTCATCTTAAAATGCAAAGTAAGCGCAGCATCCAAGAAATTGCAGTCTCAGAATCTAAACTAACCTATAATGATGCAAAGAGAGAAAGCACAGTTATAGCCTTAGTCAAATCGGATTATACTAAAGAGCGATCGGTCACCCGTTGACAGTAGTCCCGGTAGACAGGCGGCCAATCAAGCGGTAAGACCAACACCATGTTTGGTTTCACGCCTAAGTCATCAATCAGAGGACATTCGCACTACCACTGATAATGTATCGCCAACCGTCCGGCATTTAATTGGTAATGGATCAGTAGTACCAACCCTAGCAGACGAATTTCATGGGAGCCGATTCTGATATCGCACGCGTAGATTTCCTTTCACGCGCTTCGTGCATATTCGATTCGGATTTATTATTTTCGTCCGCATCTTACCCTCTTTTAGGTTCGGAAGCGATACGTAAAATGACGGAAGATGAAGGGCGGTAGGTAATAGGGGAAAATTGTACTTTATTCGATTTTAATAGACTTGATGGCGGATTTAGGTCCCATGTCACTCAGGGGCTTTTTCGTACCTTTTGACTCTTTAAATACAATTACGATTCTTGATTTTTGTCTAAGTTTTTTTTTGCTATGCAAAAATTTTAGAGTAATAAATATTTAGTTAAGTACCACGTAGATATTTCTAAAGATACATTTATTTAAAACCTCTTAATTAAGCTCCAAATATAAAGCAGTTTAATAAAGAGAAAACAAAGTGGATACAAATGCTAAAAAAGTAATTCAGAATAGATAAAAACTATCATTAAAGGAGTTATCTTCAAAATATATTATGATGTCTTTACTTCAGTACATATTTGTATATGATAACATAAGCTGGGTGTTCTTATTTGCTACCTATAACCAAAGATATACTCGTCATATAATATTTTTATTAGACGCCGTCGTTATCTAGCAGACGATGATTAAAAAATAGCAACTAAAATCTTCTGTCAAGTATTGATCATATCATTACATGACAGGCGCTGCATATTTTTCTTTTTGTTATAAAACAAATTAGTATGATAAGCTATATTGTTATATTTAGTTTATAATAATAGTTAAACAAAAACTTAGATTACGAATGTAAGCTGCCCAATCCGGCGATGTTATAAAGTCTTTTAAATATTAATTGTGTATACATAATAAAGTATGGTATACTATATAAAGCTCTTATTCGGTGGACACTGTTAATACGATTTGGCCAAAGATGATCGTATGTTTTAAATCTGCTATATTGGTTCATATGTGACACTTTGAAATGCTTTTCATGAAAGATCAATTTAACAATATGGCCACGACATACATATATAATAAAGTATGATGAATAGCATTTTTTTTTACCATGTACAAAATATTGGCAGACCTCTTTCATAATGTTTTGAACAAGAAACCTAACATAACACTTTGTTTCCCAAACACTCGAATTACGTTACGTAATTGAATTTATAGTCACGAAGCAGATAGTCCTGTGTGTATTCAATACGCCATACCCAATTTGTTAGTAACAACGTACATTGTTGCGTTTTCCAACACAAACCCATCTGTAGCACGACGAAATAAAGAATACTTTCGTACTACAAACGTGGAGGTTGCTGCTACCTAAACGCGAGGATATAGTATCCCACATCACCAATTACCAATTCGATAACGGACTATTTATGACCCCCGTTGGGTTTAGAATTAAAATTCATTGTTTTTCTTATCCTTTGGATATGAGGTCAGACGATATCAACGTCTTATCTCGGGAACAAGGTTACGCTTTTAAAGTCGAGGGGGAAGAAGTGGACGCATAATTATGCGATCTCTTTGGATTGTTTCTGGTGGAAAATTCTGGGACAGAACTATGGACGTATTTTCATGAAGAAACTATGTGACTGTAAATAGATTAAAAGGGAGGTGTAAACAAGAAGTAATCTTTCTGGTTTTATAACAAAACGGCTAGACAGTTCGAGATTATGTAGGTATGTCCTAGAAAAGACCTACCTACCTACTCAAGGAAGAATGAATACAAATAAGCTAAATTTGAGTCAAATCTAGGTATATAAATTTCAGTTTATATTATATCTTTAAAATTACTAGATTATCGATAAAAGTATTGTATTACGCTAAAAGTAGATTAAGTTTTGTTAGTTTTGTATTAAGTGACAATTGTGTAGTTGAATTTAACTGCTAGGGACTTGTAATAAAATTATTTTATAGTTTACTGTAAGGAAATTATTTTGTCTAAAGTATCACTTTACTAAAGATTTTATTGTAACACCTATAGTGATAAAATTCTTTTTGAAACTTAATAATGAGTAATTTTATTGATGTACAATAAAATTTCAACTTCTACAATACATAGGCGTAACTTTAATTAATTTTATTTATTTTTCTAATATGATAATAATAAAATATCATTCCAAAAGAATAGTTTTATTGTTTAAAAATTAATAATACGAGTATATACAGGTAATAATATATTAGCATGAGCACAAACGACATTTGCAACAACATATGTGGCACATAAATATGTATGCACACAGCGGTGTAATTTTTTTAGCATCCTTAATTTTGCGAGCAGTTCCTTTAGTTTTACCCTAGTGGGCGACAACGGTGTAAGTATGCGCATATATTTATAAGTATTGTATGTAAAATTTGGACACAAACAGCCTAGATGGGGCGCATCCGTTTGAACCAAACAACTTGGTGTACTCAATTGGCATAAGATGCGACAAAGACGATCTTTATAGAATAGTATCGTTATAAAATCTGTATCGAGCTTTGTAGAAGACAAAGATAGTATGCTATGGTGTGCGAACGACACCTAAGGGTTTCTAATCTTTTTGGAATCTCTACTTTTAACCTAATATACGCATGTTGAGCGTATATTATTTTATAAAGAAATCTTTTTAATGTTTTAGAGAGGGTGAGTCTACTAGGTATATTTAAAATTTATGATGTCCATTTAAATACCTAAAGGGTGAAAGAGTGGTAAATAGTCAGCTTAGTAACTAGATATCTCTATATGGTGTAATGCCCTAAATCTGTTTAACTCTGATTCACCCTGAGATGGTTAGTATATACTACGCTTTGGTTTTCGTTTGGAATAGCGGTGCCGTCATAAAGCGGTCGTAAAGGAACTGTTCACATTATATCGTCACCGCAAAGTACTTTGTCTATAACAGGATTCCTCTAAAGCATTAGTCGAACGATGTACATTTCAAAATAGACTGTGCGTATGGTATTTTAATAATCCAGCTACTGTAATTGACGTTGGTTAGCTGAAAAATCAATTAGGTGCCAGCTTATCAGTTTTCATAACTTCCTGTAGGATGCATTTTAATAATTTTGTGTTTGTTTTTCTTGTTTTAGGGCTTTTGGTAACTGGAACCTAGCCAACTTTAAGTAGGTGGCTATACAAGTAACATTAAAGTTGTACTCGTACTATTTGAAAATAGGCTTGTTTTAATTGGACTAATTATGATGTTCTAAGAATATTCAAGCGGAAACAATATAATAGAAGTAGTGGAAAAGACTACCGTATACAATCTTTTATCTTAAAATTTTCGGGATAGGAAGAGCAGTTCGAATTTGCAAGAAGTTGATTTTATAATAATTCTCGGTCGACCACGACTTTGATCACCTAAACTTTGACAATAAGAATTTCCGTCCGATATGACGAAAATGTACGCTTCTGTAAATACAAATAATAACATTATTTTGAGCAAATAAACGATTGATTGCTAACGAATTCCATTCCCATCGTACTAAGAACATATCCTCCAAGTTTCGACTTTAAGATCAGCGACCCACTGATTACCTCATTTGCAATAGCAAAGCCGAAGTAAAGCGTTAGCAAAAATTGTATAATATTCGCCTTGAAATGTCATAGTTCCTTTAAAATTAGTTTTAAAATTCGTTTTACGTAATACGAATTTGACAAGCAATCAGCGATTTTTGTACTATTTTCGCTATCGCTTTGCTTTTGCTAGTTAGATAATAAAGGCGGTTTAGGCTGCCGATTCGTCAGTCAAAAGCGAGCGTTATACAGGGCGAAAATTCCCGAAAACTACGGAATCTCCTCATCGTCGTGATATTCGCCTCTGGTTTCCAAAATATTGTCCATGGAGTTCCATATTTGTAAAGATTTTTTCACGAGTTATCTATCGAAAAAACTAATAACACTGGATACTATAAATTTCGCCCGATCAAGTAATAAAAAGTTATTTTTAAATACAATTATTTAAATACATAAATTTAAATTATTTAAATATAAATATCTATCTATGAAATGAAGTCGGTTAAAAACTAGCATAAACACTGGACGCTATAAATTTCGCCCGATCAAGTAAAAAAACTATCGTTTCCCAGCATTTTTTTGCATAAACTTACTTTATGTGATGTATAGAGTACGTACCCTTCGTTAAGGGTGGCAACGAAAAAACACCCTGTATAGAAGAAGATACATGTATGTAGGTAGATGTGGTATAAATATTTATTTCATCACATTTACAAAGCTAATAAAGTTTGAGACAGTATTTCACCTGACAGCACTTTCTCTTCCTATGCTAAGTAAATGTTACACCGCCTGTAAGTATCAGATAACAAGATTAGAAGAACTAATGTTTCTATTTGTAGCTGTGTACGTTTCCGGCCTTTTTACTGACTATATAAAACGGTTAATAGATAGGAGATTTGTGGTACATTTTTAGTAGGTACTTTTTCACCCGACTATGCAAGAAGAAGGGTTACGGTTTCCGAGTACGATGGCACGCTTTAGAGTCTAAATGCTTTGTTGCGTTTGAGCTTAAGATGTATCATTCATTGCATTTGTCTTGGTCGTAATAGTGACACTGCTTTATGGTTATTAGAAAATAATATTTTAATCCGAGCAATCAGAGATTGCATTTACATCTAAGTCATACACACGATGTTTTATTTTTTGAACATAAAAGAAAGTTAAAGAAGTATGATTAGACGTCATTTAACGGATCTATCAATGTAACGGATCGCTGTCTATACATGGAAGATATATGAGAAAAAAGAGACCTTTATCAACGCAATAGTACAATAGAATGATTTTTGGAATTTTTTTGTTTATCGGTGCGTTTGTGCACACTAATCTCAGAAACGGCTGAACCTATTTCGATGCAGTTTTCAGGAATATATTGTGACAGGTCCCGCTTTACATATATTTTATCCCGGGAAAATGTTTTATCTTGGATAATTTCGTTTTTTTCATTCGACATTTTGTTTTTTCTGTAGTCCACGCGGATGGAGTCGCGGGCGTCCACTAGTTCTTAATATATATAAACGCCTGAATCGTCAATAGAAACACCCTAACGTACTTTTAACAATTTTTCGTTACTGACTACCTAATAACTTAACTGTCACAGCCAGTACAATTCTCAAATTCGTGCGCTACAGTTAGTAGTTTCGATGCTTATATTTATTTGCATGGATATTTCATACCTATTATTAAAATGAAGGACATACTGAACCGGTAAATCCGGTAGGCGTCAGGCACGTTTCGTCATCGACCATGCACGTAGCGTACCCGTAACGTGTCTTACGCGAAGTAGCAATGAATACTAGTTAAGACTTATGCCGTAACTGGTACGTTCCGTGAATGAAATGCGCTACATGCCTAACACGGTCACGGTATGGTACGATCAGTGAGTAGGTATTGCGATGTGTTTAGGTCATAATAAAAAGAGATTTACCTCGTAGCTACCATAAAAAAACAATATTGCACAAAGAAAAGACGTTTACGAGCCCGCCGCTGCATATTCAAGATTTATTTCCACGTAGACTTGGTTACGTTCTCATCTCGTCCAAAGATGATAAGTGGAGGACGGCGGAAGTCGCATTTTTTCCCAACTCGAGCGCGTTTGCAAAATGTCTTCGAGAGCGACTTTTTCTCCGCTAAAGTACATTTCGACATCCTTTTTGCGCGTCTCCACAATGGTGCGCCTCTTAGACCGCACTTAAGTTGCGCTTCGGCGATTCATTCATAGCTTCCGAAATAAATGAACCTGGATCGGTTTGTTATTGTTTACATTTTAGCTGAAGAAAAAAAATTTCTTTTCTATTTCTGTTCAAGTTTTTCTTAACCATCTATATAGGTAATGTAGCTAGTATGTTAAATTTAAATCCTATCCCCGCTACTCTAAACGTGGCTATATAATACGTGGCATACGAGTATATCTACTTTATGATACTGCAGTTCTAGTATTAATCTAATACCTTTCATAATTAAGCTCTTTTTAGCACCAAATCTACTAATGAGAAAAAATATATGGCAATTGTAATTCGTGCATCCTAAAATTAATTGCAACCTATTTTAAATACTCGGTCATGTACCTTATTATGTAAATAAATATATAGAATGAGGTAAAATACAGGATACTTTACTTCATAAAATCTTGCCTGAGACCTTCCCAAAAGGGTTGCGTCTGCGGGTCGCAGGTCGGTCGTAAAGCTAGCCAAAATGCTGATGTCCCATAAATGGACATATTGCGCTAACCCAAAGGCTATGTGGGTCCTAAAAATTACGATAATGCACCTAAATTAAGTTATTTCGCAAGATCTTTTTCTAAGTAATATGTACTTAAACAATTAATTTTTAGAACGGATAAATCTAGAGGCAAAATTAAAAGACTACAGATTAAAAATACATACAGTAAGTAATAATCCATGTACAATAAATCAGTTCAAATCACTAAAAGTATTTCACACTAATCACGAAAATCCACTTTTCAATTCGACTTTTGAATTTCGCGCCACTCAACCGCGTTGAGCTACAACGTTCCCGCAGGAAGGTACAGGATCGACTGACGGACGAGCGGTTTGCGTCCCGTGCGACTCGGGACCCAACCACTCCAGACTAGTACAGGGAGAAAAGTAGAACTACTTTATAATGTAAACTGTGCTATGGTGCAATTTTATAAGGAAGATGGTTTAAATTAAACGTAGTAAATACATATGCATATGGACCGAAGGACCAGTCCTGGGATTCGCAATAAAACTTTACCGATATTTAGATACTGCTTGCAAAATTAATATTAATTTTAATAAAAAATTAGTGCAATTTTTATTTTCTAGATCTCTTTCGCACTGATGATCTTATAGATAGGGATTTGTAACTAAAGCTATATTTCGTAAACGTAAAATAAATGTTTACAGTATGAAACGGAAAATATAGACTTATATAAACTGAACACGCTTGGTGGATACGTGCGGAATTGTCGCATTCTAATTTAGAGACGAGCCTACCATTATTATTATACTATGACCGTAGTCCAGACAGGGAGGGTGTATCTCGAGATCAACCCTACGTAAAACCAAACATCGAGAACCACCAGATTACGTAATTACAGAATAGACTAATCAATTAAATTATTGCTTTTCTGTAAGAGGATTTTCTTGGTCCAGCTTTTAGGCGACCAAGTCATTCACTACCATGAACTGACAAGACATTGAGTTCTCAGTTTTGGGAGAGGGTGGACAAGGTAGGGTGGTGGGCGACCCTAGTTCACAATTTAAAGTTTAAACATCATTATTAACTTCATCGACATTCAATTTGACACGAGCCTCAAAATAACTACAAAAATTATTACTATTAAAAAATATATTTGATACATTATAGCTATCGAAATTCGCGTAACTTTGTGTCTTTTATTAGTAGCGCTGATAATAAAAGCTTTTGTCCAAGGCTAATATTATTATGAAGCCTGTTTAATTATATAATCTTCTTCTTCTTCTTCAGCCTATTGCAGTCTACTGCTGGACGTAGGCCTCCCCTAGGGCACGCCACAAGGCTACTGCTATAGGGGGGTTTTGCCCATAGTCACCACGCTGGGCAGGCGGGTTGGTGACCGCAGTATGATTTTCGGACTATATTGTCAGTACGGGAGGCGCTACTGTCCACCTCCCGGAAATTATTTCATATTAGTGTCAATTTACAACAAATATTCTCAAATCTAGAATTAAAAGTTAGGCTAAAATATTCGACTTTATGCGGTTGACCATGTACTCCATTTATCCTTAAAAGTTTGGCATATTACAAACCGAATTCACACCTTTTAGCATATTAAGTCCCTTGTGGTAAATAATGAGCCTACCGCCGCTTTACAACTAGCAGAGATGATAGTTTATCCGAGATTTACGCAGCAGAATTAATAAAGTGAGTCTAAACATTACTTTTATTTATTAACTAATGGAACTATAATGAATACCTAAGTTATTATATTAAGATGCACAGACTGGCAATGCTAAGTTTAAATTTTACCTACGTATATTGATCTCGTTTAAATTTAGAACAGCATTGGATCTGCGCAGACTCGATGTACCGTGAAACTGTTGGCGTTTGTCTATTTTGATCCTAATATTTAAACTTAACAGTGTTATTATAAATATTTATACTTAATTTAATTTAATAATTTAATATCCCATTAAATTTTGCACATACATATTTATAACTAGCGGACGCCCGCGACTCCGTCCGCGTGGACTGCAGAAAAAACAAAACGTCAAAATTATCCGGGATTAAAATATTTTTCCGGGATAAAAAGTAGCCTATATGTTAAGTGGGACTGTCAAAATATATTCCTGAAAACTGCATCGAAATCGGTCTAGCCATTTCTAAGATTAGCGTGCACAAACATCGTTCCGTTACAATTTTATTATATGTATTTAGAATATAGATTTTTAGAGTACCTAGATAGGTAGATTTGATTATGTATGATCCTTGGTAAACAAACATGTATTTCAATTAAATTAGCGGCAGATTAAGACAGATCCATCTCTAGATATTAAGAGATGCGGGTAAAATGACAAATTGATACTTTTACGGGTATATGACTCGTCATTTTAATCATGGATATGAAAAGATTTAGATGTGATTTTTTGAAATTAGTCTGTTTTTAAAAATACATTCTCTCATTATTCCGAACCCCTTTAGGTCTTCACGCCTTTAGGTCTCTCACGCATTTATTATTTTTTCATGACCAGATATTGTCTCTGCGACGTCAAATGTTTAGTATGATTGAAGGAAACATAGGCTATAGGTCTTAGGCTATATCTACCAACTTACGAATTATAAAGCGACTGCCAAAGAGGGAGGGTAATGTTGAAGTGTATGTAAGTATGTATGTATGTCTGTTCCTTTGTGACCTCCTTAGCCTAAACGGCTTGATGGATTTTGATGTATAATAGATATGATTTAATAAATAAAACCAGACATAATATTTCCCTTTATTGTAGTAACCCTATAGGATATAACCATTATGCGTTCAAAAAAAGGGCGTGGCCTGGCATGCGGCGCGCGGCGCGGAAATGCTGTACAGCCCGAATGCGGGCACACGTAAGGGCACACGTCACGGTCGTCTCTAAATAGCGATTTTTTCGATACTTGTTCTGACGCGAAACTTATAAAGTATAAATAACTCGTTCTTTTTTTGCGCGCCGCAAAGGAGGTCTTTAAAATGTATGTATGTAGTATGTTCCTGAAGCACTACACGAACCAAAGCCGATTTTTATGACTCATACGGATTCCTCTTAGTAGTGTACTGAAGACATACGTTAGTGAAAATGCAATATGGCGACTACTGGACGCCATTTTGTAAAAATTAAAAAAATTAAAGTCGACAAACTATATCGACTGGGGTATCGTTGAATAGGTATTTAAAAATAATTTATAGGTTTCTCTCAACATTTTTCGATTCGCTAAATTTAGGCGATTGAAAACCATTCTCGTATATAAGTTTTTAGACAGCAGCATACCTTTTGCTGCCGAATTAGCGTGTTTCTGAAGGAATTAGTAGCTATATTATAAAAAGGACTGCGTAAAAAAGAACCAAACATAAAAAAACTGAAAAGATGCGCACTTAGATGTCCAGTGGTCTAGAATTCTATAATATTATTATGGAATTAATAATAATGTAACAGTTTTGCGATCCATAACCGGACATATAAAGTTCATTAGCATAATAATATTATAGAAAGACCACTCATCTAAATCTTTTCAGTTTTTTATTATTATTATATACGGCCGATTGGACTCATCTAGTGGGACAATAAAGTTGAGACGGCCGATTGGTCTAGTGGGTAGTGATCCTGCCTGCAACGCCATAGGTCCTGGGTTCGAATCCCGGTAGGTGCAAACATTGATATGATGAATATCGATGATTGTTTCCGAGTCATGGATGTTTCTATACTTATCTATGTATTTATATACCGTTGCTTAGTACCCACGACACAAGACCTTAGGGATCTTAATGTGGGACTAGGTTAATGTGTTGTGTAGTGTGTGAATATTAATATATATTAATCAATGTTAATAATATATTAATCAATCAAAACATTTCCCCAAATAAGCCTTCATTTAGTTAATTCATTAAATAACCTGATGAAGTCTGACCGTTATTGATGGGCTAACGTTTCCTGTTTCGATAACTTTGCGAACTTAGCTGACGTTCAAAGTAAAATTAGTAAGTACTTCATCTAAGCCCCTTATACATAAAAAATCTTAATAGCAGGCAGAGACATCGCATTAAATATTAAGTTCAGATGTTTCAAGAATAAAGCATGTAAAGTATCAATAGCTGTACCTATTACTGAATCGCAGCTGAGGTTTTTGATATCTAAGGTCACAGTGTTAAAAGAAAATAGGACACTGCAAAACTTAACTAATGAATAGAAACGAAATGACTCTGCAAAACTTAACTCCAAAAAAAAAAGCTGGGTGAAAAATATAATAAATATTCACAAAAAAATTTTAAATGATCGTGCGAAATTTATATTGATTATATAGACAGATATTAATTATTTTTCGTGAAAAAAGCTACGCGCGTCTATGTGAATGTACTATTGAGAAACCAGACATTTATCCATGGAGAAAAATATCGTGATGATATAGTTTTCGGGAATACATATAATCACGCCTTTATCCCTTACGGGGTAGGCAGAGCACCACGGGCCGATAGAACCACATAGTGCCACTTCTGACCAATTTTGAGGGTATAGTTGAGATGTACAAGTTCGGTTAGTAGTGACAGGTGGTCAGCCCATCGCCTACAAAACACCAAGACCCTCTTGTCCCTCTACTGACTTGTACAGTATGCCCGGGAAGAGAAGCAGCTGTAGTATTATACTTTTTTTTTTCACTTCCAGAGCAGCATAGAAGAACTATTAATAATTTATATAGTTCATAATAATTTTATATAGTTCAATGTAAAATATATAAAATCATTATTTATTTTTCAATAAATGACTAAAGTTTGAAAATTTAGCAGGAACTCTGCTATATCTGCAAGAATAAAAATTTACCAACTCATATCCAGGTTTCTCGACTGATGATACAGTTTAAAAAAGTTTGCACAAAACAGTTAACTGAGTATGAACAAAATAACAATAGCTGATAAATCTTGATCTAAATTTTATGTAGGTATGTACGGCTCGTACATCTAGCTAGAATAAAGAATGGGGAATAGAAAGTCACTGGATATAATCACTAGGTTTATTCTAAGAATAAACACGATCTAAGTAACACTTAAGAATGGTAAAGTAACTGGTAAGTAAATGGTGAGACAGGAGAGTGAATACGTGCGATTGGTTTGGTGATCGGTATTACACTGGTAGGTACAATCAAGTAATTAAAACATCAAATTATAAAGTAATGAAATAAATAAGCGCGCCGTGTAGTATTGCTGACGCGACTTGGGAGTTCAATGTACGGTCATAGGTCGTACAATGTAAGCATAGGTATTGTCTTTTTCTCTGATATTGTTTATATTTTAAAAAAAATGTAAATCGAGAAATAAGTTATTCTCCTTTGCTACGTATTCGTCTCAATTTATTTCTTCTAAAAAATATATTTTTACGCTAATGTAAAAATACCTCTTTAATCGGTATTCTGAACCTCTTGATATCACTTAATATTGATCTTTATAAAGAAAAAATCGTTTACATAATAAGCATAATTTAGGCTTATTACTTGTCTATTTTTAGAATTCTGTAGTCAAAATAAACTCTCATATTTCCGCCTAATTATTTATTTGTACTTTTTACCAAAATTACAATTCTTACATTATGCGCTCTTAGTAATAGAAGTGATAGGACTATCAAAAGCAAGCATATCGTGAGCAAGACAAAGTTAAGTTCTTGATGACATCAATAGAAATTCGTCATCACATCACCATTTTATCCAAAAGAAAGTCGCTCGTTTAAATAATCAAGTTAAAATTACTATTGGTTAAACAACGAATGACAATGCGAAACTATGCCACATTTACTCATGCTCCATATTATTATCTTTTATATATGTACAGATGTAGGTATTCAAAACAAGGGGTACCCTAAACTGCAGGATCATAAGGGGATCCTAGATCTACGTTTAACATAGTGATTCCATGTCTAGAAGATCAGTGGCAAGGTGCTAGCTCATCGCCTGTGGGAACGCCTCGAAGTTTCTTATTTATTTATTTATTCAAATATATGTTTATAACATAACAGTGTAACCATATCGTTACAAACATTAATAATACAAACCCATACATACATAAGTACCTATCCGTAACATTTATTGGATGGTACTCGCAGGCATTCATCTTTCTACCATACTCTTGCACTCAATCATCAGGCTCCCGATCGCACTCACAAACAGGTCACACTGTGGTGCCGAGTCGAGCAGAGAGTTGAGCAGGGCTTGAGACTGGCGCTAGCAACTGGCTGATGCATTATTGAATCCGCCGATACTAACTTGCTTTTAGTACGACATGAAGCCCCGCATACGAATACAAAAACAGAACCCTTATAGGAGATGCTATTAGACCTGATGCAATTATGTGAAGCCCCGTATCCTCACATTTTTTTGGATACTAACTTGACCATTCCCCCCCCCCCTTATCTCCGAAACTACTAACCTAAATGATTATAAGAAGCAACGGATTGTGCGTACCAAAATGCTGGTGAAGCCCCGCATCAGCACAGGACTGTTACTTGTTTTTTTTTTAAATTATTTAGCAGTACCGACGTAAAACTCGTGGCACACTCACTGAATACAGACAGACACTTCAAGACACGTTAATCGTAAAGTTTGTGTGCACTAAGCAGTACAAAACTAGTTAATCCCTAGCGCCGAGTTAAGCCCTTGAATCTTCCGACGAGATGTAACTACTTACAGCTCTTTTTGCCTGAAAATCACGCTACTTTCCTCCTTATTACCAGGTAATAATGTTTGCGTGAAGGGTAGAAAGAAAACGCGGTTATAAAAGCTTTCCAATGTTTGTGCGCGGCGCCGCTGTGTACACAGCCCTTATCACTTGAAATTATGTGTGCTTTTCATGTTAGGTTTTTTTATTGTAATTCGCTTTAAGAAGGTATATTTTTATAATAATTATATAACACGCGTTATTATTAACTTTCTTGTCCACGATAGAAGTTCATACTGAAAATATAACTAATTGTGACCTAAATTTTTTTGTGGCCGAAATTGTAGGCAAAACTGTTTTTATTATTTATCAATACTATGCAAGTAAACACAAATAGTCAATATATTAAATGCACAAAAGAAAACTGCATACAGTGGGTACGACTGCAAGTGGCAATTTTTTC
The DNA here is from genome assembly GCA_014607495.2 of Carposina sasakii. Taxonomy (NCBI): domain Eukaryota; kingdom Metazoa; phylum Arthropoda; class Insecta; order Lepidoptera; family Carposinidae; genus Carposina; species Carposina sasakii. The sequence continues at coordinate 10,856,971 of CP053154.1, forward strand.
AAGCAAATATAGACATAAGGTAGGAAAAAGTCGAACATCAGGCGAACGCGCTCGACGTTATTGCCTAAAGCAAGGGCCACAGGTAAAGCATAAACACAGTAGATAAACTCCATAGCGAGCGCTTATTATATTTTTATAAAAGATAGCTAATTGTTGGACAGGAAGTGGGATATGCATTATGATACTGTACTCACTAGTGATAAGATAACGACTTATAGGATTGAAAAGTAGTTAATGATAGCAAGGCAGGAAGAAAATAATAATTATATCGACAGAGACCCGTACTTTATAATAAAGTATTGTACGTTATTTCAGGTAATTGTACTCTATACTTTATGAGTACAAAAAAGTACGTGAAAATACTTTATTTCGTATGATTAGATTTCTTTGGGATTTTGAAAATTTTAGTCTTAAGTATTTTATCAATAAACGAAATTTATCGATTGGTACTGAATCGAAAATACGTTTTTAAATAAATAATTATTTTGTACTTCATTTTCATTCTATGTACTTTTTTTCTTACCTATAGTAACCAATGTACTTTAAATGCAAAAAAAGGTGGCTACCCTAACAGAGATCGTCTACAAATCTTAATTGAGATTTTAGTATCTTAGTATTCGTAGCATATGCCACGAAAACTTCCGAATCTACGTATTTAACCAAAATGTACTCATACAAATAAATCAGATGCTGATTCACACTAATTAGTGTACAAGTGAAAACAGTACTATCGAAATTTTACCCAATGTAATATTACTATATCTGTATACTCTCTGGTGTTTCTATATAAACTGAGAAAGTTAAGTAACATATAGGTATATTACAACTATTTTGTAATAGTTTTAAAAGTTTGATATCTGCCTTATTTCTCAGCTATGGTAAAAGCTCACTCAAACCGTGTTCCAACTCGCGCCCCGCTCCTGTAATTTACCGTCATGTTAATTCAGCTCTAAAACGCGTGGAATTTCATATTTCTGCCGAATAACATACTTCTACCGGAGCTTCCGCTCCATTGTCTAATATTTTAGCCGTGAAAATTTTCACTAAAACACCGCGTGGATCAGAGTGAAAGGTATTTTAGCTGTAACTTTTATTCGAACTTTAATATTCGATATTTCTAATAGCTATTCATTTGGTTAAAATAAAACCTTTATTAAAATAACGCATTGTACCTAGATATTATAAAGACTGGAATGGTTCTTACAGAGTTAACTATTCAGACAAATCCTATTATTTTCCGGACTAATTTCATACCGTCTGCACTTAGCATTCCATGCAGTGTCCTTGACAAAGATGTTGCCAATTTATACACTTAGCCCGCCTACTCAAGTTGTTTACAGAAGTCTGGAAACCGTCCAAATTTCCACCACTACCTCATTAGGCTGTAGTGTTATGCCAAATGTCCGGGGACTGTAAAGGGCACTTCACTCTCTACATTTTTAATTTCGTCTCTTAAACTCGCTTCGTTAAGCCAAAGAGTCACTCCGGCCCAACATAACTGAACAACAAGAACATAAACGAATAAATAATTTTACATCTATGGTTTCGAACTTTCATCATTACGTCGAACCCACTATTATCTCAGAAATCATTTTGTGTCCAAATTATTTACACTCCTGAACTCTTTTACATCAAAACTCATACCTCATGCCGGTTCAATGGATATCGTCTATTAAAAATACTCAGCTGCCTCTAACAAAAGTCTATTTTATGATGGTCACTTATTGTTCAACGCCAAAGACTTACAAAGGAACGACATCACAGATCACCCGTCTCTATAACAATACAACTCCGGGTTTGTAATAAGCTTTAGGATCGATCACAACTGTATGTTTAGAACAATTTATATCTTTTAGTTTTCGAACTTTATTGTGTGGACAGGAAATCCAACTTAAAGTTTTAGATGTTACGATAGCTATTTTATTGGCATAGTTTAAGCGACCGCGTGTGGGACAGTTTTTAAGCTTACACATAGTCGAATGTGATGTCCCATGTTACGCGTAGGTTGATGGCATTTTATTTTGACAAACACACCGAAATTCCCTTTGTTGGCTCTGAATGCCATAAATCAACGCCCGACACATTTTGTATCAGAATAGTGTGAATAAAATTTTTTAAACTAAAAAAGTAAAGAATGCCCAAGTATCAATGAACGTAAAAGTCCACACATATCTACACGTGAGTTTTTGTGAACGATGTTAAAATTCTATAGACACAGCCGTAACAATTTCTAAGTGGAAAATGTGCATCACATTATGCATACAACGAATTTACATAGAAACATCACCTGTCACCTGTTAAGCAAACAATTATCGGAACAGCTTCTAGTAATAATTGAGCCGTTGAAAATTCATCATGTTGCTGATAGAATACCAATGCGGCTTCGGCCGGCCACCCGCTAACATACTAACGACGTCTTTTCACAGACAATACTAGGTGACACAATGCAAGAATAACGACCTTCGAAGAGCGTGTGCCATTGATACTGGTGCCTAAACAGCCAAAAACAAAAGACGAATATAAATCACCGAACCCCGTACCCCACGCATCTGAATTGAAACCAAACTTAGTGTCACTAGAAAAGAGCGCAACGCAAGATAACTAACTCTATTACCAAGCAATAAAGCTACCGATATCTGCTATGAAAGCACAATAAACTTTGTCATTGAAAACACTAACCACTTCCACGTAAACAATGGTCGTTTTAGGACAATGTTAACATTATTACTTTATGACCGGTCCAATATAATCATTGGTCTATTGTTAGTGGACAATTTCTCGAAACTGCATTAGGAATGAGACTGCCCTCAGCATTGAGACCAATACGGGCGGCCCTTGGCGATGCCGGACAAAATATTTTTACCGCGGAGCGTGACAAATTACTGAAAAGATACATTGTAAGAATATTTTTTGCACGCTTGAATTTCAACGGCGAGTGCAATCGATTTGAATAAAAATACAAAGCACCACTTGTTCTTTTTACAATTTCTTGGTAAGTTTTCTTTGTAATTTTTACCATGTATTACATTTCATGCTCAGGGTATTAATAAATAAATACAATTTACATACAGTTACGCCCATTATTCCCAAAGGGTTTGAACAGAAGTATGTAAATTATACACCCACATTTCATCAGTTACCCTATCAAATACCACGTGGTAAGAGGTAAGCCTACTGCCGTTTCTATATTCTTATATAGGTAGGTACAAAAAGATGTTTAGACGTAACTAACCGTAGCTAACAGTACGCTCGCAGCCAAACCGCAACCCTAACAAAATATCCTTCAAAAACTTCCGTCCCTTTCTTTTACAAGATGAGTATAAGGGACGGAACATTTCGATAGACACCCCCTCTGAACAATTTACGTGCAACGTTCGGGTAATCTAATTGACGCCTTCGCATTTAGTTTGTTGCCTTGACCTTCGTTAATGCATTTCGTACGTTTCCGGTTTGTTTCGTATATGGATAATGCAGTTATATAGCGACAGCTCGATTTGAAATGAGAATTTGAATTGGAATATGTTTGAAATACTTTTTTTTGGTTTACCCAAGTACCCATTTAATATGGAATCTGTAGTAAAATATTTCTGAATGGGTATTTGTAAAGGATTCTAATGATGATAAATGAAAATGTCGAGGAAATCATCAGGAGATCAGTCTTCCAAAGTGGGCGATAACGCCCCCTCGTGTGCGTTGGAGGCCTAGATAGGGGCAGTTAAGGCCCCAGAAAAAAATTACGCAACTATTATGCTATTGACATTTTAAGGTGAAATAAAAATGGGGGGCGCTACTGATTTTCAAAGTGGGCGTTAGACGAAATAAGTTTGCAAACCTCTGAGATAGATGAATACTAAAAACTCATGCATACCATGTAAAGTCACCCAAAATATTACGACAAAAATCTTATTATATTGATATTGATAAATTGATTGATAAATAAACACTAGAATATAACAAAACAAAAGTTTCAACGTTGGCCCCTAATATGATGGAGAATAAACAGCTGTAAAAGCAATTACACAACTCATATTATGCCATCATAACAAAATTGTCCGAAGATGCGTTTCCGAACAATCAGTTACCCCAACAACCATGGGTGCAGGTAATTATACCTAAGCCATAGAAAACACAAAAGTAGCTGACACACAGAATTTTGAAGCATAAAACGTTGTCATAGGGGTTCCTTTGTAAGCATAAACTGATTTGCCAAATCCAAAAAATCATGATGCTCGGGAAAATTCTTTTGTTGATTTTTCCCTCCCCACACACATTGCATGACAGGACAAATTAACACATTCGTGCTCCCTTGCACTTGTGTTTCAAGATCTGTATATGGAAGGATTTTTCGTCTAATTACGTAAACTTGTCAATTCACGCACAAACAAAGTTACACTATACAGTAATGTTTTACAATAAAGTTATTTAAGTAATTGCATGTAAAGTTCGAAATTGATATAATTTTTTTATTATACCTAATCTTTCCGTTTACACAAATAATTTAATAAGATTTTTATATCTACCTTATTCTGAAATTAACTGAGGAAAATAATGTTTGCTTCTACCTGAAATAAAGGAAATAGTTTCGTCCATAATAAACATACATATTTTTTGAACTTCACAATGATCCAATCTATTTTCTAACAATGCAAAAACGCAACCTCACGACAAAATACCGAGTAAAGAGAGAGTAATAAAATTGTGGTGTAATCTTCATGGTTTTAGAAAATTTAGGTATCGCGTGCTAAGGGCATGAACAGACACGGCGTTTCTCACGCGATGGTTCCGCGTGGGGGGTGGCAAAATGTATCGCGCTGATAATTTAGTGCCACGATTTGCTAATAGAGTAAAGCGTCGAAATCTTTCGCTTTCTATTTTCGGGATACTTATTTGAAAATGACAATATTATAAAGATTATTGACTAAGTAGTAGATAAGTACCTATGAATCCATCCACTGAGATCCTGGCGCTAACAGCTTATTTAGAAACATTTATTATCGAATTTTTTACCAGTCGCTAGATTTTTATATTTGTTATATTATTTATTCTTATGTAAAAAGGTTCTATCGGCCCTTGGTGCTCTGTCTACCCCGTAAGGGATAAAGGCGTGATTATATGTATGTGTGTATGTAAAAAGCAGCGGTAGGCTCATATCTGACCAAGCGGGGATTAAGAGCAAAAGGGAAAAAAATGGTTGTGTAATTTGAGCCTCTTAGGCGTGAGTAGGTATTCGTTTGTGTATATCGACTGCATCTCGCTTGACTAAATGTCTAGTTGGAAATTAATAAATACCTACCTAGTACCTACCACATTCAAGGATTTTTTAAACACTAATTAATCTATGGTAAAAAAAAAATGTATATAATTTTCCTGCGTCTTATAAAAACATTCTGCCATTGTTCGATTTACTGAAAGATTCACTTTCATTGTAGTATCCAACATTATGTTTTCCTTATGGCACCATAATATTCATTTTACTGAGTACTGGCAATCGCTGAAAAATAGACTCTGAACCTTAAGTTATTAGGCTGCTTTTGTGTGCCCGACCGTAAAAGTTATAGTACCGAACATTTAAGTTGAGTAGGTCCATTTCTTTTGCCGCCCTTAATAATGTTTGGCGATTTATCAAATCGCAATATCGTAATAGATACCCGCTTGATTTGCCGTCAGATAAAGTAAATAAATCGTTTAATATTCGTCCGGCTAAATTAAGAAGGCAACTTTTGTATCAAAGTTAATGGTGCATATGTGGGTTTTTAATTTGTCTTTATCTATTCTTGTAGTTTATTATGTTAATGGTCAGTTCTGGGTCAACTTTTATATGATTAGGGGTTATTTCTTCCGAATGTATTTTATTACCAGTGGACGCCCGCGACTCCATCCGCGTGGACTGTAGGAAATTTCGATATAATCGGGGATAACAACATTTTCCTGGGATATAAAATAGCCTATGTTAGATGGGATCTGTCACAATATATTACTGAAAACTGCATCGAAATCGATTCAGCCGTTTCTGAGATTAGCGTGCACAAACATCGATCCGTTACAATTTTATTATATGTATAAAATAGATAGACTACATACATATAGTACATACATCTTATCCTAACGCCTGTGTTTCCAAAATAGGGTAGCCAGAGCTGCAGGATCACGAAGGAGATCCTTTCAGCTACGTTTAGCATAGCGAGATTATTATAATTATGACATATGTTGTAGATATTACAAGCCCCACTTACAGCAAATGCTACATCTGTCTACATCAAATGTCCAGTAAAATCGAGAACTAGCAAATAATTAGTTCGACTAGGCATTTTTAGTAAAAGCACATTTAAAAGCTCTTTCTATTTATTTCACAAAAAGCAAGACAGCAGAATATAATCTAGTTTTCTAAATTTAGATCTTGCTGCAAGGGGGCCGATAGAAGATTCTGTAGTTGTGCTACGATTTGACTATCCAACCGAAGAATTTTCTAAAATTAAAGAGAGTGCTAATTACATAAAAGCTAAGATAATTAAGTATCTTATAGGAAAAGTGGCCATTTTTTATCTGGAAGAACAACAAATAATTACAGTAAAGCAAAGAGATTGTCTCAATAAGATACGAGTAAATCGATATCTCTAACATGCATTGAAATCATATAAGACAAATCTGGCAAAGGTGGTATCAAGTTGAATGCAGTATAAAGTTCCGTACCCTATCCATCACAATTCGGATGTATTAACTGTAACATATTCCTTTGTCTGTTGTATGTACATAGGAAACGGATGTCTTTTAGGTTTTTTACTCTGTGGTCAGGGGATGCGTGTGATTGGCGCTCGGCATGCCATGGCCTGAAGTTTGTGTAACTAATTAATAATTAAATTACATAACTCAAGAAGAATTTCAATCTTTTTATTAAAAAAAAAACCATAAACATTAACTGGACTTGGGTATAGAACCTTACAAAGTGTATTTATATGTATTTTATTAATCAACTTCACGTCAATATGTTCGTTACTAGTAAGTATTGCTTTTCTCAACCGTGATTTTTTGTATTTCAATACCATTTGTATAGTAGACACACGATGAACACCTCAAAGCTTCATATTTTACATAGGTATCCTTAAATGAAAAACTGGTGCTAAAAATCTCAAATCCTCCACGTTAGGAAATAGAAACGATTTTTGTGCCCAAATTGGAAGATTATTATGTGGTAATGTCCTCGGATGTACAGACAAATGACAAATAGACATTATAAATAGAAATATTAAAATTTAAATAAGGTACCCCAAAAAAACTGGTCCCACTTGTCGTATTGCGTGGGTAATATCAAATATATGTTTATTCATAACAATATACACCTTTTGTAACAAGTCTTTTGTAACTTACTGGCTATCTGTTTTATCAATAATGCTTTATGCTGTCCAACAACTTTAACATGCCTCCAGAACATACGATACCAACCTCTAATACCTTGGCATAAATTTGATAATGGTCCTCCAGATATGCATTCTAAATTGGCTTTTATAACAGATATCCGTAAGATGACAATAGATTTAAATGACTTTATTCATGACATCTCTTTTCTGTATTGTTACGTCTAAAAAGTGAAGTAATTTATAGTCCTTTTTTCGATCAGTTTTTGGACTGTTGATACAAGTGGACCGTACCGGAGGGTCTTATAATAATATTTGATCCAGAACCGAATGGTAAGAAAATATCCTCGTTTGTGGATAACCTTGTTGAATAAGAAGAATTTGGAATAACACTAGTATATTAAGGATTCAACTTCCTTTTGATAAACGCAGGTGGTCGCTGTTTTAATAAGTGATTTAGTTAATACGTATTTCTTTTTCATAATCATCGCTATAGGTATTCGATATATTTTTATTTATAACTATTGTTTTTGTTATTTACTTGTACTAAATTATGTAGTTATAAACATATATTTGGAATTCAATAAACATTTAGTTGAAATTTTATTGAACATTAAAAAATAAGATAATTTGAACATATCAATTTAATTACATTTTATGCAAGTGTACATACATACATCTCTTGTACATACATTGCACCTACCCAACTTTTCACATAAAAAATGTAAATGTATATTTTATTTATATTAAATCATGGCTTATGTTTTTATCATTTTATTTCTAAGAAATCTAATTAGACAATCTAATTTTATAAATATCTTATTAGAGTTACGCCAAAACATACCTGGAAAATCCATTTCAAGCACCAAGTTCAACACAGTTCAACACTTCACTTCACAAAAATTGTCAATCCTTACGAAAACTGGTCCAGAGGAAATAGACGTGCACCCTTCTGCATCAACGGATAGGTACTGAGGGGTAGAACCTCCGGGTAGGGAGGTTTTCAGACGCGCGCATCCTGTACATTATAGCCTGTTTCCATTAGGAAGACCCACGGATTTCCATGAAACTAAATAAATTATACAATACAGTATTAAATTGTGAAGACACTAGCGCTGTTATCTAGAGACTTCATTCTGATATAAAGTATAAGCACTCGTATACATGCGTAAGTAGGAAGGGTCCCAGCTTCATATGTTACACCGAGATACCTGGCAAGAAAATGTTTCGCGTAAGGGTCGCCAATAAACGTGGAGTCAGCTGCTGGGGACGATAAAAATGATGTGATTTGAATGTTGAGTTGAGAGGGAGCTTTTTGGTTTTGGACTCTTAGACTTGACTTGAGTTTCGAAATGATGTATCAAATTAGCTTAATTGCTGTCTAACCCGATAAATTAGACCTAAACCTGAATGTTCCAAGCGAAGAAACACTAATAGAAACCAAAGATAAAATAAAAGAAGAGACTGTCATGTACGTAAGTACACTAACGCACGAGAAAAACGAATTCACCGTTCAACAAATAAAAATTCAAAACAACGTCGTAAAAAGATTAAATAAAAACAGTAATAATTTTGCTCTATTCAATCAATCGAAAAAGCAGCGGACCGGATAAGTAGTTTTTATTTGCGTGCGGAAGATAAATGCGAACTGGCGTTGTTCCGCTCGTACAGATAATATACGAGGTTTCCATGGCTTAGAAAAAAGTTGGCAAGGTAGAAGCTATCAAACGATATAAATGTCCTGTAGGTAATTTTTATTGTCATGATCGAATGGTTCACCGTTTTATTAATAAAATACCTTCGAAAAGACTACTTCCTCCAGACAGTCTCATTCTTTAAATGGGTTTGGAGCTGGAAAAATGACATAAATGCTAAATGAATTGTATAGGTATACAGGATGATTTTTGGTCGCCAACGTTCCCGAAAACTACGGAATCTCCTCATCATTACGATCATTTTTCTCCATGGGCATAAGTTTCCATACCTGGGTTTTTCTATGTGTCGTGTAGGATTTTTTCCAAAATATTAGGGCACTATAAATTTCGGGGCACACGGCCGCAAAGTTGAGTAACAAATAGACTGCGTTTTTCTGCATGAAATGCACATTGTACGCGTGTAAGCAAGATTTTTTCACGAGCTTTATAATAAGAAATAATTAATATCTGTCTATGAAAAAACCAGTTACACTGAATAAACACTGGAGCACTAAATAAATTTCGCCCGAAACGCTGGCGTTTTAAAAAAAAAAAAAAATTACATTGTTTCCCAGCATTTTTTTAGCATAACTTACTTTATTTGATGTATAGAGTACGTATCCTTCGTTAATGGTGGCAACGAAAAAACACCCTGTATGCTTGAATTTTAAATAAGTTAGTGATATGGCAAGGTTTTACCTTATTTATATGAATAAGTACATAAAATTCAGTCGGTACAACGGATGAGTATAAGATTTTTTCATTATCATTTTATATTGCTATTTGCCTACGGAACACCAAAAAATTACGCACAATAAAAACTTGAGGTTCGCACAAAATTAACGATGTAGGAGTTGACAGCCCGGGAGCTTATCTCCGTTTTAGTGGGGCGCGTTATGCTGCCTCTTTATGTGCCTGCCTGTACTCCCACCAATGAAATGTTTTCCCTCGTTTCAGGTAATTTGTTTTTATTTTTCTACAACTTTCAGCTACGTTTGTTTCATTAAGCGAAGGTATAACAGAGGAATATGTTGAACGGTAATGTACGTTGATATTGTCGGGTTGATGAGGGAATGTAGGTTTATTGTTATACTTAGTAGCGACCTCGACTTAAATCGCGCGAACCGCCTACAGAATTAAAAACATAATGATTCGTATTTTTTCCTTAAAAAGTCCTTTGTTTTACTTGTCAGCAAGGTAGCACTAAAAAAAATATTATGTGTACTATCATTAGATCTAAACATTCGAATTTAGGTATAAAATAATTTCTACAATTCATAGTCGGCCAGGTAAGCATTTAATTATGTAGATACTTAATTAGGTTTTGTGAAACTCTGATGAAAATTGTGTGTGCATTAGTACCTGATTAGCTCTCATAATGCTTCTTTAAGTGTGGACCTGTTATTGGCTTTATGTTTCTACAATTTTAACTATAATTATAAATAGCTGTTGGTCTTTCTGAAATTGTAAAATAAAATAAAATAAATTATTTAACTTAAAACCTTTAGATATTAAAATGCAATTCAATGCTGGCAAATATGGTCGAAATAAATATAAAACGTCACACATCCATCAGCTACAGTATCCTATACTCTATCTTCTAAACTCACATGTGAATTCCATTCATAACCGAGGAGTATGATTCTAAACGTCCGCCAGTCCTTTTGATACCATCTGCTCGTCCAATTTAAGTAGAACTTTACCATTGTCCTCAAAGTTACCACCACAGTCGGCAGAATACAAAATACGGTTCGGTGCGTAGTCCTACATAAGCCGGTTTTTCATATAAAAGAGAGACACATTTTCTACCAACCACTATTAATCAATGCCTCCTAAAAGCCTCTTTGCTCAACAAAAAATTAACAGACTATGTACAGTATGTGACAGACCTTACTGGATATTTTGGATACAGTAGCTTTTAAGCCAAAGGGGTTGATGCGCCCTTGTGAATTTCTAATAAACATTCTCTGTTTAATAGTGATTCAGATTGTAAAATTTATACATATTCTACGTAAAGACTTAAAAATAATAGAGTTCTTTTTGGTAAGGATGGTAACAGTGTGCCTGAATGTGGCCGGTCAAGTGACTAGGTATCTCCTATACCTATTTCTATACTGCACAGGCAAGTCAAACAGGTTAAAAATAGAGATATTTAGACGAGCAGTTCTCACTGAGAAAAAATATGTAGAAAGTTGTGAAACCTCCTCGTATACGTAAGTACTACATAATTACATACCGTCTTTCATACTAGCAATTCTGATAAAATTCATACTGTTTCAGCGATGGGTATAAATGTATATATCTATTACCAAACCATACAACCAAATAGAAATGTACAAAACCCGCAAATAGGAAACCTTAATGGAAAGCTCCACAGATAACGAAAGATTTATGGCGCTAAAATAAGTGAAACAATGTAGCTGGCCCGCCATAGATTGAGTGAAACACAATTTATTCTACGACAAAAACTCATTTGACCCGGTGAGAAAGAAATAGAAATTTCGTCACCAATTGTGTACTTAATTTATTAGGTACTTACTTAGTTAAACCTACCTAGGAGCTTGGGTTTTTGTCACTGATAAAGGCTTGGAGCAAAAGCCAGTCATATACATGTATTTATACTAGATTTGGGATATTATGTTAGTTTTTGACTATGTTTTGTTAATTGGAATTGATTAAATTACTAATCCTAAATAGATTTTGATGTTAGATATAACAATATATTTCTTCTATGCTGCTCTGGGAGTGAAAAAAAACCGTATAATACTACAGCTGCTACTCTTCCCGGGCATACTGTACAAGTCAGTAGAGGGACGAGAGGGTCTTGGTGTTTTGTAGGCAATGGGCGGACCACCTGTCATTACTAGCCGAGCTTGTACATCTCAACTATGCCCTCAAAATGGTCAGAAGTGGTACCATGTAGTTCTATCGGCCCTTGGTGCTCTGCTTAACCCGTAAGGGATAAAAGTGTGATTTGATGTGTGTATGTATGTATATAATAATACAATATGTTACGCTGCCTGCTCATAATATTTGAAAATAAACTTGAAGTTGTTTAGAGTTGATTTAGAGTAAGTATTATATTAAAATTTCTAATTTTATCACAGTGAAATAAAAGCGAAAAAACAGGTACTTACTTAATTAATAACCTATTCATAATCCTTTTTCAGGTGCAGTCTTAAATGTCGTAAAACACGAAAGCGTTAATTACAAAGTTACTAAACTGGAGTTTTACGAGATTAATTATTTAATTATAAGGGCGCACTTAAAATTCGAAGCTGTGTTTAAAAAAGTATTCAATCTCAACGACAAGACACGGACATTGCTTTCATCATCATTTTCCTGCCCCTATACCATAATTAATGGGATCGGCACAATATGGTTTCAAAACTCATATTGCCAAGGATTTGGCGTTTCTTTTATGGCTGGCTATTTGCCCGACGCCAAACCTCCTTGGGTACAGCTGAGGACGTACTTACGTTGCTTTAAATTCATATACTTTCTTCTATACTGCTCTGGGAGTGAAAAAAAAAACGTATAATACGACAGCAGCTTCTCTTCCCGGCATACTGTACAAGTCAGTAGAGGGACAAGAGGGTCTTGGTATTTTGTAGACGATGGACTGACCACCTGTCACTACTAACCGAACTTGTACATCTCAACTATACCCTCAAAATTGGTCAAAAGTGGTACCATGTGGTTCTATCAGCCCTTGGTGCTCTGCCTACCCCGTAAGGGATAAGGGCGTGATTATATGTATGTATGTATGTAAATTCATATAATGAGTGAAGATTGATGAACGAACAACATCACTAGATGATGTAGACTTCAATTTTATTAACCAGGTGATAGCAACCAGAATGATTCTATCTTATTGTATTGATTCAGAAGTTCACATTGTAAATGAGGGCTCAAAGGCCAGAAATAAAAACGTACACCCTCAGCTGACCCTTGAAGCTCGTAGCGGCATCTAATATTGAATCAATGTTACTTGTTACTCCTATTGATTGTGTAATATTATTGTATAACCTATATTTATATTCCTCATTATATTAAACGTACATTAAAGCAGAAATAAATAAGTGCCCTCATGCAAAAGGTTTAATTCTATGTTTAATGGTAAAGTCTACCGTTGACGCTCCCGTAATCCTATCATGGACGCTGAAGCCTGAAAAGTGTATCGTCGAAAATTGGGATTACAACTGTAATCTCACATCACAGGGAGTGAATAAATCGATGCTGGATTTACATTGTTTCGAATATGTTTTTTTAATGATGCATGAGTTAGTATTCGGTAGTGATGTTTTATTTAGCTCGATTATTTTTAAACGCGTGTCTACTGTCTGTGTATAAATTGTCTATTCTATTGTTTTTATAAACATTCTTGTATGCAATGCAATTCTACAGAATCCTTCAATTTTGATGTAAGTGGGACAAAAAATAAACAAACAAATTGAAATAATAATAATAAAATTATAGTATTATCTGTGGGTACCATAATAGGTAGATGGGTATTTAATGTTACTTAAAAAAGGAAATAAATGTACTGATGTCTAAAAAACCTTCTGAGAACTTAGTATTAATTTCGAATATGTATCACCTCTTTGCCTAACCTCTTTGGAGGATAATGGGCATGACTATTATGTATCACCTACCAGACTTCATCTACTAATAAAAAAATTCTGTATATATTAAGGGAAGGTATCATTTACCATAATACAATTAACAAGACAGAATCATCATTATAATTCCGATCATCTGACAGGCAAAACTTAATTTTGCTCATCCACACGTTTGCAATTAAAACTCGAATTCCCCTCCCAAGTTTGAAGTACCACGTTATAGCGAAGGAAGGTGAAAATTCGTAACAAATTGCGTTAAAACGTAATAGAAACTCGTTTCCCGTAAAACTTTCTATGAGATTACGTTGCAAATTCAATATTTAAGATTGATTCTGGGCAGATGTCTGAAGGGCACATCGCAGGCGCCTTGCGAACACATCCTGTGTCGAAGGGGTGATACGAAAAGTTTTGGGTTATATTTTGTATTGATTGAGCACATTTTTATTACATATAACAACGTTTGTTATAATCACATCCCTACCTGTTTATTATTTTTAATTGTATTATCCATGTTTTTTTTTCTAACCATTAAGCTAGAACACGCACTAGGTATAAGGAGTTAACTGACTACTGACTGGTACTACTTTTAAATGTTCTGTCTTCGTTTCTACCTAAGGTTTCTATATTTCGACCCAGTTTGTCTTGTTTTATTGTTGCTATTGCATCTGTGTATTTGTAATGCTCAAATAAAAACCTATTCTACGAGCATTCTACATAATAATTTAGAGAGTCTATTAAAATGTAACATAGTTTTGGTATACTATGATGGCACGCGGTTAATCGTGACAAAAACTGGGTGAATTTTACAGCGAATACACCACTCGGGTGAAGAATTTTTTCCATTTCTTTATTAATAATTTTATAATATATAATTTCTTGACTAAGATAAATTTATAAAAACACTTCTCCATTAATATAATCCGTTAGGATATGGTTGATCGTTTCATCTTTAAACATTGTGCTGAGTAATTGACCCGGTAGCTCAGTGGTTAGAGCGGCTGGCACGGTTTGCAGTGGTCGTGGGTTCGATTCCCACTCGGGTGAATAATTTTTTCCATTTCTTTATTAATAATTGTATAACACTAATTATTATTCACGATCACTTCACTGACTCATTTATAAAATCATACTATCGATAAAAATACCGGCAATTACGTATTCTGCCTTCAAAATAGTCGCGCCTTTTGTTAACTTTGTAAGCGAGACGACTGTAAAAGCTTTTTTACGACGCGGCCCGAAACCTGAAGAAAATGAAAGAAAAAATAAAACGAATTTCATACTTAAACCCGGGAAAATTTGCATGATATTACAACTCATCCTCCTTCCGCGGCGTACAAGTAAACGATCCACAACAGAAATTTGAATTTTTCTTTCAAATCACTGAATCGCTAATTAGGGTAAACAGCATTTGGATGAATAGAAAATTTGGTTTTTAGCCCTACTCACTCATAGAATCAACTTTAAGCTGCTATCAGTGAAGTTCTTTATCACTTTTGGTAACTATGCCATTTATTTTAATACATTTACTTAATTTATAACTAACCACGAGGCTCATGTACCTACTTTTGTTTTTAGTCTTAGTAGATCAGATTTTGTAGTTTTCTGTTACATCGCATTCTAATTACTGCCTACCTACTAACTAAGAAATCACAGTACTATAAAAAAGCTATTCCCATTTCGAAGAAAATTTAAACTTCATTTTCATTTCCTTAGGCCGCCCTAGGATACGCATTAAAATCCTTAAAAAGAGTGCTACCCTCCCTTACAAATGAAGCGTATAATCATAGCACACATGTGAACCAACATGTAGACACTATCTATCCGCTGCGTCTGAAGCAAAATTAAAATTATTCTTACGAAACTTAAAAAGTTACGTCCGAAAATGTAAACTAAATTCTACTCCTATAACTATAGAGACTATTTGTTGCTTATGGCCACAGGTTTGCATAGTAACCCAATCCTTCTTTAGCGACAAAATTGCCCGAGGCGTTCAATTTGCAGAGAAAGAATCCCACAAAACACTGTCGTACGCCCGAGATCACACTGCACACTATTTGAATTTTCTTCTAAAGGAGGGTGGAATCAATTTAAATTTTAACTCACACTTAATACACCCTTGTTTGGTGTCTAAGTGGTGTGTTTGGAGCACCCTCTGTTTGGGACGAATAATAAGTTAGGAAGACAACAGGGTCGACAATTTTCAGCAAATTGAGAAGGAGTAATTTTACTTGTAATTAGTAATAAGCTTTTATTAAAGATTGCATTTATGTCATTGTGCTATATCGTATATTGCCTGAAGAGGATATGCGAATTTTTAACGGCGGTTTTCTCGTAAGAAGTTACAATAATTTACGTATCGTTAAATCACCAATTAAACAAAAAGGAATTCTCCATTGCAAAGCAACGCGTTTAATACATAGGTAGGTATACCTACAGTTTTCTTTATCGCATTACTTGTGTTTTGCTTTTGCAAGTTACGGGATAAGCTTGTCGAAAACCCTAAAGATGACATAATGCAGAAAATAAAACTTTTACAAACTTCAAATAAAAAACGTGTATTCTAGCTCATACCAAATAAAGGGTAAAATATCTCTACGTCTTGTTAAGTTACATATTTAAAAATATGCGATGTAATCTTCAAGAAACTGTTCTTGCATTTACTTCGATTGCATATATTTTCCATAATATTATTTAAACGAAATTGCCATACAGCCATGTAGACTATGCGAAGTTCGCCAAATAGAAATAGTAAATTTCAAAACCACGCAGTTGGCTCGCCTCAAGCCCATTTCCATTTCTAAGATGACCCCAGCGTAAATAAATCTAGACCAAGAGTAATGAAAACGTCAACTAAATCGTGTTACAAGGTATTTAAGGCTAAACTAGTGATTCTTGTGTGCCGTATTCGGTCGGCGGCAACTCCGAAATTGTATCCACTGTATAATTTTGTTCTGTTTTTTGAAGTTTAAATTCAAATATTTATTCTAGAAAGTAAATATGGAAGGTAGACTGGCGTATTACCCGGAGGGGTGAAAAGTCAATACGACCTGAATGTGATGTATTTGATAATGAGCATGGACTATTTTAGAGTAGGTAGTTAAAATTAGTTTTGTATGATATATAGAATCCTTGTGTTAACAGACTTTAATTTAACAGACTCACGGTTAGCTGTAAAGCGATATAAAGTTAAAATGGTATCTATTTTAATAAGAAAGGTTAATTTAATATTTAGGTGCCTATATGATTGTGTGAGGTCATTGGAAAACTTAATTTTTTCTTACCTATATCATAATTTAGTCCATTTAATCTTTTCATTTCAACAAATTCAATACTGGTTTCTAAACACACCAAATTTCAAAAGCGAATTGTTTTCCATGTAATCTTCATAAATAGACAAAAAAAGCTCTAATTGAACCATTCAATTTAACATATAAACGACGCAATTTTCCGTTGAGGCGGATATAGTTGTGAATGCAGCGGGGCGAAGCGCGGCTTGGATCCATAGCTCTATCATAGAATAACGAGTCTCCAGAAGGAGCCATCAATGACAAAATTAAATGTGAAGCAAAAACGGGGCAAAAATCCCGCATTCCACTCGTGTAAACCGCGGATTGTTGCCAAATCGAGACATTTTATCACTTTTTATAGTTTCAATATAATAAATAGGCTGTAAAAATACACAGATATGGTTAAATGTGACTCATAAAAGACAAAACTAAAAAATCAAGTAAGTCAATTTGGCCCACTAAAAGTTGCTTCAAAAGTGTGATCACGAGTTCTGGAGAACTTATTATTCTATGAACTCTATGTAGAGCAACGAGAGCAACGCAGCAATGCAATTGCCTCAACTTGTTTAGCATAATACGGTGATACCATTAGGGCACAAAAGATATCCGTTAGCAGCCGAGAGCTGTAATAAATGGTTGAGGCAAATTGACAAAAATATGCCGTATTATGAGAGTATTTGACAAATTTGTTACAACTGAAAATTATGACACTGGTAAATATTAGCAGAGAGAAAGTTAGCATTTCGATTTAGATTTTAGATATCAGCAGCTTAGATTTTGTTTCTACTTATTTCCATAAAAGATTTTCCTGACAAATAATATTGTCAGGAAAAGTTATGTTTTTATAGTTGCCAAAAACTCACATCCCGAGACTAGCATATTTTCAAGGTTTCGGTCAAAAAAATACTATTTAAGGGAATCACCTTGTTGTCCATAATGACAGCAGGTCAATCCATACGACTAATTGTGCATTTAGGCCCTTTTTGTCAGTAAAATCCTAGAAAAATTGCCTAAAACTGAAAAGATATTTCTTATAAGACAATCTTTATTTATTATCGCAGCACTTTTTATATATCTATCACGTCGTAATAATCATATATTAATTACAAAAACATTTTCAAAAATAAATCAGTAGTGAGTCCTATTACATATAATCCGCCCGTCTGCAGCATACGTAAAATGTGTCCTTAGGCAATTTACACACTTACCTGCAAAGTATTATTCCATGTACCGGGATCTCAGATAAATGGGTGATCAGACAGAAAACAACCACAACGCAACCTCTCTGTCGAGATAAAACTGTAACAAGCAAGAGTTGGATAAACAAATGTATAAACTTTATTTACATGCGACTATCTTGCGCGTCCTTAACTGATTTCTTGTGTATGGCCAGTATAAAAAAGAAGATATGTTATTGTTTTTAAACGTAGTGTTTATTGACATCCTTATCTATGTTTTATTGTGGTTCTAGATTTTTTGGGCTTATAATATGTTATTTTCTCTTTATTACTATTTGTCGGTCTGCATTATGTTGATAAAATCTTTCATTTTATCTTATAGTAAGTGACCAACAAATGTAATGTAATATATGAAATAAAATGCTATGTTTTAGAATAATCACAACAAAATTATGCACGTTAAGACTAGGTCTTTCCAAAATTAACTGATTCATCTAGGTATTGAAATTGTAGGAACGAAAAATGTTATTCAATTACTAGACTTTGAAATGCGCAAGACGAACAATAACTTCTGCTTTTTCTACTTCCGATTCATTTGAATGAAAGAAATAAAGAAGTTGAGATTTTTATTATGCTCCATTCGTAGGAGGCATAAGGCTGATGTCACACCGAACACAAAGTTATTTCAGATTTTTCTAAATTATATTGGACTAGCTATTGCCCGCGACTGTATCTACGTAGACTACAGAATGTAATGCAAAATTGCATACAACTATAGACACAACAGTAGGTACAACAATCTATGCAAAATGTCAAGAAAATTGTTTTAGTAAATAAAGCATGAGGCAAACAATTAAACAAACTTATCTCTCCTTGGATTTTTGCAATATAAGATTTTACAAACCGCAAACATAATGATTGCCAATAATAGGAACTTATCTCTCCTTGGATTTTTGCAATATAAGATTTTACAAACCGCAAACATAATGATTGCCAATAATAGGAACTTTTGATATACGTTTAGGTTAGGTTAGGAATAGGTAGGCAGCGAATCACTATATAACAGGGTAAGATATGTTGTTGTTGTTTTAGTCACTTCATGTCAAGCATACACGCGTGTAAATACGCATACATAGGTACGTAGATATTTTCTATTACGGTGTGATATGAGGCCTTAGAATTCGCTAAAAGCCGGGTGTCAAGACAAAAAGTCGCTTTCATTAGTCCCGATGCGAAATCTGTTTCTTTGCAAACGACAAAAGTTTCGCCACTTTTTGAGTTTCTTATATAAATCACTTTAATTTATAGAGACGAAAGCCGAATAACACTTAAACTTAGTGGATTACGAGGTCGCTATTACGGTTGACTGATGCTCTCTTATGGTTGATACTCTGTTTTATAAGAAGAACTTGCTTAATCAACTTTCAGGATTTTGATTCGTGGATGCTTGAAAGAAAGTTTTCGTAACCTAATAGATATTGTGGATAAGTTTTAGACAATCACTATTGCGGGAACAAGAAGTAGAAGTGTGGGCTTAAATCGTCCATGCCTTTGTCCAGCCGTGGGATGCGGTGTAGGTTATTAAAAAATGGAAATTGTAATATATAGAATATTTAAATATCTCACCCCGCACTTCATCCTATATAGCTTAGAGTAAGCGTTCGCCCATCTCACTAAATTGCAAAATAATGATTGCACCTACATATTACACTAATGCCCACGTGGTGCCGGCAGAGTAGAATTCGTACCACCCCATGTCTGCCCGTGGGTATCGTACGAGGCGATTAAGGGTTTCCGGGAGATGGGCAGCAGCGCCTCCCGTGTTGATAACATAGTCCAAAATACAAACTGCGGTCACCAACCCGCCTGCCCAGCGTGGTGACTATGGGCAAATACCCCATGGCAGTCTTGTGGCGTGCCCTGGGGGAGGCCTACGTCCAGCAGTGGACATCAATAGGCTAATGATAATAATGATTACAGTAATCAATAAGGTACGAGGATTTCGAGGAAAATACTACTAAATTGTAATATCCAGCATACATACTACGCAAATAATAGGTAGGTAGGCAGTGCAACAGAGCCTTATCCAAAATAAAACATTTTATACTACTGTAGTAACTTACCTAATAAATATTGCCATTTCATCCAGTAAGACATACAATATATAAATTTTAATAATAGCGCAAACTTTCTACAGATAGTGGACTTTAAAACACCTTCGACACGATAATGGGTGGACACCATGAAGAAGGTATAAATGTTTTATTTCTTCTCCATGGTGCTCACTCAGTTGTCAGCAGTCACAATTTTCATATCAACTCCATATCTTAACTTATCCCTGTTCTCTAACTTTCACTCACCTCTCGCAAATACAAATCCACGAGTAATCAAATTCTCAATTCCCCAACCTTCAAGTCGGGATCCTTTTTAAAACTCAAACAAATCAAGTGAAGCACTTAAGTGTTCTTTCACTTGTTCCTTCCTAAGTTTAATTGTTCCCCCGTTTGTTACAGTTCAGACTTTTTTAGATGTTTGTTTTTTATGCACTTAGAATTTCAAAAAATGAATGAAAAGAGACAAGAATTTAAATTTGATTATTTGAGTATACTTACTTCTATATTTTATATATGTATATTGTTTAAAAGATATGTACTCATAATATTATACATAAATAACCAGCATGTAAAAGAGTGTCAAAATATAGGTAACTATTTCCTATCTCACCATTTACCTAACAGGCGGACGCAGAAAATTTAGAAATAAAACACATAGCTTTGTTTCAGGAACGAGAACATAATTTTGTCGTTAATTTTTTACTGTTCTTTTGGAAAAAAATATGGAAAAAATTACACAGCAATGAGATTAAACATAAAATTATTTTATTAAATACAAGTAGAAAAAATTATCTGCAACATAGCTGACCTTAATTATACTCGGATTTCTCATTGTAGTGATGCCTTGTTCAGTGAAAATGAGCTTAACAATGGAAATACTAGAATTTCTCGTCTATTTCTAATGAAACTAGACTTATCTGCTTCGCTATTTACAAATAACCATCTGTTCAATTACAAAACAGAACACGAACAAAAACTACTTAATTATATTATCTGGAAATAACCTGCCCTAGACAACAAAGTATTTTCTAAGCTAGAAAAATTCTAGATATCCTACGTGTAGTACCTAAACTTGGGTCCAACAAAGAGTCAGAACTCCAAAACTTCATTTTCTTACTTATAGTACTTATTATAATTACTCTTGTGTATGGAAGTACCTTATTGTGATTTTCGTAGAGTTCAAACTGGCTTGTTGTAGTCGCTGTTGGTAAACCTACATGTATTGGCAAGAATATCTATGCATAAATTTAATGTTAGACAAATATTTAGGTTCTTATTTTAAAGTCAAAATCTATATTAACAAAAAGATCAAGATTTCTAAGGGTTTCGCATTCCATAATGATATTATCTTCAGTCATAATCTTCCTGCCCTTATCCCATTTTTTTATGGGGTCGGCGCACCATGGTTTCTTTCGAAACTCACATCGCCAAAGTTTTGGCATTTGTTTATACGGCCGGCTGCCTGCCTGACGCCAACCCTTCTCGGGTATAGCTAAGTGACAATTTTTAGAAAAATCCGTACATGAAATAAATTCAGTGGTACAGTAGGCCCGTGACTGGTATCGAACTCACGCCTCCCGACTGAAAGGCGCACGTCTTAACCATTGGGCTATCACCGCAATGATATTATCTTCAGTACCTACCTATTTACAGATCACACACTAAGATGAGTAAGTATATGATAAAAATAGTAATAAATAAACTATACCTTCCAAACTTTTTTCTTGTTTCTATGATTGCCTTTGAACTCACCGAATCATTAAATAAACTGATGTATCCTATAATGTGATTTTATATATCTTAATAACCTAATTCTCAAAAACCATTAAAAACTTTACAATAGCACAAATTCCATTCAAAGTAAACACATAAGTGGCTCAGCCAGATCATACTCGTACTTACGTAAGTTGTAGTAAAAGGTCTTCCCAAGCTCCGCGGTAACAAAGTGAAGACGCCACGTTTACAGGCGTTTAGTTTACGAGACTCGACTTCTTGCCTAATTTGAGTGGCTCGAGGATGCTAATACTGTTTTCTTTATTTTCAAATAACGAGCAGAGTGAAAAAAATATACAATGTAATACAGAAATGCAGTCTATTAACGAGATGATGTGCTTTTAATAAGGGTTGGATTTCTTTGTGTTTTTTATTTTATAAAAAAGATTAACCAAGTATTTTTACGTTTAATAATAGCGGATGAAGAACCAATTTTTGAACATAATTTTTAGGTGTTTTTTTTAATTTGTTGTTTTTACTTCGCTGTAATTTGATATTATCTTGTGGAAAATGGCGTAGTTATAGTAATTATTTTTAATTGTCTTAAATATCAACATTTTCGCTCTTTTAACTATCATTTTTCTGCCCTTATCCCAATGTTTATGGGGTCGGCGATAATGGAGATAGCTGATGGCCACTCATAAACATTTACCAATACTATGTACAATCTGTATGACCATGATATACCTATAGGTAGTTGACAAAACCAAAATTATTTTTAAGCAAATAAGAAATCTGTAATCCCGTGTCTCGTCGCCAAGACATCTCGAGACGTTGCAGCTAATTTAACCGGCTCAGTCCCGTGTCGTGTGACGCATTATGCTAATATAGTAATTTACTTGTCGAATTTTGTACGAACATCTGCAATGCCAGATAGGCTAAATGAGATTTCAGCAGCAAATATAAATTTTCGTGAAAAGATTAAGATTTATTCTATGAGACTAGAGTTGTTTTTTGCATTGGATTTATCAATTGTTTACATAGGTATGTTTGCAATGGCTAGACTGTATTATGGCTAATCTATGATGTCTAAAATATTCCATGATAATATTATAGTTTTGCTATATTTATAGTTCATCATTCATTGACTTTTAATTAATTTTTCTTGGTCTATATTTCGAGTTTTCTGTTCGAGTTTGGACAGAAACGACAATGGGTTAATAATACTATGTAATTCTTTAAACATTTTGAAATTATAATGAATCGAACATGCAGATATAGAAATATGTATATTTTCTGATATGTTTGTATGTCTGTCTCTCTGTATGTATTTTCATGAGTTCGTGTTATAAATACATACTTGTAAGAATGAGTAGTAGCAAATGTAACCAAAATGAGTCATTATATCTGTCGCAAAGATTTTAGTAAAAATAAACATTTATTTATTTCAAAGAACTTCAGCGATTCATCTGTATGCACATAAAAATTCTACTTACCGTAGATGCACCGACAGACCTCGTTGAATTCCTGTGCATAATTTTCTCTCTTTCTCGCATAACAAAGAGGATATCCATTTTCTCCTTTCCGTAACGAAGACTTTCCGACATTTTTTGTGCTAGAAAATATTTAGCAAACATTCCATTTTAAGTTGTATTTTAATGAGATATCTACGCGTTTGTGAAATGCCAGGTTTTTTATTTAAGTGCTAGTTTGTTTATCTCACATAATGTAGCATCTAATAGAACATTTTTAGGAACATGTAATAACTTGTAGTATAGTAATTAAGGTATTTAAATAATAAATAAAATAACTACGAATGATTTTAGTATTATATATGTAAGTTAAGGTTTTAGAAGTTCGCCACACATTTCCGGGATATCGTTTAGTATTGATTGACGTTCGCTGTCTTAAAATTTACGCTTCTCCTGTAAACCAATAGCAGTAAAACTTCATTACGTTATTTAACGAATGCACTTCAACAAGGCTTCTTATAAAACCAGAGTATATGAAATCACCTACAAACTACAAGTACACATCTACATGCTACAATCCACTGCTGTACGTCAGCCTTCTCCAGGGCATACCGCAGGGATACTACCATAGGATGGTTTTCGTCCATAGTCAATACGCTGGGCAGGTGGGTTGGTGACCGTAGTGTGATTTACGGACTATGTTGTCAACATGGGCGGCACTGCTGCCCACCTCCCGCAAACCCTTAATCGCCTCTTACAACAACCATGGGCAGACATAGGGTGGTGCGCAAGGCGGTGCTATCCGACTTTGCCAATAACTAACTAAAAGTGTCAAGTATAAACCTAATCCTCTATCACGCTCGATCGATTCTAACTCATCATACGCCTACATAACAAAGTTAGCGGGGAAATTGTCCTTCAGTATTAGGAAATAATCTCATTAAATCGGTGCTTTCGTGAGTCGTGATTGATGTGAGTTCATTCGCTGTTCACAACCGAGTTGTGATAGTAACCCACGTGACGAGAATCAAAATTATTGGAGTAAAGCTAAATATTGTAATTTCATGAAATAGGTTTTTATGATATTGATTGATACAGGAAATAAAGAAGACTTGCCGTTATGTTACTACAATCAATCAATTGCCGTGATTCTGTATTAGGAAATAGCCTTAAATAGTGACGAATGTATTAGGAACACTCTTGTTTGTGTGCTAAAATATTTTTATAAACATATTACCATAATGATTTTTATAGCGAACTACTTTTTTACTGATCCCTACTATTTTTGGACTATGATAATATTGTGACAGTCATTTATTGGTACCTAATACCTAAGTCAATGGGTAAGTCGTCATTTATTAGTAATGCATCAAAAGCTTAAAATATTCCTTAATTTAATCACTTGGCCACACAAAGCATTTATAAAAAACGTTTGTTTATATTGTAAACAATTTAATTTCCAAACATTTGTTATTCACCATATCTCGATGTTGCCTATTAATAAGGAACGTTCTCAGCGAGATGTAATCGGTAATATGATAAAATTTAAGGGGAGATTTGCCCTACTAGGGCTGACTCGGAGCAATTTCCCCAAAAAATTGAATTAATTCCTCCCGAACCATCGATGGGAGCATCAATATTAATGACCGACGGAACATGAGCATTCTTTGTTGGTAAATATCCTCTTTGTAAACAACGTGTAGAATTGAATTACACGCAGACTTGGATTGTTTGTGTCTTTTGCCGTTTGTTCTGTTTAAAAAGGTTTTCAATTAGAGTTTTTCATGTTTTCGCTTATCTGTGTCGTACTCATTTTAAATATTTTGCTTCCATTTCCAATTTGATGGAGTTTTTAAGTTAGGACTTATGCATTTCTTTAGGACTCTAACTTATGATTTTATGTCGTGTTATTATTATATTTTGAAAGCTAAACTTTTATATATATATTCTCAATCTTTATTGCACACCATAAATTCATTCCAATACATTTAAATTCTTATTTTTATTTAACCTTCCTTTGTTAAAAACACGACTTTTAGAAAGACTATGTAAATTGTTCTTGAAAATAACGGCCTAAATTAATGTAACCGAAACTAGAAGGTTTACTTTTAATTAAGAAATGAGTGGCTTTTTGCGTATTATACTTTGCTAATGGACTTGTTACACCTATTTCTCTAATTATGTCCATGGCGATAGCAAGTTTCAGATTTTGTGTCAAATAATATAATTTTTTGTCTTAACTTGGGTTTACAGTTTGAAATTAAGAGTAAAGGCTCGAGCACACCGGATGCGTATGCATGCACGTAAGCGAAGACGTACACGTACCTCTGACTTTAATGTATGGAACTGTCACCGCTTGACGTCTATGCTTACGTCTACGTATACGCATCCGGTCTGCCCGTGCCTATACAGTTTCATACATTACAACTTAGAGGTACGTATACGTCTACGCTTACGTGCACTCACACGTATCCGGTGTGCTCGAGCCTTAAAGAGCAACAAGACCACTTGCAAAAAATGTATACGCCATGTCGATGATTTTCGTATAGATATTTTTTTTATAAGTACTACAGTAAATGTAATTGCGATCTCAAATCTTAATTTCATCTATACTAATCTGTTGGTCGATACTCTTATCCTACTCAGAATCTAAGCTAGAGGAAGAAGGGCAAAATCAGTCCCTAGGGCTTAACCACACTATCGTTTAGTACAACAGCATAATCTTCCTCCTGAACTTCCACTCCCAGAAACCCTACTACCTTTGTGGAAGGTTCAAAATTGTTTATATCACGTGTCTTGACAAAATGTTAAGCGGAGTATACATTCTTATCATTGCCACGTGCCAAACATCGATACCAGCTTAATCCGTCACCCTACACCAGCTTTGATCTCAACACAAGTAGGGAACTAGTTTTTTTTGTTTATTCGCGGTGTGTGTTTTGCTGAGAAGAGAATTTTGTCTGGTCTTTTTATAGCGACGATTTTTCATTTCATTAAAATAACACAGACAACAATAAATGTCTTTTTAAGGTTCACTTGTAGTTAATACTAAATTTAGATAATAAATTGTTTCTACATTTGACGCACGCTGCAAGTGGGCTTAAATCAAAAAAAATAGTATTTGTAGACTAAAATATCTAGGTATAAGCGTTTCATAGATTCAAAAGCTTTGAATTTGATTCTGTTTTGATCCTTATTCGTATTTTATATGTTTTTATTGTTTCATTAGTATCAAACTCTTCGGGTATTGCATATGCGTAGATACGGAAAACGAATACTTTCTCTTGACCTTTGCTATTTAGGTCTAGAGCGTGGGAGTAATAAATTTTCCTTTCAGATAGATTCAGCTACTATACGAAATTGCTTTGCCTTTAAGACGGCCTATTTATTACAGAACAGCCCTTTTTAACCGACTTCTATAAAAAGAGATATTATCGATTCGTTGGTAAAATGTAACTTAAATAATAATGTATCTAAACTTATGTATCATAACCTGTAATTCCAAGAATTCTTTTGGTACCTGTATAATAAGTAAAGTTGTATGTCAATGGTTCCAGAAGTTACAATAATAATAATCCAGTAATTAATACCTATAAGTAGTTCCTATTTAAATTAACATGTTTATATAATTTAACCTATCATTTCACTAGAATAATTATGATAATATTTAATTACTTATATAATATTTTAAAGAGCATACAGATATGTGCAATAGAATACATCATCCTGCAACTTAAGCTACCCAATGACACAGCCGTGTATTTATGTATGTATGTATGATGTTCAACTTAATCAGTGTAATATTTAAAGTTAATACGACGATCTACATTCGCGTTTATTATGTACTTATTGATATTAAACTTATGTCTGTATAGTGCATCTATAATAATGAATGTTACGTTTATCTAAATAAAGACTGCAAAATAATCTGATTAATTCACTTTACTTCAAAATTAATCTCTCAAGTAATTTGGAAATTACTCTAATACCCCAACGTAAGTCCCCATCAAAGACACCAATGTCTGTAATATAATGGTTTTATTTGATTCTGGGGTTACTGGAGGGTGTCGTATGTCACATTGACCGTATCATGCCTCTATATTAGGGTCTATAAATGCCAATGTTTATTTGTAATAGACAATTTAAGTGACACGAGTAAATATTTGATCAACACAAAATTAGGTAGATGTAATTTTTTTAAATATTTATTGAGTATATATACAAGTAGGTACATTTAGATTTTTTGTATTAGGTATTGTCAGAATAGATATTAATAGAATAGATAATATGGATACTTACAGTTTATTCGCTATATTATAGAGTGAGGTTAGAATAATCAATATTTTTATGAACATAATACACAAAAATGAGCTCATTTGAAAACTTTGTATACCTTTGCCAAAATTATGAATGACTGTAACTTCCATTGTGGATTTTGACCAATAGTCTAGGTTTGTCAGATTATCCACAAAAAACATTAATCATCATCATCATCAGCCTATTGCAGTCCATTGCTGGACGTAGGTCTCCCCGAGGCCATGCCACAAGACTGCCATGGGGTTATATGCCCATCATAGTCACCACGCTGGACAGGCGGGTTGGTGACCGTAAAAAAATAAAAAAAAATGTAAGAATAATAATCTGTCACAACTAATCTCTATATATTGGAATAAAAACCATGATAGCTCTTTTAAAGGACTTGACAAACTACCGAAAATCTTATAGTAGTTTCCCAAAGGTGTATTCAGCTATCCGATAGCACAGACCCTCGTCTGCTCTGTGGTAGCTCAGTTCATCTGGAAGCGTGACAGCCGCTGCAGGTCCCGACTACTAATGCCGCTCCCGAGACATTCGAGTCTATCTGCTGGCCGACGTGAAGCGGTAAAGTTAGAGGTATAGTCAGTCGACCGTGATATCAGTACCTTAAAACGTTACGTGAAGTTGTGCTGGAGGTTTGGAGAGTTCAAATATAAAAATACAAAAATATCAACACCAAATCTATATTAATTCACTTATCTTAAATGATATAAGCTCTCGTAATATAATCCAGCCAAAGAGATGGGTGATAAACTTCCTACAATGTGCTTAAAGTGGCTGATAATGATGATTTTGACAAAATTGGAAGGTAGCGATATCGTTTTAAAAAAAGCACTCGACTTTTTCCGATCTTGAAAGCTATAGACAGATGTCACTACCGGCAGGTTTATAATTCTGTAAGTTTCACTACACTACTATACTGTTATCGGGATGAAAAAAATAATAACGTTGCCAATAATGTAATTTAAAAAGAGATGGTAAAATTCGTCATCCGAGTAATTGACCCGGTAGCTCAGTTGGTATGAGCACTTGCACGGAATGTAGAGGTCGTGGGTTCGAGTCCCACTCGGGTGAGGAATTTTTTCCATTTCTTTGTCAATAATTTTATAATACTGTTATAATATTTTCATGAGATGATATAGAAGAAGATAAGCCACGCGCAAGACTTTGTTTTGAAATTGTGGGTATTAATTTACATTCAATCACTCGTGTTCGTAGTATTTTACATTACCTTTTGTTTGTTTTACATCTTTGTTTATTTTAAGCGCATAGTATACCTATATTTTATGAGAAGTTTTAAATCAAGTTTCTTTACATATTATTTTATATACATTTTCTCTCAGTATACCAGAGTCTTCAAACCGCGTATCGGGCCGGACCGGAGGCGAATATAACTGAACGCCACCACGTGACCAGCTTTACAATCCAGAAAATGCTCCATTTCAATAAATTCTCTTGCTGTTTGTGCCAAATAAAAGTACAATAAATCTTGTACTGTGATACATAATAATGTCAATTTTCTTATAACACTAATCGAGTGAATACCGTTTACTAAGCTGTAATTTACTACGGACGGCAGTGAGTATATTGTATGAGGTCAAAAGCAGATTTAAAAAACAAATTATTTAGGATAGTATTAATCCTTGGTGAAAGCTCTAGAATCCTACTAATATTATTAATATTTAAGTCTGTGAGAATGGGTGTTATGGCGCCTTTCACGCAAAGAATTTACTTGCTGAATATACAGTGTGTGGGTGACACCCAGGCAAATACTGAAATGCTGAACAAGTATAATTGTGTTGAGTTATACGACAGTGTTATTAATCGAAGGAAATGTATTTTTGATTCGATTACCAGTAATCTTTGCTCTCCGCGCTAATTTTATCGGGCGATCCTGTGACTTGAATGGGCTTATTGGTTATTGTGTGACCCATTGCTCTTTTTTAGATTACTTGTGACTCTCCATTATGGTAGATCAGTTATTTGAACTTTTTTAAGGCAACTTTTTTTTGAAAATCATCTTTTGGTAAAAAAAATATTTTTAATTCATTATCTAAGGCCTAAGTAAACGAACTAAACTATTTTTTCCTGATAATATAAAAAAAAATGTCGGAAAATTTGGAATTTTCCTGCGAAAATTTTCAGTGTTTTCCGCCTCAGAATCATGGTCTGAAGTCATGGTATCAATATTTGCCTGGCTGTCACAAACACCCTGTATAGGCTATGTATTTAGTACACAATATGGACGGACTGTCTCACAAACATATACATACCGTGTCCCGAAAATACGGGCTGGGAAGTGTCTGTTTCCAAAATATATTTAGTACTACATAAATATGGACGGACTGTCTATAACATAAACACATCGAATCAAGATTATACATAAACTACTTTATCATTACATATACATATAGACGCGGCTGTTTTCCCGAAATGAGAGCCAGAACTGCAGAATCATATAGGAGATCCCATAACAATTAGCATAGCTCGGACAGATTGCAAATGATCAGTGAATACCCGAGATTCATAGCTCTTACGATATGCACCAAAGGAGATGTAGCTGATATTCTAGTGAAGACCCCCATCAGCCAAGGAATAAAATGGCTTATATAACATTTATATACCCAACACCCAAACTCAAAGGTCCTCCACCTCCCGACTGCACTAAATCTGGATGCTCATCGATTGCCAATAATACCTGTAATTACGCCCGCCCCCAACCTGTTAATCTTACTTAAGCCAGGCTCTGCCGGCAAAGTTTAGTTAAAAATTACTGGCGGGTTAATCGGGCGGTTGTTTTGACAATAAAGTGCAGGTAAAAAGTAACTAGGTACCTTTATTTGTAGTTAATTGCATTGTAAATAATTGTTAGCTAGTAATCGTTACTAGCTTAAAGTCGTTTAGTTAGTTACTCATTTCGTTTCAACTAAATTTCAAAGAGTTATAGGTAATTAAATTTTATTGTGCTCTAGTTTGCACCAATATTGGAGGATTAGCTTATTTTGGTGATATTTCTCTTTTCTATTAACAACAACAACAAAAAAACAAATTTCAGCCAACAAGTTATTTTCTAGAAATCAAATAACTTGGCCCTACAAATGCCCACTCATTCAGAAAATGGTATCTTTTCTCAAATACCATTTACGAGTATCAGACAAAGGTATACCGATTATTCAGCCCGCATGTCCAACCTTCACGGTGAATGGTCACCAGACAGCCGAAATGCGACAGATTAGTCTGCGATCGGATGTAGGTACCTAAAGGCCCATAATGATTGAGAATAGGGGATACGTAATGGTAGGTATAAAGCCTCCTACTTTTTACAATAATTAATGACATAAATATTTTGTGTATTTATAAAAACTTATAATAACCAATAATACTGCATTTCATTGGGATATAGGGCTAGAGAAGAAATATAATATTCCAGTAGAGAGATACTCCATTATATTTTTTTAGCAAACTCTTCAACATTAGACACCAAAAAGTGCAAAGCCATAAAACCTGAGGTTAAACGTTGACAGGTGTCAAAAAATATTCCCTACAATACAGGATGAGTCGAAAAAGGCGGAAAACCGCTATCTAGCGGCTTTTCCGGACCATTGACGGTGCGGGCGTTGCCAAACGATGACGTGTGAAAAATGCCCCTCTTACAACATCCTGTATAGCTTTATTAGTTCGCCTTGGGATGCTCTCGAAGGTTTAAAGATGAGAAATCGATTAACTTGACTTTGGTTAAATATTTTTCAACATAAATGCGGTCTATGGTCGAAAGTGATATTATTTGGAAACCGTAGAGAGAAAGAAATCGTGGTATTTTTTACTATGTTAAACTTGCTAGTTACTTGCTGAATTAAATAAACCAGAGCCAAGATTCATGAGAGCCAATTTCATTAAAATCCGTTTAATAGTTTTTGGTGAAATAGTGACAAACTTTGGAACAACCCAGTTTATAAACATTTTCACACGTTCACATATCTAGACTCGCGGTAGCGTGTCGAGCCAATGTTCGAACTAGCAGACTGGCAAGCAGCAGCAACACCGTGTGTAATTTTACACGAACTATTTGGAGCCACTTTTGACACGCTCATATTAGGACTATT
The DNA here is from genome assembly GCA_014607495.2 of Carposina sasakii. Classification (NCBI taxonomy): domain Eukaryota; kingdom Metazoa; phylum Arthropoda; class Insecta; order Lepidoptera; family Carposinidae; genus Carposina; species Carposina sasakii. The sequence goes on from CP053154.1 coordinate 10,888,823, forward strand.
CAGGATCGATGTTTCTAATGTTCAGATAACCTTTCTGAAGAATATGTAGCTATCTTTCTCTAAAACTTGATCAAGGATGAGATAGCATCAACTTTATCCTTCAGATAGGCTATCTGACCATTAGAAACAATCAATCAGACATTTTCACAAACTTTTACATCAACCATAGTAGTAGTTCTAACTATTGTTTAATTTAAAATACCATTATTCTCATGTCCTCATATCAGCCTTGAACAATCCAGCTCTCGAACCAGAGCTTTTCCTAAAGCGTTTTCTGGACTCCAGCCAGATAATTTGAAAGCCTTAGCTGCCGAACCCTTATTTATTGCCGGTTAATAATTTGTTTCAATTTATAGTTGCTCCGATACCCATGTAATACGTCTTGTCCGAATTCACTCTGCCTTCTCAGACAGAATAAGCTCTTCTATCGATTTGTTATTGCCTCTTTCGTTTTGGTGATATATCTTTGTTTATTTTTTTCATTGTCCGCGAAAACGTTTATTGTATTGTAATTTATTTTTTGTTTGTTTACTTGTAAATAAAGTCAGTAAGTGTGAGTCGGAGTTCGCAAAGATTCGGCTGCAGCCGAAAAATAATGCCTATTATAACAGTAGAAATGTACTACATTTTAATTATAACTTAGTTACGTTTATCACCCAATAGAACTCACAACAGATTCCTAAGCAGATTTCCAAAATGTAAGGCCTAATACCCAATGTCATTTAATAAAACAAAAGCCTTATCATATAAAATACCCTTGAAATATAACAAAACCAATAGAAACGTACCTAAATTAGGCGAATTCGCACTATCTAAATCTGGCTGAAAATTATGGTGGACGTACGTGCCCGGTGTAAAGCTAGCTCCATAAATCAAATACTTGTAATGAAACGTCGCGCCACCGACACTGCGCGTTCGGTATATGTATACCTGCTGGTGAGTTATTATGTTTTATTATTACCTATATGTATACATTTGCAAATAATGCCCTGAAAAGTAAATAGGTGGGTTCATCTTTCGTCCGCGTAAACTTTATAGCCCTTACTAATAAAAAGCTTTAAACTGGACAAAAGCTATACTCTCTTTGATTTGATAGATACATAGATACATATAATCACGCCTTTATCCCTTACGGGGTAGGCAGAGCACCAAGGGCCGTACAACCACCATGGTGCCACTTCTGACCAATTTTGAGGGTGTAGTTGAAATGTACAAGTTCGGTTAGTAGTGACAGATGGTCAGCCCATCGCCTACAAAACACCAAGACCCTCTTGTCCCTCTGCCGAAAAGAAGCAGCTGTAGTATTATACGATAAGATAGAAATTTGATAGATAATCCATATATACGTAAATGTATAAAAGGACGGTTTATTAGTAGCGGTTAGTTTTTTCGATAGGAAATAATCTACCTATATGCCAAGTTTTATTCAAATCTGTCCGACAGCTTTTGCGTTAGTCTTTCCTAAATATTTCTTGGGGCTTGTTAATTATTATATGGATTCAGGTGATTAGATAATTTATACAAAAATACGCGGTTAGTTTTTTCGATACTTAGTTCCATTTTCGGCCGTCGGAGGCGCTGTCACAGGTTTGTTTGAAAAAGTCTTTACACTATCCAGATTACTGCTATTTCTGACTGTACCTAAATGTAGCATATTTTTACACGCATTTTGATGAAACTAAGTAGTGATACAGCTTAAAGGTACATCAGTAGTGGACAAAGCCGAAGGGCGTCCGATAGCTTTAGCAACTTTTAGTAGGTAGCTAAGAATATCGACGCAGTGGTGGCCGTACGAAAACTTAAATACGTACGATGAATGAAATTATTTTTAGGAGAGAGGCATATTTATAACAAAGTTTACTCTATACAGAATAATATTTTTTTCGCTTCCATCACAGATGAAAAACTCAATGGAAAACTCAATCACCGGTGAATTGCACTGACGTATCTGAATGGAGAACAATGCCATATGCCCGGAGCAAACTTCTAGTTTACCAAACCGCATTTGTGTGTCCAAACCAGTATGCGTATAATATTTGTATAGCAGCGCGGTTCGGAAAACATTTTTCATTGCTAAGCAAAAGCGCCTGCTAGAGTTATGATAGCAATTACACGGGTGCAACTTAATGTCATGGAGAAAGCTCCATAATGTAAGTAATCAATTAATAGAGTTTACTTAATGGTATTAGGTATGTTGTTAAAAGTATTATAAGTGCCAATAATTGACATAATCTTTGCTGATGCGGGACTTCACTAGAATATCTTCATCCTTCTTGCATGTCGTAAGAGTGAACTAAATAATTCAGCATTCTCTCAGGCGATAAGCCAGAAACTAAACTTGTTACTGATCATCTGTCTCTACATATGTTAAACCCATTCCGGTAATACAGCCTTCTGGTAGTATAATTAACGTCAATCCCACTGAAAATTTGCTCGTTTGCAGTAACATCGACACATTTGCATCTCAATAGTATTAGGAGTATGGATGAAATATTTTTTGTATAATTTGGTCACTTTCACATTTTTGCAGATGTACCACTATTGCTCCAAATCAGCGATTATATGATTTTGCACAAAGTTGAGTTTTTCCTCTAGCTACATCACAATGCCTAATCTTTCGTAGGTAAGTACGAAGTTTCATAATACCTTGTAGGATTAGACTCAGGAATTAGGCAACACGGTCGGAGTTGTCGCACTAATGGAGAGCGCCGTGTGCCTGACACCACCTGTTCCTGTATTGGATTTGCGAACTATTAGTTTGAAGATAGTTTAAAAATAACGAGAGCTTGTAGACGTTAACTGCCGTATTTAAAAACGTTAATGGTTACTTACTCGGCTGGGCAGCGTTCGGGAAACTACGAAGCTTATTTGTGTCCAAGATACCCCAGTCCTTAAAGACGAAGGTATTCAACCAGTGCGTGCTACCGGTGATGACCTACGGTGCCGAGACGTGGTCTCTAACTATGTGCCTCATAAAAAAGCTCAGGATCGCACAGCGAGCGATAGAGAGAGCTATGCTTGGGATCTCTCTGCGTGATCGAATCAGAAATTAGGAGATCCGCAGACGTACAAAGATCACCGACATAGCTGAACGGTCCAGCAAGCTGAAGTGGCAATGGGCAGGGCACATAGCTCGAAGAACTGATGGCCGATGGAGTCGGAAAGTTCTAGAGTGGATACCACGTATCGGCAAGCGCTGCGTGGGACGGCCACCCGAGGTGGACGGATGACCTGGCCAAGGTTGCGGGCGTCGGTTGGATGCAGGCTGCTTACGACCGGTCGGAGTGGAGGTTGTTGGGGGAGGCCTATGTCCAACAGTGGACTTCTCAGGGCTGTAAATGATGAATGGTTACTTAAACCAGTTATTTGAAAAGAGAAAACAGAGGTATCTCTCAGAATTCACTTTGGGATTGGACAGCCAAATACATTTGAAGAAATGTAATTAACTTTTCTGAGTGCAGCTTTCAGATATTGACGATTGCTTTCAATGGTTATGCTGTTGGACATTCAGTACTTAGGTATACATTTTTAGAATGAAATTATGGTAATATTATGTTAAGAATGGAAATGACATTTGAAACATGTAGCTTGTATAACAATTCAGGTTGTATTCATTGTCCAAGCACCTTGGATTAACAACAAAGGATGACAACAGCAAAATAGCGAAGTTTTCCTAACATTCTTCGGAAGTATATTTATTCAGCGGTGCGATAATACCCGAATACAAGGGAGAACAATCGAGCGCAGTCGAATAAAACCGGAGGTGCATTCGAACTTTCTCTTTGAGGTGTTTTCGTAGACTTATTCTTTGAAAGATACCTACTCATCGAAAGAAAATTATAGGACTCGGAATGCTTAGTATATTTTAATCAGTAAATAAACAGCAGGTCTAACAATAAGTAAGAAATTGTTTGCATCTAAGTATTTTGTTAATTTTCTCTTGTCACCTTTAAATTGGGTGTATGTATCTATATATGGCCGCGTGGTGCCGGCAGAGTAGAATTCGTACCACCCCATGTCTGCCCGTGGGTATCGTACGAGGCGATTAAGGGTTCCCGGGAGGTGGGCAGCAGCGCCTCCCGTGTAGACAACATACTCCAAAAAACAAACGTATCCACAAGTATAGATCCATCAGTATCTATAGTTTCCATCAGCCATCGATCGGATCTGCCATACAGTCGCGACGCCTCGTTACAGTTACGTGATCGCAATCGGGATTGCCTATTTATACACATTGTCGAGTTACGGCACTATCGACTTCCATGTACCGTAACCAACACATATCGATCCCTCTTACCCTCTCCATGCCGTCGTTTTCTCACACCAATCATGAAACCAGCGGACCAATTTATACTGGACAGCCAATGTAACAGAAGGAACACAATTTTTTACCAAATTCCAGTTTTAAAAAGAGGCGAGAGAAACTTAGTTAGACGTTAACTTCGATGAATGGATTGGCTCGTAGTAATCACTCGTTAGTTTTTATTTTCTGTGTATTGGAATCGTATTCAGTAAGCAATTCCAGTAAATATCAATGAAAGAGTTCTCGACTTTTCATAAAGCAAACGGATGGGCAAAAAAACTACGGTTGAACTACGTTGGAGCTACGTTATTATTCCTGTGCAGCATTGAAAATGTAAAGGTTCACCGATAAAACAAAAAGTATAAACTATCTGAGTTTATCAATCCAATCAAAATGGGTTCAAGTTAGTGGCATATTTTGCGTATTGACAAGGATTTTCAGGGTTGATGAGGTTAATAAAGGTTAAAGTAGATATAACGGGTAAAACTATTATAAGACCACCTATATGAACTACTCGTAAGTGCATAATTCTAGAATTAGCTGGTGTGTACCTATACCATCTTGCTTTTATTGGTCTGTCACTATAACAGTCCGTAATGGAAGAGTGTTACATATTGATATGTATAAGTATTGATAAAAATATTTGATGCAAGTAGTAGAGCTTAGTATGCTTTTCTTTTCTTTGTAAATAATTGAATAAAATACTAGTCTGCGTACACTATTTTAGAAAATACATAGGAACCGTGTATGCCGTAATTGAGTCCCAAACTAATACCAAAATCCTATTTCCAGTGAAATCCCAATCAGCTTTTTACTCAAATCCCAATGAATTGCGGCTGATATAAGAAGGTTAAAAAACTAGTGGAGTTGGTTTCATAAGGTCATTGTAGTCATTCGGTACTTACTAAATAAGAACACCAGTTTACCATAAGTGAGTTTACCGTAAGTATACGAGAAAAGTAGTTTAGTTTAGCCTATAAAAAAATAGTTTAAATAACTAGTTTACAAACCTACATATAGAAACGGCTATTTTCCCGAAATGGGGTAGCCAGAACTGCAGGATTATAAGGGAAATCCCACAGCCTCGTTTAGCATAGCGAGGACAGATGTTACTCGTAATAATCCAGTAAGAAGCTGTTAGCTTAACGCATGTGAAAATGCCCGAGTTCCTTAGGCGACTCTTACGACTTGCACGGAAGGAGATGCACCTGTATATTCTGGTGAAGCCCCAGCATCAGTACGGGAGCTGGGTTAGTTTTATTGTATTGTACCTACCTACCATCATCGACTACTTTAATTACGATTTTCGCACTGTGACAACACTGCCATTACTTCCGACATCCGTGGGCCGACCGGTACAAAACGCACGTTGGATTAATACAATCTGCGGGACCAGACAGAGGTGGGCAATGAGACCTGCACAGAATACTAACCAGGGTATTCCCCTACCATTATGAAATTTGTTGATTTGATTCGTTTATGCAATCAGTTTTAAAATGATTCTTTTTTGTTTTGTGTGCCCATGTAATGACAATTTAGCAACGGAATTTGTATTCATATGTTGAATATTGGGTAAAATTATTTAATTTTAGAGGAGTATGTTTTCCAAATGAGCTTATATAGAAACATAGCCGATGTCTATGAGCATTCAATAAATAAGGTATTTCAATGTAAATGTTTGTTTATCTAAAACCAGTTTTTTTATTTATCTAATTTATCAAATAGAACATAAAGCAGTAGTTTCTGTAAACCATTACAGTGATTTACAAAAAGCCAATCACTCCCGAAAAATTGGCTGTCGAAAGGAAAAAAATATTCAGATTTTTGCCTCAAACTTGCGAGCTCGCGTGTCTCTCGAAGATTACCCACAATCTCGAACCCTCCAGGGAGGTGACCTGCTTTACTACCATATCCCTAAGTGCTCGCATCTAGGTTATTGTGCTGATACTAAAAAATATGTGTAATCTTTGGTTTACGAAAGCAGTTTCGGGTAATAATAAAATTGTAATGGTTAATGGATACAATTTGTAAATACTTTTTGTAACCGACATTTTGTTGATCAACATGACATTGGATTAAAATATAGGTACCTATTTTTTATATCAAAATTTAAATGGGCTTTGAATTTTATCATAAAAATCATCAACTGTATTTCCTTCCACGTATCACGTGATAATTGATTGAAGAACTAGTCATCTGGCCTCGCTAAGATATAGGTACCTATAGGTTTTGTTCGTGTTTTTGGTTACCATTTTCGGAATACAGCCATCTTTTCTACCTTTCCTGTATTTGTTAAATGAATAAACATCTTCCGGTTATACCAAACAATTTATAATGAAAAGCGATCCAAAATTATTCAGGGCAGTGTATCAGAACTCTCAAATTTTTTTTTTTTATAAACGATGCCAAATGTTCGCTTTTATCATAGACAGCGTAATGGAAATCTGGTCTGCGGGTACACGCAAAAAAGTTTTGTTGATTGCCAAAATAAAACATCGGCTTTGTTCAGCGGAATACGTCTGTCAGAAAATTAAAATATGTATCGTATAAAAATTTTGATTTATCAGTAATTTTTTTTATTTTTGTGGTTAAATGAGTTTATCACATGATTTATTGCTGACGTATATTAGGAAAGTTAGACAAATTATTATTTAAGGCTCAATTTAGTTTTTTAGTGGTTATAATATACTTATAATACAAAATACATCGTTCTACCAATAAACAGTATTATAAAACGATTTCTTCAAATTAGTAGAGCATAGTAAAAACCAAATTCCCAGACAAACCCCTCAACCAAAAGCTCCATTAATCTATCTCTAGAAAGAGATTTCATCAAAGCTTTAAATGTTAGTTCGTAAGAGATACGCTATTACACACCAAATCCCATGATAGTTGCATCTCTAGCAGCATTGTCAACTTTTACTAAAAACCATCTTAACTAGGACACCTTACCAATTGAAATAATGATGAATTTCAACTTTATTCCAAAAGTATTAGGGATGATAAGGGTTTTGATGAGCAGAATAAAGATTTGGAAGCAAAGGCAGTTTTAATACAAGCACGTGGCGCAGACGCAGGAGTGTGTGACTTAATCTATGCACTCGCCTTTGATGCGAGTCCCCATGTTTGGGTAAACGCACCACTTTAATTACAAGCTCATTAATTTTAGATTATTTATCCAGTACCAAGCGTAAGCTGTCTAGTTATAGTGGATGAACTGTTGTAGTTTAGTTTTATTCCTTATCAATATATTTGGCAAGTTTTGTTATAACTTTAAAAGTACGAGTACGTAGGTACCTAAAAATAAAAACCATTCTGCTAAATTATGTCTGTGTAATTTATATTTGGGTCTATTTAATATTTTACTTAATATAGTTTGAAATATTTTTAATGACCTTTCCTAACCTTACATGTAAAAATATACATAAAATATACTTCACGTACCTTACGTATTTCAAAATTTTCCCTCCAAAAATTTTAACAAACAAAAACCGTATGCAAAATAACGGACCCTATACAAAACAAACAGCAAACTGCGCCCATTAAAATTCACTTCCGTCGAAAATCTTTCCACAACAAACCAAGGAGGTAAACTGTGACAAATTGTAGTAATTATATCAAATTTTGTTTCTCACAGACTAAACAATGCTAATTTCGGGACATCTGCGCTGCTCTGTATGCAGGAGGATGCTGCGCAATTATAGCCATTATTACTTTGCGCCGTTGAGGAACATTAAATAGGCGTTAGCTTCTTGTGAGGTGCGTCGAGTTTTGCATGCGAATAATGCTCTGATGCTTTCTGTAGATGAAGTTTATTTAAAATAAATATAGATATAAGGGCCGACTCTTCCAAAGGTCAGGTGACCTATTTGAAAAATAATATTGATGCTGTCTTGATCAAGTTTAAGGGAAAGACAGCATCAAATTTATCCTTCAGATAGTTTGATCATTGGAAAAATGGACCATTAAAAGCAAAATAATACAATTGAAATATGAATTCGATGTAAATAAACAGGTACCTAACATAATTATAAATTATGGTATTGAACGCAATTACGATGATACTGAAATTATACAATACGGATCTATAAATCCTTCTCCAATAGACCTGGTAAATAGAACAAGAAAACCTATTAAAACTCCTCCAAATAGCTATTAAACTGACACACAAACAAACGAAAATAAACAAATCAAACGATAGTGCACCTGTGCACTAGAATTTCCAGCGAAAATTCTGGAAAATTCCGGAAAATCTAGCAAATTCTCCCTACAGCGTTATCTAGTAGGAGCAGGTGACAAAGTAAGAAAATAAAGTGGTCTTGGACGCAGGGTATTATTCATGTTTATCGCCGGCCACTGGTCGCAATTAGACCTGGCTCGAGGCTTAAATACGTAAATCCTTTTGCGCTTTTCCTTTCAGTGGTGTCTTTATGAAACATAGTGCATAGTTTTATATTATTTAGGTCGTTATGAAATGAATGTCTATGGATGATTTAAAAACATCATTGCTCTAAGCACACATTGAAGATATAGGTGTAGGTATTTACAAGTCAGGGCTATTTTCCATAAAAAAAAGTTGAGCAAACGTGTGTATAGGTAAATACCTTTTTTATATATTCAGAAAATTAATTAACCTAATATAATATAAATTAATATGAATAATGAAGCCAGTTCAAAATAGAGCAACAAACTGGCCTCACATTTTCCATCATGAAAACATGGCTCTCATTGTTACGAGTATATTAATTCCCTTCGTTTACCTATAATGAACAATAAACAGTGCCGAGATATAAAACTGGCGTAATCCACAGAACTAATTACTTACAACAAAACAGAGTAACATTCGACAAAGTTGGAATATTAATTCGGGGGTTCCCCTCTCTAATGCAGGTCCACGTCGGTCCTGTAATGCTCTTGATCCTCTGCACGGGCGGATAAAGCCACGTACAGTTTCTAAAATGTCGACTAAAATCTAGGTATTTTTTAAATATTGTCGTCCAAATCTAATTATTGCTAGGTAAGTTAGTAAACGTAACTTTATGGTTTGAAACGATATTGTTACTTATAGATTTACTTTAGATTTCGCGCAAGTTATTATGCCTGATCGCCTGCCGGCTGCTACCCTTCTTTGGGAATGAATTACCAATTAAATATTTCAACTCACATCATTTAAGTATCCTCATTTTCTTGCCCTTATCCCATAATTAAAGGGCGGCGCAATAGGGTTCTTTCCCAAATTGCCAAGTATTTGGCTTTTGTTCTACGGCCGGCTGCCTGCCTGGCACTAGCCGTGTAGCTAAGTGACAATTTCATTATTTTAAAAAGTAACGTTTAATTATTATTACAGTTTACACAAGAATATGACATCCTAAAAAAAAAAGAAAAAATGTAATCGAATAATCTGGTTTCACAATTATTGTTGTTATCAGTAAAAATAAAATTAATTCACCCAACAAAGAAACAGAAACAATTATTATTATTTCCATTTTCCAGAAAGTCTTCTTTGGCAATAACCGTAAGCGGCTTTGAACAGATAATCTAAAAGCACTTTTATTTTAAGCAGCCCCCAGTTTAACAAAGATTAAGATTCACAGGTAGGGTTCATAATATAATTACACACAATCGATTGCGCCCTTAGGAAACGCCCCTGCGTGGAAACTAGTACGTTATTGCGATTAAAAGTGACCGCTTTATAGTCGCTGCCGTTATTACTAATTTGGATGGCTACGGCATTCATTCATTCGTGTAAAAGCCGTTACTTTGGATGCTGCATAAATCTCTCTTTTCGGGTTATGATCCACTTGTCACTTTTTACTACGAAACAATGGTACGAAGCCGTCATTTAGATACTTTTGGACCATAGTAATAAGGCCATATACAAAATAATTATATCAGTATAAAACTATACCCAGATATGAGGCTTAAATAATGACTAACCTCGTGATTTTAATATTGAGTTACGATCAAAAATCGTCAGCTACGTAATGCGATTGAAGTATTGGAAGGAGGGCGAAAGACGTCGTGCTGTGATATTTATAGGTGCATTTTTTCAAGTCATGCTAGCCCCGCAATCTATGCCGAATAAGTAATTTGGTGATTTGTTGTAAATAGTTCCCCTATGTTGGTTTTATTTGAAAGTAAAATTATAGGGTAAAAACCTAAAAAAGTTAGAATGTACCTTTGGTTAACTTCCTTTTAATACATGTCTAAGAATAGTAGTCAGAGTATTCCAGCTTTTGAAAAGCTTCGCTTAATTTGTAATGAGATTTTTACACACTATCAGGTTATCAAACCCACGATTTGGTAGGTATTTTTTTAAAGTAAAATTTGATACTGGCGTCATTTATGTTCTTTGATTTCCTACTATTTCGCCATAGCATCACAGATCACGATTTCCTAAGTATGACGTTGAGTAGAATAACACCATTCATCATGGGCAGCTCGAGGGATCCCCGGGACGGTACCATTCAAAACGGAACCAAAATATCTCTGCGCCTCCGGTGCCTGGCCCCTTTGACATTATACCGTCGGCGATGACGAATGAGGCTCGGTGGATGAATGGCTTCAGCCTACTTCAGTATTTCTTCAATGGGACGCTCCTGTTGTAAAAGTTATAGTGCCTTCTTTCACTACACAGTATGTGGTAGAAACTAAATAAAATTACAGCAGACTTAGGTACATTTCATGATTGGTTTCAAATAGACTAGAAAAAAGTGTGTGTATATACAGGGTGTGTGTTAGGGTATATTCTATATATAGTAACACTTCTTCTTAATTTGGGAATAAAGAGCGTGAAATCTGTCCTGATTAGACAGATATTAATTATTTTTCTTAAAAAAATCCTGTACGTATGCATTTATACGCAGTCTATTTACTCAAGGTACTTGGAAACAGAAAAAGATCTCTGTGAAATCCAATGTGAGTTAGATTTTCTCAGATAGACACGCGTAGCAGGTTTCGAAAAATAATTTTAGTCTATAAAAAAACTAACATCTAGACAATTTTGTATAGGAATTTAAAAAAAAAATTCTCGGTGGTCTCTATTTTTATAGCATTTCCCTTTTGTTGCACCTACTATAGATATATGTATGAGTCTGTGACTGAATCTGCCTTTCTGACTCTATCTAATACTCCAATATCAAATACTTATGAACTCAAAGGTCACCAACCTTGACATTAGGGGTACGCAGACGCAAACGCCGTTTAAAACCTTGTTCAAACAAACCAAATTTTATTGTTCCCGAAAGCAAAATACGGCGTCAATGTACAAATAAAAGGGTTCGAATTGGTACTACGGAACCCTCCAGGGGCGCAAAATCCTAAATATACGAGTATTTAGAGCACTTTTAATCTGTTATTTACGGCTTTCGTCAGTCTAAATAATTCTCGCGGCTCGGGACATGGACAGGATTAATCTGAGCATAGAATCAAAATGGCCGACAGGTAGAAACTTTTCCGTTTATTTGAAGCTGGATTATGCCATACCTGGGGGTTACTTTAAGCCTTGTGTCCATTATGGAAGCGAGACGGTAGTATAAACAGTTTAAAGAAACATGATGGAAGCAATACAGTTCTGAGCTAATAATGAAGCTTTGCTTTCCTAAAATAGCGCTATGGTTTGCCGAATGATTGAAAAACCACGTTCTCCTCACGGTACCGGCATGTCTATTCTTTCTATGACGGTCCAATCATATCTACCCGTCAATCCCATCCAGCTGGACGCAGTTATTATAGGTCCCATGGATTTTCACGGACGAGTTTAAGTATAGAGAAAGTTTATCTCAATTTAACTATGCCGGTACAAGTTGGTTCTACATTTAAACATTGTTTACCCACTTTATAGATATGTTGTTAGATTTGGACATTTTTTCTATGTAGTGCAAGTAACAAAGATAATGTAATCATACACATAGTAACTCTAGATGCCATCATTCAAAAGAACTATAATAATATGGTGAAACGCACTCTGCCTCATTCATACTACGAAGCTACGAGCCGTACTGCCGTAGTAGGTCCGTAGTTCTGCTACGAATTAATAGGACAAGAGCTGTTGTACTCGTATCTCTTTTTCTCTAACTTCAACATTGGTGACGGGCAAGATGTTAACCCTAATTTATATCCTATTTTATTTTCTGTCCTTTTACACATTCAAAAAGAACTCCACGGGATCAGACCGGAATCTAATAATTGTTTTGGTATCAGACCTGGAATTGTTGTGGATTTAAAGTAAAAAGTGATTAGTTTAAGGGATCGGACCGGAATCGATGTAAATATTTGCGAAAGTATAATTATGTGGATAGATTAGCGTAGAAAAACTGGAAGAGACAGCCTTATGACGACGGTGCAAGTCAAATATGTAAAAAATACTAGCTACTACAAATTGCTCGCAGTTCAACAGCAATAATTTCAGCAACTTTTCTTGAGACCGCAACTCGTTAACAAGATCGAATCTACTTAACTTTTAAAACCACAAAGCACCAATGAAAAATGGAACACCACAACTTAATTTGTCCTTAAAACTTAGCGCAATAACTCAGCGCGTTATCACAGTATAAAGTTTTAGACTGGCAGGTAGTTTAAAGTCCTCCTAAGTAATCCTTTAATATTCGCAGTCATTTTTCACGGCGTGAAGCGTCGCAGCTTCCTCATCATTACGTGAGAAGAGGGTTCCCAAATTGAACTTACACTTGCACGCACTCGGCTACATTCGCCTACATGGAGGTAGGAAAGGTTTAAAATGAAATAGCGTGGAATAATAAAAACACTTTTATTAAAGTCGTTTTCGGAGTAAGGTGAGGTAAAATTATATAAAATGAATTACAAATTATCAAGAAATTTCATTGAAATAATATGACAATTAATAGATACATACTTAATTATCATTTCTGTTCTAAAACAAGATAACTAACATTTAATTAAAAATAGGTACATTTGATCACAATTTTCTTGGAGTTAAGGTTATTTATATCAGTCGTAACATGAAGTGTTAGATGGCAAATTAAATCAACAAAAACTCAAAAAATTTATTCAAATATCCGGTCAAACTGAACAAACTGATTATGTCAAATACACCATTTTGCCTGCTGCAAACGAAATAGCTTTTCTATCAATTTGCGTCGCACAAAAAGGCAAATGGGCGCAATATTTTAGCACATCAGCGAACATCTTGCAGCAGGTGCTGTCTTCGATCCCCTAGTTTAGGGGAGCGGTGCTTGAGCGGGATTTTTTGTCGATTTAGACATAAACACCGCTTAGCAAGATGGGATACTGCCGTCATATTTTCGTAATGTAATGGATGTGTTTATTCTTATTCGTATGTTGAAAAACCCGCTGGCGTGAAACTTGAAAAAATTAATATTGCCCAAACCTAATATGTAGTAGTTCTATTTTTTTTATTTTCAATTTACACAGTTGGGTGGATGACATAATACAGAATAAAAAACTTAAACCAAATAGTAAATTTAGATTACATAGTAATAACTCAGGATATTTTCATACAATCTTGAAACATAAACATGTGATTTTGAGTCTCAAATTTTGTGATATTTCGCTTAACATACCTTAATACACCCTTAATAACACCATCCAAGCCCCGTAAGGTGAATAAATCTACGATATCAAATTCAAGTTTCCTCGGAATTATTTGACAAATTAATTAAACTATTATCTATGTCGATTGCGATACGAATAATAAATGTTCGTTGTGGATTTATTGCACGTCTGTAAATCTCTGCACGGTACCTGAAGACCTACCAGGTAAGGAAGACACCTGGTTATAAATCGATTTAGTTAATTATTAGGTATGGTAGGGCTTGTAGTTTTGTTTAGTAGGAGAAATATATTAAATGAGAAGCAGGTATTTTGAAGCAATCAGTGACTATAGGTAAGTATGAAAAATTTCAAATAGATTGGTATACTAGTTAAAGTGTGAAGTGGCGGACAAACAAATTTACTTTCGCATTTTCAATATTAAATAGTTGGAATTACACAGAAACTATAGCATCAATATTTGTAATATTATATTGGCAAATTTCAGTGTGCTTCACAATTACATCCACAAAAAGGAATACTTTGTAATCACTTTGTAGTAGAATCTTGCAATTATATTTACTTACACCGCAACATTAATATTTCTAATTTAATGAAAAACTATATGAGAAGGTTCCTGATACAAGGGATCAATGTACACTGGTGCTCGTTGGCAGCGAAATTAATAAAATTAATTAGTTCAAGATAACGCCTCCGCTACCATCCTTCCACTCGTAGAGGCGGAACGTAGAGCTAGTCGAGTTAGAAAATATTTTGATATTGGCGAAAACGAAAATTCATCATCTCTTTATTTTATTAAGTTTAATAAAGTAAGTCTTAAAGTAAAGTATACAATAATCTTCATTTATTAAAAAAAACACCCGCCTCCTTATTACCTAACTAGCAAAAGCAAAGCGATGGCGAAAATTGTACAAAAATCACTGTCACTTTTGTCAAATTCGTATTACGTAAAATGAATTTCAAAGTAACTTTGACGTTTCAAGGCGAATTGTACAATTTTCGTTATCGCTTTGCTTCGGCTTTGCTATTGCTTTTACGTAATCAGGGGGCCGATTGTGTAAAAAATTTGATACTGTTTCACTCTCACGACTAAGTTGAATCTAATAATATCTCTCAGGCTCAAATGCGACAAGCCGTTTAGGCCCTAGAGCCAAAAAAAATATATTATACTTACATTTTTTTTATTTTTTTTTATTCTTATTTATTTTATAAGCTATACATCATAAGATTAAGTCAGCTTAAAAATAATAACAATGTTGCTTAAACGTGGCGCAGGTAATAAGTAGATACATAATACATTTGGAATACACTAATTAGACCTCAGGCCGGAATACTAACAAGAAAGTTCCCTAAGTAATTAAAGAACACTTCTATAATACTCCAATCTAAGATCCAATGATGCATCATAAAACTTAAAAATCTCTTGCTATGTTCGGTAGTGAATTCTGAGCTTAAGGTACGATGGAAAAAGAAGAGAAGATCACCCTCATAGCACCGAGTTTCTTTTAGGAGTTCCAACCTAGGTTGTTCGTTAATTTTACATTCGAGAACTAAGTGGAGGAGATCCTCCTCCTTCTCACATCGTGTACAGTTTGGGTCGTCTCTTTTTTTCATTAAAAAATTAAACTTGTTGAGTGGGATGTGGTAAGTTCGGGTCCGGAAGCATACAACCAATTCTTTTCTGCTGAGGTTCCGTGAGGTAAACCAAGGTACGCGTAGTGGTTCGTTTACAATGGTTCTGTAACCAGATGCCTTTGTTTTGAGAGCACTCATTGAAATAGGACTTAAATTTAACGTGATTGTCGGTTTTCACTTTTGAAAGATGATCAGTATAGTGCGGTACCGTGTCGAGGGGTATACCGTTATGTAGGGCCTCGGATGCAAGTGAGTCTGCTATCTCGTTACCCCTGACGCCCACGTGTGAAGGAATCCATTGTAAACGAACTTCAACCCCGTTACGTATCAATCTATGGATACATTTAATAATGAGGTAAGCTTCGTGCCTGCCGACACTACCGCCCTTAGCACTTCCCAGTAAATGTTGTAGACTGCTTTTCGAGTCTGTGAGAATTACAATTTTATGGTATGGTGTCGATTCTATGTAATGTACTGCTTCATTTATAGCTATCAATTCGACTCCCATAATAGGTATACATGGATCTTCAATAAGAAATTATTTGACCCCAAAATCCGCCGCTTCATCGTAAAACGCACAACCAGAACCGTATGTTGTTTTGGACCCATCAGTGTAAATTTGGAAAGAAATCCAAGAACTGCACGTCTATCATCTCTTCGCTACATCGCTTAAGGTCGTGATTGGGTAGTTTCGCTTTAGATTCATCAATAGTGTTTACTCTGTGCATTATGATTTTATCCCAGGGGAGTGTTTTGATTTCATAAGAAAGCAAAAATTGGGGTAAATCTCAAATTTTGACATAGGTAGGCTAAAAGTACTTCCTGAAACTCTCAAGCAAAAGTGGAAGTTGGTTTTTACGCCAATATCTTGCGCCCGAATTTAATTTGTTGTCTAATACTTCTAATTGTTTTTTCAAATAGTCGGATGTTCTAGAAGAAAGTTTCAGGAAGTACTTGTCACTTAAGTATATTCTTCTAAAATTTAAGGGTGTAATACAAAGTTCGCTTTCCATTGTGAAAATTGGGGTGTCCCGAATAAAGCTTCCACAAAGGCGAAGACATTGGTTTTGAATTAAGTCCAACCTCTGGAGAAGCCTAGAGTTGGCGTTACCGTAAATTATACACCCGTAATCAAGTCGAGATCGCACCAGTGCTAAATAAAGTCTTCTTAAGTGAGTTGGATGCACACCCCACTTTGAACTACTTATAGAACTAAGGATATTAACGTATGCAGTGCATTTTTGGGCAGTTTCTAAAACTTGTCGAGTCCAATTTAGGCGACTGTCCAACCAGACACCCAAAAACTTTGTACAATTTATAACCTCAATGTCAATGCTATTTATTCTTATACTAATAGCAGGCACTTTGTATTTTCTAGTAAAAATGCAAAGTTTAGTCTTGGAGAGGGATATTTCCAAACCGATTTCCTCTAACATTGATATAAAGGTATTGAGACTTGATTGAATAATACGAGCACAAAATCAATACTTGAATTAATACAATACAAAGCGAAGTCGTCGGCATATTGTGAGACCTTAACTGTCTTTACGACGAGTGTGTTGCATAACTTGATTGTAATTATATTAAATAAAATTGGTGACATTGGGTCACCTTGAGCTAAACCCCGTCTGCTCATTCTTGTTATTTCCCTGCCATCCCGTAACCTATAAATCAAAAATCTTTCCTTCAAAAATTCTCTAATATATCTACATAGAAATGGATCCACATCAAACTCAACTAAATGGGCTATAAGAGGTTCAATTGCCACATTGTTATAAGCGTTACTAATGTCTCCGTAAGCGCATAAAACGTATTCCTTATTTATAAATGCAGTTTCTGTGTCTACAATAAACCTACCAAGATTGTCCTGACATGAAAATCCCCGACGGAAACCCAAAGTGCTGTAATTAAATAATTTGTTGCTCTCAAAATGAAATTCAAGGCGAATATTAAAGATCTTACAGAGGCAGTTAATAAGTGAGATAGGACGATACTTTAGAGTTCCAGAATTACGTTTTGGTATGTCAATAAGTTTGATCCTACGCCACTGTTCTGGTATCTCACTTTTTTATAAATTGCGTTAAATATGAGCAGGAGATATTCTTTGGCATTATCAGGTAAATGGCTAATCATAGAATAAGTAATAGAATCTAAGCCGGCGGATGTATCTACTCTTTTAATAATCGAATTTAGTTCTGAAAGTGTAAAAAAGTGTGGGTTGAAAACATTAGTATTGAAGCCTAGAGGCTGGAAGGAAACGCTATCAGGAGTGAGTTCTGTTACAAAGGAAACTGCGGCACTTTCTGGTTAGTAGTCTTTAGGGCTTCGATAACCTTTAAGCCATTTGAGTTTCCTCCAAACCTCATGGCTGGACGTATTGCAGTCTATACTGTCACAAAACTGTTGCCAGGAATTCCTTTTTGCAAGCTTTATTAGTTTTCGAGCAATTATTACTTTTTCTCTGTATATTAAGTAGTTTTCAACCGTGCGTGATTTTCTAAAGTTCTTAAGTGACAATCTTCTCTCTGCTACTGCCTTCGACAAACCAGGATTCCACCAAGGTTTTGGCTTGAATTTATTGGCGTTAATACCGATTTTAAAGTAAGGAATGTTTTTATTTGCACTTTCATCAATTATCTCTATGAATTTATTGTAGTTAATTTGTACATTTTCTCCAAAATCTAATTCCCCACATGCAGATTTAATGTGCTGTGTATATTCTACCCACCTAGCCTTTTTGATGTTTCTTTTCAATTCGGGGCTAGTTTGATAACTGTCTAACGTTTTAATAGAAATAATAAGGTGATCACTACCAAAAGATTCATTAGTGACATTCCAATCAAAGTCGAGAGAAAGATCAGTACTGCAAAAAGAAATATCAGGTGATGTGCATACTGTATAATCATTAAGCTTAGCGCAACGAGTAAAGTCTCCATTATTAAGAAAACGTAATTATGTTCTAAGCTAGTATATGACAAAAGCCTACCCCTAGTGTCAGTTGTATATGACCAAGCCGTATGATGAGCATTAAAGTCTCCGACTATTAAAGTTTTGTCTGAGAAGTGGCTGAAAAGCTCTTGGTAATCCCTAGCGCTTATAGTAACATTTGAGGGAGAATAAACACCTATGATATGTTGAAGTTTATTGCTATTAAGAACTTCAAGGCACAGAACGTCAATGTTACTATAACTTGTTGAAAGAGTTTTGAGAATACAGTCTATGGATTGGTGAACTAGGATAGCTAAACCTCCATATCCATCTGCTCGATCCTTTCTATAGATAGAGCAACCTGTTAAATTAATTTGTTTTTCACATTCCAGCCAAGTCTCAGAAAGAACGCATATATGGACCTTTTCATTATGAAGATATGCATCCAATTCAGTTAATTTTGGTAATAGACTTTGACAGTTCCATTGAATAATATTAAACTTAAAATTTGTAGTCAAGTTCATTATATAAATATATATACCTATATATGTAATAATTTTACAAAAGAGAGAAATATAGAAAAAAGGGTTAATTACTTAGACTTAAACTAACTTACTTAATTATTTTGGAATTACCCTGGCGATATAAGACCTTCAATTTACTTACGATGCGTGAGATTCTGTTCTTAACACTACGACGTGAGATGTTAGGTATCAAATCGGTAAGCATTTCAATCAAGGCATCAATTTTTTCTGTATAACTGTAAGTGATTTCCGATATGTCCTTAACTCCATATGTATGCATGAGATATTTTTTAACTTGTTTTCCAGATAGTGGGTATGTTTTACAGGAATTGGTTATAAAGTTTTCCAATTGGTCCCAATCAATTGATTCCAGATCCCTGTGAGGTGTTTTCTTGGGTTTCTTTCCACTCTTGGATTTGTAAACTTCATCTGAGTTTGACTGGGAAAAGTTGTCAAAGTCCTCATCACTGTTTTCGTTGCTATGAGGCATACAGTCTTCTTTTGTAGTTTCGGACTCCATGAATTCAGTAGTAGCCGAAGATTCAGTCGGTGGATGTGGACGCTTGAAGGATTGTGTCTCCGTAGTATCCTGTGTTTTTTGATGATAAGAATTCGTGTCGTTGGTATCTGGGCATTTAGAGGCTACGTGGCCGTCCTTTTTGCATATAAAGCAAGTCATTGTGTCCGATGACAAATAAATCCAGTAATTCGTTTCTTCAAAATCAATACATATTTTTTTCTGGGAGGCGGATGAAATCCTCAGGCGTTATGTAAACTTGTCTTCGGAAGCTAAGAATGTGATTGTAGCCCGTTTCATTAAAACCAGCACGTAGGAAAGAGATGGGTGACTGCGGCGTGATATTCATTTCTAGCAGTTTCTTTTCTATTTCAGTGTGCGTTATAATGGGGCAAACGTTAGATATGATGATACGTTTGTTTCTGCTGATCAGCGGTCGGATAGGTAGTTTTTGGTTTTGAATTGTTATATACTTTTTATTATCAATGATCTCATCAGCGATTAACTTTGTGGAAACGTAGATACAAATTCGATTGTTTGATATTCTTGACAAAAAACGGATTTGGGATGGGTAGATTATTCTTCCTAAAGCTTGAGCGTATTCTTTGATTTGTACGTTTTCTAAAGCATCGATCACTATTGCTTGATCCTTTTTAGGGAACATGGTGGTTTGTGTTACAGTAGAATAACTAGGGTTATTTACTAACGTTTGGGAGTTCATTTTGTTCCTGTAGTCAGAAACGATTACAAAATTGCGATATTGGTACTTATTAAAGAAATATAAAGTCCGATTCCATAATTAGTCACTTTACACAATGAGGATAGAAATAACACTCGTGAAAATATAATTCACTAGCGCGCGCAAGTGACAACCGGTCTCGGTGACGGGTCAACGACCACTGTATTATACTTACATTTTTTTTTTTACATACAAATATACACTCGAACCCAAAACACCTCTTTCTGGCGCAGTCGGCTAAAAATGGTCATTAAAAGAGTATAAGCTATCTGTCGAGTTATATAGGAGCTACTTGGTGAAAATTTGTATTTAAATACATAAAGTTACTAAATATACCTACTTCGAGAAATAATTTAAATATAATATTAGAGCATATTCGTATACTAACAACCTGGTATCTCCTGATTTCTAAGTGAGGCATAAAACTGCATCAAAATATACTCAATACAAAACTTACCATTAATACGCACTAAAGTTTTCCAAAGGTTGCTAAAGTCAAACGCAGATAAAAGTAAAAATATGTTTATTATTTCCCTTTCACGCCAAACCATCCATTCCACTGTCAATCACACCGAATGCCATAGGGACTATCAGACAACTCTAACCGTTGTATATCCGCCCTATTTCCCCTTAACCACACCGCTGTGAGTACGAAAGGGAGGGAAGTCTACAGGCGGCCGGATATTTGTATCGGATCTTATTTACTGCGCCAACAGAGTGTTGGGTGTATCGGGTGTTTCCCAAATCGGCAAACCAACTCTAATCTACACTAATATTATAAAGAGGAAAACTTTGTTTGTTTGGTTGTAATGAATAGGCTCAAAAACTACTGGACCGATTTCAAAAATTCTTTCACCGTTAGAATCCTTATTGGACCTGGATGAACATAGGCTCCCGATATTCCCACGGGAAGGCGACCAACGGGAATTCTATATTTTTTACGAAAACCGCTATACATATGAAGCTGAAATCGGGCATATATGTTCATTGGGGACAGCGAGGGAGGACTAAAAACGGATTTCCCGAAATTCCCACGGGAAGGGGACAAACGGGAATTCATAGTTTTTACGAAAACCGCTATACATATGAAGCTGAAATCGGGCACATATGTTTATTGGGGACAGCGAGGGAGGACTAAAAACGGATTTCCCGAAATTCCCACGGGAAGGGGACAAACGGGAATTCATAGTTTTTACGAAAACCGCTATACATATGAAGCTGAAATTGGGCATATATGTTCATTAGGGACTGCGAGGAAACACTAGAACGGATTTCCCGAAATTGAATTATTTATTTTTTACGAAAACGGTTAAACATGTGAATCTGAAGTTGAGCATATATGTTTATTTGGGACCCCGAGGAAGCACTGGGAACGGATTTCCCGAAATTCCCACGGGAAGGGGACAAACGTGAATTAATTTTTTACGACAACCGCGATAACATATAGGCTACTTTTTACACTTAACATATAGGCTACTTTTTATTTTTTCTGTAGTCCACGCGGACGGAGTCGCGGGCGTCCACTAGTAACATTATAAAATAATTAAAACATTCTTTAAATTAAAAGTTGACTTTTGACAGAAATTCCACACATTTTGCTGTCAAATGTAATTTTTGGAATATCTATCTTTAGATACGATTTTGTAATAACACCGTATCTATTTGGTTAGGGTTAGGTGCCAGTCAGAAATTCTGCTACGGCCATGTCGATTGATTGATTAATAAAATTATAGTCTACTTTGTAATTCGCCTTTTACGATTTCCCCTTATAGCAATGTGATGGCCACAAATTTCATCAATGTAATATTCAACTATTTCACTATTTTTAGCTAATTATATACGTCAATAGCATCATAGTTACTTTTAAACTTTCTTAACCTTTATTGTAATATTGAACTCGGAATCACATCGAAATGGGATAGCACCAGCTTGTTGCTGACAGCGTTTCATATTTGCAGGCATGCTAATGCGTGTTAACATGTGAATTTGACGTCTTCGTCGGCAGGTACCTATTAATATGCATTGTTCATTACTTGTATAAAGCAGGATAGTAAAACCCCCAGTAATTAAATATAGTGAGTTTAATAGAAGCTTAACTTTACACTAGGTTTCTACTCTATACTTGCAGTTGCTTTAAATATTTTGTGACCAGCTAACTGTGAGGAAACTTATTTATTTAATGAGCAAGTTCTGTAAAGCCAATTTTTATCATTTTTTTATTTATTTATTTTATTTTATTTATTTATTTATTTATTTATTTATTTAGGTAAGTACAATATATGATACATTTATTATTAAATTGCCTATAAACCTTTATAGGTTTGTGTGGCAATAGCATTCGCTTATTTACATTTAACAGATAGAACCTGAGTATCACCAATTAAGTATGAGTAACAGAGTACAAAACAGTAAAGAAACATCAAGGTTACAAATAGACAAATCCAGGAGCAATGGTATGCATATTGCAATAGAACATAAAGACTTCACTTAAAATAATACTTTGCAGATACTAGTTACAAAGCAGCTGTTTTAGCGGCAAGAATCTGCGCACGTTATTTTGTTGCTAGTTTGGTTCACTGCGCAGTACTATTTTTACAAAGCGCAGAGCACGTTTACCACTGGAGTTAGGCTATGTACAGGATGTCTCAATATAATTATAATTGTATGATTAAAACGAATATAATAATGACAATAATTGAGGAAAAATTAAGATGGAGATTTATTTCGATTCATATCAATTAATACTTATATAATTGTGATTTCAGTGAGATTAACTAGGTACCATTAAGTGTATTCAGTAGCTCATTAGGTATATCGTTTAGCATCACTGGTACTAGGTAAGCCGAGGTTCGCCTACCGTAGAAATTTTGCATACGCGGTACTAATAGTTTATTTTGGGTTACCCTTCTAGTAGGTGGGTTATGTTCAACTGCTATTTTGAGTTCTGCTCGATCAAACTGTTCTATTGTTAACATATATGTTACTTTGTCATGGACTGACATGATGTTAAAGTGTTGGAACAATTTCGAATAGTCATCTCGATACTTGAGTCTAATTTTGTGTTTTAGTAGACGAATTTGTAGGTTTTTTATTTTGTCAAGGTGCGTTTTGAAGGTTCGTCCGTAACTAGTTAAACCGTAGGAGACAACTGACTCGGCCAAGCACAAGTATAGACTGAGCATGATCTTGCATGGGACTTTGTACTTGATAAGAGAGAACTTTGCCAATATACCGCGCAGTTTATCACACACAGCATCCACGTGCCTCGTCCAGCTCAATCTGTCGTCCACGATTAGCCCCAGATATGTATGGTGGGTGACTTGTTCTATGGCTTCGCATTTGCAATTTATGTATTGTTTGTGAAGGCAGTCATGGCAGTGGGATTGGACAAGAATTGGTGTGTCATGCTGAACGTGACTAGAGTGGACGTGTATGAGTTTTGTTTTGGCTGCATTAAGAATTAGCCCAGCGTCGTGTGCCCATTTACAGATATTGTTGTAGTCCTCTTGTATTTGCCACTTTGCTGTCAGGACGTCGCGGTTTGCTACCAATAAGCAAGTATCATCTGCGTATTGGTACAATGAGCTATGTTGGATCACGTTTTCCATGTCATTGACATATGCTAAGTAGTGTAACGGACCCAGAACAGAGCCCTGTGCCGTGCCTTCAGTAACCTTTACCACATTGCTAAGCTCGTTACTTATTTTCACCCGGAATTGTCTACTTCGCAAATATTCCTCACACCAGTCAAGTGCAGGTCCGCGTATATATCAAGCTTGCTTAAGCGTATCATGTCTTAGCGTATCAAAAGCTTTACTGAAATCTATGAAAATAAGGAGGACGTGTTGTTTATGGTTTAGATATTTGTTGAATCTGTAAATTTTGACAATAATATCGTCGTTGATTTTTTGGGTTTCCGAACTATTGCGATATGACTTTATTTTTATCAAAGAATTGTTGGAGCTGGATACCTAGAACTTTTCAATTATTTTGTTAATTACTGGAAGAATAGTAATCGGACGATAGTTTTCGTAATTTTTATGTTCTCCTTTCTTATGTATGTCTAACAATACCGGTTTTAAGTTCGCTTGGGTAACTTCTAAATTTAATACTGGCGTTTAGCAAGTGTGATTTTGTCGGATATTTTTTTTATATCACCGCACCTTATACCAATTCCGGCTGACTTATTGGAGTTAAGTGAAGTTATAACTTTTTTTATTTGATATTTTGTCGGAGACTTATCGAGTTCTTTTACGTAGTAATTTTTCTTTAGGAGGAGCTTGTCACAAAAGGGCATTACCCTAGCACTGCGTTTATCATAATTTCGCTTAACCTATCCCTTCTTTTACACTGTATATTTTACCTAACCCGTGCAATATTACACGTAATTGCAATGAAAGGCGAGCCTACAAATTAATATCGCAACTTGTTCGAACAACTCTAACTGGCTAACAAGCTAAGGCTAAGTTAACCGACGCTCGAAGAAAACGAAAACTTCTTCCGTTACTTAATGCAGCTTACTCACTTTTCTCTTTTAAGTTAGACCTAAGTTTGTAATTGTTGGTTAATTACCTTATTATTAGTAGTTATAACTAGCACTGTTAAAAGGAAATATGATTTACAGGTATTTGGGGGGTGTCTATTAGAATACAGATTTTTTTGATATCGAATTTCATTTTACCGAAAACTATTCCACGATTTTTAATATATATTTTTTCAATTCATCGAATAGTTAATCATCGCTGTTTCATATAATCGAAAAACGTTTCGTAATTTTTTATTTTTTTAAAAGTTGTTTTGTATTACCAGAAAAACGGTATATCGAACTTACATTTCATAAAAGTATTAAGGAATCGATAAAACTATTCGTAAAAACATGTTACAATGTGTATCGGAACCCATAATACGTTTTCACATAACAACTTTTTAGTATTAATCAACTATGCAACATGCACGCAAGCATGCAGCATGCAAGCAAGCATGCAGCATGCAAACAACATACAGAATGCAGCAAACATGCAGAATGCAGCAAACATGCAGCATGCAAGCAACCATACAGCATGCAGCAGGCATGGTTTCTGTCACGGCTCCGGCACTGTGGGGCCCAGGCGGTCCCACGCGAGCTTATCGTTGCAGATAAATGTAACGATCACCACCGCACCTTCGGCTTATCGCGGCGGTAAGCGTTGCATTGCATCCGCCTGCTCCTTAGTTCGCGGGCCGCCTCGCCCCTTCGCGCCTACGCGCTTTTACATTGCACTCTAGGGGTAGGGCAGACAAGACTGCGTGGAGTCGGGGTATAAACTGAGTCGATTTAATTTTTTTTTTTATTTATCCTAATTTTTGTTTAAAATAATGCTCTAGAAAGAAGAACTAATTAATTGCATGAAATCGTATTTTGCCACGTCCATTGATTTATTGAAGTAAAAATCGATGTTTCAAATATTTTGCAAACTGAAACTTACGACGAAACAAAAATAAGGCTTACTAAACTTCGATGTAACATTATTTCGATAAAATGTATAAAACGAATAACGAAGAACTGTGTTTTTAGATAATGTATATTCGAGAAAATAAAATTTGCGATGTAACCTAATTCTAGGATTTGTTAAATATTGTACTAAAAGTTCTGCGAATCGTTTTATGGGTAATGAAAATCGTTGAAAGGAATTGCGATAAAATGATGGATTCCCGTATTTGGGAGATGGCTTGCGGCTGCTCATGCATGGTTTTTTTTAAACATAAATAGCAATAGTTATAGTGTGCTGTCAGCATAGCAGAATAGCAACACCCCATATCTGCCCATGGATATTTAGGGTTTCCGGGACTTGGGTAGCAGCGCCTCCCCGCTCCCGTGTTAGCAACCATCAATACCATCATAACCTCCACGATATGAAGTACACAAAATATTCCCTCAAAATTTTCGACACATGGAGTACCAAACAATAAGACGGTCTTATAACACTCCATAAAGGTAAGTTATAACAAAAGGGGGCACTAGAAATATGACTTAAAACAAGAGGTGTAACCTCGTAAATACATATATCGGTCGACAGTAACTGCTTTCCTCATAAAAAGCGTAATAAAACGTTGCATAAAAAATTTTTGTATAAGAAAATTCTACAAATGTTCAATGTACGAGTAACAGCCAATTTCTATAACTGATCTTGAGAGATTTTTTGCATATCTCAGATTTAATCTTCAATTGTTTTGATACAAAATTTAAAATAAAGAATTTTAAAAATCGGAATTATTTTTTATCTCTCGTATTGAAATTGGCCGTAAGAGAATTGATGTTGAAGATTATTTCATAGATCACACAGAATCCGGTTTTTGTTGTAAATTGTAATAACTACTTGGGATAATCTGGATTTTTTTTTTTTTTTTTTTTACAATTAGCTAGGCAAACATTTGACCGCAATCGTGCCTGATGTTAAGCAAGATGCGGCCTAGGTTGGTACATGTTTGCCTAGAAAGTACCTATTCACTCTAGCTTTGAAGAGACCAATGTTGTAGTGCTCGGGAAATACATCGGCAGGAAGTGCATTCCACTCCTTAGCTGTTCGCATTACAAACGAGTTAGCATAACGTTTGGTGCGGATGGGTGGGATATCAACAACATAAGGGTGATACGCTAGTCTGCGTCTAGTATCCCGATGGTGAAAAGGGGCTGGTGGGACTGTATTGTGAAGTTCCCACACACACTCTCCAAAGTGTATCCTGTAAAACACTGACAAGGCAGCAATTAGGAATTTCGAGTTTGCTACGGTTTCATCTCCAATAAGTTTTATTGCCCGTTTTTCCACCGAGTCCAGTGCGGCTAGTTGATATTTAGCTGATCCATTAAGCTGATGAATTAAAGTTTTCTACTAAACTATAGTTAGTTTAGAAGAGATTTATGTATCATATGTGGCGGAACTAGAAAAAGATTTATTGGTATATTACTAAAATTAGAAAATACTATCTATACCTATACATATAATAAAAATGTAACGGATCGCTGTCTGTAGATGTAAGATAAATGAGAAAAAATATTATAGAAGACCTTTATCAATGCAATAGTACCCAAAACAATGATTTTTGGAATTTTTGTCTGTTTGTCGGTTTGTCTGTGCGTTTGTGCACGCTAATCTCAGAAACGGCTGAACCGATTTCGATGCAGTTTTAAGGAATATATTGTGATAGGTCCCACTTAACATATAGGCTACTTTTTATCCCGGGAAAATGTTTTTATCCCGGATACCACTTTCTTTGCGTCGTAAGGTAAATTATGTTTCCTTCCTTATAAATCTAGCCAATGGCAGTATTGATAGTCCTGAATTATTATCGAAGATAGGACTCCGAACAAATACTCTTAACCTCCGGCAAAGACCCATACTAAATGTTGAGTTTTCTAGCACGAAGTACAGACGTAACTCGTTTCTGCTACGTAGCTGCAATACATTTAATAAGTTAAGCTCTGACCATAATTTTGACCTATTCTGTAGCAACACAGCAGCGATCGGTTACGGAGGGGTATTTTGGGGCACTGGATGGCGACGGTTGATTCTCGCTGTTAGAAATTTTTTTTTTACTATTTAAATTTTGTCACAGTATAATTTTTACTAGTGTAGTTTGTACCTAATGTCACCTGCTATATTGTAACTAAAAGTGGAAGTTAGTAATTGGCATATTGTTTCTGTCTTGATATGTATATAGTCGTAAGCTTTCCGAAAAATAAATAAATAAATAATTTCGACATTTTGTGTTTTCTGTAGTCCACGCGGATGGAGTCGCGGTACTAGTACATAAATATTGTCTGAAACCTTTAAGTAAGGCATTTTGATATATGCGAAGACTGAATGATGGAATATTTATTTTGAAAAAATAGTTGAAAGTTCAACAGACACCATAAAGACCATGCGACTATCTAAATATTCCTCAGCACAATAAACAGAATGTCGCGCGATATTTTAAAGGACGGCATTAACCCGAGGCCTACGGTTTTTCCTCGCCGCAAAATTATGACAGATGAAATCCAAGAAGCAGATCCGGCTCAAGCCTTACGTGACCGAGGCGCGAATCCCCTGAGCCCTTTCCGAAAGCGGAACGTTTTTACTTTTCACAATGAGAAAAACTTTTGTTTTCTGCAGTCCGGGCAAAAGATTGATCGTGTTGAAATTGCTTTTTGGAATTTCTACTTTCTGTTTAGAACTAAATTAGTTTTTAGCCATGTGAGGCGGTATCTTTATTAAATATTTAATTATATCAGGCGTCACTATTGGGTCAGCGGAGGGTGTAGGGCCCAGTGATGGGCGACCCCTCAATGGAAAAGTATCTTTATTATCTCAGATTTAAAAAAAAAATAACATAATTTCATGTATTACTTAGACCAGTATTTCATCTTTTACTCCACTGGGGAGTCCACTGCACTTATAGAGTTAGTATGTCTGCACCTCCTCGTACTTCTTGAAAATAATAGCTTTTTCGTTAGTATTGTGAATTATTAATTTATTGCTTCTCCAACACAGTGAAGATTGAAGGAATATTACCTACCACAATCTCAAATATCTTCCTCTGTACAGCTTTACTTCTATATTACCTTTAAATCTTATAAAAATTATGTCTTTAATATCTTGGTAACTAAGTTATGTACCTTTAGATTCTCAACCCATAATGATGTTAAATCCTATAACATTATTATATTCAGATTCAGCATTATTAGAAACCCACCTGAACTCGTTACGATAACAATATCAGCACTGCGAAAGATAAATAGCGGCATGCCGAAATGAAATAATGCTAAATAAGCAATATGTAAAGTGTTTGAGGCGGAGCAGAAATATAGATAGGCCTCGGGACTTTTACTGCCTGGTCTATGTTATGAGCAGTGGTCGGAGTAGGTATATTGAATTAAGGTCATTGACATCAAACGTATATATGTTAATATGGATACGCCTCCGAGTTTCCGGGTTATTATGATAAAATACCGAAACTTCGAAATTATTACATGAAACTAGTTAAAAATGTATCAATACTCTCAACGCTATGCTGCTAGTTTTTGGAAACTCCGGTACATTCCGGAAAAAATGCATGTCCATGTTATGATATCATGACGCAAGTATGTAAAATCAATATACCTACTCCGACCACTGGTTATGAGGATGAGCGATCATCCTACTTCTATTGATTTTATACATGTGAAATGTTTGTAACTCTTTTGAATTTTTCAGTTGTATAGCTACATCAAAATAATACATAAATAGACTATTTGCGGTCATAAATCATATTAGGTACATAAGAAAGTGAGAATGTTACGCTTTGAATATTACCAACGGCACGTTTTAATTTTCCAACTTGACGATAAGTCTGCCCTGCCATACCGTGATTGTAATAACAACATATCAGGTACATTGTTTCATGTATGCAGTATGTTTGTATAATTTTATAAGAAACAACGTACACTGACACATAGTGTACCCGTAGAGTATCATACAAATCGACAAAGAATACTCGTTGAGATTTATGCCGTAGCGGATATGTTATGTGCATGAAACGTGTCTGATATGTTCATGATATGGTGGGATCGGTGGGCAGGTTCCATTATAGTAACTAACATAGAGCCTCCTAGAAAATTTAATTATCAACGTAACCGCCTATCACTTGTGCCACAACCCACGGAGGTTAAGGGTAAAGGAGCAAACAGCTCTAGGGTAAGTAAATACGCTGACGAAGGCGCAGATTCACCTCCACCGCTTATATCCAGATCTAACCGGTTTTTATCTGTCACTGGCAGTAAAGGGACATCGCTATATCTTCTCATGGAGTTGAAATTGGGGTAAGCCGGACAAGTAATCTGGTAGACACTTATTTTATAAGTATCGTAATTGAAGTGAATACATTTCTTTTTTCAATTGCTCGACAAAATAGTAAGCGATCGGTTGGAATGTACGTTAGCTTACATTTAATTTTTCAAAGATATTACACTACATGCCTAGAAAAGTAACCCATAAAGTAATTATCTACTACACCAGACGCGCCGTAATATAAAATTATTTTAAAACAGGTCAACATGAACTGTTATCTTGATCGTGATAGGCAGTCTTTCTAGTCAGTTTTCTAGTAATCGATCGAACCATTAAGAGCCGCCACCACGAAATGGTTGAAATATTTTTGGAAAAGAATTTTCATTAGAACTTCGGTCACCTCACCCACATCTCGGATGGCATGGGTCCCCCTTGCAAGGTAATGTTACAAACCACATGGCGACTGGAAATCTTGTGTTACTGAATTTCTGTAAATACAGCTACCCAGGTATGTAAGAATATACTCGGCTATTTCTGTATTGCTGAAAGAATTTAACTAACTATAATTATTTTTATTGCTAGAAGGCGCGTGAACTTTAAAGCCTAATGTGTCCTAAACATGCTATTTACACCTACCTATATAACTAAATGATTGGACGCCTACGTCATACGAAGAATACGTTTCAAGTTTCAGATTCCAATCAACGGTTTAGGCTGGAACGTTCACCAGTCAATCAAAGCAAAGAGTTTACCTGATCACAGCATTACTACGTTACAATAGATTACAAAGATCTTACTATAACTTCATCACAGACCTACTTTGTATATTCTCTTAGCGTTATAAGATTAATATTCAAATATTACCAAAGTTGGAGCTCAGTAACGAACCGCACTTTGTTTGGTTAGCCAACAATAACATTTGACGATGGTGGAGCTAGTTATTATAGCACGTGTTTATCTTACTACCGAACATTACCATGGTAGGTCACTACCGCATCTCTGCATTAGTTTACGCTATACAGAGTCACAAAACATAAAGACACTTTTTTATAAATGACCTAATGATCCTGCGTCGATTAAACATGGAAATTTCAGTCAAAACACTCATAGACCTAGGTTAGCTGATAGAGAATGCCACAGTAGACATTAAGTTAGCCTTACAAAGGCTTATATTGTAATGGAAGATTGTGGATTGGCAGAAATAAAATATTATTTATTGAAGATAACCCATAGATAGTGGCTCTATCAAATACAACACACAACTTATATTCTAAGGTCACACTTACATGTAAGTATCATAAGTATTCCTTGGATGGACTCAATAATAGTAAAATAAACAATATATAAATCTATAGATCCAATATGTTATAGAAACGGGTAGCAAGAACTGAAATCAAAGACCAAAGTAACACACATAGTCTCGAAGTGTAGCAAACTAAAGTGGCAGTGTGCTGGTCACATCTTTCATAGAACCGATGGACGGTGGAGTAAGCGGGCTCTAGAATAGAAACATCCTCCTGCCAGATCCTGATGACTAAAAGAGGGCGGCTTTTAGTGACTGGATGGCGAAAACGGGAGATAGAGCCTTGTGGCGTACCCTAAGGGAGGCCTACGTTCAGCAATGCACGGCAATAGGTTGATGTGATGTGATAAACACAATATAATATTGTGTGGGACTGGGACTATGATGGATGATGTTGTTTTAGAACATAGGCGATGCATAAATGTATTTTTGGATGAATATTCCTATGCTTCTATGAGTTGTCAATATGTTGTGACTGATACTGTCATTTAATTTCTGTAAAAGAATCATAAAATAATTCATATTGCAAAATTTAATTGAACAATTTATGTATTTAGGAACATTTTAAGCATTAATCGAATATAATAATTTATATAGAAAAAGTGAGCTAAATATAAATGGAAGAAGAACAGTAAGAATAAAAATATTTTTCTCTATACTTATTCATTACCTACTAAATTATGATAACTATTTCATATCTGTACTTTTATGAAAATTTACATAGTAATTAATTACTGACTTCTAAACTATGGTGCTAAGTTTCTAGGTAGTCTCTAAAAATACATTAATCACTATTTATTTGCATTTACCAAACATTTCAAAGGTAATCTTGATCTGAGAGGTAATCATTATTTTTCCAGGGTCAAACTTTATGTGGAATCATCACCCACGCTCATTGTGTGTCCTATTTGTAATAACACTGTAAAAACTCGAGCAGAATACGATGCAGTGTGGCAGACTCATGTTATGGCTTGCCTTCTATGCTGTTTGTAAGTACACTTTGGTTCATTTATAACAACTGAAAATTGTGCTCAACCCTTTCAAAACTTTTAGTCTACCCCTTTTAAGGCTAGGAATCACTGGCAGTATTTTATGCTTACTATTTTTGAGCCTAGGAATCCCGTACTTGGTGTTTATTGCATTCTGACTGCTCATAAGATGCACATGCACTTGACTTTTGATATAGTCCAATATCTCTAGTCGCCTATCTAGTTAACTGCGGTATATCAGAGAAGAGTAGAACTCCACATTTATCGACGATATTATACTAAATTTTTAATCCCTCTTTAGATGTTTGCCTTGTACTGCATTACCCTACGCAACAAATTTTGTCAAAAGATCTCGACATTATTGCCCGGAATGTGGCGGTTTAATAGGCGTGCGACAATAACATGCCAAATGCAACTGATCGCTTCATGAAGACGGTTAAGAAAACTCTAAAGATGAAATAACTTAATATCGATTCGTAAAGTTATATTAGAGACTCTCCAAACTGTAAAAGTAAAGTTAAAGTCATCATCTTCCTGCACTTACCCCATTGGGTCGGTGCAATATGGTTTCTTTCGAAACTAATATTGCCATGGATTTGGCGTTTGCTTTTACGACTAGCTGCCTGCCTGACGCCAGAATAAAGTAAATAAACAGCATGTCATTATCAGCCTGTTTAACTTGAGATTTCGATTACGAATACAAATATAATTATATAATGAAAGCCTATTTCTGGCATAAATAGGGCAAAGATATGTATGATATCTATAAATTGGCATCTAACAAAATACAAACGTGAAGTTGGTATATTTTCTAAGCTGATATTGTATGGTGGATTTGATTCTGAGACCATGTCGAATAATAAGAATGAGTTTCTAACTTAGAAAATTAATTGAGCATTCGACTTACGCACTTGATACACACCCTTGGCGTATTTTGGAAAGGGCATTATTCATATACCTAGGTTCCCCATGACTGAAGTATGGAAATATAAATTATCATTATTTTCGAGAATAAAACAGTTTATTTTGTGATTTTAAGTACTTTAGAGCCCCATGAGCGTCGCTATTACATACAAAAATAATCACACCGGTCCCTCCTGAAAAAAAAAACCATTCAAATAAACTTACATACACATATACTCGTACAGTCATACAGTCCCCAGTTATCATTATTAGCATACTGACAACTTTTTAATGGTTTTAGATTCGTGCCTTGTGTCGCGATACCCTACGCTACAACCTGCTATCGGAGAGCTCGGCATTATTGTCCGATTTGTGGCAATTTAGTGGGAATTCGTAAATAACTTAACTATACACAAAATATATAAGTCAAACAGCTAGAACAAAAGTAAAAAGATAATATTGATCTAAAGATAATTAAAAAATGAAATTGTATTAGGCGTTACAATTCGGAAGTTCAAACATTCACTATGGGTGCGCCCACCACCGGGCCCTACACCCTCCACTGACCCTCGGATCTGATAACTCATAACTGCGAAAACAGGCACTAGCACTAACTACAATCGCCACGAGAAACCAGACCCGAGCACCTAGCATGCAAGACAATACATTGCACTATTCCGAAATCAAAAACTAGATAAATATATACATATGTTTCGCCAACAACCGTGGCATCCTCAGGATTATAGAAATTAGTAAATTAGTAAACCACTAATTATTATGAAACTCTAAAATATAAGGTAATGTGTTGGGTTTTATCAGATCCGAGGGTCAGTGGAGGGTTTAGGGCCCGGTGGTGGGAGCACCCATAGTGACTAATGAGAATTATAAATATAATTAAGAAAATTTAAAAAAAAATCACCTGAGTGAGATTTGATCTCACGACCTCTCGCAAACCGTGTTTTCGCTCTAACCAACTATCGGGTCAATTATCTCGGATGACTAATTTTACCATCTCTTTTTACATTACGTTTTTGGCAACGTAATTTTTTCATCCCGATAGCTATACACTAGCCAAATAGCTAAAGAGAAATATAGTTGATGAGGTTAGGCAGTTAATATACTTACATACACGATGAGTAACTACCATGACCGTTCGTGCAAAATCAAGATTTATATATTTTAGTTTATCAATGATTTATCAGGACTCATAAATTACTACTTATTTATAAAAATAGTTGGTGTTTTTTTGTTATTTTACCAGAAATAATTCCACCATGCAATCTTCGCATTATTATTATTTTTTTTAAATATTTTTACTGACTTTTATTTTTAGTTAATATAATTAAAACTATTGTAAGTACATTTTACTTATATCCTTTTTAGTATTTTATTATTATTTTATTTTATTTTATTTTATGATTTGTCATAATTTATATTTTATACTTTAGTTATACATTAGAAGGTCTAATAAATAAACACTTTCAAAAACAAAAAATCTTGTTATTATTTAACGCAGAACATTCTTTTTCCTAGTCTTATCCTAATAAAGGGATTTGCATTATGTTCACATTCGGCCATTTTATGCCAAAACAATAATCGAAGCCAAGCCATATCATAATAATAATACCATTATGTGCTTCATTAATACCAAGTGATCTTCAGGTGCTTACCTAAGCATGTACAATTACAGGTAGGATTCTACGTGAGAAGCTTGGAGGAATATACTAGAAAATAGAGTTATCGGCAGAATTATCCATCTTATCCAGGTAACCAAGTACTGACCAACATTAACTATACAAAATAATCTACCTCCTTCACAGACGATGGCAGCACTAAAACTATACAGAAATCTGTTAAGCTTCTCATCATCATACCGCTATTAGGTCAACTTCTTAACATAAGCCTTCCTCTAACAACCTTCCCTACGGCCGATTGAGTGGATTCCAACCATCAATCCTGACTAGCGGCCAGTTTCAATACTTAATACAAGAATTTCGTATTTCTTACTCCCAAATTTGATAAATTAATATGAAATATGCAAAAAATCTCATGAGATTTTTTTATTATCTTGAAGTGATTGAAATTGGCTACAGCCAACGACTTACGAGTTGTTTTCTCAGTTTGACTTATGTTCTTTATATGATTCCTTGGAGTGAATTCACGGTGGTATACTATAAGTTTTATGGGTGAGAAAATCCTTGAAAAAGAGCGGATAATCCAGCGGTTTTAAGGGTAACAGCATACTACTCCCAATCTTTGCACCTTCATTATGATATTTTACCAAAAAATGCAATTTCATACTATAGGTACATGAAATGAACTCTACATATAACGTGAAGTTGGAATCAGGAGTTGAACAATAAACTGATATTTTAAGCTTTTTCAACCATCTCCTCTAGTATTCTAGCCTTCACGGCTTGGCTAGTACAATACAATATTGTCCATCAGCCAGGCTTTCAGAAAGTCATTAGTGTAAGGGCCTAAGCTGATTACTCGCTATTTGGCTGGAGTGCGTATGCTGTAGTACGTAGCGAGGTATATAAGCTTTGTTCAGTTTGTCCAGCAGCTGGTTGTTTCATTGAATAACTCACTTACTCTGTGGTATTTTGAGTGTAAGTTTTCGATAAATCTATGAAGTTTTCCAATACCTTTGTAAACTTTGTTTTTAATCATATTATTTATTATAATTATTGTTTGAAATTTTTTTGTCAATCTATCTATACATATAATAAAATTGTAACGGATTGATGTTTGTGCACGCTAATCTCAGAAACGGCTGAACTGATTTCTATACAGTTTTCAGGAATATGTTGTAATAGGTCCACTTAACATATAGGCAACTTTTTATTCCGGGAAGTTTTTTATCTCGGATAATTTCGACATTTTGTTTTTTCTGTAGTCCACGCGGACGAAGTCGCGGGCGTCCACTGGTTATTAATAAAGCTCTATATATGGGTACGGTTAAAATATTTTCCATTAGATTCGACAAAAGGAGCTAGGTTGCTGCATTGTGACTTAAAAGCGGTGGTTGGCTCACCCCTTACCATGTGGGATTTGACCAATACTAATTAGTGAAAAGTGGATATAAAAATTAGCACACTTTTGCCCCGCATATTTGGGGAATGGTAGGGGTAACTATAAATGTATCCCGGTGTGTATGTAGCCAATTTTTTATTTTGTTAAATACAATTTCTATATACATAATTATACAAAGAGCCTTATTTCCAAAATGGGATGACTGGAACTGAAGGATCACAATGGAGATACTTAAAACCACGATTAGCATAGCGAGCTACATACTATTAATCAGAACAAGTTGCTAAATCATAGCCAGGAGGAAAAGCCCTGAGTTAGTTAGTGGACTCTTAGAACATTTCCAGAAGGAGATGCAGCTGATGTTTTCTAATGTCCACATCATCACATACAAACACTAGTTTAAGTATTTATATTCCTATTATCCTTCCATTATCCTATCTAATTATCGCAATCATAATACACATCCAAATATGCCAGACTGCAAATGCATCCAAATTAGAAATTGATCAATCAATTAGCTACGTATCGATCTTCTAAAGGTTCTATCATTGTTTTACTAAGTTAAGCCGCGTGGTGGCGGCAGAGGAGAGTTTGTACCACCCCATACCTGCCCGTGAGTATCGTACGAGGCGATTAAGGGTTTCCGGGAGGCGGGCAGCAGCGCCTCCCGTGCTGACAACATAGTCCGAAAATCACACTGACGTCACCAACTTGCCTGCCCAGCGTGGTAACTATGGGCAAAAACCCCCTGTGGCAGTAGTGTGTGTATGCCCTGGGGGAGGCCTACGTCCAGCAGTGGATTGCAATAGGCTGTATAAGAAGAAGAAGATATCTTCATGTAATAAATTATATTCCTTTCTGAAGTATGTATGTACTCCTAGTTATAGGTTTATGTACAATTTTTTCCCAATGATTTTCCCTGTGTCGATGCGCGACTTCACCAGAGTACATCAGACGCATGCATCTCCTTCCGTGTATGAAGGAACTCATGAGTGTTCTGTCAGGCGATGAGTTGGCAGTCACCGACCTTTTACATCTGACCTCGATTTCCTTCGTAAGCGCATGAGAGAGACCAATTAAATCTTGGAGTTAAGACAGTAAATTGTGTTGTGTAATAATTTTGTAATCTCTCAGGCAATGAGCTAGCAACTTGTTACTGATAATTATATCTGACTCCGCTATACTTACGTGGCTGTAAGGATCTCTATCGTGATCCCGTAGCTCTGGATATTTCATTTTAGGAACACATCCATGTGAATATGTATGTACTAGTGGATTGCAGAAAAAACAAAAAGTCGAAATTATCCGGGATAAAGATATTTTCCCGGGATAAAAAGTAGCCTGTGTTAATCCAGAGTGTCAGCTAAATGCATACCAAATTTTATTAAAATCGCTCCAGCCGTTTTTACGTGAAAGAGTAACAAACATCCATCCATCCATCCATACTTACAAACTTTCGCGTTTATAATATTAGTAAGATGTATTAATTTTGTAAATCGCTACTTATCTATTCTGGTCACATATACAATATGTGCTAATTCTATTCGACTATAATGAGGCCAGGTCAGCATTAATTGATCTGAATCCAATTAAGTAGAGTCCGATACCAGTTAAGCACGTCCCGATCATTATAGATTAACAATAGCCGTCAGATAGTATTGAGATTATATTATTTTATACTCGCTCCAGTCTCTCTGCGAGAATACCCGATAAAATTGGCGACGCAATGTCATAGATACGGTTTTTCGCCGTATAGTTCTTGCTTGCCTGTTCTCGTCGTGATCCCAAAAACTTGAACCAAATCTAACTGAACCTACAAGTGTTTTCACCATGATACTCGTACTTAGGTATGGCAGACCAGTAAATAAAACAGTTTTGTCTTGGATCGGTGGTGTTCAAACAGTAAATTACATACATACATACATATAATTGCGCCTTTATCCCTTACGGGGTAGGCAGAGCACCAATGGCCGATAGAACCACATGGTGTCACTTCAACAGTAAATTAGTTAGTAGTATTTGGTGTTGTAGCGGCAACAGAAATTCATTATTCCGTGAAAAATATTATCGTCTAGCTATCCTGGCTCTTGAGAAAGCCCTCGTGATAGAAGACGGATAGATCGATAGAATTAGTCGTTAAAATGCGGTCCCATTTGTACCCTTTTACGTACGGAACACTATATATTGAGCATTTTATAAACGACAAAGATTTCTAGACATATTTTATTAAGTTTTAAGGTTATGAAACTAATATTATAATAATTTACCTAAATATATTACAACATATATCAAAATTATTCATACGGCAGGTACATGCCGAGGTACGCATTACAGCTTGGACAATAATGGTTGATATTCAGGCAGGATTCTGTACAGGTACAATTACACAAGGCCAACACCTGAAAATACATTAAAAAAATTATATTACATAAACTGGGAAAAACACCTAACATCTCTACATAATAGAATGCTGGTCAATCGGCACCAACCATATACCATATACAATTACACAAGGCCAACACCTGAAAATACATTAAAAAAAATTATATTACATAAACTGGGAAAAACACCTAACATCTCTAAATAATATAATGCTGGTCAATCGGCACCAACAACACAGCAATTAAAATAAAATATTATCTTCCTACCGAAAATAACGGTAGTAACTCTGTATTTATATATAGGTACCATTGCTTAGTACCCACGACACAAGACCTTAGGGATCTTAATGTGGGATTAAGTTAATGTGTTGTTAATTAAAAAAAATAAGAACTCATGTCGAACTCAAATGACTTCATTTCAAAACCAAGACTACAATTTAAAATTAAAAGCTAATGGATACGGGTGTGTTTACAAAAGTGGGATATCCAGAATTTAAGGATCGCGAATGAGAACGTAATCACGTTTGGCATAGCGAGATCAGATGAGATCAGTGACAAGTTGCATATAAATCTGTAAACCATAAACCAGCTACAGAAAAAGACACTTAGAATATGGTACTCACAGAAAAAGACATAAAAGAAGTGCAAAAAGATGGGTCTTAGCAGATGGTCTATACTCAATTCTGGTGGCTATAGCGTTACGGCATACGGGGCAGGTTAGTCTGGTGCTATCAGGTCCTAAGGGCGGTATTGTCATTCTGTTTCTAAAGTTGTATAAATATTATATTAGTAGGGGTGTAAGTGGGTTTGACAAAAATATCTCAGGACCCAAAGTCAACCTCACCTGCCCGTGATGCGCCCTGCTGTTTAGCGGACGAGGCTCTGACTGGATTCGTTATCGGTCGCTAGATTGTTGTATTTGTGTCTGAAGAAACGGCGATAGGCTCACGTGAGATTTAATAGGGTAACTGGTAAAAAGTGGGTGTGTATTTAGCACACTTCTAGAAAAATATCTTATCCCACGAAAAATACAGAAAAGTACATACCTACTTACCTACTACTGCAGCCTATATCAACACAATTTTCTACCTATTCGTTTCTGATACATTATAATGCTGCGAAGTTAGCCAGAAAGTAGTTCTATAACTATTCTACTATCTGACGACATGTTAAATTATTGGTAGAATTAAGATATGTTGTAAAAAATACATGATTGTTTCCTTTTTTATTTTGTTTATATTTTATGACTTTTGCTTTTGGCCATCTTTTGGAGTTTTTGACATTCCTCTTTTAGAAACCATAGATACAAAGAATATAAGGAATATAAAACTATGGTTTCCCCAGGGGTTTCTGGCATAGAAATGTATACAAGATACCAAATCCCTGGTTTCTGGGTCCCCGGGTTTCCCAGAATAGTCCGTCATTCGGCCGGACGAACGCAAAAAGA
Organism: Carposina sasakii; assembly: GCA_014607495.2. Lineage (NCBI taxonomy): Eukaryota > Metazoa > Arthropoda > Insecta > Lepidoptera > Carposinidae > Carposina > Carposina sasakii. The sequence continues at coordinate 10,928,862 of CP053154.1, forward strand.
TAGCCTTCTTTACGGAGTAGACATGTGAAAAGTTCCTTCTTGGTAACAATTCTAGGAAACTAAAGTTGTATATTAAATACTGGTTGATGCTCGCGACTTCGAAGATCTATGTCGTACAAAAAGTACACCCACCAAGTTTCATGTCTCTGATGGGTCTCTGGGATATGCGGTTTAAAGGCTTTGGGTTGATCCATCATTCAGCACAAAGTATATATAGAAGATCAGTCAATCATAACCTTTTTCTAACCCAGCTTGAACTACTTTATTTGCCACAATGACGAGGTGAGCTGAACTGCAGGTTCTGTTATCACCTCTTATTAGAAAGTACCTAAGTATATTCATTGGTAACTCGCACTGCGTCTTAATCTTCAAAGAATGTATGAATGAAAAACACATACAAAAAACATGACGGCCGATTGGTGTAGTAGGTAGTGGCCCTGCCTGCAGCGCCATAGGTCCTGGGTTCGAATCCCGGTAGGTGCAAACATTGATATGATGGATATTGATGTTTGTTTCCGAGTCATGGATATTTCTATACTTATCTATGTATTTATATACCGTTGCTTAGTACCCACGACACAAGACCTTATGGATCTTAATGTGGGACAAAATTAATGTGTTGTGAAGTGTGAATATACTAGTGGCTTGTATAGCCGAACGACATTGATAGTTTTTTTTTACTTGTCATATTTATACTTATTGACAAAACTCTAAAATGGCCAAACCTCGTTAGAGAGTAAGTATATTTTTTGGGCCAAACCAAAGAAGGCCTAAGGCCCCAAATGCAGGGTTTTTGAGCCAAACAAATTTTAAAATCTACATCTTATGGGTCCAGGGGAAGGTTAAAAGGGGTCAGGTCTTAAAATCGGGATCTAGCAAATACAACTACAAAGGGATCAGTGCAAGTTACTAGTAACAAAATAATAATATCAGATTAATATCACAATTTAATATTCATAATAAGTATCTTAAATAATCTTTTACATTAAACTATTTCGTATATTAATAAAACATTAAATCCAATCTCAGTTTTAAGGACTGACTAGGTGAATAACGTGCATTAAATACTAATACACACGATCAGCACCTGAAAATGTTTACAATCACCAATGGGAATGCAATTAGAAGCCGACATCACTTTTTAAGTCTTAAGACGACGAATTAGAAAAATTTCTGTTAGTTATGTCGATTTTTCTCAGCTATTACAGAGCATAGGAAAGCGATATTTAATAATTGAATTATTCATTATATTGTCTCACTTTCTGTAGTTACAGAAACACGACTTATAGATTACGATAGAAAATTATGTTAAAGATACCTCTCTTAAATCACATTTGTTCATTTTACAAACAGTTAATGCATTATTATCTATCTACTTTCTGCTACCAGCGACTTTGTCAGCTTAAACTTTAGGTACCTAGCTTTCCCGATACTCCCAACTATATTATGTACTAGTGGACGCCCGCGACTCCGTCCGCGTGGACTACAGAAAAAAAAAATTTTCCCGTATAATAGCCTATATGTTAAGTAAGACCTGTCACAGTATATTCCTGAAAACTGCATCGATATCGGTTCAGCCGTTTCTGAGATTAGCGTGCACAAACGCACAGACAAACAGACAAAAATTCAAAAAATCATCGTTTTGGGTTCTATTGCGTTGATAAAGGTCTCCTATAATATTGTTTCTCGTATATCTTCCATGTACAGACAGCAATCCGTTACATTTTTATAGATAGATAGATAAAGAATCTCAAGACCATGAGTTAATTAAAGAAAACGCGAAAAGATAACTAACTAACCAACAAACTTATTTTCGCACTTATAAAATTAGTAAGGTAATATACTTACTTTAATTCATATAACTGCCAAGAAATGCGTTGCACCTGGGGCAGTAGTGATTGACAGTCTGACAAGACCCAATCACGTAGGGTAAGAACACGCACGGCCAACATCTGAAATAATCTAACATCACAAGTTATACCGGCTGTTCCTCGCGAGTCATATGAGAAATTATAAAATGTATTCTTTAAGTAGATATAAAGTAAAGAGGTGGAAATTATAAATACGAAAGTAATTTTGTCTGTCCGGCTATTGAACTGATATAAATTAAATTTGGTACAGATCGTTTTGACCTGAGGACTACCTCGTAACACGAAAAGTGGGGCTGAAGTGGGGGATAAAAGTTCGAAAATAGGTCTTGATGATAAATTTGGCACTGTTTGGTACCTATGATCTGAACAAGAATAATGCATTACATTTTTGTACTCACAAAAAAAGGCACAAGACTAGTGCAATAACATGTGTCTTGGTGCTAGGACAGTGCTCCAGCCGGCTGACAATATTCGCGTTACATGAGGGACATACCATACCCACGCTAGTAGGTCCAACTGGTACTACACTCATTACTGTACAAATCTAGAAAAATTGGCATAATAAGTTATGGATATGTATGATAATATTAGCGGCCACCCGCGATATGGCTCTCTTTATTAAAACTAACTTTCTTACACGTTTCCTTTATACCTGAGTGTATTATATTGTGCACAGTAATATTACGAAAATTCGGAGAGTATGTATTTTCTTCGATTTATATATTTTAAATAAATTACAAATTCACTACATAAAGTGTTTTCTTTGGTATTACTTCATCCTTGACTCATATTAAAATTTGTAACGTCTGCATGACATGAAATGACATGACACCTCCTTCAGAGAGAAAGGAATCAACGTGTTGGTTTGCCAAGCACGGCTGAGTAAGGCCGCGCCATAGAAAGAGTCAAGGTTCATTACCAAGATGGGCCAAGGCTTTCTTAACTTTCTGAATCTTGAATAACCAATATCCAGTAGCTGCTGCGGATTGACTATTAAAACACCTTATGCCTCGCATAAGGTGCCATGATTTTTACATGAGATCTGTTACCTGCTATATTCCTGTGTCTACTTAGGCTACTTTTTATCCCGGGAAAATGTTTTTATCCCGGATAATTTCGATTAAGGGGCGATTAAGGGTGTCCGGGAGGTGGGCAGCAGTGCCTCCCGTACTGACAACATAGTCCGAAAATCACACTGCGATCACCAACCCGTGCCCCAGCGTGGTGACTATGGGCAAAACCCCCCTGTGGCAGTAACCTTGTGGCGTGCCCTGGGGGAGGCCTACGTCCAGCAGTGGACTGCAATAGGCTGAAATACATACACAGATACAATTTCTAGTTAATAGAATTAAATAGAATATAACAAGTGTCACATGCCGATGCAGGGATTTTTTACAAAAATACATCAGCTGCATCTCCGTCCGTGTAAGTCGTAGGAGTTAACTAAGGAACTCACAGGCTTATGTTCTTGAGTCATGCTCTTAGGCGCTGAGGTAGTTTGTCACTAATCTCCTATATATCTTGACGTAGCATAGTTCGACCGCAAAGAGTAGGTCTAATATTAGGTACAGTGAGTATGAGACTCGATCTAATAACTACATAACTGTCGCAAGTTTAGGCCGATTAATTACCTTAATGTTGTCATATTCGCTGGTAGGTAGTTATACAGAAACACAATAACAATAAATAATATTATTTTGGATAGCAAATAGGTTTTTTGTAAAGATAAAACCAAACCATCTGTAAACGACTTCTAAATATACGTGTTATAATCGTGTATTATCAAAATCACACCACTGATGGAACTTACTCAGGTTACAAAAGACATATTTTATTAGTAATTATAAATTATTCTTCATAACTTCATGATATTCAAGTCAAGAGTCATCATCATCATCATCGTCAGCCTATTGCAGTCCACTGCTGGACGTAGGCCTCCCCCAGGGCACGCCCCAAGACTGCTATGAGGGGTATTTGCCCATAGTCACCACGCTGGGCAGACGGGTTGGTGACCGCAGTTTGTATTTTGGACTATGTTGTCAACACGGAAGGCGCTGCTGCCTACCTTCAGGGAACCCTTAATCGCCTCGTACGTTACCCACGGGCAGACACGGGGTGGTACGAATTCTACTCTGCCGGCACCACGCGACCAAGTCAAGAGTACAATTTACTAATGCGTACGTATTATAAAACCGTGATAAAACCAGAGTAGACAAGAGTAGAAAATAAAAAGCTCGAAAAAAGAAAATATCAAAAAATATCATTGATGTGCCATAGATAATAACTTTCAGCTTTCAGGGACATAAGGACATAGGAGGAGAATCTAGGAGAATAACTATTATAATATACACTATAGCGATTATAGCGCTCAGCTATAGCGTAAGTAGAAAACATGCTTTTAAAAAGATCTTGGAGAAAAGTATATAATAGACAACATAGTCAAAGTATAGTAGATAGAACAAAGGAAGCGAGTCGATGATAATCCCAAAAATTCTAAGACCAAATCAAATGTGTTACAAAAAATTCGGTTTCTACAGAATGAAACTAGGTTGGAATACAAAAATTCTGCTTATATTTCAATCTCACAAAATTAACGTATAAAGAATGATTCATCTGGCAGCATTAACAATCTATAGATATAATCATTTCAGATAATGTACCTGCAAAATCCTTGTTCGTACAATAAATGTAGGTGATTAATATATTACTTACACTCCGCTTTATTTTGTTTAGGAACGTAGCATTAACCTTACATATTTACTTAATAATAAATTATTCACTATGGGTGCGCCCACCACCGGGCCCTACACCCTCCACTGACCCTCGGATCTGATATAAAACTCATACTTATCAACACTTATAAACATGGTACTTCATTATATTATTATATACTTATAAGAAATATATCCATAGATATAGACATAAGTATAATTTATAAACAGTTAAATTTTAACAAAAAATATCTTTAAATCCTATTTTTATTACGTGTGTACCTACACATATAAACTCAGTAAATGTATTAAAGACGTAGTTAGTTAGAAATAACTATTTTATAAATTATGAAGTTGAACTAGGCATACTAAGAAAATTTCAAGAAACCTATCGAAACAATAATGAATATCGAATCAGGACTAACAAAAAGGCATTATTCTATGACTCATAAGTGCCGAGATAGGAGTTGCAACTGGGACAGTAGTGGTCGGCATTCTGGCAGGAGTCCACGCAGTACGGCACACATACGCAGGGCCAACATCTGAAATTATATTATTATTTAATGAAATAACTTTTCACATACACATATAAACATATTAGAACTACCCATATGATGCCCAAAGAAAATAGAAGTGTGCAAACTACATATTAACTTTTCACTTGCCTATCGCCGCTTTTAAAGGACAAATACAATATGGCGACCAGCAATGAACCCAATGCTACCGCCAGAATTATATCGACAATGGAAAGGCAAATATGTAATATGTTTTAAATAAACTATAGAAAAGAATTATTGGTATGGCATGGCCGCGTGGTACCGGCAGAGTAGAATTCGTACCCCATGTCTGCCCGTGGGTATCGTACGAGGTGATTAAGGGTATCCGGGAGGTGGGCAACAGCACCTTCCGTGTTGACAACATAGTCCAAAATACAAACTGCGGTCACTAACCCGCCTGCCCAGCGAGGTGACTATGGGCAAACATGGCAGTCTTGTGGCGTGCCCTGGGGGAGGCCTACGTCCAGCAGTGGACTGCAATAGGCTGATGGTGATTATGATGATAGAAAAGAGCGCCTTTTTTATATACTTACAAGAACAAGCACAGGATAAGGGCAATGATATGTGTTTTAGTGGTTGCTTTCCGCTCGACTCGTGTCTTGATTGATGCCCTGCAGGACGGACACACCAGGTTAGTGCTTTCGCGTCCTACAGCTACTATATTCGCCATTGCGGATCTAGAAATAGAGCAAAAATGTAATAAAGGAAATATAGTGGCCGATGTTAATAGAATATTTATTGAAGTAGCAAAGAAGGTAATAATTTTAGGTATGTTGAAAATAATAAAAGGTGATATAATCTTCTTATCTAAATTACATAAAATTCTATAAATAGTTGGGTATATAAACTCTTATATAAACACATGTCAATAAAAATAAATTATTAGTTTAAAACAAGCTTGCCGAGCAATAAAATAAGAAGAAAATAAACTTGTTATTTCGAGTCTCAAATTTCGTGGACAGGTTCCTTATAGTGGATTATTTTCATAGCAATTCACTTAACATACCCCTTCTGTTACACCCTGTATAGCTTAGGCATCCAGAAACAGAGGGGCTAAGACAAAGTAATATTATTATTTATTATCGATAGAAGTTCGTCACCGACACTTTTGGTAGAAACCCATTATTTGAATCTGTGTTCGTCAAGACACGGGATGAACTAACCGCTATTAATGGGAGTGTTAGGCCTCTTGTACACACACATGCTTTTTCGCCGTCAAAATCTACGGTTAATTCGCAGTGTGTAGGTACGGTTGTCAGTGTTGTATGGATTGCTTTGGAAGCTTGTAGACGTGCACCGTGTCTGTCCCTTCTCGGAATGATTTTCATCAGTATTGTATGGCAGTCTTCACCCGTACGGTGGACAAGAGTCCTTACGGCAACAAACGACACCCTGGCTACAATAGTATGTATTATCATCATATCTGTGCTATGCTGTCACATGCACACGAGAAATAAATATAGGTAGGTACTATAAGTCTGATTACAAAACATACATAAGAAGTTTACTATCTCTTTATCAAAAGGCATTAATTTATTGACTTAAATAGGTACCTTCTTCTGATAAGATAAGGCTGTTTGCTCTGTTGCCTGTTGCCGCCTATTGTGCCTACCTCATTCGTTCCGCAATTATTCACGGTAATGCCGACAGAAAAAATATTTTTACTATGAATTCTCGCTTCCTCTTTATGATGTCACCTTAGTGTGAGCAGGAAAGCCAGCCTAATTGAGTAAAATAATCGAGTTAAAGAAGGCCTTATCTCAATTACACAAAATGTTGCACCTCCCCAAGGAAATAATTTGCCTAATTTCTTAAATAAAAAATATTTCTTACTGAACTAAAAATTATTCGCTAAGTACTTATTTTGCTAGAGATGAGACCCACAATGAGACCACATTATATAGAGCTATGAGACCACATTGTATAGAGCTAAGTGAATAAAGTATTGAAATATCGTGGTAATACAACATCACACATTATAGTTAGGTATCTACCTATATAAAATTGTTGTTCTTAGTTCAATGGCATCGCTTGAGTGAACTTTGATTGAAAGAAGTGACTTCCTATTCCTACACAGCCTGCACTCCGTGATTGCAGTTTTTTAACTCTACAAGGTCGTACTTCCGTATATAGGGATATGTATAGTGGAGATATGGAAGTACTTACTTAAACTCCACTTTAAGATTAGATAGGTTAGAATTTAGTCAAATTTAAATAAGAACACCATGAGCAACTTTCCATAATTAACCACAAATTATGAAGGTATGTAGGTACCTAATATAAGATTCTTAATTTGGGCGTCGTATTTAATTTATTTTACTTATTATGTATCAAAATAATAATAACCTATAATCAACATATAAAATACGTAAGGGTAAGGATGAAAACAAAAAAGAAGTGTCTTTGTAAAAACCCGCGAGTTTTCATCTTAAGGGCCTGTTGTGTAATCAGTGATCACTGATCAGAGATGTTTTCGACTAATAGTGAAACTTACTATTGCAAATCAAAAACATCAATCAGTCTATAATATTTTCGAGGAATTTAAACTAAAACTTTAAATTAAAAAAGCCTTAAGCTAGCTATTGTAGGTACTACCGACCGAGCCGCAACACACGTCATCACATCTAACCTTGGGAGTCAGGTGAGTCATTGATACACTTTACATGAATTATAATCTGATGATATGGAGACGCTCATGTTGCGTCATGTGATAAATAAAATAAATAATACCTAGAATTCTTCCAAGTAGGTAATTTATTATAAATTATCGGAAAAAATAGTAGGAAAAAGTAAATAAGAAAAGGTCAGGGTCAGCCAGTTGTTACACGGTCAAACATTCTAAGAATGATGTGCATAGGCACATGAGTATAGACTCATTACTAATATTATAAAATGTGAAAATTAGGAATGCTTGTTAGGCTTTTCGTGAAAACTACTCAACCGATCATTATGAAACTTTGTATAGATATTATTATAGGTGTTAGGAGTAACATAGGATACTTTTTATCCCGGATAACTTTGACATTTCGTATTTTATGCAGTCCTCGCGGACTGAGTCGCGAGAGTCCACTAATAATCTATAAGTGTGTAATACTTATAATAACAGTTCACTAGAGCCTATATTTTCTAAAACCAATGTGCCTCTAAAATAATAGTTGCCTTTTTCATAGTGACATTATTATTTAATACCTATCTAACCTCGCATGGCATCACACAATTATTAAAACACTCATCGAGGTTATAATATATCAAGTTAATTAAGAATAGTAAACAACATTTAAGGTTATATTTTAATTTCAAGTAGTTTGATTGTCTACTATAAAATTATTTAATAACCAAAACATAACCCAATCATTTTTATCACGAATCATACTTTCTTATTGTAATATTTTTCTCCACTTCAAAAGTAAAATACTGATATTGGAATATCCATAAATATAGTTTAGTTTAAACTGTGTTAAAATGTGCTAAATAGTAATAATATCAAATTACTTACATTACAATATTTGTAAAAACACAAACAACTAACGCTTGCGCACGCGCACCACGTTTCACAGTCAGGTATACACTAGTGTTGTGATAGAAAGAGGTAAATTCCCCCGTTTGGTTCTAAGGTTAGTTCTCCATTTAGCGATTTTCTCCAACATTAATGTTGACTGTCGAAAACATACTCAACTACTGCCTACGACAACTTGTTAAACCACAAGCTAACCAAATTCGTAGGTATATCGTTAAAGTTAAAATACATATATTTCGAGCGAATCGATAGAGGATCTTTATCGAAACGCTTGCTCCAATAGGAAGACTTCATTTTCCCGCGTTCGTCAAACCCCACTATTAGTGGGAGTGTTACGAAAACGAACGTCAAGTGAAAAGATTTTATATTGTCTAACCACCAAAATAGCTATTACTGATATTGAGGGATATCATTTATGGAACATACTTTATACTAAAAAGTCCTATTATGCATGTACCTATAATATTGGATATTGCTTAGTTGCCTGCTGTCTTGTAACAAATAATCCAAACTAGACCGTTCAGTGGATAAATAAAATTGACTCTGAGCGGCCATCAGGGCATTCAACCCAAAGTCACCTTTCCCTTTCTACGCTACTTACTATGATTTCTGTTGATTGTCGCTCGTGTCTGCATATCTTAAACACATTTATAATATTATATTTTTTACGTTTTATGGAAATACTTCGATTGTCGTTGGTTACCACAATAGACTATCCCCTTTAGTTAAGTACGGACGTGGATCATGAAGGATTTCGTGCAATGGCCTCTCCGTATAATTATTTGTCACTGGTCACTGATATGTAAATATATCCGTCCCGGACATCGGACGTATCCGAGATTAACGCGACGGAGATAGCAAACCACGAAATGACAGAGAGGAAAAAGCAAAGGGTCATTGTATGAAATCTTTTGTTTCTCGCACCCGTACTTTAGAAGTGTTATATCGAAATCAGAAAATTCATAATTATTGGCAAAGTAGCTGTTTTGTGCATATGGGTTCTGGAATACGGAGGCACAATAGTAAATATCACCTACCTGTTAGTAAGTGCATAAAATGTACGTAAACATATAACGAGCGTTTGAAACGACTAATGGGTACCAGCTTTGAGATTACGTGGAGAAAGGCCAATAATGTTGATATTGTTACGAGTATGACTACTCACACTAGGTATACGAATACCTAACGTCATTTGCAAATGCTGTTTGTCTTGATCAGTTTACGTCGAGTTTCTCGAACACTAAGCTTTAGTTTCCTAGGATAACTGTGTCATAGCGGCCGGGATGTTATTCAGATGTCGGCATTCGGCACCATAAAGACATCTGCCAGAAGAAGGCTTATATTTTTCGAGTGTATGAAAATTTCTATGTATGTATGATATATTTATTTGCACGCCTTAGACAAGCCGTTTTACATTTGAGCTTGTGAAGTATTAGATACGACTTAGTTGCGAGAGTGGTACTGAGTAAAAAATTTCTATGGAATCGGGATCATTCTTTAAGAAAATTAGTTTATTTATTTCATATGGCCCACTACCACTATCATTGTCCTAATAAACCATAGATAAATTAGCCCCCCTAGCATGACTACGCATTGTGGATATCCTATCGTACATAATCGTATCGTCTCTATACAAAATTCAACATGGCAGCTATATTTATCGTATTTTGACAGGCTATATGTCGATAAATCTGTTTATCGTATCGTGTTTTGCAGGTCATGCTACTTGGGCTACTATTGATTATTTACCTGCCATTTTACTAAGAATTTTACACATTTTATCGTGAATTAATGTTGACATAGCTTCGAGAAATCAGTGATTAGTAAGTGACTTTATTTGTAGGTATGATTTTAAAGGCTAATATTTGTATTAGATAATAAAATTATGACTTCCAAAGTACCTAACACTTCATGTTTTTAATCCTCTATAGGAGTTTTTGGTTAATTAAAATATTATTTTAGTAAAAAATTTAGGCATATACCTACAATAGCAACAACCACTCAACATTCAATACCACAATGATAAAACAACAAAAAATAAACACAAAAATGTAATTTCTTGCACCTACTCAATTTGACTCGTGGTGCCGGCAGAGTAGAATTTGTACCACCCCATGTCTACCCGTGGGTATCGTATAAGGCGATTAAGGGTTTCCGGGAAGTGGGCAGCAGCGCCTCCCGTGTTGACAACATAGTCCAAAATCCAACTTGTGTAACCTAAATCTGGAACAAGGCAAGATAATTTCCTATGCTGATGATACTGCTTTAATTTTCTCAGCTAACACCAATACGGATCTTTTTAATTATGCACAACAAGGGTTTAATACTGTAAATAACTGGCTTCAATATAATTTACTAACACTAAACGCTGATAAAACTAAGTACATCCATTTTACCATGCGCCAAACCCATCATATTGTTTTATATCCTCATATCTATGCCCATTTATGTCTTTCTGGTCTCTCCTGTAATTGTCCACATATCCAAAAAACTACAAGTATCAAGTATCTTGGGGTTACACTCGATGAAACCCTCTCTTTCCGAGCACATATACAAGAAGTAGTTAGTAGAGTACGGAAGTTACTATATGTATTCAAAAAACTACGGCTTATTGCTGATTCAAAATTAATTAAACAAGTTTATCAGGTCCTTGGTCAATCCATAATTCAGTACTGTATCAGCTCATGGGGTGGAACACATAAAACCATCATACTATCTCTCGAGCGAGCTCAACGCGCAATACTTAAGGTGGCTACGTTTCGTCCCTTCCTATTTCCAACTTCCCTACTTTATAATTCTTGCAAGGTGCTAACCGTCCGCCAGCTTTTTATAATGCACACTGTTCTAAAACAGCACAAAGTGCTTGCTTATGATCATGACGTGACTAACAAAAGACGAAAAGATATTGTTTGTACTGTTTCCTCAACACCGTTTGCTTTTACAAATAGATTTTTTGCCTATATGGGACCCTTGTTATACAATAGAATAAATAAAGTTTATTACATATATAACCTCAATTACTTTGATTGTAAGAAACAAGTTTACAAATGTCTGCAGGAGCTGTCCTATGACGAAACCGAGAACTTGCTTACGGTAGATAAATAGTAAATATATAGTTTTAAATTATTTTTATGTTAAAAAAAAAGTTATATAGTATATCAAAATGTAACACTCTTTTTTACATGTGTTTATTTAGTTTTAATTTTTATGTAAAGAAATAGTTATATAGATCAAAATGTAAGAATCTTTTATGCATGTATTTATTAATTTACTTTTCATAATCATGAGTTCTCGCAAACCTAAAGCACAGGCTCAGCCTAGTTTAGGTAAATTTTATATACTACCTACTTAAATTTTAAGATTTTTAATGTATGTATACCAAATGTTTGATATTAAATAAATTTTATTATTTTATTATTATTATTAAAATACAAACTGCGGTCACCAACCCGCCTGCCCAGCGTGGTGAATATGAGCAAATACCCCCCATGGCAGTCTTGTGGCGTGCCCTGGGGGAGGCCTACGTCCAGCAGTGGACTGCAATAGCCTGATGATGATGATAATGATGACTCTATTTATACCATAATAGCTGATAGAGGTAAAAGTACCTAACATTCTATTTAGTTAACACAAACTTTATTTGGTTGGTAACACAAATTTAATGGACGCCCGTGACTCCGTCCACGTGGACTACAGAAAAAACAAAATGTCTCATATATCTTAAATTTTTTCTCATATATCTTCCATGTACAGACAGCGATCCGTTACATTTTTATTATATGTATAGATAGATAGACTAAGGAGCCGCCCCGGCTTTGCACGGACAAAAGTATTGTTTTTAGACTATTCAGGTAATTTTTCCGTAAGAACCATTCTTGTACTTCCAGGAATATTGTAAAAAAAAATATTAGCTAAATCGATCCAGCTGTTCCCGAGATTTGCGCTTAGCATAACGTTTGGTGCGGATGGGTGGGATATCAACAACATAAGGGTGATAAGTTGCTAGTTTATCGCCTAAGAGAATGCCCGAGATCCTTATTATTATTGACTGTTGTAGCTTAAAATAATGTTTTAAGACTATATATTTTAAGTCAATATTTTAAATATCATCATAAAAATACCCTGTTAACCTTATTCGACTTTGAGGTTTTGTTTTTTTGCAACTCCACCCGGCACTTTTGTTAATTACAACTATTTTAAGAATTATCTATGTATCTGAAATCTAAAAAATCAAGTATTTTTTATAAATACTCACTGTTACAGATATAATCCAGGTCGGCACTTTCCGTACACACTCCACACGCACTGTGTCCCACAGTCAATATCCGACTAAATAAACTAAAACTATGTCAACAAAATTAAATGTGCTCAGCTAGCTGATAGGTGTGACACTGTAGCGTGTCGGTAATTACAAATCGTTTCATATGAAGTCCCCTAAAATATGCGCTGGTGTCCTTGGCAACAGTAGCACTGTGACGTTTATTTTAGTTGATTCCATAAAAATCTGGGGAACTTTGTTGATGGAAGGTAAAAAATTCTGCATAGCTACCGGGTTAGAATATTTTTAGGGAAAGTATTGTTCTTTCTAAATATATGCTCACTCTAATACTATGTCGAGCTGGTAAGTACTGGGTACCAAAGACCTTACATCGCTTGTTCTTCACGAGTAATGATATACCTACTAGGATGCCATTAGGGCCTGAATTATTTTTGATATTTTTGTTACTATTCCATATAATATAGAATCCGTAGGCTGATTGACTACTTACGTACTTAAAAATAGTGTAATACTCGCGGTGAAATGTCAAAATTTCTTTGAGATAGCTTTTCTCTGTTACGTAATACGAATTTTGCAAGCAATCAGTGAATATTGTAATAGTTTTGCTGTCGCTTTTGCTAGGTAGGCGTTAGGCAATACAAGTACTTAACAGAAAAAATGATATGCTATTTTAACGACTTCTTCTTCAGCCTATTGCAGTACACTACACCCAGGGCACGCCACAACGCTACTGCCACAGTTGGGCAAAGAAAGCCACTGATTGGGTGCGACGGAAACCGGCGTAGGGGAAGACCTAGGAGAAGATGGAGGGACGATCTGGATAAGTTTCTGCCAGATTGGGCCAATATAGCGGGAACAAGACAAGTGTGGGCTCAAATGTGGGAGGCCTTTGCCCTGCAGTTGTATACTGAATAGACCAATAAAAAAAATTCTTTCATCACCTGCATTTGCAGTCAAGCCTATATGATTGGTTTTGTAATTAAAATATCTTACCTATGATATCAATTTCGATTGGTTAACAGATCGGTGTAGTTACCTATTCACACCTATATTGACTTGCCTATTCATATCCTTGCTAGGTAGCCATGCACAGAAATAAGTAGGCAAGCCTTCCTAGGCATACTCTATATGTTAAAAACTATCAGTTGAGATAAAACACATTCGGTTATCATAAGAGTAAAGGTGATGAAAGTAAATTAATTAAAATAAAAATAGCTATGAAAACTTTTCGATATGCAAGTCATCATAGGCATATTTGTTTATAAATTACATTTGATAAGAAGGTCGATCTTCCACTTCTCTTATAGTTTTGATATAAGACTGAAGTACTCGTAGCTGTAAAAAATGTAGGTTCTTGTTTTCGGTTTACCCTTTTTTTTATTCTTAAGGCCAAATTAACATAAGCAGCGATTAAGTCAGTGAGCTGGTGGTGCTGTGATAGCATCATCTTTATTTTTGAGATAGGCTATCTGATTGGAAAAATCGGCCCTTAAGTAAAATAACAATTGTGGTTAATACAAATTAATAGAACACCTATCTCCTAGCTAGATAAACATGATGTTCCTTAATTGTACTTCTTTCTCTCCTCCAGTATATTTAGTTATACATGCTATCGTTGGTACGTCCCGAGGAAAGCATTGCAGTTGGGACAGTAGTGGTCGGCGTTGCGGCAGGACTTCATGCAGTATGGCAAGCAAACGCATGGCCAGCAGCTGAAATTAAATAAGTTGAACTTTATTCTCACATTTTACTAATAATTAGATACATGAGGTATAAATAATAATAATTATAAACACTGGCGGCTCGTCCTAAGGAGCGCTTGTGCAGTGCACTCCCACCCACGAAGATTACATAGGCAATCTATATTTCTCTATATTTATAATTATCTTTCAATTCTACTATGTTTATACAATAGTGTCTACGCGTTCGTCTCAAGTAAGTTGTAATCTTATGTATCGAGTGGAGCGCTAGCGATCGCACTCCAATGAAACGAAATTTGGTACGATTCCTAGTACTGTATTCAATGAGTGCGAAAGAGACATACCGACATATGCCGGCGCGTGAAACAGAAGATTTCGTATGAAAAATTTGCCTAATCTAGAGCGCCGCTCACATTAATTCGTAGTGTGCGAATGCGGCCACTAGATGTCGCTTAGTCCGAGTTAGAACGCGATATGGTTGTCTTTAATGTGTTTCATTAGTTTATCTGAATTTTAATAAGAGTGAGAAACAGAGAGTTCCGTGTTGAGGATAGTTTAAAAATATTTTAAAAAGAATTTTAGGCGTTTCAAAACTGTAATTTTGCATGCGCTCATATATAAAAAAAATGTGAACTCCATTCCCATCTAAAAATGTCAGTAGCCGCCACTGGTTATAAATATAACATGCTAATATAGTAGGTAATGTTGCGCTATTGTATCAGGTCACAACCTAGCTCCATTTACACAAAAGATACTCATATAGTCACTAGTTCACTCAAACTCTAATCCTCATCAACCAATGTGATTTTCAGAACATGGGTGGCACTGCTGACCACCTCACGGAAACCCTTAATCGCCTCTTACGGTCAGTGTTGCCAACCTCAAAAAATAAAAATCAGCAACTCGCCTAAAAAAAAAAGTAGAAAACAGTAGGCAAAGAAAAAAAGGCAGATTTCATAGATTTGCCCTAGCACACGGAGTTGTGACTATAAAACAATACGATACGCAATACAGTAGGCGTGTAGCTGTCATTCATAAATTGGGATTTCCCCGTGTATAAAAATATGATTGTCAAACACATATAATGTGGTCGGGAATTCCCTCGAATCCCGACTAAAGAAGATACTGCCATCTAGTGTCATTGCGTTTTATTAGGTATTGGTTTGTCATTGCGTGCGTTTGCAAAGTAGTGTAATAGGTGGCGCTAAGCGGTAGTTGAAAAACAGTAGAAAATAGGAATGAAACAGAAAATATGGACATTAATGTGAAAACAGCAAATCTACTGTTAAAACAGTAGGGTTGGTAACATTGCTTACGGTACCACGGATAGCCATGGGGATTTATACTACATTATACTCTGCCGACACCGCACAGTATGAACCTAGGGTTGTAAAGGTAACTTCTATTACATGAAATTGTGTTAGTTGTACTCATATATTTACTTTAATATATGTATGGATACACTTACCAGAATATGCATAAGATCGCGGCGATGATGTGTGTCTTAGTAGTAGCACGTCTATCCACTCTGGATTGGACTGTTGCGTGACACGAGGGGCACACGGTGTTTACAGGCTCAGGACCAACAGCTACGTGGACAGGCTGCATGATTTATTCTGGAAATATGAAAGTAAAATCGAACCTCATAGAACCAAACCGATAAAAGTAGGAAGAGCCTCGGCCTATACCTAAACAAGCACTCGCAGTTAGGTGAATGGCCAGATATAGAGCTTGACATTTTACGCATCGCGGAGGATGTTCAACGACTTATTGATACATACAATATTATTAAAGTATTTAAAATGATAGTAATATTAAAAATTATAAATGCTGTATCTACTTATACCCAATAGCTATAATATAACCGACGAAGATTGACGCCAGGCAAGCAGCCGGCCTCAGATGACTGATATACCTATACACAGCCGGCCGTTACACAAATGCCAAATCCTTGACATTACGAAACTCATCGTAAGAATAAGGGCAGGAAGATGATGAGTAAATGCAGGAAGTAAATAACCTAAATTGGAAACATTTGTGGATAACTACTACCAGAAATCTTTCCGAAAATAGTTCCACCGATAGTTTTTGGTCGGAGCTCACACAGAAGTCCGCCGGAACTTCCGACACGTGTCTTTGCGCTCGAACAAATAAGTTAGAACCAGACCATTAGAATTATACAGTTCTATAAAAACTCGACTGAAGTAGGTACAAAGCTGTTTTAAATTAATATACTTAAACATAAGGCTGTGTTCTTAAAATAGGCTATCCCGAACTGTAGGATCATAAATAAGATTTTACAACCAATGATCAATAACAAGCTGAGAGAATAGTCGAGTTCCATAGTCGACTCTTACGACATGTACGGAAGGAGATGCAGCTGATGTATTCCAGGAAAGCCCCGCATGAAGGATGAAAACTCCGATTTGTCTTAGCTATCGTGCGTTACATCATCTATTTTCTTTTGGTATGAGCTTATGCTGATGTACCTACTGATTTTCTTTATTGCGATATGTTGTCTATGCTTATCTCTGAGTTTCGCGTAAACCACCATATGCAATTATGTTCAAGTGGTCCATGTATAGTCTAATCAGCTTTTATGAGTTACATGAATAATGTTAGATCCTGATAAAATCTAATTTTAAAACTAACTACTACTAACTAACTATGAGTCCGATTAGGTACTGTCTAAAATGACCTGACTGAAACTAATTTCATCTTTAAAGTTTCAAGTGTTGTATCTCATGGAGCTTTTCAGAAAAATGGATTTGTCAAAATTATCACAAACAAGGTCCACACGGCATTGACCTGCAGTTTTTTTGCAGTATACGTACGTACGAAAAACGCGTGAACCTGGACTAATAGTGCTTTTTCACTCTTTCGCTTCAGCTTTTTTTTATTTTTTAGCTTATCTTCTATTCTATTCTATTCTATTCTGTTCTATTCTAGTCTATTCTATCTATCTATCTTCTATATACATAATATAAAAATGTAATGGATTGCTGTCTGTACATGGAAGATATATGAGAAAAAATATTTTAGGAGACATTTATCAACGCAGTAGTACCCAAAAGAATGATTATTGAATTTTTTGCCTTCTTGTCGGTTTGTCTGTTTGTTTGTCTATGCGTTTATGCACGCTAATCTCAGAAACGGCTGAACCGATTTCGATGCAGTTTTCAGAAATATATTGTGACAGGTCCCACTTAATGTATAGGCTACTTTTTATTCCGGGAAAATGTTTTTATTCGGGATAATTTCGACATTTTGTTTTTTCTGTAGTCCACGCGGACGGAGTCGCGGGCGTCCACTAGTAATGAATAAAAGCTTTTTTTAAAAGTTTCATCGAACTGTAAATAATTTTGCAGTGTAAAAGACCCACTAGTAGTGTTTTATCGCTGTTGACTAAAGAGTCTTGTGATGTGTAGTGCCCATTAATACCATGCCATACCATATCTTCCATAATCGTAGTATCGTCGAATTTAACAATAACTTGTAAAAAAAATTGTATGGACATGTGACATATATGATTGATCAGGTAAACTGGCGTTTGATAAAAAGGAAATAGGTACATACTTCATTTTTTAAATTCATATTTTCACTAACCTGTATTTTTCGTAATTGGTGTTGCGGAAGCCGACACAAACTTGTCACTGGCTATGTCTATAACTGACTACCTCAATACAAAAATGATCGTAAATATATCTTTCATTAAACTGGTTATCGTTTTATTTATCAGATAGGAAGATGGATCGAAAATGTGTATTGATTAGTGTCGATCCCCGAATATGTATTTTTCTACATAAATAGATTTATAACGTCAATCATGAATCATCTTTCTCTATTATTTCTTTTGTTATCTTTTAGTAAACTAAAAAACTAAAGATGCGCACTTCCTTTCCAAATCTTAGATAATTCAGTGGGGCGGTTATGATAATTTGCTTTTTTTCAGAGAAATTACTTTATCGATAATAGAGGAAAGATAGTTGCGCCGATTATAGACAAGTTATGAAGTAACCATTTGTATTGTCCTATATGTCTTGGTACTTGACATAAAAAGTTATAGAATGAAACAGAGCGTATTGGGCATGAATGTGAATGGATATGTCAAAGGTAGATTGTAGAATATGCCATATTACAAAAAGGCTAGGTATTTTTAATAGTATGGGTTTTGGAGAGGGACAATTTGGCTAGTTTGTTTGCTTAATTAATTAGTTTAGGTTATTTGAACTTCCAAATTGTAACGCCTAATGCAATTTCATTTATAAAACAGTTTAGGTTATCTTAAAACCATGGTAGAAGTATTTTTTCTTTCATATTATTAAAATGCTTGGCTATCTTTGTCATACAGCGTATTCTACAACATGCCTTCGATTGGATGGACTGTAAAAGAGGAAAATATCCTCATATTATAGTGTACTGTAAGTGAGTAATTAGATGATGGATATTTGAGATGCTTGTAAGGAGAGTAAATGTTGCACCGACACTAAATGAATGGGAACAGGTCAGGAAGCTGAAAAGCCTTAGATAAGCATAAGATAGAAGCGTTTAGAATTTGGTCTTCCATTTACTCTTCCTTAGTGAAATATAGAGCGAAAAACTCATACACAGTAGGTATCTAGTAATAAATTCTTTAAATAAATTACTCAACGCTATACCAATAATATGCATTTATTGACACTATTATAAATATCACAACAAATTATTAATGATAAGTTCCTATATACGCATTACAATTTGGACAATAATGATTCGCATTCTGACAAGAAGCCAATACATAGGGAACGCACACGCAGCACCAACACCTGTGAATTATAAAACATACATTTTAAAAGCCATATCTAAATATTATTCTGTCTTTCCACCAGAGATGTGCTTAGTTTCTACAGATACTTATGATACCTTCATCACACCAGAAACCAATGAATTTGATTGGTGATTATCAAGAGATCTTAAAGAGTTCATGGTACACCCCTGGTCTATGCAAAGACACAGCAGTGTTTGTAAGAGGACGATGGACGAGTCGAAGATGTTGCTTCTGATGGAAAACAATCTTTGAGCATCAAGGAGGCCTATAACAGTAGTAGTAATAGTAGCAGCTCCGTCTCAAACTCAGAATTCGAGGGGGGCATGCGAGGCAAAAGAGATGAGGGAGAGCTCTATAAATGTCCTCGATTCACCTAAATATAAACGCATACATATATAAATAAAATTACGCCTGTTTCCTGGAGTGGTAGGCAGAGATCATGGATCTCCATATAAACATACAGGGTGTTTTTTCGTGGTGGTACGTACTCTATACATCAAATAAAGTAAGTTTATGCCAAAAAAAGTGCTGTGAAACGATGTAAATTGTATTTAAAAATAACTTTTTATTACTTGATAGGGCGAAATTTATAGTGTCTAGTGTTTATGCTAGTTTTTTTATAGACAGATATTAATTATTTCTCGTGAAAAAATCTTTGTACGCGCATCTATGAGCATTTATGCAGACAAACCCAGTCTATTTACTCAACTTTGGACCCTAATATCTTGGGAACCAGACACTTTCCAGGAATTCTTCCAGAGAAAAATGATCGTGATGATGAGGAGATTCCGTAGTTTTCGGGAACGTTGACGACCAAAAATTATCCTGTATACTTGAAGTTTTTGCCCGACTATTGTTTTTAATGTATGTTAGCATGTATGTATGTTGTTTATTTCTATGCTCTACAGCCTACAGCCTAGACGGTTTATCACATTTGAACATTACATTCATTTTAGTCGTTAGAGTGACACTGGGTAGGTACATTAAAACTTTTACGGAATCGGGGTCTTTTTTCTTAAAAATTATACTTACAATGCCGCACATAAAATACATGCTACAATATGTGTCGCTTGTGTAGGCGTAGGTTTGACGATGGTGGTGATGTTATTCCGACACGATGGGCAGGTCAAAGATGCGGGATTCGGCCCAACAACCGGTGCAAATGGAGCACTCATTTGGTTCCTGTTGGATACCAGTTACGTGAGCCGCAACTGTTCTTAGCGATTATGAAGTTAATGGGATATCGACGCAGTAAGTCGTCGTCGTTGTTAGCCTATTGTAGTCAACTGCTCGACGTAGGCCTTCCCCAGAGCACGCCATGAGGCTGTGCATTGCCATGGGGGGTTTTGCCCATAATTACCACGCTGGACAGGCGCGTTGGTGACCGCTGTTTGTATTTTGGACTATGTTGTCAACACGGGAGGCGCTGCTGCCCACATCTCGGAAACCCTTAATCGTCTCCTCCGATACCCACGGCTGCCCGTGGGCAAAGTAGAATTCTACTCTGCCGGCTCCACGCGGCGCAAGTAGGTACTGTGACGATATTCTGGAGTGAGAACGAAGTTACCAAAACATTTTCTCCAATAGGAAGCTTTCATACAGCACTTTCGTTAAATAATGTGATAAAATCTATCGGCTATTGGTGGAAATGTTACGACATTTCGATAACTTAGCGAACTTACCTGTCGCTCCTAAAATTGTTATATTATAGACGGTACGTAGTTGGAATTATTTGGTCTTAGTTACAAATATAACCGAATAAAATAATAGAAATTACATTGCGTACTAAATTGTAGCTGCAGCCTATTGCAGTCCACTGCTAGACGTAGGCCTCCCCCAGTGTACTCCACATGGCTCGATCTCCCGTTTTTGCCATCCAGTCATTATTATGTATATTATGTTTTACCAATTCACTTACTTGTTTTATTATTATAAGTCAATAAATATAAAGGACGTTACAATGTTAATGTTGCATAATAGTTGCATTATTATTCATCATTATTAGAGTCAACATAAAAAATTGAATTTATATAATTTAGTTTTGTAGCTATAATTTTAGTCATAGCTCTGTAGATCATTGGTTGACAGTATCAATTATAAAACACGGTGGCCAAGTCGATCAGTTCTTTTAACCTTTTAACATGTGGGTTTATGTATGGTAGGTATAATGTACTAAAAATAACCAAATTACATAAAGTCATATTATATTAAGCGGACTAATGATATTTTTATTACAATTACTCATTTCTAAGAAAGGAAGAAAATAATCATCTAGAATGTAGCAAAAGGGACTACTATTATCCACAAAGACTTGACACCATTTTTTTTCAATCACTATGGAGAAATTCCTAAATAGCCCAGCTATACAGATATATAATAATACAGATAATCATAATAGGTATATTCTGGAAAAATAAACAGGTGATTTCCAGTCTAAAATTTTGAGGATATGTTCTCAACAGTCTATTTTCATAGCACCTGCATACAAGTCCGTGCTGTATACGTACAAAAGCGAAAGGTTCCTCACTTACTCATAACTACATTATCTATGCCACTGCAAACAAAAGATATTAGTTCCGAAATCAGGCATAGGAGTTATTCTATGGATCGGACTCTACGTTGTCAAAAACGGACGTGTACAACGCTCTTATATTATATGTCAATAAATAAAGTTAATTTAAACAAAAATATTTATTTGCTTACTTATCCGCTAACAATGTTAAGATAAAATATGTTATCCGGTTCTTCCCGGTATCATATCAATCACTTTGATTAAACATAATTTAATTTAATAGATTAATAAATAATTCACAGTCGTCCAATCATTTAAATACGGTCTTCTTTAGTTGATGTAAGTGCCGATGTATGCCCCACAATTGGGACAGTAGTGGTCGGCATTCTTGCAGCTGTCCATACAGTAAGGTAGACATGCGCAGGGCCAGCATCTTAAATAAAAGAGAAGGGTTTTGTATTTATTTAGATATATATTAGATTTCATTGACCAGGGTCTGGTCTCATGGGTGCCTCTCATAAGCAATGCTTAATTATTAACCGACTTCCGAAAATAGAGAGGTTAGGTGAATGCCAAAACTGCATACTTCTGCTCAACCATGGGGCATTGGGAAGAACAGGTAAAACTATGATGTTGTATATAATCAAGGATGCTAAAATGAAAGTTATGCGTCTATCTATCTATCTTAAAGCAGTCACTTTTTTATGGAAAGCGCAACACTCTGGACAACTTGCAAAAGTAAAGTTTTAATATTGTTTTTTTATTTTTATTTGGTTCGACATAATATAACTATCAAAACTTGTCCATTGAAGACGGTTTGTCTGAGGCTTCATCATATGGTCTAATAAACCCAAATAAAGAAGGAGAAAGTGGTGGGACGAACGGGAATAAATTTTTAATATTTTATGAATTTCCCTTTTAGTGGAGTAAAGCCTGGGGACGAACAGGAATAGCCCGAGCTTATAAATTGTAACAGTTGTATATAATGTAATGGCTATTCTGAAAAGTATAATCCCAAAACACTTACATGAATAAACATAACAATGCAGCAATGACGTGTGTTCTTGTAGTGTTAGTGTACTCGACTCTGGTTAAAATTTGCTGGTGACATGACTTGCAGACGGAATGCGTTGGTTCCCGTCCCACGGTGCTCATCACCATTCCCGGTCCTGGCTGCACTATTACAGTTGCGGCGACTTGTGTTGGAGGTGGACCATAATGGCCTGGAGGACCGGGCGGTGGGCCGTGATAAGGGCCCGGTGGGCCATCATATGGCGGCGGGTTCAACGGTACGTTTGTTGTTTCGGGCATTGGTTCTGTTTCTGGAAAACAGATTTGGTTTGTGATCAGTCCGGTAAAATATTAGTGCTTTCTGGCATGGTGGATATGTTTGAGAACCTACTTAATGCACTAATAGACCAGAAGAAATTTTACCAGCTACTCTCTTTAGTATCTTGATTACCTACGTGCGAGTGACGTATGAAAGTCCACTCGCCAAATACTCTAGATATAAAGATAATCTAGTAGATAAATTCCCAATTAGATTTTCGAGATCCTAATATAACCATGTAAAAACAAGACCGGCGATGCCTGATATCTTCCGTCTCTGACCGCCGGTTTCTCGAAAATGTTTTAACATAATACTTAATTGATTACTAATTCACTACTTCACTATAACAATGCATCAAATTCATAGTAAAATAAAGTACAGATGTCTCTTTAAAAATATTGTTTTAAGTTTTTTTTAAAATAAGTATCTCTCTACTTTTGAACGAATGAAAACCTACATAAATGTCGTATTTAAAATTATTATTCACTATTATTATTATAAAGCTACTTACTTGTGGCGGTCATTATAATTACTTGATTTTATTAATAAATTATTAAAAACTAAAATTCACAAACACCGAGTTTTTAATATTTTGTCCCGGAACTGGCCACACTGTTTTCAATAGATGTCAGCTAGATAGTGGCATTTTACCGAAATGTTATTGATAAAATAGTAGATGATAAACACTCTGATAACGATAAAGTATCGATGCGACCATGACGCATCTGAACTGGGGAGCGATTCCGAAAATTTTAGCTGAAACTGAGGTTGAAACGCAACCACTAACGAACCGTTAATAAAGCCGCGGTGCGAAGCAATATTTACTTACCGCTTGAATAATAAAGGTATATCTTAGCAGACGCGGTCACGAGATGTCAGAATAAAAACAAATAGCTGCCACGTGCTGAAATGTGTTTAAAAACTACCAACACGGTAAAGTTATTATTGATTCTCACCGCGTTTTATTAACGGTTCCTTAGTAGTTGCGTTTCGGCTTAACATTTTTGCGGAATTGCCCCCTAAGCTACTAATAACTCGTCTTTATTAAGGATCGTAGACACTATACCGGTGGCACGCGTCGCTATATATCTTTACCATGTCTTATGCGACCGGCATTAATTTATCAACAATTTAAAAGGCAGTATTTAAAATTACCTACTCTTCTAGATATTAATTTACGAATCTAGAAAATATTTTAGAATATTGCGTCATAAATTCTACCAAAAGTATATTAGTCAAGGCTATAACAATTATTGGAAGACACTTACTCGTAGGTACTTATCTTTAGTAATAGTAGTAGAAGAATATTTTCTATTTTTAAGTTTTATCAATTCCTTGAGTTGTCTTGATCGTTCAACATTAGTCATAATACTAACATGAGGTAATCTAGCTGCAAGTTCTAAAGTTCTAATATTAACCGCAAGTTGTGCCCGAAAGGTGGCAGTAAGCTCACCCTATGGTTATAAAGCTGAAGAGTTTGTTTGAACGCGCTAATCTCAGGAACTACTGATCCGATTAAAAAACCTCTATTAGTGTTAAATAACCCATTAATCGAGGATACAGCAACCCGCCCCGGCTTCGCACGATTGCAACGCCGACGAAGTTGTGGGCGGCCGCTAGTTTGTCTGATCTTGTCTGAACAAACATACAGGCTGACAAAAATTCCAAAAAGTGTCGTTTAGGCTTCTAATAGCTCTTAATATGCTTCATAATATCTTTAATGCATTTCCAATGTACGTACAGACCAACTTGAGTTTCAGATTTATTGTAAGTTTAATTATGTTCTTTGGCACGCTCTAAAGCCTAAACGACTCATCGGATATGAGCTTGAGAGGTACCATTAACACTGGATAACATAAAAATGTTTCCATTGAGGCGTCGCCCACCACCGGGCCCTACACCCTCGGATCTGCCGACTCATGGCCACGAACACAAGACACTATAGTCGTAATGAGAAGCACCTAGCATGCAACCACAAATACATAGCTGCTAATCCGAAGACCAATTAAAATTTTTAATCGACATATGTTTCGCCAACACCCGTAGCATCATCAGGATTAGTTTTCCACGTCAGTTCTAACTACCGAACCATAAAAATGTTAACGCAGTGGGGTATTTTATTCTAATATCCTTCTATTATTTTTTATGTAAAATAATCTATACGCTCCTATCTCTATCTATCGTATTGCAATTGTTAGTTACTAACACATGTATCTAGTGATAGTATATCACACCTAGGTGATTTCCCCAGCAAAAAGATATATTACAGATTAATAAACTGTACCTGCTGCTACAAAGAATATGGTACCTATATTACTCATGTAGATAACATAAGCGATAAACAACACTATCTATATGAAAATATCCACGTAGCGCAGTTCAGCTGCAGCATCTGAGTCAGTAATACCTCAATCTGATCGATTCAGATTATCTGTGCTTTAATTTTTTGTGCGGTTTCTGGAGTTCGCTTGAAAAGTAAGTTTTTCTTAGTTTTGTTTATTTTATTTACCTACACTATTTTATTTATAGCTCCTCTAAACTCTTCTTTATTTATTGTAGCTTATTGTACACAATAAATAATAAGATTAGACGATCATTCGTGTCGCTAATACTCGCAGATACTCGTAACTTAATCAATTTAATCTGATGAAAGTTTGAGTGGAAGGTTTAAAAGTTAGACTCGGTATTTGGGACCGCAATATGATTCTAATATAAAGAAGGCATAAATATTTATGTAGGTGTAGAGATATTAAAAATCTCTAATCTGTAGAATTAAATTCCCAATATTCATTTTATAATTTTGCGACTTCTTACAGTTACACTAACAATACATTTTATCAACAAGACAGCTACATTATGCATTGATTTTTAAATAGTAGGTATATTTTTTCTTCATT
Source organism: Carposina sasakii (assembly GCA_014607495.2). Lineage (NCBI taxonomy): Eukaryota > Metazoa > Arthropoda > Insecta > Lepidoptera > Carposinidae > Carposina > Carposina sasakii. Next base: position 10,955,043 of record CP053154.1, read on the forward strand.
ACTATTTTCTAACAACTATCTCTACCAAAATGCTTTGTCCGAAATGACTGACTGGACAGAAATGGATTTTATAATATTGAAAAGAAAATAAATCTTGTATACCGTGAAGGCCGGTCGGTGGAAACGTACCTACCCGCTGATCGTAACAAGAGACCAAAAACTTAGATGGTGTGCTATTCGTATGACGTAGGCATGCGGTAAGAAAGGATTTCCAGAAATTCCCACGGGAACGGAAATTACGCGGGCGAAGTCATGGCCATCCACTAGTTATTACTGGACGGCTGCAAGTTATTTTATATGGAACAAGCTTTTATCCGAGTGGACTACAGATTAAGAATGCAAACCTGTTTTATAAATTATTTTAAGCGGTATTCTAATATAGGATAACCTTTCGAGGTTAAACACATTGTTGAATGCAAAAATGTTTGCAAGCAATGCCCGCTAATTTTATCTCTCGCGCCAATAAAACAACTTTTGGCACAAATCATGAAGGAAGAAGAAAAAGGAGGTGGACTAGCAACATAAGTATGTAGAATACAGTATTGCTATTACGATTGACGGATGGGTACAGTTCGTTACAATGAATATTTCTCGTGTACAGTTTCGTATCTAACAATTTTTTGTATGCAGTTACACAAATTATACTATAGCCATGCTCGTTAGTACACTGAGCAATTGGCACTAGAGTTCATAAGAAATATTTGATGAAACGCTCTCTACGTGGCAAACAAAAGTTACCCATACGAAGATTTCCCATAACATCATTATAATTTTATCGTTATTTATCACATTATAAGTTTAGACTATTGATATATAAAGTTAACCATTCGAAAGAAAAAATGCAATTCTATCAAGACTAATAATAAGCAACTGTTTTTGTTCACAGTGAAAAACAACATCGACGAACCCGATCCAATAAGAACTACAGCCCACCCCCCAACGTATCAAGATGCGTATGGAGCTGGACCTTATCCAAATGATCCACCACCGCCAAACCCCCCAGGCCAACCTGGTCCAATGCACCAACAACCATACCCCCCTGGACCGTACGTGCAAGTAGTTGGCGTGCCCCAACCAGGGTTTGTCGTTGGTCAAACGGTATACACCGTGCCGCCAACAGTCATTGGAGTCCCGCAAGTTGGACGAGAGCCTTCGACGATGGTGTGTCGATCATGTAACCATAACATAACCACAAGGGTTACCTACAACAGTTCTACGAAAACTCATATATTCGCAGCTATATTATGCATGTTTTTGTAAGTAATTTTTAATAGACCATTTTATTAATGTCACAAACTATATGTTTAGTAGACAGAGCGACAGAGAGTCTCCAGGCCAACTGGCAGTAATCTCACTTAGATCTGCAGTAAATCACCGGTCTACTGGTGATCTACTACTGCTTCTTGATCTAGTATTTAACCCGATACGCGAATTGTTGATTTTCCGACCCAGTATAGATTTGAATAGACCACAGAGTAAATAATAGTTCAGTGAGTCCACTTTACTAGAGGACCTAGGGGATGGTCATTAACTTTTATAGCTAGATTGTTTCCATTGCAAAACGGCATCAGCAGTCGCTTGACAAAATTCGCCTAGGATGATGAGATGAGATGTTTGGGCAAGACCTTTGCAAAGATTTATAATTGAAATGATGATGAGTTGAGACTTATCGTCAATATTATGGTTACAAATTTTAAAGGAACTATTTGTTTATTTTCAGGTGTTGTGGATGTATCCCGTACTTAATGGATTCCTGCAAGAATGCTGACCACTACTGCCCCAACTGCAATGCTTATATTGGTACCAATGGAAATGGAGTTTTCTAGTATCAGATTATAAAGTTTAATTATTATTTTTGATGCTTAAAACTTCAATTTACGTACTGTAATATAACTACTATATGTAATTTGTATAAATAACATTGCATAAGTGACTTCATTCTAAATACAAGAGTGTTTAAAAATATAAGCCATCTATGATCTATGTTAGACAATGTAGAGCTTTGCATTGCATGGGTCTAAGTTAAAGAGTTTTAAAATTATCATTATCTTCTACTACTTTACTTTTAAATGGGTTTAAGAATTTGGCTTGGGATAATATTGAAAATCTTTCAAAGTGACCTTTGGAATGTTAAAATTAATGAGTTTACCTATATAACTATAATGTTATCTCCTTTGATTTTTGACAAAAATGAAAAGATGATAGCTGAGCGAAAGTAACTTATACGACAAATACTATTATTAGGTATTTGGTTCAAATACTGCTAATAATTTTTATGTTCATTAACGTATTATCAAGAGCTTTACTCGTTATCTATTGTAATGTATTGTGTTAGTAGTGTGTGTAAACAAATAAAAAATAAACGTACTTGATGAATAATCAAATTAATATCGGATGGATTGATATAATATATGAAATTCTTTGTTAAACATTATTTTCTTCAAAGCTAGATTAGATGAATTTATAGAATAATTATTCAAGCAGACTTAGATAAAAAGCCTTTATCATAGGATTTATTGTTTAGTACATACATACATTATAATAAGAATACTATCTAACTTCCTATCTATATTTATTTCACTGAAGATTAGTAATATTAATATCCTGTCAATTCTATCATGACAAATGTATTTCTATTATTAATTGTTATCATTATCACGAATTTTGAATGACTTAGAAACAAACTTGCTTTAGAGAAAATGGCGGGGCAAAACCATCAATTTTTATTTTAATCCTAAGATATTCTTAGAAAGAATGGTACTTACTATCTTTTCCAGCAGAAAACAATCTTAGAAGGCATATAATATATTTCACGGTCCAATGTAATACGATTAGGAAGCTTTTATTTAGCGCGTTCATAAAATATCGTGATGAATATGAAAGGACGTTACTTTGTCTAAGTACTCGTACATGAATTTAGTAAGTGCGAGATATTTCACATATAAACATCAAATTCATAGAGCTTGTAACAACTAGACAAAGTAAGTGTATTAGAATAGACACTCGTTCTCAAGCTAAGACTGAATGAATTTTTCCCAAAAGAAAACATACATACACTTACATGTCTAGTTATTACATACCTTTGTGAATTTGACGGCTGATTGTTGTAGTCGGTAGTGGCCCTGCCTGCGACACCATAGGTCCTGGGTTCGAATCCCGGTAGGTGCAAACAATGATGTGATGAATATCGATGTTTGTTTCCGAGTCATGGATGTTTATATACTTATCTATGTATTTATATACCGTGGCTTAGTACCCACGACACAAGACCTCAGGGATCTTAGTATGGGACTAGGTCAATGTGGTGTGAAGTGTGTGAATATTTATTTATTTATTATTAATTCGTCGCGTAAATTTAAGACATCTCACTCTCACCATGTTCAATGAACATGAACATTGTTCATGCTACGTGCGCAGCTTACAGCAATACAGGGTCACTTTAAAGGCTCGAGCACACCGGATGCGTATGCGTGCACGTAAGCGTAGATGTACACGTACCTCTGACGCATCCGGTGTGCTCGAGCCTTAAAGCCTTAAACCTCTGAGTTGTAATGTATGGAACTGTATAGGCACGGGCATACCGGATGCGTTTACGTAGACGTAAGCATAGACGTCAAGATGTGACAGTTCTATACATTAAACTCAGAGGTACGTGTATGTCTACGCATACGTGCACGCATACGCATCCGGTGTGCTCGAGCCTGCAATCAATGCCGATAAGCAAATAGATTAACACCAAGTGCATAATGATATTTGCTACAGTAATTGCTATCAGGCATTAAGGACTGAGTTGAGTCTTACATACATATATACCTATACACGGCTATGTTGCCAAAAATGGGGAACCCAGAAATGCGGATCACGAATGAAATTCTATAGCCACATTTATCATAGCAGGTACAGATGTGAAATATCAGTGACAAGTTCCTAGAGCATCGCCCCTAAATTCCTTAAGTTTAGTTCTTCAAAGAAAGAAAATTCCAGTGTATCATTCAATAATTTTCCAATAACTTTTATCCTCACCTAAGAATAAGTTCAATCTATCTATCGTTACTTCAGCGTTGGTGTACCTTATCCATTAGTATCCATCACTTACCTAGACAAAAGTTCAGATTAAAAAGTTTCGCCTGTTTCCCTATACGTTTCTCTTCGTTTCCCTTGTGATTTAATACATCAATGAACACGATGCCAAGAAATGGAAGGTGGAAATCACTGGAAAACGTATAGTGTACATAGAAAATTTTACCTTTAAGTCATTCTAATAATTATATTTTACATACGTACATACATATGATCACGCCTTTATCCCTATTATATTTTGTCTCAATAATGAGTTGGTTTACGTAGAAAAGTCACATACCTGCGGGCTCTAACGCCTAACTAATCATTGGTCTTAGTAAATAGGTGGCTGGAGTTGAAACATACGCCTAAGGTGCTATTAAGCGGTAAGGTAAGAGAAGGATAGGGTTGACCCACTGTTTGTATAGTCTGCCAAAACATTATCGCTTCTAAGCTTTCTACATAACCTTAGATACCGTATAAATTAACCGTATTATAAACAGGGGGTAAGTTTTCTCGAACCGATACTCTAGCTTGGTATTAGTTAAAGTAGAGGTGAAACAGTTGAACTACATTATTTATTTTAGATACGCAAGTAAATTCTGTTTATTTAGGTGGAGATTAACCAATCATATTCTGTAGTTAAACTAAAGAACAAACAAGTACAAAAGCGCCTTAAAGTCAAGTTCACATTAGTAAAAAAATACAAAAAAATACCTGAAAATAAAAAACATGGCAACCCTAAAACGTCAAAGCCAAAATCGTCGTTCCAATCTAGTTGGGATCGTGGGCACGAATTTCATAAGTGCTCAGCTACTAATGGCTGGCAACATTAACTCCTAAGATTCCCCTAGGGGACAGGTTTAGACACCCTTTAGGGAATTTGCATACAATATTGAAACCACTAAATTACACGCATACATTAGTTGGACTTGGTGACTTCATGATATTAGGTAGGAGTAGAATTACAGGCTCTTCCAAAAGGAAAATATTATGTATATTCCTTATATTATACAGGGTGTAACAAAAAGGGTATGTTAAGCGAAAAGCTATTAAAATAGCCCACTATACAAAACCTATTCCCAAAATTCGAGAGTCGAAATCAGATGTTTATTTTTCTAGTTAGTATGGAGAATTCCTAAACAACTCAGGAATGTTCATTCATTTTGTTACACCCTGTGTATGTTAAGTGAAAAGCTATGTAAATTGCCCACTATAGAGAACGTGTTTCCAAAATTTGAGAATCGAAATCAGATGTTTAATTTTCAAGATTGTATGAACAACTGAGTTGTGTAGGAATTCTCTAGACTATCTGGAAAAATAAACATGTGATTTCGAGTCTGAAATTTTGTGGATAGGTTCCTTGTAGTGGGCAATTTACATTACTTTTCGCTTAACATACCCTTTCTGTTACACCCTGTATATTGTGTCTTTCACGCGAAAACTTCTGAACAGAGTTTGATGAAATTTAACAGTGATATAGTTTATATGCATTATGCATCAGACCTATGTGACATGCCTACATAGGCTATATAATAATGTAGAGTTCACGCGAAACATGTCGTGGACATCCGCTAGTTAATCATAAACATATACATACATAATATATAAGGAACTACAGGACTATAAATGAGATCTTACAAGCAAGGTATGTAAGAGATCAGTGACAGGTCATCGCCTGAGAGAACGCGCCTCTGAGTTCTTTAGTCGACTCTTACGACATACACGGAAGGAAATGGTGTGAAGCGATGCATCAACACAGACAAAATTCATAAATCTTGAAATAAAATAATATATCCGTATATGTACCAACATACCGGTCGAGAAGTAATTTTTCACATGTTGGCATCATAAAAACGGCTGTTTTTCAGCATTTGTGCGGTAGCGGCCACGCTGTGTCAGGAAACCATTACCCCATTGAAAAAAGACATTATACCATAAGTAATTAGTTTATAATTTTTACTCACCTCAGAATAATCCAAAATAATCGTCTAACACATAAGTTACATTAAGTACTTACTGATTTGTAAAATCGTGAATATTACTGATAATATCGCAGATTACAAATTTATCATTTCTGATAAAGTTTGTCCCATTCATATTGGTCATTTTAAAAAGAGATAGAATGATTTACAAACACTATCGTATTTCAAGCTAAGATTATGTACACAAAATATACCTATACCTACAATACCTAGGTTTTAATTTGTAATTCAAAATTGATTCCGAAAAACTATAGGTATACGAAGAAGGAAAGGTACTATTCAGACAAATATAGTTATTAACCTACCAACATCCGTCAGATATAAGATCCTATCTAAAGAATAAAGTTTATTCTGTCTCTATTTTGATCAAGTTTCATAGAAAGACAGTTCGGACAATTCAGTACCTATCTGACCGTTCGGAAATCAGTCTTTAAGATAAAAACGCAGGCTATGTTTTTATTAATAAAGTTTATTCTGTCTCTATTTTGATCAAGTTTTATAGAAAGACAGTTCGGACAATTCAGTACCTATCTGACCGTTCGGAAATCAGTCTTTAGGATAAAAACGCAGGCTATGTTTTTATTTATAGGGCAATCTTAGTGCTAATAAATATCTTCTAGACCTATAAAGTAGGCATTACCAAAAGCCAGCATACTAGAAACCTGTAATATGCTATTAGTAACGATATATCGTTCGTTTATGTAGGTAGGTACACCAATTTGCTGGCTGTGAGATTGGTAATAGAGATTTCTATCAGCAAATCAATTAGTTAATATTGGTACCAAAAGGGCTCGCAAGGAAACATACAAAGCCCTGTGCCATGTGTTTACCCACTTCCAACCAATCACCTAATTGTAACGTAGGTAGGTTTACTAAATATCTATGTAAGCTGCTGCATGAACAGGATTATTTATCGTTTGTTTGTACACAACCAAAAGTTTATGTATAGTTGATTGGATTACACACATTTAATAAATAAATAATAAATAATAATAATAAATATTCACACACTTCACAACACATTGACTTAGTCCCACACTAAGATCCCTAAGGTCTTGTGTCGTGGGTACTAAGCAACGGTATATAAATACATAGATAAGATAAGTATATAAACATCCATGACTCGGAAACAAACATCGATATTCATCACATCAATGTTTGCACCTACCGGGATTCGAACCCAGGACCTATGGCGTCGCAGGCAGGGCCACTACACCAATCGGCCGTCATTTGCAGTAAAATATGTTTAAATATTTCTAAAAACTATCGGATTAGGTAATCATTATCTTTGACCAGAATGTTAACTAATATATGTCGCCACATTACCTGAGAATATCCAAATGCATACATAACGTATTTATAAAAAGTTAGTTCAATAATTTTAACATTCCTGGTTGCTAATATATTGTAATATTTCATTTATATTACAATATTAAACTCCATCACGTTATTTAAAGAAACTGCTGAATAAATAACGAAGGCTTCCTATGGAGGAAATCTCTCTCTCGCTCTACAAATTCGGTTTTGTCGTTATCTTCTATCTTAATCTAAGCCCTCAAAACATATATTTTTAAATCATCTTTCCTAAAAAACAAGATAATAAACATATCGAAATTATTAGCTCTTATATAATCTTCTGTACCTAATCCTACCGGTACAAGTGTAATAAAATACCCTTCCAAAATGTTCCCTTTCCCCTCAAACCAACCAGGCAGGAACACAAGCCAACAGCAAGGGTACCCCTGTTTGACTCCTCATTTAAGTATAACAATTCACTTGACAATCAACACATGGGTGGAAAGTTTAATGGATCTTTAGCTAAAGACATACTACAACATTTATTAGATGTTGTTAATGTTATAGTAAAAAGCTCTTGGAATGTGGTAAAAACCTCGTGAGCCATTTGATTATAAGTGAAATATTGCTTTTACGAAGAGATAGGAGATATCACGGATCTACTTTTGCGATGGTCCTACACTCCTATCAACGTTGGCTCTTGCCATAGATAAAGCTGTATTCCCAAGATGGGGTATCCAGAACTGTAAGATCGGTGATAAAATACTAGCTCATTGCCTGAAAGAATACCCATAAATTACTAGTCGACTCTTATAATATACAAGGAAGGAGTTGATGTATTAGTTAGTTTCTGTAATATAATAATAATAATTTATTTCAGAAAAATAATTCCATAATCACATTTAATACATATGCAGATTAATAATAATAATGAATAATAATAAATAATAATAACTAATAAATATAACTTAGGTGATGCAATATTCGTCATTTTTACCGACAGTATGTATAACAATTTACCTGTTTATCTCACACATGACCCGAGGCCGGGCACCGTTTATTTGACAGTTATTTATAATTGAGTACCTAAAATTAACATTTCAAAAGTGACTCCAGCGTAATTTATTGTAGCACTTAAGGAAGAGCATTCCATCTTACAATCTTCATTTACATTATAAAGTTACAAAGACGTAATTAATATGCAATTAAATTGTTTTTTAGGAAAGCTGAAATTTACTGTACACATGTATATACAAATCCATAACGGTTTGTTATTTATACTACTTTTAGAGCGACACAAAAAATCAGAAGCACCTACCTCATAAATAATACAAACAAAATAATGTATCACACTCAATAACAGCAAGCTTGCAGCGAATCGATAAAATCAAACCTGAAAAATCGAATGAGCACTCAATCGATCGTACCACCATCGAGTGGGCAGTATCGATAGGAGGCGAGGCGGAAGTGACGCGGCGGGACAATAACCGCGGCGCCCTCACACAGCTTCCGCTACGAGCAGGTACCGACAACGATAATCTTTGACGTACCTAATTTCCAAATTGGAACAGAAAAAATGTGGAGCAGAATATACGTAAAGAAATTATGGTAAATACTAGGATCTACGCCCTTATCCATCGCCTTCGTTTAAGTAACTAGCCAAAATATTTTATTTTCTTATGCATAGGTAGGTACATGATGATTCTAGAGAAAGGTCAGGTCAAGAGTACCCTAAACTGAAGAGCGTGCATGAAGAATAATCAGTAGATGAAGCAAAATAGGTGTGTCAGGACCGTAGCAAGTGGAGATCCGTGATCTCTGCCTACCCTTCCGGGAAAGAGGCATGATTTTATGTATGTATCATGATAACTTGATTAATTTTAATCTTTTACCTTTAATTTTTTCACTATGAAATATATGGTTTCTCCACGGCTTTCTGTAGTTTATCACCCTCATAGCTTAGTGTAGTGACCCCAACGGCTCCTTAAGCAGTCGCCAAGTAACGCGCGGCACCTGGTGCATGCACCATAAGCAAACCCTCACGTCACCCCCAAGTGTACTTTACTGATATTATCTTAAGAACCAAAATCAAATGATCATTGGGAAGCTTCGAGGTTTTAGGCTGTACCTCAATGTAATGAAACGTAAATATCATTAGGTTGAGGGTATTAAGTACGAAATAAGAAGCATCACAGAATCTAAAGCTCGTATAGTGGTACTCGTTACTATACGAAAGTGGTAGGTTAAGGTATATATTTCTTTCGTTCCAATCTAATATTGGAACAGTACTTACTAAAATTCGATAATATAGACGTTTCGATTCGAGATTACATTCATAAAATAACATTGTGATCCTTATTTTACGTCTTATGATGGAAATGCTCTCCTTACTTACGCTATGTGCTTGTGTTGAATTGAAATACGTTACACCTTTTTAAAAGCTTGATGTAGGTCCGTTTTAGAATCTTTATTCACAATGAGTTAGACTATAGCAATAGTACCGCCATCCAACTTTCTTAACTGGCCACAGACTTAGCCTAACCCGTGGTAGAGTCGCCATTGTTTATTTATTATTCCTGCGATATAAAACGTCAGCATTAGTACCAGTTTTTGACCACCGGTTAAAATAGGTTGGGTGCATTGTAAATCCTGCCAATATTTATGGCATACGCCTTCCACCATATCTCGGTACTTCCACTAACTTCCACAACATTGAACGGCCATAACCGAAAAAGAAAAGGACGGGATAATGTTCAAAACGGCAACATATTATACCACTAGTGGACGCCCGCGGCTCCGTCCGCGTGGACTGAAGAAAAAACAAAATGTCGAAATTATCCGTGATAAAAACATTTTCCCAGGATAAAAAGTAGCCTATATATTAAGTGGGACCTGTCAAAATTCATTCCTGAAAACTGCATAGAAATCGTTTCAGCCGTTTCTGAGATTAGCGTACACAAAACCGACAAACAGACAAAAATACCAAAAATCATTATTTTGGGTACTATTGCGTTTATAAAGGTGTCCTATAATATTTTTTCTCATATATCTTACATGTACAGACAGCGATCCGTTACATTTTTATTATATGTATAGAAGATGATATACGTATACATACTCACGGCTATGTTCCTGAATTGGGGTAGCCAGAACTGTAGGATCATAAAGGAGATCCCAGAACCTCGTTTAGCATAGCAGGAATAGACGTAAATGATCAGTGACTAGTTGCTAGCTTATCGTCTGAAAGAATTCCCGAGTTCCTTAGTCGACTCTTACGACATGCACGGAAAGAGATGCGCCCCGCATCAGCACAAGAACTATAGGATATTATGCTACTAAAAGCGTTTTTGCTTGCTCTTAAAACAAACAGCTTTATATTTATAATTAGGTATCATTATTAATAAACGCGATGATAGCTCAATGGGTTAGACTTGCGATAGGGTCGATCCCAGTCACCACTGAAATTATTTCATGAACGGATTTTAATGTTGTAATATTGTCATTTAACTATTCCTATTGGTTACATCATAATTTATGCCATAAGGTAAAATGTGGGCACCCTAAGTAGACCAGGCGCATGGCGGCAGACGATCATCGCAGAGGCGAAGAAAGTAGGGAAAGGTGCAGAATTATGGAGGCTCTCGGCCCCATCTAGAAATATAAAAATATTGTTCCTAGGAACGTAAGTAAGTCAGTTGTATCTATATACCACATTTTCATGTATGTATAGTACAATTTTGATGCGTTATATATAGCACCATTCATGTCTACAGTTTCGACAGTCTAGTCGAAATGAGCGTATTTCATATAACTTGCGGTGTGCGTCCGGCATTGTATCCAAAATGCCCTAAAGCTGACCGAACTACACTCTAATTAGCCGATCCTGGGTATTCCACACACGTATCTCCATATACCAATTTACCTCCCCTACGGTACGAATAGAGTTGGTTATTTGCAATTTCAAATATTACCTACATTTAATCAATATGCAGGTGAATGCTACGAGATTTTCGCGTTCAAATTGTAATAAAAATATTTCAAATCGACAGTTTAAATTAATACAATTCAAAACAAGGAAGTACTTTATCCAACTTTAATTAATTTATGTAAATTATTTAAATAATACATACATATAATCACACCTTTATCCCTTACGGGGTAGGCAGAGCACCAAGTGACAGGTAGTCAACCATCGCCTACAAAACACCAAGACCCTCTTGTCCCTCTACTGAGTTGTACAGTGTGCCCGGGAAGAGAAACAGCTGTAGTATTATACGTTTTTATTACACTTCCAGAGCAGCATAGAAGAACATCGAAAGATATTTCATCTTCTTCTTTTATTATTTCTTCTTGTATTATTTATTGTACATACAAACATTGGACAATATAGTGACTTAAAATAGTTGCAAAGAGAAAATTTTGTAGCTTTCTCTAGGCGTTTAGCTAGCAACTTGTCACTGATATTTTACATTTAACGCCGCTATGCTGAAAGCGGCTGTGTAATCTCCTGAGTGATCCTGTAATTCTTGCTACCTCTGTTTGGAAACACAGTCGTATGCATATATATAGAACGGATGGACGAAGAATGCATCATATGCCATGAATTAAGACTGAACCTCAAATCTAAAATTATGCTAAAATTTTAGTGCCCAGGATGCAATATCCTGTATGTAATAAAAACATAAACAAGCGCAGTTCTCTCAGCTCAGTTTGTATTCCGTACCGACTAGATCAGAAAGATACGAAGCGGCTTCAATCATACCGTCATTGTGGTTGAAGATATATATTTTTTTACTAAACTATCAAAAACAAAATTAAAGTATTATACCTAGCAAAATTGCGATTATTCTGAACCTGACCCGAAATCCTAACCCGGTTGCGGGTATAGAGAGGTTTATCTCTCTTTCTTCGTGCATTCTTCTTCGCGTTTACGTAAACTATTCAACCAATCACGTACGTACCAGTTAGTGCCGTTGTTTTCACTTTTATCACCACGTCACAGTGTGATTGGTTGGCTGCTTTACGTAAACGCGAACAATTTCAAAACGAAAACTTGCGCTAAGCCCTCATAGGGGTTAACTATTCAACTGATCACGAAGTACCATTGTTCATATTTTATTCGTCACTTAAACGTCATCACGATTGATTGATTAGCTGATTTACGTTAACGCGAACGATTTCGAATAGCAAATTCACTCTTAGCATACACAACGGTGTTAAAGAAGCCAGCGGTAGATGCAACGTGACGCGACGTTTCCATTTGTAGAACGCAGGATTTTAAAGTGTCTAAGCTAGTAATTGCTCTGCCAGATTCCGACTGAATTTTTAAGCTAGTACCTGTTGTGGTTTCCTTGTTTGAGCTTTGTTGCTTGAAAATACTAGGAGAGTTTTGGTGAAAGTCGGTTACGTACTCGCAGATAATAATGTTTTTCATATTTGGTTCGGATTTATCTTTCTCGGTTAATGTGTAAATCGTCAGTTACTTAAGTTTTCTAAAACCTATGTACTCGTAAGTTCATAAATGCTTGCCTCACCCATCATACATAACCGTGCATTTTTAAGTACCAAGTAGATTCTATTGTTGCCAGTTTTTGCACAAAATGGACTATAGAAAATAACAAAAGTCCAAACCTTTTATGCAATAAAAGTATGAACATAACTACGCTATAGGATGTACAATTTTAATTAACGTCGCACATACGAGGTTTAATGAAACTTTTCATACAGGTCATCCCTTTGGGATGTTATTTCAATTACATTGAAATTAATCCGCAGGCTTAGAACTGTACAGGGAGGCTTAATTTTTTTATATTTGTTACTCGTGATGAGTCCTCTGAACAAGAGGAAGGAATTAATTTTATAACTTTACAGCACAAAGTTCTACTTGGAAATACCCCAATAATTAAAGCTGATAAGACAGCTTTTTTCCAGAGGTCTACGATGCTATTTTCTAGTTCTCAGCGGGTCTATGATATATATATACCTTATATAATTTACCTATCACTTTGTCACTTTTTGTAAAATTGGCTAGAGATGCGGTAGTAAGCTCACCTAGCACATGAGTCTTTATAGTTTATAGGTAAAAAGTAGGTTCGTAATTTGCCTACTTCTGCTTAACTCTTTAGGGATAATTTTCATGACAATGTATGCATCTTCCACTGCTATGAATGTGTCATAGACAATTTACAAAATCATTCGGTCATAAAGTCCTCTAACGACACGTGATCATACATCTCATGTCCCTCTTCCTTTGATCTACTCCCTCGGATGTTTGTCTGTTTGTCTCTAAGCTCCATCTAATTGCAACACTCGTTAGTTTTGGATTATTTACAGAGCACGATTTAATCAATGGCCTCCCTTTTAAAAGGACATTCATCAAACAAATGCTTAATGGTTTCGATTTAAACTACTCGTAATGACTGATTCGGTTTTTCTATTGGATTATTTTAATAGGACTTTTTTTTTAATTTCTTTGGTCTTGTTCCATTACATACTTTTATTTATATAGAGTTTATTATTGTAACGGAAGAAATAACTACCTAAGGGCATGAACGTATAAAGAATAACGGACAGAGTGTTGTGACTACACAGAGTGAAGCATTCATAGTAAGCTCGGCAACGATATTCCACGGAGTAGGGATGTGTATTTATACACGTTATCCACCCACACATACAAACCATAGTAAGGCGTCTACTGGAAAATAGGCACACATGCCCAACGCGCCGCCTTTTCGGTGCTTCAATCTGTGCAGTGCATTACGTCCGTTGTTCTTTATACGTTCATGCCTAAGGGTAGTATGAGGCGGATGTTTCTCATGTACATACACAGTTACACATACATATACACAGGGATCTATTCCCAAGAATGGGGTAGCCAGAACTGCACGGTCGTGGAGGAGATCCTATAGTCACCTATATCACAGCGGGGTTATACATATGTTTAAGATCAGTGACAAGTTGCTGGCCGAGCGCTTCAGAGAACGCCCCTAAATTCCTCAGTCGACTCTTACCACAACCACAGAAGGATATGCAGCTGGTGTATCCTAATGCATCCCCGCATCAGCACAGGACTTCCCATGTGTCTAAAAGTTTATGTACTTTCCTGTTGTGGTACTCCGGGGGTTACAGTTTTAACAACGCAAAACCTATTTCACACAACACGGTGTTATCGAAGCTGATCCAGTTTAGCGGTTTACGGTTGCTTTCGACGGCCTGTTATTGTCAAATATTAATATAGAGGCAGCTCGTTTAGTAGGTAAAGTGTCATTGTTTAATAATAAGGTTTTTATTTATTTATTTATTTACACGGACTTAACGGCATTACAGTAATACCAAGGTACCGTCAAGTTTATAGGTAAAATAAAATAAAAAGTAGACAAAACGAACAAACAGAAAAACAGTAGATAGATATATAAATGTAGTAGGTAAATATAAAAAAAAACAGTGATAAAAAATAATAATAATAATAAAAACACGAATTAATACATAATTGAGCTAATCCGCACACTATCGGTCATCTCGCAAAATCTCATACACTCTGCACAAACACTCCTCCATCTATCAGCAAACAAATCACACTCCGGTGCTGACGTCAGAAGCGCATTCAGCAGGGTCAGAGCACGAACTAATGGAGAGTTCCTATGCGACACCGTGCGCGCCTGAGGAGCAGCTAGGAGGTGACGGCTGCGGGGTCTGAGAGAGTATTTGGGCACATCAGGGACAGACAGTCTCACCAGCTGGACCACAAGCTCAGGGATGTCGCAGGTGCCACGCAGGGCACGGCTTTTGTCATCAGGTTTTTGTCGAGCGTTTCATTTGCCGTGGTTTGAGTTGATTCCTCCAGATCCGGGTGTTCATTTTTGTGACTCCGTAATCCTGTTAAGCAAATCGCGGAATTCCGACATGGGTCCGGATTACATTAACCGGATGACACTTTCTTTTCCCCTTTTTAATTGCTGTTAATTGCCACCAGTTTAGGTTCTAGGAAAAACAATGGTATTTTTATTTGTAAAATGTGTTTGTGGATTAAAACAATACTAATATAGATTATACGATTGATATTACCAGGTGAGATATATAAGTTTTCGTCTTTCCTCCTGAAAATTCCTCAAACAGCGCTCAAAACTTTATAACAAAATACGCGAGGCACCAAAATTCTAAGTCACTCTAACAAGAGAAACTTCGATCTAGTCGCTAACAAGTCTGCACTCGCGCCACCTCTAAAGGACTTTGGGCTGTATAACTGATATATAAGGGTGAACTGCGAGCTTTATAAAGTTCTAAGCCAGCGTTGTTAGGGTTCCGAATATCATAATCGGCTTAGTTTGCCGGTACGACTCAATAGGACTAAATACCGGTAAATGAGAGGACTCTAGCTTTAGACATGGACTCGACGAATGCTTGCGAATTGTTAGAACAAGTCGTTAATTGTACGTAGGTTGGTATTTACCGGGAAATTAACTGAACTGAGTGCATTTTATATTTTGAGTACTAGAAAGCATTTTACACGGTGTAGTGCGTTTTGATATGCCGTCGAAAGAGGCATGCCTCCTTTATCTAGAGAGAAAGCAATGAAGCTGTTATTTGCGGTCTTTAGTACGTGGAATTAAAATAATGATTGATACCTGGTATTAGTATTATCCAAAATAAAATATAAGTAGTAAAAAATACCTATTGTTCTATTGCCTTTAGTCTATAATTTTGGGATGGTTCCTATTATTATTACAGAAACTATAGAAATAAGAAAGTGTCAAAAAGATTACAGGTATCATAAACACAAACACATTCAATGCCGTTTCATTTGCTCTTTCTCATCTGCGCGCTTCAACACCTAAACCCATGCAAAGTGAAGCAGGTACACACAGCGTGCAAACATCGAGCCACCTACCAAAGTTTGTGCACTGAAATTCCGTTGTCTATCCTATAAGCCGTAGTGCATTATCATCGATCGGCAGTCTGCCAGACTCGAGGCTTCGACAATAAAAGTTAAGTGCACGTCCTCCCTACCCCTAATCTTAACATTTACGTGAGGTATTAAGAATTTAGGAGCATCACAGCAACCCTCGTCATCGATTCAGTACAGTTTTATAACCTTGTCTTGAGAGAATGTTGTTACGGATTTTCATTGTGATACTGGATTGTTTGTTGTTTTTATAGGTGGGTTTATTAAGTGTAGGATAGTTTTTTATGTTTAATGATTCTCGATAAAGTAATTCCCACTGGACTAAAAAGTAGGCTTATATTTTAAAAATAATGATCTCCCTGATAGTCGCTTCCCTCATATCAGTGATATTATTTAAGGATTATTTTCCGCAATATCACTAATTTTTACACGATTTTGTTATGCATAATTAATTAATTTGGTTATTTTAAAATATAACGATAAAGTGCTGCGCACTAAGTACCAACTGTTGACACTGTAAACTTACACAACCGAAAAACATTATAAAAATTACAGTTAACAGATGTCAATGTAAATAAATTAACAGCGGAGCCAACAAAATAGATAGAAAATTGTCGGCACAAACACAGAATATGCATACTTTTTCCCTTTTTAATGTGTCTGCCTCCCTCGATAAATTGTGACCTTTGTTAGGGGACGAAACGGCTCATGTTTATGGTCCTAATCTCGCCTAGTGTACAATTCTAAGTGAAAATATTTCCAAGCTCTGTGCTTATTTCGCGCGAAATATATGTTTACCTGGGACTGTAGAGAATTATTTTTCCTGTCAGTTTTATAACATGCTCGAGGAAATGTGTTAGCTTTTTACTAAGAAAACGAAATTATGGTGTCAGACTTTTGTACATTTTGGAGGCACCTATTGGGTCATAGCTCGTGTTATTTTCATCATTTTGATAACAGAACCTATATCGGTAGATAGAACTAACATGGAAAACTAATCCTGATGATGCCACGGGTGTTGGCGAAACATATGTCGATTAAAATTTTAATTGGTTTTCGGATTAGCAGCTATGTATTTATGGTTGCATACTAGGTGCTTGGATCTGGCTTCTCGTTGCGACTGTAGTGTCTTGTGTTCGTGATCATGAGTAGGCAGATCCGAGGGTCAGCGGAGGGTATAGGGCCCGGTGGCGGGCGATCCCTCAATAGATATCTAAGTACAGCACATCTATGGAAATACAAATGTTTTTATTTTATTTGTCATTCTAAACCAAACCCTTCTCACTAGCAGTAAAAACAAGAGCAATTCGGCCACCAACAGCCGCAGTCCCGGCATGTTCAGTTAACTGAATGATTCGCTATAAACGCAGCCCACACCTAAAGGAGGAACAATAGGAGATGCGATATTCAATGTGGACTCGCAACTGAAAATGATACGCAGGTCATTTAGCAGCACACAATATGAACGCCCCTTTAGCAAAAGTAATGCGAAAGTAAGTAAATAGCTTGTAAGATTCACATGACTTTACAAAATAAAGAATTCAATGTTCTTCAGACTCTACATAGCATACCGTGTAATTGTATCAATTTTTCAGCGACAACTCCCGAATTCGATTATAGCCAACTGCAGTTGAGAAACCAGATCCAAGCACCTAGCATGCAATACGTATACAGGGTGTAACAGAAAGGGTATGTTAAGTGAAAAGCTATGTGAACAGCCTTCAATAGAGAACCTATTTTCAAAATTTAAGACTCGAAATCACATGTTTATTTTTCGAGATTGTATGAACATTCCTGAGTTTTTTAGGAATTCTCCGTACTATCTGGAAAAATAAACATGTGATTTCAAATCTGAAATTTTGTGGATAGGTTCCTTTTAGTGAGCTATTGACATACCTTTTCGCTTAACATACCCTTTTTGTTACACCCGGTATAGCTGCTACTCCTAAAACACCTCTTCTGTGATCTTCATACGCGAACCCACACGACAGGTACACTATGTAGCTTGTCTGTTTATCCAGTGACGGGTGTATTAATTTAATGGAACACGCTACCCTTTTAGTTTGTATGTAGTTTTATCAGAAAAGCTTTATTGTGAGTATATTTTGTAGGGATAGTAGATTTTTACAATTTTTGGCGATGATGTCTGGTAGTAAAAATCTATACACTGGTAAAGTTTGGAATAGATCGGAAAAAATTGGGGTAATTTTTCAACATAAATAATTACTATTTTGATGCATATTTGAGTGGGCCCTGGGAAGGTATTAAAACATAATTGGTACCCAGTAGGTTGCGCTGCAAACGAGCTCGAAGCGACCCTACAAACATATTTAAACCCTTTGTTCTTTCACCAGTGATTGTTTTTTCTTCCCAACGTCGTTCACTATTTCGGGATTATTATACATATATCCCAAAGACTAAGCCACCTAAGTTCGTCGAAGACACAGCAAAGCTGAGTGCAGTAAGCCAGGTCTGATCCCTAGCTCACGTAGCTCTTAACTCTGGCTTAATTAGAAGCTAGCTATTTTGCACTGCAACTGGAATTTCAAGTGACTCTCGTATATGGGACTTAAAAACATGCCGGAATATTTAAGTATTTTATAGTGTGCGTGACGTGTTAGGATAGTGGCCGGACTTAGTTTGAAAAATAAGACATTAAATGCAGCTGTATATTCACAATCTCCTTGGCAGAGTGGACTACTGGAGCTCTTGATTGGTGTACCGCAGGAAGGGAAACCAGGGCAGCAATTCGGCAAGCGATTATACTGACTAGCTCGATGTTAGTCAGTGGGGAAAGTATATGATGCTTTTATGGAATAAATTTTAGTACAAATATAATTTTGGATGGATTATCTGCATGAAAATTTAGCAGATTTTAGTTCTCGACCCGTTATAATAGTCATTTTAAGCTATTGGTTTGCATTGTAAATAGAGCAAGACATTTTGATATTACCTCTACAAGTTATTATGAATAAAATTGGTTCCAATAATGATTTTTTTTTTATAGGTGATGGGCTAGTTATCGTTAATCAATCTAAAATAGGTTTAATAACGTTGATTAGAAATGACCACTACCATGGGAATTATTTTTTTTATTGACACCATAAATTAATCCAAGATTTTCACAGCTCGGTCCTACAAACAGAAAATAATTTGGTTTCAAGATTGAAGATTTTTTAAATGATGATTTGTTTTGAGTTTTGGACAAGAAGTAGAAAAGAGAAATATCGTATAAATCGTAACGTAAGAGAGATAGAGAGAGAGCGAGAGGAATTATAGTCTACTCTCAATAAAAGAAGTTGAATAAGAGATGTCTAAAATAAAAAAGTACATAAGGGTGTATGTAATCCTTACAACGTAATAAAGGAGTACTTTTTCGGAGATTTCCTCTAGATAGGGAAGGTGAGCGTCGATATATCATGGGATTAGTCGTTTGCCGCCGCCCCGTGAGCGAACGGGATGAATGTTAAGTGGGAAGAATAGGGATGTGAATACCATATACTCGTATAAGTAAGTATTGATACTTACCTTTGTTTTCTGTGTACATGAATCTGTCAGTATTACTAGTACAGGAGAAATATTATCGTTTACTTATGAGTACATACATTGCTTTTATATACCTACCTAATTGTGTTAGGTAAGTAAAAATTTCCAAAGTATGTTTCATGGTAGGTGGTATTTTATACTAAGAATGCTCAAAACCGAAAACAAACCGTTTAGTAACACGCATAATCAAAACACACACCACTCAAATGTAAAGAAAGTAGGAAAGACCTGGAACGCATTAAAATACGAAGCTCAAAACCGAGCGGGATGGCAGAGACCTGTGGAGGCCCTCTGCCCCATCTAGGTGATACAGAAATTTATGTCGAGTGCAGATAATGATACCAACTCCGTTACATTTACGATAGTGATAAAAAAAGTTATCGATATCGATACAACTCCACACATCACTACTAACCGTGTAAGGAACTCCATAAGTTAACAGCTTGCCGTGGAGCCTGTCATATATCAAAGCCTACGGGTGACATATTCAGCGTCATGTACGACCCGCATCCTCGAGCTCGAGTGCCACGAGATCGAGTGTATTGGCTGGCCGAGTCAACGGGCTTGTTAAGACGTAATGGTGAATAATGGGGTCACATTTTAGGTTATAATGCGTATAGAACATGCGGCCTATGAATTTTTTATTTGGTATTTTTTATACATTACCGGTCGCTAGATTGTTGTATTTGTGCCCGAAAAACGACGGTAGGCTCACCACTTACCACGTGGGACTTAATGGGCTAACTGGTGAAAAGTGGGTGTGTAATTTGCATACCTCTGCCCAACCTCCTTGGGGAATAATGGGCGTGACCCTTATGTATGTTATGTACGTATTTTTTATGGAATATAATTATAATGTTTATTTGAAAATTACACATATACGGACTGCATAAACATGGAAACAAGAACATACAAATTTATCTGATTCAGCTACGAATATGCTAAAAGTGGCTGTAGTATCCCTTTGGTGATCCTGCAGTGCTGGCTACCTCATCCTGCAGTGCTGGCTACCTCATGATGGGATCATAACCGTGTCTATATGCGTGTATTTTGAATGTGTTAAGTTAGATTTTTTTTGAGAAAATGTTTTTTACAAAACTGGGGAATATTGTCGAAAAATACAGGTACCTAAACCCCCAATAGTAGACTAGAGAAACAAACCAAGCGTATTTTAGCTCAAAATGAGATAGGAAACTCATATTGTTGCTCACTCTCCCCTCACATCACTACTAGTAGGAGCAAACATGTCGATGACGATCCTCTGTCGATGCAATCGAGAATTAATGCTTCTGTATCTTATCCTCAGCCCCCTAGAGGTTCTCAAAGCGACTATGTTTTTTTTTTAATCTTACACACCTTCAAATTATTTGATAATAATATAGCCAAGTTTCAACAAAGAGACCAACAGATAAGTCCAGGAAAGCTGGCAAATCCCATTTAATCTACGTTTCGCAGCATTACTGCAAGACCTAGGACGTTTCTGTTCTAATCCTTTGTTGCCGCGTTCTTTGCTCAAATTTATAGCATCTTTACGGAATTGTACTGCACAGTTCCTGTTTGGTATTCTATTTACTTTCACGTATTAACAAAAACGTTAAAACTTATTTTGTTTCTATCTTTTTTGTATTTATGGTTGCATGCTAGGTGCTTAGTTCTGGCTTCTCGTTGCGACTGTAGTGTCTTGTGTTCGTGACCATAAGTCGGCAGATCCGAGGGTCAGCGGAGGGTGTAGGGCCCGGTGGTGGGTGACCCCTCAATGGATACACTTTACAAATTACTAATATTCCAAAAAAATACACCATATACGTTTTATTGAATGATATGAGCCATTAGATTAAACAAAGTGAAGCCTTCACCAAAAATCCAGTTCCTAAATCACTTGTATCTTTACAGAATACGGCAGCGAAGCGTGCTCCGTGAAATATGAAAGCAGATAAAGCATCAAGCTGTCCTGAATAGTTTCAAAGAAATGGGCCCGGTTTAACATAATGCCAACCACTTAGTCATCGGTACGTTATCTAGGCAAATATATTGTTTGTTAGCTCCCCGGCTATCTGTCACAACGTTTGAAGCGCAGTTCGACTGTAGCTACCTTACTTCCGATTTCTATGACTGTTGTGCCCCCTTATTACGTACTGTATATCTTGCAAAAGCAATGCGATAGGAATACAAATATTAAACAGTAAAATTATCGCTGATTATCGTATAAAGGTCGTACAATTTAGCAATTAATTATACATACAAAAATAATAAATTAGAGGCTATAAAATCAACAAGTATGCTAGGCATTGAGATAGTACGCATGTCATCTGGAAAACACACATCTAGCAGATTGTCTTCTTTTATACAGGGTGTAACAAAAAGGGTATGTTAAGCGAAAAGCTATGTAAATAGCCCACTATAGAGAACCCATCCACAAAATTTGAGATCCGAAATCACATGTTTATTTTTCCCGATAGTATGGAGAATTTTTAAATATCAGGAATTTTCATACAACCTTGAAAAATAAAAATGTGATTTCGAGTTTCAAATTTTGGAAATAGGTTCTCTATAGTGGGCTATTTATACAGCTATTCGCTTAACATACCCTTTCTGTTACACCCTGTATATGCCCTCGGTCGCTTGAAACGGGTTACGAATTTAAAAACAGCTCTTTTAGCATATTACGCCTATGCCCACTCACGCATGTCCTATGGCATCATACTTTGGGGAAACTGTAGCATTATCCAGGAATTATTTGTTCTCTAAAAGAAGTGTATTATAATATTAATAGACAAAAAACAAACAGATTCATGCAAACCTCATTTTATAAAACTTAACATACTAACTTTATCTTGCCTGTACATATTTGAAGCCAGTAAATTTGTCAGAAAGAATACTTTACCTTTACTCACCCATAAAAACTATTAGACGCAACTATAGATATGAAAATACCTTTTTCCACATTAAAATTATACTCCAATGCCCCGTATTCAATGTTCATAAAAATATATAACCATATACCAAATAAAATAAAAAATATTGAAAAATCAACTAGTTTTGAAACAACTAAGGCAATATTTGAACTCAAAAAGTTATTATACCATTGAAGAATTTTTTAACGATGATACTAATATTTAATTTATAATTGCATTGTTTGTTAATATTTAATTGAAAGTTACTTATAGATAATACACATATAGTGCAATATTCCATAACAAACTAAATGTTAATAAATATAGATAATTATAAGGCTAATATAATAATTAGTTATTAATTGTATTGAATGAATAGAATATGTATAGTAATAAATATTGCAATGCCCTTTCAGGGCGCTACATTGTATATGTTAAGACCTATGTATACCTACTATTCCGTAGCAAAGATACTTTGTACCCAATGTAGCACGCAATAAAGATTTTGAATTTTGACAATTTTCACTATCGGATGTCTACCGTTTCGCTATTGCAAGATACGTAATAAACCTACCATTTACTTCTTAAATTGAAGTGCCGTATCTGTTTTATAATAATAGGAGTATAAGTTAAAAACTTTCGGGTAACTTTGATGGATGTGCTTTTAACTAACCTACACATTCATAATGTATCTTTTGAAACATTTTAATGTGTGAATACATTGAAATTTGCCTCTATTACAATTGTGTTCCATACTAAAAGAAAATTAAATTAAATTACTCAACCAAAATTTAGTTTCAAGAAAAAGCTTGAAAACTTTAGGTACACAAAAAAGCAACAACGCAAAATAAGTTGTTTTCCGAAATAGCCCGACTCACCGGTCGAGTTAGGAACAACGAGCCGGTTATCTCCACCCGGCTAAGTTTGACAAAGCATTTATTGTAGAAAGAACTCGCGCGGTCGGTAACGACTTCCGAACTCGGGTACCACTGCACCTTGCAACTTACTTTTGGTCGTTTAGCTTATACGAGTATGTCTACTGAATTTTTCATTGCAGTTTATTTTGTGAATGTCTGTTTTTTATCCCATATCATGGTAAAAGAATTGAGCGTTAACAATATAAGACAATAAAACATGTAGTTTCATTTATAGGAAAATTATTAGTACATGTCTTGTAAATAGAGACCACCTTAAAATTATTAATGAAATGCTAAGACGTAATTTTTTTTTTTACTTCCAAACCATGGAGAAGGTTCCAAACTAACAAACTGCTATCCACCGGTTACCGTGGCCTCCAACGTGGGGCGTTAGAGTAACCGTGAAATATTTTTTGTCGTCATGTTAAACTACTAAAAATAATTTTAATGAATTTTTATATAGGTTCAACACATACCAACTGTAAGAGCTGAAGTACATTTTACAACACTAAATACTGTTAAAAATAATCATGTCTGATTATTTGCTGAACTTCATTCCGCGTAATTAGCTCGATAAATTAGTTTCGTATGTATTGATTTAATTGCCATGCGTTAGCTAAATTGGTGGTTAGTACATATGGTATACATTTATTTTTATATTATTATTTTATTATAAATACTATGAAAAGGTAAGTAAAGTACTACAGTGACTTTTTGATATTCGTGTTCGGCATTAATACTCGTACTAATCGATTTCAACTTTGTGTACCTAATGCTACTTGCCGTGCGTATTAAAATTAGTATCGAATTGAGTATCCAAAACACCATATCATCATTATCGATACTTATCATCTCACTTCTGAGCATAAGCCTCTGCCAAAGCTTGTTTTAAATCAGTATACAAATAAATCCTTTTCAAAAGTTATCTCTACCTTAGCTGTCACGTTCTCAAGAGACATTTAAAGCTCTACAATCACAATGGCGAGAATACTCAACATTTGCAAACAAAAGGCAAACTTCAACGCTTAATTTAAAGTGTCATAAACGGAATTTCCATAAAATAATATAAGGTTTTGTTTGTCGGCTCATGGGTAACACCGGCATTGTCCTCGGTTCCGTCTGCCTCAAGTCTGCTTTTCGTCTTTTCATGGAAATTACGGCTTAAACCTCATTAAGGAACCTTTTACTGACAAGGACACCGTAGTGGTCACCAGTGCTGCAGTGGCGCAACTAAAAGTACCGATACTGTTTCATGAAAAAGATTGAATTTATGTGAAAGTTGAGTTGAGACACTTTTACTGCAAGTTATCGACTTTCACTGTGTTCGATATGGTGCGCTTGGTATTTGTAACTTGTATAAAAGCTAATGTACCTTCGAACGATTATTTCAATCTTTTAATAATTTTTTTTTTTACTTTACGTGCCTATATCAAGGTAGATAGATAGAGAAAACATCAAATTTATTCTTCAGATAAGTTATGTGACTATTGGAAAAGTCGGCCTTTAGGTGTATTTATAACGTTTTTCCGACATCAAAATTTCTAACAATACTGATGTCAGCAATGGTATCTTTCGTTCTATATAAGACTTGGTGTTCTAATGAGAAACGAGACAGACCGTCCCGACGCCTTTCGCCACTTGAACATTATAGACTAGAAGACAGCTGAATTTATGGTGACCATCGTAGGCAGTCTAATTTAATATTTAGTATAGATACAATGACAAGTGATGGTAATGGACGACGCTCTGGCATATTCCATGAGATTCATTACCTTACCCTAGATTATTGCATCTATTTGTGACCGAGAAACCACAGTAGGTTCATCCCTTGACTTGATAGGTTATCTAGTGAAAGCGGATGTGTAAATTACAAACTTCTGCTTAATCTCTTTGGAGATAATAGGATTTCCTAAATGTATGTACGTATATATGGGTGCACAATTTTATTGGCTTTGGATAAGGAATAGGAATTAGCTGATTGAATGCAGGTAGGCCATCACTATTTTACCTAGGTAGCCCTTGATTCTTACCTACTTGATTAACACCAAGAAGATTTAATAAAATTTCTGTTATCTCTTGGCCTATTATAGCCAACGATAATTGTTGAGTGTTTAAATATCTTTGCGAAGTCTATTTCTCATTTGTCTTGGACTTAAGTGCATAAACAAATGATTTTTCTTCGTTATGTATTATTAGATACATTGTTCTGAATGCCTAAAGCTCTCAATGTTATTAGACGTAAGATGTTATAAATCTTCTCTGAATTTCATTACGCGTTTGCAGATCGAGTTTTCCTTCTTTTGGTTTGGGTAATATTGTTTTGTGGGTATTCAGTAAAGCTTTCTAATGATTGTTTTTTTGTATATAAAATGTACGAGTATAGCTTTCTGGATAAATATATAATGATGACCGTATTTAATTTTAATCATTAAATTAAGTATAATAATTTTGTGCAACTGTAATTCATTAATTAGTTTATTATTCTACGTTTGTGAACACATATCTGCCTATCACGTGTGTCTCTTTCCCGATTAGTTTGCTGGAAAAAACTTATGTTAGTATGTACTTGTGCTTGAGATTAAAAGTAGGTATTTTTGTTTATTTTAGATTTATGTCTTTTCTTTTATTTAATTATTTAGTTTATTGGTCTGTTTATGTGCACACATACCTACCTCTTATGTTAATTTCTCTTTCACGGTTGGTTTGCTGGAAAAAATCTCTTTTAGAGATAAGCACGCCTTTGTACATTTTCTTTGTCATAAACTTTATTTGTGTATTGTGTACAATAAAGCATACTAATAAATAATAATAATAATCTGAGTCAATTCCTTATGCACAGCACTTAATTACTTTTTTAAAGTAACATTCTACATTTTACTATAACTTTGTTCAATCACCTAAGATCAGAATCAAGTTAGCAAAATATTAACGTTGCATAGCTACACAAACTTGTTAGAAATAATCTCAGACTAAGATCAAACAAAATTTAGTTCCATTAAAACTGCCACCAAACCCCGATCAAGAGTAATCTCAATACGTCATAAACTTTAAACCAACATTAAACACAAATTGGTTAATGGAGCTCATTGGAATCCATCGAGCTAATCAATAAGCATAAACGTCGGAATCAAGATGGCAAGTAAAGTCAATGCTTAATACCCGGGGGAAGTTCAAAGAGTTTCGCAATTTAGAGGTATTGGAGCAAAGATTAAGCTGTGAATAAGGGTCTTAAGGTAGTCTACGGTGCTTATGTAGGTGGTTTATGTACCCTTCGGTGTATGTTATTTTATAGCTGCATATTCAAATGTAAACAAAATGATGAATGTAAAGCAAAGAAGGACTGGTTAGAATCGGTTTGTTGTGTTTCGGAATATGATATTAATTTGGTTGTACTATTTGAAAATTAAAAAATATGTAGTTTTCATCTACAAATTCACGCTTTCACAATATTTAAGAATTATTTCAATTGACTAACAAATCTCGATTTCAGTGCTTTTTGTTCCTGTGCTGATGCGGGGCTTTACTGGAATACATCAGCTACATCTTCAGTGTAAGTGTTCATCGTAAGAGAGGCATAGCTATTCTCAGACGCTGAGTTTCCAACTTGCACTAACGTAGTTGTAGGGTTTCCTTCACGTTCCTACATTTCTGACTACCCTAATTTGGGAACATCGCCATGTATATGTATGTACATTATTACTTTATAATTCAATATCTGCCATAGTGGCGGTTAGCTCACTTTACCTATTACCCCTCGATATGTGCAATTTTAGTCAATTCAGAAACTCAAACCGCCTAAGATGGTACAGGCATATCAGAAAAAGACGTGAGGATCATGTTGTACAGATAGCACTAGATCTGCCTGAATATAAAAAAGGTAGAGGTCGCCCACAACTAACTTAGTGGTCTAAAATACAGAGAGACTTCAAGGAAGCCCATTTGCCTGAAAATATAATCCAGGATAGATCATCCTGGCGCAGAAATGTGAGGAGACCCGACCCCTTAAAATGGGAAAAGGGCAGGCAAAAAAGAAGATGTGCAATTTTAGGCAACATTTGTGTAATCTGTGACATTTATTAATTAAAGCAACAGTGACTTGTGTCTAGACGTCTTGTAGACGGCTCTTTAGTCTTTGAAGCAAGTGGGACAAGAGCAGTACACACAGTGTGGTCACAGCGAGAGGACTGAGTAAATAAGCCTGTTCGCTTTCCAATTAGTTCAGCACTGTTTGCACGGCAGGTATCATACCTCATGCTACTGGAAATTGTCGGTATAAAAAGTGTAGTAGAATGTTTTTGATGGCATAGAATGGAATGATAGAAGTGAAGGATATTATGGCTTTATGGCTGCTCACTCTTAAAAGGCCTACCCACGTCATACTATCTGGTCCATCTCTCCATTCGTACTATTGCAATTGCAATGCATGCGATCTGTGTAATTAATATCTAGGATCGTAACGGCGGATCGGATGTAGGCTAAAATTAAAAATTTGTATTAAGACATCGATAGATGATGGTAGATTTTTATCCTCCGAAGATGTTGACCACTGTGAACTAATGTGATTCATTATTCCAGATTCACGAACAAGGTCACAGAACTCTTTGGTCAGTTAATGGTTGGTAACGCTATCTGTGAAGTTACTATAAATTTGAATTCTAGTCACAAAATCCCTTATTTCTACAAAATAGAAATAATCTACTTTTTTCCATACTCATTGGCGCAGGTATTCATGCCATACATAGTACAGTGTCGTACTGCCTTTGAGCAACGTGAGTGTGTAACTTGCTTTCATAACTTTGATAATTAAACTGATTTCATTAGAGCAGAGAATTATTGGTCTAATGTTTACTTACTGCAGTGATGTTTGTCACATAAATTTATCCATATACCTGTCCAGCTACACCTTTCGGAAAGTTTCTGTTTGACGACCGATTTGTGTGCCTATAGTAAGTACTCGTAATAACCATCCATGCCACAGGAGTAATAATGTTCTGTGCTTGCCAAAGTTTTATATGTGAGAGAAAAGAAAAAGAGAAGAAATATCACAACAGAATATAAATTAAGTTTCCATTTAGCATTATTATTATTATATTTTAAGGCATAAAATCATAAATAATAGGATATCAAACTAACATAGTAAAAGTACCTGGTAATCTAGATAGTTCAGAGCACTAGCGATCGTGCCGTGTCCGTAGCAGAACAACATCTGATCTATCGACAAGGCTCGGGCTGCCTTTTATAGTCAGGCAGGCAGTGGTGGGGAAAGGGACAACTACCTGCGCTCGCGCTGTGCACGTGCAGATTGTTTACAATAAGACATTTCGAATGACTAAGCCGCACGTGCACGACGTCAGGCGATATAAAAATCGTATATTTCATCACTGAAAATAATTATTACCTCAATCTCCCACATATATTTAAATAATTTAATAGGAATAAGTATTATAAAATTATTAATAATGAAATGGAAAAAATTCTTCACCCGAGTGGGAATCGAACGCACGACCACTGCATACCGCTAGTAACCATAATAATAAGGAATAAGTATCCTAGAGCCACCAAAATCTACACATCATACATTTCAGCTGTCAACGAAAACAGGATCTAACGAGTCAACAAATCGCAGCAATTATACCCACACGTGTTATTTTCAACTCTAAGTTATCAGAGCAGATGCCGCGACAAGCGATTAGCGAGGGGGTGCGAAGGTTGTTCAGGAGGTATATATCTTTAAGAAAGATTAACGATCGCAGGTAATGCGCTTGGGGTCGGGTCCAGCTATAATTAAACGTAACTAGGGTTACCAGGTTCGAGTTAAGAAACTGCAATAGATATAAAAATATGTAATACCATAATCAGTATTTTCAAATTATTCAGCTTTCTTCAAACACGAAACCATCTAGGTTTGTCACAAGGAGTCTATTTTTATCGCCTGAGTTACTTACGACATAAACGAAAGAAGCTGATGTATCCTAGTGAAGTCCTTCTCCGCATCAGCTCTGGGAGGAAAAAAACGTTGAAGTTCTCAATTCACGTCATTCATTCAGTCGTGATATTACAATAAACGCTAGCAACAACATCCAAACACCGAAGCCTACAAAAAGGTCTAAAACCGGATATATCCGCTTTAGATGGTAACCCTAAACGGGCAGAAGAAGCCTCCCCAAAGATTTAGAGCGAGGGTTATGCTGAGTTATGATTTCACACTACTCGTGATTGGCACGCTGTAATGGCTTGCGTGAATCGACTTCGAGATGAATAGTCGTATCTGGCTAAGGAATCGCATTTACGCAGTGGAAGTCACTAATGAATGGGATGCTAATGACAAGCTCTGTGATTGGCTTATGTTGATGCCAGATTTGCATAAAAGCTATTAAGGATATTTATATAGTAAAAATGATATTACTTGTAGCACGCCCCTAATATAATTACCGATTAAATTAGTATGTAATAGAAGAGAATTAATATTTCTTAAACCAAGCGGCGCAAGTATGCAAACCTAAACGGCACAACATATTTGAGCCGTTTGGGGTAGGAACCATGGGGTCCTGGTGCACATGATCCCTTCAGATGCATTTCCATAAGATTATTTAAAGCATACCATGACCAGAGGACTGGTGTCTATTCAGGCCAATGTGTAAGCCTCGCCGCCTCGGAGCAACAAGGTCAGCCTTCTAGGCACGCTGCCATCGGTGGAGGATTTGCAGGCCATCTTTTATCTTTGGTTAATACTTTGGTTTTAAATTTAGGTTTCATTAATATTATTTTGGTGTGTAACGTGTGATATAATATGAATGATAAGCCTTAAATCTGTAATGGAAGTAATCTTGTAAATATTTTTTTTTAGTTGAATAAATTTGATTGCTTGATAAGTGGTTCGAAGAAGATGTTTCTATACTCCTTGCTTCCTTACTACGAAAAAAAAAACTATTTTACATAAAAGACTTTTTATTACTTGCCTATATAGTTCATACCAGAGTAATTACTTTCTCGTTGGTATAAATAAACGCATTGAATGGGTTAAAATTCAAACAACCTACCTAAGGAAGATGTAGGTATCATGTAGGCGTCATTTTTATCATTTTTGAGAATAAAGAATCATGAAACATACTCATCTTCTAAGACAAAAAATAAAAAAATTTTATGACCAAGTATCACCTAATAGCACAAGTTTTGCCATTAATTCTATATCGAGCCCTCTACCGAACCTCTGAGGACGTTTTCCAGATATTAGCCGGAGAGGTCACAATTCTTCTCCGCTCCGTGGAGCATGACTGCACAGTCACATATTTTACTTGCCCTTTCCTCCCCTGTGATAGGAAACACTGTATTAGGAGCATTAATACGTACTTGTAGATATACGAGTACTTTCCTATAAAGGTATTATTAAAGTAGAATAAGTTTAATCCGTGGCGTGGTGTAAAACGATATTTTTTTGTGGAATTTGATTAATGGATGAGACCGAAATTATATTTATTCTTATTTACTACACACACACTGCAGAAAATATTGAAAGTGTCGTATTAGTCTCAAACAAAGATTATAACTAAAAGTATTTGTGAAATTCACAGTTATTCAATTAAAATTTAACTTTAAAAATTAAGTCTTTATAACAATTTTCGTTTTAGCATTGTATAAAATTGCCGCGAAAAAGCTTTGGTCTCATAAATTTGAATTCTGTTGGCCCAAAGTCACCCTCCGCCATCAATAATCTGAAATCCTAACAAATGGCACAGAACCATTCATCAGCCGCGACAATCACAACCACAGACTTATATGATCGTAATGTTATATGTCCCTTCAAATATCTATATTAACTGCGTTATTCGTAAAAAGTCCATATAAACAGAGATTTTAAGATTGTTAAGAAATTAAATCTTAAAATGTCAGTATTTTGCGGTATTAGTTTTATATTTTTATAGTTGAGTGTGATTGAAGTTTATGTCAACGATTAATGATACCAGGCTCACTTGCATCCTAGATTTCATTTATAAACTTAGCCAGCAAATTAACACACATCATCCTGATTTTATTAATATATCAATAATCAAATAAAAAGACCGAAAAACCCATTATTTCTGATACATCATTTTATTAATTGCCAAGAACTTGGTGCAAGTCTTCAAAGGCTTATTAACCAAGATAATAATATTCCACAAACTTAATAATATAGACAGACAGATCCTAATCTAGGCAAGTTATTTTTGACTCAAAGTAATTCAGTAGCGGTCCAGTCACGTCCGCAAACAGCCGGCTAGACTCACTATCTAGTCTAATTTTTATTCTACACACAATGACAATGAACTAAGAATTACTAGAACACGCACGCTTTTTCAAATTCATATGAGTTTGGGTTTTGAAAATGCTCTGCGTTATAGTCATTGGTTTAAATGTTAGTATGAGGTACTTAAACATAATAATTATAATCTTTCTCTCATAATTATCAGTCTTGAGAAGTCCACCGCTAAATATAGGTCTCCCCCAATATCTCTCTCACTTAACTTTATTTGGAGTATTATCTAACATTTTATTTTGTGGGCATTATCGGGGCTACATATTACTGGAAATTGATGGCCTTGAGGATCGATAACCGTTTTACGATATCTAAAAGGTAGGTATTGACGGCCATCTTTTCTTTGTTCCCGTCGGAATATCCGACAACTATTTCTTAGTGTTCCCCTATACTCCCTAAGGACTATATATGCTAAAAATCTGCTTTCTTCGCTCAAGTTATTTGTTCTGTGCATCAACTGTCAGTTACTCACTTAATTAGACGACACAGAAGAATTTTACGTTCAAATTTTCTAGTTTCAAGTTGGTTATTGAGTTATTAAAAAATATTTAACTTATATACCAAAACGATCATGTGCTGATGCATGGCTTCACTAGAACATCAGCTGCATCTTCTAACGTGCATGCCGTAAGAGTCGACTAAGGAACTCGGGCATTCTCTCAGGCGATAAGCTAGCAACTTGTCACTGATCATTACCATCTGTCCCCGCTATGCTAAACGTAGCTATTGGATCTCCTTTATGATCTTGCAGTTATGTTGTTCTGGCTACACCATTTCGAAAATACAGCCATTTCAGCCATGTTTAACAGGATCTATCTTAAATTTCACATGTCAATGTCCAGACGGCCTAAAAAATGTACTCATTTGGAATTCGAATGCATTGCTAAAACGAACGTGTCCTTTCGTATGCACTATACAAACATCAAACGCTCTAAATCAACGCGCAAAAAGTCCTGGCAGAGATTAACTGCACTTCCAAAGGATTAATTAGGAACGGTGTACAGTTAAGTGTGGCGTATTGTATCACCTCGATTAGTAAAGCCGCAATTTACAAATTGCTGGGGGGAGCGCTTTTTAATTTTAACTCGTACTTACGACGTGTGTTTTTAATTGTGTGCCTTCATTTGAATACTGCGCTCATATTATTATGTATTGGTTTTTTATAAATAATTGGATCACTTTATAATGGTATTCTTATTACGACATGAGCATTAAAACTTTTTAATTTATTTCTCGTAGTTCTAAATGGCTCTGCAAAACGCGATTGTAGTAGACTACGGAACGTAGTAATTCGTAGACGCTCTACGAATACTACACCTTTGCCATTAGTTTCTTTTACAAAATAATAAACCGTAAATTACACACAAATTTGACTCAAAGAATTTCAAAGATAAGTCTACTTAGACATCAGACAAATATAAGCATATCCTGAAAACTTTTCAAGTCAAGATTCTATATTACGCGATATATTTGTGACCATAAACTCAGCCTATCGTGAACGTATCTAAGTTAATTTTCTTCATAAACCAGTACTATTGCTTCCGTGTTACGTTACATTTACATGATAACGCTGCACTGTGTTTTATGCCAGCACAGTGATAGTCACGATATGTGTCTGAAAGCTGTTTTAAATATATTTGTTTATGTACAAATTTCACTTAAACGTCACGTAGTATCTATCACTTGTTCGACTACAAACCAATGTTCATACGATTTACAGATGATCCTACTATATCTTACTATACAGGGTGTAACAAAAAGGGTATGTTAAGCGAAAATCTATCTGAAAAGCCCACTGTAGATAACCTCTCCTGAAAATTTGAGAATCGAAATCACATGTTTATTTTTCCCAATAGTATGGAGAATTTTTAAATATCTCAGGCGTCTAAAATAACTCTTGGGCGTAGTCTCTTTCTTACTGCCCTGTGCAGAACTAATGCAGGTATAAGATCTCCTTTAAGGCGCTTGGTAAACTCCTATAATGAATACTTCTTAGATTTTGACATATTTTATCTGTCGCGTAATGAATTCAGAAATTTAATAGTTGGAGAATTTGTATCTAAATCTAAATCGAAGAATATACTACTCTCTTGATCTAAATCGAAGAAATAACAAAAGCATAAAGGTATTATTGTTATTACCGCTTCTGGTCAATAAATTCAGATTGATTGATGAGGTTTTAACATGAAAAGTTTGAAAAATTTATTTAGTTAAAACATATGGTTAACAATCGAAAAAGGTTGGGGCTTCCTATTAAGCAAGATTTTTGCTTGTGTCAGGAACATAGGTATATAAATTGATTTTCAATATACGTAGTGAATTTTAATAGACCAGTCATAAGCCTTGATTTGTCTAATATTCTTACTGTACACAAATCTCAATGGATTGTGTGCTATTCTAAAATCTATTTGCTATATTATCCTTAATTACTGAGCTGACGGTTTTTAATTAAGTATATACATATACAGGATGTAACAAAAGGAGTATGTTAAGCGAAAAGCGATGTAAATAGCCCACTAAAAAGAACCTACCCACAAAATTACAGGCTCAAAATCACATGTTTATTTTTCTAGATAGTATGGAGAATTTCGGGAATTCGGGAATGTTTATACAATCTTGAAAAATAAACATGTGATTTCCAACTTCAAATTTTGGAAATAGGTTCTCTATAGTAGGCTATTTACACAGCTTTTCGGTTAACATTCCCTTTCTGTTACACCCTGTAGACACGATTGTGTTCCCGAAATGCGATAGCCAGAACTGCAGGATAATAGGCGAGATCCCGCAGCCTCGTTTAGCATTATCAACCAAAAAATAACCCGAATGAATATTATCGTTCTTAGAAATAAACCCTTTGCTAAAGTCAATGCTACAGAGCTATCATAGAATAAAGAGTCTCCAGAAGGAGTCATTAATGACAAATGTATGCCGGGCAGTGAAGTAAAAACAAGGCAAAAATCTCGCATCTTCGGCACTTCTAACCCGAAAATTGTTGCCAAATCGATAAATATTATCACTTTTTAGAGTTTTAATATAGTGAATAGGTTGTAAAAATTGCCCATATGCCCAAAAATAGGCTGAATATTACTCATAAAGGGGAGAAATAAAATTCAACTAGGTCAATTTGACCAACTAAAAGTTGCTTCAAAAATATGCGTGATCACGGGTTCTGGGACTTATTATTCTATGAGAGCTATGAAAGGGACTCGTGCGCTTGCGGTGGCTTCTATTTGCACTGACACTGGCCACACTATTACTGGTGCGTGAAGTATGCTCCGTTCACTCCACCCCTTTACCTTAATGTCATTTTAATCAGTGTCTAAGTTTAGACTAAGTTTTATAACTGAAAATTCTTAGGGCCAGGGTAGCCAGAACTGCAGGATCGTAAAGGAAATCCCGCATCCACGTTTAGTATTTCACTGTTCCTTATAGTTTGCTGGAAAAAATACTTTTGGGTTGTACATTTTTTTCCAGATTAGCACATAAAGAAAATGATTACTTCTTTTTATTAATTTTGTATGTAAAGAATAATAATAATCTTGTAGTTAGTGGACGAACCGACCTTCATTGGTCAAAACCAAAAGGCTAGCTGTAGTAATGGCGGACTGTTGGCGATTATTTATTCAAGGCACATTATCACGTCCCGCCTCGGTCCAATACGAGCCTAGAACGACTGTCATTCAGAATTAGACTTCGCTATTTAGGTACGGAAATCAGGCATTACCGGCTGCTATGATATTTCCTTTTTGGGAAATTGAATTTTGGTTGTGCCTATTTTAGCTATGTATGTTAATGAAGTTTTATGATTTTGTTTTGGATAGGTAAGTAATATTTAAAAATAGTGAAATATTTTTATTTCGTTTAGAATATTTACATATGAATAAGATACATTTTTAATGAATTTCCCTTTTTTGAGCATTTAGAAAGCGATTATTAATGTTTTCACTATCCAGACCACTTTGCTCGAAGAAATCTTCGTCAAAGAATTATAATAATACGCTTGACCTCATACCTACATTATATTATATTATAATATTTAAAATAAATATATGTAGAATATTACATACTTGAAGAGGGGCAGTTGGTATTACTACCAGGTAGTAACTGGATGGCGAAAACGCTAGATCCCATAAGCCTCGTTCTGGTGATCGAGGAGATCGAGGTTGCATGCCCTGGGGGAGGCCTACGCCCAGCAGTTGATTGCAATAGGCTGATGCGATGATAAACATAATAACTTATTTCACATAGATACTACGAGTATAAATAAAAACATTAATAGAGTCTGTTCCTCTACCACTTTGTTCTTCTTAAAATTTTCACAAAACACTATTTCCAAATTGGCCGATTTATAACAAAGAAGTCTTTCTTATTCTTTTTATTTGATTTATTTTTATTATTATACAATTGCAAGGAAGTGTAGACACAATTTGGTGCCAGATATTTTTTGCCTCCTTAGGAGCTAAGTGTCTGGTGCAGCCCCGCCGCGTCGTCGCCAGAGGCATTTTACTGTTTCCATATGATTTGGGAACGCTAAGATGCTGCTTTCAGTGAAAGTTTGGATACGTATGCACTGTTTACTGTAACCAATATAAACAATGTCCTAAATAAGTTAGTTATTCCATTATTTTAAACATACGTCAGCTCATTTTGAACCTATGAATAGTATATTGCTACATCAAATAATTATCTTGTCCAGAATTCTCTTCTTATGATTAAAATTAAGGTTTGGGAAAACTTCCGCAAATACGGTGACGTTACAAATACTGCTGCGTTGCTCAAAACTTGAAATTCAGATAAGTCAACAAATAGATTGACATCTCTTTTCACCTATTTCAGTATAAATTCAACAATATGTCTGCTTGTCACGTTTCTTAAAGCCAATCTATGTAGGTATGATGCAACACTTTATCGTTTGTCGTGCCACCGAGAATGTAATTGCCAAATTTATGGCACCCCACACTAACGCAATTGTGGCCTGCGACAGAGGCGTCTATCACTCCAAATTACATTACCGAAATACACTAAACGGCTGTCAGGAAAATCAAGATAAAGCCAAAAAGTTTCATAATTTCGAGCACTTTCTATAAGCTTTAAATTTTAACAATACCTAAACACACAACTTCTGATTTTAAGCACAGTTAATTATATAGCCATCTTAAAGTATAAACCTCGATCAAAGCGCTATTTAAAACGTCTGAAATTCCTTCTGGAACCTTCGTCGCGCCGACACAATGAGGCTAATTAACAATAACAAAGATAAGCTGCACATCCAACATTTTGAAACAGGTGAAACTCTAACAAAAACTCCTCTCTTTGAGCGAACAGCCAACAAATCCTTTGAAATTTTCATCTAAATAGCGCTTAACTGGAAACTTTGTAAAGGCGATGTACCACCGAGTTTTCGGATGCTTGAGAGCTATCACTTACTAAAGAACGATTACATAATTTGGTTGCTTGAATATAAAATCACATAAATTAGGAGTAAAATTATAGTATAATTTTAGAAAATAAATCTCAAAATGTAAATATTTTTAGGATAGTAAATTGTATTTTTGTTGAGGGCGGTTGGCACATTACCGAAAGTTTACAGAAAGTAACTAAGTATAGACTTTGTTTGTAAACATATGGTTTGACGTTGTTAAGGGAAGTTCGCTGAAATTGTATAATAAAAAATATAGAAAACCATTATTGTTGTCATCGGTCTGCACTTAGATAGAAGTATGTTTCAGAATTGACTAAAATAGGATAAAAAGTACCTTCGTATTTATCCCGTGCCATGAATTCAGAAAATTGGAAACAAAAATCATATACAGCTTTATGTAAAAATTAACTTTATTTGTATTCCCTATTCTCTCTGCATGTGTTTGAGTGGTAGGCACCTACCAGGGAATTTCAAAATGCATAGTTGGATAGTTAAGACGCGATATGTGGTGATTCCGGCAAGCAAAGCTGCTGTGAAAACTACTAGTGACAAATAAATGAAGCTTCGTATAAGCATATCTACTAGTACCCAACTAACTTAACAGCGAGTTTTCCGGTTTGTTCATAACTCGTCGCTCGAGGCATCACCTTTAATTTATTTTCAAAATATACGTCAGCACATGTCTCGCACAGATAAGTCATGTGTCCAGATTAAAACGTACATTAACTAAATTAGCATTTTTGGGTGAAACTGACTCGTACGTTGATTAAACTTAGAAAAAACTTGGATGCGTTATCTTGCTGTTCTAAAGTTCTACGGTATAAAAGCTGTACCGCCCCCCGATTATGTAACTTGCAGAAGCCGAGCGATAGCAAAAATTGAGATTATGTGTGTGCGGGGCGAGGTGCAGAGCGCGGGAGGACGCCGAGCGTTTGTTGCGCGCACGCACACACTCTCAATTTTCGCGATCGCGCTGTTTCGGCTTTGCTATTGCAAATTAGGTAATCAGGGGGGCGGTTTATCTTTGTAACCGTTATGTGAATACTACCCGAGCTACGTCTTATATGTTCATGCCTTGTACAAATGTATATCACCATTTCACCCAAACCTACGCCAACATTAAAGCCTCGAGCACACCGGATGCGTACACGTAAGCGTAGACGTACACGTACCTCTGAGTTGTAATGTATGGAACTGTATAGGCACGGGCAGACCGGATGCGTATGCGTAGACGTCAAGCAGTGTGTCTTGTCTTATACAGTTCCATACATTACAACTCAGAGGTACGTGTACGTCTACGCTTACGCGTACGCATATGCATCCGGTGTGCTCGAGGCTTCATCCTATAGCTTCTACACGTGAAGTCGGTTACGATTTAGTCCATCTATCATGAAGCATATGGATTTAACTAAATTTGTAAAAGTAAAGTAACTAAGACACTAGACAGATCTAGACAATACTGTTAGAGAACGTAAGTTCTTTTACTTCTTTGCGATTGGAAAAGAAAGACGGGCCGACCGTTCGAACATCAGCCTCTATTTCGTTTCAACTTTTTAAAATATATAATATTAGTCGCTAATTTTGTTTATGACATTGGCTTCTATTTTGTTTTTGAGAGGTCTGTAACACACCTCTCAAAAACAAAATAGAAGCCACAGTCAGCACCACATCATACATATGAATATATAGCGTACCTTATAATATTAATTATTATTATTATATAAAGCCAATTGATTAAAGGCTATATTTTATAAAAGTAGCTATTATGACTCCTGCAATATTGTTCTGGAGGTTGCGATGGTTGTATAAATAGCAGGGTAGAAACTAAATGGTGTCACTTTATTCTTGACTGTTGAGTTTGTAAGACGTTACTCTGCTCGATCTCTGTTCTATTTAAAAACATTGCAACGATATAATCTATTTACGGCGAATCGGGTTTCTTGCTGCTTCTTTCCCCGAATGTTATATCGCCAGAAGCAGCTTTAACTGTATAAGTGATAAATAAATAGTTCTACATAGCAACTGCGATGTTTGACTCCGCATCCTGAATATACTGCTGCGCCAACGAGTAATCATCGGTGATACTTCAGAAGTGGGATGCCGGAAAATAAACCCGCCCTGCCCACGGGTGACGACTGCAAGAAAAGATTTGCGAAACATGGCAAAATCGGTGAAGAATGTACACAAAAGGATGGAGATTTTTTTTTTTTATGGACAACTGGAATATATTCAACATGAAACAACAAGAAACTGGAGAAACAAGAAGATGAAGACAATGTAATTACTAGAACCCAATCAATGATGCTGCTGTACTACCTAAATTCCATGCTGTTGCTGTTGCTGTTAAGAGCGCCAGTGTCAAGATCTTTTAATGTCCATCTGCAGTGGGAGCCGATTCCGCATCACAACTTAAAGGTTAGATATATTTGTTTGTTAGCTCTGCTTATGTGGATACTTATACCAAAATCCTTGCTTCATACCGTACCGTTGGTACGTGATTTTTGTTTTAGTGTAGTTTACGGTTAGCGTAGGTTACCGTACGTAAATGTCGTACCTACCAGAAAGAAAAACTATGTTAGTTGCACAAACAGTACGTAAAGAATAATCGTATCAATTTTTACAAAAATCTCGGTGCACAAAATGTATCTATTATGCGTTTGACTTTATTGGGGTACCTAAGTATTTCAAATAATGTTCCGTTATTAAGTTTTAATTACCACTGCAGGTATGTTTGACTAGCAAGATTTATTTAGTTAAATTTAAACAATAATGTCAGCCCATAATCGGGAATATTGTTATACTAAAATATGTAAACTATAAATGCATAAGTAGATTGTATTGGTGGTTTATCCTGTTGGAAAATGAAGATTTTTGTCAGCAAACCAGCAAACATGTTTTTATTACGTGGAGTTTTGTAGTAATTTACTTACATGCTATTTAGAATATAGGTACTTTGAATTCTACCCACACTAGGGTAATTATCGTTAAGATAATTTGGTTCTAAATTATGTTCTCTTGTTTCATGATCTAACATGCATCGGTGTTCATGGTTATTTTTCCGGAGACCGTCGCCACCGCTTGGGGCCGTACGGGGGTAATCTGTGGGCCGTACAGAAGAGCACCTGGCTGTTGTGGCGTATCAGGAGCTGCTTATTCTGGGTAAGATCGAAACATGTAATTTGTTTAATATGCTGTGTGAATTTTGCAACTTTAATCTAATAGTTTATAACAGTTTTTCAAGATACGGCTTTCGTGTATCCATGTCGTTATCATAATAAGTTACGACCCGTTTTATTATATTATGTGTAGATATGATACGAATAATATTCACCTTACAATAGATTCAAACCATGGGGTGTAGTAGCATAAATGCGAGACTTTTGTCTGGGCTTTATGTTTCTGGGCTTGATTGTTGGCATCTTCTTGCTACGCCATGCTTAGTATTTGGGAAGGTGATAAGAGACTTTTGAGAAACAATATGATATTGAGTATGTGTACTGACACACGAAAGTATTATTTAGTATTCATTGCAACTACAATATAATTATTTGATCCTTATATATTTAGCGGGTATGCCGTTATTAGCAATCGTGATAAATAGGAAATAGAAGTTAAATCCGGCATAGCAATACGATACCCTAATTTCTATAGTAGGTATATAGATAAATTAGGTAGTACACTCGTAATAATGCCATGCATCTTGGTAATACAGTTTGCTAGTGCAATTTTAGGATACAATTTAACGATGCAGTTTCATAATGCACTTTAACAATGCGTTAAAACATTAGAGTTTCTGATGTTCACAACAGTGTTGGTTAGAAATTATTAGTTTAGATATGCAGTTTTCCTATTAAATTTTTGAGTGCAGTTTAACAATGCAAATAGCAGTGTAGTTAGCTATGCAATTGAGCAATGCGGGTATAATACGGTATAAAGTTTGGTAAAACTATCTAGAGATGCAGTTCACTCTTTAGGTTAGAAATGTGTTATATATGTTACATATATAACACATTTCTATATTCAAATATATATTTTTAATAATTATATAGATAAATAATTATTAAAAATATATATTATCTATAATAATTTTACATTTCTAAACTAATATGTAGGTATTAATATTTATTTTTTTATGTTGATTGAGGGTATAAAAATGATTTGCAATACCTTGGTTTTAGTTGTTAGTTAGTTGGTTCGGTAGATAGAACTAACATGGAAAACTAATCCTGATGATGCCACGGGTGTTGGCGAAACATATGTCGATTAAAATTTTAATTGGTTTTCGGATTAGCAGCTATGTATTTATGGTTGCATGCTAGGTGCTTGGATCTGGCTTCTCGTTGCGACTGTAGTGTCTTGTGTTCGTGATCATGAGTAGGCAGATCCGAGGGTCAGCGGAGGGTATAGGGCCCGGTGGTGGGCGATCCCTCAATAGAGATTTGAACTTCCGAATAGTGACGCCTGATACAATTCAATATATAAATAAATTTAAATAAATGAACTTTAAAACATTAAATGGTTAACTTAAAATAAATTTAAGTAAATAAATAAATTTATAATAATCTTAAATAAATAAATTTAAATACAAAATTTAAATAAAATAAATATAAAATAAATAAATATAAAATAAAAAGATATAAAATAAATAAAATAAAGTTTAGCACTGTAACTTAGTGGTGCAGTTCAGAAATACAATTAAGCGATGTCCCTTAGAAATACAAAGTAGTTAGCAATGCTGTTAAACAATGCAATGCATTTAAAGTTTACAGATTAGGAATACTGTTTAGAAAAGCAACCTACTCGTAGCAACCTATAGACAGGTTAGCAATACTAATAAAACCCAGAAATGTATAGAAAGTTTATGAATACATACATATAACATACATATAATCACGCCTTTATCCCTTACGGGGTAGGCAGAGCACCAAGGGCCGTTAGAACCACATGGTGCCATTTCTGACCAATTTTGAATACAAGTTTATGAATACAATTTCACAAAATCAGTTTAACAATCCAGATGAGCCAGGCAGTTTAAGAATATGTTTGAATCACAACGGTTAGCAATAAATACAGTTTAGTAATATGGTTTAATAATCCAATTTTACAACGAAATGTAACAGTGTAGACCTGAACTGTAACTTAGTAGTTAAATTAATATTCATATTACAGTATAGAAATACTTTGCGATGATAGATATAATACAACAGGAAGTTAACATAATAATGCTAACATAATAGCATAATAAATATAAATAAAACATCATGAAAATATTTAGAAAATTTAATGTGCCTCTGCAAAAGTCTGGTGCAGTTTCAATAAAATAAACCAGTTCGACTAATGTAGATCACTTAGAATAATATCGTACCATATGAGAAGTAGGTACCTACGGTTCATGGTGTTAACAAGTCGTAGATACTGCTAGTAAGAAAATTTTTATTAAGGTTATTCAATTGAGTTCTAGATTTCTAATATTAGTTCAATGTGAAGCTAGTAAAATTTATAAAATAATTAGGAAAAATTACGGGGAATGTTAAAACTTACTGGTTTAAGGCTATGTTTGAGGAAAGTATATTACACAATGATATGAATAGTGCCTAGAACTAAGTAAGTCTATTACTGAGCTTTAACTGAAACCTGTAGAACTTGTCTTGATGTTGTATATGTGACTTAGTCTCTGTGACATAACCCACATTGTGATGTATTCAATCTATGTCTCCTAAACAAGAATCTACTCCTACTTAAGAAATGGAAACACCTTAGAGTTTTCGACCTTGTTCCAGCTATTCTCCTCTATGCTTGTACCGAAAATAATAATATTAAGTGTCTTTGTGACGTATGATCTATATGACGATGTTGTGACTGAATTATCCATAGAAAAAAGGAATGAATTATCTACCTATTTATTGCAATTATTATACTTCTAGTTAGGTACAAAAAGGGGGAATCGTCATCGTTTTCAGCCAATTGCAGTCCACTGCGGGATGTACGCCTCCACCAGAGCACCTCACACTACTTGATCTCCCATTTTGTCGTCAAATCACTGCCAGCCCCATTCTTTAAGTCATCAGTCTATCTGGCTGGAGCGCGTGCAACGCTACGCTTACCGATGATATATTTTTTTTAAATAAGGGGAAATAGAATAAACAAAACAATAAAATAATTTCAGTGTAGGATAATAACTTAAATATTATACATAGGTACTTTTACAAGCTTCAGAAAGTTAATTACAATGAACTTATAAGCCCCAAATAGTTAGCCAACTTCTGTCCAAAAAAATGTACTATGTGAACTCTCCAAACTTAAGCGATTCGTTCGCCCACTATAATTGATCAGCTACTACTTCTCTACTTGGAATGCATGATTATAATAATTTACTCTACAAATAAGTAGATAAATAAATACTTTTAGTACACACAGTTAAAAATGAAATAAGACTTAAGTACCCGAATCAAAACGAAAGAATCGCATACCTACCCGTTTGCAAAAGATGA
Source organism: Carposina sasakii (assembly GCA_014607495.2). Lineage (NCBI taxonomy): Eukaryota > Metazoa > Arthropoda > Insecta > Lepidoptera > Carposinidae > Carposina > Carposina sasakii. The sequence goes on from CP053154.1 coordinate 10,998,848, forward strand.
AGACAAAGAATAATGCAGTTTACTGTCAGGTCTGCCATTATAACGACAGTGTGCTTCCATAATTATTATAAAGTTGTCTATGTGACGCTGTCTATGTGACCCTGTCTATGTGACGCTTGCTGTCTATGTGACGCTGTCTATATGACCCTGTCTAGGTGACGCTGTCCATATGACGCTGTCTATGTGACACTGTCCATATGACGCTGTCTATGTGACACTGTCTATGTGATTTAATGTTCTTTTTTTGTGTGATATTATACTTATTGGGAACAGCTGAAATCTGCGTGAATTTTATTTTACAGATCCTCGTCCAACCCACTAAGAGTGAGCGCCGTGGGACACGGCTTATGCAGGATGGCCGAGTGTTACAGTTTACAGTCAGCACCACATCATACATATGAATATATAGCGTACCTTATAATATTAATTATTATTATTATATAAAGCCAATTGATTGAAGCCTTTAAGGCTATATTTTATAAAAGTAGCTATTATGACTCCTGCAATATTGTTCTGGGAGGTTGCGATGGTTGTATAAATAGCAGGGTAGAAACTAAATGGTGTCACTTTATTCTTGACTGTTGAGTTTGTAAGACGTTACTCTGCTCGATCTCTGTTCTATTTAAAAACATTGCAACGATATAATCTATTTACGGCGAATCGGGTTTCTTGCTGCTTCTTTCCCCGAATGTTATATCGCCTGAAGCAGCTTTAACTGTATAAGTGATAAATAAATAGTTCTACATAGCAACTGCGATGTTTGACTCCGCATCCTGAATATACTGCTGCGCCAACGAGTAATCATCGGTGATAGGTGTTTATGTTTTGATGAGAGTAGCTCTAGGGAGTCGATGACGAGAGCGTAAATTGTAAATTCAAAATAAAAGTTTGTATTAAGTTTTGTGGGGTTTGTATTTACTAAAAGGAGATACTTCTAACAATACCCTGACTTACTTGGTCACCTCTTGTAGATTATTATCTATATTAATGTGTTATTTCTAAGCCTTTAAAGTGCAAAAGTTTCAAACACCCATCTATTCCATCCAAACTTTAACATTCATAGATAGTATGATTTTCAGGCATCTTGGCGCTATTCCACACTGTTACTTTAACGCAATTTAATATAATATGACCTTATTAGTCAGTCAGCCACTTTCCTATCTCATGTAGCCCGAGGGACCCTAACTTGTTATCAAGTAGCTCGAGTTTCTGCTCGATAAGAACAGCTCAGCCACCTTATTTATTACCACATTTAAGATACTTTAGAAACTCTATTATCATTTATTTGCATTTAGAAGATGGCACAAAAAAGTTTTTATTGTAGAACTATTTTTAATATAATTAATGGTGATGTGTGCTGATGAGGGGCTAGATTACATCAGCTGCATCGCCTTCCGAGCAACTAAGTAACTCAGAGTCGTTACCTGCATTTTGGCTATCCCAATTCGGGAAGACACCCATACAGTATGTACGTACAATCGTAAATACTACAGGTACATAATTATAACGGGATTTTGGTGGGATCGAGTGACCAGTGGGTCATAATCTTAGTTTATGAGCAACATCTTCGGTAAGAAGGTGCTTGGATCATGTAGTTTTTTTAAATCAAATGAATACGACTGATTGGCGTAGTAGGTAGTGACCCTGCCTGCGGGACCATAGGTCCTGGGTTCGAATCCCGGTAGGTGCAAACATTGATATGATGAATATCGATGTTTGTTTCCGAGTCATGGATGTCTCTATACTTATCTATGTATTTATATACCGTTGCTTAGTACCCACGACACAAGCCCTTAGGGATCTTGTGGGACTAGGTCAATGTGTTGTGAAGTGTGTGAATATTTTATTTTATTAATATTGTATTTATTTAAAACTGACGAAAACATATAATTTTATGACCTTTCTCAGGCTCTAGACTACTCGTACCAGTGTACCAATATTCCATTTAAAGTGGTTTAGTAGTTTAATAGTAGTAGTAGTTTTGGCATGAAGAGGTAACAAACATACAAACAATACTTTCGCATTTATAAAACTAGTTAGGATAGTTGGGACGAGCTTAGTTTTAGTAACAAATCTCCAGCCAGTAGTTACAATCACCGATATATCATACTGTGTAGAGATTGGCCCACATGCAGACAAAGCCCTCCATTGTCCTCACAAAAGGATGGATCTATTAATTAACTCGTAGACAGATCGCTGTTGTTGTGCTTTTCACCTATATTATCAAAGTTCTGATTGTATACCATTCACTGTGAGATTGTAAATACGAAAATACAATAAATTGAATCGGTATTACGTCAAAATGGCTGGATGGATTACTACTAACATAGGCATGACGATTTACGATAGCTTACGATACCTCCGTTATAATTTTTTATAATGTACAGCCTCGTAGATACGACAACCTATTTAATTCAGTGTACGAAGAGTATAATATAATAGTATTCTCCCTACTCTACCTATATGTATACCTAAAGAATAATACGAGAATATTCGTTTTAAATTTTTATCTATAGCTAGTTAGCTATAGCATATAATTCTATAGCAGATTTTAAAAAAAGACCGTATTGGTAAAGTAGGTATGTGAACAGTTCGCCATCTGCACCTATTACTCTGTGGCAGATTTGAAAAAAGATAATATCTTCTCTTGTTCACTGCTGCCACAGTTGGGTCTTGCCCATAGTCACCATGCCGCTGGACAACCGGGTTGGTGACCGCAATTTGATTTATGGACTATGTTGTTAGCACGGGAGGCGCTGCTGCGTACCTCTCGGAAACCCTTAATCGCCTCGTACGATACCCACGGGCAGGCAAGGGTGGTACAAACTCTACTCTGCCTGCACCACGCGGCTAATATCTTCTCTACACAGTCTTTATTCTCTCTATCAACTGGGTTACCTAAACCGAAAATTGACCAAGAAGCTGCATCGCGCTACACCGGTTGAACTACATTCATAGCCTATACTAGACCTCTATACCATTTGCACGAAGTCTTGAGTGCTGGAAAATGGTATGGTCCGCTCATGTGCTACCCGAGTTTATTTTGAGAAAACGGCATGTTCGCTTTCTAGCAGTCGGTATAACATGCCGTTTTTATATTTCTCGCTCTTGGCAAACTGCTCTTTAACTACTCTAGGAATATAAAACTAGAGTAGCGGCACAGTAAAATGGGCCAGGCGCTAGCGTCTATGTATTTTAAGATTTTTCGTGCAGTCTCATTTAGATCTACTAAAAAGGGCCAAAAATGGAATCATGGATGTTAATTGATCTCTGTGTGAGTCAGTACAACTAATTGTAAAGTTTTAGCAGAGTAAAAATTGCTAAGTTCTACAAAAAAAAACTATAACATTAGCGCATAAACGTTGGTCGTTATTTGAGTTTTATCTGTTCTAAAACATGTTTATATCAATACATAAATGTTTTCTAAATTTGCTAACTTTTGTCAAGTATCCAAAACAATTAACTGTTTAATTGCTATAAGATGGGTATAAACAAATAAAAGAAACAAAGTCATTTTCTTAACACCGATTAGCTGTTTCCTTTTAATTTGTTAGCACATCGTCAAATGTAGACACGGTGAATTTATAATTAGACAGAAATTAATAACGTGGAAGTAGGAGCTTATTTGTTTCCGTATGTGAGAGTTATCGTGATAGGTACTAGTAAAGAGATGGGACCAATTTTTTCTCCGTTGGTAGGAGTTGTTCAGTAATCTAAGTTATTGAAGTCACGGAATAAACTAGTCCCGCTAATAATATGGATATTTCACTCTTTCACGCAAAAAGTACTTCACAGATTATGACCAAACCTGACTGCTATTTAGAATACATCAGAATACCTAATTATAGAGGCTATTGTTAATGTATAAAGATGTAAACGTTTTCATGATCCGTCATTATTTCATATAACAAAACTCGCGGGCGACCACTAGTATCCCATAGAACTAACTGAATAGTGATATGCAAATTCTTTGTAAAACCTATAACATAAACAACATTTTCAATTCCGGGTTTCAATGGCCGATACAGTCATATTTTCTTTTCGACTCGGCAAATACAGAAAAGTTTGGGAAGCCATAGATCCTATGTATATACAATGTACTTTTCACGTGGGAAGTCATACGGTTTTTTGTAGAACTAAATGAAAACGTATGAACAATGTTGAAATTATAACGACAGCAGCGCCAATATCTGGAGACTTTACATAGAAAGGATTGTACCTAGTATCGGACAATAGCTGACAACGTAGTGCACTATTGTTGCGTTTCACAATGCTTTCTGCCTGACCTATAGGTATTTATGGGCAGGAGGATAATAAATTGCATTAAAATTTGGTTGTAGTTTATCAGAAAATCTACTATATGTCCTACAAGTAATGTACCTAATATATGTAATATTGTAGGTATCTACTAAGTAAAATAGAATACTGGTTTTGATTTCAATATTCATTTACGTACGCAGAAAGTAAAAAATAATCAAGCTGATTCTTATAATTTATTCAATGTATTTTTCCCATAGATATAAATAAACTTCTTCGTTCACCATATTTATTTGAAAAATTAAGTTTAAAAACAATTTAAATCTTCACTGAACACAGAAATCAAACCTCGTATGAGAATGTTATAAGGTTCTAAGTAAAATCTCTCGAACTAAACAGCTCAAATGCATTAGCTTAGTAAAAGATAGAGTTCCGACGCCACACTTCACATAATATGAGAAGGAAGCTAAAACTTGTTACAACCAACTTACACCTTAAATAAACTCCAGACAAACTTTCAGCTAGAATGTTTGGAAACTGTACAAACATCAAGACTTCACCTACGAGTATATGCAGTAAAGTAATTATTTCTGTAGAGTATTTGACTTGCTAGCTTCATATAAGGTGACTTGGAAACTGATCTGCCACTTTGGATATTAATGGATAGTAGATTCTGTGGCTACATAATAATAAACGCAATGAGCTGCTGAGACTGTGTAACATGGGGACATAGTTAAATTCCCATTTCGGATATCTATCGTAAATAATCTTTAGCGTGCATGAAGAATATCATGAAAGTAGATGAAGCGAAAGAGGTGTGTCAGGATCGTAGCAAATGGAGATCCGTGATCTCTGCCTACCCCTCCGGGAAAGAGGCGTGATTATTATGTATGTATGTAATCTTTATCAATTATTTAAAAAAAATAGATGGATCAGCCTAGAGAAGAATGCGTTAATATCTTAGATATAAAAATATTTGACTTGGTTTCGTTCAGGTTTCGTTACATCAAAAGTAATGATGAACCATAGAGATGAACTGTACCTTATGCCTAATGTGAATGTAGTGAATGTATAACTCGTACACGTATTTTCAGAAAAACATCGCAGCCACAAGTACGTACGTACCTAAGTCACGTATTACAATTGCCATAGTATTTTACTTGAGTATTTTACTTGTGAAATCGCCAAGTAACTAAATGGTCTAATAACAAACAACATTTAGATGCACCCTTCAGGCTATAAAGATAGGCAGTTTAAGGCTGTCCCACCAGAACCTTCCTGTGTAACTGTTTAAGCGAGTGTTAATGAATATTTACAAGTCGGGCTCTTCCTTGTTATATTGTTGTTCTTTGTTGTAATTGGAGAATTCAAAATAACATCGGTAGAGTAATTTAAAGGGGCGGTTGTATCGTCCATACGCAGTTATAATAATTATAATAACTACAGTTCCTTGTAAATGACCAAACAAATTCTATCAAATGATAAAAAAGGATTTTAATATATCACTTGTGAATCCTTATCCTGCAGCTTGTGTCGTGTGTCTGATGATCAAAATAAGTAATACCTGCTTGTGAACAAATGTCAAAAATAAGCAGATATTGTTTTACACCGTCAGTAAAAGCTGATAAAATTTTACGTCAGTCCGGGAGCATGTGCGCCGATAACTGCCCCAGATGTGGAATCGCGATAAAATTTCAAATTCCATTGTTTATCCGATAAAAATTGGGTCATAAAGCGAAAGTTATCGCTCCCCAAACCCCAATCACAATTTTGGCTGTAGTACCTACTGTAGGTACATACCTATACATATTTCACTCGGTCCCTTCGTAGGTCTCGATGAATATAGGTTTATTTTGGGTTCTGTGTGGAAATTAAAATGAAACTGTTTTGCTAATACATTAAAATATATTGTATTGCTAATGCTTATACAGGATGTAACAAAAAGGGTATGTTAAGCGAAAAGCTATGTAAATAGCCCGATATAGAGAACCTATCCACAAAATTTGAGATCCGAAATCACATGTTTATTTTTCCCGATTGTATGGAGAATTTTTAAATATCTCAGGAATTTTCATACAATCTTGAAAATTAAAAATGTAATTTCGAGTCTCAAATTTTGGGAATAGGTTCTCTATAGTGGGCTATTTATACAGCTTTTCGCTTAACATACCCTTTCTGTTACACCCTGTATATATTAAAACGTTTACAGTTTGTAAGTTTAGGAAGCACCATTTTGGTTCGCTTTATGGATTACCTAATAGTGTATGATTTTAATTTGAAAACCATTAACACTTAGTTTAATCCAAGAAAAGACCACCTCCTTTTGTAGGATTTAAACTTGAGGTAATGAACCGGCTTTTCGTGTCGAATTTCCGTTCTATCAGAGAAAATAGAGCCTAAACCTGTGATTGCGCACACACTTGTGCTTTATGATATGTCATGCGCATGATCGAAATACGGTCGTCTCCGATTGTTTAACGCTAAATAATTTTTAAATTTTAAATATTATTTTACGGAACACAACTCTTTGTAAAGACTTGGAACTGACTGGATTTTAAATATACGAGCATTGCGGTCAAAAGGATAGCAATAAATCGTGTACGTGTCTGTATCGTGACGCTCCGGCATGCTACATATTTTATATCGATATATTTTGGAAATTATACTGCGATGTCCCTTGCTATAAATATTATATTTCAGGAATATTATCACAAGAACAGAATCTATGATATTAGTAAACGAGCTGTATTATACCTACCTAACCTACTATTGATGATGACTTTTTTCTTTTTGATGGCTAATGTTGTTTATTCCAGAATATTACTTAAGCAAGAAAAAAATTTATTCATGACAATAACAATTAATTATTGCAAAGAATCAACCTAGATTGTTTAGAACAAACAAGAAACTACCGACACAAATTTAACCGCAAAAGCACAATTTTATAAAAGAGAAAAACGTAACAGCTTAAGCGAATAGTGTAATTAAAAATGTACCGTTTTTAATCTAGATTGCCTGGTAAGATAATTAATTACAGTGTTTTCAATGCCTCGTTCATACTATAATGCTCGTGTTCTTAGCGATAACTTTTCCTACAGGGCAGTATTGAAAGTGTTTCTAGTATTTTATTATCTTTAATAAAAGAGTTATATTTCAAAGGTCGAGTGTAGAATATAGGGGGTTAGAATCAAGCAGAGTGGAGTATCCAAAAATATATCCTAACCTTTCTTAGAGGATATTCGTTTATATTCTTATAAAAATAGTAAAGCATTAATTCTTGGCTCGATCTTAATAATAACATACATAATAGGTCGGAAACAGTCGTGTGCATATTATAAGGTAGCCAGGTACGCCGGCAGGTTCATAAAGGACATAGCACAGCCATGTTTAGCTTGTAAATAAATAATAGATAATCATATTGAAAAGGTAAACAAAGGACACAAATTGACTTGACAAATAGCAATCTGGGAATGTAGGCCAACCCTGCCGTGCCTGGCCCACGTTCGCGTGACGTTACGCAAAAACAATAGTCAGAAAACCGATCTTTTTGCACGCGAAATCTACTTCTTTCCATAATCGTACAATGACTTATGATTAGCATTCATTGTAGATATTTATAACCAATACAAGCGAATTACCTATGTACAGATGAACAGAGCACCCTCCTCCTTTTAAAAATTTGTTTAGTAAAAATAACATACTGCACAAGTCAGTAGAGGAACAAGGATCTTGGTTTTTTGTAGGCGATAGGTTGACCACCAAACTTGTACATCTCAACTATACCCTTAAAATTGGTCAGAAGTGGCACCATGTGGTTCTATCGGCCCTTGGTGCTCTACTTACCCCGTAAGGGATATAGGCGTGATTATATGTATGTATAAGGTATGTATTTAGTAAAAATAGATACAAGCAAAAAATAACATTGTCATTTCTGAGCCCAATTATTAAAATAAACCAATCGTTTACCCAAATTGATGAAATGAAAGACAAACAAGTAATTGAATTTATTTATTCGGCGACGACGTCACAAAATGAACAATTCCCGAAATTGCGCAACATCCTCATTCACTGCGATATTTTGGAAACATACTCTCAATTATTAAATTTTGGTTATCGGAAATTTACAGACGAACTTTGTGCGGGATTCCATTCAAATACACTTGTTTGGGAACGTTGTTTGGACTCCTGCGATAATTTAGGAAATGATCAGTTTTAAATAAATAGATGTATTGGTAGCTTTCGGACTCCGGCGACTTCGACTGTGTGAACCTATATATAGCCTATGTGTTAAATTAATCTGAAATATAAGCTATATAACTATAACTGCCAAGTTTGATAGAAATCTATTAGGTAATTCTGATTTTGTGCGTGAAAGAGACACCATAAAATGGTATATTATTATAGGTAAATAAATATTAGTAGTTTAACTTCATCTGTGTATAGGTAGATACATTAAAAAATTATCATTACATTTTCAAAAAATAATGAAATGCTCTCCTAAGTTTGACCTCAAACCAGCAGCACATTATTAATAGCGGATTTTCACTGAGCAAAACTGCTGAAATATTAAATTGTATGTATGTACGTCATAAAACAATTTTAATGAATCTTATAGAATGCCTATCTCACATTAGCAGAACTCGTTTGTTCCCGCAACATCAATAATTCACAATGTACAGCAACATGTTCAAACAACGCGTATGAGAGCAGCGCTCTACCGCGAGAGCAAATAGTTCAAATTTAATTTAGAACAAATATTACATGCGCACGCTAAACAGCTCGATTCTGGGAAGTTAGTAGATAATTTCAGAAATACGGGAGGTAATAGGAGGGTATGTTAGGCGAAATGCTATATAATTCCGCGCTGCAAAGAACCAATTTTAGAAATACAGGGTGTAAGAGAAGGGGTATATTAGGTTAGGCGAAATGATATGTTTTAGTCGCTGTAGTAGAACCTGTTCACAAAATGTTCAAAACCTTGGTTTTGCACACTTTGCGTCTTCCCCTATGATACAAATCTTCACATTTCCGAAGTCCATGTAGGTACAAGGAAGAGCATTGAAAAACTGGTGCCAGCGTTTTTTTATTCCTACTTTGTCAAATGATTATTTGCATTTCTCTGGTCGCATCTTAAAGAAGTTGCATTGGCGGGAATGACTGGTGAGCTAATCTCGCATTTAACTCTGTACAATAATCAAAGTCTTAAAAATATTTGTAGCGGCACTTGTACAATAAATTATAATAAAACTGTTGCCAATTTTCAAGAGAAAGAGGTGTGCTTTGTCTATATAAAAATATTTACCATTAAAAAGCCAGGAACGGCCATAATCGCCTTTCAGTTAAGACTTATTGCAGAGTTGAAAGCTTTCGCGTTTTCAGACAGACTGTGGAGTATGTCTCACTAGGGCACGTCTGGTGTCACGCGGTATCGTGGCCATGAGGCATTTATTTGGAATCGATCCATTTCTTTAGCACCAGCGGGGTAACCATGAAATTCTAGAGCAAAATTGTTTACATTGTCGTTTTGTCGAGTAGCTGACTTACTCCTGCTAGAAGTAGAGTAGAAGGACATCACGCTGAATTCATAGTTATAGGTAGGTACTTATATACTTCTGTGAGTTCACGAGCGTCTCAGATTGTGCACTGAAACTCAAATGTAACGTTTAGTATTTTGCTTTTATTTACCGTACATGTTTTCCTGCTAGTAATAACACTGTGGTATAACTCAAAACATTGGTACTTGTTCAGTATTACAGTTTTTCCCTGACGGTCACACTATCAATAGATTATATTATATAAAAATAGGTGGTCGGACGACCTGGCCAAGGTCGCGGGCGTCGGTTGGATGCAGGCTGCTTCCGACCGGTCGAAGTAGAGGTTGTTGGGGGAGCCTATGTCCAACAGTGGACTTCTCAGGGCTGTAAATGATGATTATGCAAATATAGATTGTATTGTAAAATAAACATCTGATTTCTGATTTATTTCGGTTAATATACCTACCTCTTTTCTTACACCCTGTAGATCTTTATATTGGTAGAGCAACTAGTTACACATACAGTCGCGTCGCCACAAGTCTCCTAATAAAACAGCGTCCTTATAATAAACCTCAACACTCAAAGTATTTATTGTTGCGATTTACCATTCTTAGTATTTTTGTCGGTTGCCATAAATTATGTACAAAATGTTTGCTTGTAAATGTACGTATTCCATTTATTTTCCTTTACCGATTTTACATCAGCAGGAACATTACTTTATTTTAATGTAGGTAGCAGGTAGTCGACATTATTATTTCTTTCCTTTTTTTACATACATATTGCGAGGGATTTTACCATAAACTCTTATGTTCAAGTGGTTTGTCAAGCGTTGTTGGTAACTAAGGTTACTGGGTGGCCTGGGTTCAATCACATGGGTTCAGGTTCCCAGTAATAGATTCCCTTTAGTTGTAGGCGACTTTCGAAGCTAAGTTTCTTTATCATCTCTTCATTATATATTCAACCCATATTTTTTAAATTTTGCATACAAGCTACATTCTGAGTCCAAATGGACGAAGTCACGGGCATTATCTAGGTAACAATAATATTGGACATTATATGAATAGTATAAGCTTTTTGTATACTAAAAGAGTATCACTTTATAACCTAAACGATTCATTCGATGTAGGTTGTCTTAACGGTGTATATAATTTAAGAAGAAAAAAACCATAATTCCACAATTTTGCTGTAAAATTCTGCTCCCAAAGCCAGCAGTATATTAGCCTAAAGCCAATTTCACGCCCTGTCGTTATAGGCCTCGCATGTTATTCATCCAAACCTGAATATTGCTAACGCGGTGAAAAATTCTATCTATTATCGTACTCAAATAAAATATAACGACCTAATTTTCAAGGGATAAAAGAATTCTCGAAAATATACGGGTAATATACCCGAAAATTAGATATTTTTTGGTTTGACGGTTTTCAGCGGATCACAAAATATTTTTCATCCTTTGCCCATTATTCTACTGAATTATTATATAGGTATTGATGTAAGTAAGGTAATTTTAAGTTTAATGTATAATATTCACCAGTCTAATGAATAATATTCAATATGAGTTTTAAATTGATGATGAACGTAAAACTGTGACTGCGCGGCTTGGAATCTGAAAGCGTAATATTTATTTTAGGTTTAGTGCAATATTTAGCAGTACGACTTTTTATATGCCACACCTAGAAGGGAGTTCATTGAAATGAATAGTACCCTTTACACAAGTGCGACTTTAAGCTTGAGTTTAACCGATTCGATACAACACAATATCCCGTGATTAAATGCAAGTGAACGGCATCTAAACCGCCGATGCTACGCAAACTTTTGATTACACAAGTTACTCGCAACAAGATTCGAACAAACCGTATTGCAAATTCCTACCATTACCTCTCAATTAGTTTAGTTAAGTCGAGCCCTGCACCCCGTGTAAGCATCCCGAGCATAAATTAGTCTTGTTAAGTGCAGTACCGGAATTTAATCCCCATATTTCGTCTGCCTCGAGTTTGGCATATCTTTTCAGGTCTAAAATGAATTCTGCATGAGCTGACGCAGACAAGCCAATTTGAACCGCATCTGTTCTTTGCCTAGATTTAATTTGTGTTGCGAGATTTAGTTATCCGTCGTTTTAGATTGGATTATCTTTGAGGTTGTTTGAAATTATTTTGGACTGTATCGCTGGGGTTTAATCGCCTTTTTTGTTTGGATAGTTTGTTGCGTTTGTAGTGTTTTGGTTTGGAGTGTATGTATGTTTAATGGTGCTCATTACTTGCTGAATGAAATCGGATTACCAGACAGAAACTAAGCTCGATTCCTGATTAAATCGGGAGATCATAAATGACAAATTATTTTAGTGATACCTTCTATATCGAGACGTAATAGGTAATGTTATATTCAGTTTTACCTAATACAGTTTAAAAGAAATGTAATGGCAAATTGTTTGATTAGTAGTTAAGTTTAATATTAGTTGAATGCAGAGGTCGTGGGTTCGATTCCCACCCGGGTGAGGAATTTTTTCCCTTTCTTTATTAATATTTTTTTAATATTAGTTATCTGTCAAGCTTTAGTATTGTTGGTGAAGCTAATAATCATGACTACTGATCAAACGAATTATGTACTTGAAGTTTTGTAATACTGTCTTGTGTGTGAGTGTTACCTACTGCATTTCTGTCACACAGGGATAACACTATCATAGAGCAAATTCGGACCTCTAAGTTAAGAATTCCATCTAAAAAATACATAAAAGCGTTTCATATATTTTACTACATGTAAGGTTATATGTATGTACTACTAGCAAGCCTACAATATTGCGAGATATGCTATTCCAACTCATAGATCAAAGGACACAATTGAATGCCACTTCGCTTCCAATTGAGATAGTTGAATCAAGCGCAGAATGCTCCAAAATATATTACAGAGATATCGGACAATATATTTAATTAATCTATTCACGTGGAAGTGGTCTGTTATTGAAACACTTTAATAAACTATTTATATTTCAACTGTAAATTAAATTTGAAAATATTATAGGTACATAGTTCAGGGATTATTTCTCGTGACAAAATCTTGCTACACGCGTCAATGTGCATTTATGCAGAAAAACGCAGTCTATTTACTAAACTTTGGACCCTAATATTTTGGAAACCAGACACTTCCCAGGTTCCGTAGTTTTCGGGAACGTTGACGACCAAAAATCACCCTGTATAGACACGGCTGTGTTCTCGAAATGGTGTAACCAGAACTGCAGGATCATAATGAGATCAGATGTAAATACAGGATGTAAATGATTAGTGATCAGTTGCTAGCTTATCGCCTGAAGTAAGGCCCGCGTTCCTTAGTCGACTCTCACGACATGCAGACGAGATGTATTCTAGTAAAGCCCCGCATCAGCACAGGGCATAGCAGAGGGTAATAAGCACGATCCTTTCGATAGTCCGTAACGCTATGGTCCAACTGTCAAATGCTAGCATTACGCCGCGTAAAAAGGTTCGTGCTTACCCCACTGATCAAGATCGGTTACCTATTATACTAGAGAACGTTTAACCGAATAGTTCCATTGGATGGTGCTAGTTATGTAATGCATGACTACATTATCTGTATCACCGCATACAAAAAATGTTAGTTCCGAAATCAAGCATAGAAGCTATTCTATGAAACGATGAAGCAAAAAGTCAATACATTGAATGCTTCCGTCGGGAAATGCGAGCAGATTGCAAGCATAAAGTTTGTAATCGACAGATCTTTTATTCCATACCGTAACTTGGGAGATACAGCCCATTAGCTTTGTAATAGGGACGTTCCAAATTTATTTTATCATCTCTCGGCACGTGATGTCAGTTTTGGGGGCGCTTGGTTGCCGGTGGTTTGTATTTTGGTAACTGTAGTCTTCCGAAAATAACTGTTCTGCTAAAAATAATGATAAGGATGTTGTAACTCCTCAGTTTTCTAATACTTATTCTTTACTACTTATAGTGCCTTAAAGCTCAAAACTACCACAGATCCCGTGTAAAGACATTTATGCTTGTTCGTTAATAATTGTGTGTTGTATTTTGACCACCTGTCACTACTAACTGAACTTGTACATCTCAACTATACCCTCAAAATTGGTCAGAACCATGTGGTTCTATCGGCCCTTGGTGCTCTGCCTACCCCGTAAGGGATAAAGGCGTGATTATATGTACGTGTGTATTTTGTATATCAGTTTGGCTCTTTACTGACTCGGAACTTTTAGAATACATCAGCTGTTACTCCTTCCGAGGCGAGGAACTTAGGGGCGCTCCCTCAGGTGAGGTACTAGCCACTTGTTAATGATCTCTTACATCTCGCCCCGCAATGGTAAGGTTGTAAGATCACCTTCGTGATTCTACAGTTCTGGCCAACCTATTTTGGGAACATAGCCGTGTTTATACGAGTATGTATGGAATTTAAGGTACGCTGTCTATACTACTTAATTGTTGTCAAATTAGTACAGACTGAAAGACATCCCCGGCAACGATTTTAGAGGTTTACCATATTTTAGGATTCCCGAAGAACAATTTAGCCATAAGAAAACAAACAAGCTTGTGGTTTCTTACGACAAGTCGGAAAATTCACGATGCCATTAAGAGAGCTTGAACGCAAGTTAGTCGAATAGAAAGTATAGAAATGGATTGCCGTATCTATGAACGAAGAACAATGTGAAGGTGGTATCACTGTCTATATACATTTTTAAAGTACTATGTACCTATATGCACCTTTCAACTAAAACCCCCCTATTGCAGTAGCCTTATGTCGTACCCTAGAGGAGGCCTACGGCCAACAGTGAACTGCAATGCAATAGGCCGATGTGTGTGTTTGCACTATAGATTTCCCTGGTCGATGTTTCCTTGAAAGTCTAAGGGCCAAACGTGTGATCTGATCATTGGAAAAATCGGCCCTAAATGTGTATTATAACAAAGATCCTAAATGTTTATTGAATATCACTTCTCCACTATGTACTTCTCGCATGGCCGCACATACGATAGTCCGACACCCGCTGAGAGCGACGAATAAATCGCATGCGAATGCATCGTTAGGCGTTCAACGTGGGTTCAACCTTAGGTGGCATTCGGGAATATTTTCTAAGGATATGTTATTTAAATAATGTTTTTTTGTTTTAGAAACAAAAGTTCGATAACAACGATATTTACTCAGATTTGAACATTGGAGAAAGACAATATGTATTAAATATCTACATGCCACTAACGCTTTGGTAAATCACTGTAAAGATGCAACCGTATAAGTCCTAATTTATTGTAGCAAATATCGTACCCATACAGAGATATTAAATACAACATTATGTCCAATCTTAGAATAAAGATTCGCTCCGCTTCGCCGAAGACCTATCATTAATCTAAGTGTCCAATTTTCCGCTACTTGATAGCAATGTGTTATTTACCTAGTTTTAGTTTGAGCATTGCTAACGAGTAGATTACCTAAAAGAGTAAGCAAGTATACTCGTAAACCACTTAGCTACAATTTACTGCTAAATAATTTCCAAAAAAAAACTTTAACATCAATTCTTACATTTCCTATTTATAACGATTAGTGACGGTCAATAAACCCAAAGATATAGACAAAGTTCAACAATACTACTAATTTTTTACTAGGGGGGTGACTATATTAAACACACAATAAGGAAAACACTAACCTTTGGGTTCAGTGCGTGAAATAAAAACAACTACTAAACTTCTAAACTTACTCTATAAATCTAGCGTTCGCAAGAGTCGTGTATCTTAAATTTTCGTTCTTGTACTCTATGGCTTCTATTTTAAAGGTATACGAAAACGTAAACATACGTTGGTGTTTCGAGCCCAAGGGAAAGTGTTGTCAGGGAACAAAGATAAGTAGGGATTGTCTCGAGGCTCGTCTAGAAGAAAATTATAATAATTATAACTAGTATAAAGACACTTTTGCTTTGTGTTTGTATTTAAAACGAAATGGGTGACATCTAGCGCCGTCGTCGTCACGATAGTAAAGGGATTATTATTAAAAAATATGCCTACAGACATCTCTGATAGATATTTTAAACAGTAGATAGAAAATAATTTTTAAAAAGTATACAGACTAAGCTCACATGTAAAGAAGGAATTGAATATTGCTATGAATTGCTTGTATTTTTGTGACAATTGTGTTTAATTTTATATTGATAATTTTAATCAAAATATTGTAAAGAATTACGTCTATGTAAGCATTACATTGCTGCGAATAATATTAATTTGTTTGGTTTGAATATTGAATGACCTAGAAACGTTGGCAAAACTCTAACACTCAACGTATTTAAACTCGAGTAACCGCTTAAAATGTTTAATTAAAAAAAGGTAGCTAAATGTCTCTTAACTGGGTGTCTATTAGAATACAGATTTTTTTGATATCGAATTTCATTTCACCGAAAATTATTCCACGATTTTTAATATATATATTTTTCAGTTCATCGTAAAGTTAATCATCGCTGTTTCATATCATCGAAAACGTTTCTTAAAAAATTCTTTTAAAGTTGTTTTGATTACCAGAAAAACGGTATATCGAACTTACATTTCATAAAAGTACTAAGTTATCGATGAAACTATTCGTAAAAACACGTTACAATGTGTATCGGTACCCATAATACTTTTTCACATAACAACTTTTAGTATTAATCAACTATGTAACATGCACGCAAGCAAGCATACAGCATGCAAGCAAGCATACAGCATACAAGCAAACATACAGCATGTAGCAGGCATGGTTTCTGTCACGGCTCCGGCGCTGCGGGGCCCAGGCGGTCCCACGCGAACTTATCATCGCAGATTAATGTAACGCTCACCATCACCAACGCATCTTCGGCTTGCTGGCCGGCGCACCGCGGCGGCGAGCGTTGCATCCGCCTGCTCCTCAGCTCGCGGGCCGCCTCGCCCCTCCCCGCCTACGCGCTTTTATATTGCACTCTAGGAGCAGGGCAGACAAGACTGCGTGAAGACGGGGTAAACTAAGTCGATTTAAATACTTTTTTTATTCATCCTAATTTTTTGTTTTGATTTATTGAAGTAAATATCGATGTTTCAATTATTTTGCAAACTAATACTTTCGATGAAACAAAAATATGGGTAACAAAACTTCGATGTAACATTATTTCGATAAAATGTATAAAACATGAAAACAAATAACGATGAACTGTGTTTTTAGCTAATGTATATTCGAGGAAATGAAATTGCGATGTAACCTAATTCTAGGATTTGTTAAATATTGTACTAAAAGTTCTGCGAAACGTTTTATGGGTAATGAAAATCGTTGAAAGGAATTGCGATAAAATGATGGATTCCCATAATTAGTTACAGTTCCTTCAAAAGTATTAGTAAAATAATCATCCCAACCAACCCTCAGAAAAGCTCATGGATGTTCAACTACAATAATGTCAAAGAAAACAAAGTAACTCCTAAGATACATAATTATAATAGACATTGTTGTGTTTCCGAAATGGACTAGGTAGCAGCAACTGCAACGACTGCAATATATCCCACAGCCTTTAGTATAGTGGGGACAGATGTAAATGTAACAAACGATGTAAACAATCATAGACGAGTTGCGAGTTTATTACTTGAAAGAATGATTATATAGATGAACATAATTTAGGTCGGTCCTGTGGCACACTCAACGGAATTAATAAAAATTATTCGTTTGAAAACATAAAAATTGGGAACAACGAAATAAAAGAAACAGTAGGACATGAAGCCAAAAACGCTTTATATTTCGGCTTTGACAGACGTGAGACGATTATAAAGATTACCGCACTCCGCGTTCGGCCCAGATAAAAAGGCTCTGAATATTCAAAACGAAATAAAATTAACTTTGTTTTAAAATGAACAGCGGATATTTTTATGAAAAAGGTTGACGTTTTACCGGAACGGATTATGATTATCCTTTTTAAAAGTTTCGAGTGTAGCCGAAATAATTTAAATGCGAATAACGTTGTCTATCTGTCTTTAATCGACTGAATATATCTACATTATATCAACGTGACCATCTTACCAGCGACTGTAGCTTTACTTGGCTATGATAATGATTTTCCTGGTCATGTCAGCACCAGCGTCTTGCTCCCTTTTCGCTATCTCGCTCAGTTTGCTCGATTTAAATATAAAGTGGGCGAGATAAAAAATAAAGAACATCCTGAGTTAAAACATCACACATATTATACAGCTTGACATTGAGAACTTGCCTTGATAGGCAGTTTTTTTTCTATAACAATTCTGCTCCAGCAAACAGCAAACAGGATCATCCAAGGGTTAAATTAAAAGGCGACAATTTACTATCCAAATAAATGTGCTCATATAAATCTGGATGCTGGCGGAAAATTAAAAAACGTCCCGCGGCGCGACGACGCCGGACCACGAACTGGAACAATATACCGATAGGTACATATCTAGATCCAGCCAGACTGAATTCAACATTTCCTATTTTTTGTTATAACATCTACCTATATATATTTATTATACAACAACTGCGAGCCTCCTTCAATTAAGACGTTATCGTGATTCTGGGAAAGATAATGATTTTCTGGCATAAAGTTAATAATATATCTACCTAGAGCATGGGCTACTTTGCCCTAAAATAAGAAAGCCTCGGCTTTTATACCTTTCTAGGTTTGGATAATTGTAGTCAAAACAAAAGCTAGCTTCCTCTTCTAATGTGTGAACTCCAGTCATCATTTACAGCCCTGAGAAGTCCACTGTTGGACATAGGCCTCCGCCAACAACCTCCACTTCGACCGGTCGGAAGGAGCCTGCATCCAACCGACGCCCGCGACCTTGGCCAGGTCATCCGTCCACCTTGCGGGTGGCCTTCCCACGCTGCGCTTGCCAATACGTGGTATCCACTCTAGAACTTTCCGACTCCATCGGCCATCAGTTCTTCGAGCTATGTGCCCTGCCCATTGCCACTTCAGCTTGCTGGACCGTTGAGCTATGTCGGTGATCTTTGTACGTCTGCAGAACTCCTCATTTCTGATTCGATCACGCAGAGAGATCCCAAGCATAACTCTCTCCTTTGCTCGCTGTGCGATCCTGAGCTTCTTTATGAGGCACATAGTTAGAGACCACGTCTCGGCACCGTAGGTCATCACCGGCAGCACGCACTGGTTGAATACCTTCGTCTTTAGTTTTAGTTTCCCGAACGCTGCCCAGTCGAGTTGGATTCACCGAGTTACCTCCTTCTCAAAGTTGGACTTACCTAGTTTGACCGTCTGTCCCAGGTAAACATACTCGTCAACAACTTCAAGCATCGAGCTCCCAACCAGTACAGGAGTGGGCGGCACATGGACGTTCGACATGATCTTCGTCTTGTCCATGTTCATCTTCAGGCCTACCTGTTGGGAGACTCGATTGAAGCCATCGAGCATTGTGCTTAGATCCTTCAGCGATTCTGCCATGACCACGATGTCGTCTGCGAACCGAAGGTTAGTGATATATTCGCCATTGATATTGATGCCGAGTCCTTTCCATTCGAAAAGCTTAAAGGCGTCTTCCACTGCATTGGTGAAGAGCTTCGGAGAAATAACATCTCCTTGTCTCACTCCCCTCTGCAAAGAAATCGGCTCAGTGCTCCGCTCCTGTACTTGTACCGACATGGTGGCGTTGCTGTATTAACACTTCAGCACTTCGATATATCGATGGTCAATATGGCACCGCTGGAGAGACTGCAGCACTGCCCATGTCTCGATTGAATCAAAGGCTTTCTCATAGTCCACGAACGCTAGGCATAGTGGCCGATTATACTCTTCCGTTTTTTGTATAATCTGCCGTAGCGTGTGGATATGGTCTATGGTACTAAACCCTTTTCGGAAACCGGCTTGTTCGGGAGGCTGGAAGTCATCAAACCTGCGAACAAGACGATTCGTGATTACCCTTGAAAACAACTTGTAGACATGGCATTCAGTATAGTGTCGGGTGAGCTTGGCTCTTGGGTCTTTGCCTAATCTAACAGGTTTAGCGACCGAGGTATATAGCTGTCCATAGAACCTCTCAATCTCCCTGTCTTCAGCTTCGTCAACTGGCTCTGCCCAATAGATAATTCTCTTACGAATACTTTGGAGCCTTGGTTTCGCTGTCTCCTTAATGCAGCGAGTATTAAAGCTGCGGATGTCGTGTCGCAGAGACATGGAGATACGTCTATTGAGCTGCCGATAAGCTTCAGCGTCATCAGAGGACTGCAGAGACATTTCGCGCCTTTCCGCCATGAGGTTGAGGGTATGATCAGTTAGTTTCTGGGGTCTATTTCTACGGTTAGGTCTAAAGAATTTAGACCCCACCGGGTGGACAGTTTCTACCAGCCTGTTATATACATCATCCACTGACATGCAATCCTCTAGGCAAGCAAAGCGGTTTGTCAGCTCGAGTTGAAAGGTCTCGGGGTTTTGAATGTGCACGGATTAGGGTCGGAGTGTAGACTTCACTAGTCGTGATCTCTCCCGCTTGACATTAATATTCAATGTGCCTCGAACCATTCGGTGATCGCTACCGGTTTTCACCCTGTTGATCACTGAGACATCATTGAATATCCGTCTATCGGTGGTCAATATGAAGTCTATCTCATTCCTCGTGTGCTTGTTGGGATGGAGCCAGGTCCATTTCCTATGAGGCGGCTTCTTGAAGGAGTTCATCATAAAGAGTCCCTCCATCTCTAGAAAATCGGCCAGCCTCTGGGCCCTGGGGTTCCTATCGCCGCATCCAAACTCCAATCCAGAACTCCAGTATTTACTTAAAAATAAGTTGAATAGTTGTATATTGCTATAGGCCAGCTAGCAATTTTAGCTTTGTACTGTAACTTTTGGTTTTCTATTGATCCCGAAGATACCAACCTATGACGTCAATGAATTTGATTGGCTGCCTTTCTACCAGAGATCTTCGCTTGGCTACGTAGCTTAAAGCTATGTAAATATAATATCCACGATAAAAATTCATCGCTCTATGTTGTCAATGAATTTTTTTGGTGGAATGACCGCCTAAGTCGTTTAATCATGATCAAGGATGTTAGTAACTAACAGGCCAGCTAGCTTGCACGATGTAATCTCGGAATAGTAGGTAAAACCGACCCCAGTATAAACAAAGACATATTAATTCGATTCCTACAGTCACGATAATGATGCACTAATGCGTTTGCTCTGTTGCCAATATGACGCCCATTCCAATACGTCGTTTAGTGAACTAGTGCGGTATATGTAAGATGTCTGGACGATAGAGGAATTGAAATTACAGTTCAATAAACCACACGTAGAGTTTTCATTCCACGTCTTCCATTTAGGGTTCGGGGCCTAAAAATAACATTATCTCTTGATTCAATAAATAAAAATCCGTTACCGACACATTTGCTTCATTGCCGTCATTTTCCACGCATCCGTCAAGTCATGTAATGATGAGAGAGTTAGGACGTGGGTCGTTCTTGGCGCAAAAATACGCTTCGGGTGGCGGGCTTTGGGGCAACCCCCGTGCCCGGGCAAAATTCTTGGCGCGCAACAAAGCACCGGTAACTTGTGTGGCCCTTAAAGGGGGCCACATAGGTCAGAGAGTCTGACCCATTTGGGAAGGGAAAGATGCGGCTGACTAGGGGAGCGCGGGCTGGGTTAGTCAACTCCTGGTATTACCAGGGTGCGCCCGGCCACTTGAGCTGCTGCTGCCGCCGGCCAATTCGCGAAAGAAGAGGAAGGATGGATAGAATAAAAGGAAGGAAGGTAAGAAGGCCATAGTATATAGTATGATGGGAAAGTTGCGACAGCAAATGTCGATGCCAAACGATGTTACATTGTTTAAGCTTCCTGTAGTCAAGTGTCGTTACTAATGTAGTTGATCGTAGTGAGCTACTCGTACTTAGACTATCCCGCAAACTACACTATACAAGAAAAATCTATAAGATAGGACAATGTGACTACCTATTTTGTTTGGCTAGCTCTATTGACCTTTTGCTTCTTAAAGCTGGGTCTGCTCACAAAGAACATGGAAATCGTAAAAACACTGATAACCCTAAAATGGCAATACAATGTATTTTTCCAATACAACTTAGTTTCCCTTCATAAAGAATTCCGCCCGTGTGCCCGCGTATTACGGCCATCTTTAGATTTATGGCGGAAAGGGGCCGCCATATTGTTCCAAATTTAAAAATATTTATTTTCCCGAACAATCCTTTAAGGTCTTCTACAGCCAAGCTGTTTTAGCTCTATCATCAGGGGGACATAAATGGACTTCTACTCGTAGTTACGGTAACGCGGTACGATCTGGTAACTTGGAAATTTATGAGATATGACAAAAATATGAGGAACTAGTGGACGCTCGTGAATCCGTCCGCGTGGTCTGCAGAAAAAACAAAATTACGCAATTATCCGGGATAATAATAATTTTTTGGGATAAAAATTAGCCTATGTTCACCAGTTTTTCAAACACTAAACGGTGTTATTACAAAAGAATTTAAACATTTTTTAGGCTAAACATGCCCTAAATTTGGCAGATATGCCTTACTTTTTTCTGTCAAATGTTATATAATAAACAGAGTCTAACTTTAGGCTCCCTTTTGTAATAACACCGTAACGGTTTGTCAACCTTTAACTGACATTTCACCATGGATTTGACGCATTGTTACCGTAAAAAGTATGTCCCATGTGAATCCGACGATGTGTGTCTCAGTAGCAAGTCTGCGTCCGCCCTAAATTCCGGAAAGATATCCGAATGGGCATTCGGGTAGCACTGAGTGGACTTCAGAGACTTTTCGATTCAGATTTTATGTGTTCGGGCGCAAATATTGGGCTGTTTATCGCGATTGAATTTGGAAAGTTATGCTGAAAGCAGCATTATCAGTGGCCATTTTGTTTTGTAGCACTAAATTAGCATAATTAGATAATTTTATGATCAGTGTTGTTGCAGTGGGCATTAGAGGATTTTCGTTTGGAAATTTTTATGTATTATGGAGTTTTACTTACCTAGGGAAACTCTGAAAAAGTAATAGAAGTTATTTGTGTGTCTTAGGGCCGATATTTTCAATAGCCAGATATCTGATATCTAAATGATAAAATTAATGGTGTCTTTATCTTGATAAATTTTTAAATAAAGACGGCGTCAACTTGATCATTTAGATAGGCTATTGGAAAAAGCGGCACTTATATAATCAAAGTCAAACACAATAATTATGTAAATAATCTCATAGACGTAGTTTTGGTTCAACGAAGAAATAGGTACCCTGCTTCAATTACTCAATAACAACATATAATTGGAATATCCGTCGCAGTATCGTGACCCTCTGTTTTTAATTTCTATTATAACATCAACTACTAATTTAAAGACAACAAGCGACGCGTCAACGTTAAAAAATAGAAGCCACAAAATTACAAGCTAGCACAAATTGTGTATTGTATAATATAATTTGTAAACATTGAATACCGCTTCCCTCGGTGTATAGGTACAAGGTATACAATATTGCACGTAATGACACCTCGGTGCCGTTATACCTGAATTTATCACCTGCAATATCGCTGTTTAGTTATTTTGCGCGGATACTGCAAAAAGGTGTCACATTTTTTTTTCAAATATTATGTATCTGGCCATCTGTGACATACCTACCTATTTTTCTAAACTTAGACCTTAAAGTTACAACCTCATCATACTTGATTTTTGACAGCAAATATATGGATTATCTGTCAAATTAAACTGGACATAGTTGTGCAAACGGGAACCAACCCACATAAACAATAACATCGAATTCTAACAAAATTTACAGATTATGTTTACAAGGTTGATAGAAAGTTCATTTTTGAAAGCTTATGTAGCCTAAAATTTTATTTTATACGTTAGTGGGTTGGTTCCCGTTTGTATAACTATGTCCAACTGTGAATAGCATATACCTAGTTTAAAACTTTTTATTAGTAAGCAAGCCCAGTGATAGTTATAAAAATAATCATCAATGTTATTCCTATCGCTTAAATCTCGTAGCAATCTACGAATATTCGTAGCACACTAAAGCTCGTAGCGTTCGTAAAAATTGTAGTACATAGCTGTAATGTCGGCCACCTGATTACGTAAAAGCAAAAGGCCGAAGCCGCGCGATCGCGATAATTGAGTGTGTGTGTGGCGAGGTGCGGGGCGCGGGAGGACGCTGAGCGCTCGTTGCGCGCACGCTCACACTCTCAATTATCGCGATCGCGCGGATTCGGCTTTGCTATTGCTTTCTCGTAAACAGGGGGCGAATTTCTTTGTTCCGTAGTAGAATCTTGAATGAATAGGATTGCACTTAGATATAGATAAAGTATAGTGATACTATGACCAATCTTAACGCATTTTTTTTAACTTCCTTTACATAGTCTAACTTTGATAGAAAGCTGTAATAGCCCAATGTTTAAGACGTGCGCCTTTAAGTCGAAAGGCGTGGGTTCGATCCCAGTAACAGGCCTGTACCACTAAATTTTGTTTCCGAGTAATGGATGTTTCTATAATTATCTATATATTTATATACAGTTGCTTAGTACCCACGACACAAGACCTTAGGGATCTTTGTGTGGGGCTAGGTTAATGAGTTGTGTAATGTGTAAAAAAAAAATTTCATACATACACGGATTTTAAAAAAATTACACTTAGAAAGGTTGGCGTGAAGCAGACAGCCGGCTGTAAATATAAATTCCAAATCTTTGGCTATGTGAGTTTCAAAGGAAACCGTAGTGCGCCTAATCCTGAAAAAAATTATTGGATAAGAGCAGAAAGTTGACGATGAGTCTAACTTTGACAGATATGCCACCATCTTTGAAACATCATACGTTGTTTAATTTAAGACTTAAAATCCCCACTCAAATTTCTAACACTTCTAGAAATTGCATTTTTAAAGCAATATAAAGTAATGCAGAAAGAACAGAATGTCCCGTAATATCAATTGACAGCTCTAATAATGCGACTTGGCAATTTTCGAAGCAACCATCAATTTGTACACGTCTACTAGTCAGAAATCGCTAGTCACCCATTTTACATAATTTGCAAGAAATCGCTTCACGTCCATCAATACATACTAGATTTTTCCTGATGTAATTTATGAAATTGGCAAGAGTTACAACTGATAAAATAAAATAAAATAAATTTTTATTCATCAGTCATATACATTGTCTGCATTTCCTTCCGTGCATATCGTAAGTATTGACTAAGAAAGTCGGGTATTCTCTCAGTAATGTCACCGATGTCTTTTATTTGGCCCCGCCCCCTTATTACCTAACTAGCAAAAGCAAAGCGATAGCGAAAATTGTACAAAAATCGCTGATTGCTTGTCAAATTCGTATTACGTAAAATGAATTTCAAAGGAACTTTGACATTTCAGGGCGAATATTGTACAATTTTCGATATCGCTTTGCTTCGGCTTTGCTATTGCAAATTAGGTATTCAGGGGGCCGATATGCTAACCGTGGTGCTAAGTATCTCCCCATCGTGATCCTATGTCCTAACTAACCAACTCCGGAAACACAGCTGTGTGTATTAATTGAATTAATACACACAGTAAGTAAATCTTATTACATTGATACCGTCATTAACAAAACAATTAAAATAATTCGTATAACAAATCTAGAAAATATATTCAAGCTGTTTAAATATACATTAAAAATAATACTATTACCTAAGAGTATCTTAACTGCGAGATTATTTCTCAGGCGCTGCATAATACGACCATTAGCATGAAGAATATCACGCACCTGACTTTTCAGCGGTAATTATTTTGTGCAAAACTTACTACGACGGTACCTATTTCAGCTACGTGAAAGTCCTGAAAAGTTTTATGTACAAAATAAATGTAGACGTAGTTAAAGCTTTCTTTGACACTTTTTGATGTTGGTTTATTCATTTCGGCCACTAATTATGGGCATTATTATAATTGTTTTTCGAATCATTGTTAAGTTAAATCATCAACGGTACTACAGTTACCTACGAAGAATCCTAGGTCCTTCCGGTCTCTAGTCACCATGTATAATTTGAATTGACCACAAAAAGCAAAAAAGAAAATTTTAGTTGAACATTAGGTGCTTGTTTATTTTTTATGTAAATGAAAAAATATTACACGTCCATAATTTTTCCTTACACGTAGATATTACACATTTTTTCAGGGAACAGTATAATCTTGCATCAGCTCATCCAGTCTGTCTCGTAAGATTAAATTATGCCTTTCCATGAATATTATACTCGTGTTGTCTTTTTGCTTTATTTGACTGCGAACCCAAGAAAAAACACTCAGTGTATACGTAGATATAGTGTAACATACACCCTGTATGTTAGAATAGAATAAAATTTATGTTCCATCTGTCATTTATTCTCTCAGGCGATAAGTTGGCAACTTGTCACTGGTCTTTTACATCTGTCCCCGCTATGATAGAAAAAAAGAAAGAAAGAAATTATTTATTCAGCATTCAAAAATGTTTCACAATACAGCCAAACAGAAAAACATAATTATGCTGCTTATGACCCAGCTCAGCATACAGCTGCAGACCAAAAGAGATGGCCTGTAGCGCTGGTTTTCTAAATAAATGTGGCTATGAGATTTTTCGTGATCCTGCAATTATGATTACCCCATTCCGGGAACACAGGTATATTATATATATATATATATGTATGTAAATATATAAAATTTATTTTGCAAATTTCTGAATATTAACAAAATACTCCTACATAGTGTATGTAGGAGTATCTGATTAAATTCTTATCATAATAAAGCGTTATTTATACCCATCAAACCTTACCTATCAATTTTAACAAGTTTTTTATCGGACGTTTTCTGAACAATTTATTATTTCATTCACGTATTTCACGTTACTTACGTTTTTTATTTACCTAGCTAGGTAAGCCCCTCGCCAATTTATATGCGAATCTTTAAAAAACACAGATGAATCTTAATCAGTAACTCCCCAGAGTAGTGTAAATGGATTAGACCTCGAAGACAAGCTGCTTGACAAAATGGCGGAACACCTTTTTTATATCCCGAACTTGGCACGTGAAATAATAACGTGAAACGTAATAAACATCGCGAGAAGATTCACCTAGTAACTGCATTTAGATCCTTAACATACCTAAATTACACTGAAGTGTGCAATTAATACACTTAACGAGAAGCTTTAATAGCAATCGTTCACCTAGGTAGAAACAAGCATGTTGTTATCGATAGTACCTAAACAGGTCGAGTTTTTTATCGTACGAGATAGATGTACGGTTACCGAGGGTACAACGTTGATTTATACTGGACGTCCGTCAGGGCAACGAATTACAAAGGCAACGATGTAAATCACCATGTACGGACGAAATCGATCGGACCTAATACGTTGTCGATATAAAAACCGCCGTATCAGCGGTCGAGCCGGCCGGATTGTTTTTCTTTTTGCGTGATCAAATGACATTTAAAAAGTTGCACGTTTTATACGTACGTTAAGCAAACTCTTATTAGGTAGCTCTACTGACCGATAACGCACAGCCCTAGGGGACTAGGAAGTATCTACATCATCCAGAGCGGATTTTCCGAAATTCCGAAGATACATCACTACATATTTTAAAACAAAGTCGCTTGCCGCTGTCTGTCCGTCCCTATGTACGCTTAGATCATTCAAACTAGGGATTTTGATGCGGTTTTTTTAATAGATAGAGCGTAGGTAGTGTCAAGCGGAAGTCCAAGGACAGAATACCCCTAGGGGTACCCGAATTACGTTTCCCGAGATATGATTCACAAATTGGTCACAGAACCAATTGTTGAGATAAATGATTTTTTTTTCTGAAATAGGTGAACAGTAGTTGCCAAAGCCGATAGTACTATTAAGATAGTGAACCTAAGTTTGTTAAAATGTTTAAATTAAATACGATCACTAAAAATGTCTCCAAAATTATTTTTTAAAACTTGCAATGCATCCATGTAAATTTGATTGAGTCTCGCCTCGTACGTAAGTCGAAAAAACTTAATTAAAAGACCGATTGTTTTTTATCGTCGAAATGTCGCCCTTCCTGCTCGATCGCCTTAAAAAAAATTCTTTTATAGACCCTGTTGTACGGTCGTACTATGTTTCGATAGGCGTACAACGATGGGGTTCGGGAGATTGGGCCCCCCACGGCCGATACTTGTCTACGGTTAAATGTTGTCTGACAATCCTCCGTGACATGGAGTCGTTTTGAAATATCATATTTCAACGAATTACTAAAAGACCGTCGAATCTTGCCGTAAAAATTCCAGGACTCGCCATTTAATCAGGCAGTTGAAAGGGGCCAATCAGCTGTCCATTTAAGACGCCTGACCACAAGTTCACACTAAACTTGAAAATTGGAGGCACGTGTCATGTGTGGAAATCAAGAATGATAATTGTGAATGTTGAAAATTCCACATCGTTTAAAATGAGATTCGTCGGTCCACAAAATCGTATTAAAAAAAATTTGCGTCTTCAGCTTGACGCCGCAACATACCCTTCTCGGATAATCTTCGGGCTTAAGCTGCCTTTTTGAATATGATATGGGTGAAATCCCTCTTTTTGTAGTATCCGATGTGCTTCTGATTTTGGAATTCCGGTGCGGCGTTCGGACACTAACTGATGGGTCTCTTGCCACTTCTTCGACCACTGGACCACATCTGGGTTGCATTTTTGGACGCCGGGTCTTCTACCTGGTGACCTTCCATGTAACTATTATGACTCAAAATTGTCGATGATCAGGCCAAGTTCAGGCTGAGGTTCACCACTGTTTTGTACCTGCTGTCTGTACAATCTAGCCGCTTCCGAAGCATTTCCTTTTGCATACATAAAAGTAATGCATAACGCATAATCTCTTTGAGAAAGACATAGCTCACCAATTTATTGCGCTTAGAAATCCCAATTGATGTGCACTCCGAAGTCCGTTGAGAAAGCCAAAGTCATCTAAGAAAGTTCGTAACACCACACAAAAGCCAATCGATATGCAACCAAAGTCCGTAAAGAAAGCAAAGTTCGTCAAATAATCACAAAGGAGCTAGTAAAGAAGTAACGTCGGGCGCAAATGCAAGCAAATGGTCAACTGACCGGTAGCCGCCGAACACAATGGACCAACGCTAACCCCGCTCCCTCACCTCACACTTCCCCTTGCCTTGCCGCAACTCAGGTAGTAAATTCCGAGAATTGCACTCATAATCACCCTTACAGCTCAACTGCCCCGTGTATTGAGTGACGTCACGCAATAGACCTGTTAACATGGTCTTGTAGACTACAAGAATTTTTTTTAAGGCGATGTAGAATTTGTATCGAGCAGGAAGGGCGACATTTCGAAAACTTTTTGTGATTTAATAATAAACAATCAATAATAAAAAAAATTTAGTTTTATTCGGCCCAATCTTTTAATTAAATTTTTTCGACTTACTGTGTTTCAAACATTTTTTCAAGTATGAAGTCGTGGAGATAGCTCAATCAAATTTACATGGCAAATAGCTGACGAAATTGGCAAGTTTTTAAAAATAATTTTGGAGACATTTTTGGGATAAGTTTTTTTTTTTAAATCGTTTCAAAAGAGATCTTTAATTTAAACATTTTAACAAACTTAGGATTCAACATTTTTTTAATGGCTTAATAGTAGCATATCGGCTCACAATTTTTTGTTTTTGCAAGTGCTACTGTTCACCTATTTCAGAAAAAAAAATCAAGCTTGTATCTCAACAATTGATGTCTCTGTGACCAATAATGTTAAATAAGCCAAGTTTTAACAAAAAAATATGTCGAAAACTACAAAAAGTCGCGGAACATACATGGGGGTAATTCGGGTACCCCTAGGGGTATTCTGTCCTTGGACTTCCGCTTGACACTATTTCTTGGGACACCCTGTATGTATAGGATCAGCGCTGCACCCGTGCGAAGCCGGGGCGGGTCGCTAGTGGAAAATAATTCTAAAGTTTATGCGAGTAGACGAGGACCAAAAAGTAAAATCCCAAAATTTCTATAATTATTTTCCCTTTTTATTATTTACATACCTACCTAATATACATTTCTACACGTCTGTGTTGCTGAAATGATGTAGCCAGAACTACCCGATTTACTTAGTCGACTCTAACGACATACACGGAAGGAGATGCAGCTGATACCTATATTCTGGTGAATCCCTGCATCAGCACGGGATTAATTATTTAGGCACGTTACATTAAATTATTTAATAATAATTTAAACATTAGGGTTGCCATATCCAAACTTTGAAAACCAGGATTTGAGGAAGAAATACCAGGACAAATGATTAATGATTTGATTAAAAGCATTATACATGTGCGAGCCCAGTGACAATACGATTGGAGGGAGTTAGGGGCGTGCAAATTTCAAAACATAGGTCTTTAACACATTCAATGCCGGTGACTACGTATTTGCTTCTTTTAGGCTTTCTAGAGGTGTTACTGACGCTTTTTTGCCTGATGTCGACACCCTTAAAATATCTGCCGACAGCGAATGTGTCAGGACGATGCTTATAAACTGTCCGGATAGCCCAGAACACCCCAAAAAGCAGGAAATGTCCTGGGAAAACAGGACGGTTTGCAACCCTAAATTATACACATGTCTGGACCGATCTCAAAGCTTACACACGAGTAAGGAAGATTAAAATAATAACTTTTTCCACGCAAAGGTGAGCCCACAAAGCTTGTTAAAAGTAAGTATAACGATATTTTAAAATTTTTCATTAAGCTTGCTTAGCATTCATGAGTAAATGCTCAAAGTAATGAATTTAATATAATGTACCTACCTACTTTTTACTAGATACGTATAAAAATTCTATGAGAGTAGCCATCTAACTTACCGAGAGCATAATAGTATTATGTAATTAATAGTTTATCTACGACGACATTGACCTGTATAGGTACCTAATCGTGAAAAGATTTTACCCAATTTTGTGTGCTTACTTTTTTTATAAATAGGTACCTACCATAACTGACGAATAGAGTAATAATATTTAATATGCAAGTTATCTAGGACCATAAAACTAATAAATTCTGTATACCTACTTACATAGATAGAAGATAACCATTCCATAAACGTGGCTGTGGAATCTCCTTTATGATCCTGCAGTTTTGGCTATCCCATTTCGGGAACACATCCTCGTGTATGTACCTATACAGGGTGTAACAAAAAGGGTATGTTAAGCGAAAAGCTATGTAAATAGCCCACTATAGAGAACCTATCCACAAATTTTGAGACCCGAAATCACATGTTTATTTTTCCCGATAGTATGGAGAATTTTTAAATATCTCAAAAATTTTCATACAATCTTGAAAAATAAAAATGTGATTTCGAGTCTCAAATTTTGTGGATAGGTTCTCTATAGTGGGATATTTACATAGCTTTTCGCTTAACATACCCTTTTTGTTACACCCTGTATATGAACGAATGAGATTGAAGATGATTTCGATGGTCCGTTATGTGTTGGTATGGCCGAATAAGATGTCAGTAACACTAGGTACCTACCTTAAAGTCCCCGTTTTTCTAATAGTGCAATGTATTGTGATGTGATTATTTTTACAGCACTTTTTCATCGCTGTAATGACATTCTAGAAAACAGTCAATGCAACTAAACGACCCATACCTACATCGCATTCGCACACTACACCTAACCATTCGTCCCAAAAAACTTAATTTCCCCCTGAGTTATGCCCGCAGCGGGTGTTGCACATTATTGAGTGCTGCAACATGGCGGCCTGAGGAAAAATTACTGCCGAAATCTCCTATTTTTCCTATGCAAGGGGAATTTTATATAACGTAAATATGTAGACATACGTAATGTGGAAAGTGTTTTCTTGACAATAGAAAGGGTTTTTGGAACTAGCGTGTATAAACTCAAGTAAGGTAAGAGATTATAGGTAATAGGTGGATAATTCTTCCCAGAAAATTATGTATAAGACGTAATGCATGTACTTTTTTCGGCGTTAAATCGCCGTACCTAGATAGAAATGGTTGTCATTGTTGTAGCATCAATGTGGGACCTTGTAAATGCTGTGCCTCACCACGCACCCCTTTTATGTCAATATCTAAGAAATGTACTCGCTAAACTTTATACTAATCAATGTATAAATAACCTTACCTCAGGAGCTACTTATACATGTTTACGGCTCTTGGTTTATATCTCTATGAACCCTCTGCTGACACACTTACCTGGCCGGTCCGGTCTGGTCCGGTAGTTACCAGGCCAACATCCGTGTTCACCGGACGTCATTTCACGGCCGGAAAATCGTCAATCTCCTCGCTTTGGGAGCAAGTGTTTTTTTTTTTATCAATGTAGCTAATGTATGAAGGGTAGATCACATGCAAACATAGGCTTTCTCTTGATGACATGAATGAGGGACCAAGAAGAGATGGTCCATTTCGAGTCTTCGGATATACAGAGTGTAACAAAAGGGGTATGTTAAGCGATATGCTATGAAAATAGCATCATTATAAAGAGCCTAACCATAAAGACTCGAAATTACCTATTTTTACAGATTGTATGAAAATTCCCGGGTTGTTTAGGGATCCGAAAGATAAACATGTGATTTCAAGTCTCAAATTTTGTGGATACTAGGGCCTATTCCGACAGTCATACTTAGACCTAAACGTAAAATTAGTCCTACCTGTCCCTTTCTCTCTCAGCAATTTATGTTAAGAACGGAGAGAGATAAACCTGACAATATCTATCATACTTAGTTCATTACAGCATATCATTATCAAATAACGTGTTAAAATTTTTTAATATTACAAAGAAGACGACACACACGTACAGACGTACAGACGACTGTACCCAAGGGCGGACCTAGAGTTGTTTTTGGGAGGAGGGCCACAAAGGGCAGATTTTACCTTAAAATTAGATAATGTGTAATGATGGAATCTGCACACAAAAGGTTAAAAATCCAGAGGGGGCACTTTGCTGGTACCTATGCTGTACCTAGTAGGTACCTACCAGTAAATTCTCACCTACTGAAGTAGAGAGACCTGTCTATCTACTATAGCCTACTACGCGGGAAAAGTTTCAAGATGTTTAAAATAGATCTCTTCCCATTATTTCTTTCTAAAGAAGGAAAATATGAATTGTTATCCACTTTCTGTCGGCAATAACATCTGATTTATGGCTAAAGGGTATTTTATTAGGGTAATAAAATTTGTCCAAACCTCATACCGTCTTACATCTTGAGGATTTGGTGAATTTTGGTGACAAGGGTTCTAGGCCCATCCATATCCTAATCCAAGATTACTTTTAATCCACCTATATTTTCAATCAACAAAGTATTACTACTTCTTTACGACGCGAAATATTCTTCGTCGTGACTTCATGCTTAACCCTAAGCACACTCAATGTAGGGCCTGCCCCACAAATTACCCCCTGATGATCTGTGGCCTGCCCAGAGCACTTAGTATAGTCTTTAAATTAACTCCATCTAGCGTGAGAATACCATACTAAACTGCTGAGGCTGCAACTAAAATAAAACCATCCTAATATTATTACTCACATCTAGGTACAGATGGCGCTGAAAATATTTAGTTTTTATAACCACAAGATTTATTTATTTATTGAAATATATGTTTATAACATAACAGTATCACCATATCGTTACAAAGATTAATAATACAAACCCATACATACATAAGTACCTATCCGTAACATTTATTGGATGGTACTCACAGGCATTTGTCTTTCTACCATACTCTTGCACTCAATCATCAGGCTCCTGATCGCACTCACAAACAGGTCACACTGTGGTGCCGAGTCGAGCAGAGAGTTGAGCAGCGCGAGGCCTCAAGCCACTGGCGCATGCCGATCTCATAATAAAATCAAAATGGGTAGGTACATATTTGAACTAAGTTTATTAATTATTCTGTAATATATTTACAACAACTCTACTTACAATATGTTTAAATCATTAAGTCAAGATAAACTGGTATGTTAGTCACAAACTGGTCACATAAGATGACTATCCAAGAACTATAACACAATAATTTATTTTGCAACTATGTAAGTTCATTTTTTTCTTCTTTTTATTAATTATTCAAGCAGTCAGATTTGTGTACTATACTCTTGTAAAACTAAACAAAAACATCTACATAAGTATCTATTACACTTCATCAACAAGTTTAAACCTCTGATGCTGTGGTTCCGGAATCACATTGAAATATTTTTTCAAAATAGTTTGGTTTTCCCTCCCACTATAAAGCCTCTGTACCCAAGTGTGCTCCCACTTTGGGTCAAATTTCTCACATGTCACAATAACTTTACCAGCTTCCATAGCAAATAATGTTCCATTACGGCCAAATCCAACCTGAAAAATAAACATAATTGCATTGCAAAGAGATATCAAACTGTTGGGTTGTTATCATTATTTTTGTCCATAATCTAAGACTTTGAAATAAAAATCTGGGTTCCCTCAAAGTAACAATCATCTTTTCATAAAGACGAACAAACAAGTTGGGACCAAGCAGATTAATACTATAATACTAACGTTAAGACCAGGATGAAAACGCAGGGTCCTTTGGGTGGCCAACATGTGTCCCGCTTCAACTACATGTCCATCCTGTACCTTCCAGCCTCTTCTTTTTGGCTTGACTTTTGGACTGGTATTGCTTGTACTACCTCCTGTCTTCTTGCTGGCATTACGAATAAATTCTGTAACCCGTTATCAGAAGTAGAGAATCAGCATCAAAAGTTTACAAAACCGTAGGTAAGTATTTTATAACCTCAAATTACCTGTGAACACTGGTTGCAATTTAAAGTTTCCTAAAATAAATTGAAATGACATTATGGTAATTCGCTTTAATAATTATTATTTTCTGAAAGTGTGTATCTGAAGATATAAGATCAGTACAAAATAAAATACCGATTATTTTTTTTTTTTTTTTTAGTTTATCCCGAAGGAAAGGCAAGGGGAACTAAGCCCATACAGCCTAATCATTGTTTAGTAAAATGTATTCTGAATTTATGATGAATGACAATGATGATGAATGGAAACGTCGGGAAAATCCTCAAGAACAAATGTAAAGTTAGTCAAAATGAAAAATTATTGCAGAAACAACTTACATGCGCCCATGAAGAGATCGTAATCCGGCTAAAGTTTTACTCGGCTTACCTGCGTATAAAACCATGCACACGCACTAGATTCACACCACAAGTAATCAAAATATAACTTATCTACAAAAAAACATCACCTTACGGACACATGCAAGCCATTTACAAATAATTTTTGATTTTTTTACAAGAAAATTACACCTGCACCCTTCCAGCTTTTCCCGCCGAATCCAATACCGATTAAAATCAACAAACCAAATCATTTTTTTAGTTTAACCCGAAGGAAAGGCAAGGGGCACTAAGCCCATACAGCCATTGTCTTTAGTAAATGATTTCTGAATTTATGATGGATGATAATGATGATGATGAATGGAAACGTCGGAAAAATCCACAAGAACAAGTGTAAAGTTAGTCAAAATGAAAAATAATTGTAGAAACAACTTACATGGGCCCAAATTAGATTTCTTAAGCTATTAGTTACTAACCAAACTAGAAATAAATGTAAAGATAATTATTACAAGCTATTTAAAATATGTAAAATTCTACCGGCAACCCTAAAAACAAA
Organism: Carposina sasakii; assembly: GCA_014607495.2. Classification (NCBI taxonomy): domain Eukaryota; kingdom Metazoa; phylum Arthropoda; class Insecta; order Lepidoptera; family Carposinidae; genus Carposina; species Carposina sasakii. The sequence continues at coordinate 11,034,187 of CP053154.1, forward strand.
TACTTTTTTCTAGTCAATCAGCATAACAATCAAGATAGCACCCTATGTCATGTAATGAGACAAACATATGACACCAGATCCATAGCCGCAGGTAAGTACGCTGTCCCCAGAGTAAGCAATTATTATGGAGACAGGCTCATTGAAAAACGATTACCATACTTGCTTAACGCCTTACCTGCGTCTATCAGAATGGAAACACATAAAAACAAATTTAAAAAATCACTACACTCCTATCTGCTAAACTAATTCGTCATTATTTATTAAACTCAATTTCTTTCTTACTTCAGAATAATTATTTAATAATTGTTAACTATCGTACTTTAATATACTCATATAGAATAATTGTATCAGAATGGAATACACATTTCGTATCGTAAAACATAATTAATTCGCGAACATATGGAACGATAATACGTTAAGATTTACTACGATAACTAAACATATGTTTCTAGAGTAAAAAAATATCAATTGTGTTCATTCTTTTTTTTTTCTTTTTTTCCTTTTTGACATCAGACATGTAATATGACCAGCGAAACAAACGATAAACCATCGAATTCTTGTCATTGAATATTATTACTAATCTCAACCTTTCTAAAAACGAGTTCTTGGAGCATATATACTATCGAACCAGAATACGCTTATTATTTAACAAATAATGTCAAAAGTTAACGGTATCGCTATCGATAGTTTACATGCTATATCTCATATATCGTGCCGTGTAACGTTAATGTTCGCTGTTGATAAAATTCAACATGGCGGCTATATTTATCGTATTTTCACGATAACTTGACTTATCAATATCGTTGGCCGTGTCCGGGCTGGGCCTGATTTTAGAACTAACATTTTTAGTATGCAGTAAAACAAAGAATGCGGTCATGCACACAGTAACGGGCGCCATCTTCCATGGGAGCTATACGGTGAAACGCACTCTAGTATATAGTATTTAATATTAATCACGGATCCCACAGTCAAACGGCGCAAGCAGTTTTGTGGGACGTTGTACCTAATTTTAAGTCCTAGAATATTTAAAGAATAATAAATAAATAAATAAATAAAATGAAGAGATCGTATTCCGGCTAAAGTTTTACTCGGCTTACCTGCGTATAAAACCATGCACACGCACTAGATTCACATCACAAGTAATCAAAATATAACTCATCTACCAGAAAACATCATTTCACGGACACATGCAAGCCATTTACAAATAATTTTTAATTTTCACAAGAAAATTACACCTGCACCCTTCCAGCTTTTCCCGCCGAATCCCAAACCAATCTTTTTTTTTTGTTTATCCCGAAGGAAAGGCAAGGGGAACTAAGCCCATACAGCCTAATCATTGTTTAGTAAAATGTATTCTGAATTTATGATGAATGACAATGATGATGAGTGGAAACGTCGGAAAAATCCTCAAGAACTAGTTTAAAATTAGTAAAAATCAAAAATAATTGCAGAAACAACTTACATAAGCCCATGAAGAGATCGTATTCCGACTAAAGTTTTACTCAGCTTACCTGCATATAAAACCATGCACACGCACTAGATTCACATAACAAGTAAACAAAATATTACTTATCTACCAAAAAACATCACTTTACGGACACATGCAAGCCATTTACAAATAAATTTTGATTTTCACAAGAAAATTACACCCGCTCCCTTCCAGCTTTTCCCGCCGAATCCCCAAACCAAATCATTTTTTTTTTTAGTTTATCCCGAAGGAAAGGCAAGGGGAACTAAGCCCATACAGCCTAATCATTGTTTAGTAAAATGTATTCTGAATTTATGATGGATGACAATGATGATGAGTGGAAACGTCGGGAAAATCCTCAAGAACAAGTGTAAAGTTAGTCAAAATGGAAAACTATTGCAGAAACAACTTACATGCGCCCATGAAGAAATCGTAATCCGGCTAAAGTTTTACTCGGCTTACCTGCATATAAAACCGTGCACACGCACTAGATTCACATCACAAGTAATCAAAATATGACTTATCTACCAAAAAACATCACTTTACGGACACATGCAAGCCATTTACAAACAATTTTTCATTTTCACAAGAAAATTACACCTGCACCCTTCCAGCTTTTCCCGCCGAATCCCAAACCAAATCAATTCGAAATGTCAAAGCTGTCAAATACCTTAACTTTTTTTCATCAGTATGTAGCTTGAATATGGAATAAACTTGATAGTACAGACAAGAAGGCGCAGATGGCGAATGCTATAAATTCGAAAGCGCATCTCGATGGTATAGTCAGCATCAAAAGTTGATGAGACCACATTTAGATTTTCAAAACAGCTGAACACCGTATTATACATAAATCGCTCAACATGACAATATTATCCGGGATAAAAAGTAGCCTATACTACGAGGGCTGTTTGATAAGTCCTTTTAAAAAGTTATTTTTTTTTATTTTTTTTAAACAATTTACATTTATTTCTCAACATAGTCTCCTTTGAGGGCCAAACACTTGTTCCAGCGAGTTTCCAATTTTTTTATCCCCCCCAAAAAATACGTGAGCAGATTTGTCGAGGTCTTCAAAATGTAGGCGTTTACAACAGCGATGCAATCCTCATTTGTCAAAAATCTTGCCCTCCAAGCCATCTTTTCAGATTTGGGAATAGGTAATAATCGCAAGTTTCGTCCACAGCTGATGACAAATCCTGGACTCAAAAAACTTTCGAGGATTACGCTTCATCATAGTCCCCACAGTTTTGAAATTCGCCTTTCTTTCGTGTTTTTGTTCGATTGTCAACAAACGTGATGCAACCCGATCGCTGCAGACAGCTTTGTCATACCCAAATCTTCATGCTATCTTCAGAATTTTACTGTACTCAGGCGTCAGTGCGTATATGATGCACTGTGTTGTCAGCTTATTTGCACCTGTACTCGGCGGTCGACGAGTACAATATTATGGACTCCTTCAACATACAGTCCCTCGGTAGGTGACTTCGAAATATTGACCTAGAATGCTGTGGGAGCACTGTCAGATGTTGCTTGACGCGACCACGTTTAAAAGTCATTTATCCAGATAAATCGACGCCTGCATACGTTGGTGGCGTTACGATGCCATGTGAAACGAAGAATCCAAGGTTAGTGATTAACCATTTATTGATGGCAGCTGCGAACTTCATAAAAAAATGTTTTATCGTTTCCCTAACTGCATCGAAATTCAAGTCTTTATCAATCAGTTGTTGAATATTTACGAGTGATCCGTTAAACAATGGTTATACGGCTTGGTTTTAGGCAGTCATTACTTGCCTGACTTTTTGACAGTCTTCTTTGTTGTGCCTGCCAGTGCATTTTAACTGGCCCTTTCTCCAGAAAAATGGTTTTACAAATAGTTTTTAAAATCTGGATCTTATCAAACAGCCCTCGTGATGGTTAGTAGGACCTGTCATCATAACATATTGATTGCCTGAAAACTTGCACTCGACCAACTCGGTTCACTTGCTCGTTTCTGGGACGATCTCGTCTACATCGAGCTCCGCTAACATCTATGTAGAGGAATGGAGTAGGCAGACTAGGATATGAATGGAATTAGCTGTTCCTGATTTTGTAAAATCTGCGAATGGCTGTTCATCGACTTTTTATGCTGATTGTACAAGCTGTTGAAGCGACCTAGCGAAGTTTGTTAGGCATCAGATAACGATTCTACAGTTTTTCATATTTGTTATAATATTGATGTTTGTTTCAGAGTTTCTATACTTATCTAGGTATGTATTTAACTATAATATAAGTACCTCTATATCTTAGTACGGAAGTAGGTTAATGTGTTGTGAAGTGTTTGAATATTTTATTTGAATGATAGCGCTAGTTATTATGTGTACTTATGCCTACATTATCGGTGACACTACAAAAATACTCTTGCGTCCATGATAGTTCCTAAATCCTTGTCGGTCATATTTCGGGTTTCCAAGTTTTTTCGTTGTCTGTAGTGGATTACCCGTCCACCTACGAGTTAAGTGACTGCACGGATTAATAATGATCACAGTTTTAAGGGAGGTAAGCAATATATTAGGCAAGAATTTTCTAACAGAATTATAAACGTTTGGCTCATCTATTTTTATTTGAGCGAGTCGAACTGCTGCACGTAGCTAGTACTGGTATACCTACTCGCTATAATATGATACAAATTTATTGAACGGATGTCTTATGAAAACACATAAAATTACTTTATGTATCCAATTAGCTACCGACTAATGATTATTACGGATATATTTACGTAAAATCATGAAGCTATAGTGAGCTTGATTGCTATTAATCCTAACCTTTCGATCTCAATTCACCTGATGATGACATGAGGTTACGACTTCGTGAAGTAGCTACTAATTAGCTATGCCATGAGCTACTGTAATGAGTGGCTACAGAATATATAGATACTTAGGTACAGCTATCTACTACTCTTGCGGAAATGACGACCAGAGGATGACAAGACGTTTCCCATTCAATTACCTTTGCATCGTCTTTGACTTAGCTACGCCTCTTAATTCTATGGTCCCAGTCTCATATGTTTTTAGGATGGGCTGCTAAAGGAAAGTTAGGAAGTTCGGCATTGTTCCATGCACAGGTAGACTCAGACAACTCTTAGGGCCGTCTCTAAATATAAGATGACGCCTACCTCCTAAGGCCTACGTAATATAATAAGCAAATGTAGTTACATGCTCGTTAAATGTAGATTTATTCAACTACTTAACCCATTTATATTACCTACTTACCTATTCACAACACAACACAAAGAAGCCGATTGCATTCGCATTATGTACGCGCCCTGACCGCACGTCTCACACAATGTTCGTGTTTTTAGCTATCGTATTAATATGTGCGTGTTTACTTTACTCTTGGATAAAACTAATGAAGGATGTGAAAGGTGATGATTTACCTGGACCGATCCCTCTGCCGTTGTTGGGAAATGGACACATGTTTTTGGGAAAAAATACTGGTGAGTAGCGCCTATGAACTTTTCTAAAAATCTTATTAATTGGGATGGCTCAAAATAATCTTAACCGTCAGAGGTTAAAGTTAATTTTGCTAGCTATCTAGTTTATAACAGCATGTTCAGGATTAAGTGATAACGCGCATTTTGTACTAATTTAAATTGGTAGTACACTAGTTTTTTTTACGATTTTTAAATCGAGTAGGTATGACCTATGTCAATAAAAAGCGGTAGGCGGTAGGTTAGTACAGAGGTTATCAAGATCCATAAGTTGAACTATCTTATTAATACGGTTTATATTACCCCAATTTGTTAATTGGCTAACCTACCTATACATATATGTACTTATACAATATTGTTGTTCACCTTAACCTTGTTGAGATTTATTTATTTTCCTACTTGAATTTTGTTTTGCTGTTTTTGGCTAGACACAGTTTTTTACTATAAGTAAGTAAGTACAGCTAAAGGCTTCGCGCGGACTGAAGGCCTAAAAGGCCTCGGACCACCCCCACGCCAACGTTGTCCTGGCAGTTTCCTATTTTACCTAGGTACTTATTTTCAAATGAGGTACCTAAGTAATCAACTTGCTAATTAATTACTTACCTTAGGTACCATTTAGCTCAAGTGACAGTTAAATTAATAAATAAACTAACTATTAACATTTTCTCCCTCAAGTAGGTACAAGTAGGTAGTCACAAGACTAAGTCTTGACGTTATTGTTATTACAACTCAATGATAACATAAATGAATGACCGATTATTATAGTTAGGTGTGGCATGTACCTTAATTTCAAGAGCATTTAAATTTTAGATAAAACATGAATTAGCCAATTTTTAAACAGCCTGAATCTAGGATGTTACACTAAATTAGGATTGTTTCCATCGTGAAAGCCAAATGTTATACACATGGAGAAGGAATAAAAGTTATACAGCTTACAGCAGCGTCTCTTGTGGTACTCCTGTACATACTATAAAATCGCATCTTAAATCAAATAGTTACGTAGGTAGGTATGTACGCCTTCAAAGAAATATGTATGAAATATCTGTCTATAGATTATATAGGTACTAGTTATCTACCTATATAATTTTAAATAAGTAGTCAAATTTGAACGATCTCATTTACTAGCCACATCAGTGTTTCCCAAAGTGGTCCAGGTGGACCCCCAGGGGTCTACAGGAGACTCGACGGGGTCTACGTTGGCGTGAAAAAATTGAGGTTCACAATTAATTTGTATGTGATGTAGGCCTGTAGGGGGTCCACCAGAACCAGTAAACTTTTGAAAGGGGTCTACGAGAAATAAAAGTTTGGGAACCTCTGAACCACACGGTCAATTTCTCGAAGGTCAATCGAATAAAACGTTAATCCTGGTCAAAATCTGTACAATAACAATATCTAACGACGGAGGTCAAAAGTTGACTAACGTTGGAGAAATACATACAATACAAATAAAACGTTGGCGTCAAGAAGACAGTTGGCTGTAATTTCTTTAACATTATCACATTCTTAACAAACTAAGTATATTACGCCGATTCCCTATTGATTAATGTAAGGGCAGGAAGTTAATGCTGGCTGCTTTCTCTGTAACATAAAATTATCTTTCAGAATTTTTACCAGTTCTGGCTTATTTGAAAGACACTTACGGCGATGCTGTGCGAGTACACTTAGGACATACGTGGTATGCGCTCTTGTCCCATCCTAAATATATTGAGGTAAGTAGGCACGTGGAGTGGAACAGAATCCCTACCATAAATCTTCTGATGATCGACAGGAACTTAGATGAAGATCAAAAGCCTTGGACACATTTATCAGGTTCAATTTCCTTTTAAAATTGGTCATTAAAATTAAAATTGGTTCTAAGATGTCGGTAGATTGCTTAAAACTGGGTCCTATAGGAGAATGATTCGATGAAGTCCTGCCTGAACCTTCCTATATTTTTGCCCGCTAGGCTTACTTACATCAGAATAGAAAATCACCAGTCATTATCAAAAAATTTTAGAATTCGGCACTTAACGCCGAAATCCTCACCGAAATCACACCTACCTACTCGGTAACATCGGGGGATGAGAAGGCTTGTATCATCCACTAAAATATTTCAAAATGCTGTGCCTGGCACATATCGCCATCATTTACTTAAACTTTTGTTTTCTTACAGCCAGTAATGTCCAATATGGATCTTATAACGAAAGGAGATCCCTACAAATACCTACTGCCGTGGCTGGGACGAGGATTACTGACTGCGACAGGTATGATCATGGGTGTGATTGGGCCTGACAAGACACTATGGGCAAAACCCCCCTGTGCATAGACAAATCAAAACTAAGTGGCCTTTTGGCGTGCCCTGATCCAGCTGGATTTTCATGATACCTTTATAACCTCGCTAGACTCAAGGACCTCACGAAAACTGCATCAACATAATAGAGAGTTGACCAGGGATACCCTAGCACTAGTCCAATGAAATTGATATTAGGTAGGTAATGGGTGTAAACCTCGATTTTTCATTACGCTGGCGGCGTGCTAAAAATATATAATATTCAGTCATTGGTACACATTTTTAAAAACGGGCCCACCGGATATTATTATCAAACCACCGGGAAATTTATTACAACCAGGTGGGAACATCATACACCTATTTATTTATTTTATAAGAATATGCAGCGGCTCCTTAGAAACTATGATACTGACAGTTAGGGAAATATTTTATTACATAGTCCGACTTTTTTCTTAGCATAAAACGTAAATCAACCCTGACTACACCATTTCAGGAACCTAGCCGTATTTATTTATATGTACGTAAAAATGGTGACTGAAAGTGCACCTCGGCTTTATGTATAAGGAAACCCCATCCCCGGAGATATGACATTTTATTATTTTTTTAAAATCTCCTAGAATGGCATATGCATACTTTGACCTCCCAAAAATCTATCAACAGACAAGCAAAATTTGTTAAATCAGAACATGCGTACCCTTTATCAAACTAAATTCCTTATTTAATAAGCTCATTCAGCTGACCAATATAGGTTTCAAAAAATACATTCTGTGCTCGTGTGGCAGTAGAATGTAGAACTCTTCTGTGGCGTGCTACTCGGGTTTATCGCCTGGGGAGGCCTTGAGTTTACGTCGTGGGATTGAAGTAGATAATAATTATGTGCAGCTAGGCCAGTAGAACATTCAATATATAGATATTTTTTTCTGAGAACAGTCAGGACTCAGAAAAATATTACATTCTTATTGGTCATACGAGTATTAATATTGAGAGATGAATCTTAAGTGCCTGGAAGAACGTTCATTTAGAACGGTTCCCTTCCTAGATCTTATAACGTCTACTTGTCGATATGTGTGCTTATGCTGTCTATCGATGACCTACAGTGAGACTGCATCGCCTACCAAAAAGGAACTGGACAGTAAAAATGTTAGTCGTTTACGAAAGATAGACGAACAGTGCAACTGGCTGGATGCTACAGAGCGGCTGCCTGGGGTTGAGATGGAGGTGGCGGTATGACCTTTCGAGTTGAACATCATGAAAAGGCCTAGCAGTAAGATTCCTATGCTATAATATATATATTATAATGTCAGTTCATCAGTCATCACCTTTGTATTTTTTAAATTTGACTACACACTTAGGTTACTTGTTAAAAAAGGTATTCGCGCCATAGGATAGCACTTTTAAAATTCTTATTAGTCAGCTGTTGGTAAGCTTTTTCATAACTATACCTTTTGAATTTAGTTTGATTAAGTGTGCGAATTACGTGAAATCATTATTTTGAATGAATAGGAAAGAATCAACCTTTTGGTAATTGTACTTTGACAATGCCAGTTGACTGTTGTTTTGTCTCCAATGATTATTTATTTATCTAGTTGAATTACTGAAATATACACGTATTTTAGTTTTTTATGCATTTTCATTTAATAATAAGGTGATTTTAAAAACATTACAAAATGGGGCTTATGCCATGCCGTAATTTTTTTAATGGGTCTTCCTACCCATGAAGGTAGAAAATGGCCTGACTTTTACATCTCAATAGAAATAATACCCGTTTTCCAGTAATCCTGTATACAAAAAGACAAAATATCAATTACGGTGACATTATTATATTACGGTGGCCCTCTTTTTTGCCACCGGAGCCACTGCGACACCGTACGTAACAAATTTCAAATTATAACGGACACTATTATTTTAATTGTAATAATTCATTTGCAATTACGTCGATACATCTAATCTTTAATCATCTGTAAACAGCCTATTAGTTTTTTAAATACACATCGTTATATGATAGATTCCTGCGCCACCGCAGGTTATACTTACGTTTTTACTGTTCAGTGTATCAAACATCCTTGTACTTGGTATACGATGGCTTGACAGAGCATGCGGGAAAGATAGCTTAGCATCTATCTCATTCATTATGATGAAATAGTGTAATGTTCAAAATGCGCCAGCGTTATTGACTTTTTCCGCGGGACATAAAAAGCTGTTATAGGTACACCGGGTTAAGTTAAATTACATGTTAAATTAATTCACCCGAAAATTTAAATAGGCAAATGAATTGGGGACATAGCACCGCAATTAGATTTAGAGCCTTTGATAATTTTTTTAATGCGTAAACAAATAGATTTTGGTCTTAGTTTTAACGTTACTAGATCACTGTCTGAACTTAATGAAAAAAATTTAATAAATGTGCATTTTGTACTTTCCACTACGATTTTCATCCACGCCGCGCTAAAAACGTACCTGGGAAATTCACCCGTATAGAGAAGTTTGCAATTGGTAGATTACACAGGGTGTCGTCAGTGAATACTCATAGTAGATCTTGATCAAGTGGGCCCCCACTAATTTAACTCAGTTTATTTCCAGGACAAAAATGGAAAACACACAGAAAATTTTTGACGCCAGCATTTCACTTCAGGATACTGCAAAACTTTTTGCCAGTGTTTAACAAGCATAAAAAGGTTTTGATAGAGAAACTGCACAAGCTTGCTGACGGGGAGTCTGTCGATTTGTTTCCGATTATGGCTCTGCTCGCCTTGGACAATGTTACAGGTACGTACGAGGTAGAGAGCTATTTATCTATAATATTGGTTGTCTTACGGCCAATTTCTATAACTGATCTTGAGAGATTTTTTGCATATCTCAGATTTAATCTTCAATTGTTTTCATACAAAATTTCAAAAAAGGAATAAAAGAATCCGAGATTCTTTTTGATCTCTCGTGTAGAAATTGGCTGTTACAAAAAAAATGTCTTTATAGTCGTCCACCGTCGTCTCAAAGGTCGTCTCATAATTGTAAGGGAAGACAACTTTTCATCAAGGCAACTGGCAGACATGTCGCATAATCCTGCATAATATGATAAAAGAGGTCATAATTATATAGTAGCTACCTACCTATAATATAGTAGGGAAATAAATACTAGTTAGATTTTCTAGTAACTTGAGATGTAGATTGTGTAATACACTTTTGTATTATTATTGTCACTGCGCAGTTTGATAAATAATTACAGCAGTGGTAGAACAGGCTAATTAGAGGTACCTACCTAATGATTACCGCTTTATTTTTGTAATAAATAGTGTACCTTCTACTTGGTTGCATTTCCTTGTTGTTTTAGTACAATTCGCCATAGGTAAATAACTTTATTTCTAGTGCTCTTTTCCTATGTAGTACATACCTAGGTAGGTACTGTAGTTATTAGACCATTCATTAATGCCCACTCTAGGTACTTATTGGTTTTGTGCTAAGGTTCTTAAACTTTTTGACCAAAGTCCGTATCGTGGTGGATGGAATAGTTTTGATACATTTGCTTTTTGATGATAATAATGTATGAATATGAGTGTATACCTGTAGAGATATCTTGGACAAAACACATTCGCGTAGCAAAACTATTCCATTTTTCGCGTATGATACAGTTTTATCGCGTTAAATATACCTATTACTTAGAATTTTTTTATTTAACTTCATAATCTATATTCTAGAATCTATAATGGGAGTTTCCTATAACACCCAGAAGGACAGCGAGTCAGCCTACGTCAAGGCTGTGACTTAGTGAGTATATTTTTGTATTCTGTCTACTGCCTGGAAAGCCCTTGATTAATCTATTTGAGTTGTTGGCGTCAAGACATTCACGAATATAACTGGTTTAAATTTATAAAATACGTACATCATACTTGCTACACATTATGACAACGATAAAATTGCAGATATGCATGATTTTTTTAATTTCATTTTTCTATTCTGCGTAAAAAATTAATAAAATTCGCCCTTGGAATGGCATATCCGCCATACCATAGAGAAATTTATTCCTCTATGGCCATACTCCTTTAACCGTTTTGTATTTACAGCAATTCAAAAATACGAGCCGGCAAAATGTTTTTAAACGCTCCACTCGCTCCATACTAAAATGGCCATAAAATGGCAGACTTTGACGTCATAATAGACAACCGTCTCAAATTAGTATGGAGAAAAAATGCAATCTTATTTTATAAACGTAATATTTTATATTTTGTGTATTGTAGTCAATAAAAATTGTTTTTTAATAGGTGCAGATATTAATAAAGTATTTATTAAATCAATGGTTTAATTTAAAATATGGGTAAAATTGTATGTTTTGACTCCTTTTATGTTGTAAATTTTATTTTTCAAACTTTTGAACTCCTGTATCTTTGGTATTTACTAACCGATTGATGTTATTTTTACACTATTCGGTTTGTATTTGTAATAGCTTTCGAATAAAATATAAAAAAAATCTGTTTTCGCGTCAGACGCATATTCCCTTATCCCTATTGCCTATTGCTGTACCTGTTGTATAGGTACCCACCTAGGTATAACAATCGTTTTTTTGTATGGGCATATAATTACGTAAATCGGTTAGAAAGGTACCTATATAGTTTTGGTGACTAGAGCAGACCTGGTCTTCTGTCCAATATCAACTTAAATATCGACCAAATATTAATCATTCTCTTTCTGTTTTCAGTGCCAGCGAGGTAGTTTCTGCTCAGATGAGAAATCCACTTCTCCAAACTAACATCATCTTCAATTTTCATCCCTACAAACAGCTTTTGGACTCCTCTTTGAAGGTTTTACACGACCATACACGAAGAGTCATTAATGCAAGGCAACAGAAACTGAAAGAAAATAATATAACAGAATTAAAACTGGAAGATAATTATGGTAATGGTGCCCTATTTCTCTTTTAGTTCTATAGGACATACAGCTGTGCTTTATTCGCGTGGCACGACAAATAAATTGATCCCAAAATAATCTCGTATCTCACTCCCTTTTTACAAAGCCGGCATTACTAACATTGGCTCTAGTTATTTTCCGGATTTTCTTTCAGGTTTGAAAAATAAGGAAGCGTTTCTGGATCTCTTGCTATTAACTGAAGTTGATGGAAAAAGGCTAGATGATGAAATAATAAGGGAGGAAGTAGACACGTTTATGTTTGAAGTAAGTTATTTTACTGCTATGGCTACAGGTTGCTTTCGTAATAAAATCTCATTGATCCTTGAATAAAATTCCAGGGTCACGATACTACTAAATCGGGCATTGTTTTCTCCTTATATTGCATAGCGAATAATAAAGGAATTCAAGAAAAAATTTTAGAGGAACAGAAATCTATATTAGGAGATGACCGTCATCGTGATCCGACGTATAAGTAGGTATTCGACTATCTAGTTAGTAACACTCTTACTCTAGTGATCACATTTGGACGCAGCTTGGAGCTGTTTTTGATTTGAAGCAATAGGTATTTTTCTTTGTAGTACCTTGTACTTACCTACTTACTAGTATTTGCACAGAGGGATAAGATCGGTAGTGGAAGCAAACTAATACGATACATTGTAATCTAATCGCGAGTTGAATGGCAGAGGCAGCTACGCGAATGTGTTTTATCCAAGATATCTCTCTGTATAGATGAATAGCAGAATCAAGGTTCTCCACTATACAGGGTGTAAAAAGACAACAATGTTTTTTTGATACCTCGTATTCTTTGTAAGGTTACGATAATTTTCTTCTATGGAACCAACCCTGGGAAACGACAAAAAATTACGAAAAAATACTGTCATTTTATTGCAAGCAATGTATTCGTTTGATGCGCAAAGTACAAATGTACCTACAAAACTAACATTATAACATTTTGACATGGTATCTTTAAAATAAAATCTTTGTTAACCGATTTCAGATGGATTTATGTAAAAAAAATGATAATATTAATGTAACTTTGGACCTCAATATCTTGGAAACCCGTGGTTTCCCTGAGGTACTTCCATAGAAATAAATGATCGTGATGTTACAAAGAATACGAGATATTAAAAAGACAAAGTTGTCTTTTTACATCCAGTATAAATTATTTGCAATTATCTTAGTACCAAGATGAATAGCACCTACAATACCTACCATGTGTATCTTTTTTGCAGTGAACTAAAGGAGATGAAGTACCTTGATCTAGTTATAAGAGAATCACTTAGGCTCTACCCGTCTGTGCCAATTATTTCAAGATATGCGGAGAAGGACACATGTAAGAGTTTAGTTTTATGCCCACTTAAAGCTATACGGTCCCAACCAAATATTTTGCATAGTGCCTTTGGTTTAGACCCATCTTGTCTCCTAATCCCATACATAAAGTAAATAAAAGTCCCATCTCGTTTTTCCTAGAAATACCTACCTAAAATTCTTGGGTTTAAGTTAGAAAGCTGAGAAGTTGGGAGTAGCGTACCCACAAGTTATAATAAAATTATTCTTGTGATATGTTATTATATTCAGTTCGTAGAAGGTACATACAGATTATTATACATTTTTTATTTCAGATATAAACGGAGTTTTTTTAAAGAAAGCAAGATCTATCATCATAAATATATTCCATATGCAGCGAAATCCTGATATTTTCGATGATCCTCTCACCTTTAATCCTGAAAGGAAAGAATATGGTTCAAATCCGTACAACTGGCTTGCCTTCAGTGCCGGACCTAGAAATTGTATTGGTAAGAATATTTTTAGCTCAGCTGAGTTTTATTATTCAGGATTCGAGCTTCTGTAGAAGCCATGTATCCAGAATGCGTATGATGAATTTGGTGAGAGCGGGATATCTCACTTTTAAACGTCAAATCCACAGAGCTAAATAATAACTAGACAAGGCAAGTGTTTCTACTAGTGTAAAAAGGGATTGCAAACCACTTCTATCAGCCCTAATTCACTCAGTCTGGCTTGAGAACGAGGTGTCTATTCTAATTCTTAAGTCTGCATGTATGTATTTTTGCATGCAAAGTACATATACTTAGTTTATCTAGTTATTATTCGCTCTGTGAGTTTGACGTTTAAAAGTGAGAGATCTCGCTCTCACCAAATTTATCATACGGGTGCTGGGCCCATTATAAGTGCCACTGCACTAGAGTAACCATTTAGATAAGCCAAAAGCAGCAGAAATATTCATTAAATAAATCAGCAATATTAAATACTTGATACCAACCTAAATCCTCAGTTATTTTATTTCAAATTCTTTTGTTCAGCAATGGAAGATTTAGTTAACGATTGTAGGGACGGTTTGAGATTGCTCAAAGAAACTAACATGGTGGAGTATAGGTAGGTACTTATAATCATTATTCAAGCTCTTTTTACAGGTCAGAAATTCGCTATGATGGAAATGAAAGTTACTATAGCAGCTGTTGTCAACAATTTTAAGATCTTGCCAGCGAATATCGAGCCCGAATTGATTGCGGATCTGATATTGAGATCTGACAACGGTGTTCATGTTAAATTGTTACCACGATATCTTTAGATTACTAGATTATTACGCTGTGATAGGTACATACCTACTTTTATATTGATAATATTTAAAAAAAGATTTAAATAAATTTATTTTATGGAAATAAAAATTTTAAGCGTGTATTATTATTATTATAGAGATATTCCAGAATTCTGAGACTATCTTGCGTAGACTTAAATATTGCCATGATATAAAGTTGAACTTTCTGAGAACTACTTAGTGTCAAATTCACTACCCCTAGCTGCTGAAATAAATATTCACACGCTTTACAATACATTGACCCAGTCCCATAGTAAGCCCGGTCTTGTATCGTGTACTTTATTAGGTAGTAATGGTATTATAGAAATATGTAGGTATATTATACTATATAATTATTATGTATAGCATAGATGATGAAATCTGTATATAGACTGATTCAAGCCACAATAGTTGCCAAATATGTAGCTAACTCTTTCCAGAATATTGTTTAGTAAATTGTTCGATAAGGTGTAGCTATATCGAATAAGCAAGTATCAAAATCTTACAGTCGCACTGTAATGCGAGTAACAGATTAACACCTTCATTTTATTTCAAGTAGATACCTGTATCAGTTTATTTCTAGCAGCATGATGTACAATATTATTGCAAAAAAATGATAATACACGACGAGGATACAATGGAAATATTATGTGGAATGATGGTTGTGTTGTGCAAAACTGCAATACATTATGCATCGTTTAAATAATATAAAGGTTGCTCTTAGCACAAGTATGGATGAGTGGACCTAGTTATCTTCTGTCTGCATGTTGTTTAGAAAACTATGAAATGTCACTGCATTTTTTTTAGGGTTCAGTAACGAACCAAAAGATAAAAACCTTATTACTACCTACATTTCCGCTGTCCATCTGTGTTACACATGGAGAAGGTATAAAAGAGGAGGTGGGACTATAAACTCAGTCGTGTGACAATCGTGAGGCCATGACGTCATGATAGGGGCGGAGCTTCAGGGCCAATGTGTGTAACGCAGTAGCTGTAACCACACGCTTATGCAAGTAGTTTGGCTAGTCACTACAAAGTGGTTTCTATGTAAATGGGCAGGGTTACAGTGTTAGGATGCTCCCTTTGTCCCATACTTCACCCCCACTCAGCGGCACACTATTTTTCTATGAAAATATACTAGCCGCTGCACCTCTTTTATTTCTTCTCCATGGTGTCACCAGACATGATAATGAAGTGTGATAGTGAAACAGTCATAAATTATGACTGTATTTCTATTGTTGCTGTAACAACAAAATAAAATAAAGATTTAAATGGGACTTCCATACAATAAACGTAATTTTTGTGCTGGTTCTTTTCTATATAATGGTGCGGAACCATTTTGTTCGATTCAACTCGCACTTGGCCGGTTGTTTACTTTGACATTGACGTTTCTTAGTTTGTTGTTGGGTTGTTGGTTTTATTATTTAATTATTTATTGTTGATTTCTGAAAAAATAAAATATAACTTTCTCGATATTTTTACATCTTTAAATTTCAACACTAAGTATGGAAGATGGCGATGACGATTATAAATTTGCTGCATCAACATTTTTTGCGAAGAACCATCCCGGCGAGACCTGTGGCAGTAATGGGTTACCGCTAACACCGAGTTCTGTTACTATTTTGGGGCGTTCTCAGCGATTGCTTTCGATAGAACATCCCAATTTGTGTACATATCTAGATGTTATACGAGGGAAACACGGTAAGTTCATATATTAGTAACCAATAAATTATGTATTTCGATGCTTACTTTGTTACTATTTTTGCCATGGTCTAATAATTCCTTCAAGTAAATGAGATTTGTTTATATTGCAAGTAAGGCCTAAGAATTTTCATTGCTAAGCCTCTAACTGCCTATTATTAAACACAGTTTATTATCGCAATTACTTTCAGAAAGAATAATAATTGTGGCAGAAGTGTCAGGAAAAGCGTTAAATGAATACACAAAAAAGTTTTCTTATGATGAGATCACTAATATAGGCAAACAAGTGGCTGCGGGTATGTTCTATCTTCATCAGCAAGACATCTCTCATCGAACACTGTGTGATAGTAATATACACCTTAACAGTCTTGGTACAGTGAAGTTATGGAACTATGGCATGTATTACATGACTAATAGAGGCAATGAAGTTCCTTTTCCCTTGGGGTGAGTAATAACTAATAATATGAATTGAAAGGCTGATATAACCGAATGGTGAAAATGGGAGATTGAACCTTTTGGTGTGCTCTGGGGGAGACCTATGTCCACCAGTAGACTGAAGAGCAATACAAAAGGCTGATGTGTACATAATAATAACATATGCACTGCCACCAATTACATATTTATGTTTCTGGCACTTGGTATTGAGCTATGTTGGTGTGCTATAAAAATCTGCTTGCAGCATGTATGATAAACTTTTTATGAGTTATTTTACATTATGACTTTGAAATGTAAGAACTTGATAAACTTAGTTATTAAAATCAATTCTTTAAATATACTAAATGGATAAAGTATGTACTTAATTTTTACCTAATAATTATTTTTTTATTATCTATTCCAGGTTACCAAAATACTTCAGTCCTGAGACAATATTGAATGGTGGAGGCCCAGCAGCAGATGTCTGGTCATTTGGTATAATACTCCTTGAGCTCTGTATCGGTAAACTGTGGACTAACTTGAAGCCTGGACCCATTCTGAGGAGAATATTAACTTTGGTTCACGGTAATAATCCTTCGGAAAGGATAGCTAGAGAAAATGACTGCTTTGAGGCTTTCAAGGTAATTGTTTTATTAAATTATTGATTCCTATAGTCAAATGCCAAAAGCCAAATGTTTAGAAATTTTTTGAAGTTCAAGGAGTTCAATTAGTAGAGGGATTTGTTAAGGGACCCCATCCAGTTCATAACCTATTACATTACCTCTCATTGTGTTTATGGTTCGAAACCTTTGCCTGCCATTTTGTTTAACTTTATTGTGTTTGGTTTAATATGTCATATTTTTCAGAACATTCCAGAAAATCTAAAAAATATAATTGAAAGATGCCTTCAAATATACCCGAAAGAGAGGCCCACATTTGCACAGCTGGTTGAGGAGTTTGACAAGATGGAGTGCAGTGTGATCGTAAAGGAGACCAAGCCCCGAGGCCTCATGGGCTGTAAGGTGCAATTCCTGTATCATCTGTGGCAAGTCGCTGGAGGGGATGTCCAGACAGAACTGAAGAGGAACTGCCTCATAAAGAGCAGTCCACCTATTTTGTATATGCCTATGTAGGTACTAGTTTGCTTTACTAGTATTTTTTTATTCTAATAAGATATAGCCATACCAGCCGGGCTAGCACGACCACGATAAGTAGATATACGATAAAGGATTTCGTATCATAACTATACCACCATAATTATCGATTTCGCAAACATGACCAATGGAACAATACGTTACGTTAAGATTTATCCCGTGTTATGATACGATAAGGCGCGAGATAAGTTAAACAAATGTTACCGGCTATATTTATCGTATTTTGACAGCTAGGTATCGATAACTTTACTTATTATATCGTGTATCGTTGGCCGTGCTAGCCGGGCAGGGCAGGATAAATTATATTTCTTGTTATGTTTAGTATGGCTGTATGATTTGCTTAATGATATGAATGATAGCATCTGTGTTTGCCTTGACCGAAATATATTCGGAGATCTTCATGGCTGTGTGATGTCATTAGTAAATTTGCATCCATGCAGTTTTGGCTACACCACATTGAGAACACAGCTGTGTGTATATTTTTGTTATTCTGAAATAGCACTTCCATTATCTCAAACTATCTCAAACCATTATTATTACAAAAGTATTTAAACATAGTTTTTGCTAACCATTGCCTAAATTTGCAGATATTGAGAAATACTTAAAGGATGGATGACTAATAGAAATATTTTATATATAATTGTTATATTTCTATTGGATGACTGTACAACAATCCACAGTCAAAGTATACAAATAGTTTTGTGTAGCCAGGCCTAACATTGAATGTAATATTTTTTATGATAATAAATAAATAAATTCCATACATTTTGCTGTCAAATGGTATTTTAAGCATTGTGTCTAACTTTAGGCACAATTTTGTAACAACACCCATATTAAGTCTATTCAAAAAAATATATATTTTGGTTTCAGAGCAATACTACTAGATGGATGTACAATAGGCGGCAAACCTGGTGTACCATACGACCGGAGGATAGCGAAGTACAACTGGGACATTCTCAAAACCCGTCTCGGTCATGTTCCTACACAAGATTTCTACCCGCTAATGCATGAGGGCATGAAGCAGTTCGATGCTGTGTCGTTACCCAGGATCATCAGGGAGAAGGATACCGAATATCAGCTGTACAGACTGCTGTGGTTTCAGAAGTTACTTATAGTAAGGGATTCAGCTTTGTTTACCGAGATTTGGCTAGTGTATAGCTATCGGGTTGAAAAAATAACGTTGCCAAAAACGTAATTTAAAAGAGATGGTAAAATTCGTCATCCGAGTTAAGTGACCCGATAGCTCAGTTGGTAGAGCGATGCACGGAATGCGAGTGGTCGTGAGTTCAAATCTCAGTCGGGTGAAAATTTTATTCATTTTCTTATTAATATTTTATAGTAAGTATTGTGTAAATAAAATAGTCCTTGTAAGTCTACGTTGTCTAGTATCGCTACCATCACGCAATGCGTCTTACTCCGTTACCAAAGGGCGGAACCCGTACTCAAACGATGTGAACAAGCCCCAACAATATGCTATTACTAGCTGTTGCCCGCGACTTCCTGTGCGTGGACTATAGAATGTAACCTCCGCCCTTCCCCGTACTATCAACTATATGTGTGCAAAATTTCAAGAAGATTGATTTAGTAAATGAAGTGTGAAGAGGTATCAAACTTATAAACAAAATAACTTTTGCATTTATAAATTAGTAGGGTTGGGTTTATAGAGTTTATACTAGCGGACACAAGCGTTAAATCTGTTGTCTAGGGTGTACCTACATGACTGCCTAGTTTCAAGAAAATCTGTTTTATATTTTTTGTGAAAATCTAACATACATCCAAACGTCTTCACGTTCTCATAAATTTTATAATAGAAAGTAGGATAAACGAATATGGTACTTATCATAACTGTTTCAATCTCCAGGGCTACCCATACACAGCTCCGTTCATAAGAGCGGAAGCGGAAACCGATATACCTCCTTTACTGCGGGGGGAAGTATGGTCGGCTCTGTTGGCAGCAAGGGGAATAGAGGATATGTATGAAACCATCGACAAGGAGACTCCGACACCTACTGATAGACAGGTATAGTTGCCTACGGATAATGCCAGGCTTTAAGGTTAACTTTAGTAACTCAGTCACGTCGCGTAACCTCAAAAATATATAGGCTATTTTTGACGGGCAGCGACAAAAGATTATCACATCGTCTAAAAAAATATCTCACTCAATTTTTTTGTTATCTCAATATTTTTTCTAAAACCCTGTTGAATCGAAATCTACACTCACGCACGCCCACCATTGGAAAATAAATTATTAAACTATGTAGTTACTATAAACATAATAATATATTTGACGGCCGCTTGGTCTAGTAGGTAGTGACCCTGCCTGCGACGCCATAGGTCCTGGGTTCGAATCCCGGTAGGTGCAAACATTGATATGATGAATATCGATGTTTGTTTCCGAGTCATGGATGTTTCTATACTTATCTATGTATTTATATACCGTTGTTTAGTACCCACAACACAAGACCTTAGGGATCTTAATGTGGGACTAGGTTAATGTGTTGTGTAGTGTGTGAATATTTATTTATATCAATGTATTTCGTGGTACAAATGATAATGTAGTAGCATGGATATTGCTACCTTAATTTCATGACGTTAATGTACCTATACTTATTTCTAACCCATTACCCCACACACAGATAGACGTAGACATCCCCCGCTGCCACCAGTACTGCTGGTTACTCTGTGGCTCGGACGGTCACCGCGCGCTGAAGCGTCTCCTCAAGGCGTGGCTCCTCACCAACCCGCAGTATGTCTACTGGCAGGGCCTCGACTCGCTGACTGCGCCCTTCCTGTACCTCAACTTCTGTAATGAAGGTTAGTACCTACGTCTTTTTTACAGAGTGTAACAAAATGGTCGTTGTTGTCAGCCAATTGCAGTCCACTGCTGGACGTAGGCCTCGCCCAGAGCACCCCACAAGGCCACTGGTGAAATGATACAAAAATGCATGTGGGACGGATAAAATTCCTGTGTTATTCTGATGTATAAGCTAATACAATATACAGGGTGTAACAAATAGGGTATACTGGGAGTAAAAAGACAACTTTGTTCTTTTAATACCTCGTATTCTTTGTAACATTACGATCATTTTTTTATATGAAAGCACCCCTGGGAAACCACGGGTCTCCAAGATATTGAGGTCAAAAGTTACATTAATATTAACTTTTTTTTTACATAAATCCATCTGAAATCAGTTAACAAACATTTTTTTCAAAGATACCATGTCAAAATAAGTTAGTTTTATAGGTACATTTGTACTTTGCGCATCAAACGAATACATTGCTTGCAATAAAATGACAGTATTTTTTCATAATTTTTTTGTTGTTTCCCAGGGTTGGTTCCATAGAAGAAAATGATCATAACCTTACAAAGTATACGAGATATTAAAAAAACATTGTTGTCTTTTTACACCCTGTATAAAGCGAATTGCTATGAATATAGACCATTGTAAAAAACCTATTCCCAAAAATTGTTTAGGAATTCTCAATACTAAAAATGGAAAACAAACATTTGGTTTCGAGTCTCTAATTTTGGGTTTGGTTCTCTATAGTGGGCTATTTTCATAACTTTTCGCTTACCTTTTTGTTACACCCTGTATAGTACTAGCGGCCGCCTGCGACTTCGTCTACGTAAACTATAGCCTATGTGTTATTCTAATTTATAAGCGTTTTGTAGTTTTTGCGTGAAAGGTTAGCAAATATACACCACAAACTTACGCATTCGTGATTTAGTAGTAGAATGGAAGAGCATGCATGGAAGTAGTGGGCGAGAGGAAATGAGTGCGAGGGAGACGACTGAAATGTTAAAAATACAAAAGTAAACTGGTTGGCTGTAATAAATCTCTGTCAGAGATAAGCTCGCCTTTGTACATTATCTTTCTTAATAAATTTTCTGTGTAGAATAAAATGTCTGTAAAATAATAAAGAATAAGAAAGTAAATCTTACCTTACAGCCCGCGCATTCGCCTGTCTAACAAAATTCATAGCGACATTCCTTCACAAGTTCTTCCTGAAAGACAACAGCGCCGTTATAAAGGAGTACCTGGCTAAGTTCTGGCAGATGACGGCCTTTCACGAGCCAGAGTTATCGACACATCTCAACGATATCAACTTTGTGCCGGAACTGTTTGCTATACCCTGGTTCCTGACTATGTTTTCACGTGAGTATGATGAAAATAATTATACCTAGTGTAAAGGTAATAAACGCGTGCGTGGACTGCATAAAAAAACGATATGTCGAAATTATCCGATAGTAAAAAGTAGTCTATGTTCTTTCTCAAGCTCTAGACTACCTGTGCACCAAATTTAATTCGGATCGGTTCAGTAGTAGTGAAAGCGCGACAGACAGACGCATTTATAATATAAGTAAGGGTAAAAATAATGTATTCGACCGTATTTCGGTCATGGCGGCTAATTAAGATTAGCCAACTTAACAGAAGATATTACAATGCGCAACACCGGTGCACTCTATTTCCTCACTCTCATAGACCTATGGGACGGAAATCTGACACCAACGGAGGGAGATCAGGCGCAGGACCATCGGTTTGAGTACACGCTTTCCGAGGCATGAGCTAAGAGACAATTTTACAACATTAATATCCTTACATTAAATAAATTCAGTGGTACAGGCCCGTGACTGAGACCGAAAATTGGGAGGCACATTTCTAAACCATTGGGTTAGCATTGGAATTCGTTTGAGATATCCCTTTTATTACACTCTGTATATTAATGTGCGCGCGAAGGAATAAGACAGGTGAGGGTACACTGCGTATGACATGGATATCTTCACAGCGGAAAAGATTAGCCACCTTACATACTACATATTTCAATTACATGATGACATGGAAATATTAGAGGATCTATCGTCATGTACCTGCCCATCCCATTATAAATGGAGTCGGCGCAATATGGTTTCTTTCGAATCTCATATTGCCAAAGATTTGGCGTTTGTTACACCGCCGGCTGCCTGCCTTACGCCAACCTTTCTCAGGTATAGCTAAGTGACAATTTTAGAAAATCCGTACATGAAATAAAAATTCAGTCGGTTCGAACTTACACCCTTCGCTTGGAAGGCGCACGTCTTTACCACTTTAACCACTGGGCTATCACCGCTTTTCTATCCTTTTTACTGTACTAAGTACCTATTCCTACCTAAGTACCTATATAATACCCCATGTCTGCCCGTGGGTATAGTACGAGGCGATTAAGGGTTTCCGGGAGGTGGGCAGCAGCGCCTCCCGTGTTGACAACATAGTCCAAAATACAAACTGCGGTCATCAACCCGCCTGCCCAGCGTGGTGACTATGGGCAAATACCCCCCATGGCAGTATTGTGGCGTGCCCTGGGGGAGGCCTACGTCCAGCAGTGGACTGCAATAGGCTGATGATGATGATGATGAAGTACCTATTGTTTATTCCAGATGTATTCCCAATACACAAAATATTCCACATATGGGACGCATTTCTCGTGGAAGGCACGAAGCTGCCTCTGTTCCTTGGAGTAGCGATATTGCGACAGCTGCGCGTCACACTGATGAACTCCGGTTTTAACGAGTGTATTCTGCTGTTCTCTGATCTACCAGAGTTGGATATTGGCATGTGTGTGACGGTAAGGGGCACAGATTATATTTATAGCTGACTAGCGACCCGACCCGGCTTCGCGCGAGTGCAATGCTGATACGATACATATAAACCTTTCTCTTAAAACTCGTATCTATATCAAAAACTGCTTTTTAAATCCGTTGCGTAGTTTTAAAGATCTAAGCATACATAGGGACAGTCAGACAACGGGAAGCGGTACAGGCGTGACATCTCTTATAATGAAACATGTGTACAATTTATTTTTACATAATGTAGGGTTTTTCTAAAAATGGAGGTAGTTTTGTATTTTAATTTAAAAACTCAAACATAAAACGACATTCTTGTTCAAGTAACCATTCATTCATTCGTTCGTAATAAAAAGCGCTGCACATGGCCAAGAGAGGCAGTTGGTTCCAGAGTGTGGATTGAGGATCATTAATTGTAACAGTTGAGGAATAAATAATCTATCTGATAATATATAATAAATAGTCTATCTGAGTTGTTGAGTGTTTTTATTATAATAATAGGTATGCAATGTTCCTCTGGTCGGTCTTAGAGAACTAAGAATTATGGTGAGAAGTATTGACTATGAAATCCTGATATAACCTACATATTTTTACAGGGAGCTATCGAAATGTGCAGAGATTCACCGCCGAGTATTTGTTACAGACGGTTTGCGAAGGATGCTGATATCAGCGATGCAATGGTAAGTCTGTCGTTTATCATTGACTTTAGATAGGTACCGGTCTAAAAAATTAAAAATTGAACGAATTTTTTCTCCATGGAAGCATACCTGGGAAGTGTCTGGTTCCCAAGATATTAGGGTGCAAAGTTGAGTAAATAGACTGCGTTTTTCTGCATAAATGCACATAGACGCGCGTAGCAAGATTTTTTTCACGACAAATAATTAATATCTATCTATAAGAAAACTAACATAAACACTGGACACTATAAATTTCGCCCGATCAAGTAATTTAAAAAAATCTAAAAAAATTACATCGTTTCCCAGCATTGTTTTTGGCATGAACTAACTTTATTTGATGTATAGAGTACGTACCCTTCGTTTAGGGTGGCAACGAAAAAACACCCTGTATATCTTATTTATTTTTTTGTTATAAACACAGCTGTCTTCCCGAAATGGGGTGGCCAGTACTTCAGGATTTCGAAGGAGAGCCAAGTTTAGCATAACAGTTCAAGATCAGTGACAAGATGGTCGCCCAAGAGAACGCCCCTGAGTTCGGGCCCAAATGTAAAATTTAATTTGTTAGCTCATCACCTGAGAAAACGCCCCTTAATTCCTTAGTCGGCTCTAGCGACTTGCACGCAAGGAGCTGTAGCTGATGAATGTAGCTGAAGATGTAATCTTGTGAAACCCCGCATTAGCATAGAAAGAAACATCTGTCGGTTTCAACAGAAATCTATACTAATATTATAAAGCGGAAGAGTTTGTTTGTTTGCTTGAACGCGCTAATCTCAGAAACTACTGGTACGACTTGAAAAAGTTACTTTCAGTGTTAGATAGCCCATTTATCGAGGAAGGATGTATATATGACCCGCTCCGGTGCCGCACGGTTGTAATGACCCTTCTCGCGGACAAAGTCGTGGGCGGTCACTAGTTCATTATAATATTCTATCGACCGATAGATAGATTTAAGATCATTTATTTTACTCAGGATTACGTGGAAATACCCATGGAGGTGCTGTTCAAAGAGACGAGTCCACGCATCAGTTTGTCTGATTTCTTCTCACTCATATGCCGAGACAAGTGCTGCGTCATTGATATTAGGTCCAATCTGTTGTAAGTATCGAAAGATGGGAAAAGTATGGATAGAAATAGAAAATGGAAAATTTCATAATTGGCAGGTAATATTTAAGGGCCTGCTAAAATTAATAATTGATTTTATGAATGAATGAATAAATTTTGTGTTAAAAATTTGAAAATTGATTTTAGAGACCAGAGCTGATTTTAAAGACCTGAATGAATCTGTGTTCTCTGGATTAAAAATGATATCACGAAATTCCTACGGGAACGGAAATTCTAAAGTTTACGCAGACTATGTTACTGTTAATTATATACTATCCATAAAATCCATCATCTTAGCCTGAACATTCTCCTTGGCCTATACTGGGGGCCCAATTTTAAGAGTGACAGCTAAGTTCGCAAAGTTATCGAACCATTTACACCAATAGCGGTTCGACTTCATCACGTCATCTATTCGTGGTAGGTCCAATGGTTCTATAACTTTGCTATTTTCATAGTTCCATCTCTTTTCCACGTATCAATTCAAACAGGTTTGAGAAGAGCTGCATAGATGGCAGTATAAACGTGCCGTACAGCGGGGTACATTTAGGGCAGCTAGAGTTGCAAGCGCTTGGACCACATCCATGTAAAGTGATCTCTGAAGCCATTCAGATGAAGAAAGTGATCATCATCGCGTCCTCTGAGGATGATACCGCTCAGTTGGTAAGTTTTTTTGATTAATTTGATAATAGCCCGCCATTCATACCAACCATGAAAATACCAGCCATTTTAAATGGTGTTTCTACAAATGTCTTAAATTAAACACTGTTTCAAAATGACATTTGACAAAAAATGTTGGCATATATGTCAAATTTTGCTAATGCTTGCTTAACCAATGCTTCAATTCTTTTGTAATAACACAGTCTATGTTTAAAAAATGCTTTGTGATTATTACGTAATCCTATGTTTTATCTAAGTGTCGTTATTCTTTACAGCACATTTTGTAATACCTAATTATTTCTTCATTTTTAAAAACGTTAATATCGAGTGGCTGCGCTAGTTGTGGGAGCTATTTCACCTTGTATGGGCCGTATAACATTAGTAGGATAACCTAAATAAAATACCCATATTAAGATGATATTTTCTTTGCAGTTCAGCGACTATCTAGTCAAATGCTATGTGCCCAGAGTATGCATACTAAACGGGGGCGTGGCCTCCTTACAGTCACATATACCGTCTATGTTCACCTTACCGCCCAAGAGAAACGGACATAAAGACAAATAACCTATTTGTAAGAACAATTATGTATCTCAAAGTTCCCAGAGAATAAAGCCTCATTTACATGATACCTTTTTCTTGCCTGTTGCATACAAGTTTATTGAAACAACAAATGACTAAAGTCATTCAAAAATGACACAAAGTTTTTACTAGTCAATAATGGCATATCATGTAAATGGGCCTTCATAGGTGTAAGATATTCAATTTCTTAAAGGCAAGTTTTTCAATAGGCTGTAAGTTCTATTTCTTACTAACGAATTTTGATGCTGTCTTTCAATAAAACTTGACCAAGATAGAGATAGCATCAACTTTGTTATTCATATAGACGTATCTGCGTCCGTAGAATGGTGAGAGCGAAATATCCATGGAGAAGAAATAAAAGAGGAGTAGCTAAGTATTTTTCATAAAAAAATAGAGTGCCGCGGAACGGGGGCGAAGTATGGGACGAGGGGAGAATTGAACACTGTAGCCCTGCACATTTACATAGAAACCACCTTGTAGTGACTAGTCAAACTACTTGCTCATTATCAGCATGGTTCAAGATTGTTTTACTAGTGCAATTACTCATCGCTAGATGGCAATATTATCCTACGTTTTAGTAAAAAAGTACCCTGATAAAAGCGCTAGTGTCTTTGTAATTTTAACACGGTTACATTTCGGAAGCGTGTGGTTACAGCTACTGCGTTACACTGGCGCTGAAGCTCCGCCCCTATCATGACGTCATGGCCTCACGATTGCTACACAACTCACTTCATAGTCCCACCTCCTCTTTTATACCTTCTTCATGGAAATATCTCACATGTAAACGTTAAATTCACAGATCTATGTAATGACTAGACAAATTAAGTGTATCGGATGCAGTTGGGAATTAGAACATACAATCGTCCTCGAGCCAGAACAGAATGAATTTGCGCTGAAAGTAGGGCTTTGCGATCCCTTTTATACGCTAAGTACATAAACTAACTTCCATTAGTTACTACATAGCCGGGAGGATTTGTCGCATAAATGTGAGATATCTCACTTTTAACTCAATGAAAGTGAAATATCTATGGACGGTTCATTAAAAAAAGACCCTTAATTAATTTGTAAATATAGGGGCAAAATTGTAATATAGCCCACTATAATATAGTCCAAACAAAGGGACTCAAAATAATGTTTATACCTTGCCTATTTCACTCATGGTTTTTGACAAGTCACGCCCATGAAGTCGAAACCAAACAATATGTCGTCTCTTTTCCTCATTGCCTTAATTACCAATGTTGTCACTGTCTTACACCTATCAATGTCACTGTCATTTTAAACTTGACTACTTTATGAGTGGATTCGGCGGGCAAAGCTGGAAAGGAGTGGGTGTAATTTTCTTGTGAAAATCAAAATTTATTTGTAAATGGCTTGCATGTGTCCGTAAAGTGAAGGTTTTTGGTAGATAACTCATATTTTGTTTAGTTGTGATGTGAATCTAGTGCGTGTGTATGGTGTTATATGCAGGTAAGCTGAATAAAATTTGAGACGGAAAACGATTTCTTCATGGGCTCATGTAAGTTGTTTTTTCAAGTCTTTTTGATTTTGACTAATTTTACACTCGTTTTTGATCGTTTTTAAGGATTTTCCCGACGTTTCCATTCATCATCATATCATCCATCAGAAATTATTGATACTAAAGAGTTTTATGTTGTCGTATTTAAGCTGATGGCCTTAGTAGCCAATGCTTTAATAAATAGAAATAAAAAAACTTTATGGGCGTGTCTAAAAATCATTAATAAAACGATTAATAAAATGGACAGGGCATAGTTAGTCAGAGTGTTGATATATTGTGACATCAATTTTTTTTCTTTCGTTGTCATAACCCTCCCACAAATAACGGTTAGACATCATCATCGGATTTGATGAACGCCTGAAAATGAAGGCTTTCTATTGGAGCAAGCATTTCGATGACGTACCTCTATAGATTCGATAGAGATATTATAATTTGCCGACTGATTGGTGTAGTAGGTAATGGCCCTGCCTGCGACGCCATAGGTCCTGGGTTCGAATCCCGGTAGGTGCAAACATTGATATGATGAATATCGATGCTTGTTTCCGAGTTCTGGATGTTTCTATAAGTATCTATGTATTTATATACCGTTGCTTAGTACCCAGAAGACCTTAGGGATCTTAGTGTGGAACTAGGTCAATGTGTTGTGAAGTGTGTGAAAAAAAAGTTACTTTGTCTAAGCCACCAGAATGTGTATAGACGTTTTATTAAAATTTTCTGCAGAGTAACTATACTCCTAGAGCAAGGTTGTTTCTATTGTGGAAGAGAGATGTCGCT
Source organism: Carposina sasakii (assembly GCA_014607495.2). Classification (NCBI taxonomy): domain Eukaryota; kingdom Metazoa; phylum Arthropoda; class Insecta; order Lepidoptera; family Carposinidae; genus Carposina; species Carposina sasakii. Next base: position 11,063,060 of record CP053154.1, read on the forward strand.
CTACATTGCATATTGTATGGTCTCGTTTCCACAATGCAAACAATCCTGCTTTAAGAGTTTATAAGTATGCGAACAATTTATATAGGTATATTGTAAATATATTGTGTAAGACTTATTTATAGAACGTATTTAGTCATTATCAATGGAATTTAGTTATTGTTCATATTAATAATCTAATCAGGTTAATAGTACTATTACATTATTATAATATTGTTCGTTATTATTTTACTTATGTTAGCAATATATTATACTACGTTGTTAGTTACATAGATATAATATATTCATTCTTTTTATATGTATTATTCGTCTTATTAACAAAAAATATATAAGTGATGCGCTTGTGATAACTAGTATTTCTTTATACAGGGTGTAAGTAACACTCTTTTAGCGTTAATAGCTCAAAAGTAAAGCTATGGTTTCCTGGAATGGCGGTGCCGACTTATAGCTACCGATGATAATGATCAAAATTCATATAATTTATTCGACATGAAAGCATATTAATACATATAATAAAAATGTAACGGATCGCTGTCTGTACATGGAAGATATACTTATAAGAAAAAATATTATAGAATACCTTTATCAACGCAATAGTACCCAAAACAATGATTTTTGGAATTTTTGTCTGTTTGTGCGTTTGTGCACGCTAATCTCAGAAACGGCTGAACCGATTTCGATGCAGTTTTCAGGAATATATTGTGACAGGTCCTACTTAACATACAGGGTGTTTTTTTGTGGACACCTTTAACGAAGGGTACGTATTCTATACATGAAATAAAGTAAGTTTATGCCAAAAAAATGCTGGGAAAAAAAAAATTTTTTTTTGAAAAAAAGATCGATTTATAGCGTCTAGTGTTTATGTTAGTTTTTTTATAGACAGATATTAATTATTTTTCGTGAAAAAATCCTGCTACGCGCGTCTATGTGCATTTATGCAGAAAAACGCAGTCTATTTACTCAACTTTGGACCCTAATATTTTGGAAACCAGACACTTCCCAGGTATGCTTCCATGGAGAAAAATGATCGTGATGATGAGGAGATTCCGTAGTTTTCGGGAACGTTGACGACCAAAAATCACCATGTATAGGCTACTTTATCCCGGATAATTTCGACATTTTGTTTTTTCTGTAGTCCACGCGGACGGAGTCGCGGGCGTCCACTAGTAAAAAATATTTTGTTGTTTGTAATTTTTTTGGCCGATTTGCAACGCTGTTATAGAAAAACTGCACTGCGCCTTCATTCGGACCGATTACGTTTTATCCCAGTCATGGAACTGTGTCTCTGTCGAATTTCATGTATCTACAGATTTTAATGTATAACTGTCATATAGCTCGTACCTCAGAAAGTCAGAAAGTACGTTGGTCCTGCGCACAGATTTCAGAATCAAACGTTCCAATTTATTAATTCCATACTAAGTATCTGGTTTTTATATGTATAAGAAATAGGAATTATCCGGAAAAAGTTTATAATTTTTTTCCCATGTAGAAGTCACATACAAATTATCCGATAATAGTTTAGGAAAATATCTAAATGCTTCACACTGGAATGTTTAGCACAACTTTTACTAAACATATCGACAAACTATTGGCTGTACATGTCTGTAATTCGAAATGTTAACAGTCGAATCTGACCGCGCCGGCATTTGAGTTTTTTGCGCGTTCGCAGGCCAATGCCTCTAACGGTGCGCCTTTTTTGGCAGCCTGTGATTATAATAATTGATAGTCTAGCATAGTATTTGCTGGTCAAAGCTTGGTGTAATGTGATTTGCACGTCCCATTACGTTGCTGTCTGATGTTACCTTATATGTATGTACGAGTAGGTAGCAATTATTTATGAAAGTCATGACTTGTCAGATTACTTGCTGATTTACAACTTTTGACTGTCGCCAAATGGATTTCGGATATTATATGTGAAGGAAAGCATTATTATCTTATACTTATAATGCAAAACAACGATTTTTTGTCAATAAAATTTCGCAATTTTTTTTAAACTAGTCAATTATTTTCGAAGATTTGCAACAACTGAACTATGTAAGCTTGATGCATCAGTTATCTCTTGCTTGACGTCCGTGTAGTGCTTGTATAGAGTAACTCTTGAGTTTTCTAGCTTAGAGCAACTGAGACAAGACCTAAATTATGTATTTATATGAGCAAGTGAGGAACACATGAGACCTGAAGGACCAAAGCTGTCAACACTGCCTTGACATAGCCATGAGACGAAGATACCAGGATTAAAATTTTTAAAAGTAGAAAAAGCTTTTGTTACAGAAAATAACTCTTCATTTCTCTCCTATTTGTAATCAAACGAGGACTTCCTCAATATCCTAAATGGATGGATGAAGGGTACTTCATTAACTACATATACCATTAAATCTCAAATCTAATCAATCTAATAAGATTTTCTAATTGGTTATACCCAAAGTTGTAACCAGAACTGCACGATCAATATAATCTGGCTTGGCCAGATGTAAAAGACTAGTGAATAATACCTAAACTAGATTGGCCTGAAAGACCTCCTGAGTCCTCTAGTCGCCATTCATAGGTGGATGCAAGAGAAGCTACAGATTATAGTAGTGTTGTGGATCAGCACAGGAGGTACCTATCACGAACTCTTGCTGAATTGTTCCCATCGTGAAAGGACTCCGTGAATGCTCGCTCTACATTTCCTATTCCTTTAAAAAAAATTAAAAATAAACCACCTAGCAGGAAGCAGAGGTTGGAGTATGCTATGATTTTACCCACCGAATAATATCGTGCCTTCTAACATGCGAAATGAATATTCATTTATCGTTTTCATTTTAACATCATAACCGGAATCTGAAAACATCCTCTCACATTCCCGGTTTAACCTATCTATTAACTTTTTATTGGAAGATAACCGCCCCTATAATTACCGCCTGATTGTTGTGTGGGTAGAACCCTACACGTCATAACGTCACGGCGTGTTTTTACCCTAAACCGTTGTTATGAATGAGGCTGATAGCGGAGAGGAAAGTGCGGAGAGTGGGGGGAGGCGCGAGAATTCCCATTCGCCGGCTGAACTCCGCCGCGATAGCACGAAGCGTGACACCGAACCTCGCTCGCTTCCAACATTCTTCGCGTGCAGTGAAACTTTTCAAACAGCAAAAACAAATGTGCATCAACAGTGAAACGTAAACTTGTGATGTTTTAAGTGTTCCGTGAGAGCTATCGGACGAGTTGCAGTGAAGTCGCGTCTCGTTCCACCAGCTCGGGAAAGGACAGAAGGAGAGTGACAGTTGTGTTTGAGCAGCTATTCGCTGAAGTGTATTTCGAAGAAGCCGTCGGAGGCCTGGACCCCCCGGCCCCGACAATGGAGGGGTACTTCGACATCTCCAATGACCTGAAGGACGTCTGGGATGCGGACATCGACCCGGTAAGTCGACCTTGTTATCTTATCACCATCTAAGGGTTAACAGTAACTGGTGATGCACATCAGCGTCTTTTTTTCTCATTACTAAAACTTGTGGGCGTATTCAGGGATTACTGATAACGCAGATAGTATAAATAAACAACAAATACGGTTTTTTGCAAACTACCTGCATTTTGATGAAAAAGGTCCCAGTTTAATTTGTACAAGTGTTGCGCTTTATCAGAAAACTAGCGGTCGCCCACGACTTCGTCCGCGAAAGGGGGCATTGCACCCGTGCGAAGCCGGGGCGGATTGCTATATACCCTATAGACTTCCTCGATAAACGGGCTATCTTACACTGAAAGAATTTTTCAAATCAGACCAGTAGTTCCTGAGATTAGCGCGTTCAAACAAACAAACAAACAAACTCTTCAGCTTTATAATATTAGTATAGATTTTATTGATAATTCCAGTAGGTATTAAGTAGACCGGCCTATTATCTATCACGACTTGATAAATAGCTGAAGCTAATTAAATTGTACATACCTACCTAGCTATACTGTATTTATCGGACGTTAAGACATTTATAACCTGTATAAAATTTATCAGAGATACGATATTTATTTATTACTAGTGGACGCCCGCGACTCCGTCCGTGTGGATTACAGAAAAAACAAAATGGCGAAATTATCCGGGATATAAAGTAGCCTATATATTAAGTGGGACCTGTCACAATATATTCCTAAAAACTGCATTGAAATCGGTTCAGCCGTTTCTGAGATTAGCGTGCACAAACGCACAGACAAAATGACAAACAGACAAACCGACAAAAATTCAAAAAATCATTCTTTTGGGTACTATTGCGTTGATAAAGGTCTCCTATAATATTTTTTCTCATATATTTTCCATAGTAGGTAGGTAGGTACTGGAATCCATACTTACCTACCTACTTACATAAATTTTTGATAAACTCTGCACACCTCTCCAATATCAGAATTCCAATTGCCGCCTTTCATTTAACACTTTCGATCAGGCTTTTGAGAATAAATTGTATATTAATGCAAGATTAAATTTACAATAACATGTTTTATCAAAATTAATAAGGAACTCAGATGCATTCTCACAGGCGATATGTATATAATATTTACGTGATTTAATTCGGTATTTATCAGTGAAGGCTTTGAAACTGGTTCCCGTACTTGTCAGGTGCAAGCCCTTTGCGTTTCAATAATAACCGATCACCAGTATTTAATGAAGGGATACTCGACCACTACTCTGGCTTCGTAACTAAAGTGAACCTTATGAATTCCTACGTTCTTGCCTACTTATTTTGCCACAAAAACTGTTAACGGATGCAAGTATTGAAATGCAACAGAAAGGGTACATATTGGATTGCAGCTATGTTTTTTTTTGTATTGCCAACTAGCTGTTTTTGCCTATTTCATCAAGGCGGAAAACTATACCGTGAAGACTCGTTTTTAACAGTTTGTAACACCGACGGTTGCAAGACTTATTTATTTTAATTAAGCATAAATGACTGCTAATATTTCCTCCTAACAGCCATACATTCTAATAAGAAATTGATGACTTATCTGCGAGTATGTCCACAGCGTTTTTGTCCCACAGTAAAAAATCCCCAATTCTCGTGAGGTCAATGAGACTCCCATTACGACAGGCACCTGTAACTTGTTCTCTTGCCATGTTTACGTCATTGGGAGGTAAAAGCCGGCTGCGTTGCGGAGGTGTTTCGCTTGTGCCTATTTGTTGTGGCCGGCTGGCTTCTACCATTGGGTGGCTTGGACGTACATTTCTTATGGCTGCGTACGGTACCACTGGAGCGTCGACCTGGAGCGTTGAACCACGGGCATAGCACCGCAACCATTTTTTTCTAAGTAGATACATATTACCATGTTTGTGTTTTAAATACTCGTGGTTAGCATGGGTGAAGTTGAGTGACACCCATCGTTTGGGCTCTGATATTTATTGATCGAGACAGCTAATCGTGATCGAGAACAAGAAATGGGGTACAGTTATCCGTGTGTAGCTTAAGTATGCTAATTGGTACTTGCAAGTCAATTGACGTACGTACCTAGAAAGTACCTGTTAACAAATGCAACATTATGTATTTGGGAATGTGTAAATTGATTTGGTACTTTGACATCCATTATTGTATTGGCTATAATATTGAGCACATTTTTCTGATAAATGTTTTTTCCCTGTATTCATTTTCCTTAATTATTATTTGATCTTCTGGTTTTGTTTCCTTTCTGTGTATTTACCTCTACTCTGTTATTTATCTCCTGGATTTATTTAGTAATTTGGCAACAATTTTCTCATTACATTCATCATAATAATCTCTTATGAGTAACCTTTGTACAGTGTTTAGGAAAGAATCGCATGTATGTTCATTTAAGTAATTTAATTACTACTAGTAGTAATTCCATTAATTGTAATCAAATTACTGTCCCCAATTTTGTATATTTATCTGGCCGCTATAAAATTAACATACAATATGTACGCATTTGAACTACAAATATCGCTTCCTCCCTTCAAAACGTTCACCATCCGGTGTCCAGTCAACGGACACTTATGATTTACATCCTATCAGTTATTATCATTAATAGGGTTGTCATAATCACGATCTCTCTCATTGTATCCTTGGATTTAAGGTACCTTTCCAATCAAGGTTCGAAGACGTTAACTAATACTGTCTAAAAAAGTTCATTAGGAACTTTTACCAACAAAAAGATCATGCTAATTTCTTAAACGATTGAAGTCGAATCTTAGCTAAAAGGTCTGTCTGTATTATTAGTAATCAAATATATTTTTTCATTTGTAAGCAGCCCTATTCTGTCTTAGGCTGTCTCGACCGCATTATAATGGTAATTGAATTTCCTTTCCTAGAACTACCGCCAGGCAACCGGAACGTAGAGCAAGACAATCTGAGAAAACTCTCGTGTGGATAGCCTACAGAATTTTTATGATAAGTCTATGAAATGAAGTTGTAATTACCTGGATTAAAGTATTGAGTGTCCTATGTAAGAGCCGTCTAAGGAATTTTGGGCCGTTCTTTTTTGATCTTTTACATCAAGCCCCTTTTGGTTAAAGTAGCTACGTGGATTTAGGGTGGCCTTCGTGATGCTGCAGTTATTACCTCATTTTGGGAACACAGTGACACAGCTGTGTGAAAGTTATAGTTTACAAATAACATAACTGTTAGATTTGCAGAAGTAGCTACGTTTAATAAAACCATAATTTTATTGGTTAAATCAATACACGATCACTGGTGATATATTTCATGTCACGAAACTAAGACAATACATATCTAGGGGCACTTTTCTACCAAGAATGCGGAAATAAACGCTTTCGCTTGCTTTGTTGTTGTAGCAAATTACGTTTTTATAATTTCATTAGAGGCACAATTGCGGCTGTGCAATTTCCTCCGAGGAATACGCACGAAGTGAACTTACGGTATTTCTTGTAAATTTCCTGGTAGCAGACATTAAAGTTAAATCTTAATTAACACCTACTTCTAATATTTCCTCCTAATTTCATGGACTGTCTTTCAACCTGACCAAATCATTAAGTATTCATTTAAAACTATCGATATTAACATGTGAGTAAAATCCATCATGCATCAACCATTATGCTAAATAATAATTTGAATTTGAATTCATTATAACAAATAACATTAAGCATGACCCCTAGACTTGAATAAAACAAACTGACAAGAGCAGTAAAATTAATTTACACACTTGATGTAGGTAACTATTGAAAGAACAAAATGTTTAAATGCGTTACGATAGTACGATTTATCTCGGCTTACAGTTCAGCAAGATAAATCGACAGTGCGAGTATAATAAAAACGTAAGGATTACAGCAAGCTGTTGATTATTACATTTCGTACGTTTCATTCTTTGATATATTTTTAACACATGTAGTACTTTTATTGTACTGGCAACTTCGCACAATTTCAGAGTGGGTAATTCGAAAACAGAACTACCCTACAACCTACGACACTATTCCTAGTCTACCGATAATTTCCTTCATTCTTTTTTTGTGCGCGGCAACGAGCACACGTTTTCAATTCTAGTATTATAGTTTAGTTTATTCTATTTTTCAAATTTATTATCAGAGTATTAAGAACATGCCTAAACGCAAAGCTTCTAGTGAAATTAACTATTACTTAAATAAAATTAAGAAATTAAAAGAAAGCCAAAACAAGAAGCGAACTAGAGTGATTCTTTATTCGTCATCGTCAGATTCTGAGGAAAATGAAGGTAAGAAAATATAATGATCTCTTATTAAATATTCTTGTACACGAGTCAAAATGTTCTAAGACAAGTTCTGTATAATTTTTTTGTGAACTAAAATAAGCATCTTTAAGTTAACCTGGAGGATATCACAATGAGGGTATCACGAAGGTTTAACATGATGCATAAAAATTAACCGGGAGGTTGACTGCGGGTCAACACGACGGTATTCAGAATAAGCATCTTTAAGTTAACCTGGAGGATATCACAATAAGGGTATCACGAAGGTTTAACATGATGCATAAAATTAACCGGGAGGTTGACTGCGGGTCAACACGACGGTATTCAGAATAAGCATCTTTAAGTTAACCTGGAGGATATCACAATGAGGGTATCACGAAGGTTTAACATGATGCATAAAATTAACCGGGAGGTTGACTGCGGGTCAACACGACGGTATTCAGAATAAGCATCTTTAAGTTAACCTGGAGGATATCACAATGAGGGTATCACGAAGGTTTAACATGATGCATAAAATTAACCGGGAGGTTGACTGCGGGTCAACACGACGGTATTCAGAATAAGCATCTTTAAGTTAACCTGGAGGATATCACAATGAGGGTATCACGAAGGTTTAACATGATGCAAAAAATTAACCGGGAGGTTGACTGCGGGTCAACACGACGGTATTCAGAATATAGTGTGTATAGTCAGATATTCAATGATATATAAAATAAAATTCACATATAATTGTTCTAGACGGAACCGCACAAGATGATGTAATTCAATACACCTCAGCAACAGAGTCCCAAGAGAAACTGGAAAATACTCCGGTAGAAGTTAATATAACCCCGGAAGCTCAAAACGAGACACCTGACCTCGACCCGGAGCTTTTATTAGCGTTGGATGATACAACGGACGAGCAACCGATGTTTGGTGAAAAAATGCACCACACTCTGGCACAGTTCAGTTAAAGCAAGACCAATTAGGGCTTGGAATAACAGCAATTAATAAAGCCATTACATTACTCCTCCTTGGAGATGACAAGATAAAAGCAATAGAGGTACTGTCGGATAGCTGCAGGATCTTGACTGACGTACATTACATAGAAACAGAGCTCAGAACAAAACTTATAACACCTTGCCTCGATAAATCCTTTACGCCATTAATCAAAGATCATGAACGAGACAGCACGCTCTTTGGTGATAAACTATCGGAGATCATAAAAGCCTCAAAGGCTATTTCCAGACAAGGTCTACAAATTAAGAAACCGACACATAAGACAGCACCTGCACATACAAATGGCCCATCCACTTCAAGATCTCGCCTTCCGGGAAACGAGATTCGCCCCCTTCGTTACACATCAGGGAACAGGGGGGGGGGGCGCGGAGGCTTTCCACGAACAACGACATCATACAGACGCGGAGCCACATCGACGACGACACTGACACGATCTCGTGCCTACTCGAACCAGAGCAGTCAGCAGCGAGCCTACACGCGACATTAGATAAACAGGTACATGCGGGTCGCCTGCAATATTTTTATGATAACTGGATGAAAATCACTAATAATAAATTAGTTCTTTCCTGGATAAAAAATGGCTACAAAATACCTTTTTCGAAAAAAGTTTACCAAAATAGTGTACCCTATAGTAATAATTTTACCACAGCAGAAATGCGTGATATGTCTAAGGCAATTAACAATTTATTAGACTTAGGCGCAACATACAAGTGTGAGCCACAGACAGATCAATTTATCTCCAAAATATTTTTAGCTCCTAAAGCCAACGGCGGCAAAAGATTTATATCTGTTATATACCTAGACGATCTTTTATGCATCGGCCACACACATTCTGAATGTTTATATAATGTAACGGAAATAGTGGCACTACTTGAAAGCTTAGGATTTGTTATATATTATGAAAAAAGTTCGTTACGACCTTTACAACAGACAAAGTTTCTGGGCTTTATTTATAACATTCTTGACATGACATTATCATTACCTATGGATAAAAGATTACATATACTAAAAATAGTTAAGAAATTTCAATCCTTACCATTATGCACTATAAAAGATCTTGCTTGTCTCATTGGTACCCTTACTGCAGCATGCCCAGCAGTTAAATACGGCTGGGTTTACACTAAACGTCTCGAGCAAATTAAATACTTAGCATTACAAATATATAAAACATACGAAGCTAAATTTCGTCCTTCATCTATAATATTGCCTGACCTAGAATGGTGGTCAAAAAATATTTTATCGACATCAACCCCATTAAAATCGAGTAGTTTTGAACTAGAGATCTTTACAAATGCATCCAGGTCTGGCTGGGGTGCATTTTGTAAAAATCAAAGAATAAATGGGAAATGGAAAGCTAGTGAAATAAATTTTCATATTAATTTTCTAGAGTTGCTTGCAGTATTTTTTGGACTCAAATGCTTTGCACGTAATATCCGAAACTGTTCTATTTTATTACGTATTGACAACACTACGGCGTTGAGTTACGTTAATCGCATGGGTGGCATAAAGTATCCTCATCTAAATGATTTAGCGCGAGAAATTTGGCAATGGTGCTAGAAGCGAAATATATGGTTATCTGCTTCTTATATTAAAAGTAAAGACAATAGAGAAGCTGATGAAGAGTCCCGAAAGGTTAATACGGACATTGAGTGGACATTAACAGATGAAGTATTTAATATACTAGTAACGGATTTAGGTAAGCCAGATATCGATTTATTCGCTTCTCGCACTAATGCCAAATGCCAAAGATATGTGTCGTGGAAGGCAGATCCAGATGCAGTTGCTGTGGATGCCTTCACTATCTCGTGGAAGGGCGTATACTTTTACGCTTTTCCACCATTCCCACTCGTATTAAAGGTCTTGGAAAAAATTATATTGGACAAGGCTGAAGGCATTCTAATATTTCCATACTGGCCTTCCCAGCCGTGGTTCCCACTGTTACAAAGAATGGTTACATCCGATATTAGTTTTATAAATCCTGGGTGCAGCCAAACTCTCAGGGACGCGTTCCTGAAACGAGGTGTCCCTATCGAATCATTGGACCTTATGATGGCTTCTTTGTCGAAAAATACTTTGCAACAATATGGTGTCTCCTACAAGTATTGGTGGCAGTACTGCACTGAGGCAAATATAGATCCATACACATGTTCCGTTCCAAGAATGTTGACTTTTTTGACAAAACTGTTTAATAAAGGTGCGGCTTATGGCACCTTGAATAGTCATCGTTCGGCTCTAAGTTTGCTTTTCGGAGATGAGTCAGGATCTCATGACCAAATTAAAAGACTATTGAAAGGTATATATAAATTAAGGCCCAATATTCCAAAATACGCATCCACATGGGACCCTCATACAGTTTTGCAATATATTACCTCATGGGGCCCTAATAAGGATTTAACTCTGCCAAAAATTTCTAAGAAACTCGTAATATTGCTGGCCTTATGTACTGCGCATAGAGCACAGACACTTTCTCTCATTAAAGCTAATAATATCCATATCAGCCTGAACGGTATAAAAATTGTAATTTCAGACATTATAAAAACATCAGCAGCTGGGCGCGACCAGCCAATTCTGTTCTTGCCTTATTTTACAGAAAATATCAATATATGTCCTGCTACAGTTTTGCAAGATTATTTGTTAGTTACAAATGATTTAAGACCGAACACAGTCGAAAATCTCATAATAACGTCTAGAAGACCATATAAGTCTGTTAGCACCCAAACCATTAGGCGATGGATTAAGGAGATCCTGGCGGAAGCCGGGGTGGATGTGACAGCATGGAGTTCTCATAGCACACGACACGCTGCCACATCTACAGCGCGAGCGCAGGGTGTCTCATTAGACGTTATTAGGAGAACTGCTGGCTGGTCGCAGGCCTCAGAAACATTTGGTAAATTCTATAACCGACCAGTGACTGATGATGCTCACTTTGCAAGATCAGTCTTTCTGTCCAATCAATCATCATAAATTTAAAATAATTTATAAGCAGATTTATCACTTGTAAATTAATATAATTTAAAAAGTTATATTTATGTTATAAATAAAAATTTGTAAAAATGTAGTGTTCTTTTTTCCCATAATTACAATAATAATTAGGTATACAACTCATTAACCAGGATGCTTGCAAAATTTTCACCTCTAAACATCTACATGTGTTAAAAATATATCAAAGAATGAAACGTACGAAATGTAATTGGTGATTAAACGAACTTACCTGTAAGTGAAGTTCTATCACAATTATATGAGTACGTTTCATTCGAAGATATAAGATAAAACCCTCCCTTCCCAGATCCCTTAAAACTAAGAAAATTTTGTGATGCTCTAAAGAATGAAGGAAATTATCGGTAGACTAGGAATAGTGTCGTAGGTTGTAGGGTAGTTCTGTTTTCGAATTACCCACTCTGAAATTGTGCGAAGTTGCCAGTACAATAAAAGTACTACATGTGTTAAAAATATATCTTCGAATGAAACGTACTCATATAATTGTGATAGAACTTCACTTACAGGTAAGTTCGTTTAATCACCAATTATAATGCTCTTAAACATTTAAGGAATTGAACTAAAAATATTAATGTGCAGATAACGTTAGAAATAATTACCTTGTTGGATTTTCCAAACATGCAGCAATCTACCTACTTATCTATACATTCTAGTTAGTAATATGTTAGGTACTATAAATGCAAAGTAACGTATAGATATTATATTAATGCCATGACGTCTAATTTAATATGTAATGAGATTAGTATGCTAAGTTTTATTGATTTGTGATTGGGGCGCTCGCGAGAGTCTGATCTGATTAAAATTATAGCTCATGAGAGCTTTTATCGTGACTGCTTGAAGCAGCTATTCATATAAGCCATAAAGTGTCGTGACCTCTTGCTGTTTGTCTGGCATATTAATTAAGAGCTAATTCGTAAATGATTATGCAGTAGCTGACTAAACTTATTGGAGATGATGAAAAATGCATAAATTAACGTCCACCTGAAATCATAGTATGTAATGCTCGAAGTGCATTAACGCAGATATAAATACGCATTTAACTAAACTATGTAAATGTAACGCGCAAGACGAATGTAATTTTCTAATGGCCTTGTATTATGCACCTACCTCCCTTATCGCTGCGTTTCATAACGTTCGACATAAATCTCGAATTCGTGAAATTTTAAAACAACATAATGACTGATTAGAAATAAAATTACAGAAATGTGTGTCAATGTAACAAAAATTTACAGCACCATTGCTTGGCTGCAAAATGATCATAGAAACAATGAATACTAAATGAGCAATACCTAATATTTACTAGTTTACTTGTATTGAATAGTTCTCGATGTGACAAAGAATATTATTATTTCAGACTCAGAGTTCCACATTATTTTGAAAAGATCTCGGCTTTAGATATATACAATGTTGTAGCAGAGTCTGTTTGTGAAGCTGAAACAATGGGCGTATTGCGTAAATATGGTTCGTTGCGTCACGATGTATCGAACAGTATAGTTTCAAAAACAAGATGTTGATACAAGTGCCTGTTTATAATATATCGTAGAGATATCCTTGCATGTTTTATCGAGAACATTGTTCAACGAAGACTTAGGTATAAGTTATAATAAAATTATTCTATGGAATGATATTGATGAACTTCCATTAACACTGATATATTCGTAAATTTTATAATAATTTCATGCCGGTACTTAGTCTTATCGATTAGGTTGCTTGCTGTAGGTAGAACCTGGTAGAACATTTAAATGTCACTTTTAAGATTAGCAAAAAACTTGAATCATTGAACCGGAACTATAAAATTAATGGCATTATACAATGATGTATATTAAATACCAACAAATTACCTCGGGTACAAGTTTGTAGAAATTTAAATTTGTCTGGCAAGTCTGGGCGTAAGTATAAATAGCACGTTAGCAATAATTATTTAACAAAAATGGAAAACACCATTATTATGTTCGCTAGCGTAGGATTTATGGAATCTAGCCAGTTTCAAATTTCTGATCGGTAGCTTAAAATATATGTATAGGACATTTGGGGCAGTGTAATTGAATAGAAAGCGATTTTTTATTGGGTCCTAGGTAGTCCCTGTTTTCGATTTTTTCCATGCCCGTTATCTATATTTTTGATTTACCAAAGCCAGCTGATTTAGTAAAAAATATCACATAATTTTATTTAAAATCAACCCTATAACAAACGAAACTAATGAATAACGGTAAATAATTACCTAATTTAATTAAAATCGGCTCAGTTCTCGTCTTTAATGTCAACAAACTTTGTACAAAACTTGTATCACGCGTTGTCTCATGATTTATGACCAACCTGTTGCTGTCATATAATTCCTCCACACTGCCCTTTTAGAAAGGAGAATAACAGGCCAAAGAATGCACACGAAGTACGAAAAGTGCCTCCAACATTGCGCATGTGAAAGGCAAGTGCGTCACTTGCTAGTTTGCATTCCTCTCGCTGCGCTGGCGCATCACGCAGACGAATTTAGAGAGTCGAATTGTCATTCTTCATTATCACCGTGTAGCGGCACATTCGACGTGCTTAGACCTGGCATACATAGTCTGCAGCTAGGGAAAGGAGATGATTAATTTTCGGGGAAACCTTTGCTCTTGAGGACGGAAAGCGAATACAAATACTGGTTTGAAACTAACTTTCTATACAGTTCCACAAATGTACATGTTATAAATGAGTGAAACAACTGAAACTGTTTTATTTGGCAATTGTCCAATTTAATCTAAGTTAAGGAATGGTATGTTAACCAATTCGATTCTGTTGCTAATCAGACCGACTCCACCAAAGTCTAGAACTTTCTCGATTTTGATTTGTTACACTTTTAGACCGATCTAGAACATAACAAATTGACACTACATCCATGTGCGTTCACTAATAATAATATTTTTCACCTATACTTTCAAGGTAGAAAAGTGCATTCAAAAGATCTCCGGGAAAACCTGTTTGGACTTCATTAGGCCCAATTACTCGTTTGAATATTGTATTGCTATGCGGTTTGGAACTTGGTTCTATTTTATTAAGGACAATTGCCTTAGAATAATCATAATCGACCCATCAAAATATTTATTCTTTAGCTATGTACCATTGGCTTTGACCTATTATAAACATTACCTTCAATACTACAAATCTATCGGTCACTACTACTAGTAGTACTATTTGTAAAATGTTAAAGTTATTGTGCTGTTCATATTTCTGATACTGCACCTAGTAGGTAATCTTCATAATTATGAAAATTATTATTAGTTAGCTACAGATAAAATATTGCTATCGTTGTTTTTACACTCAGGTTATCGGTAGTGAATTATACAATATTGTAGGTTAGTGTAAGATACCAACAAATGTATAGGTAGTCTCTAGGTGAATTTCAAGTTCATCTTTGCTTAAAATAAATCATTATGTCATTGTTACATTGATATTGAGATATAGAATATCCTGTTAGTAAGTTGTCTATTACATTATTGTGTCAAAAATGACCACTATTTATTATCATCATCATCATCATCATCAACCTATTGCAGTCTACTGCTGGACGTAGGCCTCCCCCAGGGCACGCCACAAGACTGCCATGGGGGTATGTGCCCATAGTCACCACCATAATATTTCATAATTCATAACGTAAAATAGAACACAATTTTTTAATATTTTTTAAATTTCATGTTCCTAATTAACCGTACGTAGTTTACATTAGAGGTAAAGGTAGCTGTTTAATTATTTTTGCTTTTATATCATGATTCCCAACCTAAGTGCACTTGAGTTTCAGGCTAGAGAACAGTCTATCAATTGATATTGTTCTACAGGGCTCAATCTGGTTTATCCCAGACAGGACTTAATCCACTAGGGACTGGATTGACCCTGATTTCAACTGGACAACTCAATTAGGGCTATGATCACGCACTTGTTGAAAATCTTAAGGTGAAATCAAGGATTATGTTGCAAGTTTCCCGCTGTCTGTCGGTCCCTATGTATGCTTAGATCTTTAATACTACGGTATTTGATGCGGTTCTTTTAAATAAATAGAGTGGTTCAAGAAGAAGGTTTTTATGGATAACTAGTGTCCCGTCCCTGCTTATCACGCGTGCAATGCTGATACACGTGTGCGGCCGCTAAGGCTCGTATAAACCTAGCCAAATAATTATGTATAGTTTACCAAACTTCAGATTTATATTAGTACTATAAAATAAACGAATCACGGAAACTGACTCTCCTAGTAGTCAGTCTCAAGATATTCCGATCTAATGTTAAAACCGTGTTGCTGTACGGGTGTGAAACGTGGATGGTTACCAAGGACATCTCGCACCGGCTCCAGGTCGTAGTCAACCGCTGTCTTTGCCATATTCTCGGTATTTACTGGTCCAAGAAAATCTCGAACTTAGAGCTGTGGGAACGCTGCAGTGAGACACGAATCGACGCCGCAAGTGGAACTGGATCGGCCACACGCTTCAAAGGGAGGAAAACCACATACCGAGACAAGCCCTGGATTGGAACCCCCAAGGGAAGTGCAAACGTAGCCGTCCTAAGCAAACCTGGCGGCGTACAATCATCGCAGAGGCGAAGAAAGTAGGGAAGATCTGGAGCGAAATAAAACGTGACGCTCAGAACCGAACGGGACGGCGGACATCTGTGGAGGCCCTCTGTCCCAGCTATATAAGCTGCCACAGGAATATATGTCACTATAAAATAACAGAAATACAATTCGCTTAGCTACTAGTACGTAGTAATAATTTGTTATCTCGCCGTAACGAGTGGATCGCTCGACCGTGGGCGAATAAAATTTATCGCTTGATAACGCTCTGTAAATTTTTTATATTGAAAGTCGAGTTGGGTCTGTTATGTAACGTGCTTTCGCCACTGCAGCGGTACAACTGAATCTACCGGTGCTTTTGAAACCTATTACGATCCTGTCACGGCCTGTGAGCCGGGTTGTTGAGTAAAGTTTTCTAAGCAAACACAACGTGCGTGGGTGATGCCATTTCAGAGTTTGGAGTTGTATTCTCCATAAGGGAAATCCATTGAATTTAAATTGAATTTACTTGAAGTGAATATTTTGCTGTAATGATACTACAGACTACAAACGTAGATATCGGAATAACATATTCCTGCATTGAAATGAAATGAAATATTGTTTATTTGTCTGATTTCCGGTAGATAATACAATGATATTATACAATGTCAATGTATGGTGTCTCAAACAATGGCAATGTCCGCGAAAATCTGCCTATTTAGGCGTACAAATATTTTTATCAGAAATACCTAGTCACTAATGTTTCGACAATGCTATTGTAGAAACATCAAAAAATCGTCGTGTCTTGGACTAATTTTTCTACTTGATTTAAATGTTTTTGTTGAATATAGCCCATTATTTTGTCAAGTCGCATCATGACTGGTTTCGATGCGGATTGCTGATGTAATTTACATTTTTCCTGTTTTGTCTGAGTTATGTATTAATATAGCTCACTGATGAACAGTCATAGCCGAAGGTGACCGTGGCATTGCAGGGTCTGGCCTCAAAGGTAGATCTACAAGTCGATTATACAAGAGGGGTCTTGAGTACCTAGTAGCTATTATACTTCTGTATTCTTTTTGTTAACTCATTACTTTTAACATATGTATAATTTGTTTAGCCCAAAAATGGGTGAAGGTTTTTAGAAACTGATAATACTCATCAATGAGATTGTAGGTAATTTAATAAAGTCCAAGGCTTGGTTAGTTTAGTACTTACCTGTTTATTATACCTACATATCTATACATATAATAATTGTAAATAAATGCCGTAACCTTTAGGTATGTAGCAAAAACATAAAAATAATTAAATATTATACGTCCTAATGGAAGTCATTCTTGTTTATCCTACACCTACATAACCTATCAATAAAAGCTAAGTTATTTATTAGCAATTGCATGTAAAGAGGAAAATATCAACGTGAGACCATCCTATTGAATGGGATTTAGCTTCTGTTGGACCCAATCTTGGTAGGTATCTCATAAGTACACTTAAAGCTTAAAATAGGAGTAGATACATAATTAATTCTAACCCCTTAAGATTAGTGAGTACTAAAATTTATTAACTAAGACTATCAGTCTGTCAGACCTAGTCAGCCGGCTCGAAGGACCATAAAAGCATTCACCTTGAAAGCTAAATACTACGCCTTATCATGGAATGGTATTTATTTTGAAGCAGTGATTATAAACGTTGGTCGTCGTGTCGAATCGTTGTCGTGTGTTGTGCAATTTACGTTACACCATGAAGGAGAACTGCAGTGCAGTCTTGCCACGTGCACCTTATCAGAGCGCCGTGTGATCGTTTCGATTCGTTACCATAAAAAATCACATAAATTCCGTCTCTAAGTACTTTGAAGATCACGCCGTAGTGAGTGTGATTTTTATGCTTAGGCTTATTGAATGTCACTGGCTGTAGTAAGTTGCAGCACATTTCTAAAACGTGATTGAGGCTGTGAGTACTCACATGTGAAACTGTGTGAGTATCTGCATATTGCACGCTAAGGCAATTATAACCGCATTCATTCACAGCGATAGTACTGCGTCAGAGTAAAGACAATGGTGCTTATCTGAACTGAATCGAAAAAACCCAATAGGTCACATAATATAAATTGTCTTCACTGTAACCAATGAGGATTTATTTTCTTTAGAGGAGCCTTCTCGAACACGGTTTTTGATCTTTAAATATATGAGCTTTGTCTGCTATTTATTTAGTATGCGCCATAGAGAAGAATAGCGAGATGTGAAAAATCTTTAAAAAGTGTAATAAAAGTTTAGGAATTACATTTCACCGGTAACTTATATTTATTTATTATTTAAATCATAATTCGAGTCCGACGTATGAGCTGTCAATTTTACGGCCATCTTTCAGTTTTCATAATTTATGAAAATGACGCGGCTACCACTTCCATGTGACAAGCGTGCTGTGCACTTCAGCGCGGTTGCTTACCTCTGCTTACCTATAAAGTATTGCTATCTCGTTTGCGCTCATGCTAACTGTATCTTTCTTTGTCACTCATTACAACATTTTTATAGTAATCTAAAAAAAGATTGTAGCTATCGAAACGCATCGTACGGCTTATTAATTTTTAACGCAATGTACTATGAACACAATCTATCTATTGTTGTAATAATTCATAGACTGTAACTGAA
The DNA here is from genome assembly GCA_014607495.2 of Carposina sasakii. Lineage (NCBI taxonomy): Eukaryota > Metazoa > Arthropoda > Insecta > Lepidoptera > Carposinidae > Carposina > Carposina sasakii. The sequence continues at coordinate 11,081,864 of CP053154.1, forward strand.
TATTTGAGTAACTTTAAGAATGTAATTCTTATACAGATGAAAAACCAGTCAAGTGCTCTTCATATTTGTTCGATCTATCATTTCGGTTGTCAAATTAATCGATATTATTCTTTTTAACTCGGCAAATAGGTGTACTCGTACTTACCCTTTATTGATCCTTACATAACCTTCTATAAATCCTACATTTTATTGTTACCAAATACGTCAACACAACTGTTTGACGCACAACATAATATTTTAGCAGCTAATAAGCCATTGACTTCTTATCTTGATTGAGTGTAAGTTAATTGGAAACAACTTTTGAATTATTTTTCGCGTTTTACATTTTAGACTTTTCTCTATCGCTGAAGATTTTCTATTTGCAACACTTTAATTTCACACAGAATTTTAGTATTTACCTATTTCTGAACTCAATATTAGAGTTCCTAAATTCGGAACTCCTTTATTATTATCCTATACCAAACTCGGAAATATTATCCCACTAGCGGACGCCCGCGACTCCGTCCGCGTGGACTGCAGAAAAGACAGAAGAATTCAGAAGGCGCCATCTGTTGCAGACTTATGGAACGTACGATTAATAACAACAACCAACGTTGATGATCAGTTTTTTTATTAATTATTAGTTATAGTTTTTGTCAATCCTGGTCCCTTATGTCTAAGAGACTCTTACAGGGGCCAGCCTCACGTTGTGTACAAAAATATTTTTAAATGACCTTGACGAACTTGCATACTAACTTTCAACCCTTATTTCACCCCTTAGCTGGTCGAAATTTCAAAAATGCTAGAACAAATGTTTAAAGATTTCTTATCAAGTGCTTAAATATAAAGTTTCATGGTTTTATCTTTTAAAATTAAGAAATCCCATACAAACTTTCAACCTCTATTTCAACCCCTTCATCCCTTTTTTTCGAAATAAAAAGTAGCCTATGTTCTGTCTCAGGGTCTAAAGATTGTCTGTACCAAATTTCATCAAAATCGGTTGCGAGGTTTAAGCGGGAAAGCGTAACAGACAGACAGACAGACAGAGTTACTTTCGCATTTATAATATTAGTTGGGATGATGTACCCTGTCTGAGCCTATATGCTGCGTTGCCTTAAAGTGCCTGTTATTCGTTAAGCTTTATATTACCTACCTACTTATTGTTTATTTCCTGTTCCTGCACCGTCACTACCAACCGCCTAAGATTGGTTTAGTTCACATAATACTGGGGATACAATGTATCTATCTATCTATCTCTTGCGTACATTAATGTTGCTATGTCGGTCGTAAAATCTTTTCGTACTTGCAATTTTACTTTTTATTTGGCACTGAAGTCCTTCAGTCTTAAAATATTTCTATCGAAATTGATTCATGGTCACTGATGCTTTTCTGTCCTTCACGATGTCTAGCTTACACCGACATTGCATCCTTAATAATATATTTGATTATAGTAATTTATAGCTGTCTTTCTCAGTTCCGCTCTACAGCAACATTGCACTGAATATAAAGTATGTAATGAAATGAAATAACCGTTTAGTGAATCATAACATGAGCGCGATCGTCCGTCGATTCACGTACTCGGCTCGTTGAGAACCATTGTCCACTGTTAAGTAGCTGTTGCGAAAGAACAGTTATGTTTTTCTAATTAGACTTTTTAAAGTAGTGACAATTAATCATACTCTGGCCAATGTTAAAATAATGGCGGGAAAGGCAGGAAGTTTGCAAATTGTGACAATTTGTCATTGACAGTATCTTCGTGCCTGTATTAGCTTAAGCAACTGTTGTTGTGTAGCTGTTGATTTCGGATATCGTTTGACACTATCTAACTCATCATCTCAGTGTTCCAAAACAAGAACAAATACTTTAGACAAGATATTTAAAGCTAAACCACTAACATTGACAAAATCTACAGTGAAGATATTTTACTTCGACGGTAAGAATATCTCACTAACGTATTAGATGCTTCGTCATAGTCATGATGCTTTCATACAGTCGAATGCCTTCTACTTTCTTAAAATTGACGGACCCATTCACATACCGGATTGGTACAACTGAGATGTTATCTACCGCTTTAGCTCAGATGTATTGTATTGTATCTTGTATCGGACTTGACAGTTCTATCGATATTTTTTAAACTATAGCCCCTGTTTGACCTCAATTTACACATAGCTCCGACATTATTAGAGCTTGTCAATCGAGTTACTTTCCGTCTTCTTTGTCCAACCCTTTTTATTCTGGAGTCGAGTCTCCTTTCACAGCTTAAACAAGTTCTTCGAGGGTTATCATGAACTCTTATCAGGATTTTCCTATTGTGGAAGCGAGTTGTCGCCTTGCCTTGTTCTGATAACAGATCCGTTTTACTTCTATATTAGAAGCCGTCCTTATTTAAGAGCCTATGTTTATTATCTATTTTGTTTTGTCTTTGCTATTTTTGAATCATTTCAGCAGTCATTTTTCCCTCACCTTTTCAGTTATTAGTGTAACCGTGTCGCAACCTGTCGCGCTTGCTGTGATATTGAGATTCGCTTATATTTTTTCCAACCATGTAGTTACGTGAATAATTAGCCCTAATAGTACAGTAAAAAAGCCTGTAGCCGTGTAAGTACTGTAGAATGTTCGCCTCGTCAGAATGGAGCTATTTGTACGCGACCGCCCACGCATGGCACATGCAATCCGCACTAATAGACCTATAAGTACAATATGCCATGTGATTACACTAGAGATTCTTCTATTTATACCGCAATCATTTTTTCCGTATTTGCGAGGAATCATATAATAAATATTTCGGCATTTCCTTCTGATATGATATTGTATTTACCTACAGCCAGTTTCTTCATGTACTACTACTCCAACCTAACATTTTTACCAAAGCGGTAGTCTAAATTGTACTACAATATCTACGTACAAGATTACCCACTGCGTATTAACATATAGATTAGAAACTTCAATGTGGCGGTTATGACTTTGAAGACGTTAACAACTGCGATATACATTAATTAAAGCCTCATTACTGACTAGCAGTGCGCGTTTTCTAGGATCCGCTAAGAGCTTCGAGTATTTCGGTAAAAGAGTACAGAGTGTACGGTAATCTAATATTCACGCCTCTTCCCTTTACTTGGCTCAGGTCAGCTTCAGTGGTTGCTCCACATTAGAAAAACCCCGTCCTTTGCAGTTGTAGTCAGAATATATCTGAGAATAAAGTAAATGGGGCAAGTGTGCTGTCCTGTAGAGCAAATCCAGGTCGACATACGCCCGCGCCCTGCCTTTTTCACCTTACATAGCATCCTAGTTTTAAATTAAGAAATCGGAAACGGAACTTAAACTTTATATTACCTATTTGAGTAGAATACTATGGAAAGAAAAAACAACGAAAGAGCCAAGACTTAGGACAATTATCTAGGATCAAAGCCATTTTGATTCTTGTAGAGCTAAATATCATTACCTACATTTGTTCTGATCGCGCTTTTCAGGCTCCTTTATAGTTCGCAATCCCCTTTGTTGCCCCACTGAAGTACATAAATTGCATTGCACAATTACTTATTGATAAACTGTGCTAATGCTATATTGAATAAAACATACGCGTACATCATATGTTGATCGGAAATGTGTGCACAATGCGAACAACGGATACTTCCAAAGAACCGTTGGCATGCAATTCAATTTAGCGCCGGCTTTCAACGACTATGTCTTGGTCTGCTATTGGAGGATTATCGATTTCTTTACTAATTACCTATAGTAGGTACCTACTTACACCATTATTTAAGTACTTTGCCTGATTGCTCAGGAGTTTGAAGAAATTGGCATGTACCAAAACTTTAAGATTGGGCTATGGATATTACAAATACAAAATCTTGTAGCTGTATACGATGAAGCTAAAAGCTTCTAGCCAGTATTGGACCAACTCTTCCTATCTATAATATAGAAATAAACGACGTATTTCGTTTTCCTTCGAAAACCTAAGTGTCAATGCTAATTCACTACCTACTAACTAAATAGGTTTTAAAAAACTTTATTCTCTTTATTGTCATAAAAAATAAATTAGTTAATGTCACTTGATAGACTGCTTATTTTTAACACACGCCGGTGGGATAATTTTGAACACGAATTATCTTTTATTACACCAGTAAACATAATTTGAACGATATTAAAAGATGAAAGGCTAAAAAGATAAGTGGGTGAGGTTTATTAGAGCTTCAATCGGTAGATAGATTATATTTTTTCTTTTTGTTCCCGGGGATAAACCGTTTCCTGGATTTTCTTTTTCTACCGGTACATTTAGTTAATTAAAGGTACTCTTAAAATAAACTCATGATTGAATTTCGTCCTTTTAGGAAATAATTTGATTAAAATTCATTTCGTTTTAGTGCAAATGAATACAAACATTATAACGATGAATATGTGGGTGGATATTTCTGTCGGAGCTGGGTTGTAGGAACCGAGGCTCAGAGCTAATTTGATGCTTTGTACAAGTTTTGAAGAAACCATTTAAAAACTCTTTCTGGCATTTCGCTGGTTTAATAAATTATATAATAACTTAAGGATTTATTTTGAACTTAGAGTTACATTTGGTTAAGAACAAGCTTTACCAGAAAACTCCTTAAAATATCAAATAAAAAGTCAATAAAAAAAATTGATCTTTTCTAGACCGTTCCATGTTGCATAGCAATGTGATTTATACAGAAGCGACTAAATACAATCTCGTGATTTAACTAAAATGCTAGAATAATCTAATATTGGTATTTCATTGGCCAATTTAGGTAAAACATTAAATTTCTATTGCAACGTTATAGTAAATATTAGAAGAAGACAATATACCGTGTGCGTAACAAGCACATAACTCCATTTGAGAAGACGCAAGACATTCGTCTCATGTCTCGAATATTCTTCATGGAACAAACATTCTTATACGCATGATTTGTTCATTTTCTCAATAGTTTTATACGTGTTTATATTGTTTATATTAACAGCAAACACATTTCTTTTTACGTACGTATATTTGTATGTATAAATTGTACTGGCTGGGTCGTCGGAAGGTTATATTTCCAGCTATAGAAATGAACATTTGAAGGGCATTAATGTACTTAAAAAGTTGGTCTCGGTCAGGTGAGAGTCATCTAGAAAATGATACTTTGCTACATACTTTATGAATACCTAAGTACCTACTGGTTTATAGTAATGATAGGTACCCTATGCGACTCGCTCGCGAAGACTTTATTTAAAGGACCCACGATTGACATGAGATGAACTTGCTTTATGTTAATCCTCCTATTTAGTAATAAGAGTTTATTCTAATAAGTTTCCAAGAGAAAATTCATGGCAAAACTTATAAAATTACATTATTACAATGTTAAAGTAGGTAGAGCGAATCGATCTTGAAAAGCCTTCGACATCATAATCGTTTAAATATTCATTGAATGCGGCTGCCTAAGGTGACACAGTTCCGTTAAGGGGTACTATACCTACATTTATATGTAATTGCATAATGCTGCCTGACATTATTTGGTTTAGTTTAACCAGTTAAGTAACTTTGATAATACTGTTTAGTAAACAATGCTCAAATAAGGAACCTGGAAATTATTTTATTAACTACGAGCCATCCGGCTGAAGGACCATTTTACATAATGTGAGAAGAAAGGAGAAATATGCTACGTTATATATGCTGAGTATTAGTTTTAATATAGGTAGATAAGAAAAATGCAATTCAATTGTCGAAGGAAATATAATTTTCCGCTCTACAAACAAGAAAAGTCTCGCGCTTATGTTCCGCGTATAATTCCATAAAACTTGTAACACAATTGTACAAGTCGAGATTCTTATTTTATCTGTAAACCATAGATTGTCAGCAAACTATTTATTTATTTACTCTACAGCAGTTTGACATCATTAGATTTTAAAGCTGTCAATATATGTATACTATGCCAATTACAAATCTCCACGTATAAATATTCAAAATAATAAAAGTGGATGTGAACATAATAATATAAGAAGACCAACGGCCGATGTCTGATAACAGAAATATATCTAGGCATAGCTGCCCAACATTAACAATGGTCATCACAAGACATCAAAGAACAATCGTACAACCCTGCAAAAGTAATCTACATGCAAATAATACATAAGTGCATTTAAAAAACATGCTATCAATGTAATTAATGATTTGTGTAATTACAGAAAATGATTTCTTTTATCTAACGAAGTAATTCTCAGTTTGAATTATGAATAGAAAAAAATCAGGCTATTCCACTTAATGGAGGAAGAGCACATATCTTTGGTGCAAACAAACACCTTTCCCCTCTCAGATGAGACCTACCTATATAATTTGTGGGAATACGGAGTCATTCTGACCATAATAATTGTCGTCGTTTTCAGCCTATTGCAATCCACTGCTGGACGTAGGCCTCCCCCAGAGCATGCCACAAGGCTCGATCTCTCGTTTTTGCTATCCAGCCATAATAGACGTTAAACTCTTGCTATAATCTAGTGAGAAATAATGATTAACTAATTCTTTCAGAAACATCACCGTCAGTGGGCGTTTAAAAAACAATTTAGCTGTAACTTGCCGGATTAGTACGATTAGTCTGTTTCCTGACTTTCCGACATACCTGGTCGAATTGGGTATTGTTCCGTCGACATTGACTAGGGGAAAAACTAAATAAATGATGTTGATGATGTGTACATAGTTTTACCGACGACAGCATAATGCTGATGCTATAAGTATAGGTATAGTGTTCCTACCTACACACCGTTACATGACATTCTTGCGTAGTTGATAAATACTTACGTACTCGTATCAGTAGATTCATAGAACATGCATACAGTGCATCCGGTTCTCATATACAAGAAAAGTCTAATCGAGGGAAAACCGCCTGTAAACCGCTGTCGAATCTGACAACTCATGTCCACCGATATCTGATATCTATGGGAGTACCTAACCATACAATCCTACATAGCTGCCGCTGCGAAATACATTACAATTTCTAGATATCGCGATGAGCAACCAAATCCTTACCTACACCGAAAATCATATTCAAATTTTAGAGAAAGACAGCACCATTCATTAGTTAGAACTATCTGCTCTTTAAAATTTAAATAAAATCGAATCGACGACGAAAATATAAAATAATTTAGAAGATGCATAGAGAAAAGAGTGTAAAGATGTGTGAATAAAACATAACAGGGAAGCTGATGGTTTCAATTTGGGAATATCTGTCTAAGCAATCTCACAAGATTGTAAATACAATGGAATTAAGCTCGAATAAGCTATACTAACCTTAATGTCTACTCTACGAGAAGCGGTGGATGAGTTAGGTCCCGTTATGTATACAATTGTTAGTTACACTTGGTCTCACATGGGCCATGTAATTTAGGGTCTAATTTTAGATGTTCACTACTACCTTCCTTATAAATTAATTTGTTACAATTGCATTGTTTACAGGAGTTGCAGTGTTGGGCCAATACCCATTAGAATAGAGAAGTTAGTTAGCATAAATGGGCAGATATTTTTATATTAACCTGATGCAGCATACAGTAACTTTTATAACGTTTGTTCTAACACTCCCACAATCTTAACTGTAGATAAAATGAATAAAAATAATGAAATTATCCAAAATACGAACTTCTGTACTATCATCAGTTCTTTTACGTTTGCCTATAAGAGTATACCTTGAACTTGAATAACAGCGGAAATAACCTCTACTTTATTATTGCCAAAATTTCCGAACAATCCCACTAAGTAATTTTACTGGAACGTACTATATAAGAAACTACGTTTACGTTCCGCCTACAGCGTTTCATAATGATATTGGAGAATGAACTTTGCTTGTTCGCCTTTAGGTATCTTCCAGCGATTTCGTGTCTATTAGCAATTTTAAAAATCTTTTCTTCTGTTCAATTTCGAAGCTCTATTTGAAAGTAAAAAAATCCCCTGTTTTCACGTGGACTGGATTTGTCCCACTTGTGGGGACTCAAGGGAGGCTTTTTCTTGTTGACCCATGGAACCGATTTTTAGATACTTACTCAATTCACTTTTGTAGAAAATAAAATATAATTCTATAATGGTAATTAGGTACACAATTCTAATAAATTCTAATAAAATATTTCTTGGTAAATAGTCCATCCAATATGCCAGACACAAATATTCTATTAACATCTTATACTTATTAATAGCTTGCTGGGATAAACGTTTTACCTAGTTTTCCTTAAACCTCTAATTAGCAACATTTAGTTGAGTAGAAATTATTTTACCTAATATCTATGTTAATATTTTACTGTTTAAAATAGCCGATTCGGTAAATCTAGTGAATATTATTATGTTCGGTAATAGCTATAGCATCGTATACAAGTCATTATACCACCAACGCCCTAGTTTTGCTAATTGGATATATGATTCTAAATATGTCCAACAATCAGCTTAAATAATTAGATATCTATGTTGACACCTCTGTATGTAAAGTAAATTGTACATATTTATAACTATTTACTTGTAAGACGTGAGGTATGTACACTATCTAATATTTGTATAACAAAAACTTTAAGAAGACAGCCCAAGATTCTAAGTTGTCATTTTGTTGCGTTATTTGTTAATATGCCATGCCTTTCTTTTGAGACTGTCTTTCGGTCGGGCCCAAATCTAACCGATCTATTCATGTCTCCTCTGTTTTTAGTGAATTTTCTTGTTAATGAGTAACCAATACTTATCTTTGATCCATAACTATTTGATTTTTAGATTGGTTACACAAAGAAAGCCGAACGACTTTGTCGAATGGCTGGAGTCTGTGAGAGATCTAACGGCATCTATCCAAAAAAGCCAAAACTCGCAGATCTTTCAGATATGTAGGTTCAACGACTCTACACTATTAAATTAAAATAGCGTTTTGTACTACCGCACGTTTTGATCTTGTTACTTCCCAAGTAATTTCGGGCTGTCATAGCAATGTTAGCTGTAGCTGCTTCGCTTAGGATCGCTATTGCATCGGCTCAGCGGATGTTTGGCCCGGATTCGCTTGATTTCTTTAAGGAAAGAGCGAGTCATCGACTGTTGGCAGACGGAAAGTGCTGACTATTGTTCGCTGTAAATGTAAATTTAGCACGAAATTCTGACACCATTTTTAAAGTACTTTTAGAACAAATTTTATTAATTTAAATCCTTTTGACAGTTGCTACGACGAATATAGAAAGAATCATAGGTAGTTATAATAATAGGTCTTAACATTAGGTACTATAAGAAGGTATACTTAGGTAATAAATGGATATTCTCAAAATTCTCTATCAAAATTCTACAAGCCCGAAAATGTTTTGTTTATAAATTACTGATGTAACTTGAAAGTACTTACTTTCAGGTAAGATTGATGTCATAGTCTATTCCTGTGTATTCCATATTCATTGGCTTGTGTTCCAGTGCGAGTTTGTTTACTAAAATAATCATTCGGTTTATATAATCGCAGGATTGTATGGAAATTCAATAGCATGATCTAGTTTCAAAGAAAATAGTTCACTAACTAATACGTCGTCTGATGATTTTAAGAATAGAAGACAAAAATATTTTAGACTTTAATATGTATTCTCTCTAATTTATATCATTATTAAAGTTATCCCAAACATAGAAGAATAAGATTGTCCCAAGCATCCGGCTAGATTGATATCGTATCGGGCAAGTAACAGCGTCCAAAATCTAAAATTCTTTGCTTTTTATTTCGTTTAATTTCTCAACGCCTTACATATCAGGTGTCTAAAGTTTATCAAGCGTATTGATTATCATAACGGGATCTCGAGCTAGAGCATGTGATATTTTAAACCGGATTGCTATAATCTGTAGTTCATTACATTTTTCGATTGCTAAATTGCTAGTTCTACTTATGAACTTTTAATAGCAAGCGGTTGTAAATCGAGGTCGATAATTACCTTAATCAGCATTAAGTTTAATGTCATCTGTATTGGAAAACCGATGACATAAAAGTATGTAATTAGCAATATTTATTTATTTTTTATTCTTTAAACAATCTAAAACTTAAAATTAAGTCCCACAAAGCTGCTTGCGCCGTTTGACTGTGGGATCCGTTATTAATGATATGATGGCTTGCTGGAAGAGATCTCTGGTAGAGATAAGCTTGCCATTGTACATGCATCTCTTCTTTAATGTTGTATGCCATATTTCTTTTTGTGTATGTGCAATAAAGAATAAAGAAAGAATCAATAAATATTCTTCCATTACAAAGATGCTTACATTGTTGTATATTTGGATTGGACTGGATAATCTATAATAGATACCTGCCTATTTTAAGAATCGTTTTTATGACCAGTACTCACCAAAGAAGCAGCAATCTCAAGAGTTTGTTTTTATTTTTGAAGTGGCAGTAGGCGAGGGCAGATTCGCTGTATTGCCATAGACAGGCACCTGTCTCGGGCTGCATTCCTCTTCAATCAGTACCGTTATTCAAGCCGGACCCACCCGCCCGCGCATCTGACAATCGCACGTCTCACTTATTTTGTATATTTTGTCCATTTGCTGCATATTTACCTGCACTTACGTCTTTACTATATTAAAATGTTTCATTTCTTAAATTGCTGCTGGTCAATATCGTATTCATGTTAGTCATGTTTGTGAGAATTTAAACGTTGTCGATGTCTACAATATTATTTGTTTGACATTTTAATATTGACCCTGAGATTTTAACCTTTAAGTCCCTATCTGAGACTAAGCTTGTCTATCGCTATGTCTAAAAATAAATTTATATTAGACGTTGCGTATGAGTCAAATATTTGGCCAAATGTTTATTTGATATCAATTTCTTCCTGGGCTTCTGCGTTTGCGACCTTTTTTATAAGGGTACTTACTTACCTCTATTCTATGTTATTGTCCGGTCCAGTATGCGATTTTATGCAAAACTAAAACAAAAAGCGATAAGTGTCACATGACTAGATACAAAAAAGATATCTCGGAATAGTCGGTCACACCACACATACTTCTTAACAATCGCATCTTGACGGTATTTATTCTACGTTCCTGCTTCTTTTCCCATACCAAAGATACCCATCAGTGTAGGAGTGAGAATCGCTCTGTGGTATAAAGCCCTTCTCCTATTTTAAAAAAAAAAAACTTGAGCAAATTACAAAAACTGAGTTAAGACTTTAACAGAGTTTCGGTATGTAATAGAAACCAGTTTCGTAATCATTTCCAACTTAACTTTTCAATTGAAACAATTTTTCATTGTACTTTCGAGTATTTGTCAAACTTTATGCCTCAGAAAACTTGAAATTTAATAACTTACTACCTACAATATAATTTTGGCCTTTTTAGGGTTACGTACCTAGAAAGGAAAAAGCTGAACCCTTATAGGATCACTTTGTTGTAAGTACTTTGACGCAAGAGAATCAATTTTTCGATTGTCGTGATGCGTGAACTCTTACTTATATACCTACAGGTTTGTACGGAGCCCTCGGTGCCCGAGTCCGACTCGCACTTGGCCGGTTTTTTGTTTTAAATTATCTTGTTACTTGTATGTTTGATAATCGTAAACTCAATGCGAAAGATTTTTAAAAGTCAGGATTAACTTCGCTAACTTTGATATTTGGTAATTCCCCAGTCTCCCTTGATAAATACCTAATGAATAACAATAAATAAATTCGTTGATATGTAATTATTATTGTTATCATCATACCTACCCCTCACGGTATTAGTCAACTTACGTAAACATCGCTAAAATCATTTTGTTATCGAAAATAGGTTATCTTCGCTTATAGAAATATTGTTTTTAAGAAGAAATTCATAAACCAAAATTATGCTTTTTTTCACTATGCTTTCACTTCGTGCATATTCCAACGGCGTAGATGGCGTCGTCTTTCGAAGAACCGATCTGGGGACATAGACAAAGTAACATTATTTCTCGATCAAATCGTAAAAAAGTAAAGGTGCGTCATCGATACGTTTGCGTAAGCCTTCATATTTGCGATTTCGGTAAATTACGTGATGAACAACGTCTCTTCCAAACGCTGCGCTGTTACATTGTCTTAGTACCCTCTTCTATCACATGTAAACTACCATTTTATGTAAACATCAAGCAATGGCTTTAATGTATAATCAATTTCAAATATGCTCGTATCAATATGATGAGCCATGAATCATCAAAACAAGATAAGCTTACAGTACCTACCGCGAATACATGCGATTATCTTACTGATTAATCTTGTATCTTCTATGCTGCTCTGGGAGTGAAAAAAAAAGTATACTACAGCTGCTTCTCTTCCCGGGCATACTGTACAAGTCAGTAGAGAGACAAGAGGGTCTTGGTGTTTTGTAGGCGATGGGCTGACCACCTGTCACTACTAACTTGTACATTTCAACTATACCCTCAAAATTGGTCAGAAGTGGCACCATGTGGTCCTATCGGCCCTTGGTGCTCTGCCTATACCGTAAGGGATAAAGGCGTGTTTATATGTATGATTATATTATATTAATATTGTATGATGTGGTCAATTCGAGTTATTTAGAGTTCCTATAAAATGAAAAGTAATAAGTAGGTAATAAAAGACGGTATAAACGTAATTAATGTGCTTTGGATTTTAGGTTTTTTATTTTTATTCTTTATTGCACATACAAAAAAAAATATAACACCCAAGATAAAAGAAGAAATGCACGTACAATGGCAAGCTTATCTCTACAAGAGATCTCTTCCAGCAAGCCAATCAAGTAAAGAGAGACTATTACCAAACAGAGGGTAACATGTGCAATTAAACTAATTCTAAGAAACTAACTACATTGAAAAAAAGGAGAGAAACAAATGACAGCATAGTCAAAGAATGGACAGGTAAGTGATCCTTCAGCTTTTCCTAAATGTGCCAACAGTGCGACAATCTCTAGCCGTATGGGGTAATTCATTCCATAGCTTAACCGCCTAAACCGACAAAGAATACCCAAAAGCCCCAGAATTAAAACGGGGAGTTTGTAACAGTGATGCTGTATTCGATCAGAGCAGCCGATCTTTAGAAGAGATATTCAAAGCGCTCACTGAGATATAATGGAGAAAGGCGATAATTTAAAATCTTAATAAAAAAACATAATTTAAAAAATCCAAAAACCCGACTGCTTAACAAAACCCAAATAATGTACATAATAAAAAAACTGAAAAGAAAGAAAACAAGCACTTAGATGTCCGGTGGTCTAGAATTCTATAATATTATTGTGAAATGAATACTATTGAAGAACATAAAATATTTTCTAATGATCGTAACATAACAACTGAACAGCCAGGATCCATTGAAATATTAGCTTGGCTGTCGGATAATGGATCCCGACTGTTCAGTGGTAATGTTACGATCATTAGAAAATATTTTATGTTCTTGTTTTCTTTCTTTTCAGTTTTTTTATTATGTACATTATTGGGGTTTTTTTAAGCAGTCGGGTTTTTGGATTTTTTAAATTATGTTTTTTTATTTTATACTTTTTTGTTATGAGTACCTAGCTACTAGGTACGCTTCAAGAAACATGCTCAACATGCTCGGCACCTTCGTCTTGCTGCTGTCTAAAAACTTATATGAGAATGGTTGTTACGCAACTTTTAATCGATATAGATCCTAAACGGTTGGTCAAATCGCAAAATGTTGAGAGAAACCTAAAAATGATTTTTAAATACCTATTCAACGATACCCCACTAAATATAGTTTGTCGATTTTAATTTTTTTCATTTTCACAAAATACCTAATGAATAACAATAAATAAATTCGTTGATATGTAATTATTATTGTTATCATCATACCTACCCCTCACGGTATTAGTCAACTTACGTAAACATCGCTAAAATCATTTTGTTATCGAAAATAGGTTATCTTCGCTTATAGAAATATTGTTTTTAAGAAGAAATTCATAAACCAAAATTATGCTTTTTCACTTCGTGCATATTCCAACGGCGTAGATGGCGTCGTCATAGGTTTTCTGGTAAAACATCTCTTCGTGACCACCTGCAATGCAATCTGATATTTGACATCATATTTACATCGGAAAAAAAAACGCATGCGTATTATAAGTAGACACTGGCTTACAATATTCTACGTGTTAATTCGCACTTGCATTTCGTACAAAATCATATTTTAACCACAAACTCTTCGAAAATGACTGCGAGATTAGTACAAAAACGCAAGTTTATTTGACAAACTAAGTTAAATATAATTTGCTGTAAGTAGAAATCGCGGTTGGCACTAGGTCTAATGAACCTGCTGTGTCGTAAGCTTGGGTCACAAGTTTTTTAGTTACCAAGCAACTTGTCACTATAAAGCTATAAACGTAGCTGTGGGATAATTCGTGATCCTGCAGTTTTGGTTACCGCATTTAGGGAACGCCAGACGTATCTATGTTTATGTAGTATTTTCCTCTATCACAATATAAAGGCGTTGATAAAGAAATAAAAACTGGTTTGAACTCTAGCCTCACTGATAAATTAGTAAAATATGACATTTTTCATAGTCACATACCGACTCTAAGAAGCTCTCTTATAAACAAAGTTGTAGTTTTTTCCTTTAATGGGCCGTATTTCCCCAACAAATGAGAAGTCAGTTGTTTACAATTCAAGTGTGACTCCAATTGGAATATTTGGGACGTCCCACCCGCATCCCGTTCTTAGAACTGTTATCAGACTACTTTGATCTGTTAATTATCACGACAATGATTTATGAAATTTAAATTTATGGCCCAATTACAATTTAGCTGCAAGTAAAATTAAAATGTCAATTAAAAGTGAAAACGTTTATTACAAATATTAAGAAAATGATTTTTTTTTTCACTCGAGTGAGGTTTGAACTCACGCCCTCTTCGCAAGCCGTGCTTTCGCTCTAACCGACAGAGCTATCGGATCAATTAACTCGGATGACGAATTTTACCATCTCTTTTACATTACGTTTTTTGACATCGTTATTTTTTGTTTATTGTTTATGTATTAGATAAAACTTTGTGATTTTGAAATTTGTATGAAGACAATATAACGTACAAGAGTCAAAATTAGCTTTTAGCCCATTTTTCCAATTGTCAGATAAAGTTGATGCTGTCTCTATCTTGATCAAGTTTTAGAGAACGACAACATTAACTCCTACAGATAGGCTATCAGACAATTGGCCTATATTTTGAGATAATTTTGAGGTAACTTGTATCGCAGCGCGCGCAGGCGCGAAATCATGGAACACTTAATTTTTTAAAAGATGTATAATAAAAGTTTACCTAAAATTGTCTAGCTAGCTAGAGTCTAGACATAGATGACTTGCTAAGTTAAAGTCGAAAACAGGTTTACTTTCATCTGTAAAATACAAAGCTCTAAACTCCGCGCCTAATACGGGAGTCTATTGAAAACGCAACTAACCTCTTTAGTACCGGCATCGTTTACATCGCACACATGCATAAAATGCCTAACGCACAAAAAGTTATTAGCACAGGTAAATCGAACAAAACTTGTATCGTCACAATTCCAAATGTTTTCAGTTTGCGATACAACCGGCGGAAGTGGTTCGATAACGTTTTACTATGTAAATTTTTGTTATTTTTGATTTCCCGTCAACTTACTATTGTCGATTTTTAAACCTGCTTCCCTTTTATTACAGGTAAGTTTGCACCGCACAGTGCCGATAGCTGTTTATTTATAAGGAAAAAACTGTAAGTAAGGCATGTTAACAAATCGCAATAAAAGAATTTGGACTATTTTATAAATAGTAACATAAACAGGATTTATGTTTCTTTACATTAATTAAGCAGGTTTTCAAAGCCATGTTTTTTTGAAATATTTTTCTTAATTAAAACAAGTAGTAATATTTGGTACGAAATTAAACCAGTAGGTATCCATATTTTAGTGGCAGAGTAAATAACATGTACTCTCAACTAGATTCCAAATCTTGTTTAGATGTAGATTAAACCTTGCTAATGGTTTACTCCACTACCTATATTATAAACTTTAGCTAGCAGAGAATTAGACAGGTGTCAGGGCAACAATCTCATCGAAATGGCTCTGTTCGTACGTGTCATGAAAATAAATACAGTTCGAGCCATCCAATGAGACTAACTGACTAAATTACAATGTCAATGTCAGATAGTTAGCGTCATGATTGGGTAAGTAATACAGTAGAGCGCACCGACACATTGCGCCAAGGATTGTATAGTGCTGGAGCACACCTAAACTGAGTTAAAATATGGTTTGCTACGGAGCGCTTTTATCCAATATCTATACAAGTTTTCCTTACATTACTTGCTCAATATTAAAACTATCGCTGTGCTGTGTGCATGAGTTCCAGACATCTTGTCTCATTTCAAGTCTAAATCTTTTAGTCTTTATGGATCCATGCAGTATCTATGTAGGAAGGTAGTGGGTTATATTAATTTCTACCTATTTAGTATAATATTAATCCGCGAGATGGACGGATGACCTGGCCAAGGTCGCAGGCGTCTCGGTTGGATGCAGGCTGCTTCCGACCGGTCGGTCTACTATTTTGGTATGTTCGTACTTTCCTTAACGCAGTGTATATTATCAATATGATCTACTATATTTCTTTTGCTTTATGGGGCGTCACGTTTGCGCCGGCGCAGGTCAATGCTCCACCGAAAAGCAAGGCTTTTGCTAAATCATGTAGTTTTATTGACACCACAGTGTTTAGGATTGAAGATGTTTAGAAAATATTGTTTGGTCATTTTTGTCAGTTAATTAGTCGTATTAATAAAAACAAAACAAATTATGTACAATTTACTAAGAAGCGATTACTTCTACTGATCTATACCGGATGTAAATTTGGATCTAATTTGCTTGATAGCAACGTTATCATTCTTTAAATTGTTTATGTTTTTATCTTTCAAGGTAGATTTTTATAGGTTGATAATAAATTATTATAAATTTTATTATCGCAGGATTGTTGATATATAGCTAATTAGTGGGGAAATTTAGTTAAAAAAGTTAATTTGGGGTTTTTACTTCTGTGCCTGCTGCTAACCGCCAGTGTCCCGAAAGCCAATCATATAACTGTACCTGGGTGAGGCCGTAAATTTTGTCACTTTGTAACATAGAGTAACATAGACACTTCTGTGTTATGGTAACGCAAAAGTAACACGAAAGTAACACAATAAAAAGTAAAGGTAGTTTCACAAAGTGTTTTTTAACTACCAAAATATTGTATGTTATTTATAATTGGGTAAATCGACAGGAGAAACAAAATAATTTACCTATATTTAGAAGTATTTATTACCTACAAATAAAATGTTAATCACAGCAGTTCAAACAATTACAGTAGAAATCTTTTGACGTAAAAGGTTTATTGTTTGATGCTAATTGTATATATTTAGATTTATTTCGATACTCTTTCCATTTTTGTCGTAACTTTTGTTTGTCTGCTTCAGTATAAGTACTCTAATTTTTTTCATAATATCTTGCAGATCTATCTTTCTTTCGCTTTCCTTTGTATTTCTTCATATTTTTCAGGATTTTCCTTTTTTAATTTTTCTCGATATTTTATGCAAAATTATGGTCACATATAAAATAGTAACACAGAAGCGAAAATGTCGACCCAAAAGTTTGAATAGTAATAATTAATAAACAACACACATTTCAAAACTTTGAAGCCAGGTTTAAGCTTTGCCTAGGTTTTAGATATTATATATAATAACTGTTCCAAACAATTTCAAAAAAATTATAAACATTTAACATTCGACTAAACCAAAAAGACAGCGAATTTTTGCCTCACCCACCTAGGTATGTCAAATGTCTATCCAAAATCACAATTAAATTGACACTTAACAGTAGGAAATTTAGTTTTGGAAACTGGCGCATGGCGGCGGTAAGAAAGTTTTGTTGACAACTAATTTCTAAAAAGATGTACCTAAGTAATCAACATTTTATTGAAAAAAAATCTACATTCATTGTGCCAAAACTGTCTGTCAGTTTAAATAAACTACGGTCGTCCGAATGATACCTACATTATTCAATGGGGAATTACAGTAAACATGTTTTAATGTGATTTTATCAACGATTATCCTCACGAATCGACCTTGGTAGAAGTTATAGTGATATTATTATACTGGGAAACATTTGATATATCAGATAAAAATACATATAGGTAAGTACATAAAAATTCGTTCGGTATCTAATTTAGTATCTATCAACCCTATTTCTAGAAATTTAAATAAGCAATGAAAACAAAGTATCTAATGAGAAAATTTTTACTTTTACCTAGTACTTAGCTTAGAAAAAATTATGAAAATACGTATTAACTGTACTATTTATCTTTTTTTATTACCAATCAATATAATAATATTTATTTGTAATCCACATAAATCAAGTAAACGTACAACTAGTTAATTGTACGAGTATTTACATATTTAGTCATCTCCTGCATGCAATCATAATTTAAATTCAGAGTAAACTCACTACAATAGCTTGCCTACGTACTAAGGGATCTGTAAACACTTTTCTATAATATAGGTAATATACACATGTTAGTATAATTTTATTTATTACTCGAAAGTAGATTAAAAAATCTCCATCAAATTATAAAGTTATATGGGTATTTCGTAAAAATACGGTATTAATGGGACACTTTTGAAAGCAATCGTATGTACGTATACGGGCGTTAATGCTATACGGGTGTTATTGTACGCAGTTTATGTCATAAGTGTCATAAGCATAACTAATATTTTGTCCTTATTTATATCAAAGAAAAAAAAACTTATTTGAAGTAACTGTAATGATCGGTGTAATACTTCATTTATTTGCAAAATTCTATAAATTAATCAGGATAATTAGTAGTTTTGGAAAAATGACCATAGGTAAATTATTATTTCATGTCTTTAACCACTGGCTCCTCGAAATAAATAGAAAATACCTTTCTAATTAAAATTTCATGTTGAATTTATGCACTAAACGCCAAATGTTGACTATTTTAGGTAGCTATTAGTTGGTGGGTGCCGAAATAATAGTGCTTAACATGAAGCCGGACACTCGGAGTGCGTCAAAGGATAAAACTATCCTCTCAGCTCATCTGAGATCCGTGGTGAATACTAATTAATTTACCAGCACCTTTTTAGGGGAACCTTGAAAGTTCAACACTCGCGGGGTCACCGACCTTCTTTGACAACCTGTTTGACTACAAACACACAAACTGACAATGTACCTAATTATCATGTATTGAAGTAGTTTTACGTTATTTGCGTTTGTCTGACAGATAACAGCTTTTTCAGGGGTTTTAGGCTGATAATTGTAGTCAATTCTACATCAGCTGCTGCTAAATATTCTAATTTTGTTAAATTTGAGCATGGAGCTAAAAGACTTGTATAAAAAGAAGGCATTATGAAGTAAATGTGTTCATATTTGTTTTGGAAGTTTAGCAGATGAACCAGATTTTGGGCCAATTCCTGATTCTTATGATCACCTATGTAAATAAAGCCTGTTTCGCTAAACATCAATTAGCCAAATAAACGATACTATCTCATTTGAGATAAGACTTTAATCGTTATTTTCCCCGGAACAAAGCGGTTAGCCGTATTGTAATAAGGTGCATTATAAGTACGTACAAATAATAATTCGGTTTCCACACATGACATCTCGAATCTACCTATATGTAGTTTGAAATAACAAATTGAAATGTCGTGTAACGCCCGCTCGCATGCCACCTTCTCTAACAAGCTATTTCGATACTTTTACCCACGATTTGTGTTTCCCCATGGGAGAGTAAATCCAATTTTTGTTAGAAGTGTGTAATATGAATTTTAATCTATGGTTCACCCATGTCAACTGCCAAGAAAATTGCGGATGAACTTGCGGATCTTAAACGCTCGCAGATGTGATATTACTATTGCAATCTGATGATGGTAAAAAGCCATTGAAATTGCCGAAACCCATTGCAAATCTCGAGATTTGCTTTGACACATTTGGCACGATCATTAATCGTCAATTATTGTACTCGTATTATAAGTTGGGATAAATTTAATATCCATTCTGCATATCTACAGTATTTTAAGTATTTTATATTATAATGTACCTAAAGTATTTTATATTATAATGTACCTACATTATAATATAAAATACTTTGTCTCAAATGATTGACCGACGACGAGACGAATCAATGCACGGATTAAACCGGATCTTAGAGAGCTGAAACCTAAGCGTCCTAAGAAAGGATTTTCCGAATTCTTATGGGAACTAGCCGGAAATCTTAGGTTTACACAGACAAAGTCGTGGGTGGTTGCTTGCTAGTTAGCGAGCAAAGGGATAAATAAAAAATCTGATCGATTGCCTTTGGGAATTTAAAAAAGATATCACCTCAGAAGTCACGTTTAGCTTAGTCTTTTATTATGCTGGTACTTTCGGTATTTTCCTTTTAAATGCGCGATATAACTACGCTCTTTTACTATAATTGTTAACATACATGGTAGATAAGCACGCAATTCTAAACACGTACATTTGTCATAGCCTGACGACTTAATGACCCTAAAATTGTAGGCTGTTAGATTACAGCGAACTATTTATTATTCTTACCATGTTATTACGTTCTGTGACCATAGTCTTAAGTTATGGGATTCCTCAACTTTTTTTGCGAATTAGAAAAATATTTTTAGGTAAAATTATGTTCTATGCGTCTTAGAACTGAGCAAATTACTGTCAAAGTTTGAAAAACTTTAAATTAGATTGAGTGATTGATTAAGTATAATTATTAAGTAGGTATTATTATTTCAATATTAGCGCGTACTTCTGCTTCATATACCTACAAATGTCGTAAGCCCTTTACCATTAAGAGGTCTAACATAATCTACATGCCCTGATTCTTCATTTCCAAATCGTGTTTAGAATGTTCTCTCCGTTTATTTAAAAACCCATAACTGTACGCTCAAACATATGTATTGGCAATCGATCATGAATGAATGTCCATCATGATTACGGTTGTGAAAGTGTTTCGTCGTCACATGAAACGAATGTGCTCATTATATACCCGTTTGGTGATTACCTCGTGTAAAGCACATGCATGTCGTGAATCTCAGCTTACAGTATTATTATATTCGGATATGCTAGACAATTGTGTATTAGCAAAATGCGGTTTTTATTTTAACATCTTCAAAAAAGTTGAATCTGTGACTTATAACTTTTTTCCTATATAAGGGGACAAATAGATGGGAATAATCCCGTTATTTAGGAGTTTTCCATACAATGTCTAGTTTCTCATTTGGAAAGCCTGAGATGTGGCCTGTAGTGAAATACCCGGTGATGAAATTGATGGTGTTGATGATGATAATAAATTTTATTATCCAGCACCAATGTTGAATAAGAAGTGACATAGGCGAGCATTAAATAAAAATACATTCATCAAAGATGTTTTCAAGAATTATCTATTAGATAAAAATTTACTTATCCTCATCGGCTTATCAAATCGTGGACTAAGTAATTTCTTTGTGATATCAAACATTTTATTAATACGATTTTTATCATCCTTGGGAAAGTATTATTAGCTTTAACCAATAAAGTAGTTATTTATGCTTTTCAATTCTCGGTACAATTGAATTAGAGGAAATACTTATACAATTAGGTACCTAATTAAGGCCAAGTTGCATCAAATGCATAAAACTAGATTTAAGTAAATCGAGCATTATAATAAGCACAATTGAGAACAACAAAATGTACCTAATAGATAGTGAATCCGGCAGAGCATCGAGCACTTCATGCGCGAAGGAAAGCGTGTCGGCTCGCCAGCCTGAGTTTCCCTTGTCACGCAGACATTCGACGCCGACCTATATACCGCCCGGGTCAAATGTAAGTACCGGCTAAAAATAATGTTAATATGATCTGTAGAGGGGAGAAATTGTATATTTTATTTCCACCCTACTACGTAGTGGAAGCAGAAATTAAACACACATCTGAGCGCTGATCTAATGTTTCTCACTCACCTATTAATTTTGAAACGGAATGATACTCGTATATATACACGCGGTTGTGTTTCTAAAATTAAGGATACAGAACTGTAGGAACAGCTCCTCGCCCCTATTTTCCTTAGTTGACTCTTACGACATGGTCGGAAGAAGCTGCAGCTAATGTATTCTGGAAAAGCCCAGTATGGGTACATTTAAAAATATGAGTAAGTATATAAATGAACTATTTCAGAATGATCTCGTTAACAGAAACAGGCTGAACAGCAACAGTCATATTTTTTCTCTTTGCGATAACTGTTTATCATGAAACACGAACGGTATTACAAAACATTGGTATCTTATCATTGAAGACAAAATTATTAAATAATTCAGTCAGTACATACGACATTAAATAAACAGTCTTGTTGTTCGTTTTCTGGACGTTTCAGTTATTACCTGTATACTTTGACCTATTAACACTAAGTAGGTACGGACAGACCTACACCTATGTGGTAGGTCTATTCCGTACCAGTCTATAAGGTCTTTTCAAAATTAGTGATTAAATTTTGAAATGAAACTAGGTAGGTAAAAAGAAACAAATTTCACTACGGGACCAATTGCGAAATAGTGGAAAAAATATCACCTATTTCTTGATCTGAGACCTGTTCCATACATTTCAGTGCAGTAATTATTCGAGATTGTATGGAACAGCTGATATTTCGGAGTAGGTCCCATAGTGAAACTTATTTCTTTTTACCTACCTAGATTCGTGTCAAAAGATAATCACTAATTTTGAAAAGACCTTATACAGGCTGTTTTTTTGTGGCCACCACTAACGAAGGGTACCAAATAAAGTAAGTTTATGCCAAAAAAAGCTGCGATTTTTTTTTATTACTTGATCGGGCGAAATTTATAGTGTCTAGTGTTTATGTTAGTTTTTTTATAGACAGATATTAATTATTTCTCTTCAAAAAATCTTGCTACGCGCGTATACAGGATGATTTTTGGTCGTCAACGTTCCTGAAAACTACTGAATCTTATCATCACGATCGTTTTTCTCCATGGAAGCATACCTGGGAAGTGTCTGGTTTCCAAAATATTAGGGTCCAAAGTTAAGTAAAAAGACTGCGTTTTTCTGCATAATTAAGGAGAGTTTTCGGGAACGTTGACGACCAAAAATCATTCTGTATATTATTGCAGGAAAACTTTTAATATTTCGTGGTAACGGCGGAGTAGAATAGCACTACTAACTAACAATGTCTGCCCGTGGGTATCATAAGAGGCGATTAATTGTTTCTGGGAGGTGGGCAGAAGCGCTCCCCCCCCCCCCCCGTATTAACAGCATAATCCGAAAATCACACTGCGTTCACCAACTTGCCTGCCCACTATGGGCAAAAACGCCCCTATGGCAGTAGCCATGTTGCGTGCCCTGGGAGAGGCCTTCCAGCAGTGGACTTCAATAGGCTGAGATGTGTGTATGTGTGTGCGTAGATTGAAGTGAACAGTTACAGTAATAACGAAAACATTCCATAACATACTCGAGGAATCTTAAGTATCACTCCATATCGCCTAGCAACTATCTCTATCATCAGATAAGCATAGCACTCACTGCGAAAACCATATGTAGGTGGAAATAATAAAATCTCATAGAATTAACACCGTGTAAAATAATATGATTTGAGCATATCGAATGCCCATTTTCGTACTGATAAACAATGTTAACTATAAAGAGGAACAAATTGCGATTTTATTCGTTCTAGTAGCTGAAGGTGATGGATCGAAATACGAAAAAGCGCATATTTTTTTCATATTAAGTTGCTATGGAAATAAAAGAGGTTTGAGCAAAAAGAGTAGGTACCTAATACACATCTTATTTTTCTGTATTTTATATGCAAATACTTTAGATAACGAAGTCTGTAGGTACCTAAATTATGGCAATCAAATCATTCGCATTAGAATTCTTTACTCCACTAAATACCGTAACATGAGAATAAAATATTGTAGAATTTATTGGGCTTTGTTCGTGAAATAAATTTATTTGAAAATAAAAACAACTAGAGAGCTACTTAACTAAATCTCGCTGGTGACTTAAGGTTCCTAAATAGTACAAATATTTTTATTATGTAAATAGAAAAATTAATCATCAAATACCACAGATTACGCAGTTTTCACATCCACATTAAAAACAATGCACCAATTACTGCAAAATTAACAGTTTTTAGCATATTCATCCGTCCACAGCTGTGCACTTCATGAGAACCTTAAACAGATACTGTAGAGACGATAATTGCTCGTTTCACACACACTGAAAGAATGAAAAGCGCGATAGAACAATCAGGTGAAGTGGG
This sequence comes from Carposina sasakii, assembly GCA_014607495.2. Lineage (NCBI taxonomy): Eukaryota > Metazoa > Arthropoda > Insecta > Lepidoptera > Carposinidae > Carposina > Carposina sasakii. The sequence goes on from CP053154.1 coordinate 11,106,041, forward strand.
ACCTAATTAACTTGTCAAGGGAACAATGCCTTAGATTAGATTAGCTGGAAAGCTATAGGTACAGTTTGCACCACGCTTAACACATTATAATCTGAAGCAAACTGATTGATTAATAATAAAATGAATACATTGGTAATTTACAGAAAGATATTATATGTAAAACCCATTAACGAAAATTGTTTGATCAGCAGTTAAGCTTACTGTCAGTTAAAAAATGTCTGTCAAACTTATTTTTGGCATAATATTTATACTAAGCTTAACAATCGACTGAATCAATTTGGCCTAAAGATATCAGGGGTATTCCTCAGGCGGTAAGTTAGCAACTCACCTAACACTGATAATTTACAGCTAGCTCTTCTATACTCAATGTAAGATTCAGATAATTTATTTGCATAAATATGGGTACATAATTGTGATAATGTAATAGAAAAATTTACTCCTGCATATTTGCCAGTGATTGGCATGCAAATGTTAGTTATGTTAGTTACACAAAGATAAACTTAGTTTATCTTTATATTTATAAGTAAATGTAGGATCGCGTTAGTTTAGTTAGTTAGGAAAATAATAATTTTGGTTATCTGCATGCAAGATCATCAGTAGTGAAGTTGGATCACAATATCGGAATACAAGTCACTGAAGACCTTGAGTGAAATACTCACTTATAGGAAGGAAGGAAGGAAAAGGATTATTGATCATCATGACTATGGTACAGTTTCCTACGTATGGTATAGTATTTATAATACATTCCGTACGATTCTTTCAGATGCTTTAGATAATATTGTAGCTGTGGTGTTCCCACGAGCGCGTTTTGCGATGATATCTGCCTCGCGTGAGGCATATCCGAGTCTCGCGTGAATTCAATATTGACATTTCAATTCATTGTTACAGCAAATTATTATAATACGATCTCCCTTCATGATATTTAGTTTTCTCTTAAAACAGTTTTTTTTTAGTGAGACCATAGTCAGACTTATCGAAATTATTAGAAGCCGATTCAATTTTTGAATGCGATTTTTATAACTTAACCCAATCTTAGTTTTTCTGAGTTTATTGTTTTGGTGCTTGTTTAATTTCTATGGTGCATCTACAATAAAAGTTATATTATCATGTACAGATTACATAAATATCATTAGTAGCAATAACTAAAAATACTTTCATCTAAAACAAATAATCAAGAAAGCCATAATTTCAAATCGAGGGTTACAAATGAAATATTGTTTTAATTTTTACCCTGAATGTCACACGCTGTATACACAAAGAAAAAATAATTGCACCCGGGGATTCTCGCCGCTATGCAATTAACGTAATTAATTGATCAATGAATGAATTATGGCATGTAGTTGCTGTTATTAATTTCTTGCAAGTGATCGACATTAGTACTTTCATTTCTCTTTGAAATAAAATTGTCTCTTTGCTCATTGGTGATGAGATTTACTATCTACTAAGTTTCTGTCTGACTCCTTTTATGTTGTACTCGTATATGTTTATTATCTCTTCAGTCACTTTGGAAGTTACTATGAACTCTTAAAGCAATATCGTTTCTATCGTGTAAGCGAGATGGGCTCTACACTGCGCACTGCTCATAGCCGTGTTTCACTTTAACAATCGAAAAATCTTTGAGTTTGTTATCTTTATAATTTTTTCATTTGTTTTCTTTGAATATGTGATTATAGTCGTCATCTCGATATAGCATACACATAAAATGTATCGTTTACATTTAATTTTGTATGGCCAAGTACTGTACAAGCTTGTACGACCCTGTTGCCATGATCTTTACTGGTAAGTAAATAATTTGGCTTGACAACAACTTATTATAACATGTCGTCGCGTCGCCTTGAGCTACTTTAATTGCGTTTCTCTTGAAATTTTCAGTACAGTGATAGTAATTACCGATACATATAATCTATACTAATATTATAAAGAGGAAAACTTTGTTTGTTTGGTTGTAATGAATAGGCTCCGAAACTACTGGACCGATTTCAAAAATTCTTTCACCGTTAGAATCCTTATTGGACCTGGATGAACATAGGCTATAAGAATTTCCCGATATTCCCACGGGAAGGCGACCAACGGGAATTTAATATTTTTTACGAAAACCGCTATATGGGGACTAACGGGAATTCATAATTTTTACGAGAACCGCTATACATATGAAGCTGAAATCGGGCATATATGTTCATTGGGGACAACGAGGAAGGACTAAAAACGGATTTCCCGAAATTCCCAAGGGAAGGGGACAAATGGGAATTCAAACGGATTTCCCGATATTCCCACGGGAAGGGGACAAACGGGAATTCATTTTTTTACGACAACTGCGATACATATGAATTTGAAATTGGACCTGTATGTTCATTAGGGACTGCGAGGGAGCACTAAGAACGGATTTCCCGAAATTCCTATGGGAAGGGGAGTTACGGGAATTTAATTTTTTTACGAAAACAGCTATTTATACGAAGCTGAAATCGGATTAGGGCTACAAGGAAGCTCTAAGAACGGATTTCCCGAAATTCCCACGGGAAGGGGACCAACGGGAGTTCCATGGGGTATAAAGATATCTATACATATAATAAAAATGTAACGGATCGCTGTCTGTACATAGAAGACATATGAGAAAAAATATTATAGGAGTCCTTTATCAACACAATAGTACCCAAAACAATGATTTTTGCAATTTTTGTCTGTTTGTCGGTTTGTCTGTTTGTCTGTGCGTTTGTGCACTCTAATCTCAGAAACGGCTGAACCGATTTCGATGCAGTTTTCAGGAATATATTGTGACAGGTCCCACTTAACATATAGGCTACTTTTTATCCCGGGAAAATGTTTTTATCCCGGATAATTTCGACATTTTGTTTTTTCTGTAGTCCACGCGGACGGAGTCGCGGGCGTCCACTATTATTTATATAATGAACACATACCTAGAGGTTGAGAGAAATCACCTTTTACTTAATAGGCTTCCTATTTGCTCGTATTAAGTTTTAATTAATTCAATCAAAAGTTTGGACTTTCATGAATAATTGGTAAGGTATTGACAAACAAGGAATAAGTCTTTATCACAAGTTAAGTAATCAAAGAGTATACTTGTTACTAAGATGAAGGTTAACAAAACAAACGCCTATTACGTGATTATACCTGTTTTATTTGTTATCAAAAGAAAGACATCATTTATTTTATTATAATATACAGGTGTAACATAAGGGTATGTTAAGCGAAAAGCTATGTAAATAGTCCACTATAGAGAACTTATTTCCAAAATTTGAGACTGAAAATCACATGTTTATTTCTCAAGATTGTATGAAAATTCCTGAGTTGTTTAGGAATTCTCCATACTATCTGGAAAAATAAAGATGTGATTTCGAGTCTGAAATTTTGTGGGTAGGTTCCTTTTAGCTGGCTATTTACATAGCTTTTCGCTTAACATACCCCTTTTGTTACACCCTGTATAGCTTTTACCGCATTCTTAGCATTTAATGGTAGAGTTAACTCGAAGTATACCTTCTTAAGCAGTTTTATGTATTCACAGTTTGTACTTATTTCATCATTCAAAGTTTGTTAAGTAATGAGGACTGTGCTATTTGGTGTTGGTCCAAATGTTACATCTTTCACTTGATCATTACATTCCAATTTTACTGGAAGGAATTATTTTAGATGCGTAATATTATAAAAAGTTCCGTAGCATAAGATACTCGATAAATCTCAAGTTAGCGAAACAACAGCACATCTCAAAAAACTTTATCGTTCCATACCCAGACTTGACCGTAATTAAGCCGGAGCGTTCGATTAATAATCGATTCTATCTCGATCGGGCTAGACAATCGGTTGCGAGTGTACCGATTGTTCCACATTGTTCTCTGTTGCAATAGCTGTTTATAGTCTCTGGTATTGTGAATTGATGACTCCGATTATTATGTCGCGATAATGCCTCTTAGTAACTTGTTATTCTTCGACTATGTGCGTGAGATGCCATTTTTTAAGGATTCATTACAAATCAGATTTTCACAATGAATTTGTTTATATGTGATGCCTGTCCTAAAAAGTAGATATCAAAAATTTTTAAATTTCCCAAAGGTCGACGCACTTCATTCTCGTATTGCAAGTTTATTGGTATTTGTTGGAATTAGCCACGCCTATTTTCTAGAAATAATTGATTACAGATTTCTACATTCTCCACTTGGTATAGGTAGGTACATAGGTACCTCTCTATGAAGCCTCTCTATGTATGTTTTACTTAAAAATATATCAATGAGTAAATTAAGACTTACGGGTAATCTTAGAAGATGGAGTAAACCTACGGGTAAAACTTTCTTCTATGATAACTCTAGACGTAACTAATCCTTCACTTTCGTTTACCCAATCTTCTAGCTTTTCTCATGCGGGACGTATAAAAACTTGTGCGACATAAAATTTTTTAGAGTATTTATTTCAAGTAAAAATGACGTAATTTCTAGAACGCAGAAAGGGCTCCAGTGAGTTCGGTGTTGTGTCCGATTTGTGTGTTTTACATAGCCGACCTTGACTCCTCGAGATCGACGACTTAAGTCTAAAGCCTTTTTGGACAAACAAGTAATATACTTACAATATACACATATCTTGTTTCGATATACCGAGAATTCAAGATTTGAATACCAATTTTCTAAGGTTGTCAAATCGCGAGGTTCTAGAAGTTTGTAATTTTCTATGAGGGTAGAGTAGCACTCGTCATGGTAAAAGAGGATATGCGTAAATGTACTTACTAGAAATCCTCACTCCTATATGACCTTTAGTTAGTAGATCGTCGTCGTCGTCGTCAGCCTATTGCAGTCCACTGCTGGACGTAAGCCTCCCCCAGTGTACGCCACATGGCTCGATCTCCCGTTTTTGCCATCCAATCACTACCAGCCGTCCTCTTTAAGTCATCGGTCCATCTGGGCCGGAGGGCGCCCAACGCTACGCTTGCCGAGGCACGGTCTACATTCGAGAACCCGTTTACTCTACCGTCCATCGGTTCTACGACAGATGTGGCCTGCCCACTGCCACTTTTCTACATTTCGAGACTGTGTCTGTCACTTTGGTCTTCTGCCGGATAATCTCGTTCCGGACTTTGTCCATTAGCGATATTCCGAGCATTGACCTTTCCATAGCTCTCTGAGTGACATGCGATCGGTGAGCCAGCCCCACCATCAGGTTCCATGTCTCGGCTCCGTAAGTCATGGCTGGTAGAACGCACTGATCGAACACCTTAGTCTTGAGGCAGTTAGTAGGCATTTACCTAAAATTTTATATAATAATATTTCTAGTAGGTTTCCGTGTATATGCTTACAAATCATGTCTAATTCGTTTACCTATTCTACCTACTGGTGTATAAAGTTGTCTTTCAGCATTATATTCGTTGTGCAAGACAGTCATTCCTAAAGTCAAGTATTACATAAAGTCATCACAAATTAATGACTAACACATTCGACTATTAAAATGTTCGGCCATTATTGATGTAGATACGATTCGATCGTTAATCAAACAAAAGATTTTATCCGAACAATATTTCAATAGAAATGCAAATCATTGCAGTAATCGTATTATTATCAGAATAATTAAACTAAACATTAAACTTTCCAATTAATAACCTTCTGCAACAATTTGAATATAATTGTTTATTGTGTTTGTTGCTTACCCAATAAACGACATTTATAATTTCTTTACAAATTATAAATAGTTACTTAAGTATCATTTAATTCAAATGAAAAATATACTTTAAACCTATTTAACCAAAGTACCTACAGGAAAAGAAAATATACCTTGGTACTACAGTTTGGCAGTACATACGTATTAAAAAGTGCCTAAAACTTTTAAATTCTCTCCTTATCCACAATGTTTCATTGAATTATACTTACGTCTTACGTTTGTTTTATTTATAATAAGAAATTTGTAGACTTTTCTCTTGAGCTCTTGCGTCTTGACTTTTGAATTTGTACAATGTAGGTACATACTTACTTATATGGAAAGTTTTTTAAACTTTCTAAAAAATTTTTTTTTATTTCATTGCAACTGACAAATCAGGCAAATTCAGACAAGTACAGCCAGGAATGTCGTCGGAAATATGCCGAAGGCCGTCAACTGCTCTCACCTACAGGGTTTAAAACGCAGCTGCAGGGTTATGCACTTGATTATAGGCACGAAGACAGAAGTTTTCCAAAATGATACGTAACACCTTTAATATATATTTTATACATGCCTTGTATTTTGTTGTTTATGAGCTGATTTTTCCAAGCATCAAATAGCCTATCAGAAGAATAAAGTTGATGCTGTCTTTCTTTAAACCTTGATAATGATGGAAACAGAACCAACTTTAATCTTCAGATAGGCTATCTGTCGTTTGCAAAAATCAGCCCATAATGTGTAAGTGCAATAGGCTTTTCCGAAAGTGCGCTATCTTTATTTTATGAATAACTGGTAGACTTTATCCGCGTGGACTGCAGAAAAAACAAAATGTCGAAATTATCCGGGATAAAAAGTAGCCTATGTGTTAATCCAGGGTGTCAGCTAACTCTATACCAAATTTTATTAAAATCGCTCCAGCCGGTTTTACGTGAAAGAGTAACAAACATCCATCCATCCATACTCACAAACTTTCGCGTTTATAATATTAGTAAGACTAAAAAACTATTTAACTTTAATATGTAGCTTAATCTAATCTCTCTAATTCTAACCATAACAGCTCTCCCAAATAGTGGGAAGCCAACAAAACATTTTTATTTTTAAATCATTGATTGAGAGATGAATGAGCGTTCCGGCAGAGGGCGCGGGCGTGTGAAAGTGGAAAACACCCATTGTCCTTCTACAATAGGTTAGCGCAACCAGATCAGAGTGAAAGTCGCGTAAAGGTCTTTTTATCTGCGTAGGTATCGCGATATTGCGTGCACGTGCATGCCTAAATGCATGTGCCATATTTTATAGCTAGTATCAACATATTATTGCATGTAAGTTGTATCTGTCAGCGTTGGGTCGCATAAATGATGATGCTAGAGAGTATTCATTTAAACGGTGCGGTGATACTAATAAAAATCCGTTATCTTAGACAGAGAATTGTCCGACGTAAAATGTACAGTTTATGAAGTCTCTTCAAGTTTTAGGAGTTTTGTTCTAGGGTTAAGTATTGTCCCTGAATTGCACCAAATCATTTTTCTTAATATGCCTTATCAATTTCTCTGTTCGTTAGTCCATCCGTCCAATTACTCCCTTACGACATGTACGGAAGGAGATGCAGTTGATGTATTGTAGTAAAGTTCCAAATCAGCACAGGGCTTGTTGCAAATAATAGGTTTTACGTTGACAAAAAAGCTTAGGTTCATCAGAGTTTAGATTTTTTTTTTTTATTATGGCAACAAACAGTCATTACAATGTCATTGGTACACAATGTGTATTATATCCTTACAAAAGACCTAATAGTGCCAAAAAATAACATTTAAGTGTAGCTAAGCAGGCAAATACTATAATTTAGATACAAATCTTCAAAATATCTAGCGTGACTCATTGTTATTTTTGTTACAGGTAAGCATTGAACACAGACATTCACGATCATTCACTGTATAGAATGATTCACCATTACCTGCCATGGTTTTCGAGTAAGTCTTATATTTCGTAAACAAGTTTGAAAGTATTTGGGTTTGTGTATTATAATGCCTTATGTATAACTGCGTAAATTGAGAGATTCAGACCTCCCTTCTTATTGCAATAGTACCTATACAGGCTGTAATAAAAGGGGTATGTTAAGCGAAATGCTATGAAAATGACCCACTACAAAGTACAAAGAACCTATTCACTAAAATTTCACATATTTATTTTTCAAGATAGTATGAACATTCTTGAGTTGCTTAGGAATTCCCCATACCTACTAGCTATCTGGAAAATAAATATGTGATTAGTAGTCTCAAATTTTTCCCGGCTTTTAAAATCTTCAGTAGTGATTTTTCAAAGCGCTTCTGCCTATTCCTACGGTTAAAAAATTATAATTCGCCGTTACCGTTAGATTTTGAATCGATAGTTTACTGTTAAACCTTATCACGGTGTACATTGTTAGCTGAATGTAGGTCAATTTTTATGTTGGTACTTTTTAGAGCAGTTTAAACGGAGTAAAAATAATTCGTTCATACAATCAGATTTTAAAAATATCATCTTTAGGAAAGTCAGAGGTGTATTTGCATTTTTAATTGATTTCGTGATGTTCATGTATGAATTTATGAATGATGTATCATTATCACAATTAAATAATAACACAAATTGACAGTATACAGGGTGTAACAGAAAGGGTATGTTAAGCGAAAAGCTGTATAAATAGCCCACTATAGAGAACCTATTTCCAAAATATGAAACTCGAAATCACATTTTTATTTTTCAAGATTGTATGAAAATTCCTGAGATATTTAAAAATTCTCCATACTATCGGGAAAAATAAACATGTGATTTCGGATCTCAAATTTTGTGGATAGGTTCTCTATAGTGGGCTATTTACATAGCTTTTCGCTTAACATACCCTTTTTGTTACACCCTGTATGCTCGTATGATTAGATAGCGATTTTTACGAATACCGCCTATCTAAGGTGTAAATTAAGCAAACAAGTGCGTACAAGTAGAGTTGCGGGGGAAATTATTTAATGAATAACGCGCAGAAGCCATTTTTAAGACCTCAATGCCTACCACGAAATTTTCAGAAATTCGTAAATAGTAAAAATGGCGGATAGGTAAATTCAAGGGTCCGTGGATTACGCCCACAGTGGTCGACGCACATGTGGCCGACGCCACTGATTCTAATATTTTTTATAACAATATTATTTCTCAGAATTGACTCTATTTGCACCAAGTACAGTTATCGAAAAAATCATTCAGTGACCAATATTTAAACAACCTTAATGTGTTATGTATACACTCATACTATAAAAACATTATGTAAGTAATCCAAGTAAATTGTTTAGTGTGATAGTAATATATGTGTCATGATAATAAAATACATACATACATAAACACGCCTTAAAATAATAAAATATTTTAAATTAAATATAAGATAACGCAAAATATCTAACTTTTTTATTTTTAAGAGTAAAGTAAAAGCAATTTAATTAAACAGATATTTCAAAAAATCACACACATATTTCATAAAATATTTAAATTAATATTTTAATGTATTCGCACAAACAATTTTGTGCCTGTCTGTACATTTGATAAAAAATTGGTTCTTATGAGTTTTATCGCACAAAAACGAAATCGGTGGCGGCGGCCACATATACGTCGACCACTGTGGGCGTAATCCACGGACCCAAATTTAACTACGATGATTAAAATTAGAAATAAATGCATAAACAAAAATATTCTGCAAGAGTAGAGATAAAAAAAAGAAATTAAACAAAGATTATTGAATTACGCATACAAATTTTGCGAAAAATACTTACGATTCATAATATAAAATTTAAATAAATTACTGAGACAAAGCCAATGTTAGTAGTACCTATTTCCCTGTTCGCTTGCAGAGGTTAGTTTTAACTGAGTTCGCTGCACTTAAAAGGAAAACCTTAATGATGATTAACTATTAAAAAATGTGTTAAGCAGATTGTAACTACACCTAATTCACATGACATGTGTAAAATGGGGTAGCCATTACTGTAGGATCTCGAGTAACATCCCACAGCTACGATTAGCATAGCAGCACAAGTAGCATGACCAGCGAAACAAGATATGATAAACCGATTTATCGACATTTAGCCTGTCAAAATTCGATAAATATAGCCGCCATGTTGAAATTTGTATAGAGACGATACGATATCGTACGATACCTTATCCACGATGCGTAGTCATGCTAGGGGGGCAGGACAGGAAGTAAATGATCAGTACCGTCCGAGAGTATGCCCCTAAATTCTTCTTACGACATGCACTGAAGGAGATGTAGCTGATGTACCTATAATATTGTAGTCCCTACATTAGCTAAGGATTAAACAGATGTATTATATGAAATGAAATTATATTTTTAGGAGTACCTACTCCGCGTGTAGCCGCGTGGTGCCGGCAGAGTAGAGTTTGTACCAGCCCTGCCTGTCCGTGGGTATCGTACGAGACTGATCTCTCTCCGGTCGTGTCGGCTTTCCGTCCCATCGGAATATGAGAGTAACGGAATAGAGAGTGCATCTGTGTTTGCGCACACACTTAATTTGTGCACTATAATATCTCCTGCGTACCTGGCCAATCTCCGTAGAGATTGGTCACCTTGGCCGATATACGGTCGGAGATCATCATCACGAGGCAATTAAGGGTTTCCGGGAGGTGGGCAGCAGCGCCTCCCGTACTGACAACATAGTCCGAAAATCACACTGTGTTTACCAACCCGCCTGCCCAGCGTGGTGACTATGGGCAAAACCCCCCTGTGGCAGTAGCCTTGTGGCGTGCCCTGGGGGAGGCCTACGTCCAGCAGTGGACTGCAATAGGCTGAAGAAGATCCCTATACCATATACACTCTCTCCTTTATATTATTGCCTATATGTTTACTATAATGTTGTTTACGCGCATTTTTCAGTGTGAATACCCTAGGTCACCTTATAAAGATTTTCTTAAGTGAAGTTTGCACCATATGTATATTTTCACGTACGTAAACCGCATAGAGTATGTAGTAGAGTTCCTACATTTTATAAAATTATTAATAAAGAAAATGGAAAAAATTCCTACATTTTGTTTGTAGTTAATATACATTTTTTACAAAGTAAATACATGCTTGCATCTGTTGCGAACTTCTGACCTTATTGACTCCGTTCTAATTATATACTTTTATGACTTCTTTATAATGTTTGATCCCATGGTTTGATCAATCAAGTATATTTTAAAGAAATGTTTATCTTTCCACAATACATTTTATTACATACAGCTATACAAGATAGCTTAAAAAGGTATAGGTTAGGTACCTATATTTGTTTGAAATCATAAGTTTCAAGTAATTTATTTTATTTTATTTCTTTATAAGGTTAGACTCATGCAGGTTGATAGGGACAGATGAAGAGAAAAAAATCAGGATTGTCACCTTCTAAAAAGCAAAGCAAAAAACAACTGAAAGAAAAAACATATAATCACGCCTTTATCCCTTACGGGGTAGTCAAAGCACTGCGGGCTGATAGAACCACATGGTGCCACTTCTGACCAATTTTGAGGGTATAGTTAAAAACACTTCTTAAAAATTCAACTATCTTTATATAGTTTATTTGATCGATTTGCCGAATTCGAAAGTTATTTTAATAGTTATTTCCTTATGAAGGGAATATTAATTATACCTACTATAAGTACCTAAGCATGCTAATGATTATTTAATTCGTCCTTTGACCTGAGCCCTTGTTAGTACCTTCAATAAGTACAAATTTTTGATGGTATTTCTTAAGCGATAGGTATTTAACTACCACTACAAATTATATCTACAAACTAAATTAAGTTATAGTTCAAGTATTATACTAAATTATTCTTCGTGTGCTGTTTGTTACCTGTCACTAGATTATTGTGTGTATGTGTGTCCGTAAAGCGGCAGTAGGCTTACCTTATCCCATGGGGCTCAATAGATTAAATTATCAAAAATAGATGGTGTAATTTACTACAATTTACTAACATTTGTCCAACGTATTTGGGGAAGACGGGCGTGAATGTAGTATGGCCACTTTTATTAAGTACTAGTGGACGCCCGCGACTCCGTCCGCGTGGAGTGCAGAAAGAATAAAAAGTCGATATTATCCGGGATAAAAGTAGCCTATATGTTAAGTATGTATAGATTTTTAATAACTCTCTGATTCCAAAGATAAATACTAGTAGCTCGGACAAGTATAGGAATGAACCTACCATCATAATGACTTCCTTCCATAAGTAGTTTCTATTTCCGAAGGAAGTACCTACCTACTTTGTTAACTTTTCCAGTTATTTCACTACCAGTTGCTAGTAGTATAACTAATTTAATAACTAATTCTCTAAATAATAGCGAAACCCGCATCAGAATCCGCTAATTGGAAGAGAAATCAGCAGTATTAGAAAGACAAAAGAAAAGGGCTACTCGGCATTACTCTATTTTGAAGTCTACCTCGAAGTCATCCAAGGTAGTTGAGGTCCTAAAAATGAAGCTAAAATTGTCATTGAGTTACTAACGAACGTATTTTCTATATGACAATTGTTATAATGATATACAATTTTATTCTGACTCACTGCGTATAGGCAATCGGACGTGCGAAAATTCCCAGGTAGGATCCAATGTAGTCCAAACATACCATAACATCCGTCTTTTTTGTAACCATCGAACTAATACTCAACGTTAACTTTTCAACCAGGCTCATCGATATTTTTTCAGTCCATAAATTCTTAATAAATGGGGAAAATACATCTTGGTCAACTTTTCCTTTTCTATGTTACTTTGTAAAAATAACTTCTTAGTATTTTTTTAGATTTTACGCAATGACTATTGGCTTATGACGTAAAATAGAGAATCAAAGAAAAACGGATAAAGAAAAATCAAATTGACTAATTTTATATCACTCACTACTCTACACTTATTGAAAATGTAACTTTCTATGTTGAATAATCCAATTTTATTTATTCTTATTTTATTCGTAACTAATCGTTGAGTAGGCACAATTATTGTGACATACGTGACAATTTTATCGATACAATCGATAGAATTTCCCGAATCTTCGTAGATTAAAACATTATTAAACTCATTCGGCGTGTCGGAATGTAATCCACATGCTTTCTCACGGCCCTTGCGTTCTGCGCTCACGTAGGTACTTGCTATGTGAAAATATATGTCTGGAAATCCGTTTGCTGGATTTAAAACCCTATTGTGTTGTACTAAAGTGACTGGTCTTAGGTATAAGGCTGCTTCGTGTCCTGTTTGTGACACGAATGCTTATTATTGGGCAAGGAATGCAGAAATCCTTAAATGTGACCCAGACTGAGACACTCTACATAACTGTATTGTTTGAATAGATAGCTTTTGTTATTTATATACTAGAATATGATTTATTTTAGAGTAAATACTTACCTAATATTTAGATATAGTTATACTGTGCATTGTTTATTTGTGTTTTGTTACTTTTCATTACGCCCGTAGTAAACTCGCAGTAAATAGCATTTGTAAATATTTGTACATTATTCTGTAATTTGTCAGTATTTATTATTCGCTGAAACTTTTCTTTCTTCCGTCACATTATCATCATCATCATCAGCCTATTGCAGTCCACTGCTGGACGTAGGCCTCCCCCAGGGCACGCCTCATGACTGCCATGGGGGGTATTTGTCCATAGTCGCCCACCGCGCTAGTGACCGCAGTTTGTATTTTGGACTATGTTGTCGACACGGAAGGCGCTGCTGCCCACCTTCCGGAAACTCCGATACCTACGGGTAGACGAGGGTGGTTCGAATTCTACTCTGCCGGCACCACGCGGCCATTATCATGTATACATTATTATGTGTAGGAGTAATGTGTAAAAGTTTATATTCTATAGTAGCTGATATGCTTATTTATCCCTTCGACGTTACTCAAAACTAGGACTTCTAAAGCAACATAGCAATGCCCATAACCTTATTTTTCTGTCCAAATCCCTCCGTCAAATAAAAAAGTATAGATAAAGCCGATAGCACACAATTCTGGTATAAGATAATAGCTATATAGTCGCCGCGTTATCTGAATAGTAAACAGAGCAAGTGCAGCAATGTCACCCATGTCAATCTGGAGCATGCCGAGCTCGAGTGTGTACCTTGCACTACCCGCTAGGTACCGATAGCAGGTTAGGTAAGCTGTATTATAATTAACTAGTTGTTGCTCGCTCCTTTCACGTAGATAAGAGAATAACATACGAGTATTAGACATACTATAAAATATTACTATATTACCATAAAATAGTGAAAACCACATTCAATGTCTTCCAGTACCTACTGTTTTCGTGATGCGTGAACAAATATACAGGAAGATACATAAAAATTCTAAAAAGTGTAGTTTTGACTTCTCTTGGCTTTCTATCCCATTTTTTTTCGTTCCTAGTGTTCTTCTTTCTTAGTGTTCTCAAAAACAAATACTGTATAGGTAGTAGTAGTAGTAGGTAGATACCCATTTGTTTATAGAGCATAATACGTATTCATTTAATACCTATCAAGTAAGTAAAATAATAAAAAATGAGATCAGAGTAAATTCTAAATATGTTTGCTCTACATATTGCAGCATAGTAAACATAATTTATAATTTATTTATATTGACATTTTTAAATAGCGCTGACTCTGCTGACGCTACATTCATAGCTGTCGGCTGACTCTACTTGTAATTGAGCAATTATGTGCATTTTCTTACGATGACATAGTATTTTTCTTTACTGTTTCATTTCAATCTTGTTTTTCAGTTGTTTTGCTTGCAATCATATTTTTTTTTGTCATTTGTTCAATTATTTAGTAGGTATACAGTGATATGCTAGGTAGGTAATTTAATGTTACATGGGTGAATAATATTAAATCACTTTGTGTTACTAAACATTTTCCTACATGTTTATTCTTGGACGAATATTATGTACCTACATACTGCATACATACATATCTACCGCTGTGTTTTCTAAATGGGGTAGCCAGAATTGCAGGATCTTAAAGGAGATCAGCCAGTCACATTTAGCATAGCGAGCTGCTGTATTTATTTATAAATAACCTATATTTAGTTATGTACTCAATTAAAATACAGTAAACCGTCACAAACTAACCTACTCATATCTAACTAGTACGCAACCCAATTTCCCGTCAAGATTGTATTCTCTGGAGGATAGCATACATTACACGTATGACGCGACAGTTTTCCGCGCAGCACGTGAGCAGCCTGCAATGTACGTTACAGAGCCGGTTGTGACATAATTAATTGCGTAACGCTGGTATGCGGGTACAGTTATCACAGTGCAGAGTGATCAGTGAGCAATGTAATCCGGACACGATCCGCTTTCTTGTACTGCACTTGAATAGGGAATAAGTTGGAGTACTTTATGTATGTAAAGTGACCTGCGTAACTATTAAGGGTTAGAAGAATAAGGTTTTTATTTTAATTCGTACCGGTATTAAACGTAAAGCAGATATGTAAAGAAAGACCTTACCACATGTTTTGTTACTAATATTATATCTACCGTTTTATTGGTTTAAGTATGTAATCACGTGTAATATTAGTCATTTCCTTTTCTAATTAATATTTAACAAACAATCATCAAATCTTCACTCTGAGCTGAATTTCCGGAGATAAGACTTCCTTCCGTTGAGGTAGGTACATACATACCGCTTTATCTAGTTTGTTCTGTTAATTTAATTAACTATTTAAACTAGCCAAAATAAATAAAAAATATTTCATGTAAGATTATAATTTGATGGTAGCAAATTGTATACTTACATACCAAAGTAGTGATTATATTTTGACACGAAACTAGGTAGGTAAAAAGAAACAACTTTCATTATGGGACCAACTCCGAAATTGTGAAAAAAAAAATCAGCTGTTCCATATATTTCAGTGCAGTAATTATTCAAGATTGTATGGATCAGCAGATTTTTTTTTCACTATTTCGGAGTAGGTCCCATAATGAAAGTTCTTTCTTTTTACTTACCTAGTTTCGTGTCAAAAGATAATCACTACTTTTTGGTACACCTTATATAGCCGTGTGGATATATTCCCGAAATGGGGTAACCAGAACTGCAAGACCATAAAGGAGATCTACAGCCACGTAAAGCATAGCGGGGACTGTTGTTAACTGTCACGAGAGAATGACCGAGTTCCTTGGTCGACTCTTACGACATGCACGGAAGGAGATGCAGCTGAGCAGAGCTCTAGCAAAGCCCCGCATCAGCACATAACTGCGATTGTAGTAAGGTTGCAATGATTTAGAATTTTATATTCGAGTTCGAAGAGTTATTTGTTCTTAAAAAATATTATTATGATTATCTGGATATTCATCTAAACAAGAATGACTACACGAGGAAAATGGATTTTCACAAATACAACACCTGTTACAAACATAAGCTGTATATACCAGGAACCCGACTCGTTAAACCTTATAAACAGGGTATTTGTTTAAAGATTGCCATATGCAACCAACTGCCTGCAAAAATCTCACAACTCCCCTTTAATACTTTCAAATATAAAATTTAAAAAATTCTCTAACTTCATCGTTTTATAATTTGTAATCAGGAGTAGTAGTCGAAGATAGGTAGAAGATGCTTGACATATTTATTTAATTAGATTGTATGACATATATTGTGGAATAATGATTGTATATTATGACTTACCAAGGTTATGTAATGTAACATAACTGGTGAATAAATGAAATTAAATGAAATATTTGTAGGTTTTCTGAATGATTTTAATTGCCTTGCATTGTGGCGTTTCGACTTTTCCTTAAGATAGAAAAAAAATTAAGCAGTACCTATAATATTATATCCAGTACTATTACGTTAAAAATAACGTAGCAGTTATTTTTCCAATGACCCAAGAAAGATATCGGCCATTTTTCTTCTTTCTAAAACCGGATCTCCTTTTCCGATCCTTCCTACGATTTCCGCCAGTTAGCTCATCCTGCAAGACTTGAGTCCAATATTGGTTACATTGTTACATCCAGAAGTATCTGAGCAAAGTCGCAGGCAATAGTCAGTATAAGGAGAATGTAGGACACCATGTGGCAACCCACGGAATCGTGTTGGTAATGTCATTACCAGTCTTTACAGGGTAATCCCATTACCACACCAAACCAGACCGAATACATTTAAATATTATTACCGGGAAGCCTTTGATTGGCTAACGTGAAATCTGTTCCTTGTTTCGTTACTCGTGTAACGTTTTTAGAGGTATCAGCATTAAAGTGTGAATTTCATCAAGCATTCTAGAGCATCCCTTAAATTTCGGTAAATTTTAATATAATTAAAAATTATTATACAGACAACTTGCTAGCTCGTCACCTGAGAGGATGTCCTGAGTTCCATTGTCGACTCTTACGACATGCACGGAAAAAGAGCAGCATCTCCTGCCGTATTCTAGTTTGGCCCCACATCAGCACATGACCTAATTTTAAGTGTCCACGTTTTTCTCCTTTTTTTCCTAATGTAGTTTTGTAGTTTCATAATCATCAATGGATAATTGCAGAAGCACTTATTGCTTCAAATCGGGCCTCATTGTGAAAAGTTGCTTCAATTTTTTTGTATTATTGGTAAAAATCTGTTAGTATATGTACCTATTAATTTATCTAACAATATTTCCACGTTCTAAGGTTGCACTCGTATTATCATTTCACAATTTATTTACTTTACTATGTATGTGTTTGTACGTACCTACACTGATTAAGTCCTCAGTCATATTAAGTGCACTAGGTCAATGGTTTTCTGTCCGATATGTCTATAATCTGTGTACCTATGAACTTACTGACAATAATTACATACCCTTTAGTAAAATTGCCGTTCACATTCAAATATAACTTCTTGATAAGCAACAATGATGATATTAAGGTTACATACAGTTAGAAACACGAAGAATACCAAACGATGCCAAGAAATCGAGAATTTAAACTACCTAAATTAACTTAACCTATTAAAAATTATACGTATTTACATTAGCTACCGTCTATCGGGGTGATGTCCAGAAGGACCTCATCACGGTCCCAGTGTCACAACGATTCATGTAGAGATTTCGATGATTTCCATCTTATAGCTAGCTAGTGTAAAATTATATGTTGAAATCCTTGAGAACCGCCATCGCATCTAAAAACATGGTCGAACATTTGCTGACCAAAATCACAAAAACAAAGTCGCTTACGATGTCTGTCTGTCCCTGTTGTATCTTTAGATTTAAAACTACGCACAGGATTTTTATGCGGTTTTTTTAAATAGATAAAGTGATTCAAGGGCAAGGTTTATGTATAACTAGCTACTCGCCCGGCCTCGACTTTGCACGGGTGCAATGCTGAAACGAAATTACTCTTTTACGGGAACGTAGTCGTGGGGGGGCCTTGTATATAAAAACTATATGTTACTTATGGTTCCATAGTGACTAATTCTCGTAATCTGCATTTTCACCCACATTATGTTTTTTACAATCATAATCAAACAGCAATTGCTCGCTCTTTCAATTAAAGAGTAGCCCGCAAATCATAAAGCTAATAGTCGAACGCCCACGTAATTGTCCTTCAGAGGAAACAAGATCCTATTTATAAGATGTGGGTAAAGAATTACATTACCCTATAAAGTGCTGGATTGTCTGGGCGTTATCTAGGTGGGCGCAGGCGGCGGTACGCGCGCGGAAAATTGGAAAATTCAACTT
This sequence comes from Carposina sasakii, assembly GCA_014607495.2. Classification (NCBI taxonomy): domain Eukaryota; kingdom Metazoa; phylum Arthropoda; class Insecta; order Lepidoptera; family Carposinidae; genus Carposina; species Carposina sasakii. The sequence continues at coordinate 11,124,336 of CP053154.1, forward strand.
AAAGATTGGCGCACATGATACTTTTCATGGAATATTGTTTAAAATGATTATAAAATACATAGATAACTAGGATTTAGCGATAGCGGTGAGCCTACTTCTACTTTTTGCACACTATAATAATAATCAAGCGAACGGTAACGATTCTAATGGGAAATAAAATAAAATACCGTACAATCAGCTACCAACATCATGGTGTATAGCTACTTTTAATAACCGAAAGGCAGCGATGGAACTTTGACAGTGTTGTAACTCGCATGTAAATTTAAACACTGTTTAAAAATGACATTTGACAGCAGAAAAGTTTAAGCACTGTTTAAATTCTTTTGTAATAACATGGTGAATGCCAATATTTGCGGTCTAATGTTGTCTAGTCGGGAATCGGTATCGAAAGCGTCGTCCATGCAAGTCACGACGTTTGAGCAATACCGGATGAACTGTAAAACCGCTTTACTATTGACATGGATGATGCAGTTGCGAAAATAACTACACTCTGCACATAAATCGCTCTATCTAAGAACACATGCAAATGAAGCAAACGTGGGACACAAAACGTTTTGAGAAACGACGTTAAAACAGTATTCGTTACGAGTATACTTACTTTATATTATAAAAAATATTTGTTTTTCCTCCATAACATAAATTGCTGACACATTCTTGTTATTCAATTAACTATTTAAAATAAATCATAAGCAAAAGTAAACTTTAAAGACTAACATAGGTACTAAGCCATCTCGCTCTTAGGGCTTCTTAATCTGTACGAACGTAAAGTTTTATTAGCGTTTTCTGATTATTTATAATGCATGCAACATGGATATTTTGTATTGTTTCCCAAAACGTAAAAGTGTGTGTCTAGCCTTATCGCGTAGGAAGTGGAGTGACGTCATAGGCCCCATGTGACGTCATACCGCCCGTGACGTTTTATAGGACAAACCTACTTGAATGTGTTATGGTGTATGAAATTGGACATGAGCAGAAGATATTTTAGGCCTTATATAGATAATATAGGTATAGATATTGATTCAATAAAAAAATATTTATCGGTCTAAAACTTGGAAAAATTTATATCTACCTATTTATCTTTGTATTATTTATTACTTATGTTATTTATTACTTGTATTATTTATAGGACCTTTGTATTACTAGTTGAGTTACTTTGGCTTAATTTTTAGATACTTTTAGACCCAGACTAGTACCTACAATCTTCCAGTATTGGAAATCAACAGCGTTGTTTTCAGATATTTCCTTTTGCAAAATAAAATAAGCGGAAACGTAAAAACCATTACTTATCCAAGGTTATACCTGTGATATTCAAATCAAACAATTTTACGCCTCCTAGTTCAGATACGCCACTGGTTTGTAAACTTATTACCTACCTACTTCATAAAAAATATTACTTTGGGTTATTATAGCTTACGCATTTTTTTGACAATATCATCAATATGTAGGTACGGCGCGCTTTGGGAGAAGAAAAATAGAGCAAGGGTTTTGCAAAATATCTTATTCTCAAGAAATATTTAATAACTAATGGATGTGGATCATAATGATGTAGTGAAATAAAGTAAATGCACATTCTCATTCCTTAGAGTAGAATAGGATTTTATCGGGATTAGGATTTTAAACAGCAGTTTCCAAAAATATCCATCCCCGTCTCACTCCGTGCATTTAGCTTATCATAAAAGCACACAAGTGGAAAATTAAAGAAGCCCTGGAATATTGTACCTCAGATTTACAACTTGTAACCTATAAAATAAATGGATTTCATCGAAGGTAGTTGCATTTGGATAGCGTCTTTCACAAATGCGAGAGTTCCTGTCTGGTACCTTTTTACATAAATCCGAGAGATAATGAATTTGGTAAATGGATAATGTCAGTAGATGATATACAGCTATTTAATAGCTTATAATACTGGGCCTATAAAATTATCTTTTATAAGCCTTGTCCTCTTAAAAGCTTTCAATTGGTCGCTTTGCTTTTTTACATAGGTAAGCAGAAAGAGCTATCCAGTGTCTACGTATTTGGAGCAAGTGGGAGCATAATATAGGTGCTAAAATTATTTGAATTTGGTTAAATTGTTATCATACTAGTAAAGGTCTTTTCAAAAGTCGTATTTTAGTTGAAACACTTATCTTCTGTTCGATTACCACTTCAGAAAAGTAGGTAAGCACAAGTACAAATTGAATCGTTTAATCGAAGCCTCCGATCCATAATTACTTTTATCAGAACAAATTGTGTCCAGCCAGACACTGTCGTGTTGCTAGTCGCTAAATATTTACGATATTCGCGTGGCTGGAGCCAAAGTTGGTGGGACCTGTCACAATATATTCCTGAAAACTGCATCGAAATCGGTTCAGCCGTTTCTGAGATTAGCGTGCACAAACGCATAGACAAACAGACAAACAGACAAAAATTCAAAAAATCATCGTTTTGGGTTCTATTGCATTGATAAAGGTCCTCCTATAATATTTTTTCTCATATATCTTCCATGTACAGATAGCGATCCGTTACATTTTTATTATATGTATAGATCATTAATACATATTTTACAAAGAATAAAGTACAGTCTATAAGTACATAAAATAACTTCTAATGAAAATTTAGCAAAAACACCTCTATCTCTTTTGGTAGAAATCTTTTTATAGTATAAAATTGTGTTTCCGTAATCCGTACCTACTATGTTCTTCGCATTTAGGGCGCGTGTTTCATTGACACATCTTTACAAGAGTGGGTGCTATGATGTCATGCTCCCTTTAATTTCGTCTAGACTTGTCGCCATCTTGACCGACGTTGTTCGATCACCACGATAAAGTTATTAGATGGTTTTTATCTAAGTTACTGTTACTAAGTGCTAGTAATTTATCGCATTTCCGATGGAGAAATTTTTTAACTACACAATACAAATACAAATCGTAACCTAGAAACTTACTAGCATTATTAACAAGAAATATTATATAAATACAAGTACTTTCGCATGGGACAACAGCAAATAATAACTGCCGGAAACTGTTCCTGCTAAGAATAGGGATCGGATTCAGGAACTCATGGAGAAATAAATTAAATGATTATCTTTATTTAAAATAATGTAAAATGAATCTTAGCTATAATAAAATTATGTAATATGGGCAAGTAAACTTGTTGCGATCTGGGACTAGGTAGATAAAAATACTAAGTATAGAATAGGCTAAGAACAAAACCACAATATTTTTTTGTTCCAGTTCCGGTACCAATACCAGTAATAATACATTACACATTCATATTTCCAAATTAGAAGTCTATTACTTTCCAACATTTAAGGATAAGATCATGCACTACAAACTTTTTTACACACTACACAACACATTAACCTAGTCCCACACTAAGATCCCTAAGGTCTTGTGTCGTGGGTACTAAGTAACGGTATATAAATACATAGATAAGTATAGAAACATCCATGACTCGGAAACAAACATCAATATTCATCATATCAATGTTCATCATATCAATGTTTGCACCTACCGGGATTCGAACTCAGGACCTATGGCGTCGTAGGCAGGGTCACTACCTACTAGACCAATCGGCCGTCTCCGACATTAGATCATTCTCAATGATCATTCTGATATACTGAGAGCACTATAATGTGTTTAGCAGTGCTCACAAGTTCTATGAATTTCTCCATTGAACACAGTTACTGCCGGTCATTTACCGATTGTCCCATTTCGTTGGTTCCAGCTTTGTCCCAGTTATGCTTATTGCTTTAACGTCGTGTAACAGATGTGCTGCGTGTGACAGGCGCAACATAATGTACTCGTATATGCATTTATGTATTGCGTACTGTTATTGTAGTTATCTTGTGTTTAGCTTTAGGTTAGTCTTTGTTGTTTGTCATGTTTTACCATTAAAATACCCATATATTAATAATACTTTGTACCTACTGCATTTTGGTTTCCTATATATTCTTCTGCTGATGAAATATAGAGATAGAGGCGGTCGAATTTAATATTATTAGGTATTAGTATCACTAAACTCACTAGGCCCTTCATAATTTATTATTATATCCGCTTTCCGATAACACCTGTAAAATAAACTTTTCTTTATAAATTACTTACTTCCGCACCTGAATGACCATTCGAGTATTATTATTAGCCATGTGGGCTTGTAACCTATCACGATTGTATAATAAAAAAATTACTCACTAAAATTTTATTATAGTTGTTGGAAATCAGCGAGTCCTTATTAGCAAAGGGATGTACTTACTACAAAGACATGTGCAATTAGCATTAAGGCCGTAACCGAGATTTACCTCTCGTATCATGGAATCAAATTTTAATTAGGTAAGTATCTTCGACCACTGAAAATGAACTCTTATGTCCAGACAACGAAGTATTATCATCTCTCACCTGAGTGCCCTCAAGTATGTAACTAAGAATACGAGCTAACTTGTATGATTGCATTTGTGACCTTACCTTACTTTCCATTAGAAAAATATATTAGCCAGTTATGAAGAAGTCCCGGAAAAACAATAATTTGACAAGGCATCGAAGGCGTCCTATATTTAGAATTCACCTCGGGCTCGACTTGACTTTACGAAGGTCCTTGTAAAATCTCATGGTCGAACCTGCTGAAATGACTTCACAAACAACCCGGCCTTCGCTTTACCTAAGGTTGTATGAAATAACTTATATTGTTTCTTATACCTGTTGAGTGACTTTTAAAGGCCATCAATGCTCTTGTGTTATTTTACACAGTTTTTAGGTTTGCCTATAGAGAACAGAAGAAAATACTAGATTACTTAATTACCTATCTACAGTGCGGGAATAACAACATTTTGACATTTTGACCACATGTTAAAAAATCCTGTGCTAATGTGCGGCATTAGAGTACATAAGCTGCATCTCTTTCCGTGCATTACGTAAGAGTCGACTAACTTATCCCTGAGCATATACAGCAGTGGCGACAAATCACTGTACTAAATGTGGCTGTGTAATTCATCTTTATGATTCATGATTCATGATTCATCCCATAATGGGAATATAACCGTGAATATATAGTAAAAATGAGTATATGTAATGAGTATATAGTATGTATGTAAAAATAATGAGCTCGAAATCAACAGAGTATACTTATCTGTATTCCCAGTCAGGTTATAAAATCACAACCAATGAATGAGAAGATATTTCCATGTTTCCATTGAACAAATGATTTCATTAAATTATTCCTTGATTCGTATTCATTTCAATAAATTCAATAAATTAGCAAACAGTTGCACGGTGGTTAGTAACGTTAATGTGTTAACACGATTGATAGTTGAGTGGAACCACGCTGAGTGACAATTACTTATCGATTTTGCTAAATAAATGACCGTTAGGTATAACTATCGTTTAGTTACATGGATAGCAAGCCTCTTTCTTTACACCATACGAGTATGCTACATATAGAATTTATTTTATACTAGAAGACGCTCACGCTTCGTTTACTATTCCCGTGTTCTTCCATGAGCTATTCTAGTCTCCTATACTCCTTAACGAACATATAGCTTTCCTATTCCTAGTTCTTTCGGTTGTGCATTGCCTGTCAGTAAACACTGGAAAACGCTTTTATTATATTAATTGATGCATGACTATACAGAATTAGATCAGTAGAATGCTTCAGTCTTTATATTTTGTGAATTAATCATAAACGCACTAAATATACGCACGTTTAACCTCAATCTTAACTACCTTGATTGTGAGCACATTCAGCTTATTCTAAGTAAAGTAATTGGCTCACACGAGTGTGTTATTATAAATAATCGTTACTATGCAATGATCCTCGTCTTACACGGGAATAACTCAACTTCCGTGACTTTATTTATACTATAGCTTGGCTTCATAATTTTATCTGAAACTAGCCAATGCCCACGACTTCGTCCGCACAAAGTTTATACTTCCCGGCTTTCCCGTTCCCGTGAGCCTATGTTCTATGTATAAAGTCCTCCGAGTTTCAGGTTTCAAAGTTTAGCGCTTTAGGTAAGATTATGAATAGGTTAATGCGTTGATATAGATGACGTTTCACATTTTCTTTTTGTTGCACCTATTTATCATTTTAATGTATGAAATAGATTTTCTTTTGTGTATAATTTGAAATTGCAATTTTTCGTCATGCTTAGTTGTTATTATTAATTGTTATTATTTCTCTTTATTGTTCCTGTATTATATGGCGAATTAAAAAAAATCTATCTTCTCTTCTTTAGTAAAAAAACCCGGACGGTCTAAAAGCCAAGTATCAAGATGGAAACCGGAGCGAACCGTACCGCGTGAACCGGATACGATACCACTATCGACCGGTGAAAGTAGACCTCACAAAAAATGCTCCCATTCCTTGCCGGTTGATATTTCATGAACAACATTCACTTGGCACAGCTAAATAGATAAAGGCACACCCAGACAGTACGGGGAAACGTGCAGGGTTGCCAAGAACTGTGCTTATGGACCTATATTGAGGTTGTGCGAAACCTCTTTCTTGCTGTATGTTGCAGTTTCTTTTGTTCTTGCTGCAGTTTAATTAAGGAATGACATTTGTAGGGTTTCTGAAAAGATGTCTAGCTACAGTAGCTACGGCCTAACCTGGAATTTCTACTAGATAGTATTCAGCTGAAAAGGCACCCGATTGACAGTTATACATAGGTAAGTATATATGAACGGAAGGAGATTGACTAAGCGCATCCTGTATCTTCTCTGTGTATTACAAGTCATTTTTATATAAGTGCCTTCTAATTGTATATATATTTTCTTATATTGTCTTATATTTCTTTTTTTTTCTTGACTTGTGCAGCTTATGTGTGTATGTAGAAGCCAATTAAATAATACTCTATTCTGTAGTACCAAATATTTATTGCAATTCAAAAAAGACCTAATGCTGAAGATCTACAAGACATACATTCGCCCAACTTTGGAATACGCTTTTCAGGTCTGAAGTCCATATTTTGTCAAGGACATTGATTTGCTTGAAAAGGTACAACGCAGTTTCACTAAGATACCGAGGAAGCTAAAAAAGTTCACATATGAAAAAAGATTGCAGACATTGAACCTCACAACTCTGAAAGAACGTAGAGAACGTGGAGATCTTATTGAAACATACAAAATTCTAACACTATATACACAGAGATATGACTTACAAGATTTTCATAGAATGTTTGAGCGTAATAAATATACAAACCTACGAGGTCATAATTTAAAACTTAGCACAGGCATCTCACATAGCAATCCCCGCAAAAACTTTATTACCAACAGGGTAGTGAACCCTTGGAACAAACTACCAGAAGAAGTGGTTTTGGCACCAAGTGTCAATAATTTCAAAAACAAACTTGACAAACACATTAAAGAACAAAGAAAAATCTAAGAAGAGAACATTCAGATACAGGCAAAATCAGTTGCCTCAACTGCCTGCCTGTTTACATATACAGGGTGTTTTTTTGTGGCCACCTTTAACGAAGGGTACGTACTCTATACATCAAATAAAGTAAGTTTATGCAAAAAAAAATGCTGGGAAAAATGTTTTTGTTTTTTTTTTATTACTTGATCGAGCGAAATTTATAGTGTCTAGTGTTTATGTTAGTTTTTTTTATAGACAGATATTAATTATTTCTCGTGAAAAAATCTTGCTACGCGCGTCTATGTGCATTTATGCAGAAAAACGCAGTCTATTTACTCAACTTTGGACCCTAATATTTTGGAAACCAGACACTTCCCAGGTATGCTTCCATGGAGAAAAATGATCGTGATGATGAGGAGATTCCGTAGTTTTCGGGAACGTTGACGACCAAAAATCACCCTGTATAATAAAATAATAATAAAATAAAAATTCATTAAAATATGTTAAACCATACTTCAACAGATGTGTGGATAGTTTAGTAGTCAGCGAATAAATGAGAGGTTTTCTATGATGGATGAGCATAAATAGAGTCGGAATAATAAAGTTACGACAAATTCGAACATTCGGAGCAGTAACAGTAGTCGTATCGGAGCAGTAAGAGTAGTCGTAAAGTGAGCCAAATGAAAACTAATTGAATTGATTGTAATAACTATAATAAACGTGGCGCTGAACAAACCCGGCGACTACTTTAAATTTGTAGTAGTACTGCACTTACGTCATTTAAAATAATAAAATTATTTTATTTAAAAGTAACAAATACAGTTTCTGATCAACAAAGGTATTTTTATATTTTTTATCGATGCGAATTAGTGATTAATTTATGTTTATTATCCAACGAATCTAAGCAGTAGTACCATTGGAACTATGTACTTTATTCTCAATTGTGGCCCCTCAGCAGCATTTATCATAGAGCTAACTACGAGGAAACCTCGTGGGTTTCGGTTCAAACAAAAATAAAACTTCATCACAATCGGTTAAACAATCACGATTTAGCGATACGATCCGATATTAGTATTTCATTATACCTATTTACTGCTGTTCTTGTTCTGTGTATAGTTTTTGTTAATAGACGTCATTACTCGATAACTATACTACTTCTAGGAACCCTGTTACTACAAACCCAGCTTATTTGTTGAGTGACGACGTATAGATAACCTGCTAAACCTCATACGAAAATTTTATTTGTCAATTATTCCAGTTGCCAGACTTCATCAGTGAGAAATAATTGAAACCATCTCCCCTTGTCTAGGCTCTAAGACCTAAGTACCAAGCCTGAGAGAGTATATACTCTCTAGTTGAGAACATAATAGAATTACGTACATCATTTGCCAAATACTCGACTCAAAGCAATGGCATTACAACGGGACCGGATAAACACCTCAAATAAGATAACAATGGGTGAACCCAATTGTGATTCAAGAATCATAGAAAAGCCATAACAATGGACTTCGCACAGTTCGTGCACGTCTCGTCACTTGTCTAATTAGTTTATTATTTTAGTTTAAAGACCTCATTAGATCTTATGTTATTCTTACTAAAGTACTGACGTGGCTCGCAAGTAAGTTTTAATATTTTCACGATGGATGGCTTTCACTCTATATTTCACGACTTACAAACTCCTGTCATCATTAACAATTCCCCACACAAGTGAGATTTCTTGCAAATCTACGAATATTACCAAAATTACTTAATACCTACTTGTCAGAACACACGGACATTTTCGAAAACCGCCTCTGACATTTACAGTAATATCGGGCTGATTACAAAGTTAATCTTGCGTGCCCCACCGATCTGCATTGCATGGCAATTTCGTCCCTTGTATGGTTTCAGCGGTAGGGGAGCGCGCAATTATACCATGGTATATCAATTATTAAAATACTGGTTTCTTCCGTAACACACTGATTGACAGGAGCGCTGGGCGTCCATGGGTCCAGTTTAAAACTGGTTCACATGTGGAACCGTTTATGCAATTTGGAGCAATGCAGACACTGTCGCTGGGCGTGTACGGTGTTGTAAACACTATGCCAAGTTATAGGTGCAATGGAAATTCAGGTGAACGTGAACTCGATCCTTTGTAGAGCAAAAATGTTGTATAAAAGCCGTGTTATAGATAAGGAAAATAAGTCCTATAGCAGAAAAATGTAAGAAGATAATATGTATACATACAGGAGATATAATACTAAAGAGGAGAAAGCTTCAGCTGTAGGTTGTGATGCGGTTAAATACAGCTCAGCTTGCTGCAATATTTTATGCCTTAAAAGCTGCAAAAGAGGTATTATGTCTTAAGGGTATATTTATCCAGAAATAACTACCTATACACTTAGAGGGTGTGGCTGACAGCCAGGAAAATACTAAAATGCTGAACCAGTACCATTGTGTTGCGTTATACGACAGTGTTATTACTCGCAGGAAACGTATTTTGATTTGATTATCAGTAATCTTTGCTTTCCGCGCCAATTGTATCGGACAAACCATTGTACACATTGCTATTTTTGGATTATTGTGTTGAGTATTTATGAGGGCAACTTTTTTTGAAAATCATCTTTTGGATTAAATTTTATTTTAAGACAGTGTTATTAGTGTTTTCCGCCTCGCAGGAAACATAGTATCAATAATTGCCTGGCTGTCAGAAACATCTATACTAATACTAATCTATACTTATATACTTATATATATATATTTTTGTTTATATAATTAAGTTTGTTTGTTTGTTTGTTTGAACGCGCTAATCTCAGGAACTACTGGTCTGATTTGAAAAATTCTTTCAGTGTTAGATAGCCCATTTACCAAGGAAGGCTACAGTCTATACAACAACCTGCCCGGCTTCGCACGGGTACAACGCCCCCTCACGCGGACGAAGTCGTGGGCGGCTGCTATATATATTAAATATTATATATTATATATAATATTATAAAGCTGAAGAGTTTGTTTGTTTGTTTGTTTGATTGAACGCGTCCGGAACTACTGGGTCGAATTAAAAAATTCTTTTTGTGTTGGATAGTCCATTTATCGAGGAAGGCTTTAGGCTATATATCATCACAGTGCGACCAATAGAGACGAAGAATAAGAGGAAAATGTGGAAAAAACGGGGAAAATTATTCAACTTTGGAGACTTCCGTTGCGTGCGCTGCGTAAACGGTTCAAGTTATCCAAAAAATATGTATGAAAGAATAAAATGACGTAGAAATGATATGAAAGAAAAAAATTGAAGGTCTAGACTGCCTGATGCAGAACCCTAGCAGCCCAGCTAAACTTTGAGAGATATGAAAATACCGTCTTAGGAAAAGTTGCTCAGCATGATAAGCACTTTCTAATAACGTAATAAAATGAAGGTTAGATAACCTTGCAGAACCCTTAACAGCCCAGCTAAATTTTGAGAGATATGAAAATACCGCCTTAGGAAAAGTTATTCAACATGATAAGCACTTTCTAATCTATACTATTGACTCATTATAACCTGTATATCAATATTTAATTGTGAAATAAATTGTACCTTGACATAAATTAATATGAAGAAACAAATTAGAAGTTACTACAATAATTTTAAATTTTAAAATAGCTCTGCAATAAAATTGACACTCGACCGGTCTATCCTCTCGCTCACAAACGGTACGAGGGAAGGGTGCAGATGTATTAGCACGTCGTAGCCAGAGAGAGATGGCATGAATGCCGCCTGGAAAGATAATATTGGTATTAGAAAGGGATAGAACATACATATCCTTATCCTTACTTCCTTACTAATATTATAAATGCGAAAGTAACTCTGTCTGTCTCTGTGTTACGCAATCACGCCTAAACTACTGAACCGATTTAAATTAAATTTGGTACAGAAATAGTCTAGAGCCCAAGAAAGGACATAGGCTATTTTTTTAATGCAAAAGAGGGATGTAAGGGGTTGAAATAGAGGATGAAAGTTTGTATGGAAATTACGTCATTTTTTAAGCTAGAAGCTTAAAACTTATTTTTTAGGCTTTTGATTAAATATAAATAAATACCCTAAAGGGGGTGAAAGATTTAGTGTGATGACGTCGGCAAAAAAGCAGTGAGCGCGGAAGGATGTTACAGCAGTGGAAGCTGTTGGTTTGGGATGAATGTACGTTGTCCCACAAAAGGGCAATCGAAGCACTAGATCGCACAATGAAAGACATCAAAGGTAACCAGGGTATCAATTAGCCCATAAAATTAAAAATACTGCCGAAAGTCACTATTTCACGCGGACGAAGTCGCGGGCACAGCTAGTCCTGTATATGTGCTGTTGCTATATTTCATACTAGTGGACGCCCGCGACTTCGTCCGCGTGGAGTGCAGAAAAAACAAAATGTCTAAATTATCCGGGATAAAAATATTTTCCCGGGATAAAAAGTAGCCTATGTGTTGATCCAGGGTATCAGCTAATACTCCGTACCAAATTTTATTCAAATCGCTTTAGCCGTTTTCCGTGAAAGAGTAACAAACATCCATCCATCCACACTTTCATAAGTTTGTACTTTCGCGTTTATAATATTAGTAAGAAGCATTTTTTTTAACTTTCCCTGCACATTGACTTGATGAAAAAGTAATCGAATTCCGTTCACTACACAACTAAAAAGTTTACATGGGAGCAGCAAAACAAATCTATAACAACTGCAATAAAACAAGATAGCTATTATACAATATTATTCCTAGCAAAACGCGTTAAACGTTTTCCGAGGAATTAAGAATTCCGTCACGTGTGGAACCGGTCTAATGTTGGTTTTCCCAACGAGACGCTCTAGGAATCTACACATGATGATGATCTCCGACCGTATTTCGGCCAAGGCGACCAATCTCTACGGAGATTGGCCAGGTACGCAGGAGATATAGTGCACAAGTATGTGCGTGCACTCTCTATTCCCTCACTCTCATAGTCCGATGGGACGGAAAGCCGACACGACCGGAGAGAGATCAGGCGCAGGACCAACGGTTTTACGTGCTTTCCGAGGCACGAGCTAAGTGACAATTTTGCAACATTAAAACATTAAAATCTGTACATGAAATAAATTCATTGGAAGCTTGGAAGGTGCACGTCTTAACCACTGGGCTATCACGGCTTGATAAAACACACAATTTTTGTACCAAGTGTTGTAAACGGCAGTTCATTCCCCTATACGATTTTGTCTATGGTGTATAAAATTTTATGGGCCCTAAAATATCATGACTAGCTATGCTATTATTACGTATATTATTATTAGAAATAAAAATCACTTTGACGCCTCTCCGTGATAAGCAGTGGTCGGAGTAGGTATATTGAATTAAGGTCATTGACATCAAACGTATATGTTAATATGGATACGCCTCCGAGTTTCCGGATTATTATCAAATACAATAAAAATACCGAAACTTCGAAATTATTACATATAGTTAAAAATGTATCAATACTCTCAACGCTATGCTGCTAGTGGCGTAGGTGACCAGAATTTAATAGTAAAAAATGACTGGTGTGTAAAAACCTTGTTGTAGTTAAAGTGTTGGAGTAAAAGTCCATGTATAAAATGATATAATAATATATATTCATTTCAACACACGGCATTCGGCAAACAGGGTCTTTTGTCATCTTATCTCTATGCACAACACATCGACCAATTAGAATCAAGTATCCTGGATGACTCTTTGACTGTTTGTTCGAAAACAATGCGCTCGCACCGACATTCAGCAGGTGGCTCACTCACTTATTTCGGTTCGTGGAGTGCGCTTATTTTATGTGTTGTGAATATCTTGACTTGACCCTGGCTTGTGTACTGTCTTCTGAAATCTACTTAAAACGACGAATTTAGCTTATAACTACGGACAGATTTATTACTCTTGGATTGGGCCCATTTGAAGTTATTTTTGCGCGGGTAAGTTTTAATTATTTTCACTATTTAAGAAGGTTTTAGAACTTGGAAACAGTTAAAAAAAATCACTATTGAAACAGAATTTCATTATCGTATTTACAGTTGTGTATGTATATATTGTAAATTTAAACATTGTTTTATGAAATATAAATCTCTTCAGAAGAGCTTGGCAAAGGTCAAGGCTGAAACAGTGCAAAAATGGTTATTACTAGGCTACTTAACGATAACGCTAGTGGCACTATATACTGTACAAAGTGTACTCATTTGAAAGCTGTGAATAAAGGCAACATTACCAAACACATTGAAGACACTGTACATCAAGGAAAATTTAAGCAAACCGCAAGAGGAATTTTACTTCGACCTCTTAAGTTCCTGATTCTATGCAATATTCCTTGGTCGCAAATGAAAAATCCAGCGTTCAAAGAGTTCTTTCGCAGTACTTGTTGTTGCGTTTGTCAATCGTAAAGTGGTCGACGTCACAGTTACGAAAAGTTTATTTGGAGAAATAAAATGAAATTTATGGAAAACTATGGATATCGCTGGATGAGACAACAGACTTTTTTGGTCGTAGTCAATTTCCTATAAAAGCATTGCATCCTACCAATAATGTAGGCCGGCCTTATTTGATTGCTTGTAAAATGCTAACAGTAGTAAATGGTCAATTTGTACTGATTCTAGAAAATTTATGGCAAAACACTTTTGAACGAAAGTTGATAATATTTTAATACTGACAATGTAGCGTACATGTTATCTCCCGAAATTTAAAACATTATTTACCTGAAATGACGCATGGCGCACGTTCTTCATCATGTAAGTGAGCAGATAAGGTCAGAATACAACGATTGATATTCTAATATCAAATGTTAAAAAAGTATTTTTAAAGGCTCCTAGTAGGGTAAACATTTTAAAAGAAAAATATCCTGACTTATCGTTGCCTCCGCAACCAGTCATTATCAGATGGGGTACTTGGTTAGAGGCAGCATCTTACTACGCTCAACATTTAGATAAAATAAAAGAAGTTTTATCCTGCTTGAGCAGTTTTGATGCTATAGCCATACGAAACGCAAAAAACATTTTGGAAAAACAAAATTTAGAAAATGATTTAAAATATATTGAAAATTACTCTATTATACAACTAGCCCTAAAAGAGTTACAAAAACAAAATTTATCTCTAGCTAATTCACTTTTAGTGTGGGATGACCAAGTAAGAGCTACGCTTAACGAGTGCAATAATGAGAATATAAAAAATAAAATAGCAGTTATGGAACGAAACAGATTTAGACACAATTAGAGAATACTAGCGAGAGTATTGAAAAAAGCGTAGCAAATAATCAGAAACTTTATTTCAAATTCGCTCCATTGACATTACAGATGTGATCATTTTCCCTAAAATATCTTAGATGTTAAAAGAAATGACTTAAAATTAGAAAATATTGAAAAAAATATAGTTATTTATTTTAATTGTATAGAGACAGAAAAACAAAATGTAGAAATTGTAACCGATGAGGATTAAAAATAATTGTTTTTAATAAAATTGTAATAATGATTATTTGTATTAACAATAAACAATTTTGTTTGGTTACGTATGGTTGTTTATTTTATTACTCTATTACCAAATTTTTGGAAACTCCGGTAATCCGGAAAAAAAATCACATGTTATGATTCATGACAAGTATGTAAAATCAATATACCTACTCCGACCCGTGATAAGTTAGTCGTGTTAAATTTTCTTCGCATTCTAGAGCTCAAATATTGCTCCTGGGCTCACTTGATCTAAACTTTTAGGCATCTTAATGGCCTACATTCAAGTTTCAACTTTTCTATGGATAGGTACAAATTTTTTATGACGACTAATCTCTAATAATGTCATAGACAGCAACTGGACTGTTAACTTAACACCATGCATGACTCATATTTTAACGATGCATGATTCATCTATCATATGAAATGTAAAGCTTTTAAACTGAATGAAATGACTTTCAAACCTTTCTCCTGACACGGCTACACACGGAGTAGGTAAGTACCTACAAGCTAAAAGCTTACACGCAAATGTAACTGGACCCTTATAAAATGAGTAATAGCCTTTATAATGTAGGTAGGTATATTGCTGAATAACAAATAGACAAATAAATTTAGAGGAGCAGTAGAAATTATTAATCATTACTTTACCAATCATGCTCTATGTCGAAGCCTTTTATTTCTCGCAGATTACAAAAATATTACAAGAAATTTTATGTAGGTGCTTATTATAAACTGTTGTTAGTGTAGGTAGTTACTTATATTTTTAAATACTTATTTAATTAATTAATTACATAATGAAATTATTACTAATATTTATGTCCATGTATGTATACATTTTTTATTATTAATATTATTATAGAAATCTTATATCTTTAAACATTTATTTTATTTATTTGTAAGAACCCCTTCCTAGGTGAAGGCCTCATCCAAAGATTGCCGGTTTTTTATAGATTGGGCTGCTTGGATCCAGTTGGGGCTAGCTTTTTTGAGTTCATCTTCCCAACTAGCTACAGGTCTGCCTCACTTTCTTTACGTTAGCCTTAGCATGTCATAAAATCTGCAAATAAAATAACACCGGCATTCATGGTTATGACCAATTTCAAATTCCTTAGGTGTGGTGGCCGGAGTCCAGACCATGAGTCAGACATAACCAAAACTACTACTTCCGTTTCTACTGATATAGAAGTACTTTGGGCCTTTTGGCGTTGGTATTTGTACAATAGTATCATTTACAGCACAATTGTGTTGTAACTAACCTGAGCAAACTTCTACTAAAAATTTTATCTTATTTATCCCCATACCGTTAATACTTGACTCAAACTTGAATCACACTCAATCATTGATCAATTATTACTTCTAATGTCTAAGAAAACAAAGAAGTCCCGTCTCTTACCCAAGCGTTAGGAGCCTTCAAGGGAAAAGTTACCACTACCAATACTATTATCATTAAAATGTAATTAAAACTATCTCCCACATTTGTCTTAATTGTTCTCCTACATTGTCCACTTGTAGTTTATAATGCAAATCAGGCACACAAGTCTCTTGGAATGGAATCTCGCAATTTGGCTGGGGTCGCTGACCGAGTTTGGCGATTTGCTTCCATGGCCGTTCATTCACTTCTCCTCTCCTATCCGAATCAAATCTCTTGCGCATCATGGTGTTTGCTAGATCACGTACCTTTCTATTTATAAATCATAATTAAGAATTACTTGGAGTAGGTTATTTGCGAATTAGCTAATGAATAATTAAATATGCAGTTGTAGATTCTTCTGTTTACGAATGTTGCGTTAATATTTTATGTTACTGACATGAATTTGCATAGGAAAGCGTGTTGAAATATATTTTTACAAACTAAATTAATCGACGCTCGGCTATTCGATTTCCACAAAGTTAACATTCGTGACTACCATATAAACTTTCGACAACCGAGCAGATTCATCCATTAATTACTCGTACTCGCACGTACACTGGTTTAAATAAAATTATCTCGACTGATAAAATGTTGAGCTCAGAATTATTTTTACCTCTTGCTCTCTTCGATCAAATTTGTTCACCAACTAATCTTGCAAGAACATAGGTACGTTCCACTTAAATTCTTAGGCTTTCAAACTATACCTATTTACTACTGGGGAAAATCTTATACAGGTGATTTTTGGTCGTCAACGTTCCCGAAAACTACGGAATCTCCTCATCATCACGATCATTTTTCTCCATGGAAGCATACCTGGGAAGTATCTGATTTCCAAAATATTAGGGTCCAAAGTTGAGTAAATAGACTGCGTTTTTCTGCATAAATGCACATTGGCGCGTGTAGCAAGATTTTTTCACGAGAAATAATTATTATCTGTCTATGAAAAAACTAGCATAAACACTGGACACTATAAATTTCGTCCGTTCAAGTAATTTTAAAAAAAAAACGTTTCCCAGCATATTTTTGGCATAAACTTACTTTATTTGATATATAGCGTACGTACCCTTCGTTAAGGGTGGCAACGAAAAAACATCCTGTATATAAATGTATTTAAAGAAAGGAAAGGTGAAGCTTCTTGTACTAACATTTTCATGTCCGCTCGAAGCAGACGATGCATTGAACTCATAACATTTTATAGGTTCACAGTTTTTGAAAGTTTTTGTATAAAATTAAAATTATGGGTTAATTAAGCATGCACAGTAGCTATACCGTAGCAATATCCGTCTTTATTTCTCTATGACTTAAAGTAGAGCTTAGCTTTTATGTTTATTGTGTAGTAGTTTATAATTTCTAATGTTTTCATAGTTTTTGTGAATAAGAAACATACAGATGACAGTTATTAGAAAATAATACAAAAACGAACTTATCTCTAAGAGATTTCTTAGAGCAAACCAATAATTATTCAATTCAATTTACTTATTTTGAGTTTTTATTCTTAAACTCCCATAAAAGACGTATTACCTACTACCTATTAATCTATTTAGCATCACAAATTGTCGATGACGATATTTTTCAGCCAACAGAAATATGACTAGTGATTGTTATCTTTCCCGCCTAGCTCAAGGCAATTTATCTTGCGATTTTTTTTAGCTGTATCGTAAACAGGTCAATGACTGAACTAGGCACATATACAGGTATATTAGTATATTACCTATACATAAAATAGGCAATCGCAAACAAAATGACTTCACGTTCACGGTAGGGCATTGATCTGAGGTTTGCTTTAAGAATACTCAATATAATATTAGATGCTTACGTCAATGTAAACAAATTCCAAATTCTTCGACTATTAAAGGCTAGGCTTATTAAAAACTTCACAGCTTGTCTGCGTTTACCAATTCGTTAAATTTAATCGCTATTGTACTCACACTCACTATTGTACTGACCATAAACAGATTAGTAGAATTTAACTAATCTGTTTATGGTCAGTGGTTGACCATATTGCATTGAGATTTTAGAATGTATCTTTTATAAAATAATTATCTTTATTGAGGTAAGCAACGATTAGCTATATCTACATCTTTCTCTGTGCTAAACATTGATCTCCTATATGATTCTGCCAGTTCTGGCTACCCGATTTCGGAAACACAGCCAGCCACGTGTACGTATAGGTATGCAACTACGATGAAGATACGTGAATGACCTTAATTTTATGTGACGTTGGTACACGCGTAAACAAAATTTACATATCCACAGGTTCTTTGTGTAAGATTTATACCATCCAAAATGTGAGAATCCAATATACTTATGTACGTACCTATAAATCAATGTTGCGGAATCCCTGTCTCCAATAGGATAGACAGGACTGGCCGAAATATGCATCTATATATGTATCTTTCTTACATACACTTACTTAATTTAATTTCGGGAGTCAATCTGTTACGTGAAATTAGTAAGAGGCCTACTGAATCAATTCTGATCTCAAAAAAATACCTACCTCCACTCCTACCCCATAAACTAACCATACGAAAAAAATGTACTAATACTTAACTGCCATAATTCCTCCTTCCAGGAAATGCAAGAGGTCCTGGACGAGGATGAGGAGATGTCAGACTGGCTGATCGAGGACTCGAAGTCCGGCGTGGTGCTCCGTGACAGGCTGATGACTGACGCGGCGCTGGGTGCGGTACCCATCAAGACAGAACACTCCTACAGCCTCCACTCTGATGTAGAGTCTGCGCCCAACTCGCCCACACATACCAAAGTTGACGGTAAGCACAATACTGTTTTTGAAAAGGAATTAGGGCTCGATACCACGTCGTATCGTCGTTGGTTTACGACACGATATCGTAACATGTAATACTACAACACAATGCAAGACGTATGACGGTGTTGATGCGGTGCGGTATCGCAGTATCCTATTGGTATAAAGAATACTGAAAGCTCGGAAAAATACAGAGAAATTACTGGACATATCCATTTCTTGCAAGTACAAATAGGTAACGAGCACAAGCGAAGGAGCACAGTGAGAGGAGTGAGTTTTAACGATGTCGCACCATGTTGTATATCGTGGAACGTTGCACGATGCAATATCGTATCGTGTTTTTATACAAGAGACCTTATTAAAGGAATTTTAATATATAGGTTGTCGTTAAAACAGGTACGTAGGTACCAGAATGTAGGTAATACCGTAGGTAATAAATTAGCTATATTACCATATAATCTCTCTCGATCATAAAAGCTAAAAACTCGTATAGAGACCCAATATAAGTAGTTTGAATAAAGTCAGTTAAATCATTTCGGAAATTAGCTTAGAAATCCAGCACCCGGAACAAATGGACGGATGGATAGATTAATAAAAGTTTTGAAAATTCGTTACCAGTTACGTAGTATTAAAATTAATTTATACAGAGAGAAACACAACTGCTAAGTTCCTCTTCCTCATTTGTATAGATTACTAATTTAATAGATACCTAGGTTATGTTATCCGTGATTAGTATTAGGTACTTACGTAATAAAATATTAATGCCCCTTTTCCGAGAAGACTAAACAAACGTGTCAAACTAAACTCATGTACGGAAGTGAAAAATGAAAGTAAGTATTTAGCAATTTTATGATATTGTTATTGAGAAATTAGTTTTTACTTATTATTTAATAACGAGAATGTTCGAAGCACGTACATCTTTAGATTTATTATCATCGATAAAAATTAGTCTTGGCATTGTTAGTCTTTGGTGATCCAGGGCTTCACTAGTGATACGTCAGCTGCATCTTTTTCAGTGCATGTAAAAACTTGTCACTGATATTTGATATCCGGTCTAAGTAGATGATACGAGTATTCGACTACGATCCACCTGGCACCTAGAAATGCCAACAGAGTGAATATAATTGAGATATTAATATTACTTACATACCTACATTGCATTTATTTAGTTTGACCAAGCTTGACACCTAAAAAACTACAAAGTCATGACATTTAACACTTACCTACGCGTGCTTTATTAATACATGCGAGTAACTAGTAAATAAGATATCAAAATCAAAATGCAAAGATCAATGCAATGAGCACGTGAAGGTCGTGGCATCAGATAGTAACATTGTCAGAAACTTCGGCAAGTTGTACCATGAGTATTTTAAAGCAAATACCTAAGTAGATCTTGGGATCTCTCTGCGTGATCGAATCAGAAACGAGGAGATCCGCAGACGTACAAAGATCACCGACATAGCTCAACGGTCCAGCAAGCTGAAGTGGCAATGGGCAGGGCACATAGCTCGAAGAACTGATGGCCGATGGAGTCGGAAAGTTCTAGAGTGGATACCACGTATAGGCAAACGGAGCGTGGGAAGGCCACCCGCGAGGTGGACGGACGATCTGGCCAAGATCGCGGGCGTCGGTTGGATGCAGGCTGCTTCCGACCGGTCGGCGTGGAGGTTGTTGGGAGAGGCCTATGTCCAACAGTGGACTTCTCAGGGCTGTAAATGATGATGATGACCTAAGTAGAAAACTGGTGAAATTGGATATTCGAACCTAGCGTATTTTCGAATAATTTCTAAACGTAACTATAGAATCTCTTTAGCGAAACTGCAGCTTTGGGTACCCCATTTTGGGAATACCACCGTGTATAATAATATAATGTAGGTCACCGCAGTGTGAGTTTTATCACACTAATATTATAAAGGCGAATGTTTGTGGTGTGTATGTTTGTTACTTCTTTCCGTCTAAACGGCTGGAGCGATTTCAATAAAATTTAGTAGGGAGTTAGCTAATACCCTGGATTAACATATAGGCTACTTTTTATCCCGGGAAAATATTTTTATCCTGGATAATTTCAACATTTTGCTTTTTCTGCAGTCCACGCGGACGGAGTCGCAGGCAACAGCTAGTATGTTGTAAAGTATGTGTGAATAATTTCGTTTCTAAATATCACCAAGCTGTTTTAATTTCTTTCTATCTTTATTGACGAACCATCCTAATCGTTGTTCGTGAATAACACGTGCAAAAGATCATACATATCTCTTGATATCGTATCGGTCAGACATATTATGTGTCTAAGAACGAACGTGCTTGAGTAATTTTCATACTTTGTATGGACAAACAAATCTAAATGATTATTTTCAATAATGTTACCTAGGTTTTTAAGACTAGGAAATCTTAAAATTTTTTATGTATGATTAACCTAGGTAAAATCCTATCTTAGTAATTATTAAATTACCTACATTCTGTATAGTTAATGGCTACTAACATATGTATTTAATTATTATACAAATTTCTCTTTACATAAAAAAAAAACAAAAAGAAAATTCCCTGTAGGTATGCCATGCATGCCCTACGATGATGATTGAATAAGCCGTCAACCATCTCTTCGATTGGGCCAATAAATGAATAAAAAATACCTAATTATTTTATTGCTACGTCTTTATAACTGGTCGTCAGTAGGTACCTACTGCGGTGCTGTGAATACACATGTAAAATTAATTTACCTTGTACCAAACCAACTTGGCTCTACATATTTATTGAATTAAATGATTGTCGTTTCAAAAGTTATCAATGCGATGCACGCCATACATATATTGATATGGCTTACCCTTCCTAACTTAACTCAAACCAGAGTGCAGTCAAGGGAAAAAATATGACAGAATGCGACTGTAACGTCATGTCACCTGTTAGGTTTGGGCAGACTAAGTTATACTTTCTCTCTTTATTCATTTACACACTTCACAACACATTAACTTAGTCCCACATTAAGATCCCTGAGGTCTTGTCGTAGGTAGGTACTAAGCATTACCTACTTCACCCATCGGCCGTTAATTTATATATATTTTTTAATCTTGTCCATATTGGTTTTGAATAAAGAATAGATATCTTTCGGTGAAAGGCGTTGTGGATAGATCGGTCACAGAACATCACCAAATGTCAAGTATGTTAATATTAAAAGTCATGGTCGATAACGTTTTTTTTTTTTATATTAGCTATGCATGCGAAAACTATTACTTTTCCTCTGTCTACAGTGACATGGCTCAGCGTTAGTTTTGTAGTATAGCGGTGCATTTATATGGCGGCTGTACGCAAAAGCAGTCCCTATTTGTGGTGTCGTACTTTAAGGCCACTATACTACGGCACCGCTATCATAGGAAACTCAAACTTGTCTTTTAAAGACAGTAATATCCAGAAATATCGCGCATACCCTTAAAATTGGTCAGAAGCGCCATGTGGTCCTATCGGCCCTTGGAGCTCTGCCTACCCTGTAAGGGATAAAGGCGTGAATATATGTATGTATGTATGTATCGCGCATTCATAGATACATATAAAAAGAGGTTGGATAGGAATTATTCACCCACTTTTCACCAGTTAGCCTATAAAGTCTCACGTAGTAGTGAGCCTACAAATACAACAATCTAGCAATGGAGTGCATACATGTACCTAAACATATAGACACGGCTGTAATAGGGTAGCCAGACCTGCAGTGTCATAAAGGAGATCACACGGCCACGTTTAGCATAGCGCTTCTTTCATTTTGCCATTAACGCGGATGAACAAATACTTTACATAATAAGTTGCGTTAGTATAATTCAGTTGCATGCTTCAAAGGGTGCGTTCTAAATAACTGGTTCTCGGTAAGTTAATGAGTTAATCATGCGTCCGTTCGTTAATATGCAACGATGTGCACCTTACTGTATAACCTGAGGTTTAGAATAACAACGCTCGGAATAAAAGTATCTAACTATTTGAGACTTGAGACAGTTTAACCGAATGGTCACAGTTAAGGGATGTTTTATAGGTATAGGTATACTTTCTGTAGTGAAGCAGCGTTGTCCTGAAAGTCCTTATATTGTATGAAATAAAAGTTGAATATAAGTAAATACACTTTTAAGCCAGTCTATTCGGCCTCCTTTGAGGTATATTAATAAATAGCAGCCGCCCACGACTTCGTCCGCGTGAGGGGGCGTTGTACCCGTGCGAAGCCGGGCAGGTTGTTGTATAGACTGTAGCCTTCTTGGTAAATGGGCTATCTAACACTGAAAGAATTTTTCAAATCAGACCAGTAGTTCCTGAGATTAGCGGTTCAAACAACAAACAAACAAACTCTTAGCTTTATTATTATAAATTAAGTTCAGACTTTATAAGTATGAAGAGAGACAGCACAAAAAATTATCCTTTACAGAGGTTATCTGACCATTAGAAATATCGGCTTTTAGTTTTGAAGGAGCACTATCATTCTATGCATTCATATTCTGGTTTCCAATTTACACCCAACGTGTTAGGTCTGCGTAACTTAAAGTTAAGTTTTAGCACATTTATTCCACGCAATATAGAGTCGGAACCTGGCTAGTTGTTACGCTATATTGGAGATTTACAATTTTATAGGTGCTAGCTTTAGTTAATTAAATACTACCAGTGGATGCCCGCGACTTCGTCCGCGTGGACTGCAGAAAAAACAAAATATCGAAATTATCCAGGATAATACCTAATATTTTTCTGTGATAAAAAGTAGCCTATGTGTTATTCCAGGGTGTCAGCTGACTCCATACCAAATTTTATTTAAATCGCTCCAGCCGTTTTTACGTGAAAGAGTAACAAACATCCATCCATCCATCCATCCATACTCACAAACTTTCGCGTTTATAATATTAGTGAGATATATACCATGGAACTTGTTTACTTATCCTATATATATTTTAATAGTAGCAAAATGTACACTACTTAAGTTTTAATAAACGTTATTGAATGTAAAATATATTTTAGTCATTTTAGAGACGTATCCGTAGTCAGTTATTAAGATAAGCTAATAACTGGGCCAGTATATTTGACGCTGCAACAGTTTCAAGCCACCCTTAGCTTAGACAAAGTAAAAAAAGATAAATCAACAGCTAAGTTCGCAAAGCTATCGCTACATTTCTACCAATGGCAATTAGATATTATCACGTCATTTAACGAACACGTTAAACGAAAACTTCCTGTAAAAAGAAATATTTGGATAAGTTCGCGAATTTACATTTGTCCCCGTGACACATCACTGTGGGATCTCCTTTAGGTCCTGGAGTTCCGGCTACTATGTATGTACTATATGTCGTGGCCAAATCATTTTAATAGTCATTTCATGAAATGGTCTGTTAGGTTAGATTAGGTTAGTATCATAAAATGATCAAAGCATTATCATTATAGGTTAAGAGCATTTTGACCATTTCATGATATATATAATTCAACGATATGGCTACGACATATACATACGGAAATAGAGCAGGGTGTACTATGTATGTGCCTATATCTATTCCAGATATGGAAGACGAATGCTACCCAGCAATGCCGGCCAGCGCGTGGCGGAGCCGGCGGAGATCCAGCGACGGTTTCCGGGAGGTCAAATCCGAGCCTAAATCCGAGCCTGACTCGCCCGCCTCCTCCTGCCCACCCTCGCCCACGCCCACGCCTGTCACACATCTAGACTACGTTATAGATCACACGGTAAGAGATTTTGAAAGAATAATTATGCAAACTAACTTGAAACTAACTGACTATACAGGATGTAACAGAAAGGGTATGTAAACAGCCCACTATGGAGAAGCCTATTTCCAAAATTTAAGATCCGAAATCGCATGTTTATTTTTCAAGATTGTATGAACATTCCTGAGTTGTTTAGGACTTATCCGTACTACCTGGAAAATAAACATGCGATTTCGAGTCCGAAATTTTGTGGGTAGGTTGCTTTTAGTGGGCTATTTACATAGCTTTTCGCTTAACATACCCCTTTAACATACCCCTGTATAGGTAGATCAGCTTCCGTATGTACCTACATGTCGTAAGAGTCGACTAAGGAATCGGGCGATAAGTTGGTTTATCACTGATCATTTAATTTTATATCTGTCCGCGTCCTAGTTGTCGTCAGCCTGCCACTGCTGGACGTAGGCCTCGGCCAGAGCACGTCTCAAGGCTCGATCTCTCGTTTTTGCCATCCAGTCAATACCAGCCTAGTTTTGCATATTATGTCAAAGAGGGCGCTTTTTGACATGATATGCAAAACTAGCTTACTATACATACACCAGCACCGGTATGATGAATTTGGTGAGAGCGAGATGTCTCACTTTTAAATGTCAAATTCACAGAGCTATTAATAACTAGTAGATAAACTAAGTGGATGTACTTTGCATTTAAAAAATAGACTCATATAGCATAGTTCTCAATCCAGGACTGAAGGAATTAGGGCTGATAGAAGTGGTTCGCAATCCCTTTTTACACACCAAGTAGAAACACTTGCCTTGTCTAGTTATACTTAGCTCTGTGGATTTGACGTTTAAAAGTGAGACATCTCGCTCTCACCAAATTCATCATACCGGTGCAGCTGCATCTTGTTCCAAGCATGTCGTAAGAGTCGACTAAGGAACTCAGGCATTGTCTCAGGCCACCTCAGACGATAAGCTAGCTTGTTATTGATAATTTGCGTCCCACATGCAAGTTGTAGGAACTCCATTATGAGCCTCGACTATATTTTTGTTACCTTCGCGCTTTTAGCTTTTTATTTCTATGTTTATTCTGATGTAGATTTAAAAAAACTTAAAAATCCGTTTATTTTGTAGTTTTTTTGTTTGAAAGAGCAATAAACCTCCAAACATCCTTTCTCACAAACTTTCATATTATAAAATAATGATAATGAGAGAGATAATGCGATGAGAGTAATAACATACCTAAGTATATGTAGGTAGATGTGGATTACGGAACTTTATTTACCTAAGTACATAAAATAACAAAATAATACCTACCTACACGCGGACGAAATTGCGAACGTAGTAACCTCCCATTTATCTGGTTGTTGCTTATTGCTGTAACAAATAGCACCGTCTAATAAGAATGAATCATCAAAATGAAGTCAATACGACGACCGCAATAATCTTCAGTAACAGACCAGCATAAATATATAGGTAAGTATTTATTTTTCTCCATAATATTTGCATATTGATGATGATCTCCGACCGTATTTCGGCCAAGGCGACCAATCACTACGGAGATTGGCCAGGTACGCAGGAGATATTATAGTGCACAAGTGTGTGTGCAAACACAGATGCACTCTCTATTCCCTCACTCTCATAGTCCGATGAGACGGAAAGCCGACACGACCGGAGAGAGATCAGGCACAGGACCAACGGTTTTACGTGCTTTCTGAGACACGAGCTAAGTGACAATTTTGCAACATTAAAATCTGTACATGAAATAAATTCACTGGAACAGGCCCGTGACTAGGATCGAACTAACGCCTCCCGCTTGGAAGGTGCACGTCTTAACCATTGGGCTATCACCGCTATTTATGTAGTAGCAATATAGTTAAGATGGGAAACCTGGTACCTAATTTCACTGTTCTCTACTACCCCAATGCAAAACCTACTAGGACCAAGTTCTATTAAGTATTTTAATAAGGCATTAAAATATTGACTAAAATATATCACACACACACACATCAGCGTATAGCCATAAGGCCAGCGCTGGGCAGGCGGGTTGGTGACTGCAGTGTGATTTTCGGACTATGTTGTCAACACGGGAGGCGTTGCTGTCCACCTTCCGTAAACCCTTAACCGCCGGTGGTGCTATTCCACTCTGACGATACCACATCGCATACGAGTACTACGGCAATCGACCATATAAAAGCTGATATTCATTTTTGGCCTATTTGCTAACTCAATCACTGACGGGTTCAAAAAACTAAGGTCAAGACAGTTCAAACAACTTGTAGGTTACTCACTTTGCAACTTTCTCTGTAGGTAATCGCGGTTCCTGTTATGTCGTATTTTTCGTGAGCTCACGTGAGATTTGTGGTAATTATGAAGCATGTCCGTCATAATTATCCGTGAACTTTATCTACATCGTATACGGAGAACAGTAGATCTTTAATGGAGAAACTCGTGTCATGTTTATTATGTAGGTAGAGGTAGGTAGGTACAACTTATTTTCCAGCAAATCAAGTTTAAACAAATTATTTTATATAAAAGGAAAGCAAACATGTGCTGTGTAGATGTGCAAAATAGCGTAGGTACCTGATTGATTTTATACAAATTCGGTAGGTACCTACTCACAGTTGCAACATCGGCAAAATTCACTATTTACCCTTCTTCGGCGTACGAAGTTGCGAGCATCTGCTATTGTATCCTATTATACTCCAGACTCCTTATTCAGATGTACAATACAAGTCCCTTAAAGCTTCTTTCTTCAAGCCTAATACCATTAACCTCTTCCAGACGGGCACAATTCACATGCCACAAGCGGTGCTACAAAAAGTCGGCGCGGCCGGAGTGCCACAGCTGCTGCTGAGTGCCGCGCCTCGACTCGGCATCAACTCCAACAAGCTATCCATTAAGGTCACCTCCAGTTCTGCTGGCTCAGGTAAGGGTTACTCGATTAGTTACGTTTGTCTCTGGACGTGTCCACAACTGACCGCCATTTTGAAGGAAAGCCACTTAATGATTGGTTGATAGATGGACATTTAGGTAACTTGCTGGTTAATTCCATTCCGAACTGTCAAAGTGCCATAGATAGTGAAGCTAACTTAAAATGATACGCTACCCCTTGGAATTTCTTAACATAACTCTCTATCTATCTTTCATTACCGTAACATCTGATAGAATTCGATAAAATTTCTAAAGTGTAGTTTTCAAAGATTTTAATAGTGCAACCTCAGAGTGAAACCCATCTTCCTGCGGAAAAATTCTATATGACTAATACAAAATTTATTAAGCAAAAGTTGGATCATTGCACTTATTTACAGCGGCCTATATCTGAACACAAACAAAAGGATCCCAGGGCCTTGGAATCAAATTCTTAGAGAGTAAACGATGCAATTTGCTATTCATGCGCAAAAATACCCGAGTATCTAAGCCAAGGCTCTCGATTGAAAGTTCTGAACCGATTACTAGACCAGTGTATGATATCGATTTTTGAATAAATTTCAATACATAGTCCTAGTTTAGGCCTATTACTGGATAATTTATTATTATTATCATTACACGTGATTATACTTACCTATAGCTATACCAGTCATAAAATTAAGTAGATTAGATATTTCTCACTCTAATCTTTTGGATAGATTAAGTAACTACTTACCTACTATAACTAACTGAATAATAAACATCAAACATGTGATTTTGAGTCTCAATTTTTGTAGATAGGTTATCTAGTAGGCTATATTCATAGTATTTCGCCTAACTTAACCAAGACTATAAACCTAATTATATCGGCCTATATACAGGGTGTAAAAAGACAACGATGTTTTTTAATACCTCGTATTCTTTGTAAGGTTACAATCATTTTCTTCTATGGAACCAACCCTGGGAAACGACAAAAAATTATGAAAAAATATTGTCATTTTATTGCAAGCAATGTACTCGTTTGATGCTTAAAAGTACAAATGTACCTACAAAACTAACATTATAACATTTTGACATGGTATCTTTGAAAAAAACCGTTTGTTAACCGATTTCAGATGGATTCATGTAAAAAAATGATAATATTTATGTAACTTTGGACCTCAATCTCTTGGAAACCCGTGGTTTCCCAGGGGTGCTTCCATAGAAAAAAATTATCGTGATATTACAAAGAATACGAGGTATTAAAGAACAAAGTTGTCTTTTTATACCCAGTATGTTCAGCAGTGGGCTTCTCAAGGTTTATTGCAAGCCTGGTACGCATTATTATTTAGCTCTAACCCAAAACCTTAAATCTTGCAGGCTTCAACCTGCCTCCCACGCCTCCCTCCTCCCTGTCGTCATCAGACAGCGAGGGAGCGTTGTCGCCCGCGCACGAGGCCGCCGCGCCGCCTGCCGCGCCCGCCACTCGCCGCAGCCATCTTTACGTCTCGCACCATTCGAGACAGCCTATCAATACGCCCCTTATTAGCAGCCAGCCGGTAAGAAAAAAGAGTATTTACAGCATTGACTTATGCCATAAGACGGTCTGCCCAGCGTGGTGACTATGGGCAAAAACCCCCCATGGCAGTGCACAGCCTTGAGGCGTTCCCTGGGGAAGGACTACTTTCAGCAGTGGACTGCAATAGGCTGATGATGATAAGACTTATGACATATTCCAGTTTATGTTGGCAAAGTTTTCCTATAGTCAAGAGGTCATAAACAATGTAACAATTTAGAGTGACAGCTAACTTCGCAAAGTTATCGCTCGTTAAATGACGTGATGAAATCTAGCCGCTATTGGTGGAATGTTGCGAACTTCGCTGACGCTCGTAAATTGTTACCAACCGACGTTCGTTGTACTAAAATTTTAATTTCTTTAGGCTTTACGATTAGAGACTTAAACTAAAACAACTGGACTCTTTATTCAATACTTACTTACACACCTGTCAAGTGTCACAGATAACAAAGCTAATGTGATTGATGTGAAGACGTTACAAATGCGGGTATTTCTATGTTGTCCTTGTCCCTAATTTACCGAATCGTTCTCATTTATGACTTGCAAAGTATTAAGTAGAATAACATATAGGTATGCTTAAGTACTCGTAGGTAGGTAGGTTTTTGTTTGTGTAATTAGCATTGTATAGCACTTACCCATTTTACCTATCTACCTACATTAATTATTATTTATTAATTAATAATGTCTGCCCGTGGGTATCGTACGAGGCGATTAAGAGTTTCCGGGAGGTGGGCAGCAACGCCTCCCGCGTTGACAACATAGTCCAAAATACAAACAATATGCGTCCTGTCACCAACCGAGCGTTCAATCGTTAGGTTACATTGTCACTCAGTGAAAATTATTTTAACGAAATAAAATGAAATTTGGGATAAATGCTGCAAAATTGTTATTGTACTTACCTATGAAAAGTGACCCTTCAAGTTTATGATTCTTGCACACAACACTGAACCAGGCATTATAACACTCCCGTGTGACGCGTAGGCAATCAGTAACTTTCGCGTGTTTGCCTATTTTGTTCATAGTTCAATTACACCGCCCACGACGGCCACTCTAAAGACCCGCCTGCCCTGCGTGGTTACTATGGGCAAATACCCCCCATGGCACCAGGCCTACGGCAACTGCAATAGGCTGATGATGATGATTAATGATCAAGACTTAAATTCGTTTATGGTAGATAAAACTTCTAAGTAGGCCTTAGCAAAATGTATAGAAAATCTGCCAAATTGTGTGAATGTTTAGGTTAAACATTGTTTTAATTCTTTTATAATATGGAAGGTGTCTACAACGGTATTCATAGTCTACCCCTGGAAAAACTAATCCTTCTTTACCCTTACAGAAAGGGTCTACCGGGACGCTTATGCTGACAGAAGAGGAGAAACGCACGTTACTAGCAGAAGGATACCCCGTGCCCACACGCCTGCCCCTCACCAAGGCTGAAGAGAAGTCACTCAAGAAAATTAGGAGAAAAATCAAAAATAAGGTAACTTATACAATCGTAAATAGTCTATGATTTCATAGATCTGCCATTTCAGGGATCTGTCGTAGGGGATTATACAGGGTGTAACAAAAGGGGTATGTTAAGCGAAAAGCTATGTAAATAGCCCACTATAGAGAACCTATTTCCAAAATTTCAAACTCAAATTCACATTTTTATTTTTCCAGATAGTATGTAGAATTCCGAAACAACTCGGGAATGTCTATACAATCTTGAAAAATTAAAATGTGATTTCGAGTCTCAAATTTTGGAAATAGGATCTCTATAGTGGGCTATTTACATAGATTTTCGCTTAACATACCCTTTCTGTTACATCCTGTATAGTTTACCATATCAAGTCAATTTCATATAGGTAGTTTAAATGTTATGTAAAACTTAGGTCCATAATCCATGTAACCCCTCTAAAATTACGCAGCCACGTTCAGCATAGCCTGGTCAGATATATGAGTGTAAGTTGCTAAGCATAAGTTGCTGGCTTATCGCGTGAGAGAATGCTTATGTTTCTTAGTCTACTCTTACGTCATGCACGGAAGCTGCAGCATCTTAAAATATCTTTCTGATTTCCAGATATCAGCTCAAGAAAGTAGACGCAAGAAGAAAGAATACATGGACCAATTAGAAAGGAAAGTAGAGATCCTAGTATCAGAGAACACCGACTACAGAAAGAGGGTGGAGACGTTAGAAGACAAGAACGCAAATCTTCTCAGTCAGCTGGCGGCTTTGCAGGCGCTGGTGACGCGCGGCTCCCGCAAGTGATGTGTCACTGAGCCCACATCGCGTGACGTCACTATCCTCTCTCTCATGCCACGCCCTGTCTTTTAATCGGTTTAATTAAACGCTAAGTTCAAACATACGGTTTAATTAAACGCGTTTCGCAGTTTTAGGGCGGGCTCCTTAACTTCAAAAGCATTGATGTCACACGGTATCATGTTTTGTTCTGCCGTCAGGTTCGTTCACAGATGACATATAGTACTGACTGTAGGTATACTCATATATCTCACAGTATTACTTCCTAGTTCCGGAGATGTCCACGTTGAAACCTATGCAAATTATCTAAATACCTTAAGTCACTAGTTTCGTCGTAGAATGGAGCGAAATGGCCTGGTGTTCTGTGATCCTACTTCGACTGCAGATTCTGAAGGCTGTGAGGAATAATCGAAGAGTTCTCACAGTTAGCAGTCGTCTTTATATAGAGCACTGTTATCGGAGTGTATATTTATTGATGTATATTTTGGAAGTATTTACATTTATATAATATGAACCGGAGGTATCCAAAGGGAAGAACTGATAGCGTTTTGAAAGGTTGCTCACTATAATTGTTAGGAAATAGGTTTGTGGTGCTGACGTGCGATGTCTGCAAGTGCCACACTAGATTTTATTTTTACAGCTCTGGCTCCGTTCTCGTCCGTGAGAGATGACAGCGAATCATGGGGTCTTAGATAAGTATCGGTAGTTCTTAAGCGTGTTGTTTGAAATCTCGTAATATATTTAAAAGTGCTGAAAAAGCGATTAGTGTAAGTATTTGTGCGTGTTTTTATTAAAATGTGCAATTAGGTTAGGAATTTTAATTGTTACCCAAAGCATACATTATTATGGTATGTCGCTGTGTCTATAAAATGAAATCGCTTATTCATTGTAATTTCTAATTAGTTGCTGATACTATGTGGGATATTTCGGCCTGTTGGAGTGCCAACTTTTCTGTCTGAGCACACAGGCATGCGTCCAAACTTTATGGGTGTTGTTTGATGAGAAGCAATTTCTTTTATAATAAACGAAACTTGCAGAACGTTGGGAGCTGTGTGTTGTAATCAGGAATCTTCGTAGCATAATATTGTAAGGCGCCCGTTATAAGGACGCCCTACTGTTAAAATATTGAATTCCATGAATTTGCATTTATAGCGAAATGTGTATTGTTCTAGAGATTTTATCTTGTATTTAAGGTAACGCTAGAGGAAATATGTTTATCTAATAAATAAAGGACCTATTAAAAGACCGATTTGTATGACAAATATTTGGTGTTCTCTAGTCTCTTGTAGGAGCAGGTACGAGCCTTTCCGGGCACATATAGTTAGTCTCATTTCTCCTGTCTGAGCGACAAGTACAAATAATATCATACCCTCGTCTATATGGCATGTCACTAACAGTGTAATATTAATATACTTAACAAATACTTTTTTGACCTAATCTTAAACCTGTGTAACTTCTAACGGCAAGAGGGTCGTCTTTCTTCAGCTCCTTTACCATTTTGGGGTACTTATTGATGACTTTATCAACTTTATCGAGTTGTACCTAACTTTACCGCTGTCATTTTACTTCATTTCTGTTATTATTGGTAGCTTTTCAATTTTAAGACTGTCAGCAAGCAATGACCTTATGTCCAACGACGTTTTGATACGTCTTCGCCATTACCATACTGCCATTGCTGGCAGTTAGCTTAACTTAGCAGGATGTCTTCTCGCCTAAATACCCTAAAATGTAGTTACGTCCCTTAAAATTGTATCTTTATCAGTTTAATTTAAGGTCTACTTGGTCTTGTCAACATTACGCAGCTTTTATACTATAGGGGCACAATTCGAAAAAAATAGTTAGTGGGAAAATGCGTTTAAGATGTTTGCGTATTGATTTTGTACCGAAATTACAACATTTTCGAGATGTGCCCCTACAAGCATGAAAGCTGCGATAGTCCTACTAGCAACTTTTGCGACATCGAAATCTTTTTGTTTACTAAACATTCCATTTTTTTTTATAATAAATTAATAATTCACGTGACTTAAGCTCGAGTACTTACTACCCTTATTGTAGATTAATACTTTTATCGACATGTACAAATTAAACTTATTCCCATCTTGCTCAATGTCTGACCAACTAGCGACTACAGAAAGTTGGTCGTCGCATTGTGCTTAAAATTATATTAATACGGAAATTGTTATGAATTTAAAACATTTATATCACTAAAGAAATGAAATATATCACATATATAACTGTTTGTTATCGTTAGTTGTATTTTCTACATTATACATGTTATATCGGAATTATACAAACTGTCAAAATGTCGTCGTACGAGTATTTTTACTATGTGTGCAATTACTACATTCTCTTTTATAATGTTAAATAGTTCTTCCTATTTAGTTTTTAAGGAAATGCTCTATTTATACTGTGCTGAAATATATTGTCATTATATTCCCGAGTAATCAGGGGTGATTTGTAGAAAAAAATTGAGATATATATATATTTTAAGAGATTTTTTCTAATAATTATAAAATTTTAGAAAAATATAACACTGTTTTATGTGTCTGTATGAAATAAGTCTTAGATTAGCATATTATTGTATAGTTGAGTTGTATTTGGATGGAAACCTATATTGTCCATTTTGCGCCTTTACAATATGTAGAATTCAAGTTGGCAGCAACCGTTGAAGAATTGAGACTTTAGGACATTTTGGGATAAATGCAATTCTAACCAATTACGATAAAACATAAATTAATCTATCGTCTTGTGTAGCCAGACGTTTTATAGTGAAACTGCAAAGGGTGCCTGTCGGACATCTACGAGTGAACCATTAATTTAAAAAAAAATAAAAGTGTATTCGAAAGTATAAATTACTACGTAGAAAACAATTTATATTTTAAAGTATTTAACGATTAAATTATTAAAATCCTAATTAAGGCATTTACCGTCTATGAATGAGTGATGTAATGGGGTTATATTAAATTTACGTAGGCGTATTGCTAGTTAAACTAAATTATGAACAGATTATTTAATAGAGCATTGGAAATGAAACGAGTTAGCTGTTAATAAAATGAAAGGTTGAGAAGGTTTTGGGCACAGTATATATAAAGGGTAGTAGTGAAGGTATCAATGTTATAGTATGTCATTAAACAAATACCTATTTAGTAAGCCCTAAAATATAGGAAATCCCGGGTTTTTCCGTAGAACCTAGGATCGAAAAAAAAATGAAAATCCCGGTAAGTGGAGTTTTCCAATTCCCGGATTATGGGGCTCCTTACCATGGACAAAATCTATGGGACTTTAGAGGCTGCGACTACCACCTGACCTGCTTTATTTATGCAAATTATCGGTTTTCGTTACTTTTAATGCTACTACTACTATAAAAAAAACTTCATACTTCCTTTATATTTACTGTGTATAGATAATACTTACATAATTATGTACCGACAAAAAAATATATTCATAACGGCCTAGAAAAAAATAAATGGTCCTTACCTAGTTCTAGGTACATAGATTTTGTATACTAGCGTATACGGGATAATCATAGCATGCCTGGATTAGATACATTTATACAATTTACATAATTGGGTATAATTTAATTATCACCTATAAATTTTTAACAAAGTTAAAAATATAATTTTTTATTTCATTATAAAAGTCGCCTCTCGTCAGGCTAGACACCCGATAAAAAAGCATTGTTTATAAAATATTTTTAACTATACACCAGTAATAATTTCCTGTACGGGCTACCAATATCATAACCCTCTCTCCGGCTTTGCCTGAATCGGGTAAATAACAAAACACGCAGTTTCAGACCTTGTTATTAATTAAATGTACATTATTGATAGTTTTATTTGTTAAAACTATTCGCTGTTACCTTGAGTCATGTTAAATCGTTTTATTTTTATTTCCAATGACATTGCGGATTTTGCTATCATCTTTAGCTGAAATAAAGCGTCAAACATTGCAAATCAGTTGTTTAATTTACCTTTCCTATTACCGTCTGAGTTGTTTAGGAATTCTCCATAGTAACTAGGAAAATAAACATGTGATTTCGAGTCTTAAATTTAGTTGATAGGTTCTCTAATAGTGCGCTATATTTATAGCATTTTGCTTAATGTTACACCCTGTATTGAATAATATCAGACGTTACTAAAATTAAACAAAATACCATACGTGATTGGTTCGTCTGGATTGACAATAAGGTTCACTAAGTTGTTACAAAATAATCATTTCAGTTCGAAATATTTTATTTCACTAAGCAGACATCGCAATTAAAATGACTAAATTACTTTCTGTGTATTCAGTTACCTAAGACTAGATTTGGAATAAAAATCAAATTATTCCAAAAGTAAGGGTCCGTTACTATACTACAGAAGTGGAAAGGGGCATAAAGTGACCAATAACAACAAAATTATGATAAATTCGTCATCCGAGTAATTGACCCGGTAGCTCAGTGGTTAGAGCACTAGCACGGTATGCAGTGGTCGTGGGTTCGATTCCCACTCGGGTGAAGAATTTTTTCCATTTCTTTATTAATGATTTCATAAAATTATGATATTAAAATGATGTCGTACTCTTACGTTTACCCAAGAAAGTAAAGCTGTTTCTAGATGTTCTAGAGATTCATGTGCGTATCGCGAATAGTGTGACGATCACGCAAGAACGCCTTGTTCGCGAATGAACCCCTACTGCTAACAGCTGCTGTTATTCTCTTAGTTAATTAAATGTTGCACCGATTCTCAGTAATAATATTACAGTCAGTCTTAAATTTCTATATTTACATAAAACACTGATAAGCACCAAGGATTCTAGTATTATAATTTGCTTATGGCATATCGATCATACCTATAAATGTAGATCATTCAATCAAAGCACCGAAAATTTAACTTTTCGTTAAATTATGTGAAATACACATACGAGTATACTAGTCAGAAGCACGCTACGTTGACTGACGATTTGTACAGAAAAACTATATAAAAAAAAACAGTCTGTAAAATACATAGATATATAAACGATCATTATAATGTGCTAATTGTGCTACTATAAAAAGATCTCTGCCATTGTAATGAATCGTAATGAAGTCACCGCTTAACACAACTTAAAGAGCAATAAACACTTTCTTCTTAGCCATAACGTGAGCTATAATAACCCACAAGGCTGTACCCCAGACCGCTTCTAAAAGGTGTATACAATGTGTCCTCATGTGAGGTACCTTCCAGTGGAATGGGAAGAGGTGGGCACATAGAGAGTGCCCGACATAGAGAGCGATGGCGTTGAGGCCGGGAGCCCTGAAGGGTCCGCCGTGCCAGACCCGCCATGCGTCCGTCAGGGTGTAGCAAATGCTGAGGAGGACCAGGCAGCAGGCTGATGTCACCAACACGAATGACATGGACCTGGAGAGACAAATATAGGTACTTTAGACTATCCGGTATTAGCTTCATTGTCAAATAAAGGATCATGGAAGAAGCAGTATAGGTGTTGGCAGTTAGAAAGAGTGGGTTTCTAAATACCTTCGTGAGCCAAATCGCAGAAGTTTCTTAGTTACTACTAAATATGATTTTTGGTCGTCAACGTTTCCGAAAACTACGGAATCTCCTCATCATCACGCCATACCTGGGAAGTGTCTGGTTTCCGCAGAACTGCGTTTTTCTGCATAGCACATTAGCAGGATTTTTTCACTACTAACATACTAGACACTATATTTTCAAGGAATTTAAATTTTTTTTTCAAAAAAAAAAAAGAGCATAAACTTACTTTATTTCATGTATAGAATACGTACCCTTCGTTATACAAGTTCTAGATTATTCAAACTACAAATGGGGATCTTGTTACCCGATCGATGAGAGTAATACTGGGTAGATAGATCAGGTATACATCCCCTTCGTACAGGTAGGTTAACATACCGGGGTTGGCACCCCTTCACTGTACAGGGTAGGTCTTATTAATCTGAAATATGCAAAAATCTCTCGAGATCGGTTATTGGAATTAGCTGTTAGACAAATCTATGTAAACGGAAGAGGATGGCTTTCCCACTACAAGTGTCCATGACTACTTACCGGAAGTCCCTACTACTATTTAAAATGGATTCTCTTGAATAAAAAGCATTTATTATTTTATTTATTATGGCTGAGCTTGAAAGGTATCATTAGATTCGTTAGCCTCTATAACTATGGTCGAGATAGTGGGTAGGTAAATACATCATTTTCAGGCGGGTTTTTTAAAATATATTATTATAGAAATGTCTAGCTTGCAATTCCTCGAAAGGCTACATAAGTAGTACTTACCAAAGGTTCTTATTGATAGGCACAATGCCATGTTCGCGAGTAAACCCGGCCAGCAACGCGCCTGTAACCGCGAACACGAGCGCCCACGCGAGCCAGCGCGAGATGCGAGCCTTGTGCGAACGTTGCAGTAACACTGTTGCACCCGTCTGTATGCCGAGTAACACTTGCACTATTGATGTTAGACAGCCTGCGGAGATTACAACTTGTGTTCAGTTTTTGGGACGAATTGCACTTAACTTCCGATTTTATCTGCGGCATCTGTAGGTATAAATTCTGCCCCTTTTAGAATTAAACTGAAAAGGGGGCATGTTTAAATAGGATGCCATTTCAAAATCTGAAGGAAGAACTTGCAGATGGGGCCACCTTTATTAAGTTGTTTGCTTCTTTTGCTAGCACAAATCTATACATATAATAAAAATGTAACGGATCGCTGTCTGTACACGGAAGATATATGAAAATAAAATATTATAGGAGACCTTTATCAACGCAGTAGTACCCAAAATATTGATTTTTGGAATTTTGTCGGTTTGTCTGTTTATCTGTGCGTTTGTGCACTCTAATCTCAGAAACGGCTGAACCAATTTCAATGCAGTTTTCAGGAATATATTGCGACAGGTCCCACTTAACATATAGGCTTCTTTTTATCCCGGAAAAATATTTTTATCCCGGATATTTTGTTTTTTCTGTAGTCCACGCGGACGGAGTCGCGGGCGTCCACTAGTATTTAATAACTACGAAAACAATGTATTTCACAGGCATACGAGTACAATATCAAAAGCAATTGCAAAGGTATTATGTTACACCTTACTGTCCTTATGTACTTAGCGGTGTTTAGACAGAGACACGTTACAGTCGTATTGCTATAATAAACGTACTTCAGTGATTACGTGCTGTTTCATTTGTGACCACCCACGTTAAGGATAGATATCGAGGATTAGGAGATACCTCACCCTCACACAGTCAACGTACCGTAGCAAAAGCAAAGCCATAGCAATGCGACAGCAAGTTTGGAACTTGTAACTGATCTTAAATATCTGTTCCTGCTGTCTATTTTTTTTAATAAAGAGAGTTTTTCAAGAGGAAGGTTTTTATGTATAACTAGGAAACCGCCCGGCTTCACACGGTTTCAATACCCCCTCGGGCGGCCGCGAATAGCACATAAACACAAATAAGTACCTAATGCTCCTCACTCACCTAAAAGCCCCTCGGGATCGGTAGCAAGTCCGCCATACACGCGTCTAGCATCACTGTTCTGGTACATATGTTCTCCCAGTAGCAAGCGGTCGATGTACCCGGCAGCACCACCGCTGCAATTCGGAGCCATCCAGTCATCGTGCTTGCCTCCTGGACCGAGGTAGCCTCTGAAATGGATTTATATTTAGGTAGGGTTAGGTACAGTATTTGAGTTGTAGCAGGAATAGAATCTCTATTAAGGGATCCCCCACCACCGGGCCCTACACCCTCCGCTGACCCTCGGATCCGCCGACTCATGATCACGAACATAAGACACTACAGTCGCAACGAGAAGCCAGATCCAAGCACCAACCAAGCAAGGAATAGAATATTTCGAAACTGACGCAATCTTGGCAGTTTGATTTTTATAATCCCGCGAATTCTCGTCATCGCCATAATGGCCGTGATAAAAAATACACATGTAGGTTATTATCGGGTAATGTATGTAATTGGCCGCGGCATGGTGCCGGCAGAGTAGAATTCGTACCACCCCATGTCTGCCCGTGGGTATAGTACGAGGCGATTAAGGGTTTCCGGGAGGTGGGTGGAAAAACTACGGTCCAGCGTAGTGACTATGGGCAAATACCCCCTATGGCACGTCTTGTGACGTGCCCTGGGGGAGGCCTACGTCCAAAAGTGGACTGCAATAGGCTGATGATGAATATGATAAGGTATGAAATTATAAAGAAACGTATAAAAGGCTACTTACGCCGGGCAGTCAGGATGGTGAACGACAAAGGTGATGACGGAGTGCACACAGACCAGCGCTGCAGCCAGCACCCAGCACCATGCACATGAGAGCACGTCCTTCAGGGCCTGCCCGCAAGCCCCCTGAGAACGAATTATAATAAGTGTAGGATAAGAATACATACAGTGTAGCAAAAGACGAATGGCTTCCTACACATATTGGGTGACCAATAATAGGCAGCATTCAGATGTGAAAAAATCCTCTATTTGCTGCCATTGCTACTTTAATAGGTGTGGAATACCCCATCTAAAAATTCACGGTTTAGGAGCGTAAGTGTGACGATGTATACGAGTAGTATAACTCATCTCAAGCGGCCAAGTAAACTAGTCTGCGTAAACTTTAGAAAACCCGTTGCCTTCCCGTGGTAATTTCGGAAAATCCTTAATCTTAGTGCTTACTCCCTTACACTCCATAAGGAAACTAACTACATGCCAAAATTAAGCTCACCCATTACGCGAAGCTGTCTGTCACTCAATCAATCAGTCAGTAATAGAAAATTCAAGAAATCAGCAGATTATTTAATAACAACAAAGATTCACCTCACTTACTCTAGGCGGCGTGTAATACTTGGGCGCCGTTAGTGCGTAGAAACCAGCGCCCACCAGATAAGCCACCCCCAGACGCTGCAGCACGCCGAAGATCCGCAGCTGTTGGAGCTTGTTGGAGCCGTATACCGTGTTCAGAGACATTCCCAGCAGGAACATCATTACTGATCGCTGGAATCATGACACTATCTTGATTTTTTCGTCTCAAGCTTACTTATCAGCGGACAGAAGTCTATGGTATTAAGTGGCTATCCAAAAACGTAAACACTTTACGTGCTTGGCTTGCTGGAAGAGATCTCTGGTAGAGATAAGCTTGCCATTGTACATGCATCTCTTCTTTTATGTTGTATGCCATATTTCTTTTTGTGTATGTGCAATAAAGAATAAGAACACCCAACCTAACCTACTCAATCTAATTATACAATTTTCGCTGTCGCATTGCTTCTACTTTGCTTTTGCTAGGCATATAATCAGCATGCCCCTATTGGCAGATACGCTACATAGACGGACGACACCACCATCGCGGGTAGAGATCGTTTCACCGTATATTTCCTTTCGATGATGGCGCTAGTTACTATGTGAATGACCACATTTTCTGTGTACAAAAAATGTTAGTTTCCAAATCAGACATAGGAGTCATTCTATAAAACGGTTTTAAAATCTAAACATTCTAGTCAGTGCATGTGGGAAACACGGGACTGGAGTGGTTGCCTTAGGGAAGACGCCCGAAGCGAGTATGGGCTTACTGATGATGACATCAAAGTTAAACGTAAGTATTAGAAACGAAGTATAAAGAATAAATATAGGTGTAAGCTATGATATGAGATTAGGTGTCTTTAGATCGATTTTAAGCTGACCTCAAGGTAAGGCGCCTTACCTAGTTCTTGCTCATTAAATAACTGTCCTTAAGAGGAATCAATTATATATACCTATTATAATATCTGTATAGTATACATACATACATATACACACGGCTGTGTGTCCAAAATGAGGTAAGGATGCAGGATCATAAAGAAAACTCCACAGCAATGTTTAGCGCAGTGACAGATGACTTATCGTCTGAGAGAAAAATATAAAATTCCTCTTCATATAAAAAATAAATAATCTTGTTTAAAAAAGTCTATTCTGCAGAAATAAATAAACCCGCAATACCTTAGAAGCTAATAACTATTTTAAAAGCTACAACCAAGTCAATGTGTATTAAAAAAGAATTAACAAATCTAGTGAAACTGAATGTCGTAATGACTAAACATTATTTCGAGAAGAGCCAATAACGAACTGGACCAAGAGTTAATAATCAGAAGCGTAATTGCGCCCGAGAGAGAGCTCGGAAATGTACGCGGAGTCACGCGAGCAAAATAGTCTAGCTAAATAAATAGTAGATCTACTAGCAAAGCATGATATTCTCGCGACTTCAACTAAAATTATAATTAAGTCCAAGCAAAGAAAATATACAAAAGAATCCTTCATCGTGCCATCGCTATCCGTAAATATGGTTTGCTGGAAGATAAATCACAATTTCGTAGATAGACACGAGAAATACATACAAAGGCGAGCTTAATGCCTTTAGTGGCATTCTCTAATCCAAACAAATATAGTTAACTTTTTTTTTCGTAAAAAATCTTTGTTATAACTTATAACATTTCGTATGATTAGAGGTTATTAACGGTTTTTAATATAGATGCTATTCTATCGATACAATCTATAATTATGTGGATTACGGAATATGTTGCGTAAGGTGAACTGAGAAAGTAAGCTATGTGTCCTGAATACCTGAACACGGTTATGTAACTTTAAAATTGGCAATATAGATTCTACCAGTCTGTACCCAGACAGGTGGAATCTAAATTATGCTTTGAGCGATTCGCATACATAATATAAGGTGCCTTTCAAATATTTAG
Organism: Carposina sasakii; assembly: GCA_014607495.2. Lineage (NCBI taxonomy): Eukaryota > Metazoa > Arthropoda > Insecta > Lepidoptera > Carposinidae > Carposina > Carposina sasakii. The sequence continues at coordinate 11,166,345 of CP053154.1, forward strand.
TTTCCTTTTAAAACGAGATATCACAAGAAGTAACTAATCAATAATTTTTTTAAAACGAAAAACCGACTTCCCAAAACTCGAGCTTACTAAAGTAAAATTTTACTAAAGGGAAAATATATATTGCCTTAAGCCGTGTACGACGTTTAGAAGGCATAATATTATCAGATTTATATGCCAGCAAATGATTAAATAGGCCACATGACAAAAGAGAGAAATGACTAGGCTTCGAAACTTTACGTCTGACAATATATAAGCAACATATAATTACACTCCTTCTTCCCGCCCTGTTCCCAATCATTTGGGGTCGGTGCAATATGTAGGTACTCTTCTTTCAGTCATCCCTATTATCCGTCATCTCGTTATTCTCATGTCTACCTCTTCCTCTATAACCATCTTACTTCGGACACGGCTTAACGCAACATATAATTACAAGACTTAACACAATTATCTTCATCTTCATAAACCTATTGCAGTCCACTACTGGACGTAGGCTTCCCCTGCCATAGGGGGATTTTGTTACTAAAAAGTTCCACTATCTGTTTTTCGGCGGCTCCATCATCAGACCCTCGTTTCCTTTATATTATGTGTAGCTGCACAAATTTCTCTATAAAAATCTAAAAACGGACTACTCGTGCCTATTATATTTGAGGATATCCCTAGATTCCTTAGAGATTCCATCATCAGATGTTATGTTTTATATGTAGGTGACTAAAACGCTCAGTAAAAGTGTAAAAACAGAGGATTGCCCTCGATTTCTCCAAGCTCCCATCATCAGATCCTGGTGTGGTGAATATGGGACCAACCTGGAAGTATACCATGAACAACAATAAAAAAAATTGAAATCGGTTCATAAATGACGGAGTTCTGAGGTAACACACATAAAAAAGACGAATTGATAACCTCTCTTTTTGAAGTCGGTTAAAAATAGAAATTATGATCTGATGGAAAACAAAAATCCAAATAAAAAATTTTAGATCTTTAATTTAAAACGGTACCTAAGCAACTTTTTCCTACTAAAGCACTTTATATTTCGACGGTCAATATTCGGGTTATTCGTCATCTGGTACGATAAAAACTCGCCCGATCGGGCGACTTGGCACCTTTCGAATTTAAATAATATTTTTGTCGTCAACTCGCACACTAGTACAAAGTACAGCCAGGTAAATAAATGTGAAATTAAATTTTAGATACGACTTCGAATAAAACGACATTGTATTAAATCGATGATTTCGATATTTAGACTTATAACAGAATAGGATAGATACTAAACAAGGTGCTGGAAATATCATATTGCAAAATCCATACACTGGTATAATGGAAAGGCTGACGCAAGTAACGTTGAAGTAACCAACAGGTTGTAAAGGTTAGTCCGGTGGATTCCTCGCTGTCCTGCAGAACCAGTCAAGAAGCGTGAAGTAGTAGCCAATCATAGCTAACATAAATATAGTTTAAAAATCTCCATGGAAGTTGGGAAATTTGTGGCTCACAAGATATTAAGGTCCAATTTTGAGTTAATAGATTGACGTGTCGTATAACAAGAACTCTCACGAAAAAAAAAATCTGCCTATGAAAAAACTAACACAAAGGGACATCATATGCACGATAAAAAAATTGTCGAAAAATATAGAGCATTAACAGATGTTATAGAGAAGCTCTTCTTCGTTAGTGCTCCATGCTATGGGTACACTGTCTAAGACATTTAAATCTTGGCAGCGCAATCATAACATTCTGGGAGAGATTATGGCGAGACTGCTTTATTTGCCTCATCTTTTGTATTTTACCTCTAACGATATTCACATTCTGATCAATTTACAAAACACTATTCTTTTATTGTTAAATTGTGAGTACATCCACTGTGACAACAAACCGTGTGCAAATTAGATTAGGTAAGGTAGATTTACAATTTTTATTTCCGGTGACAGATACCGTACACAAACGTCAACAATTTCTCTTGTGATGGACAGAATCACAATTACCTACTACCTAGCTGTAGCCCGTGGCTATGCTCGCGTGGATGTCGCTTATTGCGAGGAAGGAGAATAAAAATAATTTACGACCTTTTCCTATACCATAGATTACCTCCTAAAGATACCGTTTCCAAAGATTTTAGTATGAACTCTAGTTCACTGAATTTGGCGGAATGCAAAGAAGTGCGGGACGTAACACTGCACTGTGATTGGCTATTTCAAGGTCGCATTGAAAATGGCGAGGGAAATAGTGATGCGACAAAGTAGAACGAAACTATCTAAGTATCGATATTTATGCACTTTAAGCGATTTTTATTTTATCGATATCATTTTATTTTACATACATACATATTCACACTTCTGTTCAATTCAGATTAATTTAGAAGGTCTCTGCGATTAAATTCATGTTTGCTTGAGTTGACAGAATTTTATTCCAATAACATTATGTAAGAAAACAACTACAAACTTCAATAAATTTCAGTACGAAATTTGATATTATACCAATTCGCCCCGTTTTACAGTACACAATGTTTGCTATTATTTTTACCCAGCTGCGGCAAGACCAAAAAGGTATAATAATTTTAGCAGACTATGTATGTATTTAAATTTATAGGTGTGTTCTACAGCGGCTAAACTAATAAATTATTTTTTGTAAATGAGGTGTTAATCGATTTTTTACTATGATCCGGGTGACAGACTACATTTTCTAGTAAAAATATATATACGTATATACAAATGTATATTACGGAATTTACAGCCAAAAAAGTAGGATGTTAAATGAAAGCAAATCCTGAGTTTAAAAATATAATAATAACACAATCAATATTAATGCGTAAAGCGAAAACGTTGTGCACTAGAAATACTTTTTATTAAATAATATATCGAAATACTCTAATATGGCCAAACGACCATGAGGTGACCACTTGAATCCATTTCATAAAATAGCTCGTATGCATGGTTTGGGAATTAACATTTTATGTATGCAGTTACACAGTTAATGTATTCCCAATGTAGACTTTGGTGGTGAAATTAAAATAGATTTCACTGACGAATGCACTGGACCTGGAAAAGAACAATTTTTATTATGACAACTATTTATTTATTATTTATTAAGATTAGGCACACCAACATCACATGTATTAAAAAGTAGAATAATGATTATACATTGTAGCACAATACTGATACATGCAACTATACACATAAAAGAAGTTTATAAAATTTATTTAAAAAAAAATAGGTAATAAATATTTTCTCATACTATTTTGAGACTAGTGTAGACTATTACGTCACATGTCACGTCGTTTTAGTATGGAGAGCCGGTTACTCCATAACTGCTTTGTCATCGAAACTACTAAATTACTATAAAATAAAATATTTTATTCTATTGTTATCGATACAAAGTCGATTACGTTATACATTCACTTCACTAGCTCACGACGTACTATTACTGTTGACAGTGACAGTGACGTTGACATATGTAAGACAGTGACAACAATAGTGATTAATGTGTTGAGGAAAAGAGACGACATATTGTAGTGCGATTATTGACCAGTATAAACTGATCTCCGCGTCCATTGAAAAAAACATAAATAAGAAAATTTAATTTACTTACCGGTGAAATGTTATGCCATCTTTTTTGTAACTTGATGTCTTAGCGTTCTTTCCACACCATTTCACGGAACAAGAACCCATGATGACACGGTTATTTAATGAAAAGTAATAAGTTTTTAAATAAAAACAATGCAATTTACACGCACGTGCGCACGGGTCATTAACTTGGTAACTGACTGGGGCTAGCTTTCCGAGCGCGGAATTATATACAACCCAGATACAGTATGAGTGGCGCGCGTATTTTATCCAGTATGAGGTATCTTTAGGAGGTAATCTATGTCCTATACCTACCAAATAATACATACTATAAAATTTCATAAAAATTGAATTCTGAAATCACGCGGATAAAGTCGTAGGCGGCCGCTTATTATGTAGTACTTTGGTAGTACTCATAAAAATAATAGATGCCTGAGATACCTACAATTGCACAGATTCCCATCTGGCGATATTAATTTTCCAATACCACGCGCCATTCCGGCTGTCTCACTTTCAATGTTCACGCACGATTTCGTTCATTACCTATCTACAACATTGGCGACATTATCTACATACCTAATGTATCAGAGCCATAATTGCTTATACATACACACTCATAGCCTTTATGTAATATAACTAGCTGTTGCTCGCCGCCGCTCCACTCGCGTGCATATCTCTTATTGCGTGGAAGGGTTATAAAAATAGATACATAGTAGCTGATTCTCAACCTACTGAATATGCATATTAAATTTCATAAAAATCGGTCAAGCCGTTTCAGAGGAGTAACTAACACCGCGACACGAGAATTTTATGTATTAGATAGCCTTTACAGACTTGAGAGTAATGTTATTTGTAAGAGCCTTGTTTTATAATGGTGAAGATAATGCGAGGACAGAGATCAGCCAGTGGCTAGGTTTACTTATTATTTATTACATAAGACCACAATATCAAACATATAATTGATCTAAAATGATCCCTTAGTGTTAGGAAAAACTTCATCTTCTAAGTCTTATTGAAAATAATAATAGAAGCAATACAGTAACTTACTCGAAATATATGCAAAAGTATCTTCCATCTAGGTATGCCTTTAGCGAAGGCGCTCTTCACGGACAACGGTATGCAGACGCCCATGATCCAGATGAAGGCTGGAAAGACCAGGTCGCCCACCGCCAGCCCGTTCCACGTGGCGTGCTCCAGCCACCAGTAGCCTCCTGCGCCGTCGTTGACGAAGATCATGAACACTATTGCCATGCTGTGGGGAAAAATAAATATGAGGTTGATTTCCATGATATGTGCTTTAGGCTAGGTTAACTAAACACTAAGGAGTTTGCAACGAATCCAATGGAAAATGTCAGATCATGTAAGACAGGTATCATATTTTGTAATGTACCTATTACCTACCTATAATATGCTACTTCTTCTTTTGTACTAGTATTGCACGTTGTCACAGGTCGCCAATTGGGTAATTGTGAAAAATTATTTTGTAGTAGCGAGTAGTTTCACAATTTTATGTTAAATCGGAAACACGTTGCAAACGTTATCGGATTTGATTGGACTAGTATACAGAATTGACAATATATATATAATAACGTTGGAAGCAATTTGTATAACTTACCCTAGGTAATCCTATAATATCAAGCCTAAAATTCCGAATGAAACAATTTGACTTCTAACTAAAACAAGCTGCAACGCCATGAGGTTGGTATGGCTGAAATCGATTTGCTCAAAACATATCGACGAATTTATAATCACCTCTCTTTTTTGGAAGGCAGTTAAAATTCAAACTTTTTTGCCTTTCAAAACTAAAACTGGCTAGCCATATTTTAGCACAATGTATACAGAATGTACCTACCTATGCATATAACCACAATCATCATAGAAATAGAGATGAATAGGTACCCAACTTACCCTCTAAAAGTATCTAACGCCCGTAACCGCTGCTGAATAGCGAGTTCCTTGTCACCGTATCGCAGTTTGCCGGTGCGACGTACGCGGGACAGGATCAGCCTCACCACCCCGTACAACACCCACACGCCTAGGAGTGCACCCAGGAGTAGCAGCAGAGCTATTGGAAAAATGTATATAAGTATGCTATTTTATACATTACATAATATAGTCACGCCCATTATCCCCCAAATAGGTTGGGCAGAAGTGTGCAAATTATATACCCACTTTTCACCAGTTAGCCTATTAAGTTCCACGTGATACCGTGAGCCTACCGCCGCTTTTCGGACACAAAAACAACAATCTAGCGACCGGTAACGTTATCCAATACGAAATGTTTCCGTGCCATTTTCTAAATACTCACTAATGAATAATTTCCATTGCGTGAGAAGTGACACCATGTGGTTCAATCGGCCCTTGGTACTCTGCCTACCCCGTAAGGGATAAAGGCGTGATTATATGTATGTATGTTTGTAATAATTTCCCACTGGGTTCGTTAGGCTTTGGTTTTCTAGGATAACGTTTACATCATGCGACCCTACGTAATATTATATATTATTCGTAAGATTCTATGCTGCTCTGTGAGTGAAAAAATAACGTGTACCTAATACTACAGCTGCTTCTCTTCCCGGGCATACTGTACAAGCCAGTAGAGGGACAAGAGGGTCTTGGACTGGTTACTATTAACCGAACTTGTTTTGTAGGCGATGGAGTGCTCTGCCTACCCCGTGAGGGATAAAGGCGTGATTATATGTATATGTATATATATATTCGTAAGATTAACTACTGATAACTGGCCTAGTGGGGCTTGGTCACTCGATCATTATCAAGTAATTATCATGACTGTATAACAAAGTCTTCAACATCTACTGTTTTATTGACAAAAAATATCCGTCAATGATCTTTAAACATTTCGGTGTGAGACACGTACCCAGTGACCTCAAGGACCTGTCGGTGAAAGTAACCAGAACATTGTTAATACCTCGTCGCAATTTTTTTTTTACGGAGTGTCAAGTGAATTACTTACAAGTCAGTATAGTTACAACAAGTCACTTTAGAATGATTTTTGTTATTTGAAAATCTTGTAGTTCGAGCGAACGAATTAAGTGGCGTCCGGTAGTGAAATATTACACATAGGCTCACATAGCGTGTTGATAAAATGAGAAAGCCAGTACGGCAGGATCGCGAAGGACATCCTATAGCCATTTTAGCATAGATGAGCCATATGTAAAATGGTCAGCTACAAATTGCTAGCTCATCGCCTCAGAGTAGGCCCCTAAGTTGCTCCATCAACTTAGACGACATGTATGGGAGGAGATACAGTTGATGTATTCCAGTGAAGGCCCGCATCAACACAGGTATAATAAACACACTATAAAATCAACAAGCTAAATGTTAACATAGCTCGAATACCGACATTAGCATAATAAAATGGAGGATGTCATATTTCTTGCAAAGCTCGTCCATACAAATAAGATCTGACAAGCATACGCGGTGGGCGGCGATGGCCCAGATCCATTGTTAGTTGTAAGGTAGGTATCTACTCTGATAACTGTCTTCCGTCACTGCTTGGATTTGGACGAAAATATAATCAAGAGACGGAACAAGTTGATATATTTGGGGTTCGCTTGATGGCGTTCTTTATGCTGCCTAATTTTGGCATGCCCTAATATGGCAAAAAAAATCACTGAAATCTATCTGTCCATGAAGTTTGAACTATTTTCGATTTTGCGGATAGTATGACCATATTTCTAAAAGTCAGGAAAAGTCAGGAATGTTAAGTTCAGGAAAAGGAAAACGTTTTATTTACTTAGATACAGTAGCTAAGTTTAAAAGTATAAGTAATGTAAATGTAAGTTTGACATTGAGTATCTACTAAAATTGAAAGTACAAAATAACGTCATTTATTTAAAGAAAAAAACCCGACTCCATAAAAATATTGACCCACGACTAAGACGAGTCTAATGATTCATCTCAAGCTACATAAACAAACACACACTCGAAAAACATAACCCTCATTCTTGTGCAGTCGGGTATAAACAAAGTTTGTCCATTTACTTATGATCAAACCTCTTGGCCCACAAATGCAAATTGTGATTGACACTTGCTTTTGTCAAATAATCGCGAAACAAATTGCTCGATCATTGCTAGAAATATGATTTGCTAGAAACTTGTGGATTCACCGTTTTCAATAGGGTTAAATAAATCTGTGATTTTATTTTATTTAAATCTGTGATATATTACTACTAGCCAAGTTTCAAGATATTTTGCGTGAAAGAGTAGGTAAATTGTTCAATTATCTTCGCAGTATACCGATACGGCGAATTTTCTTAGCGTAATACAAGCTGCCAATTGACGATTTACTCTATGATTCTGCGTAATGATTGTAATAAATGAGGCTTTCACTGCAGCTGTCATTTGCTGTCGGTATATCAGTTACGCCAGAAGTGTCCAATTTCCAACGCCTGTGTGCGTGACCGCTCACAGTTACTATTATTTACTGTCATACTGTTATAAATAACCATTATTTTTGTTAATGGATTGAGATAACTGCACTTTTTTAACTATACCCAACTGGGCTGATTCGGTATTTGCTATGTATGAACCCTATTCTGAATAAAAAGGCTTTCACACGAAGGATAAAATATATAAAAGACAAGCGATAATAATTATTGTGATCATTCTTTAGAAAATTTACGGTTAATTAAGTTCCACGACTCCGCTACGAGAAGTAGTGCGTATTTAATAAACTTAAATAAAATCGAACCCCAGAAAAGGAAACAAAAACAGATTAGGTATTTAATCCAAACTGAATAACCAAACCTCACAAACGAAGGTAATATTAATTTGCTTCTCCCAAAAAATTAAATTAAATCACTATTCAATGGCATTTGCAAAAATTTTACAGCTTTATCCAAAGATTTCAATCTCTATATTGTAAATAACATTTTCTTTACGAAAAAATATTCAAAAAATTTAAGCCAAGCAACCAAATCCGTGTATAAATAACAAGTGTCATCTCTTTGTAAAAATCGTTTCATTTATCGTAGCTCCTTGACACAGAAACCTGTTAAGAGTCAATATCTTAAAGGTTATTATTATCACCGAGTGTTTTTATACTTCAATATTAACACAGCCATTTTCACCAAACCACAGAAATCATTAAAGTGTATTGAGGTCGATCCAATTCGTTTATTATCCTATCTGTTAAACTATAAAGAAGCTATTATCCTTAAATAAATACGAGTATGTGGATGTTGTAAGATAATATATTGTCTGGTTTAATAATTTAATTTTGCGAGTTACGAGTAATGAACCACGCTCACTAATCGAGACAGGGCGGAAAATTTTAAAATTCAAATATTGTATCACCGGAAAAAAAATTACAATAACATTTTCCCGACTAAGTGCGTACAACGCAAAACTCGTGTAAACTCAGATACCTCTAGATCTCCTCAGTTACCTCTGGATTGTGTTCCCGAAATGGAATCGAACTTCAGGATCAAAAAGGAGATACCACAGTCACCTTTAACACAAAGGGAACTTTCTTTTAAGTAATTTTCCATTTCTACCTAGCTTTATCATGTTGCCTAGGCCTCAACCCGGCAGTAGCACGCTAGGGTGGCCAATAACTTTTGTATCTTCCAGCGCTGCAAACTTATTTGTTGCTGTCCACGTAAGTGACAGAATTTCACCAGGCACAAATTTTCATATTTTTTGCTGACAATGTTTCTATCATTTTCTCTGTGTAAATGTTTTTCGTGTACTGTGTACAGAATCTGTTATCTTGTCTTTCAAGTTTTGATCAATGGCCAAGTTCTAAAATTCAATTCAATTTTTATTAATGGCACCCATTATTGCGTCGGGCACAATAAAAAGTTCTAAAATACTACTTACGCATATAAATATTGACGGGTTCTCTCTCGGTGATGACGCTGCAGCCGCTATCAGTGATGTTTAGACGATATACTCCGAACTGGCCCAGGTTCGGCCGCAGCTGGCATACGAGACCTCTGTGGTACAAAGGGGGATATTTTATTATTACAATTTTCTTATGCAGGATATAGGAATAGGAGTTATAGGGATCTTAATCGGATAGCCGTCTAACCTATTGTATCTATTACCACAGTATACATAATATAGTCACACCCATTATCCCCCAAAGAGGATGGCTAGAAGGATGTCTATTAAGTTCCACGTAGTAAGGGGTAAGCTACCGCTTACTACGTTTTGTGCTTACTACCATCCCAGAAATTAGAAAGGCTTAGATACACACCCACTTTGATAGGAACACTTAAAGTTAGGACAGTTGAGATTTTCGGATAGTAAAAATAGGAATTAGATATATAAAAAGAAAATTAAGAACCACTAGGCACACATCCCTGCACGTATTTGGCAGGGGTAAGCAGCGAAACACAAAAAAAAAAAAAAAAAGCCTACCGCTGCATATACATAATCATAATTTTAGCCATAAGAAGTCAACTGCTGCATCGGCATAGGCCTCCTTCGAAGGATACATAAATGTAGTATACATAATGCCATCACGAATTCGGAGTATTTCTATTGTCAAATTATCAATGGAGTAACTAAGAATAAAGAAAAAAAATACCATGAAAACGAGTAGTAGGTAGAGTAGCCTATGACAGGCTTCGGATAATGTGGTAACTATCTGCTACAATGACGACATCCCAGGGTAGCTAGCAGTAGATGAAGATACACAAAAACAGAATAAATCAATATAAACTCATCACATTACTGTTGCCTTCTACAAGTATAACCTTGGTTTTACCTGGCTATTTTCCTATAAGAAAAATGTTATCGAAGATGGATAAAAGGACACATACGAGTATAGGTCAACCAGTCTACTCCAGGAAAATTCCAAGGAAAACATCAAACAGCATTACCTAAGAATGAGTATTACGAGGCCACGTTTTTGCGCTCACTAGTTGGCGCCACTGTGTTGAGGGTTTTTTAAATATAGCCTGTTTTCTTAGGAAATACACACGAAATAATTATTAATACCTTCAAAAATATAATAACCGTATTGGTAAGAAAACATGTTTGCCGCTTTATCGGTTTTATCACCCATCACTAATTCGGAAATCATTCTCTAAAGACAATGGCTGTATGGACATAGTTTCCCTTGCCTTTCCTTCCGAATAGACTTAATTTTTAAAAACCTGTCACTACACTATCGCCTCTGGTGGATTTTTCATTCGCGGCGAATTGAACTGAATTATTACATCTTCTTTTAAATCAGAAATTGATATGAACATGAATAACATAGCAATTACTGGGGAATTTCACACATTGTCCGGTAGCTATTGATAAATTATGGATGAATTGTTATGTATCGCAAGTCCGGCGCACCCACACAAGTGTCCGGACAATGACTCCTGATGACTTATTGCTCGACTTTCCATCCTGTAGTATGATAGGATGGAATTAATAATTATCAACGTATCTTACAAAAGCAAAGCAAGGAGATAAAAACGAACTTTTTCCACTGCGTAACGCTACTCAAAAACAAAATCTATGAGATTTGACAGTTTGACGATAGCGTTACGGACATTCGATACCTAGATTCGTGTTTGTCCCACAGTAGCAATGCCACGGCGAAAATTGTACAATTTGCAACAATGATGCAACGAGCCAAATTACCCCTGTTTGTACAAGTAGGTACTACAGCAATCATTTATTTAAAAAAAACCAACTGCGTGAAAATTTTGACCCAGTGTCACTTAGACTAAGAGATAGCTGCACTTTTGGAAACTATCGGCAAAATAACTAACAATAACTTAGGTGGCTGACAAATGGTCAGCCACCTAAGTTATTGTTCATTTTTGGAATCTATAACCCGTCTTTGCGCGGCGATATCAAGTCACCTGGTGGAACACATGCGGTCAGACTAGGACCATTCTGATCTGAGAGAACCTACCAAACACTGAATCAGCCAATTTGGCGATGGTTTCCAAAAGTGCAGCTATCTCATAGAATAACTCTCAAGACATGACACCTCTCAAGCTCAAATGCGACAGGCTTTTTTTCTAGAGCAGTCTTTCCCAAAGTGGGCGATAACGCCCCCAAGAGAGGGGCAGTTAAGGTCCCAGAAAAATATAGTGCAACTGATATGCTATTGACATTTTTAAGGTGGAATAAAAATGGGGGGCGCTACTGATTTTCAAAGTGGGCGTTAGACGAAATAAGTTTACAAACCTCTGCTCTAGAGCGTGCCCATGAAATATACTTACTTACACACATACATTCAAAAACATACCTAACCCTCCTTTGGCGCAGTAGGTTAATAAAAAGTGACTAAAACCCTTACTTTTAATTTCATTCCACTTTTATTTACCCAACACAATCAGCGTAACTAAGATCCGAAAGTAACTTTCCACTTAATTTTCTCAATAACTTGAGCAGTTTCCATTAAAATAAACCCACAAACTTTCTTGGTCACATTATATACTGTATTATAAATTGCGTAAACCACCTAGAATTTTCTCGCAAGTGTATGAAATGATGGGTTTTTCAACATCTTTCATCAACGTACCTCATTATCAACCGTGGGAGAGGCGCGTCGCCTATTTATGATATTGTTAATAAGTATTACGAGTAATTGGCATGTTATATAGCTACGCATATTATGTGGGTACCTGTTACTGTTACGACATAAAAAGTAGAGTACATACACATACACACAGGATGTTTTTTCGTTGCCACCCTTAACGAAGTTTATGCCAAAAAAAATGCTGGGAAATGATGTAAATTTTTTGGAAAAAAAAAATTTATTACTTGGTCGGCCGAAATTTATAGTGTCCAGTGTTTATGCTAGTTTTTTCTTAGACAAATATTAATTATGTCTCGTGAAAAAATCTTGCTACGCGCGTCTATGTGCATTTATGCAGAAAAATGCAGTCTATTTACTCAACTTTGGACCCTAATATCTTGGGAACTAGACACTTCCCAGGTATGCTTCCATGGAGAAAAATGATCGTGATGATGAGGAGATTCCGTAGTTTTCGGGAACGTTGACGACCAAAAATCGCCCTGTATAAAGACGGCTGTGTTCCCGAAATCGTAAAGGAAATCCCACAGCCACATTCAGCACAGCGGGGACAGATGTAAATAATCAGTGACAATTGTGACAATTAAGTTGCTAGCATATATCCTGAGAGAATACCCGAGTTCCTTACCTAGTCGATTCTAGTCTAGGTAGTTGGGCTAAATCCTATAGGTAGGATTTTTTTAATTCAAGAGACATTGGCCACAAGGTCTGTTAGGCGAAGAAAATATAGAATTTTTCAAACTTGTCGATATTTTTTCTTCGTTAAATATGCCTTTTATGACGTGCCTATTTTGCGTAAGAAAGGAAGTAAGTAGGTAAATGCATATATTTAAAATTAATTTAACAGCATCAGAGACACGAAAACGAACGTCACGAAATAAAAAAAAAAACCTCATATCGAGCACCTCATCATCTTACTGCCCTTATCCCATTATTATGGGATCAGCGCAATATGGTTTCTTTCGAAACTCACATTACCAAAGATTTGGTATTAATTTCACTAGCACCTACCTACAATAAATAGACAAAAAGACGTAGCATTGGCAGTATAACATTCTTGCCGTTAACTATCAGAAACTTACGTGGTATTCCTGGCAGTGATGTACTGTTCGCTGACACCCTCGTACACCCTCCAACTGGCAGCTCTGGCTGTGGACGTGACCCACCAGGACTCTGTCCCTGCTGGAAGCGACTTCTGCAGCTCGAAGGGGCACTGAGAACAACAGAATGAAATAAATCATTTACTTAAAGAAAAAAACGCGACGATTAATTCATGATTAATCTAATAATACCTATCTCTCAAGCTTAAATGCCACAAGACATTTAGGCTTCTAGGGTGTGCCAAAGAAACACACATTCATACAAACTTACTTACATACACTCGAAAAACATAACCTTTCTGGCGCAGTCGTATAATAAGTAATACTTATTGTGCTGGGTGTTTATTGTGGTTATTAAAAAGCCTGGCAATACATAGCCCAAGGTAAACCTACTGTTACCTGTGTTTCTCCCAGTATCAGAATGGAGCAAGTTGTTCAAATTCTATACACGCACACTTTATAGAAGATCATATAGCGGGAGAGCAGATGCTCCTCCACATTACTAGGCGTCCACTAGTTAAACATAAGTAATATCCGGAACATCTCACCGGAAAATGTAGAGCACTTACAGTAACTTTATGTATTGCATATTGCATGATCTATCAGATGGCGTGAAATAGTCCATGTCAGTGATGTTTTGCAATTCTATGCCTCAAGTGTTCGCGGGCGATGTGAGTGAGTAATTGAAATTTCTCTCAGGTGTAAACAATGTTACATTCTTCGATCTTTATAGCGATTATGGAAAAAGTGGAGAGTTGATTGAAATATATGAGTCTCAATTGTAATTACATAAGATTATAGTCAGTATTTAACAAAGGATTTCATCATAAGTAGTTTTAGAAGAATGAAGTTAAAAAATATGGATTTAAACCTTGAGCAATATTATTCTTTATAGGCTGAGGACTAGTCATTATATATGTCAGTCAGTTTAACTACTTATAATAATATGGCATAAGTAGTAATTTAAACATATTTTAACTAATAGAAAGTAACAAAATGATAAAAATCTGGCCATCTTTAACTAGCCGGTATGCCCCCTCGTATTGCAATAAAAAAACAAGGTACCTTTTCTCTCATAACTCTGATAATATATTTATCTAGATTTCAACGTAAATAAATTTCCATATGAGTCATTGTTTTTAATCTAAGCCCATGCATAGTTCAGTGTATAAACATCTGGATCGTTTATTGTGCTATAACATAATGAACTTGATCATAAATTTCACGAATAACATTCAATATTACCACTATATTTACATTACTGCAAAATCAAACTTCCTTGCAGCGAAATGGATTTCATAAACAAAACATGAAAGGGGAATGGGTGAAAATACGTAGAACTAGTGGAACAATTAGGAAAACCCGATGACAGGACCGGGAAAACCTTACATTACCTTTGCTAAACATTTTACTTCGAGCTTTTGTCACTGGTGTTTACTACGAAGTTGATAATAACGAATCTTAATCAAAGTAAATAAAATAATTAAGTACCTATCGAAATCTATAGGTAATGTAGCCAGTATCTTTATATTTTTGTCTTGATATAAATAATACCATCTATCTTAAGCAGAATACCATCTATCTTAAGATGAAAGTCAAACTAGTCTATCAGCGCGAATGGTAGCCCAAGGTTTGATTTTTCTCTGCTTTCGATAAACATCCTCATATGATAGTAAAGCTCAAAAAGAATCGTGCATTTTTGCTTTTATATAGAAGATATATAGATTCTAGTAAATACGTTAACAATTCCGAAATAGGGCATATTGTTGATTCTACAAGGTAGCAAGCACGGTAGTGGTACTAGATAAAGAAACTAGATAAATAAATACATCCTGAAAACCGTGCAGTGTTGACAAACTGCAACAATTTACTTGTCAAAAGTATTTAATTACATGGGAAACGTTGTAGGAAAACTGTTGAACACGGCAATGAATACAAAACCACGCCGGTGACTGAAAACAAAAGTTTCAAGACCGCAACTTTTTCTTGAGAGACAATTATACCAAGGGGAGACGCGGGAAATCCTTAGATCTTAGATTTTGTATATTAGGTAAAATATTTACTATTTCTCAACAGACAAAAACAGAGAAATTACGAATAACAAAAACTGTTATACCTACTTCATGGTCACGAGTATTTGTAGGCAGCTTATTTGGAACGTGAATGGGCGATAAACAAACTTTTTTGGATACACCTGTGACCTTTCTGCACCTGACATTAATCTGGACTCCTACACTATAATAAAATTATAACCGTGTTATTACAAAAGAATTGAAACATTGTTTAAGCTAAATATTGCCAAATATGTCATTTTTAAATAGAGTTTAACTTTAGTGCGGTTTTGCAATAACACCGTGTGTATCTCTACATTTGCTTTACAATAAACGGTCAAAATACAACCGAATTGAAAAAACTTTCACAATGTGGCTCAATGGGTTGGTTCTGGACACTCTTTAATTTTGATATCTAGACTATCTAGAGCTTATTTTATAGTAACTACTACATAAAGAGCCGGGTATACTTAAATCTGCCAAAACACAAACGGTTTTATTACAAAACTGCGTCAAAAGTTAAACAATGTTTACAAATGACATTTGACAGCAAAATGGCAATGTTTAGCTTAAATAATGTGTATAACACTAAAAACACCGAAAAATATAGATCTAAATTTTTTGCCTTGTTTAGTTGTGTTTATAGTATAAGTAGAGACAAAAATAAATAAGTAAGTAGGTACCTAATGATAAAAGAAGAGGACGAAAACGGCACAATATAGGTATCTTAAATGACAAGTTTGGAGAAACAGGATTTTCAAGTTTTTTTTTTCAATTTGAGCATTTTTATCCTAACTCCACCTTATTGCATGTCAAGAAAATAAATAAACAAAGAAGTATCAGTATGTACTTACTCTAAAACAATCATCTGACACACTGTACACTCCAACATCTCTATCAGAGAGTCCGGTCATGTAAGCCTGATCCATGCCGAGAGCGGTCATGTTCAGACCTCCATGGTCCTCCACTCCAGGGTCTTCCATCCAGGACAGCAGCATCTCCCTATACTTCTGCCAGTCAACTGTTTCGTTCACCTCAACATCCATCACTGGAGTTATCACATCTGATTCATTCATCGTTACGGTATTCGAATAACTTTTTATTTCGTTTCAAGTTAAAACAACAGGCATTTCACTCACTGCACATCACTTATAGTCCGTATTTTATTTTATCGTCATAAACAAAAACGTTGATTTAGCGCGTGAAATGGCGTGCGCGCCTCTTGTGGGCCTGAATGAGACTGCGAACGAAGCCAGGCGCGGGCGAATGCGGAATAACTAATTTAATGTTGATTTGTAAACCTGTGTATTTACTGTCACAAATGAAATGTCGATAAAGTAAAGGGTAATGTATCGCACTTACAGTATTATATTACCAAAACTACAGAAACGCCTTTACGAGGAGAACTGTTGTAGTATTAGTAATATTTAGTACGCAACGTAGAAAACAAACAATAATGTAAGTACCTTACTAGCACGAAATTATTATATTCACTAAATACGTAATCCTTGATTTAATTTTATCCGCAAATCAGCACATAATGCTGTCTTGCTATGTTTGTACATAAAAAGAAAGAGACTTCGCTTCCGATAGACGTCATTTAAAATTAATCCGAAGGTTAGGGAGTTTGTGCAAGTGAACCTGAATCGCCTAAGAAATAACTTCTCATAACATTTATCTTATTTATAAACTATCATTTTCTCTCCAGAGAATGGTGCGAATGCTTTGATTATATTTCCCTACATAATTATCGACTTATCATGCCCAAATATTCTATTCTATTTTTGTTTATGGCCTTTATGATCGTGTCAAGTACAATAATTACAAGTCAAATATAACAAGCCAATGTCACGTAGAGAAGAAAAACACGTTGGGGATTGGGCAATGTAAAAAAAAAAGGAATATTTATCATGCCCAAATAATCCGTGGGTCGATTACACAATAACTGCTACCTACATAACAAAATGTTTAAAAAGTCGTCTACTAATTTAGCTACCAAAAATTTCTATGCTAGTCGTTTTCTTTGGCCTTGAATGAGTTAGTCAGAGATACTGTGAAGAGCCGTGCGTGATGCGTGTACACAACGAAAAGTAGGGCGATACTCAAGATCTCGATCACTATTACTATATTACGAGCAAGTACACGCTCAATGCACTAATCGTGGTTGTTATAAATGACCGTAGACTTTAAAGCGACAAGGTTTACTATGATTCAGGTTATGGGATATTAATTGGTGTATGTTTTGTTTTCTTGGCTATAACCTTAGCTAGCATATGTGAAACTTATGATATGAAATCGAAAATAATACCTAAGTATATGAGCAAATACAGAAATAATATGGAAGTGCAATGTAACTGTTACAAAATTATTTATAAAATGTTCACTAGTCCAAATAAAAAATAGGTCCATACAGATTCCTCGAAAGGGAATTGGGTTTCCCATGTAGGTATATTATGGTAAGACTAACATTTTATACAAATAAATAATATAGTTGCCCATATATAGTGTAAGTTATGAACTCGTCGTGAACTAACTATCAATTAGATATCACTTGTGAAGTGTGCTAATCGAGTTCGAGTAACAGTTCTTTCTGACTTCATGAACTACGGTGACCCCTTATCGAATTACAAAACAACTAGGTAAGTAATATTCTTAAAGCCACTGAATAACTGACTAATTATCATCAATTCATTCATCATGTTCGTGTCCACAGGTAAAAATGGCTCTCACACTTCCAGAACTGAAAATTTACAAAATCAAAGATCCTCCCTTGCGGAATCCAGTAAGGCGTCGGATTTTTTTCCTTGTCGCTAACTAAAAGAAGACTACCATTGAAAGAAACAAGGAATGGTATGGTTCAGCATAAGAGTTTTTATAGAAAGAAACCAATGGTATCGCTGACACAACTGCTGCAGTAGCCGATCAACTCTGTTATTACGTGAAAATAGATAGATAGACCAGCCCCCTTATTACCTAACTAGCAAAAGCAAAGCGATAGCGAATATTGTATAAAAATCGCTGATTGCTTGTCAAATTCGTATTACGTAAAATGAATTTCAAAGGAACTTTGACATTTCAAGGCGAATATTGTACAATTTTCACTATCGCTTTGCTTCAGCTTTGCTATCGCTTTTACGTAATCAGGGGGCCGGTTTATTTGCT
The DNA here is from genome assembly GCA_014607495.2 of Carposina sasakii. Taxonomy (NCBI): domain Eukaryota; kingdom Metazoa; phylum Arthropoda; class Insecta; order Lepidoptera; family Carposinidae; genus Carposina; species Carposina sasakii. The sequence goes on from CP053154.1 coordinate 11,184,724, forward strand.
AGTTGATACTATAGTGTGGGTCAGCAGTGCCGCGTATAGTGCATGGCTTACCACTGAACTTTACCTCTTGCTTGTACGTCAATGATATCTTGGATGCATAAACCTTGGTGTACCTTCAACATCTACATACAGTCAGTTGCGTTACTATGTTACTCTAGAGCGCTCGTACACTGATGATGCTTTAAGGATAATTGATCCTTTTTTATTAAATTAAAATTTCTTATGATGGAGATTAGAGATTTTATGATTGTGTGTGTCTGTGTACTTTCTGGTAGTGTGTTGTCCGGAGAAAGCGGCTCAGGACGTCCTGCGGGTTATATGGCAGATTGTAAGTGTTAACGTTACTAGACCTGCTAAGTAGGTAGGTACCAAAAGTTCAATCTTATTTTCACCGACTTCAAAATAGAGAGGTTATAAATTTGTCGGTATGATTTTTTTATATTTGTTAACTAACTCCGTAATTTATGAAACTATAGATTTTTTTTAAGATGGATATGGTGTGATTCCATGTTGGTCACATATTCAGCAGTATCAGGATCTGATGATGAGATTCTGGAGAATACCTCAAATATTGTAGGCACGTTTAGTATGTTTTTGACATTTACTGAGCACCTTGAGATTCAATCATCAGATGCATACAAAACATAGATCTTATGATTGAATCTTTGAAGAATTGAGGGATATTAAAATTTTATTAGCATTTGAGGTTTCGACAGAGAATTTTGGTCAGTTACAATATAACGGATTGATATTGGTTTCGCGAAATTTACTAATTGTACTAGTATTTGTACCATTGAATAAAAATAAGGCTCAGATGGGATAGTGAAAGTCTTTAGGGTCTACAGTACCTAAACTCGAAATTGGTCTTATAAGTCGGTTTACTTTTTTCCAATATCATTTTGTATTTTCATTTCCAAGTAAATAAGGTAAAGTTGACCAAGATTCAATAAATATTATAGCAGTCCTTGACAAGTTATATTTAACCTCGGTCGAAAATAAAGCAAAACTGTAACAGGGCAAATTTAAATTACCCACGGAAAGTGTCTCATCAACTCTTTCTATATATGTAAAAGTAATATTAATATTTGTAACAGTTGTCTTTAATAGATTTTAGCTTATAAAATTGATATAGGTTACATCGTTAATTGATTCCTATACATGTTTTTATTTATCCGTAGGTTTAATATCGTTTGGTATCTACAATGTACTTAATCATATTTTTAGACTTTGATTTCAAATCCGATCTATTTTTCGTTTTGTTTCGTAAGTATTTTTCGTTTCGTAAGTACCTATACTGATCTGCAGATTAACCTATAACATGAATATTGAAATCAAGGGCAAGTGTTTGTAATCTGAGATATATCATTTACGATATACTTAGTTAACTATCCAAGTTGCAACATGTAAATAAATCGATATTCATTTCCATTTATTTCCATGATGGGCTAGAACATTTTTTAGTTAACACATAGTAACTACGTGTACACATTTCGTAGTCATCAGATTTGTAGTCTCGTAATCATATTAAAACATCGACCATACTCACAATGCGTATGTAGATAAAACGCATACTACGAAAATACCCGCAAGTGCCTACCATTAAAACTAAGCAAAAACTCTCAAAGAATTTTCTTTTCGCAAAGCAAATTTTAAAGGTTTTATTTATCACGAATTTTACACCAATATAATAGAGACATGTATTGCAGGTAAACAAGATAAATAATATGGGCATGAACTAACTTCATATTTGCTCTTCTTAGAAGTGACATAATAATTATTTGTTTGTTATAAAGTTGAAATCTATCTAGTAGTGTAAGATTAAATTTGCCTTTTGAAAATTGTTTCTGTAATAATTGTAGAATATTTTCGATGTTTAATGACGCCCATTAAATCTTGAACAACCATACATTAGTTTAGATGAGCAATGTTGACTTAGTTTACCTTCAATCCCCAGGTCCCGGCATGAACAACACCACAACGTTTTCCCAGAGGACCAAGCGCTCGTTGTCGGTGGTGGTGGTGTGGCCAGGTTACGGACTCCTGAGCAATGAAAGACGATGCGAGCTCAGCAAAGGCGGCGCCGCTTGCGCTGACAGATATCTAGATTTGAAGAGGCATAAAACTCAGGTTTGTTTGTTATAACCATTATGGATTCCAGAAATTCTACCCTTTCAAACATGCATATATCATAACATACGGGTGTGTTTCCGAATAAATGGGGTAGCCCAAACTGCAGGATTCGCAAATAGCGGGGTCAAAGGTGACAAGTTGTTAGCTCATCGCCTATTAAAATCGCCTTTTATACCTTCTTCTTCAACCTATTGCAGTCCACTGCTGGACATAGGCCTCCCCCAGGGCACGCCACAAGGCTACTGCCACAGGGGGGGTATAGCCCATAGTCACCACGCTGGGCAGGCGGGTTGGTGACCGCAGTATGATTTTCCTTTTATATCTGCTATGACCAAAATATGTAGGTAACCATGTTTTTGCAGGACTATCCATTTCTCAATGGATTTGTTAACGGTTACTGGACTGTCGTATTTGTGACTGAAAAGCGTCAGTAGGTAGGCTCACCCACTTACCAATTTGCACCATTCTGTCCATCTCTTTGGGGATAGTAATGCGCGTAGTAATTATTACGTAGCGGTAAATTAAGAAAGATTTCGTATAGATACTTATGTTCATCAATACTGTATGAATGTGGATGTATTGTATGTATGAACAAGGTTGCTATAATTACACTTGGTAGGTAACCTACACCTACATTTTGGTAATTGTAATATGGTAATAGACACGCAATTATTAATTGCATAAATCTTTAAATCTTACATAACACTCATACTCGTATGTATGAAAAATACCTAATGGTTTGAAAGAATATGCGTTGGTTAGCTTTTGAAAAGTTTATCATTATTTAAAGTTAAGATTAATAAAAAGTATTTCAAGACAGATTTGAGGACACGCCATAGCCAAAATAAAAATGGATACTTACTCGTAGTATTCAAAAAAGTCTATCAGAACTATGAGACTATCTGCTTATTGAAAATTCAGCCCTAAGGTCGGGAGTTCGTGGTAACCCTGCAGTTTAATAAAAACTATATTTTCTAGATTATGCTGTTATTAACATTTAATCAATTAGCTAAGCAAGGAGTTAATTCAAGTATTGATTACAAATGCGCACGCGGTTACGTAGATAGGTATGCCCTTCGTTACGCATTTACCTATTAGAATTCTTCACACGTGCGTGTGCTTATTCTACGATATCTACCTATACAGGGTGTAATAGAAGGGACGTTAAGCGGGATGTCATAGAGACGTATGACAATAGAGATAGAGTTAGAGAACATAATACTCGTATCCGTAACATTTTAGACTCGGAATCACATTTTTTTACTGATTAGATTAGATAATACTATTAGATAATATGGAGAATTCCTAAACAACTCAGAAATGGTCATAATTATACATACAATCACGCCGTAATCCCTTACGGGGTACGCAGAGCAACAAGGGCCGATAGAACCACATGCATGGTGCCACTTCTGACCAATTTTTAGGGTATAGTTGAGATGTACAAATTCGGTTAGTAGTGACAGGTGGTCAGCCCATCGCCTACAAAACACCAAGACCCTCTTGTGACTTGTACAGTACAGTATGTTTATACAGTATCTTCATGAAAAATAAATGATTTCGTTTATGATTCTGTGCATACGAGGGCTGTTTGATAAGTCGTTTTAAAAAGTATTTTTTTTAATTTTTTTTTTAACAATTTACATTTATTTCTCAACATAGTCTCCTTTGAGGGCCAAACACTTGTTCCAGCGAGTTTCAATTTTTTTATCCCCTCCAAAAAATACGTTTTGTCGAGGTCTTCAAAATAGGCGTTTACACCAGCGATGCAGTCCTCATTTGTCATTTTTGCCCTCCAAGCCATCTTTTCAGATTTAGGAATAGGTAATAATCGCACGGAGCTAGATCCGGCGAATACGGAGCATGCGGAACCAGTTCGAAGCCCAACTCGTGGATTTTGGCCATTGCAATAGTTGACGTGTACACTGGGGCATTGTCTTGATGAAAGAGACTTTCTTGGGGGACAATTTTGGTCGTTTTTCCAACAATTCGGCATTAAAACGGTCCAATAACTCTGCGTAATAACGGCCAGTGATAGAGTAATCAATCATAATGATTCCTTCGCCATCCCAGAAGACTGTCGCCATGACCTTTCCAGCCGACAAAACAGTCTTGGCCTTCTTTGGGGCACGTTCACCAGTCGCCATCCATTGTTTTGATTGCTGTTTTGATTCAGGTGTATAATGATGGACCCAAGTTTCGTCCACAGTGACAAATCGACTCAAAACATTCGAGGATTACGCTTCATCATATCCAAACACAGTTTTGAAATTCGCTTTCTTTCGTGTTTTTGTTCGATTGTCAACACACGTGGCACCCATCGTGCAGACAGCTTTGTCATACCCAATCTTCATGCAGGATTTTATGTACTCGCTCAGTACAGACGCACCTTCACTCGGCGGTCGTCGAGTACAATATTATGGACTTCTTCAACAACATCCTTAGTGACTTCGATTGGGCGACCAGAGCGTGGAGCATCAGATGTGCTTGACCGACCACGTTTAAAATCATTTATCCAGTTATAAACAGTCTGCAACGTTGGTGCGTTAGTGCCATGAACAGAATCAAGTTCAGTTTTTATTGTGGCAGCACTGCAACCCTTCATAAAAAATGTTTTATAACGGCACGAAATTCAGTTTTTTCCATAGTTGTTGAATATACGAGTGATCACAGTTAAACAATGGTTATACTGACAAAAACTTGTTTTTTTTTGCTGAATTTTGAAGTCTTCATTTAAATGATTTGCCTGCCGTGTTATACCAGAAAAAATTACAAATGTTTTTAAAAGGCAGCCCTCGTAGTACCTAGCCGGTAGTGCCAAAGCCTCTATAATATTATAATATGTACGAGTTATCCGTGACCCTTGCACATACTAACCAGCTCCAATAGATTTTCCGTCTATTTACCATAATAGCGGTACTTAAGAGTAACCATGAAATAAATATAAAGCGGAGATGTGATAATGTATCCATGCGAATTACAGCGCAATAGGGCACCCTTGCCATCGCAAGATTCGCAAGGCAAAACGGTGACACTATTTTCCACGACCATATCTAGAACATCTTCTATGTATGTGCTCCATGGGATTTATATTATGTTATTATTTTATAAATATAGAATTTATATAATCACATAGATTAGAGGATACGCAACCACATTCCTGGTATAAATGAAGATAGGAAGACACTTAAATAAATCCTAATGTCATAAAATTATATTTGTGATATAGTACCTATAAAAAACTTATATAGCCGCGTGGTGCCGGCAGAGAAGAGTTTGTACCACCCCTGCCTGCCCGTGGGTATCGTATGAGGGGATTAAGGGTTTCCGAGAGGTGAGCAGCAGCGCCTCTCGTACTGACAACATAGTCCGAAAATCACACTGCGGTCACCAACCCGCCTGCCCAGCGTGGTGACTATGGGCAAAAACCCCTTATAGCAGTAGCCTTGTGGCGTGCCCGGGGGGAGGCCTACGTCCAGCAGTGAACCGCAATAGGCTGAAGACGATGTAAGTACGAAGTATTAATAGTACACTGACTAAAACAGCCACATCAGTATAAAATAAGGTGTAACAGCCACTTACATTGATAGTTTCCCTTCCAGGTAATCATAAGCGGTTACATGGATGCTTCATTCTCCCCTCTCGTGCGAAGTCTGGTGGGACCATTCATAGCGCGCAAACACAACGTCATTATCGTGGAGGTCTTCCCCATACTCGTCCGACCGTACCCTGTGTAAGATATCTTGTAGATAATTATAAAATACTATAGGTATAGTTAATCTATTTAATAATCCAGCTGCAACAGAATATTGTCCAAGGGCTTTACAACACATAACTGTATCCAGTCTATAAAGATCCCTTAGTATTAATCAACTTGTATCAAATTGTAATTGTGTACACATTCACCATATCAATGTTTTCTGTTAGGATTCGAACTCACAACCTTCGGTTCACCAGGCTGTTGCTATCAACTGCATCGTTCGCCGATCGGTCTGCAAAAACGATTCTGAACCTAATCTTTTAAATTTTCTCTCATAATTACTTTGCATAAAAATCCAGCACTACCTGAGTAGAAACATTCTTTTCTTATGACTCAGGGCGGCGCGGGTGACCAAGCCTTTAGGAGACATTCTCGGCGAGTTCCTAGCCGAGCTGACGTATAGAGGCCTAGACCCTAATCGTTTAGAGATGTCGGGAGGCAGTCTGGGCGCTCACATAGCGTCCTTCGCCGCCGTCAAGTACCGACAGCTGACAGGTTACAAACCGGCTAGATTAACCGGTAAGTTAACTATAGAATACAAACATTCTATTAGCAGCCTTCGCGTCTGGCGTTGATTCAGGCGCTCTGTTGTACCAATTTACCGGAATGTCTTATTCATTATTGGACACACAAAAAATACAAATTACAAGATAAAAGAAGGGATGCATGTACCTACAATGGCTTGTGTCCTAAACTTTTTGTGTTTTCCATCTTTGTCCAGGAAATTAACTTAGACCAGGGGTGGCCGACTTTTACCATTCCAAGTCCATTTTTACCGATAGGTATACCTAAAGTGTAAAGAGCTGGTACGGTAGATCATTACAAATCGTAGACAAACTTCGGCAATAAGTTCACATCGTCTTATACACACGTCTGTTTGTGTTCCCTAAATCATAACGGGCCAGAACCACAGAACACTATATACTCTGCCAGAACTAAAAGGTCATCGCCTGAGATAACGCCCTTGAGTTCTTAGTCGACTCTTACGTCATGTGCGGATGGAGATGCAGCTGATGTATCTAGTGAAGCCCCTATCATAAACATAGTTACATTAAAAATCATTTTGTCGCACATAACGAACACATTCGCTGCCGGCAGATTTTCTAAGCATTCCGAGATCAGTTCAACACCCAGTGCCCGGACGCAAATAAGCGTCGGCGGCCCGCGAATAGACGCAAATAGAGCGATAAAACTTCGAGTTCGACTTTACGACGAAACGCGCCACATTACAAAAACTTCGCGCGAAGGAAAGGCAAGGGGGCACCTAAAGGATGCGACAATGATGATGTACGTCGGCGAACAGTCTGATGCTCCGGCCACATTGCGTGCACACGCACGATTCACATCACGACAAGATTCGTGTTGCGTTGTCGCGATAAAACATTCGAGTTCGTACTGATTATCGAGTATTAGGATCGAAGCACATGGAGCTACTGGCAAGTTACACAGTTTTTTCACAACAATACTTCGTCACTGTTGTCGTTGGCAACGATCGCGCGCACGCGTCGTGCCACGAGCTCTAGGAAGTTTCCATTTCCCCTTGCTAGCAGTGTGGAGGCACTAAATAGTAGGTTTAATAGGTATGTGAATTTTAGTATTTTTCAATACAAGTCGGTACCTAATCACAACGTATCGAGAATTAGGATATCGCTATACCCGAGTTTCCAATATTTCCCCTTGCTATCGCACGTGTTTATTTGGTATAGAAATAACAGGAGTGACACCTTGCAATGTGAGTAGATAAGTTTTAACTGTATTAGATTAATTCCGCTTAAACTTATTAACCGTTTCAATTTTATTATTTGGCAAAAATACATACTACAATATACTATAATATCATTAGAATATGAAGGTGAATTTCGCCACCTCGAACAAATTTATAATTTATAATAGATGGCAAATCGGACGAACTCGAAACCAAATATTCCTGGTTCGAATCCGGGTTCAGACCGACTTTTGTCCCTTTTTTTTTACAAAATTAAAATACTTTATTTAAACAAAATATGTGACACAAACTAAAAACAATTTAACTAAATATTAAAAATTTGACCTAATATAAAAAGCGCATTTCGCTATTATCACGATATTTTTTATTTCCACAACTATTTTTTTATACGTAGGTTATTTATTAGGTAATGGATCAGTCACCAAAAACCAATACTAAACATTCACTGAATAAATATTCTACGTATTTATCTAATACGTAATGGATCACTTAATAGTAATGGAACGGCCATACTGCATAAATATTAGGAACAGATTTTTTAAATAATAATCATAATAATAAGTTTTTTTCATAAAGACGCGTGAGACAATAAATAGAGCTTAATTATGTACGTTAACAAATGGTACTGGTATCTAAGCTAGGGTACCCTGTGTTATAGACACCAGATTTGCATATTATTTCAAAAAGCTGTCTTTCGGTTTCTTACTAATACACACTTATAACTAATACTAATTAATTAATATACTTAATAATATATTATATTTACCTAAAAAGAATCGAATTAGTTAAAATCATTTAACATGTAAACATAAACTATAAATAAAACAAAAATTATTTGATTTGATTTGAAAGTAAAAAACAGTAATAAGTAGGTACTTAAATATATAGGTATATAAAATCAACCGGTAACGCCAATTAAATCTTCTGTTTTTTCGTAGTCCATCTTTTGTAGCCACTGGCTTACTACTATTTTACATGCCTTTCTGCAGAATGGAAAGATAGCCAGGTCTTTATTTGCTAAATTATACAAATGTGCTCCTTGAAAACAGAAGAATCCAGAAGCAAAAACTGTTCTGAATCGACATACCAGATAATCAAGGCGTTTCTTATTGGAAGATTTATGTTTATTATAAGGTACCAGTAAGTGTTGCAATAAATTAGTTTCTTGTATAAAGAGCTGCCTAACAGTTAACACCCCGCAAGATGCATACAATACACCGGACGGGAATTGAATTGCACTTTTAGTACAGCACGTTGCGCTACTTCAAGTGACTTCAAATATGTCTTCGCAGCTCCACCCCAAAATGTGACACAGTAAATCAGTAAGGATTGGCATAGCGAAAAATACACTGTTTTCAAAAATTCCCAGTCACCAATATGTCGTAGATTTTTGAAAACATATTATGTCAGTTTTCTTACCCTACTGGTGAGAAGTGAGATATGTTCTTTAAAATTTAAATTACAATCAATCGTAATTCCTAGATATTTAACAAAGTCTACTGCATCAATTGTTGGGCAGCCGCAGCCGGAGCTTAGATTACAAAGGTTTTTTAAAATATTAGTATTAGGTGGAACAGGTACGATTTATACCTAATCCGACCCATCTCTACTCAAGCGCGCAAAGTGTGGCCAACTACACGAACTTTGTCGCGATAAAACCCTTTGATGTGCGGCAATTTACCGACATTGGCGCGAAGTTCATTTTGTGTCGCGATGATGAATCGCGACAGGACGAACTCTTTGGCGACATGTGGCCGGAGCATGAATGTGTTAGCTAATAATCATACCTAATCTTATTGGTATAGTATAATATATAAGGCTGTAGGTGAATAGGTACCTAATGTTTTTTCCAGGATTAGATCCGGCTGGTCCATGTTTCCGTAATTTGAACTCATCACAGAGATTCAACCCGGATGCGGCGGATAAAGTTGTCGCTCTTCACACTAACATTGACGGCTTTGGTATAGCTGACCCTGTCGCTCATGTAGACTTCTATGCTAATGGAGGTGAGATTGTGGACACACATTCAACTAGTTTAAGTACCTTCACGTTATATTAACGGGATCATCGGGACCATATTTCACAGTAAGCTTCCACACTTACGAAGTAGCAAGGTAGGCAGGAAGGTATTCTTAAAATCTCTATCTACTCTACTAATAATACTACCTACAACTATCGTATTTATTACGATGAAATCAAACTATAGATACCTTACCTAAATACTCGGAGCATCTCGTTCACTCGTTTTTAACAAGAAAAAGTACATATACGCTAGTTCTAAACTTAAAACTTGGTTTGGACAGAAATACGTAGGTACCATTCTTTATACTTTAAACAAAACGTTAAACCTCACCTCCTTTACTTCCAGGGGAATACCAACCATTCATGGCCGGCGACTTTCTCCTGCCATGTTTCCTGCTGTGCAGCCACGTACGGTCAGCTTTTATTTGGTTGATGGCTTTACAAAACCCGGATGAGTTTGTAGGAGTGCGCTGCAAGTCACTCGGCGACGTCCGAGTGGGAAACTGCTACAACGAACCGATTGTTAGCAATCTTTTAGGAACCAAGACCAACTTTAGTCACCCTGGGATATACTACTTACCCACTAGCGCCACCTTACCATACCATTTGGGTAGAAAAGCGTTAAAAGTCCAGTACGGCCTCAGCAGTCATCTAACAAATATATCGCCGGATAAAGACCTAATTTTATAGCCGAAAATAAACTCTTGTAAATAAATCTCAGCAATTTATTAAATTACAAGAGGCAATTAACAACAATTACTTATTATGTTTTGTTAGGCCAAAGATCTCTAACTATTAAGTATATCCATATAAAAAGGACTATCTAATAATTTATATACAAACGACTCAGTCAGAAACGCAACTTCTATTATTATACTCGAGTAGATTACATGTGAGCTACGCAAGTTACATTTCATATCACTTCATGCATTATGTTTTTGGGCATAATGAATAACAATAACACAATGTCATTAATAGCTAATTAATGTAACTATTTAGATAATAGATACCACAATAATGTCCCGAAGTAGTGGTCACCGAGTGAACTAAAAGAGAGAATAGAAACATTTCAATCTGTAATAATTATGAAATTGTGTTTGTAATTCAACATTGCCTGGTAATTGTTCATAATGCCCGGTTATTCACATAATCATGACCAACATACTTGTATAATTGACCCAATATAATAGTAACCAAATAATAGGAAAAAATTTATTGATTTAAAAGACTTTTTAAATAAAATAGGAAAAGTAATATCAATAGAAAAAGATTTAGACATATCATTAAATATCGGATATTTCATAAACATTATCTAAAAATAACTACATTACTAAAACATAACACAGACTTTAAATACTAAATTAATTGTAAATGTCTATTAAATACATTAAAAGTTTATAAACACATCTGATATATTAAAATGCAAAAATCATTCAGATCTGAATTAATACAAACATTATTTATATCGATGTCATTTATACATCACGAGTATACATTTTACAAACACTATATAACATATTAGGCATTTGTTTGATTCTGCTTTATTACTTGTGTATGCTATTGAGATACCTTTACATTTATAAATAAGTAAAATATTAGTCCTATTGGCTCGTAAATAACTGTCAAGTATTATTTTCCTAAGACTTGGCTCATTCCTAAGACCATAGGCCGCACTTGTACCAAGGCCCTCCGCCAATATAGAAGTTAGGTAAATATCATTAAATGTCTCGGAACTGAAATATCCAATATCAAAGTAAAAAAAATAGCATTTCAAGATTCGTCTTAATTTGCTCGAGTCTGCGACGTTCAAAGAGATTTAACCTAAGAATATCTTTGTAATAAATCGTTCCTTCGATTCAATGTTAAGTCAAGATTAGGGCGCCAAGCTCCATATAACATGACTGTCCATAGTCCTTTCTATGTACCTATGTCCAACATCTCTTTCGATTCATGTTAAATAGAACAAGACGGCAAAATGTTATTAGGATAAAAATTATCCTAGATTATGGCACTTGGTACAGGTGGGCCTAAATGTTATAAGTTGCACAAGTTGCGACTTACAAATGCGACATATGCTGCCTTTTAATATTATTGTATTTCGTTTGTGCTTATGTCGGTCCATCATACCTACATAATTGATGTGTGGATAACTGATTTAACTTATTACAAACACATTGTATCACTAGATTTTAAAAATGTATACATACTTTGAAGTGCCAATAATAAAATTACAAGGTCGATTTTTATTTTTTTACAAATACAACTACACGGATATAAAAAGCACCAAGGATAATTTGGTAAGCTTAAAAAGCAATATAAAAATAGTATTTTCACTCTGGAATGTGTTTATAAAAAGGTGTATATTCATCCAAGATTCGTACCAAAAAATATTGATATGTGAACAGCGATATTTCCTTCTCAAGGTAACTTTTGGCACGCATTTTACAGTTTTCCCACTGATAATAGTACCTTTCTAAACATAAGTAACTGCCATTCATATATCAGTACACTAACCAATAATCACGCATGGCTCTAACTGAATGAATATACAGGGTGTAACAAAAAGGGTATGTTGAGCGAAAAGCTATGTAAATAGCCCACTATACAGAACCTATCTACTAAAATTTAAGACTCAAAATCACATTTTTATTTTTCAAGATTGTATGAAAATTCCTGAGATATTTAAAAATTCTCCATACTATCCGGAAAAATAAACATGTGATTTCGGGTCTCAAATTTGGTGGATAGGTTCTCTACAGTGGGCTGTTCATATAGCTTTTCGCTTAACATACCCTTTTTGTTACACCCTGTATAAATAAACATGAATCTACATTTAAAACGTTGAAGCTACCTTTGTTAGAAGGAATATTAATCCTGTCTCCAGCAGTCACCTGCCTATTTAGGTAAAGCAGCGTAACCATAGAGGAATAACTGCGTAAATGACATGGACCTTTTTATTGAAATAACAGCACGTATAATGATAATGAGGTTAAGCCCCGTTTGTAGTAAATGCGTGAATCTTGATTTAAGGCTGGTTTTAGTGTCATGCGGACCGTCAGTACGGATCGCTCCGCGCGTACGTGATTCGCGCTGATCGTCCGCGTATGTCGTTTTAGTATAGTCCTGACCACCGCGGTGTACAGACAAATTGTGATATTCACGACTCGCCATGATTATACTGCACTGACGCGTGCGCTCCGCACGATACTAAAATGCTTACTACAGGCAGAGGCGCGCGAGCAGCGGTCCGCGCGGATTACTCCGCGGCACGGACGCGCCTTGCGGACAGCTGAGGAGCTATGTGCACGGACAGTCGTCCGTACGGACCCGTCCGCTTTACTCTAAAACGCTCCCTAAGCTTTAATACAGATCGGTCTGTGCGGAACGGTCCGTACTGACAGTCCGCGTGACACTAAAACCAGCCTAAGTATTTCGAGGATTTAGAGCACATGACAGCTCTTCTGTTTATGTCAAAGAAAACAAAACAGCACGCATGCTAATTTATCGATTTATCTTAGGTACCTAAATCTACATTTCATTTTATCAACTAATTGATCAACGCATATAAAATTAAATATACATTTACGAATTTGCTGCAAGTGTCACTTTGGACCATAATTTATATCATTGCTCGAAAAGTAAAGCGAAAACACTATTGTGGATTGTAATAAGTAACAGTGTAACTAGCTAGACATGGCTATTGGCTTATAATTATATAGCTAAATATAATTCAAATAGATACCAGTTACTTCCACTCTTTTCTTCCTCACGCCAGCATTTAATACGCAGCAATAAATATTTATTTGGGCGTACTGATTAATTAAACTAGATAATTGTTGACACTTTGTACAATTCAGCAAGGGACAAGTGGAAATTATAACAAAACGTATCTCATAATAAATACTAGTTAGTTGTCAACACAGCTGCTGATAAATGTCGAGCGCAAAAGATACAAAAAACAAAACTTAAAAAAAGAATAATAGCGTAAAAATTGTAAAATTCTTCTTCAAAAAGTTCATTTTGCTAATATTAAATTCATTTAGATTTCATTGATGGTAATAATAATTTCACATTGCAATTTTCAACGCTGATTCACATGTATGTATAATCTTTTTGGTTAAAATGACTAATTATTTAAACTGGCCACAATCTTAACATTACATTGGTGCCAAAACAACATGTGACATAATTATTGCTATCACAAAATTAACTAACGACCGTTTTCAGGAACCTAATCTCAGATCACATTCAAACAAACGCTCACGGAATGGCGTAACTTTGTTCACACAGAAGGCCATATTCTATAGATTTAATATTACCTACAGTATTTGACGTTAAGACTTTAAAAAGCTGTGAGTCTAAAGATGCGTACAATTTAGAGACTATCGTACTATAAGTTCTACTGTCCACTATGCGTAGCGTATTCGTTATTGTATAGCTTACAGCTTACAAACAAAAACATACAATCCACTTGATAACCTCTCTTTTTTGGAAGTAGATTAAAAAGTAACGTACAGCAAGCCAAAAGACAAATACACTTCGCCTCGTGGGCAGTAGGTGTAAAGACTAAAAAGCATCTGACGACACCTTTCAAGCTCAGACGTGACAAGCCGTTAAGGCTCTAGAGCGTGGTAAAAAAGACGTCAAAATTTCTACAGCTCACCATCTAATCTACAAAGCTCTAACTAAAGTAATCCTCTAACTTGTACGCACCTCCAGTCTTAGGCCCGAAAACGGTATCGATTCACAATCGATCACGTCAATCGCAAATCAGTGCTCCACATAGCAGAGCCGGTAAGTAACAGCTACCGCGGTATGTATTCTAGAGGATACCATGCGACGGTCTCTTCCCTTAACGGTATCGAGTTCAGAGGTATGACGACGCCGCCTAAAAACTGGTTTTCCTGCAACGAATCGTAGTTCCACACCGTGGCTTGTAAACTGCGGTTCTGTACCACGTCTAGAGGCAGGCGATACTCCAGCATTTCCATGAAGGACGGGTGAGAGTTGCGTTTTAGGACGCGCGTTTTGCGTTTGGTTTCTTTAGTCGGGTCTGGTACTAGATATACCTGGGGAAGAATTTACTGATTAGGTACTTAATGCTTTTTATGTATAGGTCATTTCGTGTTCCACCGCTGGGCAAAGGACTCCCGAATCTATCCCATGATTCTCTCTATAATGTAACTTAGGTAGTTAATAAATAAAAATTGTAGTAAAGATCAACTTTCCTACAGCCTAAGATTACATTAATATTTACCAATGTAGAAATAGAAATATAAACGTTGTCTACAAATGTTTCATACTAGTTTTCAATAGTAAAATCGAATAAAAAAAAAACAAACTAATATACAATCTATAATACGCATTCATAATATAAAAATGCAGGCAACTAATTATAAAAATTACCGAATCATGTGCCCTTCAACAGACATTATATCATTACGGTAACCTTAGCTGCAAACATTATATAATACCGATGCGTATTAATTGCACGAAATAATTACTCATGCACTATCGATCGGTTACAAACACGTTACTGCTATTGAAAAGCCGAGACTGTTGCTAATGTTACTCTTCAGAATTGAACAAAATCCTCGACACTGATTGGTTGGCTGTCCAGATCATAGACAAGCCAACCAACCAGTGTGGCAGACGTTTTTCTCAAAATTT
Organism: Carposina sasakii; assembly: GCA_014607495.2. NCBI lineage: Eukaryota > Metazoa > Arthropoda > Insecta > Lepidoptera > Carposinidae > Carposina > Carposina sasakii. Next base: position 11,200,032 of record CP053154.1, read on the forward strand.
TCCACTTTTATCAAAAACACATATGTATGTCGTTTTGCTTCTTCTCATATAAACAGAAAAGGACGTGTGTGATAGTCGTCATTCGAAATTAAATAAAAAGCCTATATCCTTTCTCAGGCTCTAGACTACTAGTGTACCAAACATTTTAATTGGTTCAGTCGTTTTGGCGTCAAAGCGAGATAGACATACAGAGTTACTATCGCATTTATAACACATACATATTAGTAAGGTTTTATATACCGTTACTTAGATCTGCGATCAAAGATCCTAGGGATCTTATTGTGGGACTTGGTTAATGCATAGTAAATTATACTATAAATAATTAAAGTTTAGACCGCGCGGATTATAACATACCTTGACATAAGGATTCGGAGGCAGCCCCTGCGGCGTCACAGCCAGCGACTGCGCGTGCAGGATCAACACCGACAGTACCCCGCCCGCGTACTGAACGGACAGCTTCAACGAGCCTGATCCGCTGCTTGCCGGCTCTGCTGTGTCTGTTGATATATCGAGGGGATTACAATACTGCTAGACATTTTAAATAGGTTTTGGAAGGAGACAATATGGCTTTTACCACAGAAAAAGGTTTTCAACTTTTGGCGGCTGCTATTGGATGTAAAGCTCAAAGTTTTTAAAGTTTGCTGCCTATTCAGTGCGAGAAGTTAATGGAACTGTTCAAAATTTTTCTTCATTGTGCCATATTCTACTTGGGGTCGGCGTAATATGTATTTTTCGTCCATTCACCCCTATTACCCGTCATCTCATTACTCACTTCCAATACACAATATACAAATTACCGTTATTGGCACTACACACATTATTATGTAAATTATTGTTAATCGTATGTTATTGCTGTGTTGTAACAACTAATAACAAATAAATAAATAATAAATAAATAAACACACATATCCTCTCTAACATCTAATACGTCTAAGGTCTTTATTCCACATTAATGTCCAGTGTTCTCTGTAAAATACATACAATCGCGCCATAGGTCCTGGGTTTGAATCCCGGTAGGTGTAAACATTGATGTGATGAATATCGATGTTTGTTTCCGAGTCATGGATGTTTATATACTTATCTATGTATTTATATACCGTTGCCTAGTACCCACGACACAAGACCTTAGGGATCTTAGTGTGGGATTAGGTCAATGTGTTGTGAAGTGTGTGAATGTGTGTAAATCTGTGTGTGTGTGAATATGTTACTTATATGTTACATTACCCCCCAAAGGGGTTGGACAGACGTGTGCAAATTACACACCCACTTTCACCAGTAAGCCTATTAAATCCCACGTGGTAAGGGGTGAGTATACTGCCACTTTTCAGGCACAAATACAATTCTGTAATATATGTTCATACCTGGATTCTTCATCCGTTGCGGCTCAACGTCCTGCTGATCTCTCAACAGCGGATGGAAGAAGGTATACACCAAGTCAGAGTGAGCGATCTCGTCGGCCAAGTTGAAGAGTGACGTCAGAAACGCTTGCACGTCCCCGAATCGACGCTCGGCCACCTGCTGGGTGTTCGATCGGCCGATGTGTAAACCTATTGGTAGACTGGAAGAAAGTGGCTTGTTAAATATCTACCGACTTATATACGACCATGTGATTTATAGACAGGCAATTAATACATGGTATAGTGGAGTGTTTCTGTAAATAAACGTATTTGAAGAAATTATACTAGGAGATAAAAGTCTGTCTTCTGGACCATACCTATATAATGGACCAATGAGTTATCGATGAAGGTTTCATTAAAAAAAAGTGATCAGCATATCGAATAGCCATGATAGAATAAACGTAACCTGCAAAAATCACACCCCATTTGTCTTTGCCGTATTCGAGTAAAGATACAAATCCTTCGAGTTCGGAAAATAGGCAGCGGACGTCCGTAGCTATGCAACAAAATAATAACGTGTTATAACCGCGTTTGGGCTTGTTAACATAGTATTGTAAACATTATTAGACCAACCTACATGCACTAACTGTCTAAGGCTCTTATCAAATTGAAGGCATACGCTTTTGTTCTTTTAGATGTAAGTACTTCAAATGATTCAAATGACTAAGACTAAAATGCATGTGTGGTGATTGGGAGTAGTAGTTCATACATATGTACATATGTAGTTTGTTTTTATTAGTGTAAGTACTTGTACATGTGTAATTTTATCATTTTATTGCACGACACTAAACTGATACAAAATGCTTTGCCCATCTATAAAAAATATTATTGCAGTTTATTATAACATACATAGTAAATTATCTTACTTATTTGCACGTTATAAAACCTCATACATTGTCAGTAGCTACATCATGTGCTATTATAGCTCCTAAGCTCAAAAGACAAAGCCATAAAATTAACAAATCCAACTAAAACATTGATTAGTTTATCAATCAAATCGTGAATTCTTTAGTTAACCAGTCAAATCATTTTCCGATAAGATAAGGTCCCGTTAAAACAATATGGCGCGCTATCTAATCTATTATCACATAAGCATCAATTTAACAGTAATGGACGAGTTGTCCGTGTTATTGTAAATTGTATATTTTTACAAAGGAAATCAATATTATTTGGATACCAAAATTGTAAGTACAACGTTCACAAATATTTCATACCGTGCTATCTGTATACCCTTCAATCCTACTTCTTTCATACCTCATACCTATCATAGAATATTATACACAGGGATCATAAAGAATGCCCACGATTTCATCAAAATTGGCGAGTTCCTCTTAGACTTTAATGAAAACAAACAGCAATTAATACTTCTATACAAATTTTATACGAATGACAAACTATAAGTTTATTTGCAGATTCAAGGCAATAAAACATCGATATTATAGTTGTAGCTCACGATGCCTCTATTCAATGGGTTTAAAGTCACGTTCACGCTATCTGGGAGACGGAACAAGGATATGGACGAATCGCCTCCCGTCGTATCTATTAAAGGGACATACAGGACCAACACCAACGAATTTATAGGTATGTATCATCATCTTCCTGTCCTTATCCCATTATTCATGGCGCAATATGGTTTCTTTCTAAACTCATATTGCCGAGGATTTGGGGTTTGTTTTACGTTTGGCTACCTGCCTGACGTCAACCCTCCTCGGGTAAAGCTAAGTGATAATTTTAATGTACTAAAATCCGTACATAAAATAAATTCAGTGATTTACAAGTAATAATGTGTAAGGTGTAAGTAATGTGTTGGGTTTTAGAGGTTTATAATAATTAGTGGTTTACTAATTTATTAATTTCTATAATCCTGAGGATGCCACGGTTGTTGGCGAAACATATGTAGATTATTTATCTAGTTTTTGATTTCGGATTGGTGCAATGTATCGTCTTGCATGCTAGGTGCTCGGGTCTGGTTTCTCATGGCGATTGTAGTTAGTGCAAGTGCCTGTTGTCGCAATTATGAGTTATCAGATCCGAGGGTCAGTGGAGGGTGTAGGGCCCGGTGGTGGGCGCACCCATAGTGAATGTTTGAACTTCCGAATTGTAACGCCTAATACAATTTCATTTATAAAACTTTTCTTTATAACATAGAATCAAATTAACATTACAAAGTGTACTTGGCTAGGCTGTGCGCGATTATAATCATAGGAAGTTTCGATTCATTAAAGGTTTAGTAAAGTGTAAACCAAAAACAAAGTATTCTGCAAGAGTTGGTAGTTAACTAAAATGTAACTCAAAGATTTGTGGTAATAGAAATCGATATGTTTATATTAGTAGACCATGATCCCCATTTGCTATGCAATCAACTAAATTGTTTAATTAAAAAGTGCTAAAACCAATGCATTGCTACAAAGTAAAAATATACATTAAAATAACAGCTTATATTTTTTTTTTTTCATACATTAATTTATGTTTTCAGTTTATAACAGAAGTCCAAATCCAATAAGACAAATATCACCGTCAATGGTAACACTACCAAAGCCAACGCAAGATCCTGTTTTAAGACCAAATAAGAGCACTAGTGACCTATTAGAAGTCCCGAATGAAAACATACCAGTAGTTCTAAGAAAAAGCAACCCCGATGTATCTATGGACCCTCGAGGCGGAATGTCAAAAGATAGGGACTCTGCGCTACTGCATAAAAACTCCAAACACAGCAAAAAAGATCCAAAAACTCAGGAGAAAGAGAAAAAGAAATTGGAAAAACAGAAACAGCTCGAACAGAAGAAAAGGGAGAAAATAGCCGCACAAGAGAAAGCTAAAGCAGAAAAACTTAGAAAGGAGAAAGAGAAAGCCGACGCTCAAAAGCAAGCGAAAGAAGAAGCTAAAAATAAGAAAGATAAAAAGAAAACTAAAGTACCCGAAATCGCAGTGCAAGAAGCGGAACGCGTTAACCCACTAGCACGAAATGCAATACCGAGACTACCAGATTCCGCTCCACCAACACAATACTCGACAAACACTCTGGAAAGTTCCATCAGTCGGTCTAGCGGACCGCCCCCATACTCGGACATAGCTAGACCAAGCGTAGTACACAACGTGGCAGACAACACTGGCAACACCAGTTTCAGTAAGCCAATAAACAATCCTGGAAGCTGGGACATGGTGACACAGCATAGACAGCAGGTGGCCAGGCCGGTGGGCAATGTTGGGGGAAGACCAAAACAGATGGTGATGGACTTACAGTATAACGTTGGAAATGTCAAATTGTCGGCTCCGCAAACCGACGCCGATAAGGATACTGAAGTGTGATTAAGCGGTGTCAGGGCGTGTGTTTAGTTTAGAACCATTCAAGTATTTTGACAAGCTCATGATAAAGGGACAAACCCACCCATTATTTCAGTGGAATGAACCGAAACAATAATCTCAACACCCTAGTCTATTTCGGAACAACATACATACATCAGCCTTTTGCACTCCACTTGTGGGCCACCCCAGAGCACACCACATGATCGATCTCCCGTTTTTGTCATCCAGTCACTACCAGTCGCCCTCTGTGTCATCGGTCTTTCTGGCCAGCGAGTATCCAACGCTACGCGTGCCGAGGCGCGGTTTCCATTTGAGAACCCACTTACTCCACTGTCCATCGGTTATACGACTGTTATTTCGGTACAAAGTAAAGAACAATAACGCAATCTCTATTGAGAGATTGCTTCTAGCGAACACACGCCCTCACGCTTATTAGCATAGTGACAAAATAATCAAAAGATACAATTTAATTGAATGCATAATGAAACCTAGGATAATAAATGTTAAAGCAAGAGTCAACCGTTTTGAAAATAAAATAACTACTTAGTTAGGTGATAAGGCTTAGATAATGATTCAACCGGGTAGCATAAGATAGTGTGTGTTGTTTTTTTTTTTTATATTTTATAACATTGTTCTTTTCTGAGAATGTTTAATTCAATAAACATTAAAATGATATAAAAATATATTTTGTCTCATATTACATGATGCGGGGCTTCACCAGAATACATCGGCTGCATCTCCTTACGTGCATGTCGTAAGAGTCGACTAAGGAACTCGGGCATTCTCTCAGGCGACAAGCTAGCAACTTGTCACTGATCATTACCATCTGTCCCTTCTATGGTAAACATGACTGTGGGATCCCCTTTCAAAGATCCTGCGGGGCTGGCAACCCCAATTCGGGTACACAGTCCTGTCTATATTACGTCACACATATTTTGATATCAGATACTGTTCTTTTAACTATTCATGTTTTTCACTGGTAGATATATTTTTACCACGGTCATTATCCGTAATTCTTCGTGACCCCTATACCTACTTAAACTATACCTATTATATTCAAGAACGAAAGAAACTTACCTATGAACTTTAGCCAGTGGGAAATGCAGGCATATCTTCTGGTACAGCTCAGTAAAGTGTTTGTATGAGCGGTACAGCACGCATGGCGTCGCCTGTCCTTGTCTAAAAATACGTAGCGCGTACACGTAGTGCTTTTCAGGGTCGTAGCGCTTCTCGTAGCCTAGGCATTCCACGCTCACTAGTCTGCCTTCTTGTGCCATTCTGAGGGGGGAAATTAGTTTGATGCAATATTCAGCCTAATCGATTAAAAAGTCATCTTAGCCTACAAGAAAAACAGGATTAATTGCGCAGAAAAAATAAAGAATTGAAATAAAAACCAAATCTCAAATCCGTTCAGCATTTTCGTCGTGAACAAAGACAAACAGACTTTTTTCGACTTACGTAATAATATTAGTGATTTTTGTGACTGAGTGAGTAGATAAGGCTCTGTTCGACACTACTCTCTACTAGGTCATGTAAAAACACACTTGAGAATTTTTATGATACTAAAAGTCACATAGTAAAACCCATAACCACGGTATTCGCAGCATCTAATCAATTATACTCACGAGTAAGTCCTGGGCATAAACGACAGTAACTCAGAACTGTTACTGCTCTGGTCACCGCTCGCACGGAGTTGTGCCAAGTTGTGCAGGAAGAAATTAATGGGCGTAAACCTGGTAAAACACATAATAAGTTATACTTAATCAATGGCTTTGAGAGACCAATGAGCCGTGTCTTAAAATCCCTTGTGCTAGCCTATAACAGACCTGGACCATTACATATTTTTATAATGTACAGATTTATATGTTGTTGGCATGCCATTTTTATAAATAAATAAAACTGTGACCTTGAAATAGTTTCAAAATTTACTCTGCTGTATTTATGTGCCAAACCACAAACAAGTGCACATATAATGAAAGTACGAATTTTTCGTTATATTTTGTTGGAAACCGTTCATTCCACGGCGATAAGCTGTAAACATAGAGGTGTGGCCTTAGGGGCGTGGCCGGTGAAAGTAAAGTATGACTGTAGTTTCTGATATATGTATCAACTGTAAACACACCAACTTTCACAGCTAACTGACGCATTTCGACATCTTGATGCCTAATTAGGAATCGGAATTTAATAATGACGTTCATTTTAAACCCCCGACGCAAAAACGGGGGTATTATAAGTTTAAAGTGTGTATGTGTGTGTCTGTCTGTAGCATAGTAGCTCCCAAGCGGATGGACCGATTTCGATTCTGTTTTTTCCCACAATAGCAGTCTGTAAAATATCTCCAGCAATAGTGGTTAACTGGAAGATAATGCTATGTAGCATTAAGTTCGTCTTTGTATAAAGTTTTTTAGAGTGCAATAAAGTATTTATCTATCTATCTAAACTCTAGAGTAACTTAAGCTACTTACTTGGATTTAAGCGAGGAATGTATAAGCCTGGCGAATGCAGCCGCCGCCTCCGCATTAGTAGCGGCCGGCAGTAAGGCGGCCCGCACGTAGCCCACCGCCGCGCTCGTCACGCCGCCCACGCCCGACATCGCCATCTGTTGGCGACACACGGAATTAACGCCGTCACTATAGACACCGCCATCTGTTTGTTGGGTCCGGGATTAAAATGACCACGCCCATCGCCACACCCATTTTCTTTTCTAAGGTTTATTAAGAAAAGAGGAACGATCAAAGGCTTCCCAGCATATATTTTTAAAAGCCGCATTTTCTTTACAGATTTGGTTAATTTGATACCAAAGAAAGTATGTTCAGAATACAAAATAACTTAATACTCCCTTTATTTGTATTTACATGTCATTTTAAAATAACCACAGATGATATTATGTCATTACACGATAACTAACACAAAGCTATAAAAACTTATAAAAGAACCATCTCATTAAGATAAAAACATACCTTTATCAGTCAGGTTCAAAGACAAACATACTTTCTTCCCTTCATAGTACACCTACATACCCTTCAAATACCTACATACAGTTAAGTTAGCTTAACTACATATCTTACCAAAGCGAACAAGTCTAACACATGATCGTGATGCGCTCGCACGACATTGAAGGCAGAACAACACAATTCGACGAAATGTTGGAACCTCTGCGTCGGTCGCTCGCCACCATTTATCACGTACACCATATCGTGAGTTAAGACGAAAGGTGCCCGATCTCTGGAAGGGAATTCAGCTGGTAAATATTTATATCTCACATTAGGGTTGATAATGTTGATATTACAGGATGAGAAATTAGGCAATAAAAACTTCATACTTCACATTCTGTATTTCTATTCGTTTTAATGCTTTATAGTCGCTTGTTAGGTAGCCCGGGATTAACTGTTTTATTTTCTATTTTTTTTGTTCGCCTCTGTTGATCCTGGCTTACAGGAATTACAGTGGCAGGAATGAGTAGTGGGTCAATCCCAGTGAGGTAATAAGAAAGAGGTGTGGTTTATGTATGACGTCATCATCTTCCCGCCCTTATTTATGTGATCGGTGCAATCTGGTTTCTTTCGAAACATAAGCGCCAAGGAATTGGCGTTTGTTTTACGGCCGACTGCCTACTTGATGCCAGCCCACCTCAGGTTTAATAACTAAATGACAATTTTAGAGAATAAAAATAAGTATGACGAAGTGCCGAAAATTGAAAAGGTATGTTGAGGTTGATGTAGTTTGGATATGTGGTATTGTAAATGTTAGTAAACTGACGAAGAAGGTGTACAATGGAAGATTGGAAGGAAGGGTTGGAACGGGAAGGACTTCGCCGGATTTTCACTGATGAAATATGCGTGGCTTCAATATACATAATACCCAAGAGTACTGACCGTTTAAAATTGCCGAACATCTGCGCGTCACCCAGAAACTTCCCGAAGTCGATATGGAACAGATGTCCCGACGTCTTGAGCATGATGTTGTCGTTGTGTCGGTCGCAGATCCCGAGCAGGTACGTCGCCACGCTGTAGCCCGCGCAAGACGCTGCAAACAACAGAGAATGGGCGTTTACCACTAGACGACACTACCACGACACGATAACGACACGACAATGATACGACCACGGCTTTTTTGGAAGCAAAAATGTATTAGATAGTATGACTCATTTTTCCATTAGACGACACGGCCACAAGACGGCCCTCTATACTAGATGACGAAATGTCGTGGTCGTGTCGTTGTCGTGTCGTCTAGTGGAAAAACGCCAAATTAGGACTTTAGCACACTTGGCGGAAATGCAGAAAATCCGTAGGGCTATTTCCTAATTTGCAAAAGCAATACCGAAGCAATGCGATAGCGAAAATTGAGTGCAGGAGTGCACGGAACGAGCGCTCGGCGTCCTCCCGCGCCCCGCACTTCACCTCGCCCAACCAAACTCTCAATTTTCGCTATCGCATTGCTATAAGTTACGTAATAATCCTGCCGCAACTGCAAGTTCTTGCATGTAGTTTCAACTAACGGCTGCCTGCAACTTCATCTGCGTGATCTACCTTTATTATTAGCCTATGTTCATTCCAATGAAAAAGCTACATAACTGCCTATGTCATCGAAATGTGTTTGGTATTTAAATGAAAGACTAACAAACCTTCAAGCATCCGTTCTCATGAACCATCGCTTCTACTATTAGGATTTACATAACCAACCTGTAAAGTTATCCCTCGCCCGTTGGTACTCCAACTCTGAAGGATTGTGCTTGGCGAGCCACTCGGCTATTGGTTTGTCTTTAAACGAGCCGGTCAAACCCCACTCGGTTTGAATCGCCCGCAGCGTTTCCGCTTCCGGTACTATTTCTATCATGCCTGGAAACAGAAGCATTTGTTACACAAAGCTATAAAAATTAGGGACAACGCCACTTTTGTAGCTATACAGGGTTATTTCTCTATGATACCTACTCATATTTTATGAATAAATTAATAATTTTGAAGAAATTAAATTGGGTGAAGAATTTTTTTCATTTCTTTATTAATAATATTATAATATATAATATAATAGTCAAGCTAAGATAAATTTATAAAAACACTTCTCCATTAATATAATCCGTTATGATATGATTGATCATTTCATCTTTAAACATTGTGCTGAGGGATTCAGGTTTGTTTGCCGAGATTTGGCTAGTGTATAGCTATCGGGATGAAAAATAACGTTGCCAATATGTAATTTAGAAAAGAGATGGTAAAATTCGTCATCCGAGTAATTGACCCGGTAGCTCAGTGGTTAGAGCGGCTGACACGGTTTGCAGTGGTCGTGGGTTCGATTCACACTCGGGTGAAGAATTTTTTCCATTTCTTTATTAACAATTTTTCGAATAAAAAAGATTAAAAGTGTAAAGAGATGGTCAAATTCGTCACCCGAGTTAATTGACCCGGTAGCTCATTTGGTTAGAGCGAAGCACGGAATGCGAGAGGTGTGTTCAAGTCTCACTCGGGTGATTCTTTTATTTTATTTCTAATATTATTTCGAATAAATGACTGATTCATAGATCCTACAACTAAGTTTACGTCATTTCGTGTCACCATCAGCACAGGTACTCTTATAATGCAGAAAACATTAAATAAAAGCCATAATGTCCTTTTATAATAACAACTTATTTGACACTTACCTCTTTGGTGGCTAGTAGGAACTGCCTGGAATGTCACTATACGCATATCTAGCCCCGCCTTCAGCCAGAGGATATCCATTATTTTTATCACTTGCAACACTAGCGCATCTTGCCGCAAATCGTCACCGACCTGTCGAAGTAATTTAGATAAAATATACAACATCTATTAGTATTTCAATTAACGGTCATAATTAATATTGCCGAAATTGGATGTGTTTGGTGTATCTATACTAAAAATCATAATTCGAGATATTAATTTGACAACTAAGTGATAGATGAAGGGTTACCAGAATTAGAAGAAATTAAATAGTGTCGTTATAGTCGATGTCGATAATTGTCGATATGATTATAATCAAACAAGACGTTGACTGTATAAATTGACAAAATTTCATATTATAGTTCATTTTAACTTCAATGAAGAATAAGTGTTCATGTTGAAATCCAAATACTACAACAACGAATTGCAAAAACGTTCCGTAAAAGTGATGCTAATAAATAATATTACGAACGCCAAAAATACAAACAACCATTTTTCTTTACTATGTAATATTACACCTCGCACTGTAAATTAATTGACAGTTTGATTGTTTTAATAAAAAAATATATACGTAAATTACCAATCTGTATTTTTAAAATATCGATACGAACAGCATTAGCCCGACCATAGCAACACTTGTGCAAAATGAACTGTCAAACTAGTCTCTCGAATTATGGTTTCGAGTATAATGCTAGATGAAGCAAATAAATGTTATTTAAACATAAAACAAATAAATTGACAGCATAGAAACTATATAATACCTTGAACATCGCCGGTATGATTGCGTTATCGACACCGATGAAGTTTATTTTCAAAGGAAGCGTATTTGATGGGAAATAGGAACAAGATCTGAAAAGAACAGAAGTTTTCTATATTAAAACATATAATTCCTGTTTTGTGTGATACCTACTTAACACCTTTTTATTAAGACTAACACGCAGATATACCAAGTTCTAAACGGTTCGTGTTGCAGCGCACGTGACTATATGTATGTATGTATACTCACTGTGCGCGCACGTCGCACACGCGGCGTTGCAGTAGCGACGGCAAGGCGCACGGTTCGTGTTGCAGCGCACGTGACTATATGTATGTATGTATACTCACTGTGCGCGCACGTCGCACACGCGGCGTTGCAGTAGCGACGGCAAGGCGCACGGCTCGTGTTGCAGCGCACGTGACTATATGTATGTATGTATACTCACTGTGCGCGCACGTCGCACACGCGGCGTTGCAGTAGCGACGGCAAGGCGCACGGTTCGTGTTGCAGCGCACGTGACTATATGTATGTATGTATACTCACTGTGCGCGCACGTCGCACACGCGGCGTTGCAGTAGCGACGGCAAGGCGCACGGCTCGTGTTGCAGCGCACGTGACTATATGTATGTATGTATACTCACTGTGCGCGCACGCGCACACGCGGCGTTGCAGTAGCGACGGCAAGGCGCACGGCTCGTGTTGCAGCGCACGTGACTATATGTATGTATGTATACTCACTGTGCGCGCACGTCGCACACGCGGCGTTGCAGTAGCGACGGCAAGGCGCACGGCTCGTGTTGCAGCGCACGTGACTATATGTATGTATGTATACTCACTGTGCGCGCACGTCGCACACGCGGCGTTGCAGTAGCGACGGCAAGGCGCACGGTTCGTGTTGCAGCGCACGTGCGACCCGCACTCCGCCCGCAGTAAGTACGCGTTGTCTTCCCGTCGGAGACGCCGATTTTACCTCCATTGCCACCTCGGATAACATCTGTGGAGGAATACAAACTATAAATAAACAATTAAATTATTCTGGTCACTCATCCCGTATTGTCCACTAGGAAACAGACACGGGAAAAAATTGGTTGGTTGGTTATTTTTAAGACAATATAGACATTTAGTGTCTTGTAATATGAGGTTGAGGAAAGTATGGTACTGCCGACCGCTTTTTTGTTCGAACTGGCGGGAGCACTACAGTAGTGCTAACAATACAACAATAAAACAAAAATTACAAAAACATTTGATAATATATTTGCATGCTTAGCGACTACTTATGATATTGATCCGCACGCAGGCCTTTTATGTACCTATTTAATTATAATGTTACTATTTAAGCTTCTGTACTAGTATCTTCGGTGTTATAACGTTTTTTTTATTTACTGCGAAGGAAAAGCAAAGCAATCTATCCATAAAAAAATCAATGCAAAGAAAATCTAAGTCTGACTCAAGTTTTATTACACGTCATAGATAATTAAAATTGAAAGCTTACCCCCAAAAACACCTTAATCCACCTACCTTGGCAAGTGCATGTTGCCTCCTCAGTTCCGCCTGTAGTTTCTCTCCGACGAGCGCTAGCAGAGCGCGCAGAGCGAGTCTATAGCGCCACGCGGCCGGCGCACTGGCGTCTATTGACGCTTGCTCTACCGGGCTGTCCTCTAGTGTTATACCGAGGAATTCCTCGGCTTGAGACTGTAAATGTATTTGTTTTTGAATTGTTACACTTGATTACGAAGATTTGTCCAAAAAACTCCTGTACTAATGAGGGGTTTTGCTCAAGGGCGGATCCAGACAGGGTAGTCATAATTCGATAACTTTGTAGACTTCGCTGTCACTTGTAATATTGTAACATTGCCTTAGCTGGTCTAAGGCCCCAGGGGATGGTTATTACCACCATGACCACCCCCCTGGATCCGCCCTTAGCTTTACTATAAGCATGAATATCGGAAGTGTCATAACATAATGTTCGACAGATAGAAAACTATTTTCAGTTATGAATAGGGAAATAGTCCTCAAAAGTCATAGTTAGCATATACAATTTAACTATAGTTGTAATTTTTAGCGTTTTTACACGTAAACTGAAAGGGAATGTGTATAAATAAAGCAATATAAGTAATATTTACCGGCACATTTGGTAGATTGTGAACCAGCAGCCAAAACAGTTTGTGTGCAACCGCTGGTGACCTCAAAGCACGCGTCAGTAACAACTCTGCGTAACATCATAACGTTTATGTCAAAGGTATATTGTATTACACGCCGTATTACAAAACGGCTAGCATTAGGAATAGTATGGGTTTGGGCGGGAGATTATTTGGCGTCTAGAACTTTGTCTGCTTAATTAATTAGGTTAGGTTGTTAGAATTGTGAAAATAATAACGCACTAGACGATCGAGCGAAGCTGTGACGTAAGCAACCGGCGAAGCAGTGGAAGATTTTTTAACCGACTTCAAAAAAGAGAGGTTATCAATTCGTCCGGATGTTTTTTTTATTTTTTATGTGTGTTACTTCAGAACTCCGTCATTTATGAACCGAGTTCAATTTTTTTTATAGTTGGTCATGGTATGCTTCCAAGTTGGTCCCATATTCACCACATCAGGATCTGATGATGGGATCTTGGAGAAATCGAGGACAATCCTCAAATATTGTAGGCACATGTAATCTGTTTTTATACTTTTACTGAGCGTTTTGATCACCTACATATAAAACATAACATCTGATGATGGAATCTCTAAGGAATCTAGAGATATCCTCGAATATTATAGGCTAGAGAATTTTTTATTTCATATTATTCTAAATGTCTAGCCGTTTTATTAAACAATATTTTATTAAAACAAAGCATATGAAAAGGGGGAAGCAATGGTCCAAAGATATAGCATAAGCAATTTCAACAACCCTATAAAGTAAAACAAAGTAATAAGAATAAACAAAAATACGTACTTGCAACTGGCCCCGCCTCGTAGGTGTCATGTCTTAGCGCCTGCACTAACTGCGGTAACACTTGACACACGTCATCATCCGGCATTTGCTCTAGAAGCTTCGAGGCCGTTTCTCTTACCGCCGCGTCGGGGAAACTGCGGGAAGAACGATTATGTGTAGAATAGATGATAGATAGAAAAGATGACAGCTTCAAATACAATAGTAATAATGAACCAAGACAAACCGGGTAGAAACAGGGCATAGATGGGTTTCCATGCAAGAATGGCTCGCGTTTTGTTACGTAAGTTCTTGATGTAAGTATAGAATATCTGTGTAAGTATATATATAAATCAGACTATGTTTAGCTTAAACGCACATTCTAATGATTTTACGTAATAATACGGATCTCTTTGAGTTTACATTTAAATCGAAGTTTGTTTTAGGTTTACGAGTTTGGCTGACATAGAAGATTTCGATATTCATTTTTGTACCGATCGAGATGATTTATAAGCAATATTACTGACAAAATAACTATCGAAATACAGATAACTTACCAGGGCAACAGAAGATGCATGGCGTTCATAGGCGACGGTTTCTCCCACAGATCTAATAGAGCGACCAACTGTGCCCGATGCTCGCCATACCAGTTACTAGCAGCCAACAGTACAAGGGGCAACGCTCCGGGTAACTCCACTAAATACTGACGCTTCTCCCACATTATCTGCGGAAATATAATTGTAGTGAGTAAAACAGAAAAATGCTTCAGGATAAAAAGTAAACATATGTAAGTGTCAAGTTGTAAATTGATTAGACACTCGGTATTATTTTATTATTTTGAGATAAATAGTAAGAGGTCATTGCGCGAAATGCTTCTTAATCCGCGTCCGTACTTTAGTACTTTGCCCTTGAAGAGATTTGAGAACAACATACACACAAGTGCAAGTAAAATACCCAATGTAGTAAGTATACATATCAAACTCATTCGAGATTAACATTACGTATAATTTAATAATCGATCAGCGTTAAATATGTAATATGGGAGAATCGCAACTGGAAATTACCTACCAGGACCCTTCTGCTATTGTGTCATTACTTTTGTTAGATATAATTAAATTATACCGCCACTTTGCTAATCCTTTTGTGTAATGTATGTTTTAGCCTGAGTATCTTATGTATGTATGTTTATTTTTATATTTTGTTGTATCTATATATTTATGCATATATATATTTTGTGAAATGTAATAGTTTTAGCTTCAATTATAATAGTGTGTGTTCTCAGTGAAACGTGTTCAAGGGCACTGATGTAATTAGTATTCTTTTTATACAATTATGTTTTACATATACATTTGTCTGCTTATTTCCAAATAAATAAATAAATAAAAAGAAAAAATAATGTGTGTTGTTTTAGCGAATAAACATTTGATTATGTCTATGAAAACATTGATATCCTTACCTCCCTACACTCAGTGGGCATGCGTTGATAAGCTCCCTGTTCAATCAGATGTAGTAACTGCGACTGCGTGTGACCGTCCAACGAATCAAACTTAGGCAGGTCAGCCTGCGATAACGTCTTCTGTTCTACGTTACACCACTTCACACCGGTGTGCGTGTATACGGGGATCTCTGTAGAACATGATTAGGATCGAATAGTTACGTTGGCAATTTTTAAACGCTAAGTTTGAAAAGCCTGTCTTTTTACATCAAGAATCACTTTGGCGTAACAAACCAATGAATTTAGATGCAATTTGAAAGATACATAAACTCATTTATTTATAGGAAAAAAAAACAGATCGCGTAAAATTTTTTATACATGTGTCACCTTCACGACTAAGGCGAATCTAATGATATATTTCAAGCTCAAATGCGGCAAGCCGTTAAGGCTCTAGAGCAGGGATTGCCAAATGGCGGGCCGCGGTCCGTATCTGGACCGCCGACCCATTTTGTGCGGACCGCAAGAATACAGCAACTTGCACTACAGAGTGCGTCTTTTAATAAAAATGCCATTTTTCTCAATGATATGTGAAAAATTAACTTTGTTATTTCCGTAATATTTTTTTTTTCTATAAATAAAATAAGTGCGTCTTTTAAAATATTGCTGAAAATGCCATTTTCTCAGAACACGGTACAATAACGTATCCCCTTCTTGTTTTCAAATCCAGTATCCTACCTACGTACCTATGTTGACGACCGGACATTGCGCCGGCGGACTGTGCATCGGATGCGGTGCCGGCCCGATGCGACGGTCGCATGCGCTTGGCCACAGTGACAGCGCGTAGTTACCGGACGCTAGCATGCTGTCAAATAATACTTCATTCTTAACTGGTAAAAAATTCATTCTATGCTCGAAAATGCTTAGATTTAGGCAGCAGAATTATAAGTTCTCCAGAACCCGTGTTCACTGACACTTTTGAAGCAACTGTAATGACCATTCTGTACTGTTCTCGGATTTTTAAAATTCCAATCTTGAAATTTTCTATGAAAACAAATTAATGATTTAAACTGAAATATGCAAAAAATCTCTCGAGATCGGTTATTTAAAATGGTTGTATGTCAGTCAAATTGATGTAGTTGATTTTTATTTATCTCCTTTATGCATCCTTAGTCATCATCATTCATTATCGTCTTCCTATTCATTTGGGGTCGGTGCAATATGTTCATTCATCCCTATTATCCGTCATCTCGTTACACACTCCTATATTAAAAGTCTAAAAAGTGATAATATTTCTCGATTTGGCAACAATCCGCGGTTTAGTATAGGGGAAGCTGCGGGATTTTTGCCTCGTTTTTTGCTTCACTGCCCAGCATTAATTTCTTATTGATGACTCCTTCTAGAGCCCCGTCTATGATAATGTCATAGAATGAATTAAGCTCACCCTTGTATAACAGTACAATAAACAATTTAATCTATTTATCAATATAACGCACCCGTCATAATCAAACATCTGTATCGCCGCCCAGCCCAGTTCCACCTGATCAAACTGCACGTCTCCATTCTCCTCACTCTCGGCAGTCTGTAGACTAGACTCGTTGTGTTTGTCGTCGTTAGGTCGCTGCGTGCGTCCGTACAACGTTAGCACCAGTCTAGACTCGCGCGGTAACACGTTTACCGGCATATCTTCTAGACTTAGCCTGAAATGATATTACATCTGTTATTATAAAAACCTCTTAAGCTAAACATATCTAGATTAAGTTTGACATATTATACACATATTAAATTAAATGTCATCTAAATTAAATCACACATCATTTAAAAATATAGGTAACTACCGCAAGATGCTTTCAAGCGTGCGGGGCAATGACAAAAGTACTCACTAAGCATGCACCGCGCACGCATGCCGTGCCATTGGCAGCACGCGCCACAATATTTTGGACACGTCACTGACACTCTCAAAATTCATTATGCACTAATAAAAAGTATGACATAGACTCGTCTACGACATTAAACATTTCTTTACAAAAATTGTCCTGGATAATTGCAATAAAGTGCAATTCAAAAACAGAATCTCACATACCAAGTATCAAAAATAATCCTAGGATAGAATCCCGCACAATCGATCTTCGAGGACTGCGAAAGATGCACCGTCTTTAATGGCCTAGTGCCGTGGTAGACAAAACAGAATATAACTCACCAAGTATCAAAAATAATCCTAGGATAGAATCCCGCGCACTCGATCTTTGAGGACTGCGTAAGATGGACCGTCTTTAACGGTCTCGTGCCGTGGTATATCTGTGCATGGAATAGATACTCGTCGTGGCTCCAGCAGTGTGGCAGGCAGTGTACTGCCTCGATGCAGAATAGGGTGGATTCGAATGTCGAGTGCGCTGGCTCTGCGCCTATAAACACCAATTTTACCGTTAAACTGTAACAGATCGCTGTTTGTGCACGCTAATCTCAGAAACGGCTGGACCAAATGTGTGCGAAGGCCTTTGCCTAGCAGCATTGGTAAACACCTAAAGACAAGACTAAAATTATCCAAAGACATACTAGTTTTTATCCTTGATAAAATTACTTTGAATATTCCCAGGGTATAACATTATCAAATAATGATAGCAGACTTTAACTGGATTTTGAGAAACGCATAATATGACACCAAATGGAAATTAAAGTTATTATTATTATGCTTTATTGTATACAGTAAAGTTTTAACAAATAAAGTTTATGACAAAGGAAATGTACAAAGTTACTTTTATAATTAAAAAAATTTAAATTAAAACTTAACTCTTAAGGACATTTTATAACAAGTATAAAAGTAGTACTTACGATCTATCTGATTAGGCATCACATAATGAGACTCGGCCAGTTTGAAGTCGAGTAGCCTATTCCTCGAATAGAGCGCTATAAGAGACCGCACCGCGTCCCTTACTCGACCGCACTGTAACGATAATGTCTCCCTGGGGTTCGCGTTCCGAATGGACACTGAACAGTACGCCCCGTTATCTGCTTGGATTTCTGGTGTTACTGCGTTACCGACGCTCTGTGAAAAGATATTAAACATTTAGGTACCTACATAAATAGATTAAGAACTTAACTTTTTTATAAGAACGTTATACTCGTAAGTACCCACATAAATAAATTAATGAATAAATCGTAAATAATTCGACTCTTTTATAATAATGTTATTCAGTAAACTCTTTTTTTTCTTTTTACCTAACTGCGCTAGGAGGGTTATGTTTTTCTTTTTCTTGTGTATGTAGGTATGTAAATTAGTAGAGGAGGTAAAAGAGATTTTCCAACATTCCCACGGGAATAGTAAAATATTGATGATTCTAGTTTCCGCCGCGGACGCCCCCCCCCCCGTGGGCAACCGCTTCTTTATGCCCCTCCAAACATGAACATAAGACAATACAACCCATGGAGCATCCCCAGGGCTTACCTGCGTGCCGCCAAAACCCTTCGAACTTGCGTTTACCAATCGCATTCGAGTGCCTGTAAAACTAAATAAGCGTCCTAGACCCTACCCCCGCGCAGAAGAAGAAAGAAGAGAAAACAACCAGGTAATACTCATTGACTTCTATTTTCACATTGACGCGTCGCGACCCCCTAAATCCCTAAACATTAAATTTTCTTGCCCAGCCTCCTTCCTAAACATTCTCACTTTTATTAAATCACCTCATCACGCGATAATGCGATTGGTCGGCTGCTTTACGTTACCGCGAACTAGTTCGCAGTGAAAACTAGATATAAAAATCATCTATTAGATATTAAATAAAATGTATATCATCTTACCTGACCAGTACAAGCCTGTGAGAACGCATTCAACGCATGCGTAACGTGAAGCGTTTCCACTCCGCCCGCCAACGCACAGATAGCCTTAACCGCTTGTAACACCGTCTTGGGGGAACAACTGCCTTCCGCCGTCATAACCCCTACTGCACGCGATAACTCGCCTTCTAAGGTTTCTGTGGACGAACTAATGTTTAATTTTTATTTTTAATGTTTAATGATGATATCCGACCGTATTTCGGCCAAGGCGACCAATCTCTACGGAGATTGGCCAGGTACGCAGGAGATATTATAGTGCACATGTGTGTGCGCAAACACAGATGCACTCTCTATTCCCTCACTCTCATAGTCCGATGGAACGGAAAGCAGACACGACCGGAGAGATCAGGCGCAGGACCAACGGTTTTACGTGCTTTCCGAGGTACGAGCTAAGTGACAATTTTGCAACATTAAAATCTGTACATTAAATAAATTCATTGGTACAGGCCTGTGATTGGGATCGAACTAACGCCTCCCGCTTGGAAGGTGCACGTCTTAACCACTGGGCTATCACCCTATATAATATATAGGCTATAATGGCAGTAGCCTTGTGACGTGCCCTGAGGGAGGCCTACGTCCAGCAGTGGACTGCAATAGGCTGAAGACATACTTGAAAGTGATGTGTTAAGACCGTAGTAAGTCTACAAGAACAGTAAGGCAAGCACGAACCTCTCGATAGTCCGTAAAGCTATCGTCCAACTGTCATATATCATAAATTTTGCATGCGAGTCGATAGCATTACGGCGCGTAAAAACTTCATGCTTAGGCTTACCCTACTGGTTAAATTATAAGTAGACAGCAGCGTTTCTACGGCGCTTATTTCATGGTTTTACCTCATTTTTATATTAAGCCCTCTGTGCTTATTGTACAAATACTTTTTATGAAATAAATTTCGATAACTAATGTTTCTCCGAATCAGTTAACGGGATTTCTATCGGGAGTGCTAGTTAGTTTAGTTAGTCTTTAAGATCTGGATTCTATAGTTGATTTTTTTTAGGTTTAATGGCCCGCGACCTTCAATCAATCAAGTGTAATGTAATATAGCTCGTAATACTGTTATAGCATTCGTAGTAATAAATATAAAACAACAGCAACAAATCTTGTAGAACAAAACAACCACAAAATCTTAAAACATCTAACTTACCTAACAAAATAGACAAGTTATCAAACGACAACATAAGTTGTCCGCTAGGTATAGGCAACAAATCCTCTAAAGTCAGATGCGCTGCTCTAGCATCGTCTCTTTCTGTCCTAGCCAGGTCGTTATCTTGTCCCTCTAACAGACAGAGACGGACGTCTTTCTCCAAGCGAACACATTCGCGAATGTAATCGTATTCGGACAAGGAACTGCCCGGAGTTAGATATTCTTTAGCACCCCATACCTAGAAACAAATGAAAATGAGTTACGAAACTAGTTACGAGACTTATGAAACTAGCTAAATAAATACACACAAAGCATCAATTGTATTGTTTTTAAACACAGCTGTGCCTACATTAGTAACCTGTTCTCGTTTCAAAATCTCAATTAAATTCAAAAGAAAGTTCTTATTCAGTTTTAATACGCTTTTTTAAGTATAAATTTCTATTCTTTCTAGATTTTTAATACACATTACATAAATAAGGCCCATAGGCTACAGGTCCCTAAACATACCTCTATTTAATATTCTAAACATATCTTTTTCGCGTCATCAACATTCATTAAATTCTTCACACCTCATAATAATATGAATACCAAATATAGTTTATACTTTGATTTTTTATTATGTAGACAAAAATGACAGCTACAATCGAGCTTTTTTTTTAATGTGGCCAGCATAATGCAATTAGTGTTGTAATATTTTATTGTGAGCGATTAATTGAATTGGTGATATGAACTTTCGACAACGTGATTTTACTCAATAGACTAATCTATATGAATATATATATATATATATGTATATAAATAAACTCAATCTATAAAACAGCTATTTTATAATTTAATGAAATTGACAATAAAATACATAAAATCGATAAAATGTAGTTTGAAATAAATGAGCTCTGTTTCTTTACAAATAAATATTTATTAGAAATAATATTGAAATTTATAAGTATCGTGTAAAAGTAACATTATTATTGATGAGCTTGCTGCCGAGTATGGTGTCACCATCTTAAGACTGCCCCCTTACCACTGTGAATTGAATCCCATAGAATTAGTATGGGTACAGGTAAAGGGGCACGTCGCCAGAAATAACAAAAATTTTAAAATGGCTGAAATTAAAAATCTATTCATTGACGGGCTAAAGTTGGTGACACCGCAACGGTGGTCGAGTTGTATCGAGCATGTTATAAAAGAAGAAAACAAAATGATGCAACTCGATCACCTCATTGATGAGGTGACAGATACATTAATTATAAATGTTACGGACTCTGACTCTAATAGTTCTTATTCAGAAATAAATAGTGATTAAGAAAATTTTAATGTGTTTCATTTTTTCCAATATAGATTTTTATAAATCTAATAAAATAGCTAGTTTTTTTTTCAAACCCACAAAGTAGCTTTTATTTTTTAAAAGTTTTATGAGTTAGGTTAGATTGAGTGAAAAAGCTTAATACAGATTTTAAACTTATCGAATACATTTTTAACCATTCGGAATTCAGACATTCGCCGTAACATAAATATACATGAAATTAATCGAAATATTCAGTTGAATAATTCGATTAATTATGACCAACACTATTTTTTTATTACGATAAAGTGGCAACAATCCAAATGTCATTTTAGTCTACATAATTAAAAATCGAAGTATAGTTAATGATACCAATTTGTTTATTATGAGATTAAATTATAATGAATATTACCCTCAACATGTATCCAGACATGTCCTCTCGAATATCCTCCTCCAGTGAACACACCACCGTCAATATCACATGCTCCACCGTGGACTCCACTGCAAAAACATAAATATAATGATAATGTACATGCATCTCTTCTTTAATGTTGTATGCCATATTTCTTTTTGTGTATGTGCAATAAAGAATAAGAATGTACAGTCATGACCAATAATATGTATACACAAATGTTCTAATGTCCTTGCGTTAAAGTTTACATACACATAAACAATGTTTACATCTCATTGCTCCGTACCTAGTATGTATATTGGGTAACAGTAGCCTCCCATGCAAACCACAACTTAAAAACTTAGGCGAAATTCAGTAGATAATCGCTAAAAGGTGGTGGGTTGCGAGGAAATGTTGGCTTCTCGAGGCTAATGACAAAGGTATGCGGGTATGCCGGGTAGTAAAGCAAATAAATAATCTCATTTACTTCAAGAGTATCACCCGACTGCGAAAAAATCTTACCCAGTGTCACTCTCACGACTAAGACCTTGCCAAAGAAATTTAAAAACATTCACTCGCAAAACATAACCCTCCTTCTGGCGCGATCGGCCGCCTGATTATACTGGGTGTAAAAAGACAACTTTGTTCTTATAATACCTCGTATTCTTTGTAACAACACGATTTTTTTTTCTATGGAAGCACCCCTGGGAAACCACGGGTTTCCAAAATATTAAGGTCAAAAGTTACATTAATATTATAATTTTTTTACACAAATCCATCTGAAATCGGTTAGCAAACATTTTTTTCAAAGATACCATGTCAAAATGTTATAATGTAAGTTTTGTAGGTACATTTGTACTTTGCGCATTAAACGAATACATTGCTTGCAATAAAATGACAGTATTTTTTCATAATTTTTTTGTCGTTTCCCATGAGTTGGTTCCATAGAAGAAAATGATCGTAACCTTACAAAGAATAAAAGGTATTAAATAAACAACGTTGTCTTTTTACCTGTATAACTTGCTGTAGCCTTATGACGTAGCCCTGGGGGAGGCCTACAGCCAGCAGTGGACTGCAATAGGCTGAAGACATGGCAGAACTTATCGTCGTCCCTCTCTTTTCCCAATTAACCTTCATCTTCTTTCGCGAACGATTCTCTTCCATTTCACCAACCCGCCTGCCCAGCGTGGTGACTATGAGCAAAACCCCCCTGTGGCAGTAGCCTTGTGGCGTGCCCTGGGGGAGGCCTCCGTCCAGCACTGGACTGTAGGCTGAAGACGAAAGACTCACCGTCGGAGGTGAAGGTGATGGGTTCATCAGAGTGTGCATGCTGCACCACGACCTTGATGCTGGTGTTGGGAGGGTACCGTCCGCCCGAGCGCGCCGCGATCACGTGACCCGGGTTGGTTTGCTCGTCGGTGTATACGTGCGCTTCTGTCATACAAGAAAAAAATATTTAAAGCAATGAGAAATATTATTATAAACAAAACGTTCTAGATGAAAATCTTGAGGGTTAGCACGAACTTCACTCCGTACTGCTATCGACTCGAAAGCAAAATTTACAACATCTGACAATATGACGATAGGGTTATGACGGACTCTACAGATTATGCGTGATAGTCAGGCAAATACTGAAATGCTGAACAAGTACCATAGTGTTGAGTTATACGACAGTATTATTAATCACAGGAAATGCATATTTAATTTGATTGTTCGTAATGTTAGTTTTCCGTGCTAATACAGGCCGTAATATAAAACTTGAAGATAGAATTAATAAGCTTATGACTTTCACGTTCTTCACGTACTTCACGTGCTTAATCGTCATTATACAGGGTGTTTTTTTGTGGCCACCTTTAACGAAGGGTACGTATTCTATACATGAAATAAAGTAAGTTTATGCCAAAAAAAATGCAGAGAAAATTTTTTTTTTTTTTAATTTAAATTCCTTGATCGTGCGAAATTTATAGTGTCTAGTGTTTATGTTAGTTTTTTTATAGACAGATATTAATTATTTTTCCTGAAAAAATCCTGCTACGCGCGTCTATGTGCATTTATGCACGCAGTCTATTTACTCAACTTTGGACCCTAATATTTTGGAAACCAGACACTTCCCAGGTATGCTTTCATGGAGAAAAATGATCGTGATGATGAGGAGATTCCGTAGTTTTCGGGAACGTTGACGACCAAAAATCACCCTGTATACCAAACGAAGATATTTATTTTATTTATACAATACTTACTTCTTACATCAAGGACCATTCTCAAGAAAGCCTCGTGTTCATTATCATAACTTCTAGTTCTTGTCTTGACTATACAGTCGTACAGCTTATTCTGAAAGGTCATATAAAATCACATACTATGCCAGATACTATTCTATAACATATAGGCTAAAATTAATTGGCTTTAGTTAAGTATTAGACTGGATCTGTTACACATACTATGCTGTATGTTCTTTAGATAAATAAATGGTTAGCAAAAAGTGTACAATATTAAAGTTAGTGTCAAATTCCTTGAGATTGCTATTGCATAATACGAATTTTACGAGCAATCCGCGAATATTCTATAGTAACTTCTGCTATCGCATTGCTTTTGCTAGTTAGGTAATATGGGGGCGGCAGTTACCAGCTATCTCTACTGAATTGATAATCGTAAGAGTTTAATTAAAGATTGTATTAATTTTATTTGATTATCATTGCCATTTCAATTATCTATTGACCCGGTGGCTTAGTGGTTATAGCGACTGGCACGGTTTGCAGTGGTCGTGGGTTCGATTCCCACTCGGGTGAAGAAATTTTTCCATTTTCTTTATTAATAATTTTATAATTATTTATTTATTGATTTATATTACTGGTAAGCCTTCTTAGGATAAAATATAAAACTACAAGCGAAATAGAAAAAAACATGTGTTATTACAAAATTACGCATATATTTTGGCATAATGTATGGCTTATTTGTCAAATTTAGTCTAATTTATGCAAAATTTTACAATATTAAGTACACATAATATGTGTATTGTATATAATAACAAAGTATCATATAAGTAATTCATTTACTTACAGTTGTAGGCCTTTTAGCAACGGCAGGTACACTAGGTATTGATTTAGGAGGCGGAGAGGGCATCATAGTGCTTTCTCGCTTGCTAATCGTTGCATAGACTGGAGTATCTCGCATCTCTGTCTCTCCATAGAGAAAGTCCAATGGGTCGTACTCTTCATACACACTACTTGAACATTCGCTAACCACTGCATATTCTGTAATATGATCAAGAAAAATATATTATATGTGGTCTATATTGGCCTTATTTGCTATAGTAAATATTTTTAGCAAATTTTATTAACAAAAACAATTTAAAAAAAAATAAATATAATGTTACTTAATGTTACAAGAAAATAAAAAAATTATAAAACGAAAAAGTAGAAAACAATAATTAATAAAACCCCAAAACTCATTCCAGTTACGTTACAACATAGCTGTGAAACCACAAAATAGAAAAGTACAGAACAACAGCAAAATAAGTAAATGTCATCTATCCATCTCTGTTACTCTCATACAAATATATGTTGCCATCGCGCTCAGATCTTTATGACTATGTCTTTCTGGTAATGCGATTAAAGTAGCAACCTTGTCACATGAGGCTATGAGACAAAGCTACAAGATAGAAAGAGACAGTAAATAACAAAGATGGTAAAATGATAAAATGATGACGACTTTTAAATACCTAGGACACCTGGTCACGGATGACCTACGTGATGATGCAGATGTTGAAAGGGAGCGTAGGGCGCTAGCGATTAGAGCAAACATGATAGCTCACAGGTTCAAACTGTGCACTGCACAAGTAAAAGTTACATTGTTTAGAGCGTTCTGTACATCAATGTACGCCTGTAACCTGTGGGCTACGTGTACGCAGAAATGTATGAGCGCCTTACGCGTCCAATATAATAACTCGTTCAGGATGCTGTTGGGACTGCCGCGGGCCTATAGCGCGTCAGGTATGTTTGCGGACGCGCACGTGGATGGCTTCGCAGCCACACTACGCAAGCGCGCCGCCGCGGCGCTCTGCCGGCTGCGCGTCAGTTCCAACACCATCCTCGCGATGATAGCTGGCAGACTGGACAGTCGCTATACTCAGCACTGGACCAGGATGCATCTTAGTGTTTGTACTAACATAGTCATGTAAGTCATTTGTGTATTACTAACATTCTATGGATCACCGTTGTCTGAATTAAATGTATTTTATTTTATTTATTTTATTTAAAAGCCTTCTGTACTTGACTAGTCTGTGTTAAACCCTGTGATGTGTAAATGGTTATGTAATTTAGCACCAAACATAAATCTCCAAACGAAATTAGCCACTCGTTGAATTTTGAAAAATGTTTTTGAAATGATTTGTGCAAACATATAAGTATGGTATGACAAACTATGAAAATGATCTTTTGGTACTGATATAGTACAATCAGTAAAAAACGCAGATAATATTCTTTCTACATACCAATCGCACTAATTATTAAAATGTTTCAACCAGTATTGTTTAACAAAATTCCTATAAAATAATCAAAGTTTAATTTCGTTATTTGATGAGATAGAACTCACTTCGGGAATTCAGTAAAAGTCACATTAATTTGTGAGATACTTCTCTCATTTTACACCTAAATGCTATAATAAAATTAAGTACTTATAGTATATGCAAATAACTAACAATGTTCAGTATTCCGATAGGGAAATCACGTATTTTAGAAGATATGCAAAATCAAAGCCAAAACAATGCGATCGCAATAATTGTGAGTATGCGGAGCGAGTAAGACGACGCCACACATACGTCACCACTTACAATTTTGTTCGATCGATTTGCTTTTGCGAGAAACGTTGGCAGCCTACGGATATACCCCTTTAAGGTGGCCGCATAAGCGATATTGACAATACAGACTGTTTCGCTGACTCAAAACTCTTTTAGAATAGTATAGTTTTTTATATGAAGTCATTAACAGCTTATGCGGTCTTTTGAGCCCCCAATGAAGATGAGACACACAAACCACTCACCCGCGTTACTTTGTTCAGTTAGCAGCGGATCGAACGCCTCAAGCACACTGACTCTTACGCTACCTTGACCGGCGTGTCTCCCGCCGAAATCTATCAGGTTCATCGATTTGGGAAGGCTGCCTAGTGTGTCGTTTGATTCGTTCGACTGTGAACAAATCATGGAATAGCATTTTTACACATACACGAACAAATAGGTAGGGCTATTACATTATTCAAGGGGCCGATAGCACCACTAAAACTAGATAATACAGATAGGGTACAAACAGATTATGAGTAAATAAATAAGAAGGTACATAAGTAGACAGTTTAGAATAACTGTGCGTGAGAACGGATGTTTGTTACTCTTTTTGAATTTCAAATCATCGTCATCAAGTTTACTTAAAACTATGGACACGGTACAAAACAGACTAACGATAGGTACTCTATAGAAATCACATCTCATCAGTATGGAATGGACTCGGTTATGAAGCAAAAGAAAATTCAAAATCCTCTTACCTCAGAAGACTTCCTCAACTTGGTATCAACAGACTCCGTTTTGACGACAGTCCGCGAGTTTCCATTGTTATTCGTGACCGGCGAGTACTGAGGTTGGCTCAGTTGCGGGTACAGATTCGCCGGACGCGTTGGCCGAGCGATCATGTTGGTCGTGCTATAGTTATACGCCGGCGGCTGAGTTGGCGGCGGATAGCCAACGTATGGCGTGGGCGTGGCCATCCTAGTTTGCGCGTAAGGCACCGTTGGTGCGTACATTGGGCTTGGTGGTGCGTACGAGCCGTCAAGAGATGGCGGTATTGGAGTATAGTATGGGTAATTGGGCATATGTGATGGCATAGGGGAAGGCATGCCGTATGGAGCTGCGGGAGGGTAGGGAGGCATGTTATAGGGTGGGGGCGGAGGGGGCTGGTAGTAAGGATAGCCAGGGTACCCGGGCCTCTGGTTGTAGTTACTCATGATGACGGGAGAGCTCTCTGGTGTGGTCGCTGTAAGTTCCTCAGGTTGTTGACCTAATCTGAAAAGGAAAACATTGTTATGGTTATCCACCAAAATATTGAGCATTTATTTGGACCGCTGATGTAGATAGATATATAGTTTTTATATTTATTAAACTTAAAATTAGTCCTATCTGTCATTTTCTCTCTCAGCCATTTATGTTAAGAACGAAGAGAGACAGACCTGACTAAGATTAGCTGCCGGAATCGACCCTTTTATCTATTTAAAAAACCGCATCAAAATACGTATCGTAGTTAGATCTAAACATACATAGGGACAGATAGACAACGGGAAGCAACAATGTTTTATTAATGTTGTCAAGGATGTTGTTTTGTTTTGTTTTGGATATACCACTTCCTGTACCTTACTATTCAAATGTGTATACGAAAATGCAGTAAATAGACAAACACATTCATATTATATAATATTAATGTGAACTACTCACATCCATCCATTCATTCATTCATTCATTCATAATTATTTTACAGGGATCGAAGATTTTTATTTGATACTTGGACTTAGACAGGTGACTTGCATGTAGGTACTTACAAGATAAAAGTGTTTACTACTTTACGTATCTCAGTAGCATTATATTTAATAACCAGCGAGTATTATCAATGAACACGTCACACATGCACTGAACTAAACACAGATAACACTGAAGTCCAGGTGAAACTGTTAACTTTGAGAGAATAATAATTGTGATGTAAACATTAGAGCCAAATCTAAGTGCGGGTGTAAACGTCGCTAGTGTCTACGCGGCAAGCAAATAAAACACACATATTTTTATAGTGTCCTCCTAGTTTCGTCGAAACGTTCTGCTGACATTGGATGTAAACAAACACAATGGCATACAGCCAAGTAGTACACATTTAATTTGTGTCTGTAAAATTAGTATATACAATTAATAATTGCATAATATTATTCCGCGCGTCTGTACTAGGCCAAAATGGTTTAGTACATCTCTGTCATTTCATTTCGAAGGATCTACTCAGGGGGCGGATGATTCTTTAATATCAGGCCATATAAAGTTAATATGGAGCATGAGACTTGTAATACTTATTATGTGATTCGGCAAGATTTTTAGCACGCAAACTGAAATGGATAGTTTCACACACCAAATTACGCATTTAAGAAGTGTTTGCTGTACATATTTGCGGAAAACTACTTGTTATTCTTGATTCCAAGTAAGTAAAATGTCATCCAATATATAGAACTTCGAATAAATCCTTGAGGTCCTATCAACCCCATACCAAATTTCTGACTATGGGATCTCACTTATAATCGTGCAGTTCTGTCTACCCCATTTCACGCCCCCAACACAGCCGCGTCTATATGTCTATATACGTACGTATGTATTATTATAAGAATGTAAATCATCATCAGACAATGCTATAGATCAGTGGTTCCCAATTAGTGGTACACGTACCCCCACGGGTACACACGGTTGCATCAGGGGTACGCGGTGCGTACCTAAAAGAAAACCAAAAAACCAAAAAATATTTATACACGTGCCTCCTCCTGCAATAGGGGTACGCGGGTTTGAGATCTTTCTTAGAGTGGTACGTAGAAAAAACTAATTGAGAACCACTGCTATATATAGATGTGTATATACTTGTATTGTATAGGTACGTACTTGTTAATGAATTCCTTCAGCGAAGCATGTGCATCATTCGGAGCCGACTTACTTGTCGGACTCGAAAACGAGATGAGGTCACTACTGTCGTCGGGGGATGGACTTACTCCAGTAGACCTGTAAGGTATTGTACAAAACTATGAGGAGGTATAATGTGTCTCTGTCTAACTAGAGTAATAAAACAAGGACAGATATTGGATAACATTAACTAATTAAGCTTCAAATGATTCGCAGCTTCTTAGAATATGTGCCTATTAGTGGTATTATGCGTGCAGCCTGTAGTAACTAATTGGTGTACTTCATGAACAAAACATGGTGCTTGCTCACTTTGAGGGTGGTTTTTGTTATCGCCAAAGAGAGTTTTAAATACTATTGTATATTGATTCGAATCTTGGTAGCTCATTTATTTCGGCCAGTGATTGCTAAACGTCAAAGAATCCGTGTTTCGTACTCTATCGCTTGGGAGTAGACTTATAAAAGTACTAAGATTAAGATAACGCCAATTCACATTTTGCCAGTAACTATTATGAAATTGCTAACGGAGTTTACACAATAAGCCAGTCCATCGTCCTTTCAATTCGTCCAAAACCAGTATAGCTATTTACCTTGGTGCTTCACTGATAGACGGTCGACCCCGCAAGGGTTTCCGGGGCGGGGGTGGGAGCGCGGGGGGTGGTCCTTCGATGTCTTCTCGTCGCCGCGTGCTAACGCTCGCAACTGTCCGCACATTGTCTACAACACACCCATTATCATACTTCGCCGATAAACCGCGATAAATCGATAGATAACAAATCGGTAGATTTTGATGCGTGCAGCCCGAAATGTGGAGAAATTGTTATCTTTTTGTGTTGTTTGGGAGATAATAATAAAACTATACTTCGAATTGAAAATGTTGTTTCGATCAGCTGTTTGGAATGCCAACACATATTATTATAGCGAAAGTTTGTGTTAAATTATTTATTATACCTATAGATTTCCAATTACTGGACTGACATATATTAACACAAAATCTAAATGTCCGTGGATAGAAATCATTTTCCATGAAATGGTCGAGCCATGAAATGGTCGCATTTCCATGCCAGTTAACTCATGGCCACCATGATATGGTTTGGGCAGATCGATGATTAAAAATCGTTTCTCGATATGGGCAACTAAACGCCCGATCATTTCATGAAGTGGTCAAGATTATTGATCATATCGTAAAATAGTTACATGAATCACCGGTAGAGGCGCTGCGCGCGTTTTTTATGTGTGAAGATGGCGGATTTTTCTTTTTAGGATAAAACAACATTAAAGAGAGTAGGGTGACTATGCAGAAGAAGTTCACGGATAGTGTGTTATATTGTATAATGTATATTAGACTTAATGGTGGTTTATAATAATATTGTTAAACAAAAACCTTAGATTACGATAGGTTAGGTTAGGTTAGGTTAGACTATGACAAATGACGCACGAGCCGAGCGAGCGGAGCGAGCGTGCCCAGGCAGCGTCCGGCGATGTGCCAGATGCGAATCGCTTTTGTAAAGTCTTTTATGTTTTTAAATATTATATTGTGAAAATATCACTTTTAAATAATAGCAAAAAAAATCATACCATCAACCTTATGGTATACTTATATATGGTGTAAGCTCTTACCACATTCGGATTTTATGGACATCCTGTTAATACGATTTGGCCAAATGTGGATGACAAAATCGTGAAATGTAGACGATTTAACGATCTGGTCAAATTGAATTGGCCACTTCATGAAATGCGACCACTTCATGAAATGCTCGACCATTTCATGAAATGATCAATTTAACAATATGGCCACGACATAAACACCATTAATGTTACATAAACTATTATTTATCATAGTTTAACCAACTATTACTTTCTCATTATAATATAGGTACCATAGTAAACATAAGTTTCTGACAATATCAAATACAACAGTTTATCTGATGCACACAGTAATTAAAGAGGTCAACTGCACTAAACAATGGCTCACAGAACCATGAAACTCATTGATAAATTAGGTAACTTGTATCTGTAACACTGACACACATTCATTTATCTCAGGACATTGTAATGTTTTAAAGTACATACCACATCAATGGGTGGGCTTTTGTGCTTATTTTGTCAAATATTTTGTTACTGTACTCAATGCATACTAATATTAGTGAACGTCAGAATGACGGGTGTACATAAAAAAAAGTAATGATTCTATACACATGAAAGCAATGTTCTAGCAATGTGAGGAATGTGTGTAATATTTGAAGCAATGTGCTTTTAAAAATCTAGGGTTATTTCAGAAAGTTCTTATTCTTATTCTTTATTGTACACAAAACATAACAATCAATAGAAAGAAATTTACAAAAGGAATGCATACAAAGGCGTGCTTATCTCTGCAAGAGATTTCTTCCAGCATACCAGAAAGCAAAGTGATACCAAAAGTTATAGAGGTAATGATAAATGAAAGTTATTAAGCCGCCAGCCTGATATCAGAATGACGGGTGTAATTTAATACGAGCATATGACTTACTATCTACGTCCAAAAGCACAATCGGATGCGGTGAAAGGTTTGAAAGTAATTTTAATACAAAAAATTCGAAATTCCAATTGGTATATTTGAGCACATTGCTGGAACATTGTTATGATAATGTTTTCATCCTTAGATAGTAAGTAATATGCTCGTATTAAAATACACCCGTCATTCTAATATCAGGCTGGCGGCTCATTAACTTTCTGAAATAATTGTCATTTTTTAAGTCTTTTTTTATTTTAACATTGCTTTAAATTTTACGCACATTCCTCACATTGCTAGAACATTGCTTTCATGTGTATAGAATCACTATTTTTTTACGTACACCTGTCATTCTGATGTTCACTAATATTAGATTATTTATTTTGTCTTTTTTTTTTTTCGATATACCTAGTTATAATGTACAGATAATCTCTGTTGAAAGTAAAAAAAATTAGTATAGGTTGTTGCAGATATTTAATTCATAACATTAAAATTAATTGAGTAGTGTAGATCTACATTATCAGGAACAACACTACACATCTGTTTGAGGACAATGACCCTATTTCCTTACATACAGTGATAAGTTCTTCATTAAAATTTCACCATTTATTTTGTTTTAGTAACACTGTATTTACATTATGCTGTTTAACTTGTAAGAAATCTTTATGTTTAGCAAGAGGTTTGAGTAAATAAGGAGCAAATTTGTATTTAGTGGGGGAAGGAAGAAAACTTTACTTCAATGTAAAAAAATGTTATTTTCCCAGCTTCCGTTGAGCTATCACCTACATACATACTAATTGTATGAACTTGCCTTACGGCATAACATGGCAGAACTAACTCTAAAATAAGACCTTTATGTACTCTGTACTGTACCTATGTTGAACAAATAAATGATTTGTATTTGTAATATAGTACATTATTTGTTATTTATTACCTCAACATCATATCGCACCTTCGGTAGAACAACGGCACAATTGTCAAAAATTGCAAGAAGCAATTGTGCCCTTGTTCTACCGAAGGTGCGATATTCTCTATTTTCAATAAACTGACTCTTTCTTAATAATAAAAGCAAATGCTAGAAATGCATCTTTAACATTATTTCATTTATGAAAGCAGTTTGAAGTTATATTCATTCATTTTTTCCTTATCCTATTATACATATATTATGTGGTTTGGAGCAATATGGTTTCTTTCGAAAGTCTATTACCAAGGGTCTGGTGTTCATTTTATGGCCGGCTGTCTGACACCAACCCTCCTCGGCTAAATTACAATTTTTTTTATTATTAATACTTATATGAAATTTAATATGCTATTATAATCTTAAGTTAGTAATTATAAATTATAGTCTTAGTAATATTAGGCTTTAATCTAGGTACATTTACATATTAATAGCTAAGTCATATTCATGAGTGCTATTATTTTACATGTACCTCCATAGATAGGGCTGTCCATTTGTTTTATCTGAACTAAAAATGATGTTGAGAAGCTGTAATATTAAAAACCGGCCTTGGATCGTCTCTTATCTAGCAAAACAAACAATGTTACGTTAATTACCTGCACTAGACAACTGCTTTTGCCTACGAAATTGGTCCAGGGCAAGACTTTCTAAACTCAAAGCCTGTGCCTTTTCCAGGTCAGCCTGGAACTGTAGATCGTAGTCGGACATCATGTGAAGTTCCTCATGAGCTTCTTCAATAATCAGGAATTGAGGCGTGGGAATCAGAAACAACTCAACATGAACGAAAATCACCACAGCACAAATTGGGCTGGCTCACCGAACGGACCCTCCCGGACGCTTGATTTTACTAACTTTTATAACATCATAGGCGTATAATTCGATGCCTAATTAATAGTAATATAACAAAAAGTGCTTATTTAATAATATTTTGCCTACTTTGACATTATTTTGCACGAACTTTTGCGTTTTCTTGAGAAGTCGCAGACTGAATATCTGGAAAATTTAAGAATTTATTTAAAATATTATCGTTGACAGTTAGTTTACTTACAGATAGTAAGTTAGAGAGAGACACCAACCTGAATATGAGACTTCTTCATTTTAACGGGTTTTATTAATGACGTGACAGTTTGACATTTTTGGATGTTCGTTCGGAAACATGCTAGGTTACACTGCATGGTGGCGTTCGGATATTTTTAGATCGCACTTCCAGCACTCGCAGGGATTTGGTGAGAGCGAGATCTCTCACTTTTAAACGTCAAATTCACAGAGCTATTAATAACTAGATAAACTAAGTGTATGAGTAGGACATACAAGAGGCACTTCATTTGTCCCGGACATGACGTCAAAATGTAAGAGTGCCTCGAAATTTTAAATTGTACTACTTCAATTTTCTTGTCGCGGTCGAGCTTGAACGGTCGAGCGAGGCAGGCAGACAAACGACAAGCACGTCACGTGATCACGTTACGGTCGTCGCGTCTGACATTTTGAGCGAGAGAGAAATATATTGTCTTCCATGCGAGGCGAGGCGCCATGACAAAAGCACGTCGCGTCTGACATTTGAGGCGTCAAGAGGCGCGCATATTTCGTACTATAATAACTTCAAATGGTTCAGTCAGTAGGTACGCCTCGCCTCATTTGAAGTGGGACATTGTACTGGCTCAGGACAAAAAAGAGGCTACTCTTACAAACTCTTTTTCAAGTCGTGTCCTACTCAACACTAATTGAAACATGAAAAAATGACAGCCTCCCCCCCTTGTTTTCCCACAAGGGATCCCTTACACAGCAAAAAAATACCCTATAATGTAAGTAAAGACGTTGAAAAAGGCATAAATATAATATTATCATGAAAAACTTGGATTCGTTTTGAAAATGTTTACATATTTAATAGAGTAATGAAATGTATTTAATGTAATTTTATTATAAATAAAGTGTACATAATATAGTTAAAACAAACCTTCGCGGTAGCAAAAATTCTGTATTTTAAGGAATGTTCTGTTGCTATGTAATGGTATCCCTGGGTAGCACATGACAATTTTGTCAAATCATGTCAAGTCGATAGTGTTGAGTAGGACACGACTTGAAAAAGAGTTTGTAAGAGTAGCCTCTTTTTTGTCCTGAGCCAGTACAATGTCCAAGGGCGGATCCAGCTTTGGCGTCAGGAGGGGGTCACATAGTCGTGGTCAAGTCAAGAACTTATAATTTGATTTGATAACAATAAATACAAGTAAAAAGTAGGTATTTTATAAATGTACTTAAAAAAAATATTCTTTACTTGAAAAACTTAACACATAACCTGTACATATACACGTACATATTGCCATCTTCTCTTGAAGACATCCAGAGAAGCACTATCACGCACGGAATGAGGCAGCCGAATTTATATTCCATAACCGTGGTGAATGATTTGAATGATCTAAAGGTATGTCGAGGGGTATGACGCAAAACTCCACAAAGGTGGTACGACAAGGGTTTCTAACAGAGTCTAGCTAGACCGGCCCCCTGATTACGTAAAAGCAATAGCAAAGCCGAAGCAAAGCGATAGCAAAAATTGTACAATATTCGCCTTGAAATGTCAAAGTTCCTTTGTAATTCATTTTACGTAATACGAATTTGACAAGCAATGAGCGATTTTTGTACAATTTTCGCTATCGCTTTGCGTTTGCTAGTTAGGTAGGCTATAAGGGGGCAGGGCTGCCAGCAAATAAATCGCGGGAATATAGTTTGGTATCTGGAATTATACGAAATTTGGTCGCATTATACATTAAAGTTATTTATTAAATTAAAACTAGCTGTTGCCCGCGACTCCGTCCACGTGAACTGCAGAAAAACTACAAAAAACAGCCTATGTGTTAATCCAGGGTGTCGGCTAACTCCATACAAAATTTTATTAAAATCGCTCCATCCGTTTGTAGACATAAAAAGTAAGAAACATACACATGTAATAAGTAGTCGCCGGCACTGAATGTGTTAAAAATATATAAAATTAAATTTGAAAAGTTAAAATATTATAGCGCGAGCGGAGCGAGCGCGATATTTTTAGGGGTTTTTTCGCACACTGTTGCCATTTATTTCTCGATAATGCATGCTCTATCGAGAATTTATGACGATCGCTAATGCATCATGGTAATGCTGATGCAGGTGAAGCGAACGATAATTATTAGCCTTTTTCTACTGTTGAAGCTTCGATTATTTCTTTGTAAAAAATAGCATTTTTACTATTATAATACTTTAAAGATGAAAGCGTTTCATCTTTAAACATTGTGCTAAGGGTTTCAGCTTTGTTTGCCGAGATTTGGCTAGTGCATAGCTATCGGGATGAAAAATAACGTTGCCAATATGTAATTTGGAAAAGAAATGGTAAAATTCGTCATCCGAGTAATTGACCCGGTGGCTTAGTGGTGAGAGCGCTGTCACGCGGAATGCAGAGGTCGTGGGTTTGATTCCCACCCGGGTGAGGAATTTTTTCCATTTTATTTATTAAAAATTTTATATTATATTTTATTATTCTCACACATGAATTTTGTGTTAGGCCAGAAGCCCCGTATCATTGTTAGGTAGGTATGGCTGATGCGGCACAGCTACGTCCCTAATACATAGAGCAGGATGCGCGGAGCAGGGCGGCTACATTTGGTCCACCAAATTTTTTGCCATTTTATAAATGGCGTAATTGCAAAACATATCATTATATCAAGTTAATCAGATTTCCCCTAACATAAAAAGTGTCCGGGTTTTATAGGCAGCCTTCTGCGGGCGTCACATCTAAGTTTATCCTACTAGAAACAACTTCGAGAAAAGCAAGAGACTCACGTTCCATTTCATGGCGTATGCGTTTGTATCGTATTATACGAAATGATCAAGGATACAGTATACTGTCTGACTATACATATTTTGTATCCAATTTTACGATCTGGCAGCCCTGAACTAGACGTAAAATAAAAATGTTTTGTTTGCCATCATACAAAGTTCATCATTTACAGCCCCAACAACGTCCACTCCGACCGGTCGGAAGCAGCCTGCATCCAACCGACGCCCGCGATCTTGGCCAGGTCGTCCGTCCACCTCGCGGTTGGCCTTCCCAAGCTGCGCTTGCCGATACGTGGTATCCACTCTAACTTTCCGACTCCATCGGCCATCAGTTCTTCGAGCTATGTGCTCATTGCCACTTCAGCTTGCTGGACCGTTGAGCTATGTCGGTGATCTTTGTACAAAGTTATTACATTATATTAAATTAATTAAATATTGAAGGTACACCTATGTAGTTACATAAAATCTGTACGGTGACAAAATATATAAATAAAATTATCATGATTAAATAGTGGTCCACCTAAGTCCTGGAACCAGCTCAGGGGGGGGTCATGACCCCCATGACCCCCCCCCCTGGATCCGCCGTTGACAATGTCCCACTTCAAATGAGGCGAGGCGTACCTACTGACTGAACCATTTGAAGTTATTATAGTACGAAATATGCGCGCCTCTTGACGCCTCAAATGTCAGACGCGACGTGCTTTTGTCATGGCGGCGCCTCGCCTCGCATGGAAGCATAGATTACCTCCTAAAGATACCTCATACAGGATAAAATACGCGCGCCACTCATACTGTATCTGGGTTGTATATAATTCCGCGCTCGGAAAGCTAGCCCCAGTCAGTTACCATGTTAATGACCCGTGCGCACGTGCGTGTAAATTGCATTGTTTTTATTTAAAAACTTATTACTTTTCATTAAATAACCGTGTCATCATGGGTTCTTGTTCCGTGAAATGGTATGGAAAGAACGCTAAGACGTCAAGTTACAAAAAAGATGGCATAACATTTCACCGGTAAATAAATTAAATTTTCTTATTTATGTTTTTTTCAATGGACGCGGAGATCAGTTTATACTGGTCAATAATCGCACTACAATATGTCGTCTCTTTTCCTCAACACATTAATCACTATTGTTGTCACTGTCTTACATATGTCAACGTCACTGTCACTGTCAACAGTAATAGTACGTCGTGAGCTAGTGAAGTGAATGTATAACGTAATCGACTTTGTATCGATAACAATAGAATAAAATATTTTATTTTATAGTAATTTTGTAGTTTCGATGACAATGCAGTTATAAGACCTTGACCTGATGCCGCAGCCAGGATAGTCTGTAGACTATATGGATTACTTTTAAAATCGATATTTGACAGGCCTGCGGTTTCCGAACCCAGATTCCGTGTCCAAATCAATAAAAGTGGCCGCCATTTTGAACTTTTTTTAAGGCCAGATTGCTCTCAAAATCGATATTTGACAGTGTCTGCGGTTTCCAAACCCAGATCTCGTGTCCAATCAATAAAAGTGGCCGCCATTTTGAACTTTTTAGTTAAAGGCCGGCGTGCTCTCAAAATCGATATTTGACAGTATCTGCGGTTTCCAAACCCAGATCCCGTGTCCGAATCAATAAAAGTGACCGCCATTTTGAACTCTTTAGTTTTGGCCCGGGTTGCTTTCAAAATCGATATTTGACGGTGCCTGTGGTCGCCAAGTACATATCCGATGGCAAAAGTATCAAGATTTTGATGAGTATGTTAATAAAGAATAAAAGAATTAATATTGATTGTGTTATTATTATATTTTTAAACTCAGGATTTGCTTTCCTTTAACATCCTACTTTTTTGACTGTAAATTCCGTAATATACATTTGTATATACGTATATATATTTTTACTAGAAAATGTAGTCTGTCACCCGGATCATAGTAAAAAATCGATTAACACCTCATTTACAAAAAATAATTTATTAATTTAGCCGCTGTAGAACACACCTATAAATTTAGATACATACATAGTCTGCTAAAATTATTATACCTTTTTGGTCTTGCCGCAGCTGGGTAAAAATAATAGCAAACATTGTGTACTGTAAAACGGGGCGAATTGGTATATGTAATATCAAATTTCGTACTGAAATTTATTGAAGTTTGTAGTTGTTTTCTTACATAATGTTATCGGAATAAAATTCTGTCAACTCAAGAAAACATGAATTTAATCGCAGAGACCGTAAATTAATCTGAATTGAACAGAAGTGTGAATATGTATGTATGTAAAATAAAATGATATCGATAAAATAAATATCGCTTAAAGTGCATAAATATCGATACTTAGATAGTTTCGTTCTACTTTGTCGCATCACTATTTCCCTCGCCATTTTCAATGCGACCTTGAAATAGCCAATCACAGTGCAGTGTTACGTCCCGCACTTCTTTGCATTCCGCCAAATTCAGTGAACTAGAGTTCATACTAAAATCTTTGGAAACGGTATCTTTAGGAGGTAATCTATGCATGGAAGACAATATATTTCTCTCTCGCTCAAAATGTCAGACGCGACGACCGTAACGTGATCACGTGACGTGCTTGTCGTTTGTCTGCCTGCCTCGCTCGACCGTTCAAGCTCGACCGCGACAAGAAAATTGAAGTAGTACAATTTAAAATTTCGAGGCACTCTTACATTTTGACGTCATGTCCGGGACAAATGAAGTGCCTCTTGTATGTCCTACTCAACACTACAAGTCGATTTGTTTGAATCGCTTCGCATATTTGTGTGGACTAAATAAGATATTTTGGTGGTATTGATATAAATACAGTAGTGAAATGTATTGTTTGTGGTTGCAGAAGCGAGTGGCATCCAGGATCCAACTTATTATATCACTCGTAAGTACAAAATTGAATTTCCAAACTATGGCCCTAGGCAAAAACTGAAACGGCAAATTTTAGGCAATATTCACTCTTGCTTTTTTAAATATTTGTCACAAAACTTTATTTAGTTAGTTGCTTATCCTCATAATCCCAATATTTGCTTCTGAAGCTACTTTTTAAACATTTTCTGTGTATTGTATATTTTTGAGTAGGGTGCACATACTTTTCCATAACAAGAGACCGACCCTACAATGAATTTATTTTGAAATGTTATACTTTTTATTATCATATATAACATTATAAATGTGAAAGTAACTCTGTCTGTCTCGCTTTTACGCCTACTGCCGCCATTTACTGAGCGGATTAATTTTAGTGATAATTTTCTCTGCGTAGCTTTAGGTGGACCCAGAAAAGGTTTAAACGCCTAGCTTGGTGGCGCCTGTCACTGTAACATTTTGTAATCACTAGTTAGTATAGGTGCTAAAATTTAAATTTTCAGATAATCAAGGAAACCCACGTATGGATTATAGTAACGTTACAGCTACCGAAATATTATATCACTGGATCAATTACTGGCAGATAGAGCACAAAACATTTGTCGTTCATTACAAAAACATTTATCGTTCTTATGCTCAGCTTCAAAGAACGATGGAAAAACTTGTGCAAATAAAATAAAAGATATTTAATGGTTTTTATTTAATAGTTGTTAAATCCCTTTAATCTAAATAAGACACTAAAGCACTTAAAACAACGTTTCTTATTTGTACGTATGCAATAGTGGTACGAAATATAAGTATTCATAATTATGTACTCGTAAATATACCAATTTACATTCCAGGTCTTTAGGATCACGGACAATATCACAATGGCTAAGACCATCCTTTTTTATTTTGTAAATGTGTACTGTAAATTGTGCAAATTTTATGTTACCTATTTTTAGGCCAATACAAATTCCATTGGGTTCTCTGCAATTATTCCTACTTTTCTTTAGAAACGGATAATCTAATTTTACTTATTAATTATTATGTATCCACCATAAAAATTAGCTGTTTAAAAGAACTCAGTTGACATTCAAAAATGCAAGCATTACATTGATTCACGTTTATGCTACTTAGCAATACTAGGCATTTCCTTACTAGTTAAAAGTGCTATTAAATAACGAAGGGCACTAAAACAGCCCAAAGCTGTAGAATGGAATTACGCTGCATTATAATAGCACAAGTTTATGCTATTATGCAGCATTAGGCATTATCTTACTATTTAAAAATGCTATTGTAGACCCTTAGACATAAAAAACAGCTAAAAGCTGTATGGCATTTACATGACATAATGGTTTATGTTTATGTTACTAAACAGCAATGAGCATTTATATCCTACTTAAAATGCAATTGTAGAGCCAAATGTACTAAAAACAGCTGAAAGCTTCAAAGCTGCTTTGTGTATTGATGCACTAAAACTACAGGCATTACAAAATCATTTTGATATGCCATTATCCACCCCTTATAAAGTGTAAAGCATCATAATGGTTTCAAAATGCTCATATAAAGCATCAAGATACTCGGTAAACTCATATAAGAGTTTCTACGAACCTTAAGTTCTACATAAGTTAATTATCCGTTTGTTAAAATGCTTCCTGTGTTACTTGGGTTGTTCGTGGTAGAAATGTCATTGAATGAAATGTCCATTAAAATTAAATTGTGAGTACACTCTAATTTTTCCCCGTCTAGTTTTTCAAGGTCAAATTGGTCAAATTTTCGGGAGGCAGTTTTTAGTAAGAAGCGCTGTTTCCAGCTTGTATACATTTCTATGAGCACTCGTATGATGAATTTGGTGAGAGCGAGATGTCTCACTTTTAAACGTCAAATTCACAGAGCTATTAATAACTAGATAAACTAAGTGTATGTACTTTGCATGTAAAATTAGACTTAAGAATTGAATAGACTGAATGAATTAAGGCTGATATAGGTAAGTGGATTGCAATCCCTTTTTTACACACCAAGTAGAAACACTTGCCTTGTCTAGTTATTAGTTAGCTTAGCTCTGTGGATTTAACGTTTAAAAGTGAGACATCTCGCTCTCACCAAATTCATCATACGGATGCAGATCTAGTTCACAATTGTTTCGACAATGGAAATCTGGAATAATAGTTTCGTTCGATCCAATAATCTGCGAATTTAATCCATTTTGTCTCGATCTCCCAGCATCTCCATTACAAATCTCACTCAAGTTGTCCTTAGACTACAAATTCTAACCCACTTACTATTAAATGTTACTGTAGTAAAATTATTAAATTCACCTTTGTACCTATATGGAAACCAAAGAATATACTTACTCTCTAACGAGAGATGGAAACCGACGCTCTCTGTGTATGGACGT
Organism: Carposina sasakii; assembly: GCA_014607495.2. Classification (NCBI taxonomy): domain Eukaryota; kingdom Metazoa; phylum Arthropoda; class Insecta; order Lepidoptera; family Carposinidae; genus Carposina; species Carposina sasakii. The sequence continues at coordinate 11,242,324 of CP053154.1, forward strand.
AGATCCAGTTGTAAAGTATTAGCTTCTAGAATATTAAATGTAAAGAACCGAGATTTTTTGTAGGCATCAGAAAACGGTGTACGAAAAAACTTGCATAAAGTTTATGAGACACTGTACTTTGTTCTTTGTAAAATATGTATTAATGATAAATAAATAAAAATGCTACAAAATTTTCAAAAAGCTACATTACGTAGGTACTTTCCGAGATCCAAGTGGCGCCTCAATCCTGATGTATGGATTGAAACCTTTAGGTACATTGAAATAACTTTGGATATAATATTATACTACAAATTCCAGGATTTCGGCTACAAAATTATTTTGTTAGCTACTAAATGATGCGGTAAGTTAAAATCAGAAGTGGCTCCTCAGTACATAAAATTAAAACACTGTATTAAGCTTAACAGTTTTTGTATTTAATGTGCCATTTTGTGTGATTATTCTATTCGGCCAGAGTTATAACGTGTAATTGCAGTGCTTGTTTTGTAGGTGCTTTTGACACTGACCCTGAAAACAAACCCTACCATTATCTACAATAAATACATGGGACCCAAACAACCGCGGTTCAAGTTGTACCTTGAGACGGTTTTTTCTTTTTCATCACTGTGCGTGTTTTACGCTTGCCCGTTTCTGCAATAAAATTGTTCGCCGCATTCTTTAGACGTTTCGTACCCATTTTCGAGGCAGTAAGCCTATTGAGGGTCGTTCTTTTCACTTTTAACGGTGACTCTTGTCCTCTTAAAACTTGACGTCTGCGTTCTGATGCTATCTGCCGGGCTTGGGCTTGAGGAGTGACGATAGGTGGTCCTACTAAGCTCTTTACTTTTCGCACCCTTCTCTTACGGAGTACCTTCTTCTTTAAAGATAATTTAACATTTGGTGCCGATTGTCCATCACTTATCAGCTGAAAATAGGAAAGTTGAACGTTGAAATTACGTTAGTAAGGTAATGCGCAATAGGTATTTAAATAATTGTAAAGGTATAAGTAGGTATAGGACTAAAATCATTTCTGCAGAACAATAGATTAGGTAACCTACTTATGTAAATGTTTTGATTCAAAATTAGGTAAGTAAGTACCTTATTTTTATGGATTCTGCGCCTGCAAAAATAATTTGTAGTTGTAATAATTTCTATCGATGATGATAAAGTATCAAATTAACCTGATCGTAAAATAAGTCATCAGCTTCTTGCCGGTCGCAGAATTCCAAGATTTTATTGCAAACTGTCCGAAGGTTTCTCAACCGCTGCTTTTTCCCTTTTCCAGTTTTGTCTGATTCATCAATGCGGAGTGTTCTAAAAAATTAGGAATATAGTTAGTTAAGACTTTTATCGCTGACTACACATAGGTCGTACCTACCTAACTACCGACATGCATCCGTGGTAATCATACAAGACCTTCTAATACCTGACTGTAGGATATGTTTAGATATAACACACCCGCCCACCAAGCATTATCTCTATGGGCAAGTCAAATAGCATGTAGCAACCACAGGGGTCTATAGCTAGCAACAGGCAATGGCAATAAAATAATCGTTAGTGGGTTTAATTAGTTATATCATTTCAACATCTTGCGTTTCAAGAGCGGACATTGAACAACGTGACAAACTCTTCTAATTAAATCCAGCCTTTTATCCCAAGGACCCTTTGTAGTCTTGCTTGTTGCAGATAAAAATAAACTGGTAACAAATTGAAACTCACTTAATAACTTTAGGCTTGCTCAGGACATCGGTATCCTTCTCATCCATTTGGAAGGCGGTATCCCAGATGTTTTTGAAGAGCTGCCTGCGCTCTATGTAGCTGTCATTCTGTGCAACGGTGGACCGTGTGGGTTGAGTCTCCATTTTGTGATTTGCTTTATCAAGATTCCATAACGTTACTGCTGTGTACTGTTGTGAGTGGATTTTTGCATGTTTGGTTTTGTTTGATTCTATTTATTCATTGTCTGGCATTAATTTTGATATTCTCCTCTATGTTTGTCGGACTTTGATTTTTTCGCTGATAAATTTATGATTGGACACGTCACTCCACCTCTTAGAAGTCATTTTTAAAATTAGAAACGTTTTAACTTGCTTTTCAAAAAGTATGCAACTAACATAGTTTTTATATTAGGTACAAGTATGCGATACTTGCATGCAAGTATAGGCAGATGTCTCGCGGGGCTATCAGCCACCAATAGAAGAATTCGCCTCCCTAATGCACATTCGTTAATTTAAGCTAGTCCCAAATGATCATATTTGATGAGACACTGAAATACCACGAGTACCCACTATATACTGTGACCTTTTTTACCAAAGCCAGCTAATATTTCTTCCCATCTGTTATATATTATGAATGTACTTATCACTTTTTTCTGTGTACATATCTACAAAACGCTGAACCCCGTCACGGCATGACCCCGAGGTAACTTTGCTCTTCAACAAGTTTGTGGGCCGTATGTGGCTCCGCTGCTCAGTGGGCGGGCGGCCCTTGCCGGCTAAGCTTCCTCTCATTCGAGGAGCTTAGGTATTTATCGCGCCTATGTGAAATAGTTTGATTATCATAAACCTTTAAGAAAATCAGTTGGAAATCTCTGGAGCACTAATTGTTTAGTACTACAGACCTTTGTGTGTAAAACCCTCAGAATTATACCTACGAGTAACTTTAACAAATGTGTCATAGCCACGCTAGGTTCACTAATTAGTGCAATAAGTAATACTTACTTCTAGTTAGACGAGTTATAATCGTTATAGTTAGGTACCATAAAGTTTTCAATATCAACAAATAAATAACATAATATGTCAGAATGCCGGGAAAGTACGATCCCAACACTTTGTGGGTCGCGCTCAGCGAGTATGGGGACGGAAACATTTTCGAAGTCTACCCCAAGCAGCTGGCTGAGATGCTGGCCCAAGAGGAGGCAGCCAGGCAGGAGGGCGACACCAGCGAGGCAGAGAACCTCATCCTCCCGAGTGACAAGGACTGGAGACTGCGACAGTACTTCTACTTAGTATCATTGCAGAAAAATCTGGAGCAGCAAGTATTATTATTGTTTTGATAAGTTTATTATTTGAGGACCCTGCTCGGCTTGACGAGTGTTCGGTTCTCATGGTAGAGTTGGTAATAAAATAACATAGAGAGGACTTGCGTTCTTAGCTTGTAAATAGAAAGCGTCTAGCATTTCATCTCATGAATGGTAATTAATTCCAAAATGCCTATGTACCTACCCTCCAAGCAGGAGATTACCTACAAATCTAAGTACTTACCCACTAACTAGACTGTAGGAAGACTCCTAAAAAACCGTCTAAACTCTTGTTAAATAGAAAGTATTTTCTTTTATCTAAACTGTCTACTTGTACCAACATCATTATGCAAGTAAATGATACCTAACCTACCTCATCGTAAATGGGTATATAGGTAGGGTAGGTATGTACATGTGCTCCCGTTGGCGCTACCTTTTCATACCTAACTACCCTAAGTTCGTGAGAATTAGACCTATTCATCCAGTACTTGAAAGAAGTCTACAATTTTGTTTAGTCATATAACAAACAAGGTCAGAGAAATAAAAAAATAAGTAGTAGGTAACCTACCTGGTAAAAGTACCTAATGGCGAATAAAAAAGAGACATTTTCTAAATGTATTTGTAATGAAGGCTGAAAATAACCTGAAGACTGAATTGAACCCTTCGTATAATGCCCTGTAAAGAGTGGGGTAATAATGTATGACCGTGACCTTTATATGTATAGGTAAGAAGGTAGTCTACCTTTAGGTAGGTGAGGTAGGTAATGCAAACCAAATAAAATCACAAAGATTTAAACGCACGGATAGCGCGGGGTAAGGGGGGTTTGTTTAGTAAGTTAGACCAAAGGAATGAAGATGGCTTTAAAACAAACACTTGTAGATAATTTATGTACCTAACGAATCGAATTAGTAACGATCTTTCTCGTGAATAATTACTTTGTTCGATTCATTCATCAATAAAGGCCTACTTATATAGATTAGGTAGTCTACTATTTGTGCGCTCTACACCACTTAGGACACAGGTGCAAAAAATATGTTATATTTCTAAGTACGTCCCTAACAATCAATAGAAAGTAAGTCACAGAACACAATTACTCCTAAATAAGTAGTAGGTATAATAAGTACTCAGATATAAGTGGTAGGGAACAAGGGTCACGCATAAACCACCCAGGGATTATGTGACCCTTCATTAAATATGTAAAAAACCCTATACAGGATGATTTTTGGTCGTCAACGTTCCCGAAAACTACGGAATCTCATCATCACGATCATTTTTCTCCATGGAAGCATACCTGGGAAGTGTCTGGTTTCCAAAATATTAGGGTCCAAAGTTGAGTAAATAGACTGCGTTTTTCTGCATAAATGCACATTGGCGCGTGTAGCAAGATTTTTTCACGAGAAATAATTAATATCTGTCTATGAAAAAACTAGCATAAACACTGGACACTATAAATTTTGTCCGTTTAAGTAATTTAAATAAAAAAAACGTTTCCCAGCATATTTTTGGCATAAATTCAAATGCAAATTCAAATTCAAAATCATTTATTCGACATGAAAGCATTAACACTTGTTTGTCGATTGTCTAATTATATGTTACTTTCTATGTTCGCACCCCAAAAATGAAACCGCTACCAAACAAAAAGGAGGTGAATTTAAACAACCCATCGCAAAGCTTTTGCTTTGGCAACGGACACCACCCCAAGGTGCGATTTGTTACGGTCTGTCAGGCATCAGTTAGCGATTCGGGGCTTAATAGCCACCAACGTGGAGAATAAGAGTTAAGGTCGCCTAAAGACGAAATCCAGAAGAGCTGCTACACAGTTCTCCTTTATGGCAAAACCAACATTAGGTCTGACACACCGCATGATTCTACTATTACTGTTACACTATCTCAGTGAAGTGTCACTGCTTGGAAGAAGAAATAGCAAGAAAACTCCCAGCGACACAGTCAAAACTAAGTAACATATTAACAAAAGAATCTTACATTGGATAAGATATCAGATAGTAACACTTAACTCATTTAGTATGTATAAATTCAATTATCATAACATAATTAATTTAAATTCATATAAATTACATACCCACTTACACAAAGTAAGTACAGGTCCATGTCAAATTTAAACTGTATAAATAAAAATAAAAATGTGTACACAGAGTACAAGTCAATGTCAAATAAGTATCTACTAAACTAAACTATAAAATATTTAAAAAAAATATATTTGTGTACAATAGTACAAGTCGACGGTAAAATGTGAATAGAAGAGCTAACGTGTCATTCAGAACTTAAATATATAATACCTATAGCTGGTAATAACATTAGAATGAAGAAGTCACGCATGACACACTACAGCGCCTCTGGTCACATTCACCAACACATATTAACTATACCTACTAAGCTAAATATAAAAGTAAAACATAGATTGCGTAACTTGGGGATGCTAGAACAATTCACTTCCATGGCTCGCTATCATTTAAATATTCTAATACTGTATAATATTCTTTCATGCAATGTTTTTTCTTCACAATGTTTTTAAATTTACAGATAGGTAGCCCTTTGAGTGTATCTGGAAGCTTGTTGTAGAAAAGTATACATTGACCCATGAATGATTTACTGACTTTGCGGAGACGGGACACATGAGCAACAAGTCTGTTCTTACCTCTTGTATTTATTTTGTGTACATCAGACATTTTATTAAATTTATCTAAATTCTTATGAACATATAATAAATTTTCATAAATATAATTCGAAGCTAAAGTCATTATATTCTCACGTAATGTGACCCTGGACCCTAAGTTTAGAATTGCACGGACAGCTCTTTTTTGTAAGATAAATATTGACTCCCAATCAGCTGCGCTTCCCCATAATAAAATACCGTATGTCATTATACTATGGAAATAGCTAAAATAAACAATTCTAGCAGTCTCGACATCTGTCAGTAGACGAATTGCTGCAGAACTAAGTTTCTTACTTAGTTTTTCAATGTGAGGACCCCATTGTAATTTGGCATCCAAAGTTATGCCCAAGAAAACAGTCGAATCCACTTGATCCAGTCTCTCGTCGCCTATGTAAACATCAGTTCTAACTTGTTTCACGTTGGGAGTAGAAAATTTTATTAATTTCGTTTTCCTACTATTAAGGACAAGATTATTATTACTAAACCAATATAACACTTTAGAGAGAGCACTGTTCACCACGTCATATACGATGAGCTGCCTCTTTACTTTAAATAGTAAGGAGGTGTCATCCGCAAACAATACTATTTCATGCTCATTACCTACAAAGTATGGCAAATCATTTATATAAATACGGAAAAGAAACGGACCAAGGATTGAACCTTGTGGGACACCTATTGTGACGCGCGATCCCGGTGATCGTTTTCCGTTCACATCTACCTTCTGAATCCTATCGTTCAAATAGGACATCAGAAGATAGAGGGCCCCACCCCGTATACCATAATGTTCTAATTTTCGAATTAAAATCATGGTGGACACAATCAAACGCTTTTGACAAGTCACAGAACACTCTCAGTGCGTCATGTGACTCCTCCCAAGCGTCGACAATGTGTCTTAACAACTCAACTCCCGCGTCGATAGTAGACCGCCCCTTGGTGAAGCCATACTGCTTATTGCTAAAAATGTTACTTTATTTGATGTATAGAGTACGTACCCTTCGTTAAGGGTGGCAACGAAAAAAAACCCTGTATAATATATAAGATTAAAAAAAAGACATTGATAGATAAATTATGTATAATAATAATATAAGATAAATATAATATAAGATAAATTATGTATAATACACGGCTATGTTCCCGAATTGGGATTGCCGGAACTGCCAGTGATTATAGACGTAATAATTCATCTAAGGGAACTGCACAGTCATAAGGAGATCCTATTAGCCACGTTTATCATACACAGATGTAAATGTTCAGTGACAAGTTGCTTATTGCCTGAGAGAATTCCCGAGTCGACTCTTATGACATGCACGGAAGGAGATGCAGCTGATGTATTCTAGTGAAGCCCTGCAGCAGCACAAAACTGAGAGAAAGATTGATTAATATCAGGCTTTATTTAATCTAGGGCAATAAATTAGTACCGTAATGTCTAACAGACTTAGATTAAGAGTCTATAGATACTAAGTTTCGTTTTGCATGAGGCTGAGCTTGCATGTAACTACTCAATACGATTTCCAACGTTAGCCCGGCGATGATTACATCAAGCAATTTTCCTCATGTACCTTGAGTCTATTATTGGCTTCTTACGTGGTATACGGCGGTATTCGATAGCAGAAATTCTCGTAACAATGAATTAAGTATTTAAAAAAATAATGATACCGATACATACTCGTACCTGGGGCCTTAGCTAGTTTTGTTACATGTGAGGATTAAAAATTACAAGCTTTACGTATCCTGCGACACTCGATTGAGCTTGGATCGGAGTTGGGATTAATGAATACGAGTATTGCTTTGATTTGGATATAATTCTCTTTGCAAGCAGCGGAAATTGTTGTCATTATATAAAGTCTCCGTGGAACTAAAGATTAGTCAATTCCAATAGTTCCTTGAGTTCATACATTCAAAGAGTTTGCCTTTATCATAACTTCAGTACTGGCCATAAGACATCCGTTTCTCTGCCGGCGGACCAAATGGGAAACTCTGCACCTTATAATTAACATACACTAGCAGCGTAGACCGTAGCGACACTAACCATAAGCCAGATAAAGTGGTGCCATCATGATGTGTGCGTAAAGCTGTCAAAATTGTCATCCCTTGAAATATTTGTGCCCTCAATATTTATTTTTGTCCCCTTCAATCCCCTTTATATTCAAATCAATATACATAAATTGTAACTGACACATCATGCGTTCTTCGTAAAACTATTCCAAAACAGTTAAAAACATGGCATTCCAAATAACATGGAGACAATGATAGAATCAGAGGCAATAAAAAGTATAGAAACGAAAGACCAGTGAGCTCTTTACATACCTACTATTAATAGTGATCTTTAGTGGACCGTTCGAACCACAGAACCTCAGGTTCGAACCTATAGGTTCATCTACCTACATCCATAGGCATGGCTGATTATCCCTTTACCTTGATCGATGATTGCGTATTGATGATAATTTCGATACATTTCCTTGTGACGTTGTTTGGTCAGCGCTAATACCAAACTGAACAAAACTGATGAAGATGAGCTATTTGGCAACTTTTTTAAGAACGCCGATAATGCTGATAAATTATTATTAAATGCAACGTCATTTGATTAATTTATTATTTATTTCTTGTATTGTTAAGAGAGACTGAATGGAAGTAAATACCATTTTGTTGGGTGATTCGACCCAACATGGCTCGGCAACAAGGTCGTGGCTTATTATTCCACAAAATTGGACAAGCTTAATTTATCTAGATGAAAATATCGCTTTGTAATTATGTAGTCACCACTATTCTATATTCTTCAACCAGAGACGAAGATGGTGAACCAGTCAGGAGGCAGTCTGAGGAATCTTCGGAGGAATGGGCTCCATGGAACCTAGTGCTATCGACAAAGAACTCAAACGCACCTCCTCCTGTTACCGTGCAGACTCCACCGGGACCGGTTTGGGATATCGCCCAGGTAAATAAAATTAAGTATTTGTAAGGTAATTATTACATGTAGTTTTCCGTGCGTTAGACTTTATTTACCTATTGCTCCTTCTAGGTATCTTCTTATTGGCGTAAATAAGAAGATATCTAGGTAAATAGAAATACATATTCTGCAAGTGCCGCTTTTAAGCTTTTTTTATGACGTTGTCTTAGAATGGCTTATTTTAATATACTTTATGACCTTAGAGCCTTTTGGAGTGCCCTGAGGAAGGCTTACGTCCAGCAGTGGACTGCAATAGACTGAACTGTGTGTATCTCTAACCTGCAAATTGCTGCAATAAATCCAATTTGAAGTGGAGTCTTTATCTTTTGTCTATTAGGTTCTGAAGGCAGCCGGATTGCTCCTGAAGCCTCCCCTCAAAGTTGATTTCAGTGATGAGCAGGAAATGCGCTGCTGCTATTCATTAATCTACGATGTGTTTCGATGTAAGTTTCTAGTTTTAATCCGATCCATAGAAATCTATATTTTTACGTGTATCCTGTAGGTAACCCTGTTTTGAATAAGCTGGAGTTATACTTTAAATATAAGAACCAGGTTGACTGCGATAATTCAATTACCTATGTAAATAAGTAAGAGATCGCTGTCTCGTCTTATTAAACTTATATGTAATGATCCTATCATGCAATATAAAATTTTCCACAAAAATAATGTAGGTAAGTAGTAGCTTCAAAAGGACAACTTATCAATTTTCTTAAAAGCATCCATTACCATAACTTTAATAATAGCCAAAACAATAGGCAAATGAACAGGCGTGTCAAGAAATAAATGAAAGTCATTTGACAAACAAAAGCGAGTGTCACGAATGTGCTAAAGTCACCGCTTCCGAGCCTCGGCTGTAAACTGCACGCCATCGAACTTTACAAGCACCTCATTTTATCAGACATAGAGCGTGATGGAAGGAGCATTGATGACGTAGTAAGAAGTATCAACTATGAATTAGCTATTAAACTTGGCATACGGTAGAGAACTACAGATTAATATGTACGTAGATATAAATACGGGCTATGTTCCCGAAATGGGTTAGACAGACTGCAGGATCATAAAGGTGATTACACAGCCACGCTTAGCACAGCTGAGACAGGTGTAGCTACTTACTTGTAAATGAACAGTGACAAATTGCTATAGCTTTTCGCTTGAGATAATGCCCGAGTTACTCTTACTCTTACGACATGCGTGGAAGGAGATGCAGCTGATGTATTCTAGTGAAGCCCCTCCCAGGCGCCCAGCATAGAATACTTCAAATTAACTTAATGACCATGAACAGGGACTTATTATCTACCTATAGAAAATTATAGTTAGGATACAGTAAGATACCTAAGCTATAAAATCGCTGAAATGTTAAAGGAAGGCCAAGCTGTGGAACTCCCTGCCTGAATCCCTGTTCCCCATGAACTATAATCTTGCGGTCTTCAAGTCGAGAGTGAACCGGTTTCTTTTAGGCAAGCGCGCTCCATCTTAGACTGCAATGGTGCTTACCATCAGGCGCGTTGTGGTCAAGTGTAAGTCTATTTAATATAAAAAAAGGAAAGAGCATGAGCAATCAACGGTGGTTTATCTCTAAAAATACAAAAAACTAACAAAGAAGAGTTCCAGTATTGTACTAGATCCACGTAAATAGATTCACCTAGTCCAAAGTTAGAACTATGTGGTTTACAGCTGTTCGAAAGTGTATTTAACTTTTATCTTGGTAGCGATGTCGTGCGATAAATAGGGAATGAACGTTCAAACGGTGTTTAAAACTGGAAAATAGATAATGTCTACTAAAGCTCTGCTTATCTTTAAATAGATCGCATTATGGTGTGGTAAACTGTTTAAATTATTCTTCGTGACACATAGATAGAATGCATAATAAACTCTAAAATAAAAAAATGCGGCATTGCGTTTTTCCACTTATGCAGACAGATATAATATATGTAAGTAATCAAAATATATTTAATCCTTAGGACATGATGGATGTAATTTAAATTTCCACCGAGTACGCGAAATAAATACCTACATTATTTTTATGTATTTATTTTTATTTTTATAAGGCATGATACCTAAATTTTTACTAAGTACATAAAACGAACTAATATAGAGCTTCATGTTTCAAGTCCATGCTACGAGTGCTACGAATCTCGTAGAAAGATGCTACGGCTGTAGTCAGTACGACTACATTTTGTTTAAAAATAACATGCCATTCCTAAAAGCCTCAAAATATTTATAACACGTGTTCGTATGTGATATGTGATATAAAGGTTACAAGTCAAACATGCATCAATAAGTTTCGTGCGTGACGCTAGTAAAATAGGTATAGCATGTGATAGATTTTGCAATACTCGTACTATAGTAACAGTCGAAATAAAAATGTCAAGAACTCAAGCATTCTTTATCGTTTTACAACTTGGATTCTAGCGTTTAGTACCTTTACTATTACTTTCTTGTAGATTTATGTTTTATAAACGACACGCTACCTAAATAAAATCTCTTTTTTCAGATAAAGGAATATTAGATCAAGCTATCGAAGGCGTAGCGTTTTTTAGAGATTATCCTAAGGTAATACACGTATATTTTTTATTTCTAATTTGAAACAGGGCGAAACATACATAATATCTTCTATTTGTCCTATACATATAATAAAATTGTAATGTATCGATGTTTGTGCACGCTTATCTCAAAAACGGCTGAACCCATTTCGATGCAGTTTTCAGGAATATATTGTGACAGGTCCTACTTAACGCATGGGCCGTAGGCTACTTTTTACCCCGGGAAAATGTTTTTATCTCGGATAATTTCGACATTTTATTTTTTCTGCAGTCCATGCCGACGGAGTCCACTAGTATATAATATAGGTGTGCACACTGCTGTTTTCCCTGAATATGGTAGCTAATACTGCAGGGTCATAAAGGAGACACCATAGCTACGTTTAGCGCCGCAAGGACAGATGCTAACTGCCGGATAAAACCAAAGAATTTTGCAATAACAGATAATTTTAGAAACATGGCTATAAAAGCCTATGATTGATACACAATTTATTATTGTGTTTCTAACCTTCAGTCGATAAACTTGACAAAGACCGTTTCGTCATATTTCAAGGTCCCAATGCATAATTTAATAGTATTTTTGGAATCGAAGTCTGTTGTGTAAGGCACGTTCGGGATACACGACAGAAAGTATTGGCCCATCTAACTCACATTACCGTATGGTATGATCGTGACTAAAGCCATTTTATTTTTCTTCGTCGAGGACGCTCACGAAAATGAGCTTTTTATTTACGACCCCAAGTATTTTTGGCAGTAAACTAAACGATTTCTGAACCTTTTAGCGGCCTCGTAAAGTGGGTTTTAATGACACAAACGCTGTGCTTGTGAATGGCGTTTTTTGGCCGTGTTTAGTATCCGCGCCTACCTTTAGGTATAGATAGACTGAAGTGTATACGTACTAGATACCTAGCTAACCCCCTTTTGAATCGACAAAGATCAAGATAATTTACTACACAAACTCCTTTTTTCTTGTTTTAAACAGAAACTTGTTTAAACAAACAGCATCGAGAAATCTTATTGTAATTAGGTACTTTCGCAAGCTCATATCCTAAGATTCCAGTTTGCAGAATACCGTCATGCAGTATGGCTGTTCCTAATGGAGCTGGCCCGGCGGCGATGGGGTGCCCGGCCAAGGAGCGAGGTGGACCGAGCCTTCCATCTGCTGGATGAAGCGGGGTCGCCCTTCAAAGACATTGAAAACACCATCTGGGAGCAGCGGGTGCATTTCGCCGCAGCCATAGCAAGGATTCGCATCAAGAACAAAGCTTTTACGTAGGTATCATTTTTATATTTTATAACGGCGTGTTCACTGAAAAAAAATAATCCTAGTTTTTGTAAGAATACATAGATAGATACTTAGTCTATAAACATAGCGTTTCCTATAACCGTTCCAGGTTATCGGACATGTTACCACAGCATCTTCGAGAAGAACGAGTCTCTGCTTGCGTGAACAAAGAAACTGTTACTGGCTGGGTCAACACTTTTAAAGCGAAGTAAATATACTTATTAATTAATATTAGGGGAAGATCGGGTAACGGGAGTCAGCGGGTAATAGTGGTCACACATCTCCAAAAGTAACACTAGGGTCCTCCCTGCCCGATCTGTTCCCCTCGCCGTCGCAGCGAGCGTGCCACGTGGGTATGGCGACAGCAAGGAGAATAAGAGGTGTGTTTCGTTTTTGCGGCTCGCCGATGTAAACGGACGCAAAATATACAGTAACTTTTATAGTTATTGATCTACTTGTATGTTACCTTTTTACGCCTTTACTTGTACATTTGGTGTAATGATTTCCTACTTAAATCCCGAGTTTTTCTAATGTATATTCTGTGTTTATTATTTTTTCATCATAAAATGCTTGTGGGTGATCCCCATTGCCCGCTAGTGACTGCCACCCAAAGAAAAAGATAGGGAAAAGGATAAATATACAGGATGAATTTTGGTCGTCAACGTTCCCGAAATCTACGGAATCTCCTCATCATCATGATAATTTTTCTCCATTCTGGTTTCCAAAATATTAGGGTCCAAAGTTGAGTAAATAGACTGCGTTTTTCTGCATAAAGACAAGGGCAAGGGCCAAGGAAAGAAGATAAAAGTGCCGAAGAAGGGGACCGAAAGAGTAAAGAGGAAGGTTCTCCAGGAATCATACGATACCTCTGTATCAGACGTGACGCAATTTGTGTTAGATTTTTGTATGATCCTCATTGCCCACAAGGTGACCTCAATTACCCGTAACTTAGTGCAATGAGAGTCAAATCAGTTTTTTTTTTGTACTTTTATATTTCCCAAAGATGATTATTAATGTGATGATTACTGATCTCAAATTATAGCTAATTAAGTAAATTTATGAGGCGGTTGCAATAAAATTTTTGTTAATTTTAGCTTTCCTATTCAAATTCTTGCTTAAGTGACCCCCATTACCCGATCTTCCCCTAAACGCATAAGTAATAAGATACATTCACCTTATTCAATTGACTAAATTTCGCAGGAAAGTAGCTTTGCTAGTAAAACGGCTCCACGAACTGGGGTACTCCTACAGCGGCTCCAAACAACTGTGTTCTGGAGAGTACAGATTTGATCGCGTTTGTCCCAGGTAATCCATGATGTTATCTCTTCAAATAGGAACACTAGCAAGTGAATGCGCACCAGAGGCGAGATAATTACCTCACCTCAAAATCAGTTACAGTAATGTACTGCCCAGTTAGTAGTAGGCTTTACCCTTATCCAATAATCAAAGCCTTATCCCTAACTTTACCTAATCCTTCAAACGGGGTCTTATGTAAATTCCCTGTAAGTTCCTTGATATCGCTTCATATGCTAAGATTGAAAGACTTGATCTGGTTTTTTCCAGGTTCATCACTCTTCGTCCACCAGAAAATAGGAGCATCGGCCAAACGGATCTTGTTAGAGATGGCGTTATTGTGTTACAGGTATCTGAGGCGCAATAATACAACTGATAATTATACTTTTAGTTAAGTACATACCGATGTATCTACTAATTTTCAGGTGCCATAAATCCATTCTAACTTACCTAAATAAAGCTGTAGAATATTTATAATCCTTGAAGTATCAATAGAATAGAAAAATATTACTGATATGCAAGTTTTCAGGCAATATGTTTTTGCAGTACGAAAACTTTATTTAAAAATCAAACCCTGCATAGTTACCTTAGCTTACCAAAAGAAAAACACTAATCTAATAATAATAATAATAATCTTCTGTAACTTTCTTTATTCCCTTTCAAACAGGAGCGGGAGTTCTGCGAGGGAGCCTCAACCCTATGTCGGGCCCTTCGAGCAAACTCCCTGCACGGGGCAGTCGCCCAGACCCACGCCTCCTCTCCTAGATGCTCAGCCTACTTGGCCGCGCAACTGAAGGAGTTGGCTTCAGTACTGAAAGCCAAAACCACGACTGGCCCAATCACACCTGAGCTTGGCAGATTGGTTATATTTGGAGCTGGGGATAAGTAAGTAATGTTTTAGTGTCTCGTCATACTCACCTTAGATACATATTTGTAAACTAGCTGTTGCCCGCGACTTCGTCCGCGTCAACAAACAGAATAAAATATTTTAAAGTACTTCTGCGTAATTTCTTTCATATCATTTCTACGTCATTTTATTCTTTCATACATATTTTTTGGATAACTTGAACCGTTTACGCAGCGCACGCAACGGAAGTCTCCAAAGTTGAATAATTTTCCCCGTTTTTTTCACATTTTCCTCTTATTCTTCGTCCCTATTGGTCGCACTGTGATGATATATAGCCTTCCTCGATATATGGACTATCCAACACAAAAAGAATTTTTTAATTCGACTCAGTAGTTCCGGAGATTAGCGCGTTCAAACAAACAAACAAACAAACAAACAAACTCTTCAGCTTTATATATTAAGTATATAGATATTAAAACCTTTAACGTTTGACGTGAAAAATTCCTGATATTATAGCTCTAACATTTCAATTTGAAAATTGCCCCGATTAACCTGTAACGAAATAGAAGCGCCAAAAAAGTCCCGCTTGACATTTTGTTCATTGTTGATTTGATGTTAATAGGGGGAGGCCTATGTTCAGCAGTGGACGTCTCATGGCTGAGAATGATGATGATGGTGATGATGATGATGAATTACATACATAATTATACACGCGGCTGTGTCCCCAAAAATAGGGTCGCGAACGAGAGCATCCACGTTTATCATAGTGCGGTCAGATTCAGATGGATCAGTGATGTAGCTTTATTAACTCAGATAAAAGTACCTCATTAAATATTGAATTGTATCAGGCGTCACTATTCGGAAGTTCAAATCTCTATTGAGGGATCGCCCACCACCGGGCCCTATACCCTCCGCTGACCCTCGGATCTGCCTACTCATGATCACGAACACAAGACACTACAGTCGCAACGAGAAGCCAGATCCAAGCACCTAGCATGCAACCATAAATACATAGCTGCTAATCCGAAAACCAATTAAAATTTTAATCGACATATGTTTCGCCAACACCCGTGGCATCATCAGGATTAGTTTTCCATGTTAGTTCTATCTACCGAACCAACTAACTAACAACTAAAACCAATGTATTGCAAATCATTTTTATACCCTCAATCAACATAATTCATTACAAAAGTTAATTAACACAAAACAAAAGTTGGAACTTAAAAAGAAATCAGGTGTATACCAGTTGTATCCTTGTATCGAACATTAAAACTGCGACCAGTTTGTCCAATGTAACAAGCATCACATTCATCACACTTCAACTGGTATACACCTGATTTCTTTTTAAGTTCCAACTTTTGTTTTGTGTTAATTAACTTTTGTAATGAATTATGTTGATTGAGGGTATAAAAATGATTTGCAATACATTGGTTTTAGTTGTTAGTTAGTTGGTTCGGTAGATAGAACTAACATGGAAAACTAATCCTGATGATGCCACGGGTGTTGGCGAAACATATGTCGATTAAAATTTTAATTGGTTTTCGGATTAGCAGCTATGTATTTATGGATGCATGCTAGGTGCTTGGATCTGGCTTCTCGTTGCGACTGTAGTGTCTTGTGTTCGTGATCATGAGTAGGCAGATCCGAGGGTCAGCGGAGGGTATAGGGCCCGGTGGTGGGCGATCCCTCAATAGAGAAAAGTACCTCAGTTTGATGAAACATAGGAACAAGATTGATAGGTCTGCAGTCATTGCATTATAATTTCTTCTCTTTTTTGTCATCTGTCCCACTATGTATTATGTAAGTATGTCCTTTTTATTATTTATATAATAAATTAAGTAATTAGTATTTATTTTTATTGTAAGTATATTTTTTTTTTCTCTCTATCCCAACTGGTTTGCTGGAAGAAATCTCTTTAAGAGATAAGCTCGCCTTTGTACATTATCTATGTTATATAATTACCTGCTATATATTTTCTGTGTACAATAAAGAAGAAAAGAAAAGAAAGAAAGATTACTTACCTTATTCCTCCAGAGCGAACAGCTACGTTAGCGCTCTCCGAGACCTAGGTATCGAAGCATCAGAGGCACCACATACCGACGCAGCAGTTTGCGTGCTGAGCGACGCGGTTTACTGCGACACGCCGCTCGTGGCCACGGCGCTGGACGGCGTGGTGGCGGTGCTGGCCACGCCGCCCAACTCGTACTCGGCGGTCACGGATCCTATTGATCTGGTCTGCGGGCGCGGAGGGGACTTGGCTATGCTTGAGGTAACCTTTCCAATTTATTACCAATCAGATAGATTATAAAAAAGCGGTGATAGCCCAGTGTAGAAGACGTGCGCCTTCCAAGCCAGGGGCCTAATTTCGATCCCAATCACGGGCTTGTACCTACCATAGAATTTATTTCATGTACATATTTTCTAATATTATCACTTAGCTATACCCGAGAAAGCTTGGCGTCAGGCAGGCACCCGGCCAAAAACAAACGCCAAATATATGGTTATATGAGTTTCGAAAGAAATCATATTGCGCCGACCCCATTTATAATGTGATATATAAGGGCTGGAAGATGATAATTACCATAAATAATTATATATGTGACACAACAGGACACTATCTTCTATACATATAATAACGGATCGCTGTCTGTACATGGAAGATATACTTATAAGAAAAAATATTATAGAATACCTTTATCAACGCAATAGTACCCAAAACAATGATTATTGGAATTTTTGTCTGTTATTACTTATTATTTATTGTACACAAAACATAACAATCAAAAGAAAGAAATTTACAAAAGGAATGCATACAAAGGCGTGCTTATCTCTGCAAGAGATTTCTTCCAGCATACCAAAAAGCAAAGTGAGACCAAAAGTTATAGAGGTAATGATGTGTACAGAATTAAACTAAGTAACTATAATAAACAAAAATAAAATATTCATACATAAATAGATACATACAAACAATCAAATAATAAAAGTAATGTTAGACATAATAACATATATGTTTGTCTATTTGTCGGTTTGTCTGTGCGTTTGTGCACGCTAATCTCAGAAACGGCTGAACCGATTTCGATGCAGTTTTCAGGAATATATTGTGAAAGGTCCCACTTAACATATAGGCTACTTTTTATCCCGGAAAAATGTTTTTATCCCGGATAATTTCGACATTTTGTTTTTTTCTGTAGTCCACGCAGTCGCGGGCGTCCACTAGTACCTAATAAATTTTCTTTAACTTTTCTTACCAATGTTGAGGGCGCAGTGCGAGTTTTCACTTCGAACTCGATCGCGTAAACGTAAAACAGCCAACCAATCACATTATGGGATGATGACGTGATGTAATGAAAGTGAGAACAACGGCACGATGTGATTGGTCGAATAGTTTACGTTTACGCATTCGAGTGCGAAGTGAAAACTCAGATTTATGTAAGTTACCTGTAAATAGTTGAAGGTGGTGGCAGGACAAACCATCCAGTCAAACCAATTCAGATTCTTCTCAAATGCAGGAATAAGTAGAGATACTTACCATGATACATGTACCTAAGTATGTAGTACCTAGATTGTATCCACCCACAATACCTTAAGATGACTATTTATAACCAGACTTATGCTAAAATTAAAATTATTGCATTTTAATTTTATAGATTCTCACCGAATCTGAAATGGACAGCAACGGCAAAGCGCGTGTGCAATCTATTCTGGAAGAGCAGAAGAAGACTCTCAAAACACTTATGTCAAAGCCACAGGTGAGCTACATAAGAGACATAGCGTAACAGAAAAAGTTCACTTTATAAAGATGACTGCTCCTACATTAATTTAATAACCCACGTGCTGAGTAGCTTACTACGATGTTAATTCATTAATTCATTATACATCTTTATCTAAGTACTTACTTATTTCGTATTTTCTAAAATATTTGGCTAAATTACTCCACGATGAATTTAGAAAAATATTGATGATTGGCATAGTTGGTAGTGACCCTAAGCTGCCTGCCGCACCTAGTGTTGGGTTCTAATCCTGTTAGGTGCAAACCTTGAAACACAAACAATTTGTTATTAAATCCACTTTCAATTCAAATTACAGATTCAGTTAATATTGTACGAAACACACTCGGCCCTAGAAGCTGAAAACCAGGTGCAAGTGACCAGAGCTGTGGCGGAGGCTAACAGACTTGCGAGAGAACGACACTCTTTACTCAGAAAGAAACATCGCTCTGCTGCCGTTAGTATCTATCTACTCGTACCTTTCATTTACTTATTAAACAGGCAAAAAACGACGACCGATTAGCGTAATAGATTAGATACCTATAGTAGAGATCCGCCTGCGACGCCATAGACGACGCCTGGATTCGGATCCCGATATGACGAATCGAAACATAGATGAATATGACGAATATTGCTTTGTCATGGATGTTTCTATAATTTATCTATGTAATTATATACCGCTGCTTAGTGCATAATAGTGATCTTATTGTAGGATTAGAATCCCGGCCTTATATCCCGGAATAAAGCCCCACATTAAGATCACTAAAGTCCTAGATTAATGTATTGTATAGATTATGAATATTTATTTTTAGGTAATAATCCACCATCTTCGACTGTATTGTACTGTAGCACGTAACATAATTTCACTCACAATGTCGTTTGCTATTCCACAGAGCCTCAAACCCAAAGATCCAATGGATGGTTTAACCTCGGATTCTTCTTCTTCACTTGAAACTGGTGTGCCTCAAGAGTCTCCACGGTCGATCATCGAAGAGTTACCGGATACTGAGTCGTCGCTAACAGCTGATGGAATCAGCATTGAAAGACCAAGGTACTTACTTATTCAACGCGGTGATAGCCCAATGGTTAAGACGTGCGCCTTGCAGTTGGACGGAGTTGGCTCAACCCCAGTCACGGGCCTGTACCACTGAAGTTGGATTGTAATGTTCTAAAACTGTCTCATAACCCCCCGAGGTTGGCGTCAGGCAGCAAATCCTTGGCGATATGACTTTGAAAAGAAACCATATTGCGCCGACCCCATTAATACTCGTACTCAATGGGATACGGGCAGGAAGATGATGAATATAGATGCTAAAAGCCCAAACATAGATACATAGTCCTCCAAACGTAGATATTATACAGGGTGTAACAAAAGGGGTATGCTAAGCGAATTGCAATGGAAATTGCCCACTATTAGAGAACCTATCTAGGCCTGAAATATGAGGCTTAAAATCACATGTTTATTTTCCAGATAGTATGAAGAATTCCTAAACAACTCCGGATTGTTCATACAGTCTTAAAAAGTAAACATGTGATTTCGAGTCCCAAATTTTATGAATAGGTTCTCTATATACTTAGTGGTCTATTTTCATAGCATTTCGCTTAACATGTCCTCTCTGTTACACACTGTATAGTCACTCCCGCCCAACGCAGTCAAGTAGGTTATTAAATACTTTTAATAATGATGAACTTCTATTGAAGATCTGCAGTCGCAGACTCAGTGCTGAAGAAATCAATGGATAGCATAGACTTGAGACCGCAATCGGGCAAAGCGCGACCCATTCCCATGATGCAGGTCCCTGAAGAGGATCCTGTGCTCGGTGACCCAGATAAAGACAATCCAGATGTTTATGTAAGTTAACCGCGATCTCCACATTGAGAGATGTTGTTTCATTTTAACATATTGATCAAAGTGTGTGTAGAATAAAATCTATATAGGTACATATAATAAAAATGTTACGGATCGCTGTCTGTACGTACTGTATGGAATATATATGAGAAAAAATATTATAGGAGACCTTTATCAATGCAATAGTACCGAAAACAATGATTTTTTAAATTTTTGTCGGATTGTCTGTGCGTTTGTGCACTCTAATCTCAGAAACGGCTGAACCGATTTCGATGCAGTTTTCAAGAATATATTGTGACAGGTCCCACTTAACATATAGGCTACTTTTTATCCCGGGAAAATGATATTATCCCGGATAATTTCGACATTTTGTTTTTTCTGTAGTCCACGCGGACGGAGTCGCGGGCGTCCACTAGTAAGTAAATATAAATGAAGGTGCCAACATACGAATATGTGTGTGCTTCTACTGTTTAACTTATCTAACTTTGGAGCCGCAGATGACGTTCACAATGCTTTATGATAAAAATTAGAGGCATTTTTACGAGTTATTGACTTAAACTTAGTCATAATCTGTCGCTGGCTTACGAACTACAAAATAAAGTAATAGGATTATTATCACCCATGAAATATGGGCCCTATTCCTCTATGCCAGTGGTTCCCAATTAGTGGTACGCGTACCCCCAGGGGTACGCAAGGTTGCATCAAAGGGTACGCCGTAGCCATTGATACGCATCAATCTCTATAGTAAATCAAAATTACAAAAAATATTTTTAAATGATCAATGTTCGAAATTCCCTGCCACTATTCCACAACAATCAATGTTAGTTGTAAATGCATCAAGAGATTTCGCCTCACGTCACCGGGACCTCGAAGAAGAACGTGCCTATTTGTCACATTAATCAAACTGGTGTTCTCTGTCATCTTGTATTGTATTTTGATAGTAATAAATTCTAAATACATTTGATCTTATCTTTTATTTATTGTTCCTGCAATAAGGGGTACGTGAGTTTGAGGTCTTTCTTAGAGTGGTACGTAGATTAATCCACTGCTCTATGCCCATGTGTAGGTATATTTCATCTCCGAATAGAACCTTGTTTTCTTGTAGCGTAATAAAATTGACAGATCTAAAGTAGATTGCAGAATAATAAAATTGCTAGATCCAAAGTTTATTCCGCTACTAAGTGAGGTAAAATTTGTTGCAGGTGCCAAGTTGTGATCTGTTCGAGACTTGTATGCTGCCAAACTTAGGAAACGGTTTAGATATCAATTACATACTGGAGAGAGATGGCTGCTATCTCGGCCTCATTCAGAGGAAAGTAAGATACCTATTATCTTTACTATTTCCTACATATTCTGTAAAATGTTGAATATTCTTTTTTGCTAACCCTTCATTTTTGCTTTAGAAATCTATTTACCTTGTATCTACTGAGTTCTTCGGAAAAAATTACATGGTTTTATCTCCGTTTTACGAGACGCCTCCGTTCTCTATGTATGTCACATACGAATATCTTATTATCGTACTTTTTAATATAACAATGAGGAACATTGGTAGAATGAAAAACTAGACATTAGCTACGATCACATAGGAGACACACTTTAATAAGCTAACTCAAGTAAACTCAACGAGCCAGTCAAAGTCAATCAATATATAAGTGTTAGGTGTCACACAGGAGATAACCCGGCTGGACGCGAAGTACATGATCCGCGTGGCCGAGGAGCGCGGCCTGTTCGGCGGCAAGGCGTGCCCCGCGCACGCGCCGCGCCGCAAGCGCAAGGACGACAAGGGCAGTCCCAAACGCGGCCGGCGCAAGGGGAATTGCTTTGAGGTACGACTGATCAACCGACAGTAGGTAGAGCTAGATGTGAAGACAAGAAACGAACTGAAAAGGTCAATGTAGACCTTTGTGGTTGGTGCTCGACAAATAAGTCTTGATGTCACAACAAAAAATTTAAGTGAAGGCCAATGTAGAATGCAGACCTTTGAGGCTACGATTTTGAGGTACACACTACTACATACTACATGACATTTTATCACGGACCGATAAAGTCACATGGAGGAACGAAAGAGGACAAGTCTATAGTAACTACTTAGAATAGCACCATCCGATGTCTTCCCGTGGATATCGAAAGATATCGATAGAAAGGGTTTCCGGGAGGTGGGAAGCAACGTCTTCCATGTTAACAACATAGTCCGAAAATCACACTGCGGTCACCAACCAACCCGCCTACCCAACGTAGAACACTACGGGCAAGAAGATACCTTTGTAGCCTTGTGCAGCTGTGCCCCTCATCGGCAGTTCTTTCTGTAATAATGACCCATTTCTACCCAGTGTTGTTGTGACCAATCTCGAAATGTTATTTGTTTTTGACGTCCACACACCAGGTGGAGCGAGTAGCAGCCCCGACATACGCGTCCATAACCCGCGCGGCGCGTCCCCGCCGCCTCAGCGCGCCGGGCAGCCTCAGCCCCGAGCCGGCCTGCACGGGCGCCCCTGTAGTGCACGTGTGCTCGCGCCACGCCAGGCGACAGGCCGCCGCCTCCGCCATCACCGCCGCCGCTTGCACTTGCGATGCACGACATAAGTAAGCTTTATTTATTTAATTATTCGTATCCAGTCAGACGGCGTAGGATCGATCACATGTCATGTTCACACGGACCGAGTAAACGGGTGATACGGTGAACTCGGCCGAGTGCATTGTCTCGCCCGTTTACTCGGTACGTGTGAACAAGGCATCAGTCACGGGCCTGTACTAAATTTATTTCACTTACGTGTTTCCTAAAAATATCCGAGGAGGATTGGCGCCGGCCGTGAAACACGCCAAATCCACAGCAATATGAGTCTCGAAAGAAACCATATCTGGGCTGATACAGCACTTTACTCAGGGGCGTTGCTCAGGCAATGAGCTAGCAAGATGTCACTGATCATCATCTGGCCCTCGTTTTCTTGGTCGCAAGGGGATTTTATATGTACGTCACAAGTCACACAATTTTGTTTCAAGCCATGCGATTTCAACCAATATTTCTGTTCCTCACCACTCACACGGCGTATAACGTTAATTACATTAGATTATTTAATCATTTGTTATACTAAGGGCTGATTTTTCCAAACTTCAGATAGCCCATCTGGATTAATTTGATGCTGTCTTCTTTAAAACTTGATCAAGATAGAGACTATAAACTTTATCCTTCAGATAGGCTATCTGACGTTTGGAAAAATTGCCCCAAACGTAATTCCCTACCTCAGGAACCGTAGCCGCCGTGCGTCCGCGGACGTGCAAGTGGCACGCCCCCCCGCCCCCGCGTGCCGCAAGCCCTTCCCCCTCGTCGTACACGACCTGCGTCTCAAGGCGGCGTTGCATCAGAAAATTACTGCCTTATAGCAGTTAGGCTAGGACGTTTTGGAAGTAAAACTAAACGGCCCATTTATATGATACAATTTTCTTGTACGTTCAGGAGCTATATTGATACGCCGCTGGTAAAAACTTATTCTTATTCTTTATTGTACACAGTAAAGTTTCACAAATAAAGTTTATAAGAAGGAAGATGTAGAAGGGCGTACTTATCTTTTAGAGAGATTTCTTCCAGCAAACCAATCGTGAAAGAAAATTTGGTTTGTGTTTTTCGGGAATAGAATGAGACGCGAGTTTATGTGAGAATGTATTAGAAATCGTTACGTACTGGTCGGATCACCGTAGTTGCCTAGACCATCCTACCTGTACTTATATAACATCGAAAACGTAACAATGTGTCAAAAAACAAACAGAATCTAAATGGTTTGGGAGCTACTATGCCACAGACAAACTGACAGGCACATACACACACACTTCATACTTATAGCACCATTCTCCTTGCGTCGGGGGTTTAAAATGGCAGTCCATGCCACTATAGTTTGTAAAAATGTATGCAACAGGCAAGAAAATGGTATCATGTAAATGAGGCTTCAGTTGGTCACAAATCACATGTCAACTTGTCTTTAACTTAGGTTAGTAACGAGCCTTTCGTTTTTTCTACAATCATAAGGAACGTGCAGATATTTGTTCTCTAGTAGCAGTAGTTATTATAGAAGCTCTGTTGCAGTAGCATGACCTGCGAAACACGATATGATAAACCGATTTATCGACATATAGTCTATCAAAATATGATAAATATAGCCGCCATGTTGTATTTTGTAGAGACGATACGATATCCACGATGCGTGGTCATGCTAGGAGGGCTGGTTTATCTACAACGTTTGCGATCAATGTAATATATCGGCCGATTACAAACGGACCCCTGATTACCTAATTTGCAATAGCAGCAGAGCCGAAGCAAGACGATAACGAAAATCGCGTGTCGCGCAGCTTCGGCTTCGCTATTGCAAATTAGATAAATCAGGGGGCCGAGTCGTTCGCTTACTCCCTCATATTAGTATAAAATGAGCGAGATAGCGAATGAAGACAAGTTTCAAGACGATTATAGACCCCTGAACTATTATTAGGTACTTTGAGGTTTAGAATTTTGAAACAAATATCAATTTTAGATAGAGGCTGGCACTGCCTTTTTGTTCATAACGCGGTGCGCTATAATGGACGGTGACATTTACAGAATTTTAACATATCGAGGGGTGAAAGGCTATTTGGGATAAGCGCCATTAATATATATGGCGCTTATCGCAAATAGCCTTTCACCCCTCGATATTATCCTAGTATATTTTCATTTACATGATAGCGTGTCAACAAATAAAGATCTTATAACTGGCTTTAATGAAATAATGAATTCTTGTTTAAAGACTACTGCTACTAGAAAATACTACATATATAATCATAACTAATAACTCTTAACATAACATAGTCAAACTTACGAATTTCATTTAGTAAAATCACAGAAAAAAATGGTAACTAATCTATATTGAACTCACCTTTGTTAATAAAAAGCGGCAAAATATTAAACCTGTGGCACATTGAATTATTTAATAATTAATTCATTTTTATAAAAAAAAAACTATATTAAGTACAGGGTTAAGTTTATAACTAAATACTTCTCGCTGAAAAGCTTCCTTTTGTGAATTAAGATTTTTCTTCTTGAAATCGCGACTAGCTTTTACATTTCTTATAGATTTATCACGATAGGAAGTTTCATATCAGCTAAAAGTGTTTAGTTAGTTAATCTCAGCCCTGTGGTTTTGAATGTACCTATAGTTATTAATTATTTATCATGTACTTCGCTATAATTAAGGTTACGGTTAAAGTTCCTGTCAAATATTTCAGTGATTCTTTTAGAAATATTATACCTGTAAATTACGTTATATTTGTGAACTTGCATTAAAAAAATAAATGAGAATTTAAATCATTGGCGTTATTATGTATTCCGTATTAAATAATGTAGGATTTTTATGACATTTTTAAATTTTCCAAAATATACATACAAGGCACATTTAGAACTCGTAACTTGACATATAGAGGCTTGCATGAGTCGTATGGCCCTTTACAGCAGATAGCTCGAATACACTTTTTTTGAGCAATAAATACTCGTTTCACTTCTGAGCTATTTCCCCATATCAATAGCTCATAGTTAATGGTTGATGCCACATAACCGTAATATGCGCTCAAAGTTACATTTGTTTATGTTTTATTAGTCAGTTGACGAAGGACGTAAACAAATCTATTAATTTTTCTGCAAACTCTATCGACATGACTTTTAAAGTTTAAGCTTTGGTTAAGTGTTATTCCCAAAAATGTTACATTGTTCTCACATTCAATGGTAGTTCCGTTATAATGTAGGTTCAGATAAATTTCCTTACGTCCTTTTACATTAAAACATACGTATTTAGTTTTTGATATGTTTACATATAAATTGTTCGTGTCCAAATATTCAATTACATTTATAATAGTATCATTTATGTCATTTTCATAGCATGTTAAATTGTCAAAACTATAGTTAGAATTAATTATTATTGAAATGTCATCAGCAAACATTACACATTGGTGGTCGGTAAATTTCGGTAAGTCATTTATATAGAGCAAAAATAGAATTGGACCCAACACGCTTCCCTGGGGAACACCGGCTTTGTTTATTTCATAATTGGACCGAAAGGGTGCTACAACTTTGTCCTCAGTAACCCTTTCAATTTCCACACATTGGTGTCTGTTGAGTAGATATGACCTAAGCCAAAACAACGCGAGGCCCCTTATGCCATATTTTTCTAATTTAATAAGTAAGAGGTCATGATCTACATAGTCAAATGCCTTTGACATGTCAAAGAATAATACTGTGGTATGTTGCTTTCTGTCTAAGCCAACAATTACTTTATGGACCAAGTCAAAACATGCGTGTATTGTTGATTTTCCGCTTTGAAAGCCATACTGTTGCTTTGTTAAAATATTATATTTTTTACAAAAACTCATTCACAGGGTGGAATATGCATGTTGGGGAGGCACATAACCTAGCTAGACAAAAATTTAAATTATGGGTTAGTTATGGTAAGCCTAGCTCGGGTACCGTATATGACGAAATGTACGAAAGTAGGAAATTTTTTAAATCTAGACTTAAATGGTGCCAGAACAACCAAGAACAAATAGTAATGGATATGATAGCCTCGCACAGAAAAAATAATGACTTTAAAAATTTTTGGAAATGCACTAAAAAACTTAGTAACAAAGTTAGTCTTTTCTTTATATTAGACAGTGTCAATAGGTGATTCGGTAACCACGCATGCAGAGCCTATAAGTCCATTGCAAATTTGTTCTCTGAACAGTTTAGAGGAAATCTCCGTTGGGTCCTTTGCAGCAGGTGATCGATGGTGAAATATATGGTAAACATATTATCAGATTTCAACTGCCAAGAGGTGCCTTAATCGTTAAAGCTAATATGACGCGGGGTAAATCTCCTGGTCATGATGGACTTAGCATAGAGCACCTGCAATATGCGGGGGTTCATCTCCCGAGGGTTCTATCTATGTTTTACACACTGTGCAGTGTTGGAACATGGGTATCTTCCGCGGTAAAAAGATATGATGGAGACCATTGTGGTGCCGAT
Organism: Carposina sasakii; assembly: GCA_014607495.2. Taxonomy (NCBI): domain Eukaryota; kingdom Metazoa; phylum Arthropoda; class Insecta; order Lepidoptera; family Carposinidae; genus Carposina; species Carposina sasakii. The sequence continues at coordinate 11,269,536 of CP053154.1, forward strand.
TTTGAAAAATAGGACAGGCGCATATCGGATATAAATCATTATAGACCGATTTCGCTAGCCAACTATAATAGCCAAGGTGTTTGATGGTTTGTTGGATACTCACGCTCAATAAATACCTCCAACTACATGATGGACAGTTCGGCTTTCGATCCGGGCAGTATTGTCCACTGAGAGTGCAATTCTGGGTCTCACGGAGCATACAATTGTATACTATACGGAAAGAAGAACAAAATATATGCCTGTTTTTTGGATCTCTCCAAGGCTTTTGATTTGGTCTCCTATGATATCCTGTGGAGGAAGTTCGTGAAATGAATATACCACCGGAAATAACTAATATTTTTAAGTTTTGGTACAGGCACCAAAATAACAAGGTCAAGTGGGGGATAACAATGTCAGACCCGTATATACTAGAGTGTGGGGTAAGACAGGGGGGATTGACTTCTCTAAACTGTTCATTTAAAGAATCTCTAATGATGAGCTGATTGGTGAGCTTAGTAGCATGCATGCCGGATGTTATATAGATTCAAAGCTGCAATACATAAGCTATGCAGACGATATGGTGCTGCTGAGCCCATCAGTCAGTGGTCTGAGAAAAACGTATGCGAGCGGTATGCGGGTGAGCATGGCTTATCATACAATACCGGAAAAAGCGAGTGGATGGTCGTTCCGGACAGGTAGCTGCCTAGCTAAAAAACATGTGCCTCACCCAAGCCCATAACATTGTATGGGAAGGAGCTCTGCAGAACCAGTTCTTTTAAATAGTCTTGTAAGTCATATTACGTCACGGAAGATCTGAATGATATGACTTAGACATTGATAGGGAACGCAGGGCCCTGGCGGTCCGGGTGAATATGTTGGCGCGCAGGTTTGCTCGCTGTTCAAAACAAGTAAAAATCACGTTGTTTAAGGCTTATTGCCAATCATTTTACACGAGCAGCCTGTGGGTCAGGTATTCGCAGAGGGCCATTAGGGCACCGTATGCAGGTCCAATACAACAATGCTTTTAGGATGCTGATGGGGCTGCCATCGCTTTTGCAGTGCATCGGGTATGTTCGCCGAGGCTCACACGGATGGCTTCCAAGCGATAAGGCGAAAAAGGGTCGCCTCCTTGATGCACAGTGCGGGGTAGCCCGGACAGCATTCTATCGGTAATTGCAAGCGGGTAGATGGTTCCATTTTGAATTTTTGGATGAAAATAGTCTCAGGAATCCCACCGGCAAATAGAAAGGGCAGTTACATGAATTAGAGCCGCTCATGTATCTGCCTGCTAATTTATGTTTTAATTTATTTACAATTAAGTTTTATATTATGATTTACCAACTAACATAGACTAAGTAATTTGTAACTAACAACCTAACAAAATATGGATCTCGTTATCTGAAATAAATGTTTATTATTATTATTAGTCTCTTTTGCATTGCCTTTTCGAATACTTTGGATATCACTGAAACCAAAGTTATAGGCCGGTATTTTCCTATGTCAGTTTTGTAATTTTATTATATATAGGTTTTACTATAGCGACCTTTAGTATATCAGGATAAACCCCCGATTCAAAAGAGAGATTTATAAGGTGAGCCAATACGTAAGCTATTTCATATTTACAGAATTTCAGAACTTTTGTCAATACTTCGTCATGTCCACATGCATTAGAGTTTTTTAATGATTGTATTATTATTATTTCTTTTGTAAGTACTGGTTCAAAAATATTGTGTGTGAATTTTGATTAATTCGAGATATAGCTTTTTGTCTTTTATTGATATTTGTATTACATTTTAATTTTGTCAAATTTGTGTAGTAATCGTTAAATGCCTGAGCTATTTCTTTTGGATCATTTATTAGTTTCTCTTTATACTTTATATTAGACAATTCAGTTTCAGTATGTATGTTTCCCGATTCGGTTTTTATGAGATGCCATGAGGCTTTGCATATGTTATTGCTATTTTGTAGATATTTATTGCTACATATTCTCTGGGCTTTCGAAATGCACTTTTTTAGGATTTTAGAGCATTTAAGGTACTTACTTCTATTGATACTATTCTTATTTATATAGTAATTAAATCGCAGCAGTCTCTTGGTTTTAATACATAATTTTACCCTTTGTTGCTCATTTCAGTCTCTGAACCTTATTCGTTATTTTAACTTTCATTTTTGGGAAACAAGATTCATACAGTACACAACATAATTCATGAAAGCTGTTAAAAGCTACATTTACGTTTTTTTCTTTTAAAATGTCTGAGTGGGATAACGCTTGTAGGTAGGAACAGAATTTATGTTTGTTTTCCGGGCATAGGTCTCTTCTGTAGATAAATTTATATGAAACCTGTGGTTCTTTTTTTACTGGAAATGATAAGAGCTGTGCAGTGTCATGATCGGAAAGGTAATGGAAGGACTATCCCAGTAGCCTTCTTTATGTTGCTTACCATGTGGTCTATACAATTATTTCCTCGTGTTGGTTGGTTTATATGCAGAAACAAGTTAAAAGTCGAGACTAAATCATTTAAATGTAGCGACGATTTGCTGACGACCAAAGTGTTTATATTAAAGTCACCTGTTATCACGATTTTGTGATTTTTGTATTTTTTCGTTAAATCATCACTGCTTCCAACTCAGTTAAGAAAATTGCATAAAACTTTTTATGTGAAGTGTAAGTACATATTAGTACTAGTCTATCTATGGGTATATTTATAATGCAGTATTCAAATATCCTAGGTATCAAATATCCTAGGTATCAAATATTTGTCACAGCAATGTATCTGAAGTGAGTTTTTAAGATTCTGAACAGCGCGTTCGTTCGCTATTGGTGAAAATGTTTCAATATCTTAGTTAACTTTGTTGTCGCTCGTAAAAGTGATACGTTCTCAAATCACCAAGCAAGATGTATAAGGGTATTGCCGAATATTCAAAAGATAGAATAAATAAAACAAACTTTTATTCATTAGCGTTACAAAGGTACCAACATAATGGCTCATTTACAACAATACATACTATTCATTATATCTTTTGTTCAACGTTCTATGTCTTTGTACAATGCCACTAGATCTTCTGAGGGTCCTACTAGCTAACCCAACAAGCAATGGACGCATTTCAATTCATTGCTTTTGTTCTTATTACTAACATTCCACCTTTAAAAACCAAAGGAGCAATGGATTATGATCTAATCTAATGTCAAATAACGTTCAATACCATTGATAGCCGAGTTAGCCGGTGTCAAAGATGTCCCCAGTTGCACCAAGGGGCTTTACAAATTATAACAATAACAGCAAATTTAGACTGTCAATTTAAGAGTTTAGAGTTCCAATGACTGTTTCTACAATCGAGTGCGAAACCAACATGATTCCTGGCAGATGCCGTTAATTTCAATTGATTTTTACCAATCTGTGTAATAAATACTGTGATCTCCATAACGGAAACTTTGATTATTTACCGATACAACTTCTCTTAACACTCAGAAAAACGCGTAGCACTATATCAAGAGTTTTATTACAGCATACCGAAGCCTTTCGAATAGCTAATAGCTTTCATAAGTCTGTCTTCTAATTTGTCTCTAGATTCGTATTCTGGTAATAATAGAACGTTGAAGCACGTATGCGCAGTGGGTAAGCGATCACAGTCCGGTCCGTTCCTAGCTATAATTAGTTTTAAATGACTGAGTCCGCCCACGGGTACCCTATCGGATCCGGTGGTGAACTGTAGTAATTTTCTCTTATCGTCTAAAGAAAGGCCGTGCACAATGCTCCAAAAGTCCTTAATAGTTTGTGATTCCGCCGTGTAACCTCCGTCGTATTCTGTTGACTTTTCTAGTTCGTTGAAATCGAAGTTCTGGAAGAAGTGTTGAAAGTTAAAATGGCGATAGGACTTACAGTCCTATATACAGAGGGGTTGGTTTGTTTGTTATGTTTAGTCGTCGATCAAATACGTAATGTTGTTCTCACTTCTATTACATTACGTCGCCACAAAGTCATGTAATCACATGACCAATCGGTTGGCCGTGAAACGTACACGCGTAACCCTTCGTCGCAAACCTAACTATACGCCCAAAGCCGTGAGTTCAACCCAAAGCTACCACACCTATACATAAATATTTAATTGTATCAGGCGTTACTATTCGGAAGTTTAAATTTCCATCAACGGCCCGGTGGTGGGCGTACCCTTGATGGACATCTACATTATTCCATAACAGTTTCTAAATCCAAGTTCCTCGATCCGCCTTACTGCAATCTATCACACCTACATATTCTACAACTCCACGTCCCAAAACAAGTTGGTGAACCCACCTTGCTGCCAGACACGAGGGTTTCCACCTCCTCCGGCCGGAACGCGCCAGCAGCGGACTCTCATCCGTCACCATCACGAACCCGCGACGGAACGCCTTAAACTGCGACTCCATCGATTTGTTCAGCAGGTAGTCTGTGTATAACTCTACGAATTCCTGGAAAAATATGAACACAATCGCATTAAAAACTATAATATTGAATCAATATGTAACAATAATGAATAAAAACAATTTTACTATGTTGGTCCTTCGAGTCGGGTATCAGATGCGATTTAGATCAATATGATACACACATTATGGTCAATTGTGGACACCCTACAGAAACAAACATAAAATTACCTCTAATTATCTACCTGTCCTTTTCTGTCTCAGCCATTTATATACATTTACATTATACATGTATACATTTATACATGTATTAAAAATGGAGAGGGGCCGACATTACTGATTGATTTCATTCAATTAATTCACAATCGACCTCATCATCAAATGATATGAAAGCAATTATATTATGTTGGTCCTTCGAGCCGGATATTAGGGCAGTTCCGTTTACAGTTTACTATCAGATCTATATCAACTTATTAACACAATCTGCATACCTTTTTATTTTCCATCGTAACAAATATATTATCGCCATCCTCCTTCAGCTCATGGTATACGACATTTCCAAACACATCCCTATTACATATCCTAAACGTCTGATAATATATATCTTGTAAATCTTCTCCACTGTATTCTAACATGTCTTTTAAACCATTGTATAAAGTCTGCAAGAGAAAAAAAAAAATATTATTAATACAAAACATAAATAATAATGATAAATAAACAAAGCATGATCAGAGGGATTGTGTGTATACGATTTTGTTGCGGAGGATACATTGAATTAAATTTTACAGCCTCAATATAGGTATACTAGCTGACGCGGCGAACATCGTACCTACCGCAAAACATACACAAAAAAGTAAGAATAATCCAATGAGGGATTTTATGATAACTATTAAAAGTAAAAAATTAGTATAAATCACCTGGATAAATGGCGTGAGCGCATCACCATCCGAAATTCTGTTTTGTCATTGGTCACTGTACAGGGGGAGGTGAAAGGGGGAGCAACTAGGGAGGGTGATGCGCTCACGCCATCTATTTTTGACAGTTGGGTGCAGAAATTATGCGAGTACATACATTTCAGCAATTTTTCAAATGTGTTAGCTATTTCAAAAAAATATAACTACTTCTTTTCAAACAAAAACTACTTACAGGATTCCAATCGGCCAGATCTTCAAAAGACCCCTTCTTGCCCATTAGCTTCCTATATACAACCATTGGGAAGTTTACCGGTAGGATTATATTATTGTATATTGCTAACCCCAATACTATGCCTATTAATGTGAATTGAGCTTCAGTCTCGAATGATGTAGGATTAAACCTGGAAATAATGTTTTAATTAGACAATGTATATGGATTTCTTACAATACATAGAATAAACATATTCCTCGATTAGTCATTGTATATGCACTAGAAAGAAGATTGGGTTATATTTATTTATTTATGGCATGCCAACAACATATACATTATAAAAACAGAGAATGGTTCAGGTCTGATGCACATAATGTCTCCTATAGGCTAGCACAGCACTTACACATAAAAGTTTCTATATATCTGCGCTATACCTAATATGCGATGTGTAAGCTAAATTGAACTTTATTTACAACTTAATAGTAATACTGCGCTGATGCAGAGCTTGATGAGAACTCGAAGACATCAGCTGCATCTCCTTCCAAGCATGTCGTAAAAGACTACTATGGAACTCAAGAGCGTTCTCTCAGGCGATCAACTAACAACCTGTCATTGAACTGTGCATGCAGCAAAATCTATGTGATTTGACAGTCGGACGATATCGTTACGGACTATCGAGAGGTTCGTACTCTCTGACGGCCTCGTCATGTAAACGTGGCGATCTGATTCGCGATCCTGCAGCTCTGGGGTTGCCTCATTTTTGGTAACACAGCCGTGTGTTTTATTTATGATAGTAATAGACTCAAAACAGGGTAAATAAACTATAATTTAGCAACACAAATCAGTAATGTCCTAACAAAAACGCCCAGAATACCTATACCCAGCCGAGGGACAAAACCATAACAGAAGATGGCGAACAATGGCCTAACACGAAACCCCAGTTTACCTATCCCATGTCCAGGTTAAAGGCATACCATACTATCTATACCATACCCAGGGTAAAGACATACCAGAATACCTATACCGCGTGTCCAGGGTAGACATACCAGAATACCTATACCATGCCCAGGGTAAATACATACCAGAAGGTGGCGGTATCTGGCTGCAGCGTGAACATGCCGTAGTCAGGGTTGAAGATCTCTTCCACGACGAGTTGGAAGAACTCCTTGCTGACGCCGCCCTCGTCCACGCCCTGCTCCCCTTCAAACTCTACCACGAGTTGCTTCTTCAGATCGAGTGCTCGCTCCATTGCTATCATTTCCAGCTGAAATATAAGTTTGAACTTCACATTCTTCTTTTAATGACAATGTTATGTAATTGAATTGACAATAATATTGCACGCGGCGTAAGCTCAGCTTTATATGAGTACATATACATAAATACGCGATGCCTTTAGCTGACCTTTGCACTTATGTGATTTGAGTGTACATAGAAAGCATTGGTGTGCGCCGACCTAGAGTGCGTTATTTGCTTGCAGAATCTCGCAAAATACAATGCTGAGCTTAGGCCACGAGGATATGCGTGCACTTTGTTCGAACGGTGCAACGACGATAACGCAGCGTGAACGTCGTGGTTAACCAAAATGCGGGGTTCTTGTGACGTTCACACAGCCGCACGCCCGATGTGGGTGCGGGCTAACTGATTTAGTAAATTCACTATGGGTGCGCCAACCACCGGGCCCTACACCCTCCACTGACCCTCAGATCTGATAACTCATAACTGCAACAACAGGCACTTGCACTAACTACAATCGCCACGAGAAACCAGACGCGAGCACCTAGCATGCAAGACAATACATTGCACTATTCCGAATTGTAACGCTTAATACAATTTCATTAATTTAGTAAAGTTCTTGGTTAGCAATTAGCTCAATTATAACCATATTTATTTAAATGGTCATTTGATTCAGTGATCCATATAGTTCGCCAACTCTAATACTCTAGAAATCACGGCAAATTTTCTAGTTTGCCCTTAGGTACATAAAGTTTTGACAAATTACTTTTCACAATAATAAAAAACCATAGTGAGAAAAGAAGAAAAATAAAAGCTAAATAGTCGAAGGTATTTCACTTCAACCTATAAATATACAGGTTGTTTTTCTTATAAAATCATTCTAAACATTCTCACTTACCTCGACCAAAGCATCGTGTATAACATGCGATCGTCTAACTTTCAGCTTCAGAAAGGGCATAGACGGCGCGACCCCTACCACCGCATGTAGTATCGATACGTTCCTCTCTGAGTGCATTCGAATCCGGTTCTCATAGTACAGGCCGAGGCATTTCGTCGCCGCAGTCAAAATGAACGGGTATTTTAGGAACGCGAATTTCTTACCTGCAAATAATCATTCATCTATTGAACATACCTACAAACTGGGTACAGAAAAAATATGGTAGGTACCCTAAAACTATGGAGAGTATACAATACCATAATATTGGAAAAGTAGATAAGTACTTCACTAAAATACATCAGCTGCATATCCTTCCGTGGATGTCGTATGAGTCGACTAAGGAATTCGTGGCCGTATCCTTAGGCGAAGAGCTAGCAACTAGCATTGGATATTTACCTTTAGTTCTGCTACCTCATTTTGGCAACACATTTAGTAAACTTTGTCAATATAGGTTAATTGAGACTGTATATTTCTGTATGTACATAGTCAGTATTATAAAGGATCTGCAGTCTACATATTTGCGTTTAAAGTAAAAAGCTTAAGTTAACTTAAGTTTAAACAACATGTTGTACTCACCATTACTTATTTTAGTTCTATAATTTGCGAAATCTATATCCATTTCTATAGTATCACTGAGGGCTCATTGTAGAACTCCTCAAATGGCAGGTATGGTGTCCTAGCGTCTAATACATTTATATCTAGTTCGATGGCTGGAACAAAAGAAAGCATTTCATTTATTTCACTTCAATATAACTTGCGGGTTCAAAAGGGGGGTTCTCACAGAGCGAGCAGTGTAGGTAAATTATTTATATGATACCAAGAAACATATATTTTATTAAAGAATATACATAGTAAGTTTGCCTCTTAATTTTATGTGATTGTTACATTTTTACAGAATGAAGACTTGATTATTGGATACCTTAGATATTATTGATAACATAATGATAATTTACTAAAGAAGATATATGTTAAGGCAAAAAATTATGGAAGCAACTGCTCCACTTCAAGTGTAGATTATATTATGCAAGTACGCAGTAGGGTCACCCATTACCACATGGGACTTCGGCTACTTGGTGAATATAGGTGCGTAATTTGCGCAGCCATTTCAGGTAAGTTGAGACCATCTAATAAAGAAACAACACCACAACACCTAACAAAGTGGAGAGCAGTGGACTTTTCATAGCTGAAATGATGATGATTACCAAGAACAAATATATTTACCTAAAGGATCATCAGGTTGACCTTGCTTGGAGTTCTTCCTGGGAATGGTAGAGTAGAAATGGTCTAAAGCGTCTCCCAATGGATCCAATTGGCTTGCTATCACTATCGGCTCCTCCCTCAGAGTATTTGATTCCATAACGCCGGCCAACATATTCGCGTAGTATACAATCTGCAAGCATAAAGTATTATAATTATTGGCATTCAATAAAAAAAATTGTGTAACATTAAAAATATATGTTTTTTTTTACGAAGAATGCATGCTTAGCGAGTACTCATGACATCAAACCGAACGCTTGCAGTAATTTACGTCTTCTGTGTCTGTCTATTAATTATTCTGTGACGTACATAAAAAAGTTTTGTTAAACTTTCTACATACATATCAATAAACATAATATTCTTCCGTAAGTACAGGTGAAAATTTACATGATTCATAGGTTTCTTGGCGAATGTTGTAGTCCCCGTAAGGCATATCCCGAAATACCGACATGAAAGGAAATAACAGAAATTCTAAAGTTTAAACGAAGTGATCGTTTATAAGCGGACAGATTCTACATGGCTTCATATCATTTCGCTTAAATGACCCTTCTACAAGAGGTCATTGAGGTAGCCATAGCAGTGGACTCAAGTCCGAAACGATTATGACTCTGTATCAATAGTTCAGCAGTGGACTTCTATGTGTTCACACCGTTAAGGAACTAAAAGGACATTACTACGAACGTAGCTACTAGAGAGGGGACGTCAACGAACCTCACTCATAATAAGACTCTTGAAGAGAAAACATGTAATTTTATCTACACATCTAATCTAATATTCATGAATGTATCTTGTGGCGGTAGTAGCTGCACCTGTATGATGAATTTGGTGAGAGCGAGATGTCTCACTTTTAAACGTCAGATTCACAGAGCTATTAACTAGATAAAGTAAGTGTATGTACTTTGCATGTAAAAAATAGACTTAAGATAAGAATTAGAATAAACACTCGTCTTCGAGCCAGGACTGAATGAATTATGGCTGATAGAAGTGGTTTGGAATCCCTTTTTACACACCAAGTAGAAACACTTGCCTTGTCTAGTTATTACTTAGCTTTGCATACATCTCGCTCTCACCAAATTCATCATACGGGTGCTGGTGGAGACGATGGCCCTGTAGGTACCCTGCCCCCTACCTTCATGAGCACGGTGGCGTTAGTGACGGTGTCGTCGTCCTGCACCTGGTAGTGGCGGTGGTAGTTGGTGGAGATGACCCTCAGCGTGATCAGCTGCTGCAGCGACTCGAGGATGTGACGCAGGCTCTCCTTGCAGTGCGCGGCCCACGTGCGCGCCAGCCTGCCTTGCGCTGCAATATCACATGATATTTACAGCCTTACAAAGCGGTGATAGCCTAGTGGTTACGACGTGCGCCTTTCAGTCGGAAGGCGTGGTGGGTTCGATCATAGTCACGGGCCTGTACTGAATTTATTTCATCTACGGATTTTTCGCAGTAAGCTCGGTAACGTATATTCCATTGAGTAGGGACGTGTATTGCCGCGATATCTACCCACACATATAAACCATAGTAAGCTCGGCGGCGCCTACCAGAAAAGAGCACACAGGCACAAACGACGCTATAACAGCACTCTATCCGTCGTTTTTATACGTCCATGTTCACATCCTATAATTATCTTACATTAAAAAAAAACTATCCGAAACTCGTAGTCTCAAATATGAAAAAAAAGCAAAATTAAGGCCCTTTCCATACGACGTTTTTTTAATGCGCAGACAATGCACGTTGAACGCAATTATTACCTAACCTAACAAACGTAGGGCCGTCGCCGCATTGTGACCTGAGGGCTTAGTGCGAGTTTTCACTTCAATGTCGATTGTGTAGGTAAACGTAAACTATTCGACCAATCACGGCGTGCGGTTGTTCTCACTTTCATTACACTACGTCATCATGCCAAAATGTGATTGGTTGGCTGTTTTACGTTAACGCGAACGAGTTCGAAATAAAAACTCGCACTACGACCTCTGTTAATAATACAAACACGTGTACGATACATATATTTCGATACAAACGCATCAAACAATCTGCTAATAGATACGTTGTTAGCGCATAGCCCTAAAAAACATAGTGTTAGCAAGGTTTGCCCCTATATAATTCAGATGTATTTTTGAAAGATGTACATGGGGCCAAGTTGGTGGAGAACCAACTGCGTCAATCATTGTTTTCAACCATTTGGTTATTTATACGCCTCATGCGTCGTGTAAGAGCGCTTGTAGATGAAAACGGACAACGAACCATGTTTTAGTTTTACACTATGAGCGTTTGACAAGCAGTGGACAGCGGACCATCGAAGAATTTATTACGGCTGCAGCGCTGCCACCTCTCGGCGTGACTTTTATAGTACAAATTACGAACTTTACAACCGCACGAGACCTTCCCTGGTGACCAATGTACATTGATGAAGCACTACCAAAAAGCTGAAATAAGGTGGACAGCATCGGAGCAAGCGCGACCCTCATATCACCTCATTCTAATTCCGTCTAAAAAAAAAACATCTGAAAACAAAACTCTGGACACAAAACCATTGTGAAATATGTATGTGTATTATTTATTATTAGCAGACCAAAAATCTAAATCATTTGGGTAATAATATTTTTCCGGGATAAAAAGTACCCTATGTTCGTCCCCTGGTAGCTACCTCCCCACCAATTTTCAGCCAAATCGGTACATCTGTTCTTGAGTTATAAATAGTGTAACTAACAAGACTTATTTATCATTTAATCACATGAGGTCTCACCTTTGACCGACAGATGTCTGGCAGCCCGGCACAACGCCGGCAGCGCGGTCTCCAGGTAATCGCTGCAGCCGAGATCGGGAACCTCGAACGCTATCACCAAACAGTTGACAGCGTCCTCTGTACTGATGAACTTGGTAATGCCCAGGTCTATTTCTAACGTCTTGGCTAGTGTGGACAATGCCGTCACTAGGGCTGAGCTGTAGTATTCTGATGGTACCTGTTGAAATTAAATTATTGTTATTCTTATTGTTTATTTTACACACACAAAAATAATAAATCACCTGTGATTTAGGAGAAAACAATTTTTTTATCAATTTGATACATATCAACAATATCATACCAACTACATAGAATCGATCTCTATTTTATGCAGTGACGTGATTATAGGTAGACGCGGGGTCTCTACATGGGATGGGAATCTACATGAACGTAATAACTGCATTAGACCAGATTTTTAAACTTGAATCTTATGTAGTCACCATAAGACTCCACTTTACTTGTATCAATTTATGACAATAGACACCCAGCCATACATTTGGGTAGCTATTTGTTGTCCCATTTTTTAAAAAATTATTAATAAAGAAGTGGGAAAAATTCCTCACCCGGGTGGGAATCGAACCCACGACCTCTGCATTCCGCGTGCCAGCGCTATCACCACTGAGCCACCGGGTCAATTACTCGGATGACGAATTTTACCATCTCTTTTCTAAATTACATATTGGCAACGTTATTTTTCATCCCGATAGCTATACACTAGCCAAATCTCGGAAAACAAAGCTGAATCCCTCAGCACAATGTTTATAGATGAAACGATCAACCATATCCTAACGGATTATATTAATGGAGAAGTGTTTTTATAAATTTATCTTAGTCAAGATATTATATATTATAAAATTATTAATAAAGAAATGGGAAAAATTCCTCACCCGGGTGGGAATCGAACCCACAACATTTTTTGAGAATTGTCACTGAATCTAGTTATAATTCATCTAAGATTTTATGCTATTAAATACAAACGCGATAGTAATTCTCTGTCGCGCGAGCCTGAGAAACGACATAGCTTACTTTTTACCCCGAAACAATATTTATCCCCCAGAATTGACGTTGTTTGCTACTTACAGTCAACGCGGCTTTTACTAATTTTTACCATAACATTGCTGCATCAAAATCCATTGTGTAGATTTAAAGATGCATAGGGACACAGACAGTGGGAAGCGACTTTGTTTTATAATACATAGTGAAGTATACTAACATGTAATTCAAGGTACTGAAAAGCCTTGCGACACGAAGCTACATCCAAGCCAGGCCCGACAACACTGTCCACATCTTTGTCTGGATCACTAGATGAACACATTGCTTTGGATTCCTTATCTGAAAAGTCACTTACATTTTGATATAATAAAAAAAAAACTATAGCATACATTTTATAAACGGCTGGAAGAGGGGGAATTTTGACTCAGTTATAATACTTTAAAAATATTTCAAGGAACTTAATCTTTTGGTTAAACTATCTAAGATATTAGCCCATGGAATTAACATATAAAGAAAATACCCTAGAATTACCTGAAGCTACTAGACCTTTGTACCAACCTGAACTTTTGCTTCCACTATTTTGATCACCTTCCTTAACTTTTCCCTGGAAGCAGCGTGCCAGTATGGCCGGCTGCATGAACGCTTCACCCAGTGCCCTGATCAATGCTTGAGGAGCTTTACTCTGAACACATTCATCACATAGCTGGTACATCTTTTCTTCCGTTAGCGGGGCACCATCTGACAATGAAAATAACAGGTCATCTAGAATCTTCAACAACATATTGTGCCGGCTTCTCAACATGGTGGTTGTAACAATATGTGTGCAACAAAGCAAAAGTTTTATTAAGTAACTAAACTAACATCCCTAATTTGCAGTATTTAACTAATTAACATTACTAGGAAATCATTAAATGATGATTCAATACTGTAAATCAAACCATTAGGGATATATCTCACCCAGGACACACAAAATTGTAACTAAAAACTGACAGTGTTATTACAAAAGAGTTTAACCAGTGTCTATGCTAAGCATTGCCTAAATTTGACAGATATTCCATACATTTTGCTGTCAAAACTTCAGACACAGTTTTGTGGTGACACCAATGATTTTCAATGATGCAAACAGTTTTTTAAAAATTCTGAATTTTTAACTAACATAAGATAGATAAGAGTGCATATTCATACTTACTGTTATGACTTAGTTTACTTTCATCCTGATGAGATACATTTTGACTAGTTTCAGGTTGTTCGAATGTTGAAGTGTTGCCTTTGTCATTCTGTTCTGTGGTACTTTTAGACACATTATCTTTACCCTTATTATTGCAAACATCACTTTCCTCCGATGCACACTTAGCTTTAGAAGTTGATGAAGTTGGGACACTAAAAATCAAATATATGTCAATGTGATTGTTAGTTTACAACACAATTTAATTAAAATTACAGGTAATTACTTATAGTGTTCATATTTACCTAGAACTGGGAATACTTTTATCTGTTCTTGGAACCTTGCTGGGGTGATGGTCACATAGTCTTGCCTCCTTATAAAATAACTTTATAGCTTCCGCCGCTGCTTCATTTGGTGTCAAATTTCTTGCCTAGAATAAATTTGGGCAATGTGATATGAATGAATTTAGGTATGTATGTAAATGGCTGAGACATAAAAAGACAAGTAGATCAAACTATAAGTTTATTTTAAAATGTAACTGTCAGAATATTACCTCTCCACTTGATGCACAATGTTGATTATTGCAATCAGCATTGCCACAACCATCTACCAACTGATAAAAATAACGCTCAATTAATTGTCTAGCAGCGGTTCGCTTCATAATGTCTTCAGAATGATTTGTAAATGAGCTAGTGTTTAAACCTGATGGACCGTCTCCTGGAGAACTTGGGGTTAGAGTATTACTTGACGATGATGCTTCGTTCCCCCTAAAATGAAACAAATGGTCATAAATTCATTCTAAATATTTATACAAACATAACAATCATAACAAAGGCAAAAATTCGCAAGTAATGGTCTTTGAGGTCTTTGTATCAGCGGTATTACGCATCAAGAAAATAGTAATTCCAAGTACGAAATAGAACATTCAACGCAACGCAACCAAACGGATGGAACATAATTGTACGAGGAAGAAGGTTCTACTCGTTCACAATTTACCTTGAAGCTTCGTCAGATTCGCTGTTAGAGTTCATAGAAGTTGATTCTTCTCAACACTAATTCACTTTTATGACAAAAACAGATCAAATGCAATAGTTTGATTCGGTGCATTCGCCAGGTTTTAAATTGTAAAATGAACTATATTGTGTCACAAGTAAAAAATTATACAAACACCGCACGGTTTTCCAGACTATTTTTCGAAAAAATTCTATTTCTCCTCTTTCCTTCTGTCTGTAAATCTGTCAGTCGGCCATTTTGTTTCATGGATGTTTCATTTTACGTCTACAATCAACCAACACAAAAATATGTATTGTATTATTGTAAAGTAAATGGACAAAATTTTGCATTTCTTTATAAAAATTAGTAAAAGTAAAAATGTATGCCTAATTTACGACTTACGATGCATGTTACCAGTCACACAAAGGAAAAACAAAAATATGTGATCAAAAATGTTGGTGCAAAAAGAAACGTAACATATCTTGTGTTTTTAGTGTATCGCTGAAGAACGGCAAAAGAAACAATCTATCCATACAGCCAAATTCAATAAAATTATTTATTAAGGGAGGGGGTGGTTGCGGTGGGCGAATAAATACGTCAAGAGAATCCTTAAAAATGTAGAAAGAAACGAGAAACTATAGGCATCATATTTAAGTTCAGTTCAGTTTATTGCGGCGGTTAGCGGCGAATCGGACTAAAATGGCTGTATGGACGTATGGATGTATAGCTTCTCTCCTTTAAGTCGCCATTAAGAAAAAAACAGCCAAGTGCGAGTCGGGCTCGTCCATTATTGGTTCCTTAGGCTAGATATGTAATTATATTACATATCAAAAACTTCAATTAGCCAAATTACAATTATTGAGTTTCTCCATCAAAAATACTTGTAATTTGTATTACATTTTTGGATTGGTATATGTGGTACATCTAGTAAAAAAATCGCACATCGTTCAAAATCCGTTTAAATTTCCTTTTTTATTGTTGGTTGTTAAATGGTTTATATATACATACATGAGATGACGGATAATAGGGATGAATGGAAGAACAAGAAGTACATATTGCGCCTACCCCAAATAAATGGGAACAGGGCAGGAACCTCTTTCCCGGAGGGGTAGGCAGAGATCACAGATCTCCATTTGCTACGATCCTGACACACCTCTTTCGCTTTATCTACTTTTATGATATTCTTCATGCACGCTCGTCGGTTTAGGGTAGGTACTCTTGACCTTTCTTTAGAAATTCACCAATTTGATCTGTGAAGGTCCGGCGAGGTCTTCCCCTTCCAACCCTTCCATCCACTCTTCCGTTGTACACTTCCTTTGTCAGTCTACTTTCACTCATATTCTCCACATGCCCCAACCACCTCAATATACCCTTCTCAATCTTCGTCATCACGTCCTCATTTATACCACACTTCTTTCTGATCACCTCATTTCTTATTCTATCTTTCAAAGTGACTCCACACATACTTCTCAATGCTCTCATTTCCACTGCATTCACTTGACTTTAGTGTTTCGGTTTCTGCCATACCTAAAGTGACCATTTATTTTTTGACTCTAAACGGGACATTGGTTATAAACCTATAAGGTCAAATCATATGTCATCAATGAAAAAACAACACTTTTTAAGTCATTTATATAAAAATGTTTGTGAAAATGAAGAGAATGCGTGGTATTCAAAAACGTTGACGACTAAAAAACAATATCTGTATAATACGTAGTTGCCGGACCGAACGTATGAAAATAGATGTGCGAGCGAAGCGAGCGCGAAATTTTTACGGGTTTTTGGCACATAAGTTGCCATTTATTTTTGGGAAATGCAGGCTCTATCGAGAATTTGTGACGATCGCTAATGCATTATGCAAATGATGATGCAGGCGAAGCGAATGACAATTATTTACTATTGTTAAATTAAAAATTTTAAAAATAGCATTTTTACTATACATATATTTTCTTTTAAATTAAATTTACGTAATAGGTACGAATTTGACAAGCTACTCGTATCAGCGAATTTTGTACAATTTTCACTATAGCTTTGTATTTGATAGTTAGGTAATAAGGGAGCCGTAATAGTGTTAGTTACGGCTGATGCGGCGTAGCTACGTCCTTGATACATAGAGCAAAATGCGCGGAGCGGGGCGGCTACATTTGGCGCACCAAAATTTTTGGTACTTACTATGAAATGGTGTAATTTATTACAAAACATTCCAATCTATCAAATTAATACAGATTCCCCTTGACATAAAAAAGTATCCGGTTTTACGGATGGCCCCATCTGCAGGCGTTACATCGCGGCGGTGGGCAGGGCGGTGGCCGTCTACTATTCAAATTTTTACGCGGTCTATGAAAACGGGACATATTTGCGTCCCGCAGTCCATGTCGAGGACACCCTGACAGGTAACTGTAAAACGAGACTGTCCCGTTCAAAACGGGATGTCTGGTCACTTTAGCAATACCCAACTTTCACTTCCTGTACTCCCGTTCACCTGACCAAAATAAGAGTTAGAGACAACTCCCTTTGTGAATGTGGCTTAGGGTACTCTAGACCACATTCTCTTTAACTGTCCCAATGTATCCCCTTCCCTCTATCAGTTCCTTCCTCCTTACATTCCCCTTCCTACTAACTCTAAATGTATATTATCCTTAGCTCACACTCCTTTTATCAAAGTCTTGGAACATTTCCTTAAAATTAATAATATTAAATTATAAAGTGTATTTAGGTTTATTGTATTCCATCCCCTATGTATCGATTTATTTATTTTATATTATGTTATGTTATATAAGTATGTTCATTCTATTAAATGTCTTGTTTACCTGTTTTGTGCACGTCTGTATGTAAAATAAGTGTGGTGTTTCTTTTTTGTTTTAGGTACAATATGGTACAAAAATAAATTTTCGATTACATTTTTTTTTCCTTCTCTTACTGTCAATTTTTTTTTTAAACCATCTCCTGCGTGATTTCTCATCTCTACGTGACATTGGCGGAACCATTGTGCCCGACACAATTGAGGCCATTAACAAAAATTGAATTGAACCTTTATTTTATTTCCAAAGACCTGTCATAGATACCTCACACGAATAGGTATGTAACTATGACAAACATTTTTTTAAAGTTTGAATTTCATGTATGGGATGCCCCCTCAACTAACATGTTTTTATCTAATATTTGTGTTTTACTAACATCTTCCGAAACGGCTTGTGAGATTTAAAGGTTTTTTTTATGTTAATTCGGCAGGTAGGTCTGAAAATAAGTCGTAAACTATTTTTTATACTATATAAAGTAGTTCGTTCACAGAATCATCTTACCTACCAAGTTACAACTATGTCCGTTTTTGCAATTTGACTACGGAACCCTAAAAAAAGAAAAGTTAGTTGTCTTGTCACGGCGGCATATTTATTTGTTTATTTTAAATTTTACATACATACATACAAATGTACGTATTTTATTAAATTGATTCATAAACCTATCTAATTTGTGTTTTATGGTTCCGTAAGTAGGGATTTTCTGTTTCGCTGTCTTTGCAGCAAATAAATTCGATCAGAAAAAGTACAAGTGCGCACATCATGTCAATGGATACCCTGAATATTGCTCGTCGGAAGCTGAACGATGTTCTTGGTGAGAAGTCTTCCAAATATTTCAATCATATGAAACAGTGGTTTCGGATGAAAATGACTAAAGAAGACTTTGATGCTGAGGCCCGATCCTTGCTGAATTCAGATCAAGTACACTACCACAACGAGTTTCTTTTAGCCCTTCTGAACAAGGTTGAGGGATTAGCAGAAACTTCAATATCTATAGCACAGGAGAAGGCAAGTACCCCGAACAGGAACAGCCGACGGCATAAGAGGAGTTCGCGAACATCGGAGAAATCAAACTTCGAACAACCAGATTTGATGGAGTATCTTCCACCTAATTCGCCACCAGGAGCTGGTAGTGATGGTGTCAAATATGCTGCACAGGTACATATTTTGCTTCTGTACTTACATTAGCTCTCTATGTAATGACACCCCTAAAGTCTTTTAAATAACCTATTGTTTCTTTGTTGAAGGAAATATTTTTACCAGACCATGCATTGGTAGTCGGCCGCTTCATGTTGGCAGCATGGGAAGTTGGTCTAGAAGGAGCCGATGATGAAGCTGCTGACTGCATTGTAGTTGCTGTCCAAAACTTTCTCAAAAATGTCATCAGTGCAGTTATATCCCAAAGAAAAGGTTATAAGATGAGGAATAAGCACTTCATGTATGATGTGGGAAGTGATGTGCCAAATATGTGGCTGAGAAACACTTCAAAGTTGTATGATCCTCAAAGTGATGGTCGAGTCAACGTGGATGATGGAGCTGATGCTTTGGGGCCAAGATGTCCACCTACAATAGATGAAGTTGAACATGCTGCAGCTTTTGAAATGGCTTGCAGGTAAGTTGTATATCCATTACAATGTTAAATGTGTTCTTCAATCTTTTAAAAATAGCTGTAAGACCAGCACCAGCATGAAGTAAATTTTAGAATGGACCAAAATCCAATTATGGCGCCTCTCCTGTTTGCTCCTAATAATATATACTACCTAGGCCCCTAATTTAGGCACCCTCTAGTATTTGGTGCCAAGAGCGACTGCTCCGTTCGGCGTATGGGTGGGCCGGCTTTGTGTCTACATCAGTACGGGCTCCAAAAAATAATCCAAAATCCTATCCTAGATTTTTTATATAGATATATCCTTTGGATATCCCTCTACTGTGTGTCTAATTTCATACAGTTATGTGTTATGTGTATTCTATTAACTGTGCCCTATCTTTATAAATTTCTAAAAACTTTTGTTACCTATTTTGCCTTTATGTATTAACTAGGTACTTTAAATTACTCTTGTTTCAGTGTACCAAATGACCAGCCCAATGATGACAAATTAACAATAGAAGAGTTCTACAATACCCTCCTTATTCATAAGAACATAATTGCATGCCATTCAGTATATTCTATTAATATGGAAAGATTAGCAGTTATGTTAAATCACCCTAGTTATTAGTGTTGGGTTCTGTCACTATAGATATTAGTTGATGCCTTTGGGGTCCAGATTCATTTGCGCTATCTCGCAGGCATTAAAAATTTATGTGCATCTGTATTGAGATAACATTTTTCAAATAACTGCAGAACAAAATGAAACTTACAGGGGAATTAATTAAAAATTAGTAAAACTTAAAGCATGATTCTTAAATTTCTTAAATGTGAAACAAAACTGTTATGGTTAAATAACCTCCTGATGCCTGCATAAAGTTGCATTGCCTAAATCTCAGAAAGTACGATTCCTGGGATAATATTGTTAATTTGAGGATTTGGTTAAGGTTTTCTTAAATAAAGAAATTCCCAAATCTTAAGAATATTAATAATACAGTTTTATGGCGGTTTGGCTTAGGCTCTTAAAAAATTGGTGTTAAAGTGGTTTAGGCACATTTAAGAATGGTAGACAACATACTTATACTTTTATTTTAGTAAATAAGTGTCGGAGTCTTATTAGGACATTTTGTACAAAATGATTTTTCGGTTAATGGTAACTATGTATTTTAGAAATAGAATAAAAATAAGTAGGATATCAAGTTACAATATAGTTTTATTAATTTAAAATAATAATAATGAATTGTTAGGTAAAACAAAACTATGTACATATTCCAATCAATGTTTCATAATAGAATCTATAAAATAGGTAGGTGCATACTACCTATACCTCAATAAAAACATTACTTACATACCTATAAAATATTCTTTTTATTCAGAATTCTATTTAATTATCGTACAGGAGCATTTTATACAGAAAACAATTTAAATTGATAATGTACAGAGGTGTGCTTTGTGTATACCTAACCTAACAGTATTCCTACAAAATAGTTGAATAAGTAAACATAATTGCCGAGATAAATTATGTATAGGTATATGTAGATTGCAAGTACCTACTATTTCTTAATAATAATTTTATATATTAACCTTAGTACATACTGTAGTTAGACTTAAAAAACCTCTACAGGCATACAATACTAGCGGTCGCCCACGACCTCTCTCGGACTAAAAGGTCATTACACCTGTGCGAATCCGGAGCGGGTCATATCTGGCCTATAGCCTTCCTCGATAAATGGGCTATCTAACACTGAAATATTTTTTCTTATCGGACCAGTAGTTTCTGAGATTAGCGCGTTCAAACAAACTGTTCAGCTTTATAATATTAGTATAGATAACATCCATATAAATAAAAATCTCTTGTATACCACACATAGGGCAACCATTGCACAACTAAACATAACACATGGTAACATTTCTATTTCTCATTCTTGAATAAACGGTGACGATGCTCTAGGCGATGAAGATGGGGACCTTATAACCAAAGATGGTACAGGCCCTTGTTCAGGCAAGTTTACAGGTCTGTGGATTGCCCCCAAGTCCCTGATCTCAATTCCCGGTTCTTCTTGTTCCCTTCGCCGCCTTATGCCGGGGAAATGCCCCCTTTTCCACGCATACATACCAAGTAAGAGAAGGCCTACGAAAATACCGAGGACCCCAAACGTTATGCCCGTAGCCGATGCCGTCGACATTGTGTATAAGCCTAAAATAAGAAATAGAACGTGAAAAATCAAACCCCCATCTTTGAACCAAACCATGGGTAGTTTATACCCACGGTGCGAGTTTTTCGCGCATGGAAGGGTACACTATGATATTTCTGATACATATTTGTCTAAAGTTTATTAGTAACTTTTCGTATTTTGAAAATATTTGTGGATCGATTTCTGTTAAAAGTTTTTTGTAAACACCATGTGACATTTAAAATTATTTTTTCATATTTCATAAGAACTAGATATGAACTAGATCATCATCATCAACCACACACACCATACCACAACACAGAAGGAAACCAAATGAACGAAGAACTACTTATTCTCTCTCTTGTAGGTATCGTAGGTAGTGGCTATACCTAATATCGTCTAACCTATCAAGGCCACCTGAATGATCTTGCTAAGTATATCCTCAGATCACCTAGGTTTTTACATAATACATACCTTCCACGTCAACCGTGATATCGTCTATATGTTCTTTTCCATCGTCGAGGCCGGCCCCGCAGGTCCAAAGCCCGACATCCTCATATTTGACTTTGCGAATCGTCACCGCGCAGTCTCCACGGTCAAGACTCTTGTTCGCAGGGAAGAAGTATTGCCCGAGGATAGGACTACAAATAAAATTTTGTATATTTTTACATAGCAATAGACCTCGGCCTCATGATTACGTAACTCTGTTCGCTATCACATTGCTTCGGCTCAGCTACTGCAAGTTACGTAATCAGGGTTCCGCTAGTACCTAGGTAACTAGTTTCGGATGATTTTCTTATACAGGGTGTTGCAACAGGGGTATTTTCGTATGTTAAGCGATATCACTGGATATATAATATTCACTATCATAGATTGCTATAAAAAATAGCCCCATAGGCATAGAAGACCTGCCTATAAAAGAGACAACATACCTACATTACATACTCGTACATACATACCCAGATAGAAACTTACTTTGTTCGTGTGACACTGGAATCAATACTAAATGGCACTCCATTAGGCGGCTCGAAGCGACAATAGCTCAACGGTTTTAAAGTTTGAGTCGTCACGCAGTTCAAAATGATTTCCTTGCCGTGAATGGTGTTTATCTTGGGCTGAAGTGCGGCTACCTCGCCGACTACGCGTAGGTTTATCAGCTGCTTTTCTTCTAACCCTGTGCTTCTGGTCCCGAGGTGGCATCTCCACTCTCCGGAGACTTGATTCGATGCTACGATACCGAGCACACATTGACCGTTACTTAGACTGTTGCCTGTAAAGCTGTTAGTAAAAAATATTTGGATAAGTAGGTACTTACTGTAGTAGAAACACATAAATGAACATATAACTTAAATCTATACTTAAGTATCTTTAGTGTGTTTAAAACAAAAACTTTGATAAACTATCTATCTGCCTAGTTTCTTATGGTACTGCATTCGCGACTTTGATGCTGATAGGATTTTCACTACCGTGGCCCTGCTTAGCTCCATATGCTATTACATTTTTTTTCTATTTTTAAATGTGTTAGTGTGGGACATTTCAAATCCACCCCTTCCCCGCAGCAAACATCAAGTTAGAATAATATTGTTAAGATACGGCAGTACCTACATAGGTAATGATATGTACCAATAAAATGGACAAAAAGAACATAAAAAAATATTACTTACTCAAAAATACTTACGAATATCTTTTTCCACTGGAATGAATAAACCCGCAATAACTTATCGGCATGTCAGTTTTACAAACAATATTTACCTTTTCATCCTCAAGGGCTAGAATAGTTTGGACATTGTTTACATCAAACACTCTAAAACCTGAAAAAGTAATATCATCACCGATATCACGTATCATTTTCAAACCTTGATCACACAAATAAAGCACCACACGGATATTTACCATTTATTCTCGCTGTTAAATCACAAATTAATAAATATGTGAATACAGAGAATTTAGTGCACATTTCGTGTCGATTTCTAGTACCAACAAAGAATGCTGTCAATCTAGTGCTCTCTCTATTTAGTTCTACCCTCAAATGTATAACGAGATGCTGACAAAGTAAGATGTCAATAGGTCGTTAAATTTATCAACTTTAGATAGCATTATCTAGCTAGAAGTAGCTAGCTGTATCGTATTGACATAATTTTATTAGTATAACCAGTGGTCCGCCCTCGCTTCGCTTCGGTACATATCTGTACATTTATTTTTTATTTATTTATTATTCTTTAAATATTCTAGAACTTAAAATTAGGTACAACGTCCCACATAGCTTCAACTTCATAAGTACAGCGGTTTTCGTAAAAAATTGGAATTCCTGTTTATCCCCTTCCCCTGGGAATTTCGGGAAATCCGTTCTTAGTGCTTCCTCGCAGTCCCTAATGAATCTACATGTCCGGTTTAGCTTCATATGTATAGTGATTTCGTAAAAATTTGGAATTCTCGTTTGTTCCGTTCCGGTGGGAATTTCGGGAAATACGTTCTCAGTGCCTCCTCACACTCCCGAATATACCTGTCATATTTCATCTCTACATGTTATGTGGTTTTCGTAAAAACTTGAAATCAACGTTTGTCCCCATGGGAATTTCGGAAACCCTTATAGCCTGTGTTCATCCAGGTCCAATGAGGATTCTTATGGTGAAAGAATTTATTCCGGTTGTTTCGTAGCTTATTCGCTGCTAATAAACAAACAATCAAAGCTTACTTTTTATACCTAATACTTATATAGACAGTATAGATATTATTGGGACCTTTATACTGGGTGTAAAAAGACAACTTTGTTCTTTTAATACCTCGTATTCTTTGTAACATCACGATCATTTTTTTCTATGGAACCACGGGTTTCCAAGATATTGAGATCCAAAGTTACATTAATATTACCATTTTTTTAAATATAAATCCATCTGAAATCGGTTAACAAACTTTTTTAACCTTGTAACCTCACAAAGAATACGAGCTATTAAAAAAACATTGTTGTCTTTTTACTGTATGTATAGTATTCAAGTCATGCATTATATTCAGTGACGTGATTATAGAATTACATTACAGGTTATACTGCAAAGATAAGTTTTTAATTATACTTTTACTAGGAACGGAATAGAATATGTAACGTACTACAATGTTATGGAACTAGGACGCAACTCGTACCATCGCGCATAGTTCATATTTGGTGAAATGCCCTCCCGTCATTTGGTATACTCGTACTTACTTATAATATAATAATCACTTTGCATAACTTGAGGGTAGTTATGTAATAGACACTAATTTGCTTGTAATTTATAACATATACATACATATAATCACGCCTTTATCCCTTACGGGGTAGGCAGAGCACCAAGGGCCGATAGAACCACATGGTGCCACTTCTGACCAATGTTGAGGGTATAGGTTGAGATGTACAAGTTTGGTTAGTAGTGACAGGTGGTCAGCCCATCGCCTACAAAACACCAAAACCCTCTTGTCCCTCTAGTGACTTGTACAGTATGCCCGAAAAGAGAAGCAGCTGTAGTATTATACGTTTTTTTTTCACTCCCAGAGCAGCATAGAAGAAACCAAGAGCAGCATAGAAGAAGCTGAAGCGATTATTATAAGTAAGGTAACGCACCTACCTTAGTTATAATAATCACTTTGCATAACTTGAGGGTAGTTATGTAATAGGCACTAATTTGCTTGTAATTTATAATCACTTGTATATTTTACTAATATAGGTATATTATTAAGCGATAAGTTTTCTACTGTATTTTTATAATGACCCAACTTTTTAAAACGTTAGGTGCCGAACCCCTACAGGGCATGAATATTTTATTCAACCTTTAAATAAGGCATAGGAAGCTGCCAAAAAGTTTACAATGCATCAAGCATGCTATTTCTTGAAAACGTCATATCTTGTGTAAGCGAGATGGCACGTGTCTTTGCCATCAATCTATTGACAAAAGCCGATTGGTGCCACAAATTATTTACGTGACTGGTTGGTATTTAAGGTATTTTAGGGCGAAATGAGAGTTAATATGGCGAGATGACAGAATTTACATGATAACGGTATATTACAGTTCATTAGCATTTGACCCAAAACTACTGAATGGAAATAAATGACCCTTAGTAGGTTTTTCATCATGGGCGGAGCGAGCCCATTAATGACTCCGTTTACTTCGCAATACAAAAATGCATACATCTGTTTTTCACCAACAAATATAGTTCAGCAAAAATGACAAAGGGCCTAAATATAAAGAAAAAACCTTAAGAGTTCAACCTTACGCAAAATAGGCGCACAGACGTCGAGTGGCGGAAATCAGCCCGTTTTACCAATACCAATAGGCTTATCAACACTAAATTTAACCGATATTACAGAGACATTTTGCTGTTGAATGTCGTGCTTAACGGTTTCTTAACTTAACACACGGTTTATAAGTCCTTAATTTACTACAAGTGGGACTTTAGTCCAAATAAGATACCTTTCATAGTCTATGGCCCATATTATTTATAATACCTAATGGGAACAATTATTTTCAGATGCCGAAATAAAGATAAACATTTGTTTCTTACTGGTCAACATTCACATTTATTATACATCCATACATTACTTAACAATTTATTTATACACTTCCCCCCTAGACAAAAATCGATCGCTATAACAATATAACAAGCAATACACACACACACACTTCGTTCATATACAGGTTGGAAGTGACAGCCAGGCAAATATTGATATGGCAAGTTAAGACCATGATTCTGAGGCGATACCACTGAAAATTTTCGCAGGAAAAAAAAAAAAAAAAAACGACATTTTTTTTCATTTTTTAAAGAAAAAAAATTGTGTAGTTCATTTAAGTAGTAGGCCTTAGATGACCTAAAAACAAAATTTTGAACTATGGATGATTTTTTTAAAAAAAGTTGGCCCCAAAAATGGTTCAAAATACTCGTCAACCCCAATGGAGTCACAAGTGGTCCATAAAACTGTAATGTATCGCACAATAACCAATAAGCCTATTTAACTAGTCACAGGATCGCCCGATATAATTGCCGCGGAAAGCAAACATTGCGCATAATCAAATTAAAAATGCATTTCCTGCGAGTAATAACACTGTCGTATAACTGAGGCCACCAGAACCAGAGTGGCCCAAATACAAAATACGAATATGTGGATATATGCCAAAATACTATGCTCTATTAATATTTTAATAAGAATCAAGATGCCACAACATATTTTTTTTATGTCATCTATGATTGTTTACTGAAATTACCTTTGAGCCACTCTGGCTTTGAGCTTGGGGGTTTGAAAGGGGCATTGTCGTGCTTAACTAATATTTTCACAAATTGTGGTTTGGGCCACTCTGGTTCTGGTGGCCTCAACTCAAAACAATAGTACTTGTTCAGTATTTGCCTGTATTTGTCACACACGCCCTGTATACCATACACTATATCGTCATTATCTATTTACTCTCATAGCCTCATACATTCAACAATTCAAAAGGAACTCTTGAGGTATACATACTTGTATATTTATACAGGGTGTAACAAAAAGGGTATGTTAAGCGAAAAGCTATGTAAATAGCCCACTAAAAGGAACCTACCCACAAAATTTCAGACTCCAAATCACATGTTCATTTTTTCGAAATAGTATGGAGAATTCCTAAACAACTCAGGAATGTTCATACAATCTTGAAAAATAAACATGTGATTTCGAGTCGCAAATTTTGGAAATAGGGTCTTCATAGTGGGCTATTTACATAGCTTTTCGCTTAACATACCCTTTTTGTTACACCCTGTATAGACTCTGTTCCCAAATCATGGTGGCCAGAAATGCAGGATCTCGAAGGAAATCCTACAACCACGTTTACCATGGCGAGGCCAGCACAAGTAGCATGACCTGCGAAACACGATACGATAAACCGATTTATCGACATTTAGCCTGTCAAAATACGATTAATATAGCCGCCATGTTGAATTTTGTATAGACTATACGATATCGTACGATACGATATCCACGATGCATGGTCATGCTAGGGGGGCTGATGTAAAAGATCAGTGACAAGTTACTATCTTATCTCCTGAGAGAACGCCCAAGTTCCTCAGTCGAATTTTACGACATGAACATAAGGAGATTCAGCTGATGTATGTGACTAGTGAAGCCCCGCATCAGCACCCTTCTGAGGTACCAAAATTACTATTTGAGTACTCAAGTAAAAAACTAACATTCAATTCAACGCAATCTAGAGATATCTACACTGTTTTGTTTCTTGTCTAGGTGGGTAATTACAACAACTATCATTTCCTCCGATGTCTGGTGACAGGTTTCTTTTTACTATTCTTATCTGTGTCTGTCGATAGCTCTTGCTGTAATTTCTTCAACATCTGTGGTGTTATCAGGCCCTGTCGATAAAAGATTGAAATATAGAGAATTATAGAGAACTAAAGTTTAGACATAATGTTAGACTTTATCACGTCACTTAACAAACGAGCTAAATGATCATTTGCTATTGCAGATAATGTATGTATATATTGCAGATATTTTAGCGAACTTTGATGTCGCTCGTAAAACTGTTACATTGTTTAAAACCCCAGGGACCAACTAAAACGTGTTCAGACTATCGGTGAACTCAGAAGGACATAAACCGATAGAAAATTGTCTATGTGCCTTTATTGTACCAAAGCTACGACACATTTAAAACCTATTATGTATGTATTATGTATGCTCATCAGTTTCGGGTGTCATAGATAAACTTACCCTGGCAACAAGCATATCGGATAGTTTTCCCCTGGAGTCGTCGGAGCGCATGTGCGGTCTCTTCACGTTTGGCGCCTGACCAACGCTGTTGTCGCCATTTTGAAGTATCTGCTCCGAATTGCGAAGTAACCTGGCAACATTTTGATATTGTAAATAAACCTAGAGGGCCCTACAAACAAAAGGCTTTAAACAAGGTATAAGCTATTGACAGTTCAATTTACAGATTTTCGATATACTCGTATGTATTTTGGTGTCAAAAGTCAAGTATAACGAGGTTGTATCTTTACGCGCAGTTCATTATTAACAGAGATATAGTTCAGCGGCTGCAAGACTGGTTTATATTCATTTGTCTATTCATACATATACAGGCTGTTTTTTTGTGGCTACCATTAACGAAGGGTACGTACTTTATACATCAAATAAAGTAAGTTTATGCCAAAAAAAATGCTGGGAAAAAAAATATTTAAAAAAAAAATTTTTTTTCATTACTTGATTGGGCGAAATTTATAGTGTCTAGTGTTTATGTTAGTTCTTTTTCTATGTGCATTTATGCAGAAAAACGCAGTCTATTTACTCAACTTTGGACCCTAATATTTTGGAAACCAGACACTTCCCAGGTATGCTTCCATGGAAAACAATGATCGTGATGATGAGGAGATTCCGTAGTTTTCGGGAACGTTGACGACCAAAAATCATCCTGTATACATAATCGCACGACTATGTTTCCGAAGTTGGGTAGCCAGAACTGCAGGATAATGATGGAGATCACACAGCCACTTTTAGCATATCGGGGACAGATATCAGGGGGATCAGTGACAATAAGTTACTTATCGCCTTATAGAATGCCCGCGTTGCTTAGTAGACTGTTACGATATGCACAGAAGGAGATGCAGCTGATGTATTCTAGTGAAGCCCCGCATCATCAGCAGATAAATATAATTGGAGTGTAAACTTTCTAACTAACTAGCTATCTCTACAGGGTGTTCATAAAAGTTTATGTATATGGTATGCACCTAAAATAGGTATATGATCTTATAACAAGGTCGGCAAAAGAATAATATCTTCAAGAACCATACCTAGTAATTTGGAAGATTCCCTGTTGAATAATCGCGTCCAACTCAGTCTCCATATCCCGAACCAATTTGACGTCAGGAAACATGTCCGGAAACCTATAGCTGTGGGAGAAAATAATTATTAATACTTATAGAGTTTTTTTTGCTAAATTGCTATCACACTGAGACATCTATGTCATCACATCCATACATATGTTATAAACAATGTACTTTATGATAAAGTACGGATGCGGAATACGAGCAATTTCGTTCAATGACCCTTCACGATTCCTGTCGTAAGTTAAGTACATACTTAAAATGATTGAAAATGGGTTATTAGTTATTTACATACACTAATTACATATCAAAAAAAAACAAACTAGAGTTACTGGCAAAAGTCTTTCAAGAGTATGTAATGTTATTTTGTGAAAAAGAAAGAGAAAACAACATGGGTGTGTAATTTGCATACCTATGCCCAACCTCTTTTGATATGGGCGTGATTACGTTATGTACATAATGTATGAACTTATGTGTTGCGGTCATGACACCTTACCCATTTACGCGTGTGCATAAACTTTAAATTAAAAAATATAATATTAGTTAGGAGGGCAGATTTCTCCAATGGTCAGATGGCCTATTTGAAGTATAAAGTTGATGTTGTCTCTGTCTAAAACTTGATCAAGATAGTGACAGCATCAACTTTATTCTTCAGATAGGCCATCTGACAAGTGAGAAAGGAGATAGAATACTTTTTATCTTGAAAAATCCGTAATATTTGGGTATGTTTATATTTTGTTTTTAGTGTCCACGCGGATGACCTTGTGCACTGTACACGCATCGCTCTTCTTTTATCTTGTAATTTATATTTTTTATATGTGTACAATAAAGAATAAGACGACGCTGGCGTTCGCTAGTTAAAAACATTCATAAAAAACTACCTCCTCTTCCAATAACACAATCTGTGACAAGTGGGTACAGTAGATACCTATAGATTAAAAATTGGGTAAAAAATATATTTTTTTTTATCTTATCTTACCTGAGCCAAAGGTATAGTTCCAGCACATCGAACACCGACTCGAGATGAACTAGATCCATGATGGTTTTGGGAGCGGGTAGGGGCCACTCCACCGTGTTACACATCCAGTGCTTTGTTATTGGCTCGTTGCGACTGTACTGACGGACCATCTGATGAAAATTAACATTATTTTACATTTATACACACAAAGTGACAGACATAGTCCGATGCCTTGGAGAAACCGATGAATTGGAAAGATCGAGCCTTGGGGCGTGCTCTGGGGGAGGCCTACGTCCAGCAATGGACTGCAATAGGCTGACGTATGTATACACATACCTGTACATACAGCTGTGTTTCGAAAACACAGTGGCCATAGAACTGCAGGTAAAGGAGATTTCAGATTTTACAGCCTGTAAATATAGCATGGCCAGATATAAAATATTAATGACAAGTTGTACGCCCATCGTTTGAGATACAGCTGATGTATATCTGTAAATTATTAATTAAGATCCTTAACTACATATGAATGCAATAAATTATTGAGTATTGAAGCCTCGCATTCGCTTTTATTGCATCAGCTGATCTAGTAAGGAGTAACTTTCATTCCCGAATTTCTCACAGAAACGGCAAATAAAGAGAATCGTGGGCATAAAGATTATATATAAAAATTATTAATTAAGATATGATTTTTTTTTCATCCGAGTGAGATTTGAACTCACGACCTCTCACAAACCGTGCTTTCGCTCTAACCATCCGAGCTATCGGGTCAATTAACTCGGATGACGAACTTTACCATCTCTTCTACATTACGTTTTTGGCAACGTTATTTTTCATCTATATATATATATAAGTTTTAAAAAGTTATTTGTGTTATTTTACCTTCAAAAACGAGGCACAAACGAACGGCAGCTTGTTATTGATGGGCGCGCAGCAGAAGACGTAGCGCGCGCGCAGAGCGAGCGGCACGTGCTGTATCATCTCCGCCAGGAACTTGAACGCTTCCGTGTTGCACATGAAGTACAGCGAGTCGTCCACCGTGCACAGGTGCACGAAGATGTCCTGGGGAAATATCATTTATGTAGCGTAGCATTGGACCCCTCCGGCCAGACGGACCGATGACTTGAAGAGGGCTGATAGTGACTGGCTGAATGGCAAAAACGGGAGTTCGAGGCCTACTTCAGTAGACTGCAATAGTCTGACGTCGACGTTGGGGTATGTTAAGCGAAATGCTATAAAGAACCTATTCACAAAATTGGAAACTCGAAATTACACGTTATTTTCAGGATTTGGTCATCCCTGAATATATTTTTGGGTTTATCGCAATACCAAAACATAGTTAGTATAGTAAGTAATCATACTACTTGCATGTTAGTATAATACTTTCTATATACGAGTACATATCCATATACACGGTGATTTTTGGTCGTCAACGTACCCGAAAACTACGGAATCTCCTCATCATCACGATCATTTTTCTCCATGGAAGCATACATGGGAAGTGTCTGGTTCCCAAGATATTAGGGTCCAAAGTAGGGTAAATAGACTGCATTTTTCTGCATAAATGCACATAGACGCGCGAAGCAAGATTTTTTTACGAGAAATAATTAATATCTGTCCATGATAAAACTAGCATAAACACTGGATACTATAAGTTATACCCGGTCGAGTAATTTAAAAAAATATATGATAAAATTTACATCGTTTCCCAGCATTTTTATACTTTATTTGATGTATAGAGGACGTACCATTCGTTAATGGTGGCAACGAAAAAACACCCTGTATGTATGTACAAGTAATTACTTAAGAAATGTAGAAGCATGTATCAACATAATAATATCTTCTGTTCAAGATGTTATGGCCAAAATCCTCCTTTCAATTTTAATAGTTTTATTGTTCAAAAGCTTAGCTTAAACTCCCGAACAGCGCCATCTATATTTAAATCCCCAAACCAGTCTACACTATCAACCAACGCCATCTACCGCACTCACCATGAGACTGCTAAGCGTGGCGTGCGGCAGGTGGTACGCGTACAACTCCATCTGTTCCGCCGTGGGATGCAAGCCGGCTTGAGAGACCGGGTCCGGCGGTTTGGACAGTAGCGTCTTGAGCGTGGCCAGGTCTTCCGGTTTGAATGTCGTCACGTATCCGGTTTCCCAGGCGCTGCCGTAACGGCCTGCCCTGCCTAGTTTGAGATAAACAGAAAATTAGTACCTTAAAGGAACTTAAGTTGGGCGGGCGTTGCCCGCGGAGTCATGTAGATGATGTGCATGTTATCAAATGGAGCCGTTTTCGAAACCTGCGGGGCGGTTTCTGGCGACGAACCACGGGTATCAAGCGGTGACAGCCCGCGCTTTAGTTTATAGTGTGCAATTTATTTATGTTTGAAAAAGATGTGGTATACAGTTATTTCAGATATTGTCGACACAACACTACTGGTTTCGAGAACGGGTCAGCGCTACCCGCGGCGCCGCCAAATTCGAGCTGGTAAGCTTCGTTAGGACACGGTGCTATATTGATTACGTTTACGTCCCAGTCACGTGATTACACCGCTGTATTACGGGCTCTATATAACGGCACCATTATCCTAGGAAACTATGACTTTATTTACCTGCAATTTGAAGAGCCTGTGATATACTAATGACGTCCATTTCCTTGTCGCCATCTTCATTTACAACCGGTTTGATGAGCGAATAGAATATTATTCTTCGTATACTCCTAGAAAGTAACAGTAAATGTGTTTAACACTAGCGGCCTGTGTTATTCTGATATGTAAGCTGTATTATTGTGAAGTTTAATTGAAATCCATTTTCTTAGTAGGTTTTACGTGAAAGAGCAACACATCATCCATAGAAACTTTCGCGTCTATAATATAAGTAGGATACATCGAATAACACGTGGGCTGACAGTTCACGCGGGCGTTTACCGGGATAACACAAAAATACTACTGTAATACACATACAACTTTAAACATAGTTGTATATGTTAAAGGCTTTTTCTTCTGTCATATCTGCCATATTCCCGAGCACTAGAACATTGGTCTCGTTCAAAGCGAATTAGAGTGAATAGGCACTTTCTAGGCAAACATGTATCACCTTAGGCTGCATCTTGTCAGGCACAATGGCGGTCACCTAATTGTAAAAAAATATGATTGAAAAAAATTTAGGCTGCATCTTGCTTAACATCACTGGCGCACACAAAACATGCATTAAAATCCTTACGGCCGCGCCGCCCAATAGTCCATCTCGCGACAGTTAAGTGATACAGATATCCCTGCCTCGATCACGAGACAAGTTTCGAGAGGCACAACTCGTAAGGTAAATACAATAAATGAAATTGTATTAGGCGTTACAATTCGGAAGTTCAAACATTCACTATGGGTGCGCCCAAAAATGACCCTGATCTGATAACTCATAATTGCGACAACAGGCACTTGCACTAACTACAATCGCCATGAGAAACCAGACCCGAGCACCTAGCTGCAACTACCTATATATGCCTTCGTAAACCACTAATTATTATAAACCTCTAAAACTAAATGTAATGTAAAGTGTAAGTAACAATATAAATATATATATAATAAAAATGTAATGGATCGCTGTCTGTACATAGATATATGAGAAAAAATATTATAGGAGACCTTTATTAACGCAATAGAACCCAAAACGAAGATTTTTGGAATTTTTGTCTGTTTGTCTGTGCGTTTGTGCACGCTAATCTCAAAAACGGCTGAACCGATTTCGATGCAGTTTTCAGGAATATATTGTGA
Organism: Carposina sasakii; assembly: GCA_014607495.2. Classification (NCBI taxonomy): domain Eukaryota; kingdom Metazoa; phylum Arthropoda; class Insecta; order Lepidoptera; family Carposinidae; genus Carposina; species Carposina sasakii. The sequence goes on from CP053154.1 coordinate 11,303,507, forward strand.
CAGGTCCCACTTAACATATAGGCTACTTTTTATCCCGGGAAAATGTTTTTATCCCGGATAATTTCGACATTTTGTTTTTTCTGTAGTCCACGCGGGCGTCCACTAGTAATATAATATATTTTAAAACTGTAACTTACAGATTAATGCCTAATCCTATAGCATCTGTGGCAACCATCACTTTACATGAACTCTCCGGATCATTGAACTTATTTGCTTGTGCCAATTTAGTTCCTGGAGGCAGACTACCGTATATCACCGCCACTTCATGCCCTCTGAAATAAAAAGAGTAAAATTAATTATGATTTATTTAAATACTATTTCCAGAAAAGAAAAAATTGCTCTCTTAATCAAGTAGTTAGTGTATAAGTCTTATAAGTATAAAATGATTCTGCAGAGTAATAACCAAAATTTGGTTACCAAATTACTACACTATTTAATTACTAGTGGAAGCCCGCGACTTTGTCCGCGTGTTCTGGAGAAAAAAAAGACAAATTGCCAAACATTTCCAGGATAAAAAGTAACCTATGTTCTCGCTCAAGCTCTACACTACCTGTGTACCAAATTTCATTTAAATTAGTTCAGTAGAATTGGCGTGAAAGCGCGACAGACATATACAAAGAGTTACTTTCAGTTATAATATTAGTATCGATAATAGTTTAAGTACAATGTAGCACCCTAATCAAAGGATACCTGCCTCGTATAGGGACTGACCTCTGTTCTATGGCACGACTTACACTGTAAATGTCATTCTTGTTAAAGCAAACTATACAGTCTCCCGGCCTAACATTGTCGAGTGTGCCCAATGCTGAGTCCTCGACTTTTAGTTCAGTCAACCTTTTGTATGTACGAACCTGGAAAAGTTTAATTATGTATTCTCAAGGAAAACTTATATAAACATGTTATTTTGAAGGACAGTTTTTATTATATCATTTTTGTAGTTAAATTTGTTTTTTAACTTTATTCTAATCTTTGTTGGTTTAATGCCGATTTTCCAAAAGTCAGATAGCCTATCAGAGGAATAATCAACTTTATTCCTCCGATAGGCCATCTCAAATTTTGAAAAATCGGCCCTTAATAAGATGCATAAGATAAACCTACCTACTGAATACCAACATGTATTTTTACAGATATTTAGTGCAAAAAAAAATTATATAAAATTCTATAAGTACTGTACAGGATGGAACAAACTATATGTTACTACTAAACTACTAAATATAAATAATGTTAAGTTTGTGTTATACAATGATAGTTTTATTTTTTATTGGAAAGGAATAATATAAAAATAATAAATAGTATTGTAAATATTAGTGCATATTTTAAAGATTACCTCTAATTCTTCACCAGTAGTATTGCACAATTCCTCTATTAAATTAATAGATCCTGCTTCACCACATAAATGTATTTCATCAGCCTGTAAACCTGAAATAAAATAAAAATATATTACTTAATATAATATGCATCAGTGAAAAAAAGATTTATATAAGAATCTGTACATATAATAAAATTGTAAAGGATCTATATTTGTGCACGCTAATCTCAGAAAGGACTGAACCGATTTCGATGCAGTTTTCAGGAATATGTTGTGACAGGTCCCACTTAACATATAGGTTACTTTTTATCCCGGGGAAATGTTTTTGTCCCGGAGAATATTGACATTTTATTTTTTTCTGCAGTCCATGAGGATGGAGTCGCGGGCGTCCACTAGCCCCAAATATAATCCTAAATAAGTGTATGAAATTTTTGTCCAGTTGTTTAAGTGATTTCAAATTTAAGATGGATTTATTTTATAGTTAACATACTTAACTTAATGTGATCTATATAATATTTCTAAAATGCAACAAAAAGATAATTACATATTATTACATCCATGATAGTGTTTACCTAGTATAGCTCTGGTCCATGCCCACCCTCTCCCTCTATCTCCTATCATTTGAATTTCATCCAGAATTGCTACTTCATCTGTAGAAGAAAATTTAGTTACATATTAGAATAAATAGCCTGAATTTAGGACCCTACAAAGATATTTTTGTTGTATTGTACTTCTATGCAATAAGTACTGATTAGTGTAGGTTTTGTGTACTTGCCATATGGTAGAATTATAATATTCTCCAGATCTCATGTGACAACATTTAACAAGTTACTGTAGGTAAGCAATTGAATTCTATAGTCAGATTTTTTTATATGTAGAGTAAAATGACAGCTACTCGTACAATTTGACTTTGTTTCTTTTTAATGTTGGCAGAGCAGTGTCATTAGTGTTGTAATATTTTATTGTGACAATTAATTGAATCGCAATATTATTTTCGATATTGTGATATCACTCATGAATCTATTTAGATTATACAAACAAACTTAATGTCTAAAACAGCTCTTTTATTAAATGAAATTAACAATAAAACAAAAATCGATAAAATATAGTTTTAAATATAGCTTTTTTATCTAACACATTTTTAGCCTCATTGATTTGGTACGTTTAGTTCGGAATTCAGACATTAGCCGACCTCTGAACATTAAATATAACAGAAATATAGCTACTTAAAATAATCAAAAAGATCAATCGATAATTTCGAGTAATTTTGGAGTAACACTATTTTTTTATTTCGCTAAAGTGGTAACCCTCCAAATGTAATTTTACTCTACACAATTAAAAATCATAGTATAGTGGTGCAGAGACAATCACAGGTGTGTCACTTTAACGAGAGAAACACCCTGTGTATGTAATTACTTACAAGTATGGTTAAGTGATGTCATTTCCACAGTACAAGCAACATGAGATGAGGGAGTCAACTCTGCTTCATCTAAGAGTAGATATTCCTTTTGTGCAGTATCGGGCACTTTGTCAGTATCCTCTTCAGAGCTGTCTATTAAAGTTGTATATGTACTGGCATGCCTTCTTTCCTCTCCAGTTATCAAGTCACACGGAGTACCCTGAAGTCATAGTTTAAGTTTACGTAGGAATTATTTATGGTCGTAGGATGTAAATGGCAAAATATTAAATTCATTCAAAGAAAATTTTGACTGTCTATAAATTCATCTTTACTTGTAATTGTAATGTAACCAAAGTTGTAGTAAAAACCCATTTAAACAAGCCACATAACTACCATGTTTCATCAAAAACTGTTTAGATTTTTTTTTGTGCAAATAAGTAACTAATATCCAATAAATGACTTTGATTAATAAAATAGTACTTACTGCCTTGTTGGATTTATGGTAGATTTCTGTAGCTAAAAGTTTTAATGGTCCACAATATACACCTGACTTTGCAGTTAAAAACCTTTCTAAAGCATGGTATGTCTTGCCAGAGTTGGTGGGTCCGGCATGAAAGATTATTTTTCTATTCATACCCCTTGCTGCGGGATACCTGTAGTTAACATGTAAGTAGTTAAATGTCTTATAACTACACCATTTAGTAAGTCAGTTGTGTGAAAAAAAATTATATTGCCTTTCTCCTGATTTGTACACAACAGAAGTGTACAGTAAATTTTCTTTAAACTTCACACCTTTTTGTTGTTATTTTATCTTATTATGAATTGAATTATATTAAGCTAGTACAACAGAAAATAAGGAATAAAAAAAGCCTTTCGTAAGTTTTCAAAAACAAACCAATTTGCAGGAGTCCTCAAGTCAGATATTTTCTTCAAATCATCCAGACAGTCGAGATGTGGGAATGCCAATCTTGCATGTCTAAGGAAGTATGGAAATAAATCATCAACATGGCCAGCACCTAAAATAGTATTTTATCAATGTCATATTATAAATACTTCAATAATATTTGTGTGATGTGAATATGTATAAGAATTACCTTGTAGAATGTCACTTATAATAATATGTAAATCCGGCGGCAAATCATGTTCCAGACAGTGTCGTCGAAACGACAAAAACGCCTGGTGCAATAATTGATCATCTAAACCATTTTCAGCGGCTATTTCCCTAATTTCTGGTTTTTGATAAAACTTGTTCAGAATTTTTAACAAGTCCTGTTTCTTCAGTCGACCTGTAAACTCTTCCCCTATATTGGTCTCATCAGCATTAGGTTTCACAGGCACAGGCACGAAAAGAGCTGAAGGACGTGATGAATTTCCACGGTCATGTTTCTTGGTTCTTTTAAAAACATAACCTATACAACCAAGTTTACCCTTGCGGGTACAAAGAACACTGCTTCTGAGGAATGGTGAGACTGAAGGTTGAATTTTATCTGCACAAAATAGGGTCAGAATTTTCGTAAAACCTTTGTACATTATGATATAAAATGCTTATCACATAAAACTTAATAAAAACTAAAAATTTAGTAAATTATAACCTCGAATTGAAGACGAGACATGACAGGTTGACTGACAGTGACAGCAGTGTTGGCAACCTAGAATGATGCGCTGATCGTACCAGGGGCGTAAAATTATCGTACCTGACGAAAAATTATCGTATACTTTTGAACGACATAAAAAAAACGTTAATTATTACTAAAAATAGATTTATTATTATATTGCGCTCAGCCGCTCGTCATGTCCTTTTTCAGAATTTTTGATTTTCACATGGGTACATTGCGTACAAATGGCTAGCGAAAATTTGTGTGTTTCAAAAGTTTTACAACTTGCATAAAATGGCTCCAAAGTTGATCAGTTGATTATTAAATTTATTCATGAAACATAAAATTGACAAAAATGTTTAATATTCAACGAGATATATATTTATATATTTCTTATCTATTTAGTGAACGAAACTATCGAAATCCATTACAATTCGAAAATTATCGTACATTTGTGTACGATAATGAATCGCAATCGTACATCATACTCTGGTATCAAATTATCGTACATGTACGATAATTATCGTACGGTTGCCAACACTGAGTGACAGCTGTAAATATATTTTTTTCAAAATCCGTGTGTGTTTGGTTGTATTGTATTTGGCATGTATTTGGAACCAAACATACAACCTACCTACTATGATGTCTTGATTTATTACTATGATTTATGTATTATGTAGCATAATTTTTTAGATTTGATTCAAATTACTAACGTGTCTTTTAATTATTTTTCTATGTACAATAATGCTGAGAAGAGCTCTCATGTCTCTTTCAAGCGCCAAATATTTAAACCCATCAACTGGTGAGAGTTTTATTCAAAACATGACGTACGTAAAATATATATAAGCCTTTTATACAATAGAAGCCACAAGAAAACATAGCTCTTGAATCATGATTCACAATCATGGCATAATGCGTTATTCAGCAGACAGCTTAGTGCCAACAAAATACAAATCATAAAAAAAAAACAGTACGAGAATTTTTTGATCGTTCAATTTTTCCTGAAAATTGTAACAATTTTGTTAATTGATTACGTTTCACATGATAGAAATTACAAAATATACGGAAACAGAACATTATTTCACAGGTATTGTGACTTAATAAGACACTGTAATTCAAAATGGGTAAAGCTAAGAAAGGAAAGAAGAATCAGACCGCTGATGACGGGTAAGTTTTGTTACCTTATTTACTAGTTTAATGGTAAGATTATAGCATAATTTTCACCAATACTCTCTTTTAGGGATAGTGATGTGGAATCAACAACCATTGACACCGTAAAACCGGTCCCAAAGGGAAAGAAGTAAGTATTTATAGGTTATGTCGACTGCTGTTTCTACGCAAACGTCATCTACTTTCACATAAATATCTTATATGTTTCGGTTCTACTGCTATTATTACCATGTACACTTGATTAAGCCAAGGCTGACGAAATACTACTAATTAATTCTGATTCTAATTCTAGTCATTTGCCTATTAGATTTTCTCCAGTTAATATGAGTTGTAGATTAGTTTTTAGTGTATGAAATAAAACCTCAGCATAATTTGAGTAAGATGAGCTCTCCTTTTATTTTCTGGTTCATAGTTAGGATGAGCTTCATTCAACAACAATCAAAAGGTATATTTACTATAGTACCTACCTATTTGTTATCTATGGCTATCAGTATTAACATTTCCCTGGAAAGGTACCAAGTCTCAAGGGAGGGAAGCTTAATTCTGTGTAATACTTGTAAATAATACATGTTGTTTATAATCCAACTATCTTGATCTTTTATGAAAGATGATAGAAGAGAACTCTTATAGAACCTTATTATGACATTTTATCTCTAATCTATCTCTATTAAAGTCAATATTTACTTACACTATTTATTTATTTAGTTAACTTAATAGATGTTTATATTATTCCTATGTGAAAGATATAATTATGTGCTAAGTGATGTGTGATATAAATAAATAAATAATATGCATTCTTAGTATTGCAATATTTGATTTAACCTATCCCTTGTGCCTTGGAATGTCTAAATTAATCAGTTATTTACACTGGGTTGTACATGCTAGTGTTGTTTTATAATCTGTTTATACTTTCATCATTCCTGATGAGTAGGTATTATTTTCTCATTATTTATTGCATATAGGGTATCCATGTATGTCTGTACAAAAATAACTACATTGAAGATAATATGTTCATGTAATTAAGTTTTATCTTACCACTAGATTGCATAATGTTATATCAATTTGATTTCAATTTATTATGACCATAATTTTTTTTTCAGTATAACTAGTTATACCCATAAGCATTGCTCTCTGCATAAAAACTATTGATTAATAAATTTTATGAAATTTTAAGGATTATTGCTGATTCTGATGACAGTGAAAATGAAAAACCTAAGGCAAAATCTAAACAAAAAAAATCTGTTGGTGATGTCCAAGAGGTCACAAAGAATATAAAAAATGTATCTATTTCCAACAAGTCACAGAAGAAGAAAGTTGAAGTTAGCAGTGATGGTATGTTCTATTTTAGTTATAACATATTTATAAAAGTTAATTAGTTATTAATAACATGGAATTGCCTTGTTTTAGATGATTCAGATGAAGAACCTGAACAACCTAAAAAGAACAAAAAGAAAGAAGAGAAGAAAAGTGCATTTTCATTTCTTGAGGTTGAAGATGGTGATGATTCTGCACCTGAAGCACTTCCTTCTTCTGATGATGAACCAGTTCAGAAACCACAAAAGAAACCCACTCAAGAAAAAAAAGAACCTGCTGGCAAAAAAAGCAAGAAGGCACGAAGAAAGAAAGATGACAGTGATGATGATATAGAAAAGGTCTTAGCGGAATTAAATATGGAATATCAAGGAATCAAAAAAGAGCCCACCCCTGCACCCGAAGAGGAAAAGCCACAAGAAGAAGAAAAACCTAAAAGTAAAAAAAAATCTAAAAAAGCTGAGCCAGTAGAAGAACCTGCAAAAGATGACAGTGATAATGAACTTGATGTGACAGTGAAAACTGCAGCTCAAAAGAAAAAAGAAAAGAAAGAAAGGGAAAAGTTAAAGAAACAAGAGGCAAAGAAAAAAGAAAAGGAGCAAGAATGTAAGAAGGCCACAGAGGAGAAAGTAAAAGTTGAAAAAGCACCAGAAGCCAAAAAAGCTGAGGTAAAGGAACCCAAACCTGCTGAAGTAAAGGAAGTTGAAGATGATTCAAAAGCATCTGAAGAAAAAGAGGGTGAAGGTGATACTCCTGCAGAGGGAAAGAAAAAGAAAAAAGGAGACAAAGATGACAAAGGCAAGAAGGGTCCAACTAAAAAAACAATAGCTGCTATGCAAGAAGCACTGAAAAAAGTAAAAGAAGAGGAAGAAAGATTAAAACAAGAGGAGGAAGAAAAGTTAAAGCAAGAGGAAGAACGAGAGCGTCAAAGATTAGAGGCAATAAGGCTTGAAAAAGAACGTAAGGAAAGGAAGAAGCAAAAAGAAAAGGAGAGGAAAGAGAGACTGAAAGCAGAGGGTAAATTATTAACACCTAAACAAAAGGCTGAGAAGGCTAGGGCTCAAGCTTTGTTAGAATCATTGAAGGCTCAAGGTATAGAAGTAGGATCTGCTGAAAAAAAACCTCCAAGGCCAGGAACTAGGATAAAGCCTCAAAAGTTAAAGAATCAAATGTCACAAGAGCCTCCGGCAACTCCATCTGAGGAGAAGAAAATAGAATTGAAAATTGTTGATAAAAAGGTATGATTATTTATAATTACACTTTATTTTTAATTTAAATAATCAATCATAAAAAGTACATATTGTATGTATTAATAATGTATTTTTAGGAGGCTTCAAAGGTAGAGCAGAAGAAAGAATCAGATGATGACGCTGTCAAAGATGCTTGGGATGCTGAGACATCTGAAGATGAACCAGAGCCTGAACCACCAAAACCGGAGCCTGTCCCAGTTAAGGAAGAAAATAAAGAAGTACCAAAAGCTAAGAATGATGTAAGGAATCAGTTCACAGTTCCTAATAATAAATATTATAGTACAGATATTACAGCATATTTTCCATATTATGTAAAAAATAAAGGTATCACAAGCATGCCATTGCATTGATTACTATATTTGCAGAAGGCTGAGGAAGAAAGTTCAGAAGAGGAAGATGATAGTTCAGAAGAAGAGTCCAGTTCTGAAGAAGATTCTGATGATGAAGAAAAAACTGATGCACAGAAAAAACGGGAAGCTGTCTTGAAGAGATTGGAGGTAATTAATACATTTTTCAGGGGAGGCTTATGTTTAGCTGTGAATTTCTGATGTTTGACAATGATGATAATTTTTACCAAGCATACATACAAAGTAGACATGCAAGTAATATGCCTTACCACATCTCAGAACTAAATTATGATTATGTTATATTTCATTAGACGTAAAACATTTTATGTACTATAACATCCTAAACCTTTTCCAGAAACGTCGAGAAGAAAACGAAGCTACCAAAGGCAACAACCCACTTCGTGCGGCGGTAGTATGCGTGCTTGGTCACGTCGATACCGGCAAGACGAAGATTCTGGACAAACTGCGCAGAACTAACGTACAAGACGGAGAGGCTGGCGGTATTACCCAGCAGATTGGTGCTACTAATGTGCCTATTGAGAACATTAAGGAGCAGACTAAACATGTCAAAGGGGTAAGTGAAGTGGAAGATGATTGTTAGTTATAGTTATTAAGATTTGAGATCCTTCCATAGTGGATTCAATAATATTAAATGTTGAAAACTAACTTAAAAGTAAAAGACTGCAACAATTGTTTGTTAGTTTATGTTTTCATGGAACTGAACTGGCTGAACTGAAATATAAATTAATTTGTAGACTTTTATTGCTGAAATGAAGTATAAACTTAGCCAGGAATGCTAATAATAATAGTCAATGCCAGATATTTTACATGATCATAATTTAACTTTTCAGGTAAATGAAATAGCATTCAAATTACCAGGTCTGCTGATCATTGACACTCCTGGCCACGAGTCTTTCAGTAACTTGAGGAGCAGAGGATCATCCCTCTGTGATATTGCTATTCTCGTAAGTATTAATAATGTTTTATTGAATTGTTTAATAATGTTTGTTACAAAAATGTAAGGTACTTAACATTCATTTAACATTTTTACAAAATTAAAAGAGCAGGGGTGTGTTTCGCGAAACATTCGAGCAGGATCGAAGCCGAAACGGGACCGTTTTAGAAGTTCCCTACGAAACAATAATCAGTTTACGGTGACGTAATTACACACATTTCAGCACGAGGCATGTTTTTTATTTTATTCTGACAGCTGCGTGCTAAAATATGTAATCAAGCGGTAATCTAGAATTGCTTCGAACCGCTTTCGTTGACGGTTCGTTAGTCGTTGCGTTACGACAATTTATTTTCCCTTGCTCTACAGTCCGCCTGAGAATGGATCTTGCTTGTGTGAATCATTTGTCAATATGTTACATCTTTGGATTTTATAGATATCTTTTGCAGTATTTTCCATAATAATATTGATTCTTTTAAACAGGTGGTAGACATAATGCACGGGCTGGAACCGCAAACAATAGAGTCCATCAATTTACTGAAACAGAAGAAAACTCCCTTTATAGTGGCTTTGAACAAGATTGACCGCTTGTATGATTGGCAAAGTGCTCAGCGTAAAGATGTTAGAGATATACTTAAGTTGCAACAACCTAATACTCAGCTTGAGTTTGAGAAGAGGAGTAAGGATGTAATGCTTCAATTTGCTGAACAGGTACGAAATATAAATTAAAGGGGTATTTTTTAAAACTTGTTTTAAAAAAGTTTGGTATAGTTTTCTTAAGTTCTATTACAATAAAGTTAAAGTTTATCTAGGAGGAAACATGTGTAGCTCTACCTAGTATAATTGTACAGTAGAGTACTTATTAGAGAGTAATATTGACATTAAAACATTTTGGTAAGTAGTCACTTTTCAAAGAAATGTATTTTATTGGTAACATTATGGAGATGAGATGCAAAACAACCTAAAATCTAAGAGATATATATTTTTCTCAAATCTGAGAAGCAGCAGTATGTATGATACGAAATGTGTGATCTAAAAATGCTATCGCTAGAATAAATCTAAATTGTTATGTATGATCGCATATAGAAAAATCCTAAGTAACATATTTCTTATTCAAGGCCTGACAATAATATCTATATCATATATAATATCTTGACTAAGATAAATTTATAAAAACACTTCTCCATTAATATAATCCTTTAGGACAGTGGTTCCCAATTAGTGGTACACGTACCCCCAGGGGTACTCAAGGTTGCATCAAGGGTTACGCGACGCGTTCCGAAAAAAAACAAAATTACTAAAATTACCAAAAAATATTTATGCAACCAGATTTTTCAGAGTTGTGCGAAGAAAAACGTGCCCATTTGTCACATTTCTCTGTCATCTTGTATTGTACCTATATATTGATAGTAATAAATTCTAAATACCTACTTACATCTGATTTCATCTCTTATTTATTTATTGTTCCTGCAATAAGGGGTACGCGAGTTTGAGGTCTTTCTCAGAGTGGTATGTAGAAAAAACTAATTGGGAACCACTGCTTTAGGATATAGTTGATCGTTTCATCTTTAAACATTGTGCAGAGGGATTCAGCTTTGTTTGCCGAGATTTGGCTAGTGTATCGGGATGAAACATTACGTTGCCAATATGTAATTTAGAAAAGAGATGGTAAAATTCGTCATCCGAGTAATTGACCCGGTAGATCAGTGGTTAGAGCACTAGCACCGTATGCAGAGGTCGTGGGTTCGATTCCCACTTAAGTGAAGAATTTTTTCCATTTCTTTATTAATAATTTTTTAATAATATCTATTATTGCACATAGAGAAAATTCTAAATATAATATTTACTTACCTACCAGGGTCTGAACGCTGCCCTATTCTACGAGAACCCCGACCCTCGAAGCTACGTTTCCCTAATTCCCACATCAGCAGTGACCGGGGAAGGCATGGGCAACTTGCTGGCGATGATCGTGCAAGCGTGTGAAGGACCACTGCATAAGAGATTGGTGTTTTCCCAACAACTGCTCGCTACCGTGCTTGAGGTTTGTTGTTGTGATTTTTTTATAATTCGTAATCATAAGTTATTATTATCCTAGGGGGGTAAGCTATCGACTCATTCTTATTCTTTATTGTACACAAAACATTACTTTATATCATTTTTGGGGTGCGAACATAGAAAGTAACATATTAGACAATCGACAAACAAGTTGTTAATGCTTTCATGTCGAATAAATGATTTTGAATTTCAATTTGAATAGCGACTAATTTGCGACAATAAATACAGGTTAAGCAAGTTAGTATACAAATTGTAAGCCAAATCTATTTGACAATGTGGTGTTAGGGATTGTCGGGAGATTTGTGCTTTTTTGGTCGAACGTTTTGGTTTTTGAAAATTTATTGTACCTAATATTGAGAGCTAGTAGAAATAAATAGTCGAAGCCGCAGATATTGGCATATACTGGCATTTTGTGGCCGTGGTAGAAAAGAAGAACCAATTTACCCATATTGACATAAAATATTCTGGGATTATTCTAGGATCGAGGTCTACAAAACTCACAGGGCTAATTAAATTACCTAATTAAAGCCTTTAGGCTAAAATCGCATCCAAGTGCGCTCAATTCACAAGTTATCACTATAAATACGTCAGTAAGTGTGTCACTATTTACAGGTGAAAGCGATCCCCGGTCTGGGCACCACAATAGACACGATTCTTATCAACGGAACCCTGCATGAAGGGGATACCATGGTGCTGGCCGGTACTGACGGACCCATCGTCACTCAGATACGGTCGCTTCTGATGCCGCAGCCTATGAAAGAGTTGAGGGTCAAGGTATGTGTATGAATGCATGCTTAGTATTTAAGACAACACACCAGATCGCTTCTCCATTTCATTTTTAGCAACCTGTCTATAGACACCTTAAACGAATTGGTAGATATTATATTTTTTTAGTTTTAGTTCCATGTTTGAAATGCCAGTTCTCTTAACCAATACATTTTTTTTATATGAAAATTGTAAATCACAAAATATACCTACCAAGTTTCAACTAAATAGTCCTTATAGTTTCGGAATAAAGTCGCTGTGACGGACGATGGACACTATAATAAACTATCAACGAATTTTCGTTATACAACAAATAACGTGTGGTATGTGCTGTTTCTGTATATGTAGGTTTTTTCCTTGTGGCTACGGAACCCTGAAAATTTAAAAGTTACGTCAATAAATACGTTGTATATGCTTTCATGTTGATTAAATGTGCTATTTCTTGAGTACCTATAACCTTATTTCTTGCAGAACGCGTACATAGAACACAAGGAAGTGATTGGCGCACAAGGAGTTAAGATTGCGGCCAAAGAGTTGGAGAAAGCCATCGCTGGACTGAATTTACTTGTAGCACAAAAACCGGACGAAGTCGATGTTTTGAAGTATGTACCTATTTGAACACTGTATAAATTTATACATTACATACACACATATGTATACACACGTTTGTGTTATACAATACACTCCCGAATAATGTTTTAGCTAATCCAAAGTAATAAACTTGACGGCCGATTGGTCTAGTACAGGGATGGCGAACCTTTAGTGATATACGTGCCATTTTTATGAGACAAATATATCTATGACGTGCCAACAAATAATTTAGGCATATTGCTCTATTGAACAAAAATAAAACAAGATGATATTAAGTATATACTAGGTATTTATTAAAAATTCAAAAGTACAATTATCGGTATGTAATGTTACTATTTTAACATATAAAAAAATTGTGTTATTTCTGCTGTTTCAAATTAGATGCTAAGTATTTCATGTCAAGCTCTTACTTTGTTACTTTCAGCAGAATGCAAGCTGCTGAACTAGAGTCATCTGACAAACGGTTTCGATGCAATTTTTTTATGTTATTCATTCTTATCTGTATCATTCTGCGTGCCTGAACTATTTTGTTGCGTGCCAGGGGTGGCACGCGTGCCATTGGTTCGCCATCCCTGCTCTAGTAGGTAGTGACCCTGCCTACGACGCCATAGGTCCTGGGTTCGAATCCCGGTAGGTGCAAACATTGATATGATAAATATTGATATTTGTTTTCGAGTCATGGATGTTTCTATACTTATCTATGTATTTATATACCGTTACTTAGTACCCACGACACAAGACCTTAGGGATTTTCGTGTGGGACTAGGTTAATGTGTTGTGTAGTGTGTGAATATTATTTATTTATATTATTTAATAATATTGTAATGAAAATTAGGTACTGTTTTAGTTTTTTTAACAAAATGTCTAAAAAGAATCTGGTGTACAAGTGTGGTGTAAGGAGTTCGTGATATAAGGAACCTCGCCGTTTGTTTTCTTATGTAGCTAGTATATCCTTGACTACAAAACCAACATACATATAAGATAAAAAAATATTGCATAAGATTGTAGAATTAATTAGGTTTGACCTTAGACCGTAGCTAAATACCTAGGTAGATTATATGTCACATGTAAATGTTATTGCATTCTTTTAGAGAGGAAGTGGCCCGAGAACTGAAAAGCGCACTGTCTTCTATCAAGCTATCTGACCGAGGTGTCTATGTACAAGCATCCACTCTGGGTTCTTTGGAGGCCTTATTAGAGTTCCTCAGGACTAGCAAAATTCCGGTAAGTCATTCTTACTATTTATTGCAAACGCACACAAAAATTATAAACTACAGGATAAAAGAGATGGCAAGCCAAGCAAATAAAGTAATTTTATTGTAACATCCGGTTCGAAGGACCATTTATAATTTATTCGTCACTAGTGGACGTCCGTGACTCCGTCCGCGTGGACTGCAGAAAAAACACAATGTCGAAATTATATAAAAAGTAGCCTATATGTTAAGTGGGACCTGCCTGTCACAATATATTCCTGAAAACTGCATCGAAATAGGTTCAGCCGTTTCTGAGATTAGCGTGCACAAACATCGATCCGTTACAATTTTATTATATGTATAAATAGAAGATATTATTTTTTGTCCCTTTGTATTTAAGAGCTTTCATTTTCAATATAGAGTTCGTAATGAATCATGTATTGTTTGTTTCTCAGTATTCGGCAATCAGGATAGGTCCTGTAGTGAAGCGTGACGTCATGAAAGCATCCGCCATGTTGGAACACGACTCCCAGTATGCCACCATACTGGCTTTCGATGTCAAGGTAAGTTTCTGATTTTCAAAAAAAAGCTACTAGGTATTTCTTACGAGATATATCGTAACAGTCGACTAAGGAACTCGGGCATTAGGCGATGAGCTAGCAGCTTGTCACTGACTATTTCAAACTCTCTGCTATACTATACGTGGCTGTGGGATATTTTCGAGAACACAGCCGTGTTTATATGTATGTATAATTATGTATTGCTCACGAACACAGCTAAAGATAATAGCGTCATCATATGGTCAATTCTGACAGTCACACTTATATCTAAACTTTAAATCAGTCCTACCGATCCCTTTCTGTCTCAGCCATTTATGTTAAGGATGGAGAGGGACAGACGAGACTAATTTTAAGTTTAGGTTCAAGTGTGACGGTATGAATCGACCACAATAATGGAATAAATTAAAATTGATAGTTTCTTGATTGTATTAGTAATTATATAAGTTTCGGTAAACAATTCCATTTATTTTAGGTCAACATACCACGGTGACAAATTGATAAATATTTTTATTGCAAAACCTATTAGTGAACGAAATGAGGAACTAGATAATCTTCAATTGCATATTCTATTTACCAAATACATAGTTCTATTTTCCCGTTAGATAATAATATACTTGCGCGGTCTAAAATGTATAAATGTATGTCTGGAAAAGGCTTTTGTCATGTTGAACTAGACAATATTAACAACCGACAGAATATGTAAACCCATTGTCACCATAAACATTCCTTGATCTTGTGCCGCACATACACTGCCGCCGACTACGTATTTGTGTTTTCTTGGTTTTATAGTAGTACTCTGACGCTTATTTGCGTCCTGCTGGCACTATAAGTTGAACTGAGGTCGGCATGTCAAAATCTGCCGGAAGCGAATGTGTTAAAACCGATTTTATTATATAGACAACACTGGCATGGCCTAGTTCTGTGAAATCGTCATGTAAATATCTCGTCAGCCTATTGCAGTCTACTGATGGACATAGGCCTCACCCAGAGCACGCCAAACTACTCGATCTCCGTTTTTGCTAACCAGCCGCCCTCTGCCATCGGTTCATCTGGCCGTCATGTAAATGGCTTAAAATGATTATGTCTTTCCCTTAGATTGAGCGCGACGCTCAAGAAATGGCGGACAATTTGGGCGTGAAGATATTCGCCGCTGACATTATTTACCATCTGTTCGACAAATTCACAGCCTACAGGGAAGAGCTTAAGCAGAAGAAACGAGAGGAATTCAAGCATATCGCTGTGTTCCCATGCAAGATTAAGGTGAGTCTTCTTTTTTAGATGTGCTATGCAAATTACACAAAAAGTATCTAAGTAGATAAGCTTGGCCAAATTTAACTTTGCATTAACTACCTACTATTTAGAATAACTCTGAAACATTTCCTATTGGATTCGTTACCAGTCTCCAGATTGTTGTGTTAGTGCCCGAGACGCGGTGGTAGGATTACCCTTTACCGTGGTAACACAGCCATTAATCAATAATGGGCGATTCGGCGGGAAAAGCTGAAAGGGTGTAATTTTCTTGTGAAAATCAAAATTTATTTGTAAATGGCTTGCATGTGTCCGTAAAGTGATGTTTTTTGGTAGATAAGTTATATTTTGTTTACTTGTGATGTGAATCTAGTGCGTGTGCATAGTTTTATATATGCAGGTAGGCTAAGTAAAACTTTAGTCGGAATACGATCTCTTCATGGGCTCATGTAAGTTGTTTCCGCAATTCTTTTTGTTCTTTACTAATTTTACGCCGTTACGAGGATTTTCCCGACCTTTCCATTCATCATCATCAATATCATCCATCATAAATTCAGAAATCGTTTAAAGACAATGGCTATATGGGCTAGTTCCCCTTGCCTTTCCATCGGGACAAACTAAACAAAACAAAAATCTATAATGGGCGTGACTATCTATTAATTTATCTTTTATATTTGCCCGAATAATGCAATGGCATGGCTGGGATAACTTGTCAGTGAACTATTAAATCTGGTTTCAATATGCTATATCATAGAGGAATAAGATGTAGCCATAGAGTGCTAATGTCATACTAACAGTTTCGATGCACCATTAGACTTTTCGGTGCCTCACAATTCCAGTCCTTGACACATCACTATACGTTACAATACATTAGTAATGTAGTACATTACTACGAGTATACATTACACTAATATAATCTAAGTGTCAAGGACTGGAATTGTGAGGCACCGAAAAGTCTAATGGTGCATCGAAACAGTTAGTATGACATTTAGCACTCTATGACATCTTATTCCTCTATGGCTAACGTGGGGATCTCTTTAATAACCCAGCAGTTCTGACTGCCCCATTAGGAATAGCCGTGTGTACTTATACATGTACTCTCATACATAAACGTGTTTTAGGTGTTGCCACAATTCGTGTTTAACTCCCGAGACCCGATCGTTTGCGGTGTAATGGTTGAGGCCGGCATTGTGAAGGAAGGGACGCCCATCTGTGTACCGAGTCAAGAAGTAAGTTTCTTTTGTACCATCATCATCAGCCTATTGCAGTCCACTGCTGGACGTAGGTCTCCCCCAGGGCACGCCACAAGACTGCCATGGGGGGTATTTGCCCATAGTCACCACGCTGGGCAGGCGGGTTGGTGACCACAGTTTGTATTTTGGACTATGTTGTCAACGCGGGAGGCGCTGCTGCTCACCGCCCGGAAACCCTTAATCGCCTCGTACGATGCCCACGGGCAGACATGGGGTGCTACGAATTCTACTCTGCTGGTACCACGCGGCCTTTTGTACCATAAGTATACTAAAACATCCATATTTCGTCAAGGGCAGTATATCCTTCCATGTACTAAGTCTGCTATGTAAAACGTTGTAGGCACATACGGTCAAGATTTTTTCCTTAATTTGGGCCAGACAAGTAATTAAAAATTAAAAAAAAAGAAATCAGCTTTTTTGGGAACACAACTGTGTATATGTGAGTAGTTTTTGCGCCAAAGAGTAACAAACATCCAAATAACTTTCACACAGCACTAGTATACTAATGACGTAATTTGTCCCCAGTTCGTGGATCTAGGCATCGTGACGTCAATAGAGATAAACCACAAGCAAGTGGAGACGGCGCGGAAAGGCCAGGAGGTGTGCATCAAGATCGAGCCGATCCCCGGCGAGTCGCCCAAGATGTTCGGGAGGCATTTCGACGAAACTGATATGCTAGTCAGCAAGGTAAGATTAGATCATAATGTAACAGGAGGGCAATCGCGGTAAATGACAACGTCGTATAACCTTTCGACGGAACGTTTTGGCTTTCGTTTGGCCGTTCGTTTGACAGCGTTTCAGACATTTTTAACCGACTTCAAAAAAAGGAGGAGGTTCTCAATTCGTCTGTGTGTATAATATATATATATATTTTTTTAAATGTATGTTCACCGATATTTCCGTCAATTATAGACGAATTTCAATTTTTTTTGTTGGATAGAGTTCACTTCTGAGGTGGTCCCATTTTCACCAGGTCAGGATCTGATGATGGGATCCAGGAGAAATCTAGGGCAACCACTGAAAATTGTATGCTCGTATGGTGATTTTGTTACGTGATCATGTCTTATTCAGGTATATGCTTTAGGGTGTCTGATGCTGCTGTGCTGATGATGAAGCTACAGAACTCCTTAACGCTTAGGAGTTGGGAGACAGTACTGCAATTGGTCGATGGAAACTATTTAGTAGTATGTAGGGCTAAAGTGTTACTTGAATCAACATCTGATGCTGCTGTGCTGTTGATGAAGCTACAGAACTCCTTAACGGTTAGGAGTTGGGAGACAGTACTGTAATTGGTCGATGAAAACTATTTAGTAGTATGTAGGGCTAACGTGTAACTCGAATCAACATCTGATGCTGCTGTGCTGATGATAAAGCTACAGAACTCCACAGTACTGCAATTGGTCGATGGAAACTATTTAGTAGTATGTAGGGCTAACGTGTAACTCGAATCAACATCTGATGCTGCTGTGCTGATGATAAAGCTACAGAACTCCACAGTACTGCAATTGGTCGATGGCTAACGTGTAACTCGAAAAACTATTTAGAAGAACTCCTTACGGTTAGGAGTTGGGAGACAGCTAACGATGAAAAATATTTAGTAGTGTAACGTGTTACTTGAATCAACATCTGATGCTGCTGTGCTGATGATGAAGCTACAGAACTCCTTAACGGTTAGGAGTTGGGAGACAGTACTGCAATTGGTCGATGGAATATGGAGACGCTAAATTTTGACAACGTCTAAAGCTAAAGATAGACTTAAAAAATAATTTACCGACTTCAAAAAACACAAACGGAAAAAACTTTTAAAAGCGATAAATAATGTAACTAATTTAAGTCGGTAATTTTTTTTTAAAAGTCTATCTTTGGCTTTAGACGTTGTCAAAATTTAGCGCGATATGAAATGTGCATAATATAACGTTTTTGGTTGTGGTTTAGCTTAGGTAAATATGTTCGAATTATGTCGAATCATGCGGCCAAACCTAATGTTGGTTTTGTTGCTAAAGGCAGTTCTCCTAGATTTCGTCTTAAGGCGATCATAACTGTTGTTAGTTTCACGTTGGTGGCCATAAAGCCCCGTAACGCCGAATTATGCTTGACAGACCGTAACAAATATAGAAAGTAACATATAAAAAAATGACATTCGACAAATAAATTGTGTATGCTTTCTTCTCGAATTAATTATTTGACTCCTTGAAGAGGGTGTACTACCAAAAACAAATAAGTTAACAATTTATGAAAATGAGATGTTAGAGTGTGTATCACTTGCTACCCGACTGCGCCAGAAGGAGGGTTATGTTTTTCGAGTGTACGTAAGTTCTTTGGCACGGTCTAGAGACTAAACGCTTGTCGCATTTGAGGTTAAGAGGGGTCATTACATTCGTCTAACTAAGTCGTGAGAGTGACACTGGGTCATAATTTTTACGCCGTCGAGTTTTTTCTGTAAATAAATGATTGTAAGTTTAAAGAAAAACGATATGTACATAAATCAGCCTATTGCAGTCCACTGCTGGACCTAGGCCTGCCGAGCACGCCACAAGGCTCAATCTCTCGTTTTTGCCATCCAGTTACTGTCACCCGCCCTCTTCAAGTCATCGGTCCATCTAACAGAAGGGAGAAGAGAGAATCGGAATCACATTTTTGGACATTATAGGGTCATTCCTGAGTTGTTTAGGAATTCTCCATACTATCTGGAAAAATAAACATGCGTTAATCAATACCTGATGTAGTTACCAAAAGCTTCCTGCGACCTCATTTAATGCGATGTTTATTTATAGCTCACATATCGAGAACATTTTGTCTGGTACCAATCCAATCGATTTGTCACATCGACACTCACTGTCGCTGCAATCGACGTTATTGTATGTGGGCTATTTACACGAAGCCAATGCAAAGAGAGTTGCTGTGTAGTTATAGCCGCCGATCGCCGCCGCAGTTGAATGAACTGCTAGCTAATCTCCTGTTGAAATATGAACAAAAGTATTTAGGTAACAAGAATAATGAACAACAAAGGGAGGAGTTGTCAGTTTGGCAGTGTTGTCAGCCACTGGCGGCTCGTCCTAAGGAGCGCTCGTGCAGTGCACTCCCACCCACGAAGATTACATAGGCAATCTATATTTCTCTATATTTATAACTATCGTACAATTCTACTATGTTTATACAATAGTGTCTGCGCGTTCGTCTCAAGTAAGTTGTAATCTTATGTATCGAGTGGAGCGCTAGCGATCGCGCTCCAATGAAACATAATTTGGTACGATTCCTAGTACAGTATTCAATGAGTGCGAAAAGAGACATACCGACATAGGCCGGCGCGTGAAACAGAAGATTTCGTGTGAAAAATTAGCCTTATCTGGAGCGCCGCTCACATTAATTCGTAGTGTACGTATGCGGCCGCTAGATGTCGCTTAGTCCGAGTTAGAACGCGATATGGTTGCCTTTAATGTGTTTCTTTGGTCATCTGAATTTTATTTTAATAAGAGTGAGGATTTTGCTCATAATGAAAAAAATGTGAACTCCCATCTAAAAATACCATAAGCCGCCTCTGTTGTCAGCTCAGTAGTATTGTCAACTTGGTCTAGGAGTTTGCCTACCGTCATCTCCTACTAGCGATGGGTAACTCATCATATCAAAACGAGGATGAGGGAGGACCTCAATTCTCCTCGCGAGGTACACCTCATTTGAGGTGTTCGCCTCATTTAACCAAAAGCAACTCTATAAGACTGGATATTGATTGAGTGAATGGTAATGAACCTCGAATTCTCCTCGCGAGGTACACCTCATTTTGGGTGTTCATCTTATTTAACCAAAAGCAAAGACTGGATATTGATTGAGTGAATGGTAATGAACCTCGAGTCGCGCTCGCCTAACACCTCACATTTGAGGTGTTCTGTTCACCTCGTTTAACTAAAATGTAATCTATGTCACGGTAATAAGACTTACACAATCGTGACAGATATTATTGAGTGAGTGAAAGAGCCTCGACGACGACTCGACTCGCGAGCGGGTATGTTTCGTTTCTGTTCGTTCGTTCAGTGAGTGAATAAGGTGAATTGTAGAATGAGTGAGGAGATTGCGGGTGCACGCAAATAGGAGCGCTATTTCGACCGTGATAAGTAAGTATGTAAAACGAGGATGAGGTGTGAGGTGTTGTAAAATGAAAACGAGGCCTCCCTCGAATTTTGCCGCGGTGAGGACCTCAAATGAGGTGACTCACGAGTGAGGAGCTCATCACTATCTCCTACCGTAATCTTCCCATCTATATCTGTCGTCATGGCAAAGGCGGCTATGTTCTATGAACAAGCGCTGTTAAAACACATCCTTCCTGTACTAGCTTAGCTTCGTGGTTATTTATAACGCAGCAAAGGATGGATGCTTCTGGTTTTTGTTAGATCTGATCTTTTGATCTGCGCGATGATCGTCATTCGATGTCATTAGTAGTTCTTAATGTCGTCATTTTATATTCAAACGCTTCTGCAAATAGAATCCTCGTATTTTCAGCGACCATTCAGATGGTTTTAATGATTATATCCAGTGTAAAAAAATGTAACAAGACCACAGCTAGTGGTTAAGTAACCGAGTACATATACAGGGTATTACAGAAGGGGTATGTAAGCGAAATGGTATGAAAAAGGCCCACTATAGAGAACCTATACAGAGAGATTCGTAATCATATGTTTATTATTCAAGACTGTACGAACATTCTAATGGGTTGTTTGGTATTTTCTCCAAACTATGTGGAACAATAAAAAAAAAGATTTTGAGTTCCAAAATTTCTTTTACTTCTGCTACAGCCTGTATAGGCAATTGGGCTTGTATGCTATTGCCCTGTATTTATAGTCCTCCAATTCATTCAGCTATCGCTATCATGATATGGTTATATTTCCTAGAGGTACCTTAAAGGGGAGAATATAATTTAGGTGAATTTAACACAAAAAGCAACACCCGATTTACAAATCCGTCGGTAAAGAGCAAGTATTTGCATACGAGAATAGCACGGAAGCGTGTCGTCGTGTTCGGTTCGTTACACTGTTGCTCTGTTACTAAATCTAAACAGGAACACCGCGTTCTAGATTCGGGCTCGGAAAGAAAACAACCGTGCAAAAGTGTAGCGTATTAGATAGGTGCAATTGTAATTACGTAGTGAAATTAAAATACCTTTTCGCAGTATAATGAGTAGTCATTATAGCTACTGCGAAAAGGTATTTTCTATGTCGGATGAGTATTATGTTTTAAACCGAAATTAATAAATGTATAAATTAGACTCTACCTTTGCATCGCGCAGTCGGAATCATGTAATTTTGTTTTTCAAATAAAATCGTTCGTAATGAGTTTATTCTAGGTCACTGCGTAGGTAATAAAAGTCACATTTTAGTATTCATTTGGAAAACAAATACATACTTAACATTGTGATTACTTGAATAGAAATAATGAAATAAATTTGATCCAGGGTTTCAGATGTTGTCTATGAAATTTGACTCATTGAGGATAGTTGCATTGTACCACATAAATGATATCTTTTCAAAATCAGTTTTCAATCAATTTTCTACAGCACAAAGGTTTTTTTTACTGAGAACGTGAATATTGCTTCGTTAAACCCTCGTACCAATGATACAAATTATAACTTCCATAGTCTACAGTAATGTGAACAGTCTGTCGAAATATAATTATACTACAAGCTGTTGCACGCGACTTCGTCCGCGTGGACGACAAAATATAGCCTATGTCCTTGTTCGTACTCCCAAATATGTAGTATGCAAAATTTCAAGAAGATAGGTAAAATTTCAGGAAGTAGGTATAAGTAAATAAGGCGTGAAGAGGTAACAAACAAACAAACCGTCGCATTTATATGATGAGTTGGGATGCTATTATATTTAATTTAAATGCAATAAGTCCTTGGACTAAACTCTGGTTTGGATCTCCATACTCTGGTCTGTGTGCTTTGTCACTTTTAGTATTAATTTTTATGTGCACTAGAGTCGATCTCACAGCTTTTATTCTTTAGCTATCTGTACACAACTACCAAGGAATCCGCAATGTTATAAATGAAACCATACTACCAATAGCTATCTTAACTAACTTACAAGGGGCCAAACTGGAAAATTTACCTAAAAGACACATGAAAATTTATTCAATTGAGGTGAAATAGTGCATGTGTTTGTATCAATGAGCTCCCCTCGAAGCTCCATTGATCGCTGCAGTTGGGGGGAGGTGGGGCGGGGCAGGTCAGTGGGTCGAGGAAACAGGGGGACCCGCTGTTGCGCCAACGTTCCAGTGTATTTAATCCGCAAACGTAATCGTTATCTATGCCTTATTCGGATGCTTATGTATTTACACTTATTTAAACTTAATTTTTCGCAGACATCTTGGAAGCAGCTTCTTATATGTGACATGTTTTAAATAGGTATGTATAATTCCCGGGATCGGTTACATGGCATGGAAATGACTTCTGAAAAACGGTTTTTTATACAATAGTGGATTCCATAACATCTGATCACTACTTCATAATATCTAACGAAATGAGACTATGCTCCTAGCTATTTCAATATTCTAGTAGGGTCTTCTAACGTAACTTCAATGGGTCGTTGGTGTAGATGTAGTTTTAGTGACATTGATGATTGATCAATTATTAAGTCGCATAGGTTAATCTATCTAACCTATGTGACGTAGCAAAAATAAAAATAGAGGAAATGGCCAATTTTGATCGCCTTTATAAACTCTTTAAGCTCTTTCAGCAAATACGAATAAATGTAGTCGTAAAATTAATGGTAATGTAAATTTTTAAAACAATGTGTCTTAATCTATTCGGGCAATAAACTTCTTGGTCTGAACTCGCAAGTTTTATCGTTTGTGCGAAGGCCGCGATATTTTTGGCTGAGGCGTGACGTCACTACTTTCCATGCGCCCCGTTATTGGTTAGCTGTAGGGAAATATTTATGTTCATGTCAGGCAAGAAAACTGCTTTTCATCATTAGAACCTGCTTATAATTGTTTTACAGCTATATAATTAGGGTATTACTAATAAAAAGCTTTAAACTAGGTATAAGCTGTACCTACAGAGTTTTATTTCACAGATTTTCCATATTTCATGTATCTAATTATTTTGCTGTTTATTAGTAGCACCAATAGTGTGTGGCTGCTGTGTACTAAGATGTCCAATGGTAGTTAAGAACTTACGTCAATATTCTTATACTTAGTAGTTTCTAGCACTATTTACATAAACATTTTTTAACACGATATCCATTCACACTCTCACTATAAATGCGAAAATAACGTATCTGCTGTCCTTTTCTCAGTAGGACTGATAAATAGATTTTTAGTATGGAGAAGTATCTTATAATTTTTATATAAATTAAGATACTAGAAGTAATATTAAGAAATGAAAAAATTGTCACTCGCTTGAAAAAAAACATTTCTGAATATTATTTAAATAGTTTTAATTTTGATCCACATAAAGGTTTATTCGGGACATACGCTCGAGAAATATTTAAAAAAATTTTTTCTTCACTAGTACATAAGTACATACAGTTTCATATCAATCCGTCACACATATGACTATATGGAAATAATCCAGATACATTCTACCAATATTATAAACGCGAAAGTTTGTGAGTACGTATGGTTAGATGGATGTTACTCTTTCACGTAAAAACGGTTGGAGTGATTTTAATAAAATTTGTTATGGAGTTAGCTGACACCCCGGATTAACACATAGGCTACTTTTTATCCCGGGAAAATATTTTTATCCCGGATAATTTCGACATTTTGTTTTTTCTGCAGTCCACGCGGACGAAGTCGCGGACGTCCACAGTAAATAATCCAATTCCCTGGAAACTAACCTTAAGGCTTCGCGGATCCTGATATGCTCGTAACATTTAAACACAACTGTCACTGATTTAATTCATCAGTTTCATCAAATCATCACACAATCACATCAGCCTATGGAATGCCATGGGGGGGTTGTTTCCCATAATCATTAATATTATTTATTATCTTAGGTACTTTAAGGTAATTGCAATGATCAACTAGAAACTCGTAATACCGTTCCTACCACAGTAAAACATTACGTAGTAAGAATAATAGGCATTCATATTTCTCTCTTAAATTGTACGTGAGACACTCTATTCAGAGATGTATCTATTTTATCGCGAACTACTACAATGTTCCGAAACTTCCAACCAGTTCCATCATTACGATTCTCTAAGCGGCAGTCTATTATCGTGTACGACTTTGTGTAATTACTTATTGGTAGATAATATTGGAACTTCGGCAAGTAACTAGTTTCTTTCTGGTTATTTTAGTTCTTCGAGGAGAGGTTTGTTGACCCACTAACAACGTATTAAAATATCGTTACTATAAAATTCTGGCTGTTGTAACATAAAATCTGAATAAACTTGACGGTCATTCTATTAATACCGCCACATTTCTAAATGATATGGGTAGGTGTTTTAAGCGAATTATGGCAATTTTTCCCCGAACTCATCAGGGGATGTCTATTAGATTAGTTTGAGTTTGACGTCACTCGCACATAAGTTAATTCACCCCCTGGGGGATGTTACAGTTTTTTGGTCTTTACTGCTATGGTTTGAGAGTCTATGTTTCCCTATTTGGAGTTATCAAGGCGAGCCAACACAAGCGCAGCCATGTCCTCGCGTGCACACAGACGCGTTGACCGGGTCAGGCCCCATTCTAGAAGTTCCATTGATATTTTCGCAGCGCGGTTTCATTGATGAAGCCGCTCGTATGAAGTCACACGATGAAAAATATATTAGAATAGTAGTGGTTAGACAGCTGGCAATGACTGATGATGAATGATAATTTGATGTCCGGTTTTTTCGTTTCGCTGTAATTGTTGTAATCTGATATTTTGTATCGAAGCATCTTTTTCTGTTCCTTGTTTTTTTGCAAAAGCTGATTTAAGAAAGTAGTTTCTTGTATCTAATTTAATATACTAAACTATTTTTGGCCTGCTGTTTTGTCTGATATCTGTTACACAATAAGTAGTTTTTAAAGAAATAATATGTATGTACCAACATTTTGTTAGTGTTATTCGGGTTAACGTTATAACAACTGAGCACACAGAAAATGTATTATGAGAACCTACGTTGGCTTATGCAAAAAAGATTATAACAAACTAATGATACCTATAGGTAATATTGAGAAGAGAACGAGCATTAGCCGCAAAAATATAAAATCTTACATCTGCATCTATTGATAAATTAGATATCCCTTACCTACAACTTCGGTAGAATCCGTTTTCTAACCTCTTTACAAGCTATATCCTTCATCTAAAAAAATGTCAAGTCCATAACAGTCCCTGTATTCCCTGGTAAGGTAATACGATTTCGAGTCCATTCAGTGTGAGGTCGAGTCCCGGAAGGCTCGTGCTCCGGGGCGCGGGGACCCGTGACCTGATTCCGCTCCTGCAGCCGCTCTATTTTCCCTATGACGTCAACACCATTCACCCCGGTCTGGTGAATCGATGCGCCGAAAACTGGGACAACCTGAATGGAGCACTTGTACATTGAGAAATTCTATTTTTGGCTCGAAAGGTGCAAGCAACGAAATCGGTTCTCATTCGGAACCAGTTTTGGCGGATGTAGGTGCTTTGACAAGATACAATTAAATTGGATTCTGCTGGTTGCATTAAATTATGACAAATGTTTGAGTTATTATTCCTTTTTCCAATTTATGGTTCTGGTTTCTAAATTGACAATGATAATTGTCTAGGTTTTGGCTCGTTTTAGTCCCTACTTATAATCTAGTAGGTTCAACAGCTTTTGTGTTTGGTTGGATAACGACAATAAAATTCTGGAATTTATTTTTGTTTCTCATAAATGTCGCTTTTGTTACAGATTTCACGCGCCAGTATCGACGCCTGCAAGGACTACTTCCGCGACGACCTTGTCAAGACCGACTGGCAGCTCATGGTCGAACTGAAGAAGTTATTCCAAATCCTATAAGATTTTAGCTCTCATTATACTAATCAAATTGTTTTTGCCTGATAATACCATAGGCGCGAATTAATTCATTGTTATTAAGTATACCATCATTTGTCTGTTCCATCTAGCTCATCGACCGCCGCCATACAGAACATACAGAATCTCATGGTATCCAGCCATTTTGTTTTACTTTGTACCATAGACTAGCAAGACCTTTCGGAATTTTGATTATTGACAAATGTTATGTTGTTTTGTTTTATCAAACTGCCATATTTTAGTGTTCCAGTATGTTAAAATAATCTTTAAAACCATTTAAGTGAGATTATGATAATCCTTTAGAATTGATGCGAGCGAATTACCTTTGTAAATAGTACATTTATTTATTTACACGATTACCTAATGAAATGCGTTTGAATTTCAACCTTTTAGTATCTTTGTGACTGGACTACAAAGGAGAGGGGTAGGTATGAATGTACGAAATTTTAAGTATGTGCCACATTTTAATGATTCATGTAACTTCGGTGTGGAACTCCACACAAATATACGGTAGTTCCAAATATTCCGACTATTGCTTCAGTTACTAAAAACCTGTATGGGAATATCCGTAAGCCATTTGTTTTCTTTAGGTGTTGAGTGATATAATTTCCAACTAGGTAGGTACGTAGTTGAAATAAAGAAATACTTAATTTGTTCGATTTGGTAGGTAGGTACGTAGGATTTGTAAATAAATTGGACATAGTGCGAAGATTAAATTACAAATGTAAAGTGCAATAAACGATCTCGTGTCTTTGTAAATGCTTCAGCATGACTAGGGTCCTGTGATTTTCAAAGGCCGCATACGTGATATTGCTGTCAAGAACAGCTAACTGGATATTCCTCTTAGCAATATGGCTTTTATAAGCGGTGATAGCCCAGTGGTTAAGACGTGCACCTTCCAAGCGGGAGGCGTAAGTTCGATGCCAGTCACGGGCCTGTACCAATGAATTTATTTCATGTACAGATTTTAATGTTGCAAAATTATCACTTGGCTCGTGCCTCGGAAAGCACGTAAAACCGTTGGTCCTGCGCCTGATCTCTCTCCGGTTGTGTCGGCTTTTCGTTCCATCGGACTATGAGAGTAACGGAATAGAGTGCATCTGTGTTTGCGCACACACTTGTGCACTATAATATCTCCTGCGCACCTGGCCAATCTCCGTAGAGATTGGTCGCCTTGACCGAAATACGGTCGGAGATCATCGTTATGGCTTTTTTAGATATCCTGATGTACGTAATAGGTACCACGCGCTACTTGTGTCTAATGTTAATGATATTTGCATGCATTAAACAAGAGCATATTAAATTGCTGTCACGTTCATTTAGATCCATGTCGAGCTGTACATTTTCTACGGTGCTTCTAATGTAATTTATTTTGTAATTTTAAGTTGTCATCGTTTTGTGTATTTTATGAGGACATGCGTTTATTTCTTGCGAGCCAACTTTTATGATTGACACATTCAACAAATGTTTATTTTTATAAGTTATCTAATAGCATGAATGTAATTAGAACCCTTTTGTATTTACAGCAATAAAATACTTAGTACTGAGCCATATAGGTGTAATGTCTGTAAAGGGCTGGACCCTTGAAAGTTCTAATTACACGTATGTTATTGGGAGATCGTATATTGTACGAATTTATTTATTGGAATTGAAAGAGGTTTCAACGTGAAGTTTGTATATCTTGGAGCCGAGGCAGTCCACTATGTGAAGGTACAGAAGGTTGTATTTTGTATGTAGGTATTTCTCCTTTTTGGAACGCTTTGTATTATACGTATAGATGGAATCGGACATATTCTTATATTAAAGAAATTTTAATAAATTGTGTAAAAATATGTTTTGTTTTATTCCAGTTAAGTAGCTATAGGTAAGTATTTACAAATGAATAATCCTATTTTAAGATAGTATCCATATAATGTGAGGGAGCTTTAAATAGGTTTAGCATTGAAAAATATTGATTCAGCGTTTTAAAGAATGTTAAGTAGGTACATACCTACAAATTAATTAAAGGCGTTTCATAGTATACCCACAATAAGTGGACCACATACCTACCAACATTTTGGAAACTTTTAAGGTACAACAAACTTACCTACTTACAAGTTATGTGATAATTAATTTAGTAAGTAAATACTAATATCTTTACTAATATCAAAACAATAAAAATACTCTATTGCGCTTATGTACGCAGCGTGCTTGAATACTGCTCCCAAGTCTGGAACCCGCAGTACAATTGCTATGTTGACAGAATCGAAAGGATTCAGCGTAAGTTCGCTAGATTCCTTCAGTATAAGGCTCATACACGTGATAAGGATTATGCTGGACGGTGTAGGCGCTTTCATCTGCTGCCTCTTGCCTTGCGTAGAAATATGGCGCTTAATAATTTACTTATTAATATTCGGTAGGTGTACTAGTCAGTACCTTATACAACGTATTATAATAAAATATCATCTCATTAAAAGAAATCAACCGTAAGGCTTAGACTATGAGTTTCAATTTTATTATTTAGCAATAATATAACAATATCATTAGAATACGAAGGTAAACTTCACCATCTCTAACAAAATTGTAACAGCCCAGATGGTAAATCGGTACTGACTAGTACACCTACCGAATATTAATAAGTAAATTATTAAGCACCATCTATGGAAAGTAGAGGGCGCAATCTCAGGTTGTACTTTTTGCCAGTTTAGTAGGTAGTTCTGAGTTTTGCCGTCAGAGGATTATGTGTATGTGTGCTCAGAATTCTCGATTTGAGTTAGGTCTTGTAAGCACCTTAATAAGTAATGGTTCACGCGTGAAACGCTTAACAGCCCTTTAATAAGTAATGGTTCACATGTGAAACACTAAGCAGTCCTTTGATAAATATAGGTTCACAAGTGAATCACTAAACAGCCATTTGATAAATAACGGTTCACATAGCTGTTTAACATCAACCAAGGCTGCATACGGAGTCACATGTTCAATTCTACTTTGCTCTTGAACTGTTTCACAGTACACAGGTGAATCGCTCAACAGCCCTTTAATAAGTAATGGTTCACACGTGAAACGCTTAACAGCTCTTTAATATGTAATGGTTCACACGTGAAACGCTTAACAGCCCTTTAATAAGTAATGGTTCACATGTGAAACACTAAGCAGTCCTTTGATGAATGTTAGGAAGAAATAGATAAGAAAAAAATAAAAACCAATGTTAGGTGAAAAATACCAAAAAATACTTTAAAAAATTCTAGTTCCTAAACTACAAAAAATAGCGGAATATACATGGGGGTGATTCGGGTACCTCTTATCATAAGGCATCAAAATTTTTTCTTTGGACGCCTATCATTTGGCCACCCTGTATAATGAAACGACACCGCCATTAATATGGCATTTACGTTTATGTTGTCACAAGTTACTACGGTCACTTTTCAACAATAAGTAAAATTAATATACATAAATATTATTCTCTATAATCAATTAATCACGCGTCTCCAACAGGCCCGTTGTGATACATTACTTAAGTATTCAGCTGAATAAAGAGTAACACGGTCTCTCAACCAGTAGATATTCAGCTCTTACAACACCTGTTACCCCTTATAACTGTCTTATATTTCTGATTCTGCGCTCTTAAGCAGCTTATGTGACATTAGAGCTGAATAATCTGTGCCCATTTAAGTGGTTTAAGGGCTGAATAAGCTCGGAATCAGCTTTTATGCAGCTTTCTTATACCACTTCAAGGGTAATTGTAGTCCAATATTCAGTTGCTATAAAGCCTCTTGTGCTACTTGGGTATAAAAAAATTTAAACCCCCATCAAAAAATATCACGAGCCGCGTCTGGTCATGTCAATAATGCTAGTAACGGAAGGTCATTTTCCTCATTCCCCACAGCTATCTGCACCAATACCGGAGAAGCAAGCAGATTGGGAGGGACCAGCATTAGGTCCATACCGCGTAACAAAGCTCATATAATACTTCCGCGTGACGTAGATTATGAAATAACAATTTTAACGCTTTTTCTAACAGAAACCTATTGTTTGGAACTTATGACAATCTAGGACATACATCTCAATGACGGTTCATTCAGTTTATTTGTTGTATTTCTGGTTGTTTTTCTGTATTTTTGAGTGCAATTTGGAAGCCGTAACTATGGCAACTCGTTTTGCGTGGGCAGGAGGGTGGTGTTTTCAGGGTCTAGGTCACGCCCAGGCACAGAGCACGCCTGCGCGGACGGGAGGCTTAGTTCACCGGGCTCAGTTCCGTTCATACCGTCCGGGAAGTTCCCCCCAGGAACCTAAGAAGTCCGTGCAGGTCACTGCTGTGTACCAAATTGCATCCAGTGGTTGAGTTCAGTTTAGTGGAAGTTTTGTGCCTAAAGTGCTAGTTCAGAGTTGCCAGTCTCTTCCGGGATTTCATTGGTAGGTTTTTTCCTAGTTACTTAATAAGTTTAATTTGACTTTTGCAGGTCTGGCGAATTTCCATTTTTTTCCCAAGATATCAAATTTTGCCTCAGTAGTATTCTATATTATTTTGGTAGGTAGGGTACACACGAATGTGTAGGTAACTATCGTTTTTTTAAGAGTTGCAAATGTTGTAATACAACTAGAATTTCGATTCAATATTATTAAGATTTAATTAAGAGTAAATTAACTACCTAGCTACTGTTAAATGGCGTCGAACAAATTAGGTAGGTAGGTACTTAAGCATTGTACCTACTATTTGGACAGAAAATAATTTCAACATCATTATCACCAAGGGTCAAAGAGAAAAAAAAATTATGTTCGTTTATTACTTTCTAAACAATTTTTACTAGCAACTTAGTTCCAACCTTCCAACTTTCTATAAAAAATATGACTCCACATTTGTACCACGTGCCTACCTAGCTAAATTAATTAATAGGTAGGTAATTAGGTACCTCCCTATCATAGGTACCATAGATCAATAACATCATACCAATGGAATCATAGCAATTTCGGAGGCACTGACTTGCTACATGATGATTCAGGTTTCATTACCATAAATCAATCTAAAAATATACAAATACATATAAGTATAGGTAGTTAGGTAACACCTACGTCACAGTCAAACGTGGAAGTTTAATGAGATATAACCATCCATCCACACATACATAGACACAATATTGGGTCAGCATTTTCATACTCGTCGCGCTAATCCTGTGTCTAGGCAATGTAACATCGTTTCGCATACACGTTCGCTATCGGAATACACCCACCAATAGCGGTTAGACTTCATCACGTGATTTGACGAACGCGCGTAGTGAAGTCTTTCTATTGGAGCAAATTTTCAATGGCAAACCTTCATAGATTCGATAGAGAAATAATGGTAGGTACTTTGTCTAAGGTTTTAGTATTTTTTCGTACAAGTACTAAATTGTCGTTCATTCATGCGTACGAATGAATGGCGGAGCGTGGCACCGCCGAAACAGTAGGCCGGCCGCGCACGCCCGCGCGCACGTCGCGCAGCGAGCGTCCGCGCATAAAGGAACGACTGTGTCGTCCACTCGTGTGCCAACACACTCATCACCACCACCGGATCTTCTCGGTGCGTCATCTATTTATACTCTCATACATAACGAACTCCCGAATATCGACCTTGAACACAAAGTGATGTGCTTCATTGCCTAAAACCAACGCAACGAACCCCACGAAGCCCCTACGAGTAACAGATGACGAACGATTCGTTAATTGGACAACATTGATTTGATCTGGAACTATTGCTAAGAGAGGACACTTTAATTAAAGTTTAAAACTAACTCTTAGCCCAAATTAGTGACGGTTGTCAATATAAACATTTACATTGGCTCCTGATCGACTAGTTCTAGTGGTTGGAGATTTGGAAGAAATAATGAGCCTGGATAGTAGTTTTCGGTAAGATATCACGTCCATCATTCCACTCATCATTATTTAAACTGCGTTCTTCATCGATATTATTGACAGGAAATCACAAATGAAACGCATTCGCTGAACTTTATTACCAGTAGCGTCGCGTCGGTGTCTCGTTGTAAGCAATTTCCTAAATGACATCCTACACCGCATACACTATGCAAACAGGAAGGAGTTCTTGAATTTCCTACGATACCTAATACGATAACGACGTCTGGTTTGGAGATAACAAAACAAAATGTTTTTCAACCAAATGAGTTCGGCTCTACCATTGGGATTAGTGCATCCCCGATAAGATATTAGTTCTAAGAGCCAATAAAATGTAATCGCTACTTACGGATATCTTAAAAGCGAACATGGGCACTCTAAGAATTCAGACAGTTATCGAGTTGGCGCCACCAAAGGATTCTTTTTGCCATTGCTCATAAATTTTGTATCCTATTTGAGGAAACCTCAGGAAACTCATTCCGATAACTAAATGCCATAATATATTTAAGTAGGCAAAGTAACCAAGCCATATTAGGTACTACCTAATATTTTTGTTTGCTGTCAAAAGTAACCGACGATGTCCAAATGTGTTTCGATTTCGCAGAAACCCACTTCTCTGAAACACAACATGCCGGCCGTAGACCATCAGACTGTCATCTGTCCTGTAAATTAAGTTCTAACGTGTGATATTATGTTTTATTTTAAAATTATAGAGTTTTTAGGTATGTTTTAAAAACAAACAACATATATGTTGGTACTCCACTTATCTCAAATCTAATCGGAGTGTTGAAAGGTTTATACAGAAGTTTGTGATCAAACTTCTTAAAGGAACGGTCAAAAATCAATCTTTCATGATTGATTGGATTTTTCATTTGGCATAGTTACTTATAGTACCTGTATTTACTTTTGGATTTACCAAATTAAGAATTTAAAGAAATCAGAAAAAACCTTGAATGTACAATTTAGTGTAATAAATTATAACTACTTAATTTCCATCCATCGGAGCACCCATATCCATCAATGATCATTCTTCAGCGAATGTATTTTGAAGGTTGGGTAATTATTAAACCGCATCCTGAGATCGATAGAAATCTCCAAAATTTTACCATTTCTACCCAATGTGCATCTGCTAGCTTTTTCAATTCTAGACAGAACTAAGCAGCTCTCTCAATCTGTCTCTTTCAACATTTCTTTTAGAAAATATTTTTTTCTCGCGTCAACCATAATATGAAAATTTTAAGTTCGATTAACGGTAAATTTATACAAGCTCAATTCAATAAGTTCAGAAGTTATCTGAATGACATGACGATACAGATAAGTATAATTAAGTAAGTACCTATTAATAAATTAATATAGGTACCTATTCATGATAGGTTGGGCCGTCATTAAAAGCTGAATTAATAAGTTACCTACTGGTTATCGACTGGTTTCCTGGAAGAAATCTTTTTTAGCCTTTGTACATTTTCTTTTCGATCTTTCTTCTTACTTATTATTTTGATTGTGTAGGTACAATAAATGAAGATAAGAGTATAAGTTATTAGAAGGGACTGAATTATGTAGCCAAAGTTTAGTAATTTAGCTTTGGGAGAATCCCCGGAAAATAAAGGAATGTACCTACCTACCTACTAAGGGAATGGATAAAGAAAAAATCCCGGAAAATTTTATCTCATTGAAATCGAATCCTCTATTCCATAGCAAACGGACTGTTGAATAGAAGAGAGTTGTTATAGAGAGAGTAATCAATCACACTGGATTGGATTAAATCCGTTCTCAGTGCGATTAAAAACAGAAAGTCCGTTCCACGTGCGGATTTTGAAATTCACATTAGTATAGTTAAAAAAGCTCCGTAAAAAGGCGACTTCGTGAATTTCTAGCAGCAAGTACAAAACTGGCCAAAGTATTCGTGCGGACCGCGCGTGACCTCGTCAGATAAATCTATCAATGAGAGAGATAAGGGGAGCGCGTGTCACGCAACCGCAGGAAGTGCCTAACTCGCCTGCACTCTGACTGAACTGAACACAGACCATAATTATGTAACGTATGTGGGCTTCTAGGTACAGAGCTAGATAAGATGTGGGCAATGTTGTTAGTTCCTACGACCACAGATTTAATAATCTAAAACCACGGCTTGTATTTATTGTATAAAGATCTGCCTATATCTTCTATTTGTTATTAGAGCGTGTTACCATACAGACTAGATATTTTAATAGGACTTACTTAACTTGATAATATGCGGAACTAATGAAATAAGTACATAATATGCTAGTGCACCTACTGTATAATAATGGAAAATCTAGAAACAATTTAAAATAGATAGATACCTAAGCTGAGTAGAAAATAAATGGGCTAGAGCTGAGGAGTTCCCAATTTTTTTTTCTTATAGACCCCTTTCAAAAGTTAACTGGTTCTGGTGGACCAGGCCTACACCACCCACATACTAATTATTTATAAACCCCCATTTCTTCACACCCTGGGGGTCCACCTGGACCACTTTGGGAACCACTGGGCTAGAGGTACCTACCTTACTACCTATAAGATTTCACATTAGGTAGTGTCAGTCGAAATTGATCCTTAAAATCCAAAAATGAATTGGCTTCAACGAATCCTAACAATAGACTGCTTGGTATGTACTAGGATTATTTAAATTATATTTGTCTGTACAAAAAATAATAAGAATTTAAAATTTTCTTCTGTATACCAACAAAACATATCTAACAACAGCAAAATCCGGGCAATAAATGTTACAGTTGCCGCCTACCATAAACAAATCGTTACTCTCAATTAAGCAAAATGTAATAGTGACGGTGTACTGGCTAATCGAGTAAAGTGTAGGATGCAAGGACTTGCTACTAAGCGAGTAGAATCCTTATTGAAGCGTTGCATTTATGAACAGGCTCATTCTAAATGTTGATACTTTGCAGACTCGTATCCTGCTAGATGCTAAAAGACGTGACGAGAGTAAATGATTTGTCGTTATAAATTATACCTATAAGGTACCTAGGTGGTAGATCCACTCATCAAGGTTATTCAGACGCATTGTAGGTATTTACCAAGTAGGTAGCTAAGTATTTATATTTTACTCTGATTATGAAATATTTACCGATTTACGGAGGGTTATGTTTGCAATGGGTGAACTTGATAAATACTCGTACTTGTCCCTGTCCGCCATCCTTTATATTTTTTGGATAATTATGAAGTAGAAATCTATTAGGATTGCCACTTCATACGCAGACTGTCTTGTTTATTCAGTTAGTTAGTCCCCCAGTCTCTATACCTACCTACATGCTCAAACGTAAAGATGCACAGCACAGTCCGATCCGATTTGAAACAGTTAAAATTCCATCGCCTTTTGAAGTAAGGCCAACTTTCGCATCAAATAAGGTGCATACCATATCGATATTCTTGCATAACTATTGAAGTCCACTTTCCACCTGCCCACGTCCCAAGTCTGTGGGCTAACTATATGGTCCCATACAGCCTGATAGACTCCAATCTTGCGAAACAGTTTACGTAGGTGCTGTATGCCCACGACTCTATAAAATTTCATATGGCTAGGTTTCACAATTATCTACTATCAGTGTTTGCAATTTTATGTTTGGGTATTCAGAAATTATGTTCAATGAAAGCATATTAATATGCTTTATGGAAATTACCTATAAGTACATTATATTGGAAGTAGAGGAACTTATCTACGTAGGTACTTGTGTAATGTGTATTAGTGGATAGGTTCCTACCTATACTTATGTCCGAGAATATTACGTTGCAGCATAGCTTGACAATTCAAAATGCACCTACTTAAATAACTCAATAATATTTGGTTGGAATTTTTCCATAACACTAGTGTTGTGTTAACTACAAAGGAAATTAAGGCTAATGTATGATACTGGTTTTGAAATGAATACTCTAGATAGAAAAACAAATACATTTAAATTATTTTCTATTGTTTTGACAATCTTTCTATTGTCATATCGCCCATCACTTCACATGATTGTTTCCTTTACACCTAACTTACTGCCAGCAAGCGACACCTTCGCCTCGAGTACTTCGATACCTTATAATTTACTTGTAAATTGTGTATCAAATTGTGCAACTCGTCAGTAGGTGGGTCCACATTCTCTGAACCGGGATACATTAGTAGGTAGTTATAACATTAGTTGGTGTGGGTACAACGCAGTGGGCGAGCCCCCGCGTCCTAGTAATATTATTCCGTTCAATCTTATTACATACTAATTAACATAGGACACTGTCACGGTTATATGTAGTTACGTAGCGCTATTCTTGTTTGACTTACAACATTGCGTTAATAAATAAACATAAAAGTAGTCTAAATTACCTACCTAGTGTATAAGTATGTTCCTATATTTAATTCAGAACTCATTTATTGTAGGTATTTATTGGCTGACTTCAAAAAAGAGGAGGTTTCTTAGTTTGACCGTATTTTTAACCGACTTCAAAAAAGAGAGGTTATCAATTCGTCTGTGTATTTTTTTATTTTATTTTTTATGTGTGTCAGAACTTCGTCATTTATGAACCGATTTCATTTTTTTTATAGTTGGTCATGGTATGCTTCCAAGTTGGTCCCATATTCACCACATGAGGATCTGATGATGGGATCTTGGAGAAATCGAGGACAATCCTCAAATATTGTAGGTACATGTAGTCTGTTTTTATACTTTACTGAGCGTTTTGATCACCTACATATAAAACATAACATCTGATGATGGAATCTCTTAAGGCATCTAGGGATATCCTCAAATACAATAGGCACGAGTAGTCCGATTTTAGATTTTTATAGGAATTTTATTCAGCTACACATAATATAAAGGAAACGAGGGTCTGATGATGGAGCCGCCGAAAATCAGATAGTGGAACTTTTTAGTAACAAAATCCTCTATGGCAGGGGGAGGCCTACGTCCAGTAGTGGACTGCAATGGGCTTATGAAGATGAAGATAATTGTGTTAAGTCGTGTAATTATATGTTGCGTTAAGCCGTGTCCGAAGTAAGATGGTTATAGAGGAAGAGGTAGACGTGAGAGTAACGAGATGACGGATAATAGGGATAAATGAAAGAAGAGTACCTACATACTCGTATTACACCGACCCCAAATGATTGGGAACAGGGCAGGAAGGAGTGTAATTTTATGTTGCTTATATTGTCAGACGTAACATTTCGAAGCCTAGTCATTTCTCTCAGTGCCCTTTCGTCATGTAAATTTGACAATATTATGCCTTCTAAACTTCTTACACGGCTTAACGCAATATATACTTGCCCTTTAGCAAAATTTTACTTTAGTGAGCTCAATTTGGCTCATAGGGGAGGAAGTCGGTATTTTGTTTTAAAAAATTATTAGTAATTGAAGATAATATTGACAATAATTACAGTGCGATTATTGTAAATTTTTTACCCGACTGCGCCAGAAGCAAGGTACGTAGGTACTGTGGGTAAGTAGGTAAGTAGTATATACTCTACATATAGGTAATAAATAATACAAGGAGTCGACTAAGCGCAACGCAACGCATTCCTTGTTGAAATGAATTTCCAGCGAACGCTAAAACAATTTCCGCATAGGAATCTGCATGGAAATGTGATGAAAAGGAAACTTAAGAGCCGGTAGTCAATTAAAAATCCCACGGTTGCTCCGCCCACATACCCCGCCACCCGCAACACAAAGTTCTTACGCGTAAAATCTGCGAAGTTATAATTCAAAATTCGCGCGCTTTCGAGCAGGCGGGTCAATGCAAGGTCAAGCGCAGAGAACATAAAAACCACGGAGTCATTATTATAAGTTGATTTCAAAGAAGTGTTGATTTTATTTTTGTTTGCATAATATAATAAATTTAGTTACTAATAAGTAATGTCATCATCTATATACCTATACATATAATAAAATTGTAACGGATTAATGTTTGTGCACGCTAATCTTAGAAACGGCTGAACCGATTTCGATGTAGGTTTCAGGAATATATTGTGACAGGCCAGACCCATAGGGAATATGCGTCTGACACGAAAACAGATTTTTTTATATATTTTATTCGATATTACAAATACAAACCTAACAGTGTAAAAATAACATCAATCGATTAGTAAATACCAAAGTTATAAGTGTTTAAATGTGTAAAAAAATTTACAACATAAAAGGAGTAAAATATACAATTTTACCCCTATTTTGAATTATCTCATTGATTAAATAAATACTTTTTTAATATCTGCATCTACTATTAAGCATTTTTTATTGACAACTATTCACATTTTTTTATATTACGACTATAAAATAAGATTGCATTAATGCATATACCCCATTGACTCATTGAATGTAGACCGCTTTAAAAATATTTTTTAACAAAATTATTGTTTTTTTCAACTGTTTTTTTGACTTCTTCAAAATGGGTATCAAATGAAAGAGTTTTACATCGGAACACAGTTCAGTATGAATAAATATTAAAATTAAAATATAAGTAAAAGATTTTTTTCAGTTAAACGATTTTATTTAAAAAAATGTAAATAAATTATTAGTTGAAATAATAGGTCTTAATCTGCGATATTAATCAGAATAAAAGATAATCGTGGGGCACTTCCTACGACATTCAGATTGTATAATAATTAATAATATACCTACCACATTGATGAGGAGAGTGGTGTTATGACTAGTAAATTATTAATTTTAGCTGTTTGTAAATAATGTATACGAGTATAGGGATCTTAGTGTGGGACTAGGTTAACGTGTTGTATAGTGTATGAATATTATGCACGGAATGTCGTGGGTTCGAGTCCCACTCGGGTGAGGAATTTTTTCATCTCTATCAATAATTTTTATTATTATTATATATTATTATAAATAAACTAACTTCGATATATAGACCCAGTGTCGATTAAGGCCGGAGTTCAGGGCCGGAAGCCGACTGAGGGAGGGTGGAGGGACGTTTATTTCCATACAAATATGAACGGGGGCTAGCTTAAACTAAAAGAGCGTAAGCGACAAAACATATTTTCGCGTTTTAATTAAAAACTAAACAATATTTTTAAAATGTGCAACCATACGTTTTTAGAGTATGTTTAGACAAGTCCATTGATACAAAAATTGAGGCCTAAATCGCTCTGGTTTGCCTGTAAAATGAACAAATTTGATTAAATAGAGGTATCTTTAATCTTTAATTTTTTATTGTAAAAAAGTCTATGAATCGTGTTTCCGCAACCACAGAAAGTGAGATAATATAGTGTAGAATTCGATTATTAAATATCACTTTCCTATATATTCGAAAAATCGACTTAACTAACGCCAATTTTAGCGATTCGTCATTTTAACACGACAGAAAAGATGACATGGCTCTGGGTTGTTCAAATAATCGGTCTTCGTGCATGGTGAAAGATTTCAAAGTGGTGTGGTTCATCGGTGGCGACTTGGAAGTTATTGCCCCCACTTCAGCTTCGCTGTAGCTAAGCAATGTACCTCTCCTCTCCATCGTAAGAATAAAATTATGAGACAACTTATTCAAAACCTGCCTCTTATTAGACAATAATGGGAATAAAAATTCCCAGTTGCCTCCGGTGGCAATCTCTGCGGGGGCAACTGGGAATAAACCTTGTTAATTTCTTATATTTTTAACCCCCGACGCAAAAACTACGGGATGTTATAAGTTTGACGTGTCTGTGTGTGGCATCGTAGCTCCCAAACGGATGATCCGATTTTAATGCGGTTTTTTTTTGTTTGAAAGGCATATCAGTCGAGAGTGTTCTTAGCTATGTTTGGTGGAAATCGGTTCAGGTCTTCAAGGTCATCAGGTCGTTTGTTAGGTGTGATAGGAATATTACACGCTCAGTTTGCTTGCAAGCATATGTGGGATCTGACATTTGAAACACTAATGTCTTCTGGAACCACTGAGCTGGTCTGCTGTTAGGGCTCGAAGATACCCTGGTCTACCTTTTAGTAAACCCATCGAGTTTGGGCTCGTTGAATTTGTCTTGACTGGTTCTCTTCATGTTTCTGATTGACGAGGACCTGATGCTGGAAATGGGATGTGGCGGATGAAACCCTGGAATGCCGGAATGAAACGGATAAACCGATTTATATTTTTGCTGAAAATCTAGAATGACCAAAGTTTAATCTTTATTGTTTCTTAATCTCTGCAATTCTCCCAGAGCCAGTTTGTCATGAGGATTGTTAAACAGCTTCCTTTGGTCGAGATCGCATATAGCGACCCCAACTAAACTTTTTACGCGGCGAAAAATAAAAGAAATGAAATGAAAAATTAAGGAGCTCCTTCAAAAAGCATGAAATAAAAAATTAAATTTAAAATAAAAAAAAACCCCGACCCAAAAAAAGTACGCAATTATTATGACAAAAGGTTTAAAATGCTAAACCCTATAAAAAGCAAAAAATAACTTTTAACACTACGTAAGTACCAACTAAAGCATGTCAGACTATCTAGTCGGGACTTTGTGCCACCTTTATGTCGGAGGCATAACCGCTAATTTTGAACTGCAAATGGTTATCTTGGCCTGCTGTTGACCGTGCGTATGAAATTTTTTATTAAATTTTGCCGCGTCGGGGGACCGCTTTTTACCTTTAATATTGTCAAGTCATGTATAACGGGGATATAACTTTACGCGCTCTTTATTAGTGGCACTGTATATATAGGTAAGATTAGATTCTGAAATAGGATTTCCTGTTTACAGGCAAGAGAAACATCGAAAAACAAAATTATAATCTACTTCTATAATACATGTTCAGAGTGACAAAATGAGTAATTAGGTCTTATTACTATGTATAGTCAATATTTAATGGTTAAGAGTCATACAGATAGA
Organism: Carposina sasakii; assembly: GCA_014607495.2. Lineage (NCBI taxonomy): Eukaryota > Metazoa > Arthropoda > Insecta > Lepidoptera > Carposinidae > Carposina > Carposina sasakii. Next base: position 11,345,144 of record CP053154.1, read on the forward strand.
CATGCGCGAGACGGTCCACACGGAAATAAGCGCACATCTGCGTAATCCAAATTAACATAGGCATGGCGCTGCTACATTAGTGCCGATTTATCTATATTTTCATTAATAATGTTGACTATAAATGTTATCAAAGCATGACCCTATCGTTAACTGCTAGGTACCTAGTAGACTACAGGGAGATTATAGTTATAATTCGAAAAAAAAAATTGCTTTAAGTTCCGTTGCAAGTAATTTATCTATTAAAATAAACTTTCATTTTCTAATGTCGTAAGACTGGTCAAATCTAAACGAACGATTAAAGTTATGAATATCAATCAAAGGCTCTCCAAAATCTTTGCACGTTCATATTATTATTATTATTAATTAGGTAAACCTCTAAGGCACTTGACCTTCTAGTTTAGGTAATTATATATGTATTTTAAAAAACTCTATTTTTCGATCGTATGTTAAGTATTACAACGGTAGCTAATATGTTTTTAATATCTTCAAACTAAAGTAAATAAAATAATTATAAAAAAGGAACCTTTGTGACCATTAAGGAACATTCGCGTCCGTTTCGCCGCAACCGTCATTCTAGGGGAATGCGGGCTGCAATTCCTGTAAGTTGTCTAAAACTATAAATCATTCTACCTACTCACCGCCGCCGTAGTGAGACGCGCCCTCTTGCGGATGTAGCGATGGTGACAATTTTGAAAACGTATAAGAAAGGTGAATAGCTATTATCAACCGCTAAATATTTTTTTCCTTTCTTTCAAGGACTTTTTTACTTAACGATTAAGTTAATTAACATAGTAATAACCGCATACCGAGTAAGCTTTGTTTGGTCTGGCAAGCAAAGTTACAGTAGAGTAGAATAATAATAGGCATGATAACTTCTTTATCCTATAGTTCTATCTATCTAATAATTATAGTTCCGTAGCATGATAGCGCTAGTTACTATGTGTATGATCACATATTTTGTGTCATTTCATACAATAAATGTTGGTCCGAAATCAAGCATAGGAATTATTCTATAAAACGGACTCTAGAAGCTTTTGCAACAAGCTGTTTACGCGCTAGTTACGTGAAAATATAATAGAGGGCGCTGTAAATTTATGGTAGTAAAACTAGCTTTATATTAGTTACTTCAATTTTCATTTTGCTGCAGCATATAAATTTTAGCTATAGTAGAAAAATATGTATCAGAAAACGGCTATGAAATCTGTAAATATAGTTGGCTTCATTACCCTTAGATGTCGCTACGGTTAAGAAACTGTATTTAAGATGCATGCATAGGTACAAGACTAATTAACTTATTCTTCTTGATACAAAAACAAACTTTATCAATTTTTTTATTGCCTAGTTAATAGATGACATTAACATAACAGTAACTTATAATCAGTTTTCTTATCATCATACCCACTTGTAATCTTAATTTATATCACTCGTGGTACCTGAATAACCAACAAATTATCCAGATATCTCATGATTTCTGAAATCCATGAGATTTAAAAGTTTTCTTCCCGATCTACTTGGTAAAAAGAAAGGATTACAATGTTATTAGAGAGTTTCAATATTCGGTGGCAGGGCGCGGGTCGACGACCGCTCTCCTCCAAGTCGTTTCGTGCTATTTCGAGTGGCGAGCGGCGACGGACGCGCCCGAGCCCGCCCGAACTCCGCGCACGCGTAAACAAACATGGCCAAACTGTCATTCACTAATTCATTCATAAGCGATCATTATTGTAATGTATTTGACAAACCGACTCGAATTTATTATCTGCCAGGAACACTGAACAATGTTGAGATGTAGACAGGTAGGTATTTAAAGCTGATCTAGAATAAGGCTAAAACCGTATTACCGAAAAGCAATTCCATTATGCTGAAGTGTTTTTGATTATCTAATAAATAAACGTATAGTTTGGGAGTCGTTTTTGTGATTTATAGAATTTTGACTAAGTTTGACTAACAAACACCAACGATGAAAAGGAAGCTAGCTATTTATTTTTATGACGAACTTCTGTACTAGTAGGTAAATTATTAGCATGGCCCAACATAATGTAAGTAGCTAATATCTAGTTTCTACTTGCCTCTTTGTGCAGCGATATTAATCTGTTGGCTAAATGATAATTACTGTCTTGCAGAACTTAGCACGTATATCAAATCCTTTGAGGTATAAACTTATTAAGTTAGCAACTGTCTGTCTGGGCGTTTGAAGGCAGGCATTGTCTGGGCCATGTGGACTGCGCACACCTCACATCTGTAGAGCATATTCCAACGCGCCTTTTGTTCCTCTGACCATGTGCGGAGCGGACGGAATGACGAAACCGTTTCTCATTTTTTATGCCCACGAAAAAGTTTCTAGCATTCATATTCAAATATATTGTTTGTATATGCAAATTAGAAGAAAAATCCTCCGGAATTGTTAAGTGAAAAGTGACCCATCTTTTGTTGAGATAGGCATACTTACTTCATACAAATGTGCAGATCTACAGAAATAAATTAATTTTGTAGAGACGAAGTTAAATACAAATTGAGCTTCAACCTCTTCTCGACATGTTGCGGTAACGATAATTTTAGCCTAAGCAATTCTAGACAATATCCAGACAAACCAAATCGACGCATGAATCGGGTCTAGACTCTTAAGAGTTAACTCATTTGAACAATCCAGACTTTTCCGAGACTAGAACATGTTTAAATAGTAGAGACTGGGCAGCATCGTCACCGCTGGTCTCGTGCACGTGGTCGGTGTTGAAGAGTTGCCAACTCGCTCCCCGGCGGCTTCCTGTTTACTCTTCTGACGGATACTACGCATCATGGCTTATCTGGATTACCACCATTTTACGTCACTTAGGAAGTCGCGAATAATTGGAAATTACGATACATTTAACACGAATCACTAACATTATGTTGTAAAAAAACGGCTGATTATAAACAATAGCTTTTATAGTCGGAACTTCCTGTCATAAATACTTCTTGCTTTTTGGCAACAGGAAAACCTGTAAAATATTGGATGGAGGAAAATCAGTTTTTAAGATATATTACTTAAATAATAATAAATTTAGTATGTATTAGGTATAGTATTAGCAATGAAAGCCTATGCCATGCGGGTAGGGCAAGCAGCGTTACTTACTCAAGTAAGTAAGTGGGTACCGAACTATTGTAGGGACCTACTTTGGTTAAAGCAGTAAGTATAGGTAGATGCCAAAAGGAACAAGCAAAATGCCTTATAGGTCTAATAGGTAAGTAGGCAATGAATTACTTAAAGTATGGTCTACAGAATAGGTAAAAATAATACTTTATACAAAATTATAAATAGAGTACTTACCTACCAGCAATGTTGTAAAATAAACGAAGATGGCAGTAGCACATGGAAAACTTCATAAAGGTATAGTGAAACTCTAAAAATGGGAAACAAGAAATCTAAAATCGAATAGGAAACCCAAGAACTTTAAACACAGCGGGAAACTACACGAAGTATATTATGTCGTGACGAAGAAATCCACGTCCTTTTTCTGTGAAGTTCTTAACATCAATTTACAACAAGCTCGGGCTGCTTTACGTTTTACTTTGCTTTTTTTCTATATAAAAAAGCATTTTTAATAAATAAATCGATGAAACTTTATAATATGATTCATATATTTATCTATGTAAGGTTTTGCCGAAATTAGTGATTTACTTTTGACACGAAACTAGGTAGGGAAAAAGAAACAACTTTCATTATGGGGCTAACTCCGAAATAGTGAAAAAAAATAAGCTGTTCCATACATCTTGAATAATTACTGCACTGAAATCTGTTTTTTTTTTCCACTATTTCGGAGTTGGCCCCATAGTGAAAGTGGTTTATTAGCAGTTCCTAGCTAATATTATCCAAAACATTACGGGAAAACTTAAAAACTGCACAGTTTAACTTCAGTATGTATATCCCACTTTTGATTTGGTCTATCTAATAAAAAAGTTAAAGTAGCTGGAACGATTTTACGGAAATGATAAGTAAATAGAAAAAAACATAAAATACTTAGATACATAAGATCATACCTTTTTAATACGTTCTTCTAAGGTCCAGCTGTAACTGTTATTTTAGCAAAGGCATTTGCTTTAAAAATAACACTTTAGCTATAATATTGTATCAGTCAGTCTTATAATAACTTTACTCGTACTGGAGTGTAAGTGGGTTCGACTAATACCTTGGGACCCAAAGTCAACCTCACCTGCCCGTCGTGCACCCAGCTATTTAAAGGACGAGGCTCTGACGCTAAAAAGCTTATAATACCAATTTAGCACTGAAACATTTTCTATTGGATTCGTTACCGGTCGCCACTTACTACGTGGGACTTAATAGGCTTAAGCTTTTAAGGGTGAAAAAGTGTGTGTGCAAGCACAGCTCTGACCAACCTACTTGGAGTATAATAAGCGTGACCTTTATGTATGTTACTCGTACTTAAATTTCAGGGACAAGTCAATATTTGATATAGGTAGCCATAAAAATTATACCTAAATGATAAATATCCTTGGAATGTCCTCAGTAACTTATTTGACATTGGTTCAACAGAAAGGCCTACATTATTCTCATTTTGATACCAAATATCAAAGTTCCGGGCAAGCAAGGCCTTGCTCATGTTGACTAAATATTTTTTGATTGTCGCGTAGACACAGATAAAACGTGTCACCTTATCAAAGTTACCAGAATCGAAGTGAATTTTGCTCTTTACAATATTGTTATTATTCAAGGAAACGGAAGTTTGTAGGTATTATTATTTATTACGAAACTAGTAGACTAGTAATTCCTTTAGTTTTCTAGTTTATAAATTAAACACCTATTACATAGAAAGAGGACAGGTTTACGTTATTTTTGTATTTAATCATTAATTAAACCTCTATTGATTTCTCATAAAATTTAATTTTGATAAATAAATAATTTAGATTCTCTGCTTGTTCAAAGGCTAAATTTTAAACAATTTGAATATAACGATGAAAAAAACCAGTAAACTGACTTGTATTTTGTATCTACTTAGCTGCTCAGGTTTGCTTGAGGTTCTTAGTTTTAGTAAACAAATATTATAAAATGGGGAGAACTGTGTTTTCGGCATTTAAAACTGCATAGTTCAGCAAATGTATGTAAAAAAATTGAGGATTTAATGTATCTCAATTTGGACTTTGAATAGAATGCTATGAGCGGTGTCAGTGTGTGCTCACACACTCATGGGATAGGCTTAACGGAGGACGCAATTATGATGATTAAATAGAACTGGTTCTGTCGGCTCGCTGCCGGGATGTTGTGTACAGATATTCCACACTAACGTACTTCAATGTATTTGTAGCAAGCAGCATATTCAAACGTATTACCTATTGCTGTATCTATGTATAAGCACCGCGCTGAAACTAACCATGGAAAGCTGATATCAACAAACTATTCGCTCGTGCTATGAAAGACGAAAAACTGACCGGTATTCGGATTCTGGGAAACGACAGAGTAAAAATTTTGAGAATCATATTTTAAAAATTGGATCCATAGTTATTAGATTCCATAACTCATCCTTTATAAGATCTATGTACCTGTAAGTTAGTTTAGGTAGATATAATGTGTGTTACGTGTTTTATATTGAAATTTTTATACATGTAGGTATATCAGTTTTGCTCAATCAACATGCCCGTAAGAAGAGAAAGCAGGTGGCGAGAAAAGAACCTACACTGTTTATTAAGTGACCTCGTTCGAGATTAAAACACGCAAAGCTGATAAAGATTAGGAAAATATTTTAGAAAAATATAATAACAGTAAGTAACTATTTTACTTAAATATAAAATACTAAAAGATAAGAAGCCAATAGAAAGTTTTATGATTGCAGGCACTCACTCGACTTCACTGTTTAATGAATGCCAATATAAAGTTAATAAATTAGATAGTTCGTACATATTTTGTTTACATAAGAAGTAAATTTATATCGATAAAGTTGCATTTTATAATAGGTGCCCCTACTTATTACCCCTACTTATTACTATTTACAGTATTTATTTGCATAATGTTAGTACTTATGTAGTATACAAATTCTATTTACTTACCTACACTTCATACGTACAAATGACCATACAAATCACAATTTTTTTTTCTAACTGATATCTTTCATCCTTGAAAGGTTTTTAGGGTAAAATGAGTGGGCTCGCCACGTTTTACTATTGATATAAAATGTAAATAAGTATGTGTTCTTATAAATTAATGTTGTTAGAATTTTTTCAGCTCTTTGATGTACTTAAATTAGGTATGTACATACCTATGTTATATCCATTAATAAAAATTTACAGAATAAAGTTAAGGATACCGAATTGTTATGGGTAGCAATATTTTTGACTGACTGACACTCTAAACTATGAACGGGTATTTACAAAATTTAAACGTACGATGGTGCGCACATACAAAATTATATTTTCTTGATATGTAAGTATTATACTTGTTTTGTTTTGCAAAATCCTACATGTTAAGTGGGTGTTCATTGCGGTAGATATTTTGGGTTGTTATCACGCGCCCGCGCCGTGCTATTTTGCCTTTATTGACGGCGATGTCGGTAACGGCAATGGCGAGCTTGCCGCTAAAAAGATTTCTTTCAAAAAATATTTGCGACATTAATCTATACTAATATATAATATTATAAAGCTGAAGAGTTTGTTTGTTTGTTTGAACGCGCTAATCTCAGGAACTACTGGTCTGATTTGAAAAATTCTTTCAGTGTTAGATAGCCCATTTACCAAGGAAGGCTACAGTCTATACAACAACCTGCCCGGCTTCGCACGGGTACAACGCCCCCTCACGCGGACGAAGTCGTGGGCGGCTGCTAGTGAAAAATAATAGTCGTTTATCCACGTGTTCTGTTGTACTGCATTCGGATATAAGCTAAGTTTTTAGTAAATTTCCGCACACAGGTACTACTTTTGCAGGACAGAACGTGGGACTTACAAGAAAATTTATCTCAGACTCTAAGGGTCGGTTCATACCTGACGGAAAATCCGTCGCGTATTTGTCGGTCGCGTAACGTCAGAACATGCAAATATATGACAAAACATTCAACCTTTCACACTCAACTGATGATGCGTTTGGCTGTACCTGGAGATACGCTCGACGCATCTTCCGTCAGATATGAACCGACCCTTATAGACTTGGAATCTGAAAATATACATAATATGTATGCAGTAACTGCTTATAATATAAGCACTTTGGTTCCAGTCGGTGGTCCTTTTACTCTGCACAACTTTTAAACTTTTGTTATAATAATTCATGGTACTAAAATAGAATCATCAGAAGTATCGGCTTCAGCCTATTGCAGTCCACTGCTGGACGTAGGCCTCCCCCAGGGCACGCCACAAGGCTACTGCCACAGGGGGGTTATGCCCATAGTCACCACGCTGGGCAGGCGGGTTGGTGACCGCAGTGTGATTTTCGGACTATATTGTCAGCACCGGAAACCCTTAATCGCCTCGTACGATACCCACGGGCAGGCATGGGGTGGTAGAATCATCAGAAGTATATAATATAGTTATTGCACTTATTGCGGTAGGTACTCTAACTAAGGATATAACTTTCACTGAACAAGAGTTTTAAAACATAACCTGCATATTTAAGGAGCCGGATTGCTTACTATAAGTATAAGCAACTGGACAAATTCTGTAAAGTGATAATGAATACCGAAATATAGGTATACTTTTTGACATCCGACCTTATCTACACGTCTTATCATTATTACTGTGAACAGAGACAAACGTAATGGAAGATATGTGTTCCAGAACTGTACGTTCTCTCTGCCGTTTCCGGTGGTTGTTTACAAAAAATATAATATACTTAGTTTCGTTGTCCGAAGCGATCCGGTACCATCATACCGTGTCGCTTGGACCGGCTAAGATACTTGCCACGATTAAAAGTCGTTACAACTTCCGTTCGTGCTCGAATCGGAGCAGATAAATAAGAAAAATAACATAAAGATCGATACCACGGTAAGGCGCTACCGCTACATGTTTTTATCACCTCTGCTCTAAGTTGGATGAAAGTGTTTTAGGGCCTAGCTTTCTCTCTAATGCCCTGACTTATATACATTGTTGGGATATAACAACAATCCATCAAAACATCTCCGCTTGGCAGGCATTTATATGTAACACGTTTTTCTTTTCAGAAGAAAAGTAATTTTTATTAGCTTAGTTTAAAACGAAGTGATCATCAGAGTGTTATATTACACGGCAATTATGCTCTTCTAATAATATCGTACGAACGATTTACGAAGATTTATAATGCTAAATGATAGCGCCGCCCGAAGCGAATTAGCATCACATGATGTCATGTATCCGGCTGCAACAAGAGGGGCTATAAATCCAACGGGGCCGATGTTTTACAGTAACCGGTAATGGAAGATATCAGATTAATAAAAGATGTCGATGGGTCGAGACGAGATGCACAGCAATTTCACGAGTGCTGGGTACGCCATGATAATTAAGTGTTCGAACGTGGCGTTTGTGTGCGTGGGCTGGAGTCAGGCAGAACGCAGAGAGCAGGCATATCAAGTCCGTAACTATGCAGCGTAACTCCGGTAGCGACGCAAGGCAACAGGTCTGCGGCAGGGGCGCGGGCTGCGCGGGGCGGTAGGAAATCCTTTGCGCACGAACGCACACAGCTGGAAGCGCGCAAGTGTGCGCCATCCGGTTTTCTTTGCGCGTGAGCACTGTATACAGGCGACTCCTATCTGTAGTGGTGTCTATCGGGTCGATCGATCAATGAGCTCGACATCAACTCGGACTTTTGCCTGCATGGAACTCATTGATTGCTTAACGCTATGAACGTGGAATTGTTTATTCATTCATGATACTTTAATATCTCATTATTGATGTTATTTGTTATCATATTTATTTACCCTCCATCCATGAATATTAAATATATTTTTTTTATCTCACCAATATCAATAACTATTAGATATTTAGATTGCTTCAATACGAAACAATAAAAATATCTAGGCTGGATAACTGGCAATTCAAAATATGTTGTTATTGTAAAAAACAGTATATTCTTAAAGTTTAATGTTACAGTGATATACCTACCGCCAGTTTCTTCAACGTCAATCGTTGCTTTTATTATGGATTGGATACATTCACATTGTTTTCGTAAAAGTCGACAATCCTTCGACACGTTGGCGGTGATTAAAATTCTGTAAGTTTAAAACTAAATAAACATGAGATTAATATAGAAATTAACTTTACAGGTACACCAAGAGTCAAAATTAACTGCGCCCACGTAACATGTAGGTGAGTTGACTTCCAATTGAACGAGGTTCTGAAATAAATCGATATCAAATACGTATACACCGTTACTTTAAATTAGCTGCATAGCTTGCATATACCAAAACAGGGATATAATGATAAATGTTAACCTATAAAGTATCTAATGTACTGTAATTAATTATGTATATTTGCTACTACAATATAATATTGGTAAATTGTAAAAAACCGGTTATCTCATCGACATAAGCGCAATCGCGAGAACGGCTAAACCGATATCGCAAATTCTTTTTTTAGAATAGGTATTCCATAAAGTACAAGGATAACGCTGGAAAAATAAAAAAAAAAACTGCCTGAAAAAGTCTTAAAAATAACACTTTTCTATAGTGGCAGCCCGCGACTTAGCCCACGTGAAAGGGCTTACTTACACCTGTGCAAAGCCGGAGCGGATTTATACATAGTTAATAATATACTACTTGACAGTTACTGACAATGCGCGAGTATTGCATGCGACCTGCAAGCTTAATCAACGGATCACTTTGACATCTTTTTACTTATGGGAAAGTTATTTCATTATTATTAATTAGGACTAAAATATCACTTGATGTTAATTTTAAAAAGTCATTATAATAAAATGTATTAATAATTAAATTGGTAATCCTTACTAATACATATTTGAAATGTTAAAGTAACTAATCGGTCTGTTTGTCGCAAAACTATTGAGCGGATTTAAATGAAATTTGGTACACGGGTAGTCTAGAGCTTGAGAAAGGCTACTTTTTATCTCGGGAAAATACTTATTTCGACATTACGTTTTTAGTTTTACTACCTACCTAGATAGGTTGTTTTTTCGTTGCCACCCTTAACGAAGGGTACGTACTCAAATAAAGTAAGTTTATGCTAAAAAAATGCTGGGAAACGATGTAAATATTATGTTAAATTTTATTTGTTAAATGTTATACGTAGTGTCCAGTATTTATGCTAGCTTTTTCTTAGACAGATATTTATTACTTGTCGTGAAAAAATCTTGCTACACGCGTCAATATGCATTTATGCAGAAAAACGCAGTCTATTTACTCAACTTTGGACCCTAATACGAGTATCTTGGGAACCAGACACTTCCTAGGTATGCTTTCATGGAGAAAAATGATCGTGATGATAAGGAGATTCCGTAGTTTTCGGGAACGTTGACGCCAAAAAACACCTGTATAACTACAACTATGTACTAATCTGTACCAAATCACTATTAAACGGGTGGAATTGCGAACGATCTCTTTAGCTTTGAAAGTTTGTATGGATGGGTTGGATAAGGATTTTTTATGTATAGGTCTTCCAATATATAAATGAAGCGACTGTTTAGTTTAAACATACAAATAACAAAAGATAATAACGATGTTTGATAGAGACAACAATATAATCGCTGTTTCCTAATGTGAAACGGAAGCTTACAAATGAGCTAACTTTGAGACGAGAGCATTAAACACAACTTAAAGGAGTGATTTCAATAATAACCGTTACGTGACATGAAACATTTCTCTACCTCCTCCTCAACTATTTAATGTTCAGCTGGATAAATAACAATCCATTTTTGCAACCAAGTTGAAGCAACTGACGAGATAAAGCAGCTTTGCAGCTGTACTGATGTAACTTTGGAAAGGGCAATGTCGTAAAAGGGCCAACTCATTGGCCAACAGTTTCTAAGTTGCTCGGATGTGGGACGGAAGCCGACGACTGTGTGTGGTGGGCTCGGAATTCGCGACGCGTACAGCGCGGGCGGTGCGTAGGCGCTGCCGCCGGTGCCCGTTCGCCCACGACGCCGCACCTAGCCGCGCCGCCGCCGATGGCGTAAATCACTGGCTTCCCCAGTTGTTCGTCCCCAGATTTTACTGGCTCTAGGCTCATCAAACCTACAATATGTGTACTTTAACACTCGAGGAATAGAATAACATGTGGGGGTACTCAACACCTACAGACAGGGCGCTATAGTAGGTATACATGACTAAGAGATAAAGAACTTTGTCCACAATATCCGTTGCTTACAAGAAACGCGATGTCACGTCACGAGGAGAAGAACTATTACTACACTAACGATAGAACTCATATTTAAAAATATATAAATTGGTAAAATATATATTGCCATATAAATTTCACTATGTATCTTGTATGGATCTGAATGCTGGGCCGTAAAGAAGAAGGATGAAAATCGACTGCATGTAAGCGAGATGAGAATGTTGAGATGGATGTGTGGAGTTACAAGAATGGATAAAATAAGAAATGAGTATATAAGAGGAAGTCGGAAAGTTGCGCCGATCACAGACAAGTTACGAAGTAACCGTCTGTCTTGGTACGGGCATGTAAAGCGACGGGATGAAAGGCATATTTTACAGAGAGCGTTGTGCATGAATGTGGATGGATATAAAGGAAGAGGTAGACCAAAGAAATGTTGGATGGACTGTGTGAGAGAGGATATGCGTGAACTAGGAGTGAGCAATGAGATGACAGATAACACTGTGTGACACGATTTTTCTAACATAAATAAGATTACGTGTTTTGAATTCTTTATTCCATTGTTGAAAACATTGTCTATTAAAAAGGGTGTCTAACTCGTCATGTTTCTTAGTAATAGTGTGAATATTATTTACATGTACCCTCATAAAAAACAAAAGAGCAAACATCGTTAATCATCATCTGTACGACTGTAAATTAAAAGTTTTAGTATTCTTAAAATAATTTTAACAGTTTATTTAAGTAATCATTACATTTTCTTTCGAAAGTTATGGAGAAAAGTGACCGCCGCGCCGCAAGTGTTTTAATCATCCGGACAAGTTTTGTTACTTTACTTGTTTGTGGAAAATATATTATTAAATCTCAAGGAAGAGTTCCAACTGAGAAGGTTAAACAAGCGTTTTTATGTTATTTTGGTCATTCTGTGGTGCAAGATAAGGAATGGACCCCAAAACTTTTTTGCATTTCGTGCTACGTAAAATTAAATGACTGGTATAATAGGAAGCCGGTTTCCATGTCTTTTGCTGTGCCAATGATCTGGCGGGAACCTGTAAATCATCACGATGATTGCTATTTCTGTTTGACTAATACCAGAGGAATAAAAAATAATTAAGAGTCAAATAGAGTATCCAAATCAGTATCAAAATCAATTCTTCACAGTGAAAAATACCCAGTACCTTTGCCAACAGACTGCACTTGTGAAGAACCTGTTATTTCAAACAATGACGAGGATGAAATTGATCTGAATAGGCAAATGTCGGAGTATCCCCTCCCAATCACACCATGCAGCAACCACATTTAATTGAACAGCAGGAGTTGAATGATTTGAACCGTGTTTTGAATTTATCTGTTGGGAAAGCTGAAATATTGGGATCTCGATTGTAAGAATGGCACTTGTTATCTCCTAACACAAAAGTATGTGCGCCGAGGAAAATGCTAAAATGTTAGCAGATTAGGTAGGTACTGCTCAGGGTACTGCTGGTTTGTAATGAAACGATCCTACTGTTCACAAGAGGAAAAGTTTATATTTCATCATTTTCTGTCAGATCTAGCTCAATTTTTAAATTGACTACTTAAACCTGAGCTATTTTTAGCCATTGTCATTTTTAAATATATAAAACATTGTTTTTTTTGTAAAATTAATAATCAATTTAAATTATAATTCAAATAAAAAAATATGATACTGATTTTGATACTGTCTTCAAATTCAAAATCATTTATTCGGCATGAAAGCATTAACAACTTGTTTGTCGATTGTCTTTTTATTATATGTTACTTTCTATGTTCACACCCCAAAATGAAACCGCTACCAAACAAAAAAGGAGGTGAATTTAAACAACCCAAAAAAATAAATCGCAAAGCTTTTGCTTTGGCAACGGTCACCACCCCAAGTTGCGATTTGTTACGGTCTGTCAGGCATAAGTTGGCGATTCGGGGCTTAATAGCCTCCAACGTGGAGCTAATAAGAGTTAAGGTCGCCTAAAGACAAAATCCAGGAGAGCTGCTAGACAGTTCTCCTGTATGGCAAAACCAACATTAGGTCTGACACACCGCATGATTCTACTATTACTGTTACACTATTTCAGTGAAGTGAATTTCAGCGACACAGTCAAAACTAAGTAACATATTAACAAAAGAATCTTACATTGGATTAGATATCAGATAATCATAGTAACACTTAACTCACTTAGTGAAGTGTCATTAAAATAAATTCAGTTATCATAACACAATTAAATTCATATAAATTACATACCCACTTACACAAAGTAAGTACAGGTCCATGTCAAATTCAAACTGTATAAATATATTTTTTTAAACGAAAAGCCGACTTCCTCCCAAAACTCGAGCTTACTAAAGTAAAATTTTACTAAATGGCAAATATATATTGCGTTAAGCCGTGTACGAAGTTTAGAAGGCATAATATTGTCAGATTTATATGCCAGCAAATGATTAAATAGGCCACATGACAAAAGAGAGAAATGACTAGGCTTCGAAACTTTACGTCTGACAATATAAGCAACATATAATTATTACTCCTTCTTCCTGCCTTGTTCTCAATCATTTGGGGTCGGTGCAATATGTAGGTACTCTTCTTTCATTTATCCCTATTATCCGTCATCTCGTTATTCTCATGTCTACCTCTTCCTCTATAAGCATCTTACTTCGGACACGGCTTAACGCAACATATAATTTCACAACTTAACACAATTATCTTAATCTTCATAAGCCTATTGCAGTCCACTACTGGACGTAGGCCTCCCCCTGCCATAGGGGGATTTTGTTACTTTCGGCGGCTCCATCATCAGGCCCTCGTTTCCTTTATATTATGTGTAGCTGACCAAAATTCTCTATGAAAATATAAAAACGGACTACTCGTGCCTATTATATTTGAGGATATCCCTAGATTCCTTAGAGATTCCATCATCAGATGTTATGTTTTATATGTAGGTGATCAAAACGCTCAGTAAAAGTATAAAAACAGACTACATGTGCCTACAATAATTGAGGATTGCCCTCGATTTCTCCAAGATCCCATCATCAGATCCTGATGTGGTGAATATGGGACCAACTTGGAAGCATAACATGACAAACTATTTTAAAAAAATTGAAATCGATTCATAAATGATGGAGTTCTGAGGTAACACACATAAAACATACAGACGTATTGATAACCTCTCTTTTTTGAAGTCGGTTAAAAATAAAAATGTGTACACAGAGTATTCATTTCATTTGTATTTAGTACTTACATCAATTTATCATAACATTCATAACTTTAAAATGGTACGTGTTACAAAAAAATCTATCACGTTTTTATGTTCAGCAGGTCCATTTTGTAAAAAAATTGCCGTTACATTAAATGTTAGAGGAATAAAAAAAAATTTTTGTCACACAGTGTAATAGGGATGAATGGAAGAAAAGTACATATTGCGCCGACCCCAAATAAATTAGAACAAGGCAGGAAGATGATGACTGAACTAGACTTAAGTGGAATCAATAAGGTAGAAGTGTTATACCTAATCTATTTAGAAGCCTGTTAACTTAAAATTGACTGCCTGTTTGTTCTGATATTTTCAGGACAAAGTCTACCAACCGACGAAAACCTTAGAGACCATTTTAAATATGTACTTTATTCAAAGTGTGAATCTTTCAATTGCAACTATTGCAAGTTCTAAGCAAGGATCGACTAACATAAAGGATTAACACGTGGCTCATATCTAAGTACCAATTTGTGTAAATAATATGTTATCTGACTTCCATTATGCCATTCGTTATGCCATTTCAACAAAATACTCGTAAGTATAATACTCCATATACTGACTGACGGCACTACTGCAGCAACAGTTTACGAAGCTTGCACCTTAAATTGATTATGTGATTTACGATGACGTATTAAAGTCTAAAGTGTAAATGTACTTGAGCGGGTAGTTATGCTATAACGAAGGTGGAAAGTGATGTCATTGGCCTGACCAGCGTACTGTAAACTATGGCCCACTCGCTGTCTGTACTTGATACTTTTGCTTTTTCAACGTCGAACCTGATCAAACAGGTTACAAGTCACTAATCTAATGTTCGAAATAAGTTTTATTATCCTGAATAGAAATGATAATTATACTCATAAAAATTATGATATTGCTCATAAAAGAAGCTCTAGAACTAGCCAGATATAAAATCGAACAAAGAGGATATAAGATGGAGTATCTACTCAAGTAGCTGAATAAATAAACAGACATGTGAATTAAAATACTTTCAAAGAATCTATATAGAACGTTGGACACGACACTAACTAGAAGAATATATCACGAAGAAAGTCTTTGTACCACCTAAGCTTAAGCGATCTCTTCGACAACGAAATTTCACGGCGGGTCCGATTTTGGCATTCTGATTTCCCATTCTCGCCGGCACTTGTAATAAACGATACGATGGATGGTGAGCAGTGGAGTGGCACGGAGGGCCGGCGGACGTGGACGGCCTCATGGAAGGTCGACCGCCTCGCGCACTCCCCGCGCTCCGTCCCGCACGCCCTGTGTCGACCGCTACGTGGAATTCATGTAATTGCCTCCAATTAAAACAAGAATACTGTAAATCATCATCGGTAGAAGAACTAAACAAACACACGACCACTTTAATAAATTCCTTCGACTATCAAAAGTGTTCGTACAAATATTGTAAGTAATATTCACTACCACGCATTAGTCGTTTGCTGAATGGGTGCTAAATTAAATGGGCTTAGTAACTACTGTTAAGGTCACCGTATGTGAGTAATGAATGGAGCGAGTCGTGCGAGACATTAGGTCATTCAGATCCATTATACTAGCTTTGTTCTTATGTAATAATTAGACACTAAGGAGGCAAGTTTTCAACCATATTTTTAAAGAAATCTAATATAAAAATAGGAATTGTTATGAAATTACAGAAATATCTAACTTCTTTGATAAAAACATTACACGTAGAGGTCAAGCAGTATCTCCGGTTTTATTCAAGCAACTGATTTTATGAAATTTCAACACATATAAAAGTAGAATTACTCTTCGAAACTACGCCGTTTTTTCGTATAAGTAAACAATTTTCGTTGATAAAAAAACATGTTGATAACTATCATAGGCTTTTGGAATTGGTTGTTATCTAAAAACGACTTCTGTAGTTTTCAGCACACGGGATTTTATTTCTTCGTGGAGGAAGATAATGTTGAAGGTATTATCCAGTTAAACATTAAAATCATATACCTATTCATTCATGTTTCCTTTATCTATGCCAAACATCCGGTATTATTTTTGAACGTCAGTACTCTAGTTATATTAGGGGCTTCGAGTATACAATAAGATAGTAAATTAAGACAAACAACTCTTATAAATGAGCTTATTATCAGCGTTTAAACTCGCAAAAGATAATTTTTTGTTCAAAACACTTTATCTTCAATAAGTAGCTTGTTAGGTAACTATGTTTCATTTCGTATGTAAATTAAAAATTCAGATTATTCGACAGCGTTATTATAATTACTAAGTTACCAACATTATAAATCTTTGCTATGGGTCGGCTGTCTAACTAATCACTTTCAGCTTCTCACCTACCATAAAATTGCACAATTTTCATGTTTATTACTGGGTAAAAGCCTCTATTTTTGTATCTAACATATTTTCGCGGTTTAAACATTTTTCAATGTTAAAATCATAAAATTTCAAAATATGTATAATAAAATTAATTATACTTACCTCATGCATGATCATGACAGTACTCGTATACTGAATGGAATTATTTCCTTAGTATCATCGGTGTAGTTTAACAGTTTAATATCTTTGGTTAATTTGGTTAATCACAAGATGATACAAAAATAGACATAAAAATAATAAAACCGACGGGATCAATTCAGCTGCATAGGTGCAAGCATTAACGGATAGAAAGTGCGCGCGGAGGCGACACGACTTCCGCCTCGACCGGCGCGCCGCCTCCAGAATAACAAACCAAACCTGATTTCTATCGAGTGGCCCACCGATTATAACGCCGCGCCCGACTAAATCATAAGACTTCATTCGACTGTAACTGTGACTGTGTCGCCTAAACTTCTAAGTATTAAATTATTCGTGCTATGATAATGTTATAATTCAACAATCCCGCTGGTTTCTGTGAGTCTGAGATTTTTGGTTTCAAATTATAATGAAAATCCTACCAGGATCCCACCAAAAAGGATTTCATGCAAAATATTGGTATGACGAGGGCAATGGCATGCAAAAGGTTTCATATCATATGGAATGCCAGTTGGAAATTAGAACTTTTGATTCGAATAGTAAGTAACGCCGCCGGATACGATTCAAACTCATTCTCCTGTACCTATAGAGTTAACTCCGCAAACTCCATTCTCTTTCTCTCTTTGCAAACTATACCTAACTCTTGGTTCTTTAAGTCAATATGTGTGATCAATTTTACTAACACAATATTTCAGGAAAGGTTACTTTTTCACGAGCAATCTCTGTCCCAATTAACATTTTACAGCTCATAATTCCAACTTTGTGTTAGTTCTTTAATATTCGATTGCGAGTATATTTGAACTCTCGCACAGCAGTCTTTTCTGGAAATATGTGTACTTATAGCTAGATACAGTTTTTATTTCATTTAAACGAATCGAACAAAACAACTCACCGAGTTCAATTTCAAGTAACCAAACAATAGTCGCTCAAAGATAATCGCATCAAAATGTATGTCTCTCTATTCAATGCAAATAACAAAGAGTAACCCAAGTCGATTACCACGAAAACAGATTTCCCATTAAGCTTCACGCCAACCTATCAGAAGCAGATAACCGCTGCATTCCCTGAAACAGTAAACAAAACAAGTCATCCTGATTTGTCCGTGTTGGAGGCGTCAGTAGGTACTTGTTGGGAGGATAGTGTCGTCTTCACTATACCTATTATGGCCACCCATTGTCCTCGATTGTTTAACGCTGATTTGGCGTCAGATTACGTAACAACTTCGAATTCGATCGGGATGGTTGGAAGTGCAAGATAAAATAATATAAACAATCATTGTGCAAATTAAATAATAACACATTCCAAGAAAATTGCTTGCTGGCATCACTAAAAACTTTTAAAAGAAGCTCCTGCATTTGACCGTTAAAATTTCAAATACCACGAGACTGGTTAGACGGTTCTATAAAGTTCCAACTTGCAAGTAAAAGGTAAGCTCAGGTAAGGTAGCAGTTTTTATATAATGTAGTTCATTCTATCTTCCATCCATTCACGATCCCAGCTGACTGCTATCCCCATTTTTTGTACGAACTTAGGAATAATTTATTTCGTTCGGTTACTTTCTTCATCTCGGTTTGCGATTCATTCACAGTACTCGCTCGAGCTTAAAGTTTCTTTAATGAACGCTTTTATAAAACTGTTTCCCGCGACTCCATGAGTAGACAACAGAAACGAACAAAATGTCCGTAAATACCCGGGAAAATGTTATTCTATCGCTTCTTTCCTTGAATACTTACTCGTCAGTCTTATACCAAATGACTGTTAGGTACTTACTAAGAGCCGTCCAGTTAGACTTTTGGTCATCAAAAGATTTGCATTAAAGAGTATTAAATGAAGTATTGATGTTTAAATTTTTCGAAAACTATTCGCAAGAACGTATAGTTAGCTATTACATTTATGTACCTTATTGACTGTACATGTACAGGACATCAAAACTTCAAAAAGAAACGACATGGCGCCGAATCAACATTTAAGAAAATATAAAATAAATTAGAATATGAATCTACTTTACATTAGGTTGACATTATTATTCACAAACATTTTTATCTCATGTCTGTGGTTCAGACGTTTTTAAATAAAGATAACAAGGTTCTTAAGTTCAAATGTCAATCAACTTAATTAGGTACATAACGATAGTAACACAAAAAAGGTTAACTAACTAACTAGTAGTATGAAAGATGAAAACCGATCAAGTGTAACTAAATTCTAGATTTGTGTAAAATATTTCATTATTTGTTAGACTAGCTTCGTAAACCGTTATCGCTCGTCCTTGACACAGAGACTGGCTTGCACAAAGCACCATATTGTCGCTACAACCTTGTGGAAACTATTGCTAGCGATAACAGACGCCTTCGTCGATGTCGTTGCCGGCGCGTCAACTGCGTGCAGTGCCAAAATTGTCGACAGTGAATGAAAATGCAATCAGACAACACTCAATGAACACCATTTTTAGTCACATGTCTGTGACGCAAAGGTGACATGATCAGCATTGACATTAGGACTAGCTTGAGAGAGAAATAACCTTGAATTTAGTATTCGATGACGTGTCCATAGGCTCATTTTAGGGGGCAAGAAGTTTTACAACATAGACGTAGTTGACGTTGCAGGATGAAAGTGGGCGGTATCTTGGTGGCATGACTCTCGCCGACCGGAAACCCAATTCCCGGATGCGGCTGTGCGGGGGGATCTCGCCGGAAGCTTGGTAAACGAGTACATCCGCTGCCGCCGCCCGCGCCGCAAAATTTGGCACCGCGAGCACTCACAGCTCGCTTCCGGCCTCCGCCCCCCGGACCCCTAACGTCGCTTGCCCGCGAAAATAGCGGCCAACCGCTCAGTGTACGCGGTTCATTCAGTATGGCCGCCTTCCATTCATAAAAAGGCGAGGTGCGGGCGGTATGGAGAGCAGCGGGGGGAGCGCGGCCTCTCCCGCCGACCCGCACCCGCGGCCGACGCCAGTGCGGAATGTGCCAACGAACGGAACGGACGTTTCGTCGGAGCGTAGCACAGGCGCTCCCAGTTTTCCATTAAAATGTGTATAAGAATAAGTGCAGTGAATCCGCACGAGTTCGGAACGGTAACGAAAAACATCGTGGTCGAGATTAGGAGTAGAAATCAACGAAGAACTTCAGCAAGGAAGTGAGTAGCGGCCATATTGCAGTGATAACCGCGCGGCGGGCGGACGAGAATCGAGGCCGGTGCGTGGGCCGCCCCCCGCCCGCGCCAGGTGCCGCTCCGGACCGCGCCGGTCTTATGAACCTTCCTGTGGATTTGCGCGACCAAAATTCGGTGGTACTACCGTATTTTTGTGTATAAGTGAATCTTCTGGCGCGGTTTGGGGCGGCGCGGTTAGCCGCCCGTCCGTGAAGGGATTAGGAGCCCAGTGATGTGTTTATGGCCAGTTGGCCTGAGTGCCCTTGTGTATCCTATGTGTGTAGGAGCTGAATGACCGTGGAACGCCGGTTTTGTAAGTACATACGGTAATCGGACCAAAAAGATATCGCCCACGGTTTGACCATAGAAACTAGTAGTCTTAACGAATCAAACAACAAGCGTACAGCGGAATAAACTAGTTGGATATTATAAATACGTGGATCACGTAGTCATGCGTAGGTAGATATTAGTCAGATAGTGAAGAAATCGAGGTAACACGAATGACGAGCGACGCCTTCTTTGCTCGCGCCGGGCGACCGGCACACGTGCAGCAGACGACACGAAAACCTTCTCACATAACAATTGATACACAATTTTTTTGGAATGAACCTTTTGTGGTCTGCCTCAGTACGACATCTAGCAATAGTTGTGATGGTATGTTTGTAGGCTATCTAGCATCTTGAATACAGGGATAAAATGATTATCTAAATATGAAAATAATTAAACCAAGTAGGTACTACTTACTAACAGTAAGTGACCAGAATATGAATTTTGACTTTAAGTGAGCAGATAAACCCAGAGACTTGATAACGACGAAAGATATTTTTATATACAAGAAGATTAAAAATGTCAAATTGGAATGTAATAAAATAAGACATGACGACATGTAGAAGGCTTTAAATTAGCTTATTCCTGAAACTTGTATTGTAGATACTTTTAACGAAAGATACATTCAACAACAGAAAAAATAATGAACTATCTGTTTAATAAACAGAATAAAGAATTCAGAATATTAATAGGAAATATTTAGATTCAGATAGATTATGCGAAAATTATGTCAGATTTGATAATAGTTCTCAGAAGGACCACAATAATAGCGTTGTAATATGTGAGAGTAATAGTTGTAAAGTATAAACGTTTATCATACTCCTCTGTCCCGGCTACCCATTACATGTCTGTTCACAAAAGACTGCACTTTTTTAAACTACGTAAAAGCAGGCCATTCTCCATCATCAGCACCAGTTACCTAACTACTACTAATCCTTATTCACAGAAAATACCTACAAAGACTCGAAATTACCTTAGACCAGGAGATGATCAGTCGGCAACATTTGCACTCATTTGAACAGCCCACACTCTAAATTATATTAAATCAATATGTAGGGGTTATACGTTTTGGGTAAAATGCTCTCCTGAGGTGGGAAGACGAAATTGAAAACAGTGGCGTGTAAGAAGGAATAACAGACTAAGATTGTAATTATTGTAAGAATCAAACACGACAGGATTTCTCGAACCTACAATTAAAATAGTTACATAACAGGATAAACAATCAGCTATTGCATTGATGATTTACTCTTTAGGTAGAGGTACTTTTCAAAAATGATATTCGGCTTTTGGAAACGTGTTACTATCATCCTGTGAACCTATTTTGAAATGCACTTAAGACAGCATATTGTATGACAAATTTACAGCAATAATATGGAGAGGAACCTATACACTCACTAATAAATTATAACAAGTTGGCTTTCTACAAGAGAAGACATTGTATCTATCTATTGAGTAAAGGCTTCCTCTTCACTTTACTATTGTTTTTTATCCTGATCTTACATAGGAGTAGAATTTAAATAGACAAGATTATAATTAAAACGTGAAGCACAAGCAAGAAGCCAAAAAAGTCACCGATACAACCAGTCTTGCCAAATTACCAAGTCAATAATGTCAATAAATCATCGATTTCCTTAAGAATAATCTTATAATGTATCGTCATTAACATAGATATATTTATATCGGTTTCAGCAAATGCCTCTACTTTTAATGGTTCTGATGACATTCCATTTTTCTCATTTTCTAGTTAAAGCGAATTACCTATTCAGGCCATTCAGCGATGTACGTAATGTGTAAACGTGCAGCTTTTTACATTTGAACATATTTTACTCTTTACCCAAAGCGTTTAAAAAGGTTTCCGCGAACACGTGAAAAGCTTTATTCAGATTCCTGTTCGTTATTTCTGCGAAACCTTTGCGATATCAGGGTATTTTCGCAACATACACCGCAATAGTTTAGCTAAACGGAAAGCATCTTGAACCATTTGTTCTTAGGTCTGAGGAGCATAACTTAAGCATTCCTTTAAATATTTTTATTTGGGTGTTCATGTACATAGAACAATACAAAAAAGTCAACCTTGTCGTCCTACTGACACACCTAATATTTAATAACATGTGTTTTTTATCATCCAACTGTCATCAATGTGTAATTAGTGAAACTATCCGTCTTTTTTGATAGGACAAGGTCAAGATTTACGTTATTAGCATTGTCACAATACTTACTATCGTAACTTAAGGATTTTATCCAAATGTATCTAGATGTTTTATAATCTAGATTTTCTTAAATATTATCTCCATCTCCGGTGGAGAATTAGAAGAATATAATACTTAAAATGTGGGTATTAAAGTTAAGAACAATATAAAAGAAATAATGCACAAATCAAATTATATTAGTTTCACTTCAAAAGGCACATAAGATGTCATCCACATCTGAAAATATAATTTCCATTTGGAATAAATTGGAAATACTATAGAATGAATTATTTTATATTATAGGTAGCGTAGGTGATTGATAATAAAATAAATAAAAATACTTGTAATAATGAAAAGTAGAAGTAGTTCTAAGCTTGCGAAGAAAACATTGGAAAATGAATATAGGTACCTACTTGTACCGGTACACATAGGTATACATACGTGAGAATGTATAGCAGAAAACGTCTCATCACCAATTGGAAAAGCGAAAGACGAGGGGAAATTTAAGTTTCTATCAGTCAAGTATCCTGACAGTCTAATATTCGTCCGTGTAAATCTTTTAAGTTTTTCCATGACGAAATTGAACCGGTAAATAGACAACAGTCAACATGAGAAAAATTACATGGAAATTATTATAAATATAACCTATATTGTGATAGTGTCCAAAGATGCCTTTGCCCTACTATGTTCGGACGTAGATTTAACAAGTTACCTTCATAGTGATGAAATCATTAATTCCGTATAGGTTGCGATAATTTATTTGAGTTCCATACCGTATGTTTGTATAAAACTTACAAAAGCGGCGAATGAATGAATTGGTTGTGTGTGACGTAACTGTCATTCATGTCATGCAAGATATAGCCCCTATTTTATACCATTACATATTATGATTAATGAACTGAGAATCTTATAAGTGTGTTTCTTTCATTACAGGTGGGGACGATGAGGGAACAGGAAGGCGACGGCCCGGAGAGCCGTTAGCCGGACTCGATGGATGAATATGGCGGGCCGGCGGCGCCGCCCCGGCCGCCCAAGCCGGCGGCGCGCGTCCACAGGCCGACGGGCGCGCGCCAGCCCACCGTATCACTATTGCGGCCGCGACCCGAAGCTGAGCGCGAACGTAACGCTTATGTGGAGGCGCCCAGGCGAGCCTGTGCTATGCCTGCGCCCTGTCACGCAGCCGCGCAACCTCTCAAGCCGGTGACGATGCAGCCGGCCGCCGCGGCCGATAAGCGGCGCGCCGGCGCCCTCTCGGCCGACTCTATCGTGTGCGAGACGTGCGGGCGCTGCCGCTGCGAGCAGTGCGCGCGGCCTCGACCGCTGCCCTCGTGCTGGCTGTGCGGCTCGTGCCTGTGCAGCGCCGAGGCGTGCGTGGACTACGCGTCGTGTATGTGCTGCGTGAAGGCCGCGTTCTACCACTGCGGGAGCGGCGAGGAGGAGGCAGGCGAGCCGTGCGCATGCGGGCCGCGCCTGGCCTGCGTGGGCGCGCTGGCCGTGGCGCTGCCGTGCCTGTGGCTGTACTGGCCACTGCGCGGCTGCGCGGCTGCGGGCGCGGCCACGTACGCGCGCTGCCGCCGCTCCGGCTGCCGTTGCCCCGAGCCTCCGTCGCAGCTCTCCAGTATTATCTAGTCCCGCCGCGCGCCGCCCGCGCGAGTCAGCGGCGCGTCCGCGTTGTACAAATATTTATTGGCGAGCGGAGTGCTTCGGACCGCGCGGAGTGGACTCAGTGGTCCGAGTGTGGTGTGTGGTGACGTGGGGCAAAAGGACAGTGCCCTGCGCTCACTGAGTGATCGTCTACGAGTACCTTGTAAATATAGTTGTATAGTGTGAATGTACGTGAACGTGTCGCCCGAACGTCGAAAGTCTCAAATTTTCTTGAGACCGTAACGTGTCATAAGAAAACGATAACGTTAGTATTTTGGATTCCACAAATCCAGAGAAGATTAAGAAATGAGATATAAAAAAATACTTATTAAGATGTAGATAATTTACCATTTATTTATTAACTGAATTTGTATTTATTTGTAAATAAAATGTCAACATTATATTATAAAATACGAATGTTTACTACATTATTTTTGTTTTTTTGCTCCTGACCCTTATGCTGCAGTAGATGTAGCAAGGAAGCTTTTATATAGTTATATATTTTTAAGTTAAAATTTTTATAATTGGGTGCAAATATGAAAAAGAAATTTAAATTAGGTACATATAACAAGTTTTCGCAATTTCAAGTTTATCAAAATGAACATAGATTTTTGCAGTTTGGAAATGAATTCAAGGATGTTTGTACTTATAGGTAATTAATTCATCACAGATTCGTTAAATCAGGTAATATGATTGTTTATGATGCAGGTTTCTTGTTACTAAAGTTTATTTATTTATTTGGAAACAAGATGACCAAAGTACCTCAAATAAACTATGTAAAACTGAATTAACTTACAAATACATAGATGACATTTACTGAATCTAACTTTGAGTCACAGTTTTTACTGGATTGTACACAGATGGATCATACAACCAGGGTTACCCTTGATTTGTGTACTTAACTGAAGCAGTTAAATTTTATTATAATTTTTAAGAATACAGGTTCAGTTCCAAATTCAAGGTTCAATGAAAATATCATTATTTCAATGAGAAAATAACATTATTTAGATGTGAAAATACCTCCACATAGAATTTATAGTCATGATAATTTATAATCAAATTCAGAGGTATACTAGGTAGGTTCATAAATGGGATGTAATCCTGACAGACTGCTTAGCATTATATCAAACCAAATAAGATGACATATACATTGTTTTCATACAATTAAACTGGATGAAAATATTAATAGTTATAGATATAACAATTAATGTTAAAAATTATGAGCCAAGATAATAATATAAGTACTTACCTAAATAAGTTTGGACTAACAATCCAATGGACAGCGCAAAAGATGGGTGTTTTTATGTTCTAATCCAAAAAAATACATATTTTTAATGTACCTAATAGCAAAGGAATCTATAAATATGTGTCACTCTTTAGTTATGGGTGCAATTGCTTTCTGACATCTAGGTATACATGCATAGGGAACAAGTAAAATATGTCACTAAAAAACCGTAACAAATTTAATGACTTTATATTTCTGTTTTTTGTTATTATACCATAATGTACTTTGTAATTTTCTGTCTTAATCATCAATTTTCATGTGCATTTAAGTAAACTATAAGTACTAGCTTTAGAATAATATAGTAACCAAAGAATTGTTGGTGATACCTATTACCATAACAGCAAATTACTTGTTTTATTAGAAACTTACTTGACATTTAAATAGCTCCATAGGTAATATTACCTTTTAGTAAACTTTTTGACGATTTTAACATTAGTAAATTTACAATTCCATATGTATAAACATTTCTATTGTAAAAACTATCAACACCTTTGAACTCACATGTAAGTGAACGTTTTCACTGGTCTCAGTGATTCCATCTTTAAAGCATGCAAAATCATCATCATTATCATCAGCCTATTGCAGTCCACTGATGGACGTAGGCCTCCCCCAGGGTATTTGTCTATAGTCAATACGCTGCTGCCCACCTCCCTGAAACCCTTAATCGCCTCGTACGATACCCACGGGCAGACATGGGGTGGTACGAATTCTACTCTGCCGGCACCACGCGGCCAAAAATGAATGACATATTTTGCTTGTCCAATTATAGGTACCTAAGTACTACCTGCTATCCAAGGTGGGATTTATAGGTAATAGTGACGTATTTTGGAGGCTATATAGTTCCATTGGATGGTTGTTCCAAAGACCTACCCACTTACTTTTAAAAAGTAGTAGGTAGGTACAAAATAAAATTGCTTATAAGTAGATTAATCTGTCTACTCACTACTTACCCTTTGTCAGCAGTAGGTAGATTCTTCTAAATAGCCAAGGACAACATCCTGACGACGCTTCTATTTGCAGAAACAGGCTGAAGTTTCAACAAAGTAATAAGTTGTTATCTACTACCTACCCAGAACCAGTTAGTACCAAATAATTTTAATACCTCAGGTAAACGTTATGTAAACAAAAGTAAACACTCATTAGCATGAGTATTAATTTATGTTTTCTTTCTTTTTGCAAACCAATTCAACTTCAACTTTTTAAAAATTCAATATTTGAATATAGTATGTACATACATACATAATCTTTTGAAACTTTCGGTTTTTTTACTGTCAAACAATGTGTCAAAGTCAATTTTTTTTTGTTTAGTTTATCCCGAAGGAAAGGCAAGGGGAACTATGTCCAACGAGCCATTATCTTTTGTATATGATTTCTGAATTTATGATGGATGATAATGATGATGACGATGAATGGAAACGTCGGGAAAATCCTCAAGAACGAATGAAACGAATCGTCAAAGTCAAATTGTAATTATTTTGACAACTGACTGCCATAGCCAAATGGCAAAAAAAACCGGATCCCTTATAGTTTCGTCATGTCTGTCTGTTCATTCGTATGTCACAGCCACTTTTCTCCGAAACTATAAGAACTATACTGTTGAAACTTGGTAAGTAAATGTATTCTGTGAATCGCATTAAGATTTTTACACAAAATTAGAAAAAATGGGGGTACTTCCCCATACTTCGAACTGAAACTCAAAATTTTTTTTTCATCTAACCCATACCTACGTATGGGGTAGGTCTTCAAAAATGATATTAAGGTTTCTAACATATATTTTCTAAACTGAATAGTTTGCGCGAGAGACTCTTCCAAAGTGATAAAATGTGTGGCCCGCCCCCTGTAACTTCTAAAATAAGAGCTAAAAAAATATATGATGTACCTACCTACATTACCATGCAAACTACCAACGAAAATTGGTTTGAACGAGATCTAAGTAAGTAGTTTTTTAATACGTCATAAATCGTAAACTGCAATTTAGCTTTCATACGGAACGCTTCATGGGCGAGTCCGACTCGCACTTGGCCGCTTTTTATTAGTAGCAATGCAAGTTACTTAATTAGTGTGATCAATGGAATTTATAGTTAGTATATATTTAGGTAATATAGGTACTTATCTAGCCCATGAGCATATGATATGGGTCATACATATGTAGGTAGGTATATGACGGTGATAGTACCGTGACAATTTTCCGTTGGATGCTGGCGGCGGAGTCTTCCACTCTGCCACCCTAAGCCGCCCCACCGTGGGGCAAAGTGGAATGCTTGAAAATTTTGAGTGGAATCTGCCCCACTAAATCCGATTTTAGGGTGGCAGATTCCACTCATTTTTAGTCTCAGTGGATTTTGCCCACCAGGGTTGGCACTTGGAGTTCGTGTAGATAGTTGATGGGTTAGATTGATTTTTAATTTGTCGTGACGTAATGTTGTCACTGTATAGGTTGAAGCACCGTAATGGCGGCGCGTTGTGTATGTGTGCGGATTTTCTGGTAGGCGCGCAGCTTACTATGGTTTGTATGTGTGGGTGGATAACGCGACAATACACATTCCTACAACGTTACCGAGCTTAATATGAATGCTTCACTCCGTGTAGTTTATACGTTCATGGTTATTTGTAATCTGAAGGATAAATTTGATGCTGTCTTTCTCTAAAACCTGATCACGATAGAGACAGCATCAACTTTATTCTTCAGATAGGCTATCTGACAATTGGTAAATCGGCCCTAATAAGACGAAGTAGGGAAGAAAAAAAATTATTCTATTGTCATCAATGACATTTTCAGGAAATTATTAACTACTTAATTACTTCGTAAGTAATAGGGTCGTTTGCGGTTTTTTTATTTATAGGTATAATTTTATATCGAAAGATCATTAAAAAAACATTTGCGAATGAAAAATTTCGCTAGCGTGATAAATTTCTGGTATATAACGATTTCAAAATCACAAGTTTAGACTTGCCAAAAACGCTCCATACAAACGGCCACCACAATAATGACGTCACTCTTTCAGTAACTTGTATGCGCGTGAAAGAAAATTTGCTCTGCAGCTATTAAATAAATTGTAATTTTAAATTTTACAGATAGGTATGATTTTGATGATTTATTCTGATAACCATAAAATGTCATTCAATTTCAACCATCTTATATTTATGTATAGATTACATCTAATTAGGTTTGATATTTGATTATATTTCAAATCTATTTTTTATTCTAAATTTTTATCGTGAGAATTTGTATTTTTTCCATTATAGTCAATAATTGAATTAATTATAAAATGTAAGTTAAATTATCTATAAATAATAATAATATAATCAATTAGCTTTGGCTGTGGTGACAGCGCCAGATGAGGAATAATATGTAATATTTATTCAAGGTAGTTTAAAGTTAAATACACACTTATCATTCAGTTTTTCATTTACTAGTAGTAAAACATAGTATTCAATACGAGATTAAGAGTTAATGTTGTAATCCGATTCCGTAAGTTTCTGAGCATTGAGAGTGAGTAGAATAGTCTCACAAAAGAAGTTATTACTTTCCTTTTACAGTTAATATCTATAAAACAAAATTAAAAATCAATCTAACCCATCAACTATCTACTCGTACACGAACTCCTAAAGTGCCAACCCTGGTGGGCAAAATCCACTGAGACTAAAAATGAGTGGAATCTGCCACCCTAAAATGGGATTTATTGGGGCAGATTCCACTCAAAATTTTCAAGCATTCCACTTTGCCCCACGGTGGGGCGGCTTAGGGTGGCAGAGTGGAAGACTCCGCTGGCGGCTACGTACCTAGTTAAAACATTGAATGCGTGCAACATTACTAGTTAACCGAAGGTGGGTATGGGTATACCTACTAACTGTATGCTATTAGTTTAGTAGGTAGTGTTTACAGTCCACCGACATTGTGTCGTTGTCGCCTAATGTGAATACAATATTAGTATAACACTTAGATAATTTACAGTATAACATGATATACACTGTACCTACTACATGTAGTAAGTAGCTATCTAAGTAGGTAAACTACGGACTGGTAAGTGGTCGGGGCGGGCAGTGTGATCGTTTTAAATTGGGACAACAGATGTTGACAGCCTGTCGTCGTCGCTATTTGATGGCCGGATGAGGCCTGCCGTTCGCGTTGTGATAAAATACTATTATTGGTTATTGGGCCTTAAAATAGGATAGGTATTTAATATTTCTAGTTAATTAAACTTAAAATAACAAGGTATTTGCAGTATTTTCAGATCTTACAGTAGAAGTAGGTACCTGCTTTAAAGCAAATAAAGTTACCAATCATTAGATAATATAGCTCAATCTTATTTTATGAGCTGAGTGGTATTAACTCGACTATTTTGTCGATTATTGATTTATTAATAGTCTAATTAAGTAGGTACAGCTGTTAAACTTTAGTATCATTATCACTTGTTTTACTGTACCTAAGTATCTATTGAGGGATCCCCCGCCACCGGGCCCTATACCCTCCGCTGACCCTCGGATCTGCCTACTCATGATCACGAACACAAGACACTACAGTCGCAACGAGAAGCCAGATCCAAGCACCTAGCATGCAACCATAAATACATAGCTGCTAATCCGAAAACCAATTAAAATTTTAATCGACATATGTTTCGCCAACACCCGTGGCATCATCAGGATTAGTTTTCCATGTTAGTTCTATCTACCGAACCAACTAACTCAGTTAGTTAGTTAGTTAGTTGAGTTAGTTGGTTCGGTAGATAAAACTAACATGGAAAACTAACTACTATGTATTTATGGTTGCATGCTAGGTGCTTGGATCTGGCTTCTCGTTGCGACTGTAGTGTCTTGTGTTCGTGATCATGAGTAGGCAGATCCGAGGGTCAGCGGAGGGTATAGGGCCCGGTGGCGGGCGATCCCTCAATAGAGATTTGAACTTCCGAATAGTGACGCCTGATACAATTCAATATGTACCTAAGTACTCAATTTTAAATTATAACGGCCCCTATACACTCATGGCGAGAAGCTGTAGCGAGAAGTGTCACCGAGAAATCTTATACTACTGAGAACAAACAAGAAGTTTATTATTTCTTTCAGGGCTGCTCGCTAAGTTTATGCCTAGAAAATAAAAAGAAAAACGAAGCGATAGGATGTAAGGTAAGTACGTGCCTAGACTTTACCATAGTTGGTCAATTTTTTTTATACATGAATATATGTAAATGTAAGTAGGTATGTATTTCCAAATTTCAAACTTCTTTTATTCGAGTTGATTTATACTTATACAGGATGTAACAAAAGGGGTATGATAAGCGAAAAGCTACCCATTAAAAGGGACCTATCTACAAAATTTCAGACTCGAAATCACATGTTTATTTTTTTAGGTAGATAGCATGGAAAATTCCTAAAAAACTTGGAATGTTCATACAGTTATGAAAAATAAACATGTGATTTCGAGTCTCAAATTTTGGAAATAGGTTATCTATATTGGTCTATTTACATAGCTTTTCGCTTAACATACCCTTTCTGTTACACTCTGTATATTAATAGATTTTAGCGATGTTATTTTAACTACCTGGGTAGGTAGGCATCATGTATCAACAGGTAGGTACTTAATTAACAGAATAACAATCATGTAAGTACCTAATAACAAATTGTGTCGAACCAAAACCGCCATTAAGACTTAGGTAAGTACCTACTTTGCATAAAATAGTACAAATCTAGGTACTTACATACTTAGTTATGTAAGTACACCTATCTAGTGGATTCGTCCAGTACCTAAGTTATCGAAAACAAAGTCCAAACAATGAGAAGGTACTTTTATTCTCAGTGCCACGGTACTACCGCACGCAATACAGGTATAACCATTATAACTGCGAAAACATCAGTAGTCGCATATGCCTTACAAAGTATAGGCATTGCATCGAATTTGCGCTACTAAATATAGGTCCAGGGTGCCAGCCGAGAGCTAATTCCACCGCGGTACACGAACTATATACAGGGAACTATTGCAATTTATTTGCGGGCGTGCGTAAGCGCGCGACATCCCAGGAATTTTATTACCACTCATTTGAATCTAACTCTTATTTTTACTTAATTCATAATAATTCTTTATTGTACACAGAAAAAAACACAAGATTAAATATTTGAAAAGATAATGTACAAAGGCGAATGTCATTTACTTACCTATTCCTTCTCAATAGTCCACAGATTTGTTTTTACAGGTGTGTTTTCTGAACTGTCTGGTTAGATGCAGGCTTGTTGACCTGTGACACCAAGGAGATTGATTATTGGTGTCATTGTGTGGGGTGATTGGTGACCGCGGCTGGGCATCGTTCGTGAGCGTCATACATACCTACTCGCTATTTCACTGTCAAATCTCGCTGTTTATCGAGAGCGTTTCTCGACCTCTGGCCTTAGATGCATCATGCAGTGGCAGTTTGATGTTCGGAATGCAGTATAAATAAGTAGATGAAATATAGTTTTTATTTTCGAATGAAGTAATTTATTTGGTTACGTGCACTTCAATTTTCATTCAAAAACGTATCGATTTTGATTTAGTAAGGCAGTTGACATTTGAGGTATCTTCTTACTTACTCTAAGTACTTGCTTAAATCATAAGAGGAATTTAAAATGAAAGATGCGATTCAACTAGAACCTAATGATAATAATTACTGGCAATTAGGTAGTTTCTATAGGTATTGCTCAAGAATTATAAACATATCTAATCTACTTAGTTACTTAAGTAGGTAAATCAAATTTACCTTAGAATGCACATTACTTTTCTTTATACTTATATTTCAAGGACCGTCTCCCTAATTTATATTATATAATAAATAAATAATTTAAAAAAATAAGCTGGTGAATTTTTTAAAAGATATTTAGCTAATAGGTTTCAACTATTTTAAATATAAGTAATGAAACTAGTTACCTACCTAGTACCTAATAACTAGTACCTACCTAATTCTAAGTAGGTACTAGCAGTGTAGAGCTGCATCACTGCAGTGCTGATATCGTCGACGGGTCAGCGCGCAGGAAGTCGGCTCTTCAAACGTGTAGCTGATAACACTATTGGGTAATCGTTGTTGCCAACCTCTCATTAAAATAATGGGTCCAGTAGCTAACGTTTGGTCAAAATACTTAATAATGGAGAATCAAGCAATCAATCATAAAAATAAAAGTTTGTTAAGTCAGGTACCAACAAACCATAGGTCCATAGGTCCATAGGTATATTTTTTTTGTACCCGCGCGTAGTAACAAATTGTTGGTGGAACTAGTAACAATTGGTTCTAGGAACCTATCCCATAGAGTAGGTACGAAGGTATGTACATAACAAGATACTCTACATTAGGGTTGCCAACCGTCCTGTTTTCCCAGGGCATGTCCTGCTTTTGGGGGTGTCCTGGGCTGTCCTGAATAGTTTTTAAACATCGTCCTGAGTTTTAGAGTTCTGACACATTCGCTATCGGTAGATTTTTTTAGGGTGCCGACATCAGGTCAACGCCTAGTGCGACGACGCAAATAAGCGTCAGCGGCACCTCTAGAACGCCTCAAAGAAGCAAATACGTAGTCGCCGGCACTGAATGTGTTGAAGGCCTATGTTTTGAAATTCGCTCGCCACTAAATATCTCCAATTGTATTGTCGCTGGGCGCACACATGTATGTTTTTATTTTATTTACCAATATGTCCTGGCTTTTAATCGAAATGTCCTAGTATTTCTTCTTCAAATCCTGGTTTTCAAAATTTTGTGATGGCAACCCTACTCTACATGCGTGTTTTTTCCGATTTTGCGATGGGGGACAAAATTTATTCCACTCCCATTTAGATTCCTGACGTCAACCGACACAAACAGCCCTATCGGCCAAACATTAAATCAATTCATTCATACGCTTTACTTCATCAATCACTCAATCTTCTATAAATAAAATATCGAGATGGAGCGTGGGGGATGTTTACTTTTATCACAGATAGTTTTTGTATATCGTTATTCATGTCTACATACCTACTACTAAAAAGAACAACTATTCATTCAAATATGGAGAAATAAAATTC
This sequence comes from Carposina sasakii, assembly GCA_014607495.2. Classification (NCBI taxonomy): domain Eukaryota; kingdom Metazoa; phylum Arthropoda; class Insecta; order Lepidoptera; family Carposinidae; genus Carposina; species Carposina sasakii. Next base: position 11,378,726 of record CP053154.1, read on the forward strand.
AGTGATCGACTTAGCCTTGGTCCACCTAGTTTTATGTTATAGCGAGAGCAAGGCTAATGATGTCAGGAAAAGGAAATTAACTTATACCTAACTAATAATTTTTTTACTACGTGTATTTAGGTACTTTCAAGTTTAACTACTTACATAAGTATCTACATCTAGTAGAGTAATAACATAGTTTACATTTAGGACTACATGGCAATGAGTAGCAAAAATAATATCAATAGATTTAACATACGATTACTATTAACTCTGTAGTGAAATCTCTAAAATAATAGAAAAAATCTTATCAACCAAAATCTTAGGTACAAAGTAGGTAGGTAGGCAGTTCCATCTTACTTATTAAGTTTACCTCCTTATTTACGAGTACCTATATATAGTACCTAGGTATATCCTAACTCTACAAATAAAAAAATCAAAATCGTTAACACGGTCGGCCAATGTCGGTCGTTGTCTCGTGTTGTTAACTGACTTACTGAAAAATAAATTCTATACTTAATCTAAAAGATACCAATATTGTAACACAATGATAGGTATGCGCAAATGGTATACATAAGTAGATACTATGTTTTGGCATTATGCAATTCAACACTTGCAATTTATAAAAATCTTTTATTCAAGAAAACTATCAGGTATAGAACTTGGCATATAAAGATTTTATTCGCGTAATCAGGTACCTATGCTAAAAGCTTCCTAATATTTAATTCATTGGTGGTTTTACCAAAAATAATGGACAAAAATAAATCTCATTTTTTCTTCTTCTCGCCTATTCTCGCTATGTAATAGACTAAAAATTCTCGACGTGAATTTATAGGGACCTTAAAATAGTTGCATGGGAGTTTTTAAGGCCCCTGTAGATTCACGTACCTATCTACTTATCGAACGTAGGTACATATATATTTATTCAGGTAAATAGTCTCCAAATTCTTATTTGTGAATTAATTTTATGTAATAGACCTACCTACTTACCAATTATTATTCACATTCTGAAAGCTGACAGCAGATCTGTTAGCAATAAAGTGCCATCCTTACACAGAGAACGAGAGTGAGCTTAGTCTGCCTTAAATCATTCGAAGCTGTCACTATAATCACTTTAATTTCATATACCTATGTGGCCAGTTGGCAGCTTATCTACAGAAGTGGCCGGTATCTGTACAAATTGGCGAGCTCTTCGTGTCGCGGTCAGGGGGTCACGCGGCAACTGATAAAAAATAAAATCCCCAGCATCTAGTGGCGCCAACTCTCACAGATGTCTGTAGTGAATCTTACCCATTGAACGTTGAGAGCTGGTCCTTTACCAGGGTCGCTACCATCTATGCAGGATTGTAAATTTATTTGATAAGAATTTGTCGCAGTTTATAGGTAGGTATATGCAATGTCTAAGACTCCTATTACCAATCGCTCTAGTCTCACCAGATTGCATTCTAATATTAGTCGCAAACCTCCTGTTATTTATGCCGTTCTAAGGCAAGTGCTTGCTTTAGGCTGCCTTTCCTCTAGTAATGAGCTATGCTACGTTGTTACAGATGCGGGTGATACTAATCATATTTCTTTAGTCCATGATGTAATATTGTGATATCCCTCAGGCAAGTTTGAGGCGAGAAGTACCTAGCATGGAAACCTGTGGGTTCACCACGAGTTAGTACATTATATAAATATTATACGCTCTATTCCAGTTCTTTCAATTTACTTAGTTTATCTTTGACACGCTGCCTGAGTTTTGTATACTTTTTTGAAAAAGGCCAATAAAAATTTATATGGGAGTTACGGACCTTGGTTACATTTACTACCAACTAATTGGTAGGTTAAGCAATGGATTGCTTTTTTTTACCCGACTGCGCGACGCAAAGGAGTGGTATTGTGTTTAACAGCCTACGTATGTATGTATGTTTGTATGTTCCTTTGAAGCACTACACAGACCAAACGCTACGACCGATTTTTATGATTCATACGTCAATCGATTCCTCTTAGTCCGGGGAGTGTCACTAAAGACATGACGTTAGTGAAAATCCAATATGGCGACTACTGGACTATTTTGTGAAAATGAAAAAAATTAAAGTCGACAAACTATATCGAGTGGGGTATCGTTGAATAGGTATTTAAAAATCATTATTAGGTTTCTCTCAACATTTTTTTCGATTCCACCAACCCTTTAGGATCTATGAGTTTTTTGACAGCAGCAAGACGAAAACTTCTTGCTGCCGAGCATGTTAAGCATGTTTCTTGAAGCGTACCTATCAGTAGCTAGGTGCTAATAACAAAATAGTATAAAATTAAAAAACATAATTTAAAAAATCCAAATACCCGACTGCTTAAAAAAGAACCAAATAATGTACATAATAAAAAACTGAAAAGAAAAAAAACAACTGAAACAGTCGGGATCCATTATCCGACAGTCAAGCTAATATTTCAATGGATCCTGGCTGTTCAATTGTTATGTTGCGATCATTAGAAAATATTTTATGTTCTTCAATAGTATTCATTCCATAATAATATTATATAATTCTAGACCACCAGACATCTAAGTGCTTGTTTTTTTTTTTTTCAGTTTTTTATTATGTACATTATTTGGTTCTTTTTTAATTCCTATAAAACCATTCTAAAAATAGGCCTAGAGACCATGGTAACCTGAAATTTTAGTTTTTGTAGTCACTGTTTTATGAATATTAGTGACACTGACACTTGTTTCATAGTAGGCATATGGGCGGGCAAGTAAACAAGTCGAGGCACCTAGTTGCGACCAGTTTTTGTGTGGGAGAAGTCAATTTATTCTCGTTTATTGATTGCCTTAGCTCGGTGGGAGCAGATTGGTATGTAGCTCCTAACTTTAAACAGGTACCTTGGTAACCTGTCATAATATATTATTGCTGAAGTTTATTTTGCGACTAAACTCCAAAGTCTTACATTGTAATTTAGAGCTATATCAGCAGATTTGCTGCCTACATAATTAGTAGGTATAACATATTACTTACCTTTCACGTATACAGCAAGCTTTTCACACGAAGGAAATCTATGCTGGCGTCTATATTTTCAAGAATTTTAATGAACGCCTGCGTTCATTACACTTCTTTTAAGGTAGCTACAATTACCAGTCCAATGACCAGTATTAGCAGGCGTCAATGGATCAATTTGTTTCTGGAGTCATTCCGCTTTGCAATGACAAACTGCTCACCGCTATAATTGCTTGGTTTACAATGAGAATTTATCATCTTTATGACCATGTTGCAAATGACAAAGCTATTCTTCATGTTGCGTTGCGTATAATCAATTTTGTTGTGGTCCGTCTGTACTGTCGACTTCAAATGACTCACGAACGAGGTGCGCTGTCTTGGACAAGGGAAAAGGGGCGCTATTTTATATAATGGGCTAGTTCGTGGGTACCGGAGCTTACTATTTAAGATCGACATGATTCATCATTCCTTTTCGTTTGTTATTTATACTTGCCGATTTGGTCCGTAGAATTTAATTTCTTATTCATAAAACAGTAGTGGTAGATGTCAACGACAGAGAGCAAGCCAGTAACCTGGTAAAAAGTTCCACGTAAATACTCTAATTGACAGGCTGTAGCTTCTGTACATACCTATTGTAATAGGAAGAGATGAGAATGTAGATCTTGTACTTCAGTTGGTTCAAGATCACAAGTGGGTCTTGTCGATGTCGTGGCCGCCAACGGTGTATCTACCTAAGCCGAGATATCCAAATCTTTAAAAATATTTGCCACATTGACTATTCGAAATGAATGCATAATTAACTTTGCTTGACATTAGTTCTCTAAAAACATAATTATTATTATAGAACCCAAAAATAGTTTCTATAATGATGTATTGCCCTCAGTTACGGCGATAGCTACCTATTTGTTGACTGCATAGACTACTTACTTATCAGTTTATTTACTTTCCGTGTCACACCTCTGATTATTTGAGAAATATCTATAGGTAATAATACTAATAATATACCTATGGATGGACTAAACTGTTAATTTAAATCGAATACTTAATAGGTAACATATACTAATAATATGTACTTACAAATAAAAGCTATAATAGATTTATAATTCGCGACTGAAGAAGCAATATCTTATTCGAAATGCCCAAACACTTAGCTTACAGTACATCAATATCATAGGTAGTCGCTTACTCACACTGCCAATGTTTGTTGAATGAAAAAGATCATTAATCAGGTTACTACATTCTCTGTAGGTTTCTTGAACGCAAATAAACTGTTGACTATCGATTTAACTGTCATTTTATAATTAACTATCTCTCTAACAAGGGACAATTTTTCCAATGGTTCCTTTATGAAGTATAGTTGATGATATTTCAATCTTGATCAAGTTTTAAAGAAAGACAGAAACTATTTTATCCTTCAGATAGGCCATCTAACCACTGGAAAAATTGGCTCAAAGGATGGTAAAGGAAAAATAAGTCTAGGCTGATCTGACCTAACAAGATTGTTTCATTATCTAGATCAGCGGTTCCCGAAAGGTAGTCCGCGGAACCCTGGGGTACCGTGAAAGGGCCGCAAGGGTTCTGTAAAAAATATTATCACACGTTCCGTGACCAACGTTGTTCGCGCGCACCGAAGTAGTTATCAAAGTAGGGTTCCGTTAGGAAAAGTATAACCAATTAGGGTTCCTTGGCAAAAAAAATGGTCCCCTGATCTAGATCACATTCTTTTATGCTGCTCTGGGCTACAGCTGCTTTTCTTCCCGGGCATACTGTACAAGTCAGTAGAGGGACAAGAGGGTCTTGGCGTTTTGTAGGCGATGGGCTGACCACCTGTCACTACTAACCAAACTTGTACATCTTAACTATACCCTGAAAATTGGTCAGATGTGGCACCATGTGGTTCTATCGGCCCTTGGTGCTCTGCCTACCCCGTAAGGGATAAAGGCGTGAATGTTTGTATGTATGTACATCTTTGGGTTTGGAGGCATACCCTGCTCTAACCAACTCCGCATTGCCACTAATCTTAAGTAGGTACTTACTTACCTAGAGTCGTTTCTCAATATCTTGATAGTTTCCTTATTCCCAGCCATGACAAGTCCACTGCTGAACATGCCTCCCCAGATTTGTTCCTGCTACAGATTTCACAATTTCACATCCTTACGCAGGGTACCTACCTAACGTAATACACATATCGCCTCATATTGGGGACCACTGTACATCCACATGCCTACGAGTATTCTTCAAAAGGAACTTCAAAGAAATCAAAACCGTAAACGCCAAGCAAACGGTTGCGTAACGCATTAAAGGAGCGAGTACAATAGTGAATTCCAGAGTTGCGATCGGATGTGGCCAGAGCGCGACCGGACGTTCGTCCGTCCTGCGTCCGCCGGACACGATCGAGATAATGCGGCATCGCATCCGGCGATGTGTAACAATATCTCTCTTGTTTAGTGTGTAGCCTCCGCTGTCGGCTGTATAGTCCTAGGTCAAATTTACTACATGTTTTGATTGTTTCTGTAAGAGACCTAGGACCTAGGACCTAGGAATAAGACCTAACCAAGAAACTGTAGCTACTAAGGCTACATAGGAGTACGTTTTGCATGCTAGGTTCTCGGATCGAGATTATAGTTGCCTGTGATCGTCAATAACGGGTTGTCAGATTCGAGGGTCAGAGAGCTTGTAGGGCGCGATGGTGGACGAGCACCAGTTAAAATTCATACTAAATTGTTGCAAACGATGGAAGAATACCATAATCAGTATCATACTTTGTTTTCAATACGTAGGTTGTTGGTTGGTTATAAACTGTATCGATCAGGCATTTAAGTACAAAACTTTTATAAAAATAGGGCTTGTTCACCTGAAAATTTTACTTTATCCTAAGAACTACTAATATCTTCTTTTCACTAATAGTTCAGTTAGGTAATCTTTATGCAGATTATTTACCTTTGACCGAAGGTTTATACATATCCATCAGTCAGGTCGATAGGCTCACTGACGTCTGGTTCATTCATAACGACTACTTGCTACGCATTTTCACCCCAATCCCCACCTCCTCTTTAACCACCCTCAAATCGAATGTTTCAGTATCGTAGATGAAGGTCGCTTTTTCACGTAATAATTAGGTTCAAATTGCTTTATATAAGAAGGTGATTTTGTTTCAGAATAATGAATGATAGGTACTTGCGCTAAATGGCCATATCATTGACACGTTCTATATGAGATGGATAGGATATTTTTATGCCTTGTAACCAAAAAACCCTGCTGTAAATAAGTGTTAGGGCACTCCTTGACACTTTGCCCTATGCGGTCTATATGAACCCCTTGAGCAATGTAAAGGGAGGAAATTTATGACGTAATATGAAAATGCAACACATGATTCTTACTTTGCTACCCAAATATATACGATTTGCGATTCCGCACGTCAGAAGGGGTAAATGGATTCCTTGTCCTGATCCTTGCACGAGGTTCTTGAACTCTCAAGAATAATTTTATTGTAGATGTCCCCTTGGTTGGACGAACAAAATTATTCAACTTCAGTCTGTTCTGACTATTCGAGTGGCAATTTAATATTTTCTGAATTGTGTGTTTTCGCACTACTGGACACCACACTACGATTTGATTCTCTATAGCATCATGCTTAGGGGGAATCAAATCAATTTTTCACAGTTTTCATTCAATTACTCTAACTAGGGCTCATTGCACACATTTTATGTTTTAGGGCTATTCCTATTGTAGCGATACTTCGGCCCCCTGATTACGAAAAAGCAATAGTAAAGCCGAAGCAAAGCGATAGGGAAAATTGTACAATATTCGCCTTGAAATGTCAAAGTTCCTTTGAAATTCATTTTACGTAATACGAATTTGACAAGCAATCAGCGATTTTTATACAATTTTCTTGTAATAAGGAGGCAGGTTACTCCACCACCGCTACTCCTACCAATATTATAAACTTCTACAATTGCAAAAAATACAGAAAACTCTTAGCCACCTCCCATAATTTTATTAGAAGATCGGCAGGAAATTATGCTTTGTTTTCACATGAAGCTCCAGCTCCAGGTAGGTCCAGTCACATAGACAATAGTAGGTACTGTATAAGATAGAGACTTGTATAAAAGTGAAGAGATTTCATACTATCTCACGTAATCCATTCAGCAGGCGTCTTATGAATGGAGGGGGGTTTGCCAGGCTAGGGGTTGAACTCCCCAACCCACTTGAGCGTCTGCGGCAAAGTGTGACCTCTTATTGTCCTGAGATTTTCTTCTATATTACATCTCATAGACGTATAGATAGGTGAGTATTAATTTTGTTTGTGTTTATATACTTAGCACAAGCACCAGTCTTCATTTCGCGTATTAAGTCTAGGATATAAATTAGCTCAAGGTACAGAGAAACTAAAAAAAACAATAGATTTATGTTACTGCAAAACGCATGATTTATTTTATTTAAAAGACCAGTTGTAGCACTAAACGAGATGAGATTGGATAGAATTAATGAAACAGATTAAAACGAGTGTTGTACAGTCTAATTTATTATACTTTAGTGTGCATGGTGCCCGATGTCAGGAGACATCCCTACTTATCAGTTAGTTCTATTGAATAGCTCTCAGTCTCAGCATCAAGAGAATGGAGATTTTCAAAGATCATTCAGAAAAAGCATAGAATGCAAACTTTCGTAGGAAGCTCTCGTTTCGTAGTCTCGCTTTTGTTATATATTCCTAGATCTCTTAATAACACTTAATACTACAGAATATCTTTAACATGGATTGCTGCGGCAACGTTTACTCGTATCATTGCTAATTAATTTTCACTTTTGGGTTCTATCTACCTACTAGTTATTTTTAATATCCCCCCTATAGCTTTGTTAAGTAATCTTTCAAAGTTGCTAAAACCTATGTAGTGTGGTACGTTTAGCATTGCAAGGTCAGATGCACTAAAAGATCAGTAGCAAGTTGCTAGCTCATCGCCTGAGAGATTAAATTTCGTAGTCGACTCTTACGATATGCCCGTTACAGAAAGAGATGCAGCTCATGTATTCTAGTGAAGCACGGGATCAGCACATCACAGAGTGCTTTGACAATGTTACATATAGATTGACATCGACGTTAGTTGTAACACTCCCGCCAATAGTGGTAGCTTAGAAATTCCTCACCGGAGAATGAAGGCTTTCTATTGGAACGAAGGGGTGACTTTGTCGATTCCATGGAATAATAAGGCTCCAAAAATAGAAATATAACCCATATTTCTATTGCTCCAAATATAATCCTTCAAATATAATAATCCAAATATAAATCTGTGACAATTTCATCTTTGTTTAACCAGCTTATGCTACTACGGGGCCCAGGCAGGCGAGGATGGGTCTGTCTGTGGGCGAAGCGTAGGCAGAGCGTGGGCGATTCGACAGCCGTACCTACTCGGTATACTTACGTAGGTTTATTATAATACGATTTCGCCAATTAAGTGCGCGTTGTGTTGTGACGTCAGTGAGTGACTGAGCTTTCAAGTTCTTTGCTCTTTGAATTTGAAGGGGTACGACTGGTGCAAGTTACTTATGTGAGATTATGCATCTAATCTAAGTACCTAGTCTTTAACCTGGAGATCACTGTTTATGCTTCGGATACATTGTCAGTGACGTCTATTACTAATGTGAGACGTGTACTGTACATCCTATAGTAACTACAAATGATTCTATCCTATATAAAATCCACGGTTGAGCATTTGTGATGTGATTGAGCAAGTATTTTATCGTCTTTTATTACACATAAGCACAGATATGATAATACTGGTATAAGGTTTGGTTGGATTAATGAGGCTTGGGCCAGTTAATTAGTAGGTACCTATATTTGTTTTGATCATATTGCGCTGGTTATGGAATTCTGAGATAAGGTAGTCACGTGGATAACACACCCTGGGTGTTTGTTATACAGAGTCTAACAAAAGGGGTATGTTAAGCGAAAAGCTATGTGAATAGCCCACTATAGAGAACCTATTTCCAAAATTTCTGTTATTTCCAGATAGTATAAAGAATTCCAAAACAACTCAGGAATGTCCATACAATCTTGAAAAATAAAAATGAGATTTTGAGTCTCAAATTTTGGAAATAGGATCTCTATAGTGGTCTTCGCTTAACATACCCTTTCTGTTACATCCTGTATAGGTAGGTAGTGACGTTTCTTAGTAGGTATCTGTATACAATAGTGACGTATGGTCGGTTACATCCAAGTGTCTAAGAGTATAATTCTGCGGCTATGCCTAATCTAGGTCTAATCTTTTCTAATAGTTGACCCTATTTAAATTTAATAGTGATGTTATCGGAAATGTTATTGCTAAATACAGACGTCTCATTCTGTGACAAACTGGAATATAACACTCAAGAAGTAGTTTTCTTATTAGCTATGGTCCTAACATTATTCAGACGGATAGAATGCGCTTGCAGCGCTCATAACCCGCCGCGTGCGCAAGCGCAAGTGGGTGGCCGGCCATCATGAACTACCCATTCGGAGTAGCTCGGGCCCAGTCGGGCACGGTCGGCTGCCCCGGAGGAAACAGGAAGTGGACTAACCGCGCATTTCCGCTCCCATTCGCCGCACGCCCAGACGGACGTCTATTCACGACGCTGCATTTTCATGTTGACCGTTAATTTAGGTTTAGGTGAACTAACTTGAAATTAAATAGAAACCTGTAATAGTGAATACTTACGACCAAATAATGTGTGTGTCTACTACGCTATTATTTATGTAGGTATAGCCCCTTATGTTTTTATTAACATTTCAGGTACTTTAAGTACCTACTTACAGGGATGATGGCCATGCTCTAAATCAGAGGTTCCCAAACTTTTTTTACTAATAGGCTCCTTTTAAAAGTTAACTGGTTCTGGTAGACCCCCTACAGGCCTACACCATATACAAATTAATTGTGAACCTCCATTTTTTCACATTAACGTAGACCCCCACCGAGTCTCCTGTGGACCCCTGGGGGTCCACCTGGACCACTTTGGGAACCACTGCTCTAAATGGTTGGTTTCCCTTCATTTATGCCAATATCTAGGGAACCATTTTATGTATAGAAATGTGTTCGTGCTTTGGCCATGATCGCTATGATTGAGAACTCTGGCACCCAGATAGGTACATGCCTTGCATAGATCACTGACTCTCCCATAATCTATCTATACCTACATAAACACACATCTCTGTTCCTATGTGCGAGGCTATCAGCTGCATCATCTTCCGCGCGTGTCGTAACTAGAGTCGACTTATAAATTTAGGCATTGTCTCTGGCGATGAGCTAGTCACTTGCTAAAAACGTGGCTATCGGATCTCCTCTATGATCCTGCATTTCTGGCTACCCCATTTCTGGAACATCGCCCTGCGTATACATGTTTGTCTACATTGTCGGCGTCGTCTTTGGCTTGCTGAAGGTGAGACAAGTGTTCAAATGCTAAATACTAAAAAACAACCCTTAACTTTGGAGGGTAAACTGTCAAGCAACTTTTAACATTTTGCGCTATTTTAGGAATATAGCTCTACGTAAACGAAGCCAAATGTTACGTTTTCAGTTTGTTTTAAAAATTTTACTGTTAAGTGTATAACTCTATATTTAGCCGGGGTTTTTGAAATCGGACCAGCTGGAAAGGTTACTTTTATTATTGTTTCCAAATAAAAGCTACCCACGCAGTTATGTTATTTACGAGTATTCTGTTTATTATTATTTTTTGCATATCATTCCTTATTCAAAGAAAAGGCACGTAATGTATTTACGTTTAGCTAGAATTTAAATATGAGGACAACACAGAATACTTAGGTACAGCTTAAAAATTGCTACACGAGAAGTTAAGCAGGTACTTACTTACTTGCTTATTAGTTTAGCAACATTTAATAACTACTTACGAAATATCTCATGATCATTACCACAAAGCAATTCATTTCTTTGATATCTACTTGCGTGTCTATGAAGGCGGCCATTGAAGCCGGCGGAAACTTCAATGAATGAGCCGGTGCCCCTACTCATTCTTATTCCACTTCCGCTACCCGTCTCTGTCACTCTGATCGCATAGAAAGAGACGGCTGCCCTTTCATGGCTCGGCAACTTTACTACAACTATACTAAACCACTTTATTACATAATCTGCAATAATTAAATATATTCAGTTCAAGGTTTGAAAAGCCATATGTTTTCGAAGGTGTTTCTAAGACACGATTGTTGGGATTGAGAAGGCAAATGTTATTTCTAGAATGTACTTGTATAGGTTGGTATATTTACATAAATATAACGTTGAGTTAGTTCACAGGCTTTTCCAAGACATCATAAGTGTCAAAAAAAGTATTTTTTTTTAGAAAAATTACTGAAGTAAGTACAACACATTAGTTACTAGAGGAGCATAGTTAAAGAATTTTAAAATATTACTATCAGCCAGGCAAGAGCGCTTATTGTTACTATAATTTAACGTCTATGAAATACAGGTAGGTGTTTAATTAATACGAGTAAGATTAAGAAACTATACAACTATATTTCTCAAAATAAACGTAAACTTTTCTCTCGACTAGGAAATATCAAAAGGAAAGATATTAATATTGGCGCCGGCAACAGGGAGCATTCATATCCGATGACAGACGGCGGAAATGACGCCATCTTTCTCAAATTCTACCGGAAGTGCCGAGACCCTTGCTTCCCTGCGTATGCTTCAGCCCATTCAAAAAGCGTGGGAGAGAAAGAACTACCCGTCAATTGCCATTCAAGCGGGTGTGTTCTAATTTAGAATAATGCTGGTATTCAAAGCCGAAGGTATTTTTTCTAGAGGCTACCTAGTCGTGTTTTCTGGTTGATGATTTAAAAGAATTTGTAGAGATGTCGTAGAGTCTACCTAATTAATTAATATTATATTTACAATTGTTCTTGGACATGACAACATGAGTAACTAACTGGGTACCTACCTACCTATTTTAAAACTACATAGAGCTATTATGGCGTATCGATGGGACTTGTCATATCATTAATTAGGTACCTACCTACATTGAGGGTACCTAGTAGGAACTCTACGTATTTTGACTCCTCTTTCTTGCTAACAATAGTTGCTCTATTCTATAATAGTTACTAGTGGGCGCCCGCGACTCCGTCCGCGTGGATTACAAATTCAAAAATAATAATGTCGAAATTATCCAGGATAAAAAGTAGCCTATATGTTAAGTGGGACCTGTCACAATATTTTCCTGAAAACTGCATCGAAATCGGTTCAGCCGTTTCTGAGATTAGCATGCACAAACGCACAGACAAACAAACAAACCGACATCAAACACTAATTCCAAAAATCATTATTTTGAGTACTATTGCGTTGATAAAGGTCTCCTATAATATTTTTTCTCATATATCTTCCATGTACAGACAGCGATCCGTTACATTTTTATTATATCTACAGATGTACTGCCTGTACAATCTTATTAATTAAGTCTTATTGTATAGGTAAATGATATGTCTTCACAATATAAAATTTTATTGAGTAAACTAACTACAGCAATGTGCCCAATGGAATCGCTCGAGTAATTTATGAATGGTTATAAAACGGAAATTTTCAATGACACGTGGAATGCAAATAAAATACTGTGCTCGCACGATTTTATATTTTGTCGGGTAACCACAATGAATGTGTGAGCCATGCCATGAATGAAATCAAGGGGAATGGATATTTTTAAGTGACTACGACATTGACTTTGCCGCACTATTTTTAATGCGGGATTAACTTAAATACTTTTTGATAGTTATGACCAAGAGACGTTAATGAGAATAACGTAACAGTTCAATGGAAGTTTAACTTTAATTCTTCAGTTACCAAATACCTACAAAAGTAAGTACTTACTTACTACGTATTTTGTGACTAATATTAAGGTAAAGCAAAGGAGATATATTGCACGAGAAATAGAGGTTTTCTCGCAGATATAACTATGGGAAACCACGAAGTCACTTAAATTCCTAGGTCAAAAAATATCTATTTAGCTGCCTAGGCAGTTACGAAACACGTAGACAGCAAAATTTCTGGAATAACGTCGGTAAGAAGTGTTGACAACGTGTTTCAAGTTTCTACTTTATCAGACAAATTATGAATGAAGCACTTTGATAAACTTGCTAATGTTTATTTGAACAACTATGTGGAATTATAAACAGTCGATAGTGCAGTTAAGTAATAAGTCAAATGCCAGAAATGTAAAGAGCTTATCGACATTAAAATTTGAGCTATACGTAAAATTATAATGAGATTCACATTTATTTAGGCAGTTTTACCCTTGAAGCACGCAAGTGAACGATATAGGTTCATTTTATGGTTCAATAAAATTATAGTTTATTTTATTATTCAAAATAGATTCTTGGATTTGCTGATAATCACAGTTGTAACTTTATCCTTTAGGTTTTCTTCACTCGAGGCTAGGTTACGTACTTAGTATGTGTCCTTGGCATAAGGGTAATGCAAGCTTTAGCACGATTTTATACTCGTAGAAGTTTGAGTATATGTCTGTAACCATGGAGGTAAATGACTGTAACTAACAGTCTAGTTTTGGCTTGAACCTGAAATTAGCGACTTTCAAATCATCAAGATCAAGAACATTACATAGTAAAAACAATATTTTTTTAAAAATTTCCACCCTTCCTTGGGCAAGAATGGTTTATAATACTACAAACCGAAACGGAAACACGCACAGAAACTAAGTTATTCGAAACCAACCCGCAAACGGCTTCGTTCATAATATCGCCCGGTGTAAAATGAATGCGCAGCGATTGATGAAAGTTGTGCTGAATGAATGGCATCTGCCGGTAGCAGGTGGCTCGCTTGGCACGGTGCGCGGGGTAGGTACCTATGCAGTGCTATGCACCAGACACTGGCGCGGCGCGGGCGCAAGCACCTGAAAATTTGCAACGAGAATTTTTTTTGCATTCTCTAGTTAATTGGTTTAAAGATAGACTAGTTGAACGTTAGCGACCGTTCAATCAACGAATGAGTCTTCGATTTTGATTGAGAACTTTTATTCTATCTACTGTGCGTGACATAGAATCAAAGCTTAGCAGCCGTAGATAGCGAGTGAAAAAATCAGATATGCTCAAAATGTGTAGTTAATCCACTGATTTGATTTGAATTTTTGTCACTGCTATTTTATGAGGAGCATCAACTCAATTGAATTCCAGGCTCTCTAAGATTTATCTTATTTTAAACAAGCCCGAACTTTCAGTTTTGTCTTCTCTCAAGGTACCTTCTCTAAACTATTCCACTTTTTAAAATGTTGCCGAATTTGGCCAACTCTTCGAGTAGATGTTCGTTACCCTGTTTACCTACTGTTATTGCACTATGATCTGAGACTACAATTTACAACTAGCAACTCAAACAAAAAGAACAAATTAAATGCAGTTATGACCTTTCCAGCTTTTCCCATGCAAAAAAATAAGCTATTGTTTAAATTCCATCAGATCCGGATGATTCTTACAAAAGCGGCGGTTTTAGCTTCTATAAATAATGACATAAGTTAGGTTTAGTTAACATTGACAAAAGTAGTCATTCAGATTAGCCGCCGTTCCTGCTCGGTTTCTTTAACTTTAACGGACTATTGAACGTCGGTTTTAACTTAATTTTACCTTTTAAGGGATTTGACAAAATCAGATTGTTTGAATTAGAGTTGATAAGCCTTCGAGAACCAGACGTAGTCAATATAACTGATCATTATAGTAACTCACAAAATCGCTGAATAGTAACAGAACAGAATCGCATTCAAAGGTTTCTTTTGACGGTGATTCGTTGTTTAAATTGAATCCCTATCTATTTTGTTGTAGGTACCATGCTCTAATTAATTTCAGTAACAAATAATTTCGGAAACAATTTTGGAGTAGGTAGCAGTCTTCCCAGCTTAGGGAATGGTAGAGCAGCGCTGCGACGACCCACACACAATGTCACTTCCACTGCTTTAGTCATCATCAGTCATCACAGAACTTACATACATGTCATCACAAACATCGGTAATTAGGTACTTGCCTATCTGTTTTAGTTTCGAACTTAAAATTAATTAGTCATTTAATCTGAGGAACTGTCGTACTTACGTAGGTGCGCGCATTCGGTTCCCACGCTGCGCCTGCGCCGCCGGAAACTGCCCCCCTCCCGCGCCGCGCGCGCTAAGCTCCGCCGTCCTCCGCTCACGCACGCTCCCTACCGAACTCCTAATCAGCTGCAGAACCGAGCACAAGACACGTTTGGCAATAGATGTTGCATGAAGGTAGCTGGAATGGGCATTGCTTTATGTGGCTAGCTTACCTAGTGTAGATACCACTGCTAGCGAATCTCGTGGATATTCTTGGGTGATAGGGATATCTAGCAAAAGCCCAACTATATTTTATTTAGGTACAGTATCTTCCAAAAAAGAGGCAGCAATGTCCTAATTGGGGAAAACATGGAGAGATGCACTTCGGATCTATTCTGTTCCGATCCTAGCAAATGATCCCGCAAAGGATCCGTTTTATTTAATTTTGTAATTTTATTCCTATCCGATCCCGTCGCGGGATCAGATGAATATTTAATTTATTTTGTATTCCGTTCTGATTCCGTGTGCCTTCTCAATGTTTATTAGTACTGTTAGCAAGTAAAACAGTAGACACATACAATATTGTTTTTCGAAAACTAAGTATTTTTTCCAATAATTTTGTGCCTGCAATAAAAGGTGCCTAATAAAGGGTGCAAGCTCTATTGAGTGCAAACAGGATGAGTCATCAATTTCTAGGAATTCGAAACTCGTTTGTAATATCATGTCAAGATCTTTGTAAATTATTGTAATTCTTCATTTTTTTTTATACGTAGTTGATTATTTTGATCGTTGATTGTTACTAAGAAATCGAGACTATTTTACTAATTCTTATTTTATTTTTCTTAACTTTGTCGTTCTTCAATAAAACAACTTGTAGAAATTTTATTCTTTTATTTCCTATTTTATTTTCTGACCTTACACATTAAAAAAGAACTCCACGGGATCAGACCGGAATCTAAAAATTGTTTTGGTATCAGACCGGAATGTCGTGGATTTAAAGTAAAAAGGGACCGGATTAGATCGCACTTCGTGCATGTGGGTTTACCTAAATATATTTTTATTGGAATATATACTTAGATGAAAAGATATAAGGTTTTTTGTAATATTATGTAGTATGTATACTGTAAGGCCAAGCTCGACGGCATGTTTCCAAAAATTTCCGCCCACTTTATGGTAGGTACAAATACCTACTTATTCTATGCCCACACGCTTGTATTCTAAGTAATAAATAATTTTGTTTTTCCTTTTATACCACATACCTACCTTTATTAAAGATGTAGGGTACTAAATATACCCCAGCCAGTAACATCTTTGCCAATTTTAGCTAATGACCGTAACATCCCTTTGCCCATTCATTATAAATTTCAAACAAATCAGAAACAGCACCCGGCTACCTTTGAATGTAACTCAATTCAACCTTCCGTTTTTACACTCGCACATGGGTCGCATCCGGCAAAAACGGCCAATGTGTAGTTTTTACACAATGCACCTTTTGTACTGAACTCCGGAAGGAAGTAACTGCTAAAGCCATTTAACGAATTAGGGGTTATTGTAAATTATATTTTTCTCCCTATTGTTGATTTTGTCGGAAACTACTTCCTGCCTGGTCATTCAAAGATTTTTGCTTTATAACTCTATCCGAGAGTTAAAAGTCGCCGTGTCCTAATTAATATTTTGTTATTTTCAAAAATTGTAGACAGTTTTGTTTTTATTGTAATTTTTGCTGACAGCAACAGTGAGTACGACTATGAGAACTAAGCTGTTACTTCCATGTTTTTATAAACGCATGTTCTTAGAATATTGGTACACAAATAATTACCTACCTATGAACATAAAATCGATTTTATAATTAATTTTGGTTGATATTTAAATTAGGTAATATAGAGTTTTAGGCATGAACGTATAAAGAATAACGAACAGTATTGTCAATACACAGAGTGAGGCATTCATAGTAAGCTCGGTAACGATATTCCTCGGAGTAGGGATGTGTAATGATGACGTGTTATCTACCCACACATACATACCATAGTAAGTTCGGCGCCTACTAGAAAATACGCACACATGCGCAACGCGCAGCCATTTCGGTGCTTCAATCTGTGTATTGACTGCATTACGTCCGTTGTTCTTTATACGTTCATAGTTTTAGGTAGCTAAACCTAAAATGTAAACTTAGATTTCCTAACATTTATGTTGAATAGGAAAGAGTATACTTTTTAGTTCAGTTGAGTGAGCCTGGCTCAAATCAAAATCAGCTAACTAGCAAAGAAATAAATATCTAAAGGAAAATACGACACATTATCATGAATTGGTCATTGATTATGTTACCAATTTGTATTTTACCCATGTAAGTATACCTATACTTACATGGGTAAAATACAAATTAACATAGTATAGATTCTATAGGTACATCACATGCAACAAATATTATCGTTGTAAGGCACGATTTGCCAGCTGCAAGCTCGTTTAGTTTTGAGCCAACAAACAGTATAATGGACCACGTTTTGAAGTCTGGCTACAGGCTCATGTGGCAAGGCTCTGTAAACAACGAGCGGGTCGACCTTAAAGGTTGCACTGCGGACGATAGCCCCATAGAGCTCAACAAACTTAACTATGCGAGTGGCGAAACGTGGAACTAATAGTTTTCAGCGCTTTTGAGAAACAACTCTCATGATCTATAGCTGCAGTGATGTCTTTCTAAATTGCTATCGTCTGTGGTGCTATATGTGAACTCGAAACACAAACTAACACACTGATTATTGACAATGGTGGGTAGGTATAGAACTTTTGATTTTTAGCTGAGGAAGATTTTGGATAGGCGCTAACAAAGTTTCAGCAGTTTCGTGTTAGTAGCTACCCTACCTTATGTGTGTTTGGTTTTTAACCGACTTCAAAAAAAGGAGGAGGTTCTCAATTCGTCTGTATGTATAATATTTTTTATATTTCCGTCAATTATAGACGGATTTCAAAAACTTCTGAGGTGGTCCCATTTTCACCAGGTCAGGATCTGATGATAGGATCCAGGAGAAATCTAGGGCAACCACCGAAAATTGTATGCTCGTATAGTGCTTTTCTTACGTAATCGTGTCTTACTCAGTATATGCGGTATATGCTTCAGGGTGTCAACATCTAATGCTGCTGTGCTGATGATGAAGCTACAGAACTCTTTAACGGTTAGGAGTTGGGATACAGTACTGCAATTGGTCGATGAAAACTATTTAGTAGTATGTAGGGCTAACGTGTTGCTTGTGAGGTATACTTGAATCAACATCTGATTCTGCTGTGCTGATGGTCAAGCTACAGAACTCTTTAACGGTTAGGAGTTAGGGAACAGTACTGCAATTGGTCGATGGAAACTATACAGGGTGTATCAAAAAGGGTATGTTAAGCGAAAAGCTATATGAACAGCCCACTGTAGAGAAGCTATCCACAAAATTTGAGACCCGAAAACACATGTTTATTTTTCCGGATAGTATGGAGAATTTTTAAATATCTCAGGAATTTTACGTTATTATATATTATATACTTATACGGGTAGGTACTACTCCTGAGATGGTATAACGAATCCTTAAGTATACAGGGTGTTTTTTCATTGCCAGCCTTAACTAAGGGTGGGTTTGATTATTAATAATTTTATAAAAAATATTTTATAAATATTTTTAAGAAATTAAAAAAAAATTCACCCGAGTGGGCCTCGAACCCACGACCTCACGCAAACCGTGCTTTGTTAAAAAATTTTCTTAATTTGCTTGGCTTGCTGGAAGAGATCTCTTGTTGAGATAAGCTTGCCATTGTACTTGCATCTCTTCTTTTACTCTGTAATTAATTTATATTGTTTGTGTGTGTGCAATAAATAATAAGAATAAAAATATAGCCATCCAATCTAACTTTGAAGATTCGAGCTTGTTTTCAATTTAATTTTCACTCCACAAATGGGTATCTACGTATGGTGGAAGAAAACATAGAGTTAGAGGTAATTAAGCTCATCATTCCATGCATTTGTTTTTGTACAAGTACTCAGTAAAGAATAAAAATGCTTACAGCAAATACAAGAAACTTGTTGTACCTCTAAAGATCGACTAACACAGGAACGTGCGTGTTCTCGGACAAAACGTCTCACAAATAAATAAGCAAATAAACTCGACTTGGACTTGCTTCTTTTCTTTTTACTTCACAGCCTGTAGGAAACGAAGATTTGACAAAAAAAAACAGAATATTAATATACCTTACAGAACACGCTATGTAAGTAAGATCCTATTGTAAAGTTAGATTTTGGTAGAGCTAGAAAGCTTGACTATAATATGTAGGTACCTACGTACAGCGGAAAGGTAAAAACGCTGAAGCGCTGAGTAGTGGTCGAAAATGAGTTAAAGCCTCAATATTTTATCTGTAGCATTTTAGTTTTTACCACTATCTATATAAATTTTGGTCTCATTCTTCACACGTTCAACTCTTCACTCATAGTTTTGATAAGTACGGGTTCAAACTATTGGACACTTGGAGCTGTAGTTTTGGAAACTACAGGTCCAAGCATATTCATTAAGTTTAATTTCTATTTTAGACGGTCCTCCTTAATCCCATTAAAATATTGTCTATTGTCTGTCTGAGACAATCAATACCTAGTGCATACCTATATCATGCATGTATGTGGATAGTAAAAAAAACATTAAAACTATACCTCCCTACAATCAATTCTTGCAATCCCCATTCAAAAACCATTTCACAAAACGAAAATACAAAGACAGCCTTCCCAGTCTATTATTTTTGATGGGCAAGAACAGAATTAGATGTTGAAAAAAACCTGTTGAATTGTGTTTCATTGTAGTTGGATGCAGTGGGGCTCTTTTGGCGGGGTGGCGGAGTCTGCGTCGGAGCACCGAAGCCCTGTCGAGGTCGGAATGCATGGCAGGTGTGCCTCGATATAGCTAGTTAGGAATAATATGGATACGCATTAGGATCTATTCAAACTACACTACACTACTAGTTTGCTATATTGATAGCAAATAAGGACCTAAGTGTTAGGCCAAAAATATAGGTAGGTACTTATGAATGTATACAATAATTAAGTGTGAATAATAATGAATGGTACGCCATTGTTGTGCTATGCATGAATATAATATTATATAAGGGTAATTAATTATACATAATAAATGATAGCGTAATCTGAAAAGAATCGAAAATTTGTTGATTTAGAGAAATTACTTCACTTTTGTTAGCTATGTCTGAAGAAGAGTTCGTTTCATAGAAGATTTATCGTGAATTATTTTGTAACTAAGATTCTATGTCCAGAATATTGTCATGCACTTAGCAGCTAGCGCCATCATGTATATATTATAGGTACTATTAAGTGAAACGTACTCTATATAGGTGATACATACATTGTTACATACGTTGGTGATAACCAAATCCCTGGGTGATACAAACATTACATGTCACATGGCCAATGAAGTCAGAGCATTTCCATTCTATTTCGAAGTTTATTTTTAATAGCCTACACGGTGTTAATATAATAAAAATTAAACAGTGTGTAAACCTCTACTACTCTACTACCAACAAAAGAAATCTCTACCCATTTAACCTTCTTTGCGGGAATTTCACAAAAACATAAAATGTAACGTTATTACCAGTTTATTCTTAGATGTTTAATATTCAGTAATTCGCGTTTTGTATGTAAATTGTAATTCACAAAATAAAAGATGTTTAACTATGGATTATCATTGTTTCTTTCGTGGGTAGATTTCGGGAACCACATGTCATTTCCTTTATAGCCTGATGTATGTAGGGGGAGGGGGTGATGTCGGTTATTTTAATAATAATAAATACTCGAAGGGGTTATTGCAAATTTAGAAAAGCTTTGGCAGTTAGAGATAATTTTCAAAGTTCATCATATCATAAAATCTTAAGAAACTTCAGAAACTCACTTCGACTCAGAAGAGACGGAGTGTGTGACTTAGTAAGACTTAAGAAATTGTGAGGCACCGAAAAGTCTAATGGTGCATCGAGGCAGTTAGTATGACATTAGCACTCTATGACCATCTTATTCCTAATAGATAGATGAGTGTGAACTTTGTGTGAGTGACTATACTTGATGGACTAGTATAGAAATGTTTGTATTGATTGGGTCGGTTAATTTTGATTATTCTGAAAATGGAAAAGGTATTTTTTTTTATAATCTATCACGCAAAAACTACCAAACGGACTTCGATGAAACTGGACAGGATCACATTAGGTACCTACTCAGGCTTTAAAGTTCACGGCCGCTTGTGTATCTACATTGTATAGGTAAATACATTACTGGCACCAGTCTCTCCAGAAGGGTGCCAAGCCTATCAAAATAAATACTATATTTTATCAAAGGTTCCATGCTAAAAGTGAGCTTAAATGACAACTCAACATACTCAATACAAAAGTAGAATAAAGTAAATGTAGGTATTCATAAAAGACAATACAGGCTGGCTGCCACTATTATTATATAGGCATTGTATTGGCGCAGCAGAATGCCGTTGGCACTGAATGGGCATTATCGGGTAAGTTATGAGTTTATTCGGTGCGCAGGCGCAGACGGGCTGTCTAACTTGCGCACTCGTGACCGGAATAACTCATTCTATAAACTGCCGTATCGAGACTTTTTTTGTGCAAAGAAACTTTGTGACTCGTAGGTATCGTATTTACAGCTCTGTTGCATATTTTTGGTAGACATGTTATTTGGTTGGGTTATTAAACTTGGGAACTTGTTGTTTGAGCCTTTGGTTTAGTCTTATTCTCATGGTTGGCTAGGTCATGAAAAATTTCTTCAGGCTTAAGGTAATCGGTTGCTACAAGCACATTAAATAGTCTTCAGAAGGATTTGTTTGGATCCTATTGCTACACCAATGACCATAATATCTTAACAATGTTTTTGCAGCCTATTGGTACTACGTTTACTAGAGTCAATAATAACTAACCTAATGTAACTAGCTACTATCTTGTTATTGACTAGGTGTATATGTACACAATATATACATTGCACATCTGTTTTCCTGAGTGCAACAAACCATCATAAATATCCCTCGATAGACTAGGTAGGTATAGGCAACTACTACTATCTACCAAAGAATAGACTGGAATTGTTCTTTCAACAAATAGCCGACCAATTTATTAGGTAGACTAGAGCTGATCTTTTGGAAAATGGTTTCCAAGAAATTTTAACAAATTGGTGACCATGACTTGAAGTAAGATTGTATCCATCGTTGAAGTAAGAGAGACCTCTTCTGGATTGATATCTGATTGAATGGTGAGCTATCTCAAAAAGGAGCAATTTCTAAAAATTGCACGATTTTAATTTTCAGGTTTCAAGAGAACTTCACTGCAGTGTAGCCATACAATATGACAATAGGTCATATAGTACTGCATATCAGTAGGTAGGTATGTCGCTAAAAATAACGTCATCGTATTTTCATCGTCATAACGTCTACAATGGTAGGATATGGGGAACCTACTTAGGACCGAGATGTCTGCCTGATTTTCAACCATCTTTCAGCACCATATACTTAGATAGAATGATCTCGTACCAGGACATGAAGTACTACATACAACAGTTACAACGGAATAAATTTAGAAGACCCAACGATGGTACTCGTACCGCTGCAGCCGTGTCTACAATAGAGATGGTTTGAGTTCTATGATTTTTACCGACTAATCTGGGAACCTGAGATATGACCGGAGGCTTTCAAAACATCTCTAATCGACATACATGTCACGAAGGAAAAATAAACAGGCCTAGCTATTACGTAACAAACCATGTGTAGAGTCAGACAGTCCTCTGAAAAATAAATGTCACTATGAAAATGGAGCGGCAATTGTGAAACGAGTGTGCGAGTGCGACATGATCACATTATGCAATTTTAAAGCGGGACGCGGCTGAAGCCCATGGGGGCATCATGCAATACAGTAGAGATCATAGAAATAGCAGAAAAGAACATAGAATCCGACATAAATCTATACATATAATATAATTGTAACAGAGCGATGTCTGTACATGGAAGAATATATAAGACCTTTATCAACGCAATAGAACCCAAAACGATGATTTTTGGAATTTTTGTCTGTTTGTCTGTGCGTTTGTGCACGCTAATCTCAGAAACGGCTGAACCGATTTCGATGCAGTTTTCAGAAATAAATTGTGCACTTACGATGAATCCCACTTAACATTATAGGCTACTTTTTATCCCGGGAATTCAATGTTTTTATCACTATGGAGCTGATAATTTCGACATTTAGTTTTTTCTGTAGTCTACGCGGACGGAGTCGCGGGCGTCCACTAGCCATCAAATAAAATTTAAGAGATAATGTTTTGTAATATTCGGGGGTGACGTGAAAGTGAACCATCGGTCTAAAATTCTTAATCGATGTAATATTGCACTTTTAATTTCTGCTCTCTCTATTCGACAACATGTCTACTGCTTAGTGCTTGAAGAATCGAGGATCTATGCGCAGTACAGAACTGCGATTAGCATTCACCAGCACGCGCACGCCGGAAGCCCTGCTGGCATGGCTGCCGACTTAAATCAGGATTCATTAAATGGCCGCGCACTTACGATGAATCGATAATTAGACACGATAACCGATTTTATATTTCGAACTGGCTGATTACGCCATAAACGAGATGTGATGTAACCTCAGCCGTAGAGGGTGTCGGAGCATCAAAATGCGGGGCATTATTTTGAATGAATAGGAAAGAATCAAGAAAAAAAATTATAAACCTTTTGGTAATTGTACTTTTGAACTACCTAAAAGGTCCTGACAAAATCGATCCATTCACATTGTTAAGGAGCTAGCCTTTCAAGGGAGTCGTTATTAGTAGACTCGATGGAGCTGTTTATTGTTTGATTATGCCGGTCTACTTAATGATTATCTACATACCTACCTGTATACGTACCTACTTATACTTATTCCTTTGTAAGAGTTACTAGCATGATGTCAATAGCTGTATAGTTAAATGATATGAATGTTACTTATACCTAGTTACACATTTAATAATTTAATCCTAAAATTTAAGAATACCCACTTACTAATATTTGTCAAAAGACGTCTTCAACTCTAGAGCTGCCGCCTGCCGCCGCGCCTGTTTATAAAAGTTGTTTTATTTTTTCAATTTGGTCGATAAACAACTACGAGTATAATTAGGAAGGTACTTAATACCTATGTTCAATGCACTGTTATTTGCAAAAGTTTATCATAAATTAAAATAAGAAGTTAACAGAAAGTCTTTAGTTTTTAAGGGTTTTTTTAATTGTTTCCAGTGACAACATTTTCGGAGAAAGAACCATTTTTCTTACCCATAAATGACTTGTTTAATGTAGGTAACAACTAGTAGTAATAAAATTATTAACAAAGAAATGGAAAAAAATTCTAGTAAGAAATATGTAGTAGTAAGTATAATCAGGAACCGAGCCAGAGGTTTAGGTACATAGGTAGGTACTTCCACTGTGGTAAACAAGTATAGAAAGGTAGGTATATTTATAGGTAAAAACTAGTCTCGTGGGAGTAGGTGGTCAGTCGTGACATCTCTCTGGATGCTTGCCGGAGCGGAACACAATTCAGAACGAGCACAAGTTTAGTACAGTTTACACTGCTGTGAATAAAGGAGATTGGACTAGTAGGTATCTGGATTGTACTAATAAAACGTAACGTAAAAATAGGTCGTAAAGTCATAAGTTTTAAGAAGGTACATACTTAATTGTTAATGTTAGGCGGGAGCCTATTCCGTAATCCCATTGGACGTCGTGTTGATGAGACGATGAAAAAAAAACTTTTAACTCTAGCTCCATTTCCTTATGCGACCACCGAAAATAGTTTTTACTTCATTATCGTCTTTATATAATCTTATTTGAGCAAGCACTAGGTGCTCTTTTTATTGATGTTTCATTACCTTACCCCATTTCAAGAATTCAACAGTCTAGAGCAGCCTTTCCCAAAGTGGGCGACAACGCGTTATGGGTGGTGCAGGCCTAAAGAGGGGCGGTAAGAGACCCAATAAAAAAATTGGGGCTTTGTGTAGAGGTTTGGGGAGTTATAGTAGTTTTTAAGTAGGTGAAATAATTTATTCTCAAAGTGGGCAGTAGACAAAATAAGTTAAGGAACCCATGGTTGGACAACTTAAGCGCTTTAAAAATCCATACAAAAATTGTTATAATGTAGATACTTTATATCCTTGCTTTTGGTGTATTTTATAGACGATTGACTCAACAAAAAAACCGTGTAAGAACCAGTGACGTAGTATTCGTGACATCCCGACGGGCGCGGCGTCCGAGCGGGGCCGGTGACCGCGGCTGAGCGACGGGTTATCAGCAGTAGTCTGGAGAAAAAGTAACATAACGAGCTATCTATTAGGTACTTTTGTGGCCTATTTAGGGCTCCATATCATAATTTGAACCGAAACATGAATCATGCGACTAATAGGTGACGACTGAGGTAAAGACTGCATTACCTACTACACAGTGTGTCGGAGCTACATTAGCTGAGTGATTACTCCTTTTCTTTTTGACATCAGATCCAATAGACTAAGGTTGCCATCTCAAAACTTTGAAAACCAGGATTTCAAGAAGAAATATCAGGACATTTTGATTAAAATGCCAGGACTATACCGAGTCCAGTAACAATACGATTGAAGAGAGTTAATGGTAGCGAATTTCAAAACATGTATTTAACACATTCAGTGCTGGCGACTACGTATTTGCGTCTTTTAGGCTTTCTAGAGGTGCCGCTGACACTTACTGATGTCAGCACCCTTAGAAAATCTGCCGATAGCGAATGTGTCAGGACTCTAAAACTCAGGACGATGCTTAAAAATTATCCAGGACAGCCCAGGACACCCCAAAAAGTAGGACATGTCCTGGGAAAACTGGACGGTTGGCAATTTTCATTAGGAGAAACCCAATACGCTATAACTGTACTTACATCCTGCACTCTAAATAGGGATTATTATTTTTCATAAGCTTAACAATATTAAGTAGGTAAAGCTTTTCTGATATTTCTACTCAGCCATACGTACTTACTACTAGAACATTGAACATCCTCCTAAAACCAAGTCATGCCATTTGCTTGTCATCATGGTACAGTTATTAATTATTCATCGCTAATTAGCAGTTATGTATCGGTCCGCAGCGGCGGATCAGAGGCTCGAAGCTTGACGGAAACAGGAAGAACGCAATCAACATTCCTAAAAATATAACACATTTGGTGTTCATCCGGTGACGAACGCGTGACATAGTGCAACAATGTCTGAACGTCTTTGTAGCAACCAGCGAGCAGAGAAAATACTTTGATATAGAGAACTAGAGAAAATACTTTGAGAGAGAGATAATCAGACACAGATAAGTTACAGCAGGGTACAACCAAGGTGCTCCAATTTTAATCATACTTAATAACAAAACGCGAAAAAAGTACATACCGTTTCTCTCATCCGAGTGAGTCCTTAAGGGAAAACTTTTACCGAACTATTCAAAGCAGCACCAAACGCAACACAGTATTACAAGCACTGGCGGCTCGTCCTAAGGAGCGCTGGTGCGGTGCACTCCCACGAAGATCACATAGGCAATCTATATTTCTCAATATTTATAATTATCTTTCAATTCTACTATGTTTATACAATAGTGTCTACGCGTTCGTCTCAAGTAAGTTGTAATCTTATGTATCGAGTAGACTCTCTAGCGATCGCGCTCCAATGAAACGAAATTTGGTATTCAATAAGTGCGAAAGAGACATACCGACATAGGCCGGCGCGTGAAAACAGAAGATTTCGTATGAAAAATTAGCCTTATCTGAGAGCGCCGCTCACTTTATTCGCGTATGCCGCCACTATGAGTGTTACTTAGTCCGAGTGTAGAACGCGATATGGGTTGTCTTTAATGTGTGTTCAATTAGCGTCATCTGAATTTTTATAAGTGTACGGTGGAACTTGCACCATCCCATTCATTAAGGGAGTGAACACCCATCTAAAAATAAATAAAAGCAGCCGCCTCTGATTACAAGCACTTATTTCCTAAGTAAGTATTTCTATATTTTGGGATATAGTTTAGTATTTCTACGCCTAATAAAGGTCTTGAAATGATCTGCGATACAGTGACGAAAACAAGGAATTGGATTAAACCGACGCCATATACGTTCTAACATTTCTTCTTGTACTAGTGGGTCGAGTGCAGGCGCAGCTGGGCGATTACTGTCTAGCTTCCGAAAATACAAAGCTTGTTTTCAGACGGTGCGGTGCTTTGTGAGAAATGGGTTGAAAAGAGTTCGAATTATATGAGCGAGAAAAGTTTATATGGAGATAGTTAACAAACTGGCTGTACGGAATTGAATAAAATTTTGGGAAGAAGTACAGAAGGGCATAGAATTTGGATATTGGTGGTGTAGGTAGGGTATAATCTGTGACATAGGTAGGCATAGCTATAAGAGAGAGCTACGTATTCTCATATAAGTATAGAGAAAGGGTTCTCTTTCATAGTTTCAGGAGACGTCAAAGTGATCTTGCTCATCAGTAATACTTATATCCTAATGCCAATGAGTTTTTATCTAAAGCTTACGCTTTCAGTGTTATGGTCAAATATTTTTGCTTCTGTCTTAGCCATGTACAAGTAATTTGATTATTATGGCAGGTATCACCTAGGTACTAACAACTAAATTACATGCTTTTAATGTAGTATATGAAGGATAGGATATAATGTAGTATATTCTTGATGCCGTCTTACTCTAAAACTTGACTAAGACAGAGTCAGCTCAGCGTCAACTACTTATGTCCTTCTGATAGATTATCTGACCATTGGAAAAATTGGCCCTATATCAAATTACTTACTCTACGTTGGATACCTATACTTATATGTATAAAAACTAAGTAGGTAGTTAATAGTTAACATACCTACAAATTGTAATCGACGTGTCACTTTCCACATTATAAAATGTGTTATCTAGGTATGTACTACATGTAACACAAGTGGTCACCGATAACATCGACCTTCCTATCGACAAAAAACTGTCCAATATTTTATCGAAATGTCACTGTAATTTATGCATTGTTAACATCTTGAGATATTACGAGCGCCGGCTTTTATCACAGAAAACATCTTACCTATGACATTCATAACTACATTTTATTTATTTATTTCATACATACTTACATACATCCTCCTATACTTACCTATAGGCTAGGGTTGCCAACCGTCCTGTTTTCCCAGGACATGTCCTGCTTTTTGGGGTGACCTGGGCTGTCCTGGATAGTTTATAAACATCGCCCTGAGTTTTAGAGTCCTGACATATTCGCTGTCGGCAGATTTTCTAAGGGTGTCGACATCGGGTCAACGCCTAGTGCCTTGACGCAAATAAGCGTCAGCGGCACCTCTAGAAAGCCTAAAAGACGCAAATACGTAGTCGCCGGCACTGAATGTGTATAAGACCGTATAATCGTACTGGGCTCGCACATGTATAGTCCTGCCTTTAAATCGAAATGTCCTGGTATTTCTTCTTCAAATCCTGGTTTTCAAAGTTTTGAGATGGCAACACTACTATAGGCTTACGTGTGTAAAAGATTCGTTCCTACCGAACAGATTTTGCTACATGCATGCTACATACCTACTTACTTAGGTTTAAAATGCTTTATCCTGAAAGACTGACGGATAAATGCAAAAACCGATGATCTAAGAAACCTGAAATTTAATTGGAGGGTGTATTCTTGCTATCACGTAGGCATCCGATGAGAAAGATGAGAAAGGATTTCGAAATTCCCATGGGAACGGGAAGAACGTAAATATCAAAATTTTACGCGGACGAAATTGCGGAGTGGCCGCTAGTAGGTAGGCCTACAAAACCAAAGACTTACCTATATGTGTCATGCTATGCCACGCCTCTGACAATCGACTAAGTACTTAATATAAGTATTATAATTAGATAATTTCTATTATTTATATGCGAAGGCAGAGCGGTGTGACTTGAATCGAAACGAGTCGTTTCCTTTGGCTGTCTGTGTACGAAGATTCCGCCTGACGACGGTTTCTGGCTAAAGAGGATGTACTTACGCTTCGGCACCAATGATTTAATTTACAAAAAGTCCGGTCCGTACTCGAAGTCTCGTCATAATAATGTTAACTGCGCCTTAAGGTTAAGGGGACGGCGAACAGTGAATTTCCCGTACAAACTTAATACCAAAATAATATTTTATACCTGCATATTTCAACGCAATAGGTAAGTAGGTACTTTGTTATTTGTAATATTTTTCTAATTAATACATAAGCAGTTAGGTAATTGAATAAAATAGTTTTAAGCCCTTTAGGTTTGATTCTACGATTAGATTAGTATTCTTTATTGTACACATAAATTTTTATCATAGACAGTAAGTTTTTGCTTAGTCCTAATCGTAAAATTTCAGAAATTCGTCTTCAGCCTATTGCAGTCCACTGCTTTGCCCATAGTCACCACGCTGGGCAGGCGGGTTGGGCGTGGATTTTCGGTACTATGTTGTCAACACGGGAGACCCTGCTGTCCACCTCCCGGAAACCCTTAATCGCCTCGTACGATACCCACGGGCAGGCAGGGGTGGGCAAACTCTACTCTGCCGGCACCACGCGGTACTCAAAAATTACTAAGATGATATCCGAAAAGCTGTTGGCACCAGTGCATGAGGTAGCGTAGTTAGTTCGAAGACGTGATGCTGCAGTGAATATGTCTTACTTAGGTACTTTTAATCCTCAGTGACTGATTGGACAATACGCTACACTACTTTAGGTATATACTTATACATACACAGTATAGTATATCCTGTGTTATCATTACAAGTCGTGACCACTGAGCTTTTCCTGTCCTTCGTCCAATGAATTCATTAGTGTGCTAACACTTTTCATTTCCGTTATGGTGCCTATACATGTCAGCGTACTAATAAGACACAGGAACAGTCATGAATAATCGACCAACCTGCTTGCAGTAACGTTTATTACAGTTGCACTACATATTAAGTACTAGTGGACGCCTGCGTGGACTACAGAAAAAAACAAAATGTCGAAATTATCCGGGTATAAAACAGTCACAATATACCTCAAAAACTTATGTTAAGTGGGACATGTCACAATATATTCCTCAAAAACTGCATCGAAATCGGTTCAGCCGTTTCTGAGATTAGCGTGCACAAACGCACAGACAAACAAACAAAAATTTCAAAAATCATTCTTTTGGGTACTATTTCGTTGATAAAGGTCTCTTATAATATTTTTCTCATATATCTTCCATGTACAGACAGCGATCCGTTACATTTCTATTATATGTAGGGATAGATAAATAGATTGTGTGGCTACATAACTTTAGCTGTGCTGATGCGGGGTTTCACTAGAATACATTAGCTGTATCTCCTTCCGTGCATGCCGTAAGAGTCGTCTTAGGAACTCGGGCATTCATTAAGGCGATAAGCTAGCGACATCTCCACGATCGTAAAGGTGGCTGTGTGATACCTTTATGATCCTGCAGTTCTGGCTACTTCATTTAAGGGACACAGCCGTGTCTGTGTATAAACTTAGCTTTGCTAAGGACTTACCTACGTTCCTCTATGTAAAATCTAAGGAATGTAAGGAATACCTAGGGGTTTGGACTATGTTATTTATTTATTATTATTATTATACATACATACATAATAATCACGCCTCTTTCCCGGAGGGGTAGGCAGAGATCACGGATCGCCATTTGCTACGATCCTGACACACCTCTTTCGCTTCATCTAC
Source organism: Carposina sasakii (assembly GCA_014607495.2). Taxonomy (NCBI): domain Eukaryota; kingdom Metazoa; phylum Arthropoda; class Insecta; order Lepidoptera; family Carposinidae; genus Carposina; species Carposina sasakii. Next base: position 11,409,453 of record CP053154.1, read on the forward strand.
TTTCATGATATTCTTCATGCTCGCTCGTCGATTTAGGGACTTTAGACCTTGATCTTTTAGAATTTCACCAATTTGATCGGTGTTTATTATAAAGAGGTATAGTACAAATTTGCATAAGTCTATGCCCTGCAAAACTGTTTCAACAGGTTGACTGCAGGAGTGGAGTTTCTTTTAACTTAACGAACCACAGAGAAGTTCGCAAAATAGTCGAAGCATTAAGAGCAGGTAGTCTAACCGCTATTAGTGGTAATGTTTCGACAACTTTGCGAACTTCGCTATCAGTCATAAAAGGCCACAGGTACGTTCTTTCTTACATTCCTAAGTTTCTATAGAAAAAACTTACGTATGGTGTACAGTGAGGTAAATAATCTTATTCCGTTTAATTCATTGGCATCTATACAGGGTGTTTGTGGACAGCAGGCAAATATTGATATGGTGATTTCAGACCATGATTTTGAGATGAAAACCAGTGAAAATTTTCGCAGGTAAATTCCAAAATTTTCAGGAAAAAAATAGTGTTGTTCGTTTAAGTAAGCTTTACATAATGACTTACAAACAAAATTTTAGCCTACGGATGATTTTCAAAAAAAGTTGGTCTCAAAAAAGTTGAATTAACTGATCAGCCCCAAAGGCAAGTCACAAGTGATCCAAAAAACAGCAATGTAACACAAAATAACCAATAAGCACATTTAAATAGTCGCAGGATAGCTTGATACAATTGGCGAGGAAAGCAAACATTGCGTATAATGAAATAAAAAATTAATTTCTGCGAGTAATAATACTGTCACGCACACCTGTATAACAATTATATTCTAAAATTCTTCACTTATACAATTTAACATAACTCTTCGTCTTTATAGTACCTAGACATGGGTGCAAACATTAGTCATACAAGGTAAATAAATGGCGCTTTCTTCTCCAGCCTATTGCAGTCCACTGCTGGGACGTAGGCCTCCCCAGGGCCACACGCCACAAGGCTACAGCCACAGGGGGTTTTGCCCAGTCACCCCGCTGGGCAGGCGGGTTGGTGACCGCAGTGTGATTTTCGGACTATGTTGTCAGCACCGGAGGCGCTGCTGCCCACCTCCCGGAAACCCTTAATCCCCTCGTAAGATACCCACGGGCAGGCAGGGGTGGAACAAACTCTACTCTGCCGGCACCACGCGGCTAACGAGGTAGGTACATATTAGTAAGTAGGTATACAACTATCTACATCCAAAAGTTAGTGACATTGTAAATATAAATTATCTTCTATGAATAGGACTGATTCAAGATTCAAGGGGTGGAATAAAACTTATCGCCAAAGAATATACTTACTCTTTCTTATCGCTTTTCTGACAAACTCTACTCTGCCGGCACCACTATAGAAAAACCGAAGATTGTCTAATAAAATAAAACATACTGAGTGTATTTTACAATTACATATATTAAAATTAAGTACAACTTATACATCTAATTAATACTCAATTAAAATTATTTACAATCATTAACAGTACAGATTGATAAAAACCTACTCAGGCATAAAGTAGACAGAACAAAAGTATGAATAATTTTTCTCAACTTTTAACCAGTACCATCTCACTTCCGATCCAAAAGTTAACGCGTGTGGAAATACACGTGATGAAGTCTATCCGATAAGGGGAATGATACGATCACGAACCAGTGTTGCCAACTTTATTTTTGGCAGGATCGTACCACAGACTAGAAAAGATCGTATTTGGCTGAATTCGTATTCTAGGAAAAAAATAGTACCCAAGGAAATGAAATTTCTATAAAGACTTAAACCTATCTTAGTCAGGTATATCTCTCCGTTCAAGATTCAAGACTAATTTTACGTTTAGGTTTAAGAGCCAGCAGTCAAATAAAAGTCCCACGGTTGCTCCGCCCACATACCCCGCCACCCGCAATGCAAGGATACGCGTTATCGTAGTGTTAAAATTCGAAACTTCGAGCAGGGCGGGTATGTACAGAGAACATAAAAACCCATAGAGTCGTTATTATAATTGATTTCAATGTTATGTTTATTTTATTTTTGTTTGCAAAATACAATTAAATTAAATTAATTAATTTATTAATAAGTAATATAGGTATGTTAAAAAATCATTCATACAATAGAACACATTACCTGCATCATAGTTATATTTATGTATGAAATTCATCCAATGCAACAAGTATTAGGAAGTTTTGAATAAAACTTATCGCAAAAAATAGTATCCGATACATATGTGAAAGAATATACTTACTCTCTCTTATGCCGTTTCATTTAGGTAAATTGCTTTTAAAGGGTTAACTGACATTCGCAATATTAGCTGTGCATAAATAAAAAAAACTTTATTTAAAGATAAATAGCGGTATGCGTATGCCACAAATATAAATTGCAGTTTGATTAGCAATATTCTCATTTGAGGATTTTGCTGTGCAGTCACATCATGACTATAAAAAATCATTTTATTTGATGTGCGTTTAAATACTATACAATTAAATTAAATGATTTTTCTTACTAATCCTCTACACTCCCCATCATAATAAGTGTTCTATGCTCCACCTCATCTGCCATCTATCTTTCAGTTGAGCAAAAACAACTCATAAGTTTTCTAGTTCGGTATAAACTTTGACGGGCGACTCCAGGATTTTTCGTAACATATTGTAGAAGGAACTGCTGCCGAAGATGCTACGTAGTAAGTAAAGATGGGTCGGATTAGGTAAAAATCGTACCTGTTAAAAACTATAGAAAAACGTATTAGATAAATACGTAGAATCTTTATTCGAAGATTGATCCATTATCTAATAAATACCTACAAATAAAATATATCGTGATAATAGCGAAATGCATTTTTTATATTAGGTTAAATTTTTAATATTTAGTTAAATTGTTATTAGTTTGTGTCACTGAGTGTATTATCAGATTTTCGACTCCGCCGATGTAACCGCTGGGCTATTATAAACTTGATAGAGACGGTGAAAATTATCTTCATATTCATATATTAAAATTAAGAAACTTATAGTCTATGCCTTACGGTTGATTTCTCATAATAAGATGATATTTTATGCGATACCTAATACCTAATGTCGTCACAAGACGACAAATCTGAACAACTTATACATCTAATTAGTCTGAAAGTTGCGCCGATCACAGACAAGTTACGAAGTAACCGTCTGTCTTGGTACGGGCATGTAAAGCTATATTATGAGTCTATGATGTAAAGCGACGGGATGAAAGGCATATTTTACAGAGAGCTTTGTGCACGAGTGTGGATGGATTTACAATCATTAACAGTACAGATTGATAAAAACCTACTCAGGCATAAAGTAGACAGAACAAAAGTATGAATAATTTTCTCAACTTTTAACCAGTACCATACAACAGTCACTTCCGAGCTTAGACAAATTAATATTATTTTTCGAAGAAATTAATGAGTAAAGATTGATCATCGATATGTTCGCTTTAAAAATCTTGATTCTCTCCCTTTTTAGAAAATTATCTCCAACGTTGAGCCATCTTCCCTTGGAAACGCGTGTGGTAATACTACTACACCACAAGATAATAAAAAATGCCACTGCCGTGGGCGAAAGCGAATACACGTGAAGTCTATCCGATAAGGGGAATGATACGATCACGAACCAATGTTGCCAACTTTATTTTTGGCAGGTTTACTATCTCTCCGTTCTTAACATAAATGGCGATTTCAAAAAACAAAACTATCGAGCGAGAAAAGGACAGGTAGGACTAATTTTACGTTTAGGTTTAAGTGTGACTGCCGGAATCGACCATAAAGTTATTCGTAATGCAGAAGAAAATAATGTACTTCATCAGTCATTAAAGCCAATATTTTATAATACAAACATTTTCACATCATTATACTACTTCAGTATTTTTCGACTAAATGGACATCCATCCTACATGCCGTGTAGATTTATCATGTCACGTTTCTTGCAGTAGCAATAAGCAAACATACATGCATACATACATGCATACATACATATAATCACGCCTTTATCCCTTATGAGGTAGGCTTAAGAGCCGATCTGTACTCCAATAGTCTTGCACATAGCGGGGACCATCGCCGGGTGTATCATATTGTGCGGTCGGAGATGGTATCCGCCATGTGTATCCCACACCATACTATAGTTCTCTAAAAAGGGCCTCTACATCTTGGCCACGGCCCGATGCACGCCTCTCAAAGGACCGAGACTCTATAGTCCCGAGAATTTAAACAGAGATACAATAATAATAATAACCAAACAATATTATAATGTTACTATAGCAAAAGCCTTAGCAATTACGTAACACGAATTTTATAAGCGATCAGCTATATATTTCTACAATTCGCACAGCTTTTGCAAGATAGGTACAAAAAAGGTCGTAGTGAGTAAGTACATTGTTTGATTTTAAATACCTACAGAAAAGTAAACAAGTGTAATACTTAGCTAGTTTTCTCGTATCTACACAAATTTAAATACTGAATAAAGTGATGGAACATATAATAATGAGCAACTACATGATAATTATCACGATAATTATCTTGATAAATATACCTTGATAATTATCTTTGATAAATAATTATAAAAACCAAACACTAAAATAACCTAAGTTCATTTACGTATCCAAACGCGCTAGACATTAAAAAAATGCATGGACTGACAAAAGAAGTGTGAATTTCAGGACTTTCTCTTTTTTAAAGTAATTTCTTACTTTTTTTTGACGCCGTAAAAACAAACCCTGAATTAAATTGTATTTTTGTCATTTAAATTGTATTATCCTCATTTAAATTTTATTATTCTTTGCTGTTCATTTAATAATGCCAAAAAACTGAGACCCTCTTTGAGATAAATATTATTATATTTTAAACAAAGAAAATTTCAAGAAGTTAATTTACAAATCATCTAGGATAATTATCAGATAATTATCAAGATAATTATCAAAAAAAATATATTTATCTGGATAATTTCGAACCCTGTAATATGTTTATTTAATAATTAATCTTAAATAAACAATAATTTAATTACAAATCTACCAATTATATATCACATAGTAAGTATATATTTTTTAACAAGAAAAATCATTGGTACAAATAAAAAATAACACTTGGTTTTAAAATCTTTTTTTAACAAGCACACACAGTGCTAAAAATCTAGCAAAAAATAAGTGCATTAAATGCTGGTTCATTTCATCTAGGAAATTGCAATATTAACATCAATTAATAAATCACCATTTCTAGATTACACACAATAGATTTTTATTTATAGTGTGTGGATTCAATTGTTTAAAAGTCAGATCACATTTCATTGAATGTAGAAACTACACATAGTACATAACTTAAATAGGTAATGTAACGTAACCATATGTAACGTGTACTAACCATAGAATAAGTATGCATGTGCATGTTAGATTTTAAGTTACTAACACTAGATACTGTCACGTTTGCCATGCCGTATAGGCACACTTAGGGTAAGGACCTAGTTATAAGATCTGATAAATAATAAATGTATCAATAATGTTGCGTTGGTAGTTACCTGTTGTGCTTGTCAATAAAAAGAAAAAAAAAGAAAAAAAAAATAGGCATTACAAATATCCCTGAATGTCCTTCACTATCTCCAAACACAAATTTCACTGTTAAAATGTGCTCTAATTATGAAAACAGATTTATAAATGGAGCTTACATAAACGTCATTATATTGTGGTAAATAATAATAATAAATCATACAGAACTGTTTAGATGTTCTATATTCGAGGTAATAGATCCAGAAAATGTAATCTTGAAAGAGATAAAACAGTTCAAAATTACATATTTTAAGTTTTTTTAAATGTCATTACTACTTTTTGGGAACAGAGCTGTAAATTTAAAATTTTGGGCTATAATAATGAGATAGCAACTGTTCATGTATACATATAATAAAAATGTAACAGATCGCTGTCTGCACATGGAAGATATATGAGAAAAAATATCATAAGAGACCTTTGTCAAGGCAATAGTACCCAAAAGAATGATTTTTTGAATTTTTGTCTGTTTGTGCATGCTAATCTCAGAAACGGTTGAACCGATTTCGATGCAGTTTTCAGGAATATATTGTGACAGGTCCCACTTAACATATAGGCTACTTTTTATCCCGGGAAATAAAAATTATCCCGGATAATTTCGACATGCTGTGTTTTGGCAAGTGAGTAGCATAATCGTTTGACAGACTTTTAAAGAAGTACACATAGCAACATATATGTATGTAAGTATACCTTTAGAAAGATTAACAGTAAGTTTGACTAGTAAATGCTGGTGTTTACACGTAGAAGAGCCGCACTCGAGACGTGGTGATGAGGAGGTCACCATCGAAGAATTTGGTTTCTATCACAACATTCCCGCTAGAAAATAACATGATTCAAGTTAGTTGCTTGTTGTTTACAAATTATTATTGGTGTAATGTATTTCGAAACTATTGTTAATCATTTCACACAATAATGAAATTAATACACTACTTATCCCATTTAATCATACCTCATTAACAAATGGTTTAAAGATAAAGTTAGCATTTAGTCATAAAGGAGGGGGTTTGTAATAAGTATTGCTAATCACTTTACCTGGTTATCGTACAAAGGGACAAGGAATAAATACAGTAAGTACATATCCTAATTTGAACAATTAAGACTTTAGAAATAATGTGGCATTGAGTGAAGTAAAGAGGGTAATCATTTATTTAAAGTCTTTGTAAGACAATTTTTATTAAGTTCAAAGCACAATTAACTAAACTTAAATTTGATTTGGGATTAACTATTTTTTGGGTATAGACAAATAGAATTTTAAATTAAACATCCTAATTCTTTACCGTCCACAAACACATTAATGAACAAATAACATAGCTAAATGTAAGAACAAAAATGCTTACTTGAGAATGTTGGCTGGCATCATCTGAGACTCGGGAGCGGATTCTATGACAGTCTGCCATGTGTTGGTAGACTCCTTGATGACATATCCGAACTCAAAGAACCACTCCTCCAGGCAGCGGCCTTTGAATAGAACTTTCTGGAAAATCGTAAAGACGAGTGACAAAACCATAGTAAAAAACAGAGCAGGTGTTAAATAGATTTAATGAAAATAATGTCTATGAAACATTAAATTCTTTTGGTGGCAAACCATAGGTTTTCGGTTCAAATCCTGGTAGGTTGATATTTTATGTTGATATTAATATATAATATTGATGTTTGTTTCCAAGTCTTAGTTAGCTAGAAGCCTTCTTCAATTCCATCTTGTTGCTTTGCGTTGTTAGGGATTAGTTTGATTCTAAGATAAACTATGTATGTATGTAGATGTATTTTACAAACCTGTTCCAATCTAAACTTGTCCATACTTTCCAAGGAGCTAAAGTTCATTTCTCGTGAGACAACCCGGCACTTTAGGATCCGTTTTGGGACCCTCGCTTCGTGCTCCACGTCAGGATTTGACATGTCTTCATTATGTTGCCATAACATTTTACCTGGAAAAAACAAAATGAATGCCATTAGCTTCCTTATTTTTACTCAAAAGCTCTTTGATTTTTATTATTAACTAGTGGACGCCCGCGACTCCGTCCGCGAGGACTGCAGAAAAAACAATGTCGAAATTATCCCGGATAAAAACATTTTTCCGGGATAAAAAGTAGCCTTTATGTTAAGTGGGACATGTCACAATATATTCCTGAAAACCGCATCGAAATCGGTTCAGCCGTTTCTGAGATTAGCGTGCACAAACACAGACAAAAATTCCAAAAATTTTTGTTGGGTACTATTGCGTCTCCTATAATATTTTTCTCATATATCTTCCATGTATAGTATACAATATTATTAATGTTTAGTTAGATAGATAAGGTCTAGGCAGCTTCACTTGAGTCATTGACACATACGAGTACACATAAAATTAGTTTACTTTGCTGTCTTTAAGCTTCAATGAGTAGACCAGAGACCAGCATTATTTTTTTATAGTCTAGTGACTCATCCAAAGAAAGTATTTGGCTTCCAACAGAATAGAGCTTTTGGCTCCAACAGATATTTCATCAGACAAAAGCAGATTTTCTAGGCTTTATTTTAATTTTTCTGGTTGCCTCTACTTATCCTGGCTTACAGTAGTTGCAGTGGCAGGAATAAGTATCACAATTAAAATCTTATATTGATTTTGCAAATTGTGAGTTATTGCAATTCTCACTATACATATAAGGCCTTCAGTTATCCGGATTCGCGATTATCCGGATTACCAACCGCGACCAATTTATTATTGGATATTTTATTATATGTACCTACGCGAATTTTGTACAATTTTCGCTATCGCATTGCTTTTGATAACCGCTCTGTTGAATTGTCGGTTTTACAAAAACGATTAACTGGAGCAACCGATATCTAGTCCTTTGCTCTGTGAAAAAGCATTACAGTTAAATAAAAAGTTGCTAACGCTACCGCATCCCATAAAATACCTTATGTATGCATAAAATCGATATTCTTCATTCATACATTCAATTATCCGGATATTCTATTATCCGAATGCCTATTCTATTGACAATCATTAGTCCGGTTAATCGAGTTTCTACTGTACTACATACTATAATATTATATATGTATAACCCACCTGTTTCAGCATCTCGAAGATTCATCCAATTACTGTATAGAGGGTCTCATTAAGAAATATTATTACATTCACAGGGTAGAATCATAATAACGGGTAAACCTACATAACATAATAAGTACCTACTTAATAACATAAACAAATACTTAAGTATAATACTAGGTAAAACTGTACATTAGCGACCCACGAATTTAGGACCCCCCTACCTCCCCCACCAACTCCCAACTTGAGGAAATGCATGGTTCATGGGATATTTGAGATTGAAATTTGGGTTTGGAGACATGAAAAGGTAACATTTTATGCATTTTTAAGGGATAGTTAAGGGAGGGGGTAGGCACCCTAAAATTATTTTAATTCTTATTCCCCCTCCTTCAATTTACCCCTCTCTCCCCCTAAATCAACCCTACAACCTCATATGTATTAAAAATAGGGTTAAATTGTTTGGTTCAGAATTTTTCCTTGTAAAGGTTTATTAATAAGAAGTAATTCAGCAATGGCGCAACGTGAGGAAACTCATAGTTTTCAAGAAAAAAATGCATTTTTAAATGTATAAAATGTTACTTTTTCATGTCTCCGAACCCAAATTTCAATCTCAAATATCCCATGAACCATGCATTTACTCAAGTTGGGAGTTGGTGGGGGAGGTAGGGGGACCCCTCTCCACCCTCCCCCTCCCTAAATTCGTGGGTCGCTAATATACAGTTTAGCCTATTTTTTTGCCGAGACCCTTGTAAGACAAGGTTAGTCTTGAAACTTGAAAGCTCATCCACCAAAACCCATAATATCCTTCATCCTTCAAAGCCCTCGAATACGGAAATATTATAGACCATTTGTATAACAATAATAGTTATATAAAGGAAGTAAATTAGGTAAATGGTGTTATTGAATGAATGAATTGATTTATAAATATGAAATATTACATATGTATTTCTAATTTAACGTAATGTTTTAAATGCATTATGTATCGCATGGTATGCGTTTAATAACATACTTTCTTATGAAAATTAGTTGTATTAGTTGTATTTTGTATGCATTTTCCCCAACATTACACACTGCCTAATAATCATTTTAATTATTGTTCTCTAAAATTATGTAGGTACCTACTGGTATTTAAATACGCTTCATGACTAGATTAAAATATCATGAAATAAAATTAAAAAGGATACACTTGAAATCCCGAAGTATGTCTTCCACACGTGATTGTCTAGTTGCTTCGTCGGCTTGCAATTAACTTCAGTCATAGTAGAAATCTTTTTCACTATAAAAAATCTAAGTAGGTATATACACGCGAAAATTGCAAATTTAAATAAAATGGAAAATAGGAAAACAACCACAATCGACCGATGCGCAATCCGTCAGGTACCACAGACTACTTAGTACTTAGCACGCCTGGTATCTAACCAATAAAAGCCTCGACAGTATAAAACGACTGTGTTATAGTTTACATTTTGACATTTCGTTTACAAAATCTGCGATTCATTCAAACCATTCACGTCATTTTTCGTGACTTGTCAATGTCAATGAAAGAAAGATTGAAAGAAGACAACAACCGCCCCCATTGCCTTTTCCTTCGATTAAATTAAAAAGACAACAACCGCCCGCTCTTAAACACAAATACAGCAATACCGTGTGCGATTTCGTCATTTTAACAATCTCTCGAAACTGTTGTGTACCTAATTATACAAGTTCACGACAGGACATTAAGCTACATGCGTGCGGAGCAGCTTGTTCTTAGACACCGGTGGCTACGGTGCTTAGAATAAGGAGCTTTCCTATTCTATGGTTTAAGTGATGATTTCAGGAAGAATATGTTTGTTTGCAATGAAAAGATATAGGTATTACAGAAACGACAATCGCATGAGGCATGACGCCTATCCTACTGTGTTTCTAACTTGGAGATTTCTACAGGAAAGCCATCTACTAAAGTGTAGAAAGTATGTACATAGTAAGTTTTATTAATAAAAATTCAATGTCTGTTGTCACCGTTACCTATAGGTTTTAATTATTTATAATCTTTGTTTATAGATAAGAAAGTGCACATGATCATGTTACTAAAGAAAATTTCATGTGATCATAACTATGCACTGCACCACCTACTATAAGTACCAAGGGGAGACGATGGTAAGTATGTTAAAATAAAGTTACATTACTTAATTCAAAATAAATATAAGTTGTCTTTCCCATGAAGAGATAGGTTAATGCAGATATAACTATGCATTAACCATAAGTAAATATGAACAAATTTCTTATGCCTTCTTTCTGTTGCAGACATTTTGCAATAAGACCATGACAAAACAAGGTGCTGCCTCACCAAGCATTGTTACCTCGGAGCCACATGGTAAATGCTATTTCTTTTTGTAATTATACTAATTATTATACCCAATATCCCATTGCAAAGTTAAAAGTATTAAGAAGGACATAGGCTACATTCTGTAGTCCATGTGTATGAAGCTATGAGCAACCACTAGTAACAAATAAACAAACCCAAGTAGATCTTTATGATATACTAGCGGCCTCCTGCAATGTCATTTACCTAAACTTTATTGCCTATGTATAAAAAAACTATTCCTGTCAATATTCAGTGGTGTTTACATAAAAGACTAACAATTTTATTATCCAAACATCCATTCTCACAAACTTTCAAATTTATAATAAGATCTCTGACCGTATTTCGGCCAAGGTGTGCAATCTCTACTGAGATTAGCCAGGTACGCAGGGGATATTATCTATCACACACAAGTGGCAAACACAGATGCACTCTCTATTCCGTCACTCTCATAGTCCGATGGGACGGATAGCCGATACGACTGGAGAGAGATCAAGTGCAGGACTAACGGTTTTACGTGCTTTTTGAGGCACGAGCTAAGTGACAATTTTGTCCAGAACAACATTATAATAACATTTATAATATTACATAGCAGGATATATCCTACATCTTAAGTTTAAGAAAATATGTATCTATGCAACTATCCAATCACTGTTTATAATCCATTAAAAGTCGCAATAACATAATGTTAAATGATATATTATTCATCTTATTTCAGGTTAGAAATTGGGATGTCCGAAAAAAGCAGCTGAAAACAAATGAAAAATAAAATAAATAAATAAATGATAAGGTGTTTTGGGGTGTATGGGGTCCCATATAATTTCTTACGGTACCCAAGCCATCCTCACCTGCTCGCGGTGCACCCTGCAGAACAACGAACGAGGCTCTGGCCACCCGCCAACACGCATTGGACCAGCGTGGCGGGTTACGGTGCAAACCTCGCCCCCATGAGTAGTAATCTAGGAAGGCCCCAAGTGGGCCCGGCGGCTCGGAGGCCGACACTGGCGTGTCCGACAGGCGCCGGTCAAGTGGGGAGCCAGGGGTGCTAAGAATCCCCGGGCGGGTTCCAACTGTACGACGACTAATGCTTCGAAAATGGACCATAGGCGTGGGTTATCGCTGGTGACGTACAATGCGCGCACGCTGAGGGAGGACACAAAGCTCGATGAGCTGGAAGAGGAAATGAGTAAGTTGCGGTGGGATATTGTAGGGTTATCTGAGGTCCGAAGACAGGGAGAGGATACGATAACCCTGAAATCTGGCAACTTACTCTACCACCGGGAAGGTGATCATAAGTCCCAGGGTGGTGTTGGGTTTATCGTCCACAAGTCCCTCGTAAATCGCATCGAATCCATCACGAGTGTGTCGAGCAGGGTAGCATACCTGATACTCAGAGTATCAAAAAGGTACTTGTTGAAGGTCATTCAGGTATACGCGCCGACCTCGACGCATCCGGATGACGAGGTGAAGGTTATGTATGAGGACATAAGTACAGCCATACATACCTCTAAAACTCATTTCTGTGTTGTTATGGGGGACTTCAATGCGAAACTGGGCAAGCGGGGTGAGAATGAGTTGAAACTGGGACAATTCGGATCCGGCGACAGGAACCCCAGGGGCCAGAGGCTGGCCGATTTTCTAGAGATGGAGGGACTCTTTATGATGAACTCCTTCTTCAAGAAGCCGCTCATAGAAATGGACCTGGCTCCATTCCAACAAGCACACGAGGAACGAGATAGACTTCATATTGACCACCGATAGACGGATATTCAATGATGTCTCAGTGATCAACAGGGTGAAAACCGGTAGCGATCACCGAAGTTATTTTCAAGTTGTTTTCAAGGGTAATCACGAATCGTCTTGCTCGCAGGTTTGATGACTTCCAGCCTCCCGAACAAGCCGGTTTCCGAAAAGGGTTTAGTACCATAGATCATATCCACACGCTACGGCAGATTATACAAAAACGGAAGAGTATAATCGGCCACTATGCCTAGCGTTCGTGGACTATGAGAAGGCTTTGATTCGATCGAGACATGGGCAGTGTTGCGGTCTCTCCAGCGGTGCCATATTGACCATCGATATATCGAAGTGCTGAAGTGTTTATACAGCAATGCCACCATGTCGGTACGAGTACAGGAGCGGAGCACTGAGCCGATTTCTTTGCAGTGGGGAGTGAGACAAGGAGATGTTATTTCTCCGAAGCTGTTCAATGTCAATGGCGAATACATCACTCACCTTGGTTCGCAGACGACATCGTGGTCATGGCAGAATCGCTGAAGGATCTAAGCACAATGCTCGATGGCCTCAATCGAGTCTCCCAACAGGTGGGCCTGAAGATGAACATGGATAAGACGAAGATCATGTCGAACGTCCATGTGCCGCCAACTCCTGTACTGGTTGGGAGCTCGATGCTTGAAGTTGTTGACGAGTATTTTTACCTGGGACAGACGGTCAAATAGGTAAGTCCAACTTTGAGAAGGAGGTAACTCGGCGAATCCAACTCGGCTGGGCAGCGTTCTCTCTGCGTGATCTCTCTGCGTGATCGAATCAGAAATGAGGAGATCCGCAGACGTACAAAGATCACCGACATAGCTGAACGGTCCAGCAAGCTGAAGTGGCAATGGGCAGGGCACATAGCTCGAAAAAATGATGGCCGATGGAGTCGGGAAAGTTCTAGAGTGGATACCACGTATCGGCAAGCGCAGCGGGGAAGGCCACCCGCGAGGTGGACGGAATGCCCTGGCCAAGGTTGCGGGCGTCGGTTGGATGCAGGCTGCTTCCGACCGGTCGGAGTGGAGGTTGTTGGGGGAGGCCTATGTCCAACAGTGGACTTCTCAGGGCTGTAAATGATGATGATGATGAACACGTTTTACATGTATGGTTTGAGAGAAATAAATCTAAATAGACGTGCAAAGTTTACCTAACCAGCTAAGCTTAGCTAAAACTTTATTCCATGCTATAATCACATTTAAAAAAAAAAGTTGTTCGCTTCTTCTTTGAGCTTGACAAATCGTTTACCACCCATGT